>OX375882.1:48303508-49663508 GCA_947359465.1 Metellina segmentata | reverse complement strand
TCAAAAGTCGCAAATTGATAGACTATTTAGATGCCTAGGGTGCCTAATGGCACACCCCAGTCAATAGACTTGCCACTACATGGAAGAAAAATGGACAATCAATGGGAAGGAAATAAGTGCAAAGTGTCTGAATTGCTTGCTCTTCCCTGCCACACAAAGATGTCAAATCTCAGCACAGATTATAAATTATACAATAAGATTTCCATGAAAAATTTTACACAAAAATAGACAACTAGTGAAACTATATCTTGCAAAAAGATGCTTAACAAGCTTCTTTTCGCAAGATGAACATTTTCAACGATGCAATTTAATTACATTTTTCTCAGTAGAGCTACTCTTTTCAATATCTTTTACAATTGCCTACTTTTGGCCCTAGATCCAATCTAAGTAACTCATGTATAGCATAAAAAATTGTAATAGACAAATCAAACTTGTAATTCACAGTCGCATTTTTGAATTTAATGAAATTTAAAACTCAGACAAAATACTTTCTTAAACTCCTTTGTGGTGACCTAATTTGAACTTATCTGCCATCCGTCCTGATAAAATTATATATAACTCCATATCTGATACAATACTAAGTAAACACTGATGTGTGTGCGTCTAACAAAATGTGGCAATTCTATAATCCCAATTACATACAGTGTGATGACTGGAAAAGGACATATGAAAAGACATACATATAAAAGAATAAGACAAGATAGCATGCGGACCTTTTGTTCCAAAGTTTTTCCTAGTGTCTTAACGTTGGGAAGTGACATTCTGATGAAGACTGGTGAATGGACAATCATCATGAGAAGCAGCATAAAATGCTGGTCAATCAATAGAGCGTCGCCGCAAATAAAGGTCACAAAAACCGCAAATAAATGTCAAAGAATTAATGAGGATGCACAAGATTTTTAAGTTTGGGGTTGACATCATCTTTAAAACAGAGATGAGATGGAGAAGACATTATACGAAGTGGTGCCAAAGAAGAGCTCTCATAAAACAATGAAATGGCTGAAGTTTTAAAGTGGCAGATAAAAACTAACTGTCATGAAAAACTTGTTGCTTTTTTATGAACATTTGTTCTTTGAATGCTCACTGTATTCACGTCACTGTTTACAAGTCTTCCTATTGTTAATCGAGACCTTTTACCTTGAAATAAAAATCTTGTAAAGGTATCCAGCTGTGTCCGACTTGTTTATTACTGAGGTGCAAAAATGCATATAACTAACTGAAATGTGCCAAGAAAATTATATTCATAAGTAAAAAAATTTTTAATCAGGGATTTCTCTTGTATATTGAATACTGGACTTAGAGAGCAATTAAAAGAAGATCACTGGTTGTTTTTAGAACTGTAAATTTTTAACAAAAAACATTTTTGTTTGATATATGATCCGACTTGAAAAGAATATGGTTAACAGGAAAATTTTATGAACAATTGTTTCAAAGTGGAATAACTTATCACGGAACATGGCACATAATACTTATTGTACATTATTAATGATTTATATTTTATGCAAAACCATCACTTCTAAAAGACATTAACCAATATAGGAACTTTTGAAATGCTATCTTACCTGCCTATGCTATGTGTGGGAACGGAAGATGTACCAAATCTCTGCAAACCATAATAGTTGATGAATCCTTTTGTGGCAAGGGATGCAACAGCTTTCTCAATCACATCAGGAGTTCCATCAAGCTGCCTATTAAAAAAAGAGTAAAATATTTTTATAACAAAAAATTCATTTTAAAGTTATTAGTATCTTTTAAAAGCTAATTAAATATTTACACACTGGATGTTATCACCATTTTTGTCAATATTTTGAAGAAACATAATTCAACAATTTGTTTTTCTCCTGAAAACAGTGGTTTCTTGATGAATAATACAAAGCAAAAGCAATAGACAATTATCAAGCGAAAGCACCAGTTTTAATCAGCAAAATTTATATGAGTCCAAAATCCATTATTTTTATTCATTTTCTTAGAATTTTAGATTCTTAAGAGGGTTTTCAAGCCACGATCTAAAGATCTTAAATCATTTTCATTGAATACAATGTTGATAAACTTCATTGAAATGAATGTTGATAAGCTCTTTTAGTAAATTTATGTGTATGGGGAATTTATAAAATCTTCCTTCAGGATTCATTAAGTGATGTTTTATGAAATAAAACAAATTCTTTCATAACTTTTATAAAAAATTTACATACAAGTCATACCTTAATATATCAATAAAACTTTTTAAAGTTGACACTGCACACATGTAACAAATAGAAAGCTTAAAATTCATATTAAATTTTTGATTCAACTATACTAATAATAGTGTAGTAAAATAAGGATTAAAAATATAAATTCTACAGATAAATAGGGTATTTTTTTAAACACAAGAATTCCATACCTTAGTATTAGCACAAAAAAGTTTCCAGACAAATCACCCAATTTAATTTGCTCATTTTTATACCTATTTAAAACAAATACATATTAATTTTTTCAATGCAATAAATTACTATTAAGTACATACATATATATATATATATATATATATATATATATATATATATATATATATATATATATATATATATATATATATATATAAGTTAGAGAATATAGTTGTATTGTTACTTACTCAACATTGCCAATTTTTATCATGTTGAACTGTTTATTGAGGGTAAGCAGCTTTTCTGGAGACAATTTGTAAGCAGAGACCATCTGACTAGTCTTACCTCGTTTATCCTTGGAGCCAGCATAAGAAAATACTTTTGGATGAACCCTGTAAGTGTTGACATTTGTAATCGGTTATATTTTTAAAGATGCAGTAATTTGAGGAAAAATTAGGGATTATGACATTTGAATTGTTTAAGAAAAACTCAAACATAATTGTGCAAAAAGTGAATAATTCCTTTCTACATTTAAATTTTGTAATTATAAAGTTATTTGAATTATCTTGATAAGAAATTTTACATAATATAACTATTCTAATATTTCCCAGCTGGTTGAATATTATTCATAATTGGCCTTTCACGGGCAGATTTGTGAACTACTTTGTGTGTTAACCTTGTGTTGTTCTCATGCACCAGGGGGTTGGTTCACATTACAACTGAAATACATTCTAGGATCAAAATATATCAAGTGATTTTTATTTTTTTAAATCATTGATTTAATTCAAATTTTAAAATTCATTTTTCTTTCTGTCATCTCTACTATTATAAAAGGAGGTGTTTGTCTGTCTGTTTTCCTTCTGTTTTCGGTGATCAAAATCCTGATCTATGGCACTTACAGTAATGAGATTTGGCACACAGGCAGTCCAAATTGTTTGTAAATTTTGGGTCACGCTAAATTTTAAAATTCAATCTAGAACATTTTAAAATGAATTTGATGAAATTTAATTATTATTGTTGTCCTCATAATGGCAACACCATAAAGAGATGGCAGATGCTAAATTTATTTTTTCCTTGTTTCTGTTTGAACGCTTTCAGCCGAAGAACAAAACAAATAAAAAATTTTAACTGGAGTTATGTAGGTTTTTTTTCTATCTCCTAAATTGTTAAAGATGAAGTAAAAATTTCAACGGATTTGAAATCTGTGGAAAAATTAACATTACATCAATACCTAAATATATGATTTTCTTTAAATAAATAATTTTTAAATTGCAACTTTTATATATTTTCCCATACGATTTTGACCTTGTTCATGTTCGAGAAATCAGATTCTGTTTCCTGTGCTAAAACTTTTCTAGCTAAGGAAAGCAAAACAAATTTTAAAAATTTTTACTGTCATTGTTCAGTTCTTTTTAGTAAAATTGGGATTGTTAAAGATAGATTAAAAATTTCAACGGATTTGAAATCTGTGGAAAATTTTACACCAGATAGATACTTTATACATTTGATTTTCTTTTAATAATTTTTCAATTAAAATATTTATATTTTCACAAGAGATTGTGACGTCACGCCGATTTTACCTCTTCGCAATTCAAATTTGGCTTCATTTGACAATGAGCATTGCCCGTGGTGTTGGTTTGCGAAGAAGGAACCAATAAAAATGCTAATTTTAAGCAAATTTCTGAGTTACCACTCAGTAGAAATGTCATCAAAGACAGAATAATAAGACTGAACACAAACATACTGCATCAATTAAATGGAGACTTAGCTAATGATAAATATATTTCAAAGTTTCTTGATGAAACTACTGATGTCACATCAAATGCTCGGTTGACCATTATTGCTAGATATTTTGATGATCTTACAATGAGAAAAGAATTGATAAAGTTAGAATCAGTGCCAATAAGTACATCAGGAAACGAAACATGCAAGGTTGTTATGAAAACATTCCGGGACTTAAGCCATTGATATGCCTAAAGTAGTGTCACTGACGACAGATGTGTGCCCCCATCTGTCATCATGGGGAAAATTGTGGGAATTGTGAAATTGTCTACGGAAGCTATTGAACGCCTACTTGTGCCTTTTCATTGCATTATTCATCAAGGGGTGTTATATACCAAGGCAGGATTAACATAACAAAATGAGTTAATGTCAGTTATAACAAAAAAAAAGTGAATTTAATAGTTACTCTACCCTTTCATAAGCGAGAATTTTCCACACTTTTACAGGAAGTTGATTCAACCCACAATGGACAGATGATGTTCAATGTGAGGTGGCTGAACCGAGGAAAGGTACTTCAGCGATATGGTGGTGCTTTGCAGAAATTGCGGTATGTCTTGAGGTTAGGGATCTGACAAACTATCCTCAGCTCAATGATCATATAAGTGGGTCAATACAATGATGTTTTTACACATCTCTGTTCATATGAATTACTGCAGGCTACGGCAAAAGTATTAACGTTATGTTTGTATACATAAAAGCCATTGAAAGTAAACTGGGCAAAATGAAATGAAGCCTATGCATACATAATGTTTAAAATATCAACATATTTTAAACTCGTTACTTGGCCAATTCAAGCGAAAGATTTAATCAATTTAGAAACCTGGAACAGAAAAATAAAATAATTAAGAATCCAGATGTAGAGGTCTACTGTACTTTGGAATTAAATGGTTTCCAATGGATGCAACTTGATGATTTTGAGATGCAATTTGCAGAAATTCAAGACAGCATCTGATCTCAAATGTTTGTCAACAAGGTTTAAACTTAAGAATCCGGAAAGAAAGCATTTCGAGAATGAAGAAGAGTGCCACTACGAACAGGAAATTTGGAGTGCTTGGAACCAATTATTGGACACCTTTTAAAACCCTGAAAACTCTAGCAATGTGGCTTTACTCATACTTTTTTCCTCTACATACTTCATTAAGATCTTATTCTTGGCATTAAATAATATTAAAACCAATGAAAGAAAAAAACTAACAGATGACGTAAGTAGTGCTTGGGCTTAAAGTTGAAGGGTTTAGATATCCTTCAGTAAATAACAGAAACTTACGTGATGGATTCGGTTATAGAATTTAACATTGTTTATTCAACAACTGTCTAAACAAGTATAACATGATGACATCAAATTAGAATTAAATATTCAAAATCAAAGCCTGAACTGAGGCTTTAAGAACAGGAATATATCATAATTATAACTTTTTTTACTAGGGCTCTGCAATATATATATACCCAATTACAGAAAGTTTTGTAGCTGTTTGTGACAAGCGTTTAGAATTCCATAATCTGTCAGCAAAATTTGTGTGTAATTTTAATGGATAAATCATACATTAAACCAGAAATTTTTTATCATTTTATTCGAAACATGGTAAGCATGATGCTTTCTCGTTTATTTTGTTAATGACTTTTGATGATACAAATCGTTTCAGCTGCTCACTTCTTAAGTGAGAAGGATAAGCAGAATCACACATAGATAATAAAGCTGCTTTTAAAAACCTTCATGTACCTTCATAACCAGAAGAGGGCCCATTCAGTTGAATAAAAACCCTCTTATCATTAGTGCCCGCTTCTTCATCCGTCCCATCTCTTGATCTTCGCCTACGTTTCCCGACGACATGAATAACTGATCTCCAAGTTTCACATACAGCTTCAGAGACTGGCATTGATATAACAAATACAAGAAACTTTAGAAATGTTGGAAGTTTCCCCCTCAGTTCATGGAGTGCAATTTTAAATAAGTGTTTCAGATCTGGTACATGACCCTCTGTAACAATTTTGTATATTCTATTACACATCCATTCACTGAAGATCTGATATTGAAACCAGAGTCTTTCTCAAGTCCACAGAAGGCTAAACAAAAGGAAACACATTTAAAATGGCATTGAAGCTCTTCAGTGAGTCCCCTGTTCAACTTCTGCTTCATCTATGCTAATATTGGATAAACCAAATTATTCGATAAACCAAAAAGTTATAGTTGAACAAAAGACTGCTTCAATGAGGGTAAAAATGTTGATTTACGATCTGATTCAGTTGTACAGGAATACACACTGAATTGTACAGAGATTTCACATAACTTGTGATAGGCATAAGAAATTACCCCTAAGCTCATCACCTTTACTACCTTTGTGTTGTGATCTAAGACTCTTGGATGGAGGAAGCATTTTTCCAATGATAATCTTAAATTTAAAAACAATGTTTTAGGCAGTTTTTTCAATGCAGCTGCAAATTGAATGGTTTCTTCCCTTTGTGATCTGCATCTTAAGAGACTGTTGTTGAAAGTTCAGAAAAATATGTCTTCATAATTTCAAGGGATAAAATGAGGCTTTTGATTTAAGATGTGTACTCCCAGGGCATAAGATCGGTTTCTAGTACTTTTTTGGATGTTTTTCCAAAAGCAGAACAAATATCTGAAAGTGCTAAAATGTTTACCATCGTTAGCTTATTCATTAATCTGTCTCGTAAATCTGCCGAAAACTTCATAGTCTTGAACAGTTTGTGCCTGTAAAAGAATCCAGGGATCTGTTCAGAACATTTTAAAGAACATATTCAATTTTCAGAACATGTTCAGAACATTTGGAGGCCTGTGCCTGTGCAGTCCCACGGGCCTCGAGCCGGCGCTGCGAAGGCTGAATGTTGCGTTAAGTCTCTCCTACCGCGAGTATCTAAATTAGAGTATTATTTTATAAGTAATTTCAATTAATGCAAAAAGAAATACCAACAAGAAGTAAAAATAAATCCTGTGACTTATTTTATACCTGTATGTTAGTCTTAGTTTGCTTGTAGAACATCAGTTAAAGATTTTTCCGATTTTTCATCTTTATATCTAGCTAGTTTTACAGCGCAATCATCCAGACAATCTTTTGAGGACATATTTCGGCTTCAGCTGTTGCTTTCAGCAATATTCTGACTTTAATTTTTATCATAATTGTTCTTGTTACTTTCGAAGCAAATATTTTTCCCTTGATCTTCCACAAACACATTTTTCTGGTTCTGCTACTCATCAGCTTCAGAACTGTTGTGTTTTTTCTTGGAATGTTCCGCTTTTTAAATATGTCTTTCAGATCTTTTGTACCCCAGGTTTGGTTCTATTGAATATCTTGATTAGGGTGGCCTCTTAGAAAATGTGTGCTCAGGTTTTTTTAATTAGTTCGCATTGACACACACCACATACAACCTTATCCCATGACACCATTCTAAGCACGTGTTTTCCACGCAATGAGTTGCTCTCTTAGAGGGCGCAGAACACAGAGGTTGTATTATTTTCTGTGCACTCGGAAAGTGCAGGAGAACGAAACGAACGTGGGTGATAAACTCCTGCTTCTCTGCACTATAAAGAAAAACAGCTTTTCCTGTGGTGTCAAGTGGACATAGAAGAAGAGACGCGTACGTCTGCGTACTGCCACAGGAAAAAATTGTTTTATTAGTGCAGACAAAAACTGTTCGCAAGTGGATTTCATTGTCTGCAACAATGTCGCCATGTTTCTGCCACTGGGTATACATATACATATATATATAAAATGTGCAAAAAAATTCTGAAATTTCTATTTTTGAAAAACGCATAACATTGTGGAATGCTGAAATTTATATATCTGTGTCCAAAAAATCCATGCCATTGGTTACGGGTTAACTCAAAGCAATCTTAACCCCTTGAGAACCAGACGAAAAACAATGCTCATGCTTAACATTTGTAGCCCTCTGGTCAATGAGTCGAGCTGGTTTCCTGACACTTAGAAATCCCAAGACGCCAAGTCCACTAGCATGAGAAATACAACTCTTATTATATAACAGCAAGGAAATTTGCTTAGGCTGGATTAAAGCTCAAGCAGGTCATGACAGAAACAAAGTAGATAGATTAGCAAAAGAGACAACAACTACAGAATACATAGATCAAAGGGTGAAATGGCCCCAAGAGTTATTGCAGAAGGAAAGCCACTAGCTGGTTACTTGGTGAGGGTCAGAATGAATGGGACGAAGAGAAAACAAGCAGGACAGTGCATGTGTTACCAAGAGTGTTGTTAAAATCTATAAGTTGGACCAGTTAAGAGACACTCTTCTTTACAGGGCATGGCCCATTCCCATCCTACCTAACGAGGTTTGAGAAAATCAAGTCTGAAAACTGCTCCTGTGGTGAAATAGGCACACCTCTACATTACATCACAGGCTGCCCCTTACAACCTCCTGGCATATGAGAACACCTGCCGACCACCTAAAATCGCATGGCTCAGGAACATTGCATGTACCAAGGGCTTGATGGTGAAAATTATTAACATGGTGAGATTCATTGATAATCATCAGGACTTGATTATCCTAAGACTAAAAAAAGCTAACTTTTTCTCCCTTCGCATGTTGTATTTTTTTTTATAACGTAACCTATATAATGATTTAATGTAATCACTGTATAGATGTAATGATATATATATATATATATATATATATATATATATATATGTGTGTGTGTGTGTAATGTACTCTAGCATTCTGGGTAGACATGACACCTCTACTGATCCAACCACACTTATTTAAACTGGTATAGTGTCTCACAACACTAGACATGGGAGTGTGTTGGTGTTAGCTAGTTAGTTCTATTTACTCTATCATGTGATTTATTTTGTTAATTCCTATGTTTTGTTTTAATCTATCAAGAATATACCCAGTTATATTTCCTGATACCATTAATGTTTTACATAAAAAATATTAATGTTTAAATAAATAAAAACATCTAGAAACTACACTGTAATTTGTATCTGAGGTTCAACAAAATTAAACTTTTATGGACAAGAAATTAATTAAAATTATAAAAATCCAATGTTTTTTAATCGTGAATTTTTCATACCCTAATGGAATTAAATCCAAGAGACATTTTATGACTACAGAAAATTCCAGTACTTTTTCCTAGAAGCTATTAGTTTCTTTTTCAAATATTGCTAATAATTAATATTAAAACTGTAGTCAAAAATTAACAGGAGAAAAAGTTGAAATTTAGGAGAAGCATACAAAAAGTTCTTTTTAATCAATTTCCATTAAAATACATCAGGTGTTTAATTTCACAATTTATATTCCAAACTAAAAATTATCTTCAAGATATATTACTTGATATTTTTTTTTTGGGGGGGGGGTTTAAGTAGTATTGTTTTGCTCTTTGTAATAAAGCCCCCATTTGTTCACTCGAGGCACATTTTTAAGTATTTTTCCTTCACCAAAAAATTTTATTGCTTCAAAAGTATTAATGAAAAATTTGAAGTCATTCTAACTTATAAGTTCTCACTATGGAACCTTTTGAAATGTGAACTTTAATTATGCCCACTCTATGCATCAAACATCAACAAAAAAGAAAATTATTTTAAAATAGTGCTACAAATCATAAAATACAAAATGATTTACCTGAGAAAGGATGCAATGTTACTTATAGTATCCATGGTATCCCTGTTTTCTTTGTATAACACAAAATGCAAGTAATTGCCACCAACAGATGGTTTAAATCTTCTACCTTTAAAAATTACATATACTTCAGTGAGCCTAACTAATAAAAATATAATAGCAAAATAATAGCAACTTTGGAAAGACTAGTTTACGAAATGGCAACTACAGATAAATTATCACGATAAAGTAGAGATATAATTCTCTCTGTTAAAAAGTTAATACATTTTGTGCTCTTTATTTTAGTTTCATATCTAACAAAAATCAACACTACATTTAACAATTCTGATAACTTAAGTGCCAGTTTAGTTTTTAAAACAGTTATTTCATGTGTTAAATGCAATATTAAAAATTTGTTCTTAATTTAAGATTCAGAAATATATTAACAATTCTAGTGTGGAAAGTTAGGTACTATAAAAAATTACGGAAAGTTAGAAAGTTAAGTATATTAAATATCTACTTAAAATTTACATTAACTTTAATAATTTAAAAAAAAATTGTTAAGATTTGAAAATTAACATAAAAATTTACACAATGAAACTAAATTTATGAAACACAATTGCTGAAAACTGACCTTTATGTTTCTTAAATCTTTTTACAACAATAAATTTTTTGTCATCCTTATCTTCAGTACATGATTCCAAACCTTGAAATTTTTGCCGCAATGCTATATGAATTTCTTTTCTAGTATTTTTGTCTTTATCTGTAACCTAAAACATAAAGGATTAAGAATAAATTTACAAACATCAGAAAAAACTGAAAAATGTATATGTAAACTGGAATAACCCTTTGCACTCAGATGTCACCATATTGGCAGTTGGTTGGTCCTTGGACCAACCATATTAGGGGCACAACAATTGTTCATTTTAAAGTTATGAGTGCAAATGGTTAATTAACCACCTGTAGTTTTAAAAAAAAGTGGCTACTCAGAGATTGCTTGCTAATTCTGCAAATACAGACATCATTTTCTCTCTCTGATCACCAAGTTTAACCAAAAGTTACAATGTTAATAACTTAAAAGATTTTAAAAAATTAATGTGAACACTTGTACTATGGTAAAAAATTATACTTTCACATCTATATATACCTCAATCTTTACTTCATGAATGGTTTTGTCCAACAGATCTTGCAACTCGCTGAGTGTTTCCTGACTGAGTAAATGACCAACCTATATATTTAAGAGTACACACAAAAATGCTGATTAGTCAAGGAAACCAATAGTTCAAGAATAGAACATGAGAAATTACGAATTATTTACAACATAATCTTGAACTTTTTAACATAATTTGGTAAATTTTCAGATACTGGGGAACTAGAATGAATTCAGATTTGGGCATGAATGTCAGGATTAACATGAGAGAAATAAAAAAAGCTTATAGCAAAAAAACAAACCAGAAAAATATATTTTTAAACCAGATGGTTTTTAACAGAATTTGTTCACGAGTTTCAACTCCACCTCCATGGGTTTATACAGGGTGATACGAAATTCCTTAGCCAAATTTGGAGGTTGGTAGGCTACACGTAAAAAATTTTCTGTCAAAAAATGCATTTATAGCTGTTGTGTGCAGGTGCTAGAGGGTAACGTTTGGAAATTGTTCGTTTTTTTTTAAAACTTCCTAGTTCAGTTTTGCACATGATGGAGCATTACACAAATCCTGAGATGGCTGACATGCATCTAACGTATGAGGGTGCTAAAGGAAATGGAAGAGATCCCTAATGATTGTATTGTGAACACTTTCCCAATAAACGAGTTCTGAACTGTCAAGCTGAAACATTTCATGCTGCATGATATGGGTCAGTCAAGAAGTTCAATCACTCCAAAAATGGAAGGCATTTTACGTGAGGTTGAGAAAAATCTGTGCACTAGCACATAATCTGTTTCAAGTAGACTAGGTGTTAGTCAATCTACCCTATTCAATTTTTTGCATGAGCAGCAAAAAGATCCCTTCCATTTAACAAGTCTAGACATGGAAGTCTGATTATTCTCTGTGAATAGAATTCGCCCATTTGTTTCTCCTCTAGAGGACAATACAATCCAAATTTGCAGTATGCAGTACACTGATACAGACTTTGATAAGCAAAGGAGAGTTTAATGTGCGCAATGCTCACAGATAGGCACACACCAGTCCACCAATTACATGGAAAAATGTGTACCAGCAACGACTCACAGTAAATGTGCAGGAGTTATCCAACACATGCCATGGGATGATGTACAAAGTGTTGTGGAACACGGAAGTCTCTGAATGCAACAGAAATGTGGACTCATTAACAAGAAGCATGGTATTCAATGCCTACAGACTACTTCTGCAAGCTCACAGTCAATGCCTCATCATATCTCTGCAGTTCTGTGCTCAAGTTGGAGGCCTACCAAGTAACTGGTCAGAAATTGACAGAAAACTGGTGCACCAGTTTTCTGACACTTCAGTGTATATCCCAGAGCTAAAATGGTTTAATTGCGCATTCCCTATCTCCATTTGCAGTTTGTGCTGGAAGTTTTGAAACAGTCTGTATAATATAATATAATCCTCATACTTGAAAATCCTCTTCTGGATCTTTGGGTTTATCCAAATTCGTCAGCCTTACAATTTTGCCTTCTTTGTTAATTTCATTCACCAAAAAGTCTGAGTATCTAAAATTTAAAAGAAATTCTGTTTTAAACTCATTTATAAATTCCAAACATCCTTTTTTTTTAATGTAAAATATAAAGGTAAAAATACAAATGTAAAATATAAGGATAAAAATACAAATAAAAAAATACAGGGTAATTATTTTATATTTTTAACTTTCAAAAGTTGAAAATGTCTTATTCAAAATTATAATCAATCCATTATCCACAAAGTTATTTTTTATTCTTACCTTTCTTTCATAATTGCATCAAACCCAGGCAGATCACTCACATATTCAGTGATACCAACATCTATCTCAGAAACTCTTGTAAAAGTCCCTTTCTTACGTAAAAGAGATTCACTAACATTATTATCATCTTTGAGTTCAAGAGATTCATTATTTTCTCTATCTTCAGAACACAATCTTTTTGCTTCATGAGATAAATCTTCTTTCTGGTTTTCCAATGATCGTTTCTTGACACCACATGTGACAGCAGACTTTGCTCCTGTAATCTCCTCCATGTTTAGAAGTTATAAAACTTGACAAATTTCAGCTAGAAAATAATAAATTCAATACAGAAAACATATCAATAGTTGTGTCCCTCTTAAAAATAGCACCAGATTTTTCAAAAAAATGCACTCGGAATATATTTGCTTATGTCCTAGTTAGTTTATATAATTATAATATTTGTATCATTGGTTTAACATACAGGACCAAATGATGATGCAAACCCATGAAATAATTAGGAATTATTCAGATTCTCAACTTCTCAAGTACGTGTGATGTGGAAGTTCAAAACATATGCTATGCTGTTTGTTTACCCCAAGTCTGGGTGTATGGTGAATATATATATAGCTATATCCACCGACAGGTAATGGAAAGAGATGGTTGATAAAAATACATTCTTGGCAACACGTAAAAATCAACAAATATATTTCCAATTCGACCTTTAGTGACTATTAAGTACACTAATCTGAAACTTTAAATGCAGTTTTCCAAGCATCCCTTACTGAAAATAGGATGTCTGTTTGCACAATAAAGCACAGGTGCCGACTTTCCAGCAGATGCAATTCTCTTAATACAGTTTTCCTATAGAGGATGCTGCAAGTCATTGAACTCCTGTAGTTGCCAGGTTAGGTTTTAGGGTGCAAGAGTCACATTTGGCCAAGAAAATTTTCCAGGAGGAATCAAACCTGTGCCACATACAACTTACAGGTTGCTAGCAAAATGGGCAAAACAACTGAGCCAGTGTGACCTCCCCCAATTATGATTGTTACAATACCAATCAAATGACTCAATACAAGCAATTTTCTGTGAGTGTGAACAATGACAAACTCTGTTAAAAAATCTAGACAAAACAAAATCACATTCAGATTTATTTATATAACACTGATTTCCCCACACCCATTAGATATATTATCAAATGTCTCTAGGTAGATGTGTTTCTAAACTGTTTTTAGAACATAAGCTAATGAGCTTTTACTGCTTGCATTGAATTTTAAAAATTAGAAATTTTTTTTCAATATACTTTACATGCATTTGATTTTAGGTTTTATCCTTATACTTTTTTGGATGAATATTTAACCTTTGAAAAAAATTTCTTTTGCTGAAACTGAATACATTTTTAATAAAAATAACAAATATGGAAAAATTGTCTACAGATTAAATATAAATTTTTCTAGCTTCAATTACAGTAAAAGCAATTTAATCTGACCACCCAGAAAACCAGTGGTCCCAATCAGTGCTGATGTGCATAATTATTTATTGAATGAATAAATAAATCAGTAGGCACAAAAACTAAAATTATAATTAACAATCAAAATTATAGTACTTTAAGAGGTGATGAATTATGAGCCCAATTGTCACTCAACATATTTAATCATGTAAATTGAAAAAAAATTTTA
This sequence comes from Metellina segmentata, assembly GCA_947359465.1. NCBI lineage: Eukaryota > Metazoa > Arthropoda > Arachnida > Araneae > Tetragnathidae > Metellina > Metellina segmentata. The sequence continues at coordinate 49,649,221 of OX375882.1, read as the reverse complement.
CTTGCAATCTTCGTAGCACAAAATGCGCTTTAAAATTGGGTATTCATTTGTGGTTTATTCTTATAATTTTAATCATTGTATACAAGGGTTGTTCAGAAAGTAATACCAGTTTGAGCATGTGCACCACTGTGACAGTGGAAGATGCACCGGTCAAGGTCAACCAGTTTTAGGGACTTGTCTGCCAGCTGTTTAATGGATTACATAGCATTATAACAGTTATTATTGTTTTGGAAAGCAAATAATACGTCCAAGAAAATTGAGCCTTCCACCAAATGTGAAGTGAGATATGTGATCCAATTTCTAAACGCAAAACATGTGAGATCAAGCAAAATGTATCGTGAAATTAAAGAAGGCGGTGATGTGATGGATGAATCATGAGTAAGTCGTTGGTGTCGAAATTTTAATGAGGAAAGAGAGAACATTCACAAGGAGAAATATGGCTACCCAAATGTCAGTACGGATGAACTTGTTAAATTTGTCAACAAATTCATCAAACAAGATTGGCGTGTAACTTTGGATGAAATTCAAGATAAATTTCACATGTCTCTCACTATCATTTACAAAGTGGTAACAGATCACCTTAAATTCAGATAAATTTTGGCAAGGCGAATGCCATGCATGCTTAATGACGACCACAAAATCAAGCAAATGGAAGATGAGTTTCTTTCTCATATTGTTATAGAATATGAAGCTTGGGTTTCTTATGACAAACCTTAAATCAAAAATCAGTCTATGGAGTGGCAACATTCACATTCACTCATAAACTCATGTCTCCGGTCTTTTGGGACCGTCGAGGGATATTGCTTATTGAACCTGCATAAACACCAATGCATATTGTAAGGCATTAAAGAAGCTATGGTGTGCAATTCAGAATCAAAGATACAGCATATTGTTTAGTGACATGGTCCTCTTGCATGTTGTCTAGCGATGTAGTCCTCTTGCATGATAACTCACAGCCTCAAATAGCTGCAAAATAGTTGATCAACAAGTTTCATTGACTTCCAGTGACTTTCACTTGTTTGCAAAACTTAAAAGAGTTTCTGGGTGGGAAACATTTTGCGAACGATGAGGAGATTAAATATGTTATTACTATTTATTTCAATGGACTGGCGGCAGATTACGACGCTGGTATTAAAAAGCATGTCAAGATACGACAAAAGTCACGAACCACAAGTTGATTTTATATTTATAGCTTTCATAATTTGTGTTAATTACTTTAATGATATTTTGTTGATTTTGTTTTGGCATCAGCTGAACTCTGTTGCCAAAACAAATTCATTGTTCATTCTAATAAATAAAATCGGAAAGTATAAAAAAATTTGTTTGCGTGAATTATTTTCTAATTTCTACCATTTTGAAGGAAAATATGAATTTTTGGCAAATCACATTTTTACTGGAATAGGGAAATCGGGTAGATTTTCCTGGTTATTCCGAACATCTGGTTACCCGGACGTTATCACATTCTAAAAGGTATTTATTAAGCCTAATTTAGTTGATATTCTATTTGAACTATGGAAACAATAATTCGAAAAAGAATGCCAGTTTGGGCTAATTTTACAAAAACGTTTAATGCACTTATGGATAATGTAATTGACGATTCAGCAAAGGAAGAAACTATTAAGACACGATTTGTTACTTTAGAATAGTTATTGTCAGATTTAAGGAACATGGATGACTAGATTACACATCATTTATTGGAAGATGAAGCAAAATATGATGAATATGAAAAAGAATATGCAGTAATTGAAGATTATAAAGAGAAAATGGATACAGCTAGAATTAATGTCAATATATATTTTAATAGACAATCCACACTCATTGCTGACAGCATACATTCTCAGGATACTGAAAAAAGGAAATTGAAACTTCCAAAGATTGAGCTTATTAAATTTGGCGGTGATGTGAAGGATTAGCTGTCCTTTTGGAGCCAATTAACGAAAATAAACGAATTCATGAAGACTGCAACATGGCTGAGGACAAATTTCAACATTTAATTCAGTGTATGAGTATCGGAAGCAGAGCTCGTGAATCATCGACAGCTTTCCACCTACTGCAGAAAACTATGTTAAAGTGATTGAAAGTATAAAATCTCGATTTGGAAGAGAATAATTGCTTATTGAATATTTTGTAAGAAAGCTTCTAGGACTTGTAATAAAAAATGCTACTGATGTAAGAAAGAAAAACAGTATAACACGATTGTATGATAAATTAAGATCTTATTTACGAGCACTCGAGTATATCGTAATGGGCTCAGACAAATATTCTGCAATGTTATATCCTCTTATGGAATCATGAATTCCTGAAGAAATTTTAAGAGTTTGGCTGAGAAGTTCATTAATGGCATCGGAAGAAAACAAATATAATGATAAATTGAAACAGCTCTTGGTATTTTTAAGACATGAAGTGGAGTGAGAAGAAAGAATATCTATGGCTGAAACAGGATTTAAACTCAAAGAAAAGGATATGAGTACTGACATTTAAAGAGACCGAAAATTCTACCCCAACAGTGAATAATTTGATTGTAAGTGAAAAAGACCGGTTGATATCTGTATGTCAATTTTGTGGGAAAACACATGACTCCAGAGACTGTTTCAGGGAACAAAAGCTACGTTTAGAAGAGAAAACAAATATTTTAAAGAAGAATAAAAGTTGTTTTTCCTGTGTAAAGGTTGGGCACCAAACGCAGAATTGTAAAACAAATATAAGATGCGTAGTTAGTGGAAAGAAACATTGGGTAATTATGTGTCACAAATTAGGAAAGAAAAATTCAGAGATAGAAATGAAAGACAGTGGACACTACTTTATCCAATCAGAGCCATGCCGAAGTGTTTTTACAAACATTACTTGTTAGATTGTCTTTTCGAGGAAAGGAAAAGGCTGTAAGAGTGTTAATAGATACAGGCTCACAATGGCTAGAGATTAAATATGTACCAATTTCTAAAGAACATTTAACACAAGTAGTTTTGCGGGCCCATGCTGAAAGAAAAGAGCGTACGTGCTATAATGTAGTTCTAAAAATTCTGTAGTGCTATAATGTAGTAGTACTATAATGTAATTAATGTAGTGCTATAATGTAGTAAGACTATAATGTAATTAATGTAGTGCTATAATGTAATTTATGTAGTGCTATAATGTAGTTCTAAAATTCTGTAGTGCTATAATGTAGTACTATAATGTAACGCTATATAGCGTTACATAATGTAGTTCTAAAATTCTGTAGTGCTACAATGTAGTACTATAATGTAGTGCTATAATGTAGTACTATAATGTAGTGCTATAATGTAGTGCTATAATGTAGTTCTAAAATTGAATGGAAAAGGCTGTAAGAGCGTTAATAGATATGGGCTCACAACGGTCTAACATATTGAATAACATAGCTAAAGAGATTAAATATGTACCAGTTTCTAAAGAACAGTTAACCCATGTAGTTTTTAGGGCCCATGCTGAAAAAAAAGAGCTTGCATGCTATTATGTAGTTCTAAGAAGCCTCCATGGTAATTATGTAGTTGAAATTCAAGTGTTAGACCAACCGGTTATTTGTGGTTCTATGCCTAGATTTAACAATAAAAAGTGTTCAAAGATTGCCCAAAAAATGGGTATACAGTTGGCAAATGTCGGACATGGTCAATCACCAATTGAGATACTTGTAGGCTCCATTTTCACTGTTTTGATGTACACCAGAGAAATACGTCAGCTTAAGTGGGGATTATTTTCATCTTGGCAGGATAATGGGAAAATCATTGGGTAAATCTGAACAGCCCACTTACGGTTCGACTTTGATCTCACTTTTGTTACAGAGGAATGATATAATGGATTTATGGAAGCTTGAAAGCATTGGTATCACAAACCTTTGCGAAACTCAGTCCAGAGGAGAAATTGAAGCTGCAGTTGAAGAGCATTGTAAAGATACAGTCATAGACGAAGAAGGACATTACTCTGCCCGACTCCTATGGATGTATGATCCAGAAGGGTTGCCGACAAACCGAGAAATTGCTGACATGGGTTAGGTCAGACAAGGTTTGGTAGAACCATAAAAACTCCACCGAAGTTTCAGGACTTCGAACTGTAAGTATTATAACACTAAAATTTCTGTATTACTATTTTGTGCAAGGTGTGTTAAATTAAAAGTTTTTATTAAATTTCCTTTAATTAAATTAAAAGGTGGTAGGATGTCACGAACCACTAGTTTATTTTATATTTGTAGCTTTCATAATTTGTGTTAATTGTTTTAATTATACTTTGTTGGTTTTGTTTTGGCATCAGTCGAACGCTGTTGTAGTTGTTCGTTCTAATAAATGAAATCGGATCGCATAGAAAAATTTGTCTCCGTGAATTATTTTCTCACATCTACTATTTTTGAAGGAAAATAACTCTGAATATTTGGCGAACACATTTTTAGTGGAATTGGGAAATTGGGTAGATTTTCCTGATTATTCCTGTTTAAATTTGCAAGAGGACAGTGTAGAAAAGTAATACAAGGTATGAAAATGTAAAGTAAAAAGTGTGGTTGAAAATTTTTAACCGGTTTGTATTTTATACGAACGACCCTCGCATTAAATATTACCGGCATTGACATTTCACTTCCACTTACTTGTTCTTAACAACTGCGACAGTAGATGGTTCTAAAAACACAACAGGGATTGAACACACTGATTATGTACAAAAATATAGTCTTTAACATGAAATCTCTAAAACAATTTTAATCATCTGTTCTCAATGTTTTTACACATGTGCTTTCTGAAAATAAATAAAACAATGAAAGTTGCCATACATAGCAGCTTCAGCAAGTAATAATTCAGACAAACAGATTGAGGCTTGAAATCAGCCACAAAGTAGCTGGCAGGTATTTTCAATTAACGTTACTCTAGAGCAAAATAATTATTATTTTTGATATCCAGGATTTTTTTTAATTAACCTCGTACTAGAACATCACAACCGTCTATTGATGACGGTCCGGGATCAATCGACTTCAATCCGAAGACAACACCACGTAATTTAGAACCATAGTCGGATGACGAGGCAACAGCTGAGATGGCAACAAAATCTCCAAACTTCCACACCTACCCAACGTGAGGACTTTCGGCCACGACAGATTTAAGGTACACCATCCGCCTCTACACCATACGCTTACAAACATCCATTCCCTGAATCGGATTATAACCAGGAACCTACCGATCTAGAGACTAACACCTTAACCACTATACCGGTTGGTCGGCTAACGTCTTATACTAGAGGAACACAACTAGAGTGAACACAAAGGGCTACTGACGACGGTCCGGTACCAATTCCGAACGGAAAGATCGAGAACACCATGTAATTTTGAAACACAGCGAGCGAGATGACAAGGTCAATATCTAAGCTCACACACCCCTTTCCGAACGTCCACATCACTCCAACATGACGTAGGTAGATATCCAATTAAATTAGCACTGGAGCAACACTAAGGACAAATGGCGACGATGCGGGATAAAACCCAAAGTGAAAGAACCGTGGACAACACCAATAGCCCTTTGTGTTGCTACAGTGCGATGTTAATAAAAATCCTACCGAGGACCACAACTCGTAATTTCGAGCCTCTGTCAGATGACAAGGTCACACCTGAGCTAGCAACCCACTCTCCAAATATCCACACCACGTAAAGACATTTAATTCCACGACAGTACCAGCCCCCTTTGTACACGACGGTCCCAGGTTGGATTCGACCTCACAACCTTCCGGTTGCTAATCCGTTACTTTTCCAACTGGGTTACCGCGGTCCATCTTGATCCTAAAATACTTTTTGTTGATACACATCATAGTTACCTTAAAGCATAGTTCATAGCTTCGGTTTGATTCGACTTTTAATCTCATTGTCATTGGCAAATCAACATATATATATATATATATATATATATATATTCAACACTAGATATATATATAGATTCAACATACTACATTATATATAGATATATACAACACCACGTAATTTAGAACCATAGTCGGATGACGAGGCAACAGCTGAGATGGCACCAAACTCTCCAAACTTCCACACCTACCCAACGTGAGGACTTTCGGCCACGACAGATTTAAGGTGTCGCGAATTCAAAGCCATCCAATGACCGTATTGCACAAAGGGGGTTGGTGCGCGTTGAATCCGTCGTGGCCTTAAATGTCCTCACCCCAGGTAGCACATATATGTCGGCCAATATCGAGAAAAAATATTGGCCAATATTGCCGTCGATATTGGCCAACGTAAAAATGTACCCCCCCTGGCGACGTCGCCCCAATATCGTTTTCCGACATTGGCCAACGTAAAAATGCCATCGCCCCAATATCGTTTTCCGACATTGATAGATATTGTTTTCCGACGTCGCCCCAATATCGTTTTACGACATTGGCCAACGTAAAAATGCCATCGCCCTAATGTCGTTTTCCGACATTGATAGATATTGTTTTCCGACATTGCTCAATATCGTTTTCCGACATTGGCCAACGTAAAAATGACCCCCCTCTGGCGACATCGCCCCAATGTCGCTTTACGACATTGATATTGTTTTCCTGACATTCAATGTTCGTTTTTCATCCTTGCTCAGTATTAGCTTTAAGATACTGATCAATGTCCTTTTTCAACATTATTCAATATCTGCTCCATAATATTGGGATATTTTAATTAAATTTTCTTCTTATGGCATGTGATTGTTCATTAAGAGGGTACACAAGATTACAACCATCTTAAATTTTGTAAAATTTAAAAAATATTAATCATTAAAAAAATATTTATATAATACAATATTTTAGAACATTAAAGAGAACATATAATTTTAAATTGTTAAAAATATGTTTTTATTACAATTTGTGTAACTGTTGTATTGTATAGTACATAAAAGAAAATTGTGGGCAACTTGGCTTTTTAAAACCTAAACAGGCATCCATTATCAAATCAGACATTCTAAAATCCATTTTCCCCTTTAAGTTTACTCCTGGGTAGCTTGAAAAAAAAATTGCAAAACATAAAACACGTACAGGTACCATTTTTGTGATTTCAATTCAGAAAATTGTTTTAGAAAAATATTCCAGTCAAAAATGTTAGCTAAGCTGCTGATATAGCAGCTAATATTTTAATTTATTTTATTAAATGCATATTTTAAATTATTGTTCCATTTCTTTTGTAGAAACCTAAGGCTATTAAGACCAGGGTGTCAAGATTTAAATCACTTGATTTAAATCAAAGATTAAAATCCTGATTTTAATCAAATTATTTAAAAAAAAATAACATTGATTTAAATCAAATGATTTTTTTTTTAAATCATTGATTTAAATCACAACCATTCTGACATTTTTATAACTAAGCAAATACACCCTAGAAAAATCACAGAATTTGTTAAATACTTTGAACTTTCTGCACTCATGGTGATTTCAGCACTAATGACTACATCTCGTACTGATGAGCTTTAAAAAAAAAATGTTTGGCACTGGACACTTGCAAATAATCTGAGGTGTCTATGGACTATGTAATCTGTTAAGTGTCGAGTAAGGGATTCTGCCAAACAGTAACGTAAAAAATAAGTTGACATCTATTTGAAAGTTTTTACAATGTTCATGCATAATTTTATGTTACAAACAATAAAGCAGTAAGCCTACATCTACGTATGTCAAGACAGCCAAAGAAAATCCCCACAAAGTAGGCCTAAATTACTTGTTACACCTTTGATTGATTGACCAATGGCTTAGCTATAGTGATTTTTCAACTACTTTTTTTTAATTGAGACATAAATACAAAATAACACAATGTGATTAATAATTTATTAAATAAAAAAATCAACTGAACTTTCTATTTGAAAGGATGAAAGTTTAAACACTATGAACATCTTTTATTTTGCAAAATGCACCCCGAAACAGTCACCTTTCACTTTAAGAGTAGTGACCCATAACAAATATTTATTTAATCACACTAAAAAGGTCTCACTTACACTTACTGATGCATTTGTTAGCATGCTGATGTTAATTTACTCAAGAAAAACTAAATAGGATGTCAACTTGTGTTTTAAAGTTAAACAAATGTTTTATCTTTTGCTCTTGTTTTGAAAATTCATTTTTTAAATGTATTACCATGTAACACACAATGGTTTTTAGTAAAATAAATATTAATTTACCATATCACAAATTCAATTTTTTGTTTAACAAATTTATAGGCCCTATAGAAATTTAAATAAAAAAATTCGATTTTTGATTTAAATCAAATAAATCCGATTACTTGATTTTAAAAAAATCATGATTTTTTTTACACCCTGATTAAAACTCATTATTGCCAATTGTATAATCTAAATCTCAAACCAGTAAAATAAATACAAACATCAAGCTGATGCTTGTATTACAATACAACTTGATAAACAGTTGCATGGTATGTAATTCTAAGAACTGATTCAGATTTATATAATTTTGATTTCATCTCAAAATGGATTACTTCCCGAAAACGTCTGTTAAAAATTCAATATTGTTAGAAATGCTAAATAAGAAAAAAAAAGGGGGCACATTGCATATTGGCAGAAAAATGAACAGTTCTTACAAATTTCATTTAAATAGAATTTTCCATAAGGTTTAAAAAAATTCACAAATCACAGTTAAAATATTTTTTTTTATTCTTAAGACAGATTAAACCCTGGGAACTGTCAAACATTTCAATCAGGTACACTCTTCGGAGTCACCCCTTCAACAAGTCAGATTATCCGATGGGTGAATTCTTCGGCCATCTCAAACTGCAGCACCAGCGAATGCTTTTCCAAACAACTCTGACAGATAAAGTCATGACAACAGGTCATGATTAAGAACACAAACAGCAACCTGTGACACAACAGAAGTAGACAATTAGAACAAGTGTTACCCGATTGCTAAGCAAAGATGAGTTACAGTTAGTAATTATTCTCAACACCCTCCCTCAATAACATTAACATACATTTTTGTCTTAGTTCAGTCTAGGTTTACATTAAGATTTTGTAAACAAATCAGCAATTTGGTATTCAGTTGCAACATATACAATATAAATGTTTAATAATTTTACAATATCATGAGCATACTTCAATTTAATATCAAAGTGTTTTAATCTGGCACAATTATTTTCATTTAATATGGCCTTAATGACTGACTGAAGCACAAAATTTTGTCGCATGCGTATCAATACAAAAAAAGGCTCGTTTACAGAACAAAAATAGCTGTAGAAAAAGAGAAAGTGCAGTTTTTCAGTGGTGGTTTATTTTAAAATAGTACTGATCCAATAAAAAAAAAATTTTCAGGTCATTTAACAAGAAATGAATAGTTTTCAGTGAATTATCACAAATCACTCAGTTGTCATCAGAGTTAAAACTGGCTTTAAAATATATATATATATATATATATATATATATATATATATATATCAGCTTACTGTAAAAACTCTTGTTTTGATAAATGTCTTAATGTAATAAAAATTACTAAAATAAAATAGCACTAGCAAAAAATAAGTTAACTTTTGTTGTATTTTGTACTTACAATACAATTATCTCAAAATCAGTTTTTTGCAATTTTGCCAAAGTTCAAAGTACTTAGGCTTTCTGATAAATGCACTTAGAGTTAAACTGTTTACATTTTTTAGGTCTTGAATAACTATTTGATAGACACAGGGAGAACTTTTTGTATGAATAGCTCAGAAAAATTTATAAACAAAAAATTTGACATTTTTATAGAAATTTAACACATAACGAGTAAAATATAATTTAATGAAAACTCGTAAATAAATTTTTTTAAATCTCTCCCTAGGTCTTTTGCATATACTATTTCAATATTGTAAACATTTATTTCACCAAAAATATTGAAAAATGACAGATTGAATTGCAAAAAAGAACAATTTTTTTTATTGATTATTGCTTTAAATATGTGCTTAATTAATGTTGTGTAGCACAAATACATCCTGCATAGCTTTAGCCAAAGCCAAAATTTCTTCCTCCAGGCAGCTCCTATTGGCTGCTTTTGAATTTGGCTCAGACAGTAATATAAATTATCACAGAATATAAAATATCTGGATGTGTTGTCATGGATAGGTACAATAATGCACCTACAAATTCCTGATTGGGTCCATGGAAAGTTTCATCTTGCACGAAACACAATGGTGTCGCTTTAGGCACTAGACGAGTGTCAGCTGGTTTACACTGAGTCATTTTGAATTTATTTAAAATTTTCTCAACATAGGCCTTTTCCTCTAAGCAAAGTTGTTGCTGAGAAAACTTAATACATATGCCCTGAAAATCTTTCACAACTTAAGCCTGGACATTTCGAACTCATCACTTAGAAGTTGTATCACCACCATGACCACTGATTCATAGGAACCAGCAATTAGTAGGTCATCAACATACAGCACTACTAGGGGGCTCCGCCCCTGCTCGTCAACCCCTGTGTACCACTGTCACTGTGCCTGTTTCAGTTTTTAAAGACTTTTTAAAAATTTGCAAACACGACTATTGTTGTCGTTGTAGCCCATGGGTTGTACCCTAATATAGGTTTCATCGAGTTCACCATTCAAAACAGTCTTAACATCTAGTGCATAGATCTTCATTTCCCTATGGAGAACAATGACAAAAACCAGTCGTAGTGATGCCATACTGATGTTCTTTAAAAAGAAAGAAATAGCTAGTAAAATAATGTATAGTTTTGTTTTATCACTGAATATAAGCTGCAAATTTTTTGTAAAGTAACACATCTTAAATGATAAAAAGTTAGGACAAAAAGTATATATTTGGTGCACTCAATTTTATGATTTATTAATTTTTAGAAGAAAAATTTGGTGTAAACTAATTTTTTAGAATGAATAATATTCACAATTCTTCACCTTTTGAAGTTAGTTTTTTTTAAATGAAATTAATCAAATCACACTAAACTTGAAAAGAACAAGCAGTTTTACCCATGGTCACAATTTTAAAGCTTCACATCTCAAATTTATTTATTGATTTTTTTTTATGTGAGTAACATTTGGTATAGTCTTTATATAAAACAAAAATCAGTTAAATTTTTAAATGTTATGTTATGCTTGAACAATATATTTAAACCTACTTTGAAAATGCCCCACTAATATTAATAATTAATGGAAACAGAACTCTGCTGACATACTAATAACTTACTTTCCAAAACAAAATAATCTATAACAATATAAGATGAAAATAGCATTGCACAAAATCGAATGTAACTTGAGAATTTGATACAGTAAACGATGAATATTTACACATTAAAAAATAGTATACTGACAATGTAACAAACACGGGCTAAAACTTCATCAATGGAACAAGTGAATATGTTTAATTATTCGTATTTAAATATTTTTAACATTACAAAATAATGTACAGAAATATCCTTACCTTATAGGACTTGCACTTTTAAGGATGACTGCTCTTAATCACTGCTAGATTCGGCGAAAAATCGCCGCGTTCTCTGCGGCTGCATCTCAACCGGTTTTTTTTACGTGTCATTATTTTTTGCCAAATGGAAATCGAATTAGAAAAACTTTTATGCAGAGTAACATGCGTGTTCGCTTGTCAATTTTTGAAAATATGATGGCGGTCGGCAACCCAAACAACGAACACGTGACCAAGCATAGCTTCAGCTCAAAATTAAATATCGGCCAACATCATCTTAACATCATTTTTTGGATATTGTTTTCACAATGTCGCCAAATATCGGTACAATATCGGGAAAAATTGCGTAATGTTTAAATTATAAAAAATATGGGTAAGACAACATGGTGTCACTATTTACACTATTACTACATGATTATGATGTTATTAAAAGCGTTATTTACAGTCTTCCTCGTATTATAAAACTAAACGATATCTGCCAATGTCGACAGATATCGTAATTCCGACATTCGACATTCACAGACATTCAAAACATTGGCCAATATTGGTAGAATGTTGGCCAATGTTGTTGTGCTACCTGGGACGTTGGCGTGATGTGGTAGTTCGGAAAGTGGGGTTTCAGTGTTGCCTCGTCATCTGTCCATGGTGATGTACTCGAGTCTTTTCCGCCGACCAACCGGCCTAGTGGTTAAGGTGTTAGCCTCTAGATCGGAAGGTTCCTGGTTCGAATCAGGGTTCGGGTATGGATGTTTGTAAGCGTATGGTGTAGAGGCGGCTGGTGCACCTTAAATCTGTCGTGACCGAAAATCCTCACGTTGGGTTGGTGTGGAAGTTTGGAGAGTGTGGTGCCAGCTCGGGTGTTGCCTCGTCATCTGACCGTGGTTTAAAATTATGAGGTGTTGTCCAGTAGGACGTGGATTAAAATACCTACGTTCCTTTTATTGCCGAAATTCTAAAATCTCTTTAGAACAAGCCGTGACTTCACGTTTGACACTCCCAGAAAATCCACTTCCATCGCAGAAATACTACCAACTACGTTTAGCAAAAATAGCCTGGTATGATAGTTGGTAATGGTAATTTTTAGTTAACGACGTACTAGAGCAACGCTACTGACGACGGTCCGGGATCAATCCACTACAGCAAAGATACGAGGACAACACCTCGTAATTTTGAACCACGGTCAGATGACGAAGCAACACCTGAGCTGGCACCCCACTCTCCAAACTTCCACGCCAACCCAACGTGAGGTATGATTGTTGATTCGTCAACGATCGTCAAGAAAATTTTCGCTTTTCGTCTGTATTTTGTGACAATGAAATTCCCTCCTATAAATAAGAATAGCGCCTGTAACATGTTAAATATGAAATTTAGTTCTTATTTCGTTCTCACTAATTGGGAAATGAGTATCCCTAGCCAATTTCTCGGTAATTAGTTGTTTCTTGATTTTCGTTTTCGATCCGTCTGCAATTCATAGAGAGCTGTGGAGGTACACAAGTTCTGTTGAAACAAACGTAGAGAACTCAGAGGTTCTCTGCATTATTCATACTTGCGTTTCTAGAGTTTTTATTCGGCGATTTACCCCAGATAGGAGAGCTTTTGATTAGAAGTGCAAATACATTTCTACACAAATGTGGAATCTCTTCAATAAAGGTGGTGCATCTTATGGAATTCGATTGCATAATTTCGATACAGAGTAATTATAAAAAGGACTTTCATGAAATAGTGCTAAAATCTAAATAGAGGGATTTGGGGCACACTTCAAAGTGAATTCTACGCAATTTCTATATTTTAACCTAACTTTTAATATCACAATGACTTGGAAAATGTCCTAAGGCTAAATGTTCCACTAGATATTTCATGGAACTTAAAAATCTATTTACAACGACAATACTGTAAATTTAATGCCGGCCCGGCATCCGTATAATTAACGCTCTAGTTTGATTAACTAGCCGACCAACCGGTCTAGTGGTCAAGGTGTTGGCCTATGGATAGGAAGGTTCCTGGTTCGAATCCGGGGTTAGGGCATGGATGTAAATTGTCCTGTCCTTTGTAGTAGACCAAGAGATAGACCACTTTTATTTACCCCAAATTTACCATAAACTTTATTGTGTGCTTAAGAATACCCATAACCCACAGTCTTCAAAAAGGTATTTCTTAAGGTTGGCGAGTGGTGGTGGGCCGAGTAATGACGTCATTAATATGGCTGCCGCGCAAACTTGTGACACTTTACTTAAACGAACCTAGCTCCTCAACGAAGCGTCCTAGAGCATTGTACTTCTTTTTTAAATTGCTCGTAATTAAATAACCATTGTGTGTGTTTTATGTAATAACAATATAGTTCGTAAGTGTAATAGTTTTCCTGATATTTACCCCCAAACGTACATTTTACGAGTTTTTCTGTTTCATAGTGAATGTTGAAAGTCCAACAACTCTTAAACCGATAAGACAATAAAAAATAGGCAAAATTTAAAATGTTTGCTAAGACTGTGGGTAGTTAAAAAATACCATAAACATTGCTATAGATGCATAACAAGATAGTAAATGGTGGTTATTGTATTACTTTTGAAGAAAAGAACTGCTTGACCAGCCCGCTGTGGCGGGGATCTTGAGAGTTAACACCTCTCTGATATATTAGTATGGAGTTGCAATGTATTATAATCACATACAAAGACTAAATAACAAGCAAATAAAATAAATAATTTTAACTATATTTCGTCTATTTATATTTTATGTCTATTTCATGCGTGTCTTCACAGTAGTACTTATGGACCTCTAAAATATGTATTTATAATTACTCTAACGTAATATTTATCTGCTAATTAACTAAATCTAAAACTAATGCTAAATCTTATAATAGATGTCAAATTGGAAAAAATGCTTTAAACAAAAACAATTTAAAATGAGCACTTGCGTTCTTGTTTAAATAGTTTTTTAATCTACCGTCCTTATAACTCCTCATCGGAGTCTGTGTCACTATCACTGCTTTTTAAAGCAACTTGATCCTGTGCAGAAGTATCGTGATTTTCAGGCGGAATAAGAACAGGTGGCATAGGCCCTTCATACCACTTTTCCTGGTATTTCCTGTTTTCTAAGTTTCATCCATGATAGGTTGGGTCAATGTTTTCCATAGGGTTATTAGAAGTTTCCACATCCAAGATACAGCATTGCTCCGCTTAACTTTTTGTTCCAAAGCTGCTTTTGAGGGAGGAAGAGTAGTATCAACAGGCCTAAGTTTTGTCAACGGTTTACTTGTTAGCAGAGCTTGTTTTAAAAATACTGTATCGCACTCCTGAGATACTGAGACCTACGAAGGATGGCCATACATACCACACACAAATGTCTCTACACCAATCAGCAATGATTCATCCACCAAGATGGATTCTGCTAATTTATCCAGATTTTTTTGATGAGCCATGCTTTTTGTGGAAATATTAAAAGGTTTTATTTTACCTTGTTTGGTAAAAGCAGCAGTGTAATCTGAACCAGTCAAGGCGTGAAAGCCTGGCAGGCCGTCAGCTATTTCACTTCCTATTTCTTTTGCTATTTTTGAGACGTTAATATATCTTCTAGAGTTGTTTGAAGATACACCACATTCAAACCATAAGTGTGCATTCTTTAAGTTCTTTTGGTGATAGATCATTAAGACAAAAATATCCGAATCGTTTGCTCGGACCAAAACATTTTTCTCTTCACCATTTCGAGTCGTGTGTGTAATATACCAAATTATCCTCGTATCTGCTTCATTGTGTTGGCAGGCAAGTTCTTTCGCCTCATTTACGTTCATGTTGGTGCCTATACGTGAGTACATGTAACAAGTCTGTTCTACAGCAATACATAACTTTTTATTGTCTAGCAAGTGACGATATTTGGAAGATCTCCATTCTTTGCATAGAAACTTTGTTAAAAATGTCTTGAACAATTCACTTCTTAGAGCCACTGAAGATTTTTTTGCAGCATTTTTTCAGGTTCAAACACTTTTACTTCAGTCACTAGTGTTTTCGCATTACGTATGTCATGTTCCGTATCCTTGATAGTTGGAGTGCCATAGACGTCAAACACTAAGTGAATTTCTCTAGTTTATCCTTTACAGGATTAATCCCAGAATGGTGTTAGCAAGAGCTCCATAGTTATCTGGGAATTGAATTGTCTGCAGAATGAACATAGCTTCAAAGACTAGTGTGTCCACAGTAAGTAGAGCAGATACGATATCTTGTTTTTGAAGCTCTTCCAACTTATGATTCAGTTTTGATTTGCATGTTTTATTCAGTGAGCCATCCATCTGTCCAAGAGCTAGGGGAATTGGGGTAAGAGGATAGGCCAAAACATCCCTGATACCACATTTCTGTTCAGAGGCAATATTGGTCTTGCAAAAAGATCATGCGTGCATTTTAAGACATGGAGTTTTTAATCTGATCCTTGAATAGTTTTAGAAGCACAGTTCAAAATAATTTTTCTTGGTATTGGAAGTTTAACATTTCTTGGATTACTAACATACAACGTCTTAAAATTTTCAAAGGCCTGTGTGCGTTTGAAGTATGCACTAAGTAGATCTTTACTTACTTTATCGTCCACAACATGCCCATTGGATATGTTTCTAAAAGAAGTTTCTTCGTCCATTTCTTTAAAAGGATCTGAAAAGCTTTTCAGTGAAGATATTACACATTCAACATCTTTGTTGTCTTTTTCGATCCGACTTTCTCTAAGGTCCTGTTTAGAGTCTGGTTTCCTGGATACATCACTGCCCTCTAACAAACTTGTTACTATTTTGCTCCGTAATGATCTAGTTTTCATCCACCTAGCCCTTGCTGAATCAGAGTTGGTAAACGCTGTAATATTAATCATGCATCCATCCATACAAAAAATAAATTAAACCATAAAAAATTTCTTATTGCAATATTTCCTAATATGTTACAGAATGTTTATTTCGATTCGACTAATTTTGGTAAAACGTATTAATATTACCAGATTAATTTCGACTAATTTTGGTAAAACGTATTAATATTACCAGTGCTACAATTTTAAATTTTCTTAGATTGCAAAAAAAGTCAAAATATATATTAGACTAGGGGGGCCGCCCCCTGCTCGCTGACGCTCGCCAACCCCCGGAGAATTGCTTCGCAATCCTCATTGGTTCGCTGCGAGAACATATGCTCGCTTCACTCGCATCAATGAAGACATGTGTCCTAGCATAAGAGAATGTTTACAAAATATGATATTCCAAAAAAATATTTTTCAAATCTAAATTTTTTTTACTGTTTTTCAGAAAATATATATATACAGTACCTATGGAATCAGAATTCAAATGAATACTTTGAGCAAATTTGGCTCGAAATGTGAGCGCTGATTTGGAAATTGAATACCCAACATGTTGTTTGTGTGTACATTTACCCCTGCACCCGAGCCACCCACGCCTTTTTATTGAGTTTGTTGTCGAAAGTTGTAGTGCAAGCGTTTTGTTGAACTATAATTGTTGGCATTGAAAAGGACCTTTTTTGTAAATGACCCTGAAAAGATCCTACGCTTTCTTTGATTTATATTATTAACTGCAACAGCTCGACTAAAATTATTTTTTTTCAATAAAATTTCATCCGATAACGCTATAAATTCAATGGAAGCACGAGGCTTCGTGATAAACATACAATCATACAATGTTGCCAAAACGCGATTACAAATAACGTCTTTTTTGCGTGCCACGTAAGAGAATTATATATATAGATACAATAGCCACCTCTCCTTTATCTTAAATTTAGAAGTGCAATGTTTCCCCAGTACCACTATTCATCTCAATACACATGAATATACAAATAAATTCGAAAATAATATTGGCATTTAATATTTTTATAACGGATCAAATTTAATCGTCAACGATGTATGTCAAAACAATGCTTACAAATAGACTATTTAAATAGTATGGAATATATTAAAGTAAGTAAAGCTTACCTTTTAACCCGCAATAAATAATGTAGAACCAATAAACTCGAACTGTTAAAAAGAGAAATATCCAATAGTGAGAAAGTGAAATTGAACTTGCTGAGAACAGACTCCAGCTATGGTACAAACCAGGGCGTATATAAGAGGACAAACACACTTGAATTAATAGGATAGGTTTGAAAAATCAACGGGATAATGACACATTATTTGTGAGGATAAATCATTTGAGGTTCCTAGTATATTTTTCGATACTGATAAAGTACAACTTTGTTGATAAACTTCCATGACTATAATGGTTTATACTTGGTCTTCAAATATACTAATCATTAATACAGCTTTTAGATGAAATTCTTCTTCACAATCTATTTGTTATGAATGAGTAACATCTTTTCACTTGTGTGGTTGTAAATTCACGCGACCATTAACACAGTAGGGATCTTTGAACTGGAAAACGAAACGATCCTTCCATTTTAGATTGAAATAATTAAGATCATCGGGCAATGCGCGCCCCTAATCACTGCTCGGAGGGCTTGAGAGACATTTCCTCTTAAAAATGTTCTTTCTCTATTCAAACACTTATCTAGATAGCATATGATCTTCCGTATCATTTATACTTAATACATTAAGATTTAGCATTAGTTAATTAGCTGGTAAATATTATTATAAAGTAATTATTAAAACATTTTAAATCCATAGGTACTACTATGAAGACACTTACAATACAATAGACACAATATACATAAACATTTGTTACTTAGTCTTTGTTTGTGATTATAATACATTACAACTCCATGTTAATACATTAGAGAGGTCAGTGTTAATTCTCAAGATCCCCGCCACAGCTGGCTGGTCAAGCAGTTCTTGGCTTCAAGAGTAAGACAATAAACCACCATTTACTATCTCGTTATGCATCCATAGCCATGTTTATGGTATTTTTTAAAACCTCACAGTCGTAGCAAACATTTCAAATCTTGCCTATTTTTTATGGTCTTATCGGTTTAAGAGTTGTTGGGCTTTCAACATTCACTATGAAACAGAAAAACTCGTAAAATGTACGTTTGGGGGTAAATATCAGGAAAACTATTACACTTACGAACTATATTGTTATTACATAAAACACAATGGTTAATTAATTACGAGTAATTTAAAAAAAAGTATAATGCTCTAGGACGCTTCGTTGAGGAGCTAGGTTCGTTTAAGTAAAGTGTCACAAGTTTGCGTGGCAGCCATATTGATGACGTCATTACTCGGCCACCCACCACTCGCCAACCTTAAGAAATATCTTTTTGAAGACTGTGGGTTATGGGTATTCTTAAGCACACAACAAAGTTTATGGTAAACTCGGGTAAATAAAACGTGTCCTATCTCTTGGTTTATTACGGACAATGATGGTCCACCCACTGGGTGCCCCTTCACAAGTGACCATCCCTTCTGGCCTTGTATAAGGCTAAAATGACCTCGGTCAACGCTGTACTTTGTATTTGTCTTCGCAATTGTACTGCCTTGCCATTGGAAATAAAAATAAAAAAAAAGAAGTTTGAATTAACTTTCGAATCCGTCTTGGCATAGATGTTTGTATTGGTTAGGAATTCACTTCAACTCCTTAAAACACGAGTTCTTTTCGGAAAAACTGGTAAAAAATGATCGAGGTTTTTTTTTTGACAGAAAATGAATACATAAGTATAGTGTAAGTTATTTTTTGCAATTTCAGTTGTGGAACGTGACTAAGGAGCGGGAAGGAGGTAAAAGTTTTGTAAAAAAATTATTATACAAATACAAACGATTTGATTACATGTTTATTTTGAATTTAAAAAAATATTAAAATCAAATTAAATCAAATTGTCATACTTACAAGCATAAGAATGACTAAAAATTCAGTTTGGTATGATATACCATCGCTGAAACTTTCTGATAAATTGGCATATAGTCAAAATCGTCAGAGTCGCTCATTATCAGATAACTTTTTCTAAACAAGTTACAAAAACACTTAGCAAAAATTAATTTATGATTAACTGTTTACTTTTATGATACTTAACGCAATTAAAAATGGATTTTTTACTTTTTCCACACGGAACAACTGCTTTATAACAAAGAATTCCTAACAAAACATTTTAATCATCAAAATGCACACGTAGTTTACACAAGAAAAAGTGCTGCATAGTGGTGCCATCTATGGTCAGTAAGTTTAATTACAATCTAGCCTACCTATTTTTGCTAGAACGGATCTCAGACGGGCATTAGAAATAAAATAACGCGAGATACAAGATCGCCCGTGTCAGACACGGGAAATGCGTTAAGGGGTTAAATTCTGTTTACTTGACCTTGTGTTGTAAAAACTAGAGCGTAAAATAAAACGTGCAAGTTTCTAGCAAATTTATTAAAATTAGATTTAAGAAACACACTTCTTTGTTCTAAATGTTTTTTAGTATCCTGTATTCTCCCAAAGTACGGTACATCGTGTCTGAATAAATAAAATCTATTCACAGCACACTTTTTCAGTTTGAGGATGAAAGTTTCAGATTCTACGACCACAAATGCAGTCCTGGACAAAAATGCATTGCTCCCTTATCTGCTGTACAGAAACAACTTTTCTGGTATGTCTACATTGCTGCTTTCAGCTGAATTTATATTATAATCAATCACAATTATTTGGAGTTCTAGACACACTTTTCCTACTTCTATTACTAAATGAAAGCTTTTTGTGATTAAATTTAAAGTAACGATTTATTTTTAATTCTTGATTTAAAAAAATAATCGATTTTTCATAATACTTTACGTCCTCTTATTAAATTGCATTAGAAAATCGTAATCTAAAGAGAAAAAACGAAATTTGGTATGTGCAAACACGAAATCGAATTCATTATTACACGTGCTCCATAGTCTTTATATAAAATATTATTTTTGGGTACTTATTCAAATTTGAACAAAATTTTTTTTTTTTAAACATTACTTTGATTTTTATGTACTATACTCTACTTTATTAAAAAATGGTTGATAAATAATTCTAAATAAAAAAAATAGAAATATGGAATTCATAAAGTGGAATTAGGATTTTATTTGCAATGGTCGGCTACATTTTTATCCCAGAATATAAGTTTCCAAATATAGCGTCAGTCTTAAATTTTAATTTTTCAAGTCAAAGGAAATCACTGGCTGATACATTTTATATGTCAAGCATTTGACATACAAGATAAACTGATAGATAAACTTTTACATAAATATTTGGATTTAAAATCTTTTATAATTTCATATTGGTGATCTGAAAATAGTTTATTTGTTTATTTTGCCCTCTTCGAAATCTCTTATATAGTTGCTGATAATAATTTTTTCATAGTGTCAAAAACAAAGCTGATAAACGAAAGTACTTTTAATTCCTCAATACTAATACTGTCTTAATAGTTATTTTGTAGAGCATAATAATTATATCGCACCCTGGCAAAAAAAAGTGACACGAGTTAAAAAATAAAAATTTTGATGCTATGTCATTGAAAAATAAAAGAAGCCTTACCTAAAATTTAAAAGAAACTCTTACTATTTCAATATAAGTTTTATAGTATCCTTTAGGTTGATGTTTCACAAATTCTGCAATTTTGAGCTGTCACTTCTCTTGCAGGGGTGCGATGTATTCAGGTTGACATATCAATAGTATAGATTCGAACTTCGACTTCATACAAGTTGATTTCTAAAGCAAATTCTGCAAAACATTTTCCAATGCAACTTCTAAAATAACTTTACAATTAAATAAAAGTTACTTAAAAAAGATTGAACTCGCAGCTAATTCAGGTTACATTTCAAACGGCGTTGTGTTCTAAACTGTCTCTCTCTCTCTCTCTCTCTCTCTCTCTCTCTCTCTCTCTCTCAGCATTTGCTACTACTGACGTGTTATAAATTGATTCCTTAAGGGACAATAGACTTTAAAAAAATCATCAAAATCAATCGAAAAATCAAATTAATATAGGAAGCAAATTTTGTTTTAGTTACAATCATTTTTGACGAAGCTGCATTTTTAATTCATCAAAGATTAAGTATATTAGATTTACAAAAATTCGATCTCCAACTGAAAATTTTTTACATTCTGATTTCAAAATGTTCCCAATGATCTGATTTTAATTGATTTCCTTTAAAAAAAATTTTTTATCATCCTTGCAATCTGATGTATGTATTTAAGTAAAAACAATAAATTTATCATGTTTCAAAATTTTGAAATTTGAGTTTAAATGTTACTTAACCTATACTTTTTTGCAAGATTTCAGATGTTTTAGTTTTCAAAAACATTTAGTTTACAATTGAGTAATGCACTTTAAAAATGGAGTTAGCTTGATTTATATTTTTGAAAATTATTATTTGAATTAAAATTTTCATAATACATGGAAAATTAATGCACCCTATCAACTATTGCTCATGAATCACAATTTTCGACCGGTTTTTTTTTTTTGTAATAACTTTAGAATGACAATATATATTCTTGAATCAAACTTCATATAAAGGCTTATTTAGGGGAAACAGTCTGTAAATTTCATAACACTCGGATAGAAATTACAAAAATTTGTTTTGAAAGTCCATGGTCCCCTTAACCTTCCAAGGGATTTCGACGAGATATCTCGTCCATCAAGATCAAACCGATTTTGCTAATCAAGATGTCACGTCATCAAGATATTGCCATCAAGATTTTTAGATGACGACAAGATCGAGGTCTGGTCAGTTTTCTTCTATTGACAAGAGACGACGAGAGCTTGATAACCGAGATATCTCGTCCATTGAGATTTGGTCAGTTTTGATGATGGCAAGATTCGAGACATCCATTAAGATTGTAAATTATGATTAAAAAGATAATTATAATTAAAAGAACCAGTAATGATGCTTTGGTAACGGTAATTCACAAAAATCAATCCTGATCCTGTTTGGTACAGTGGTTCTGATCAAGCTATTATCGGTATTGAATTTTTTAAAATTTCCATTTACTTTCATCGAAACATTTTGCGTTACTTGACGGACCGCGTGCGCTTGGATTCAGACACAATACTATCTTCTCCTCCGGTGTTCTGTTTTAGTTTCAAATTTTTTGCCGGACAGAAACGATGACGGGCCTTTTCAGCGTTTAAAAATGTGGAACGAAAGTAACAGCGTTGAGAGGATATGGCTGGCTCCGTCGTCGGGCCCTTGTTTACATCATCTCTGATCTTCAGATGTAGACGCCCGGCCCGAATTATGGCTTCATATATTTATGTTATCTCCTTACTCCACCCGGGGGAGGTTATGTATACATACACGATACTGAAAGTTCTATCACAGATGCTTCTCATTATGCCGAGGTTTATACCATTATTATTCTATTCAGCGACGAAATACTTTTCACGCAGATATTTCATCTCAGACCAGATGTGTAATTTAAAGGCTTCCTTTTATAATAATCAGGGGCGCCTAGTTCTAGGGGCACGACACTATTTCGTCCCCCTTCCCAATATGTTTATAGTTACCTCCACTAACGTGAGAGGCAAATGCTAAAATTTTACCGCTTATTAAGGGTAACTGAATATTTAGAGTAACCCGATCTCACTCATTTGGTCGTATGACCGTAATATCAGGCTGGGGTGGGAGAGACTCGACCATCTTAACACCCCTTAAATATATTTTTTTTGCCACCCATGAAGATTGACTACTACAAACTTTCGTATTTATTTATTATGAAATACATGGCACAAAATAAAACGTACGAAGATGTGTTCCCCAAACGCACGCTTATAGAGTAGGTGCACATTATGTGGAACTCTATGTGATATGGAACACTAATCATCAAAATCTATCGGAATTTTTCCAAAATGCTTCTTTTTGTCTCTATGCCATCAAACGAGAATACATTTTTTTTAACAAAAAAGTTCTTGTATTTTGAGGTGGGTCTAAAAAATTTTGAGGTTTATTTAAAGCAATTGTTTAAGAGAAAATAAATTATGAAATATTTTTTTTTTATTTGTTTATCATAAACATATTTGTTTGTGTGACCGTTCGAGTGTAATTTTCTTTTGAATTCAATTTTTCTTAAAACAAGGGTAGCTTTTTTATGGTAGCACATGTGGAAGTAAATATGGAAAAAATTCCATATTAAGAGCCCTTTTCATGTTCTGAAGTATACTTTTTTAATTATGGAGCTTTCATATTTTGTTAAATATCCCCATGAGAAATTAGTGTTTTTAGTTTATTGAAAACTAACACTATTATGTTTCGTTCAAACTGGGAAGTATTGCATTTAACGAAGTTATTGACTTAAATAAGTCAAATATAAAAGTATTGTTGTAAAAATATTTTCCCTTCTGCTGTTTCCTCATTATTTACATTTTTGATCTAGTTAAGTACACATGTCTATTCTTAAAACTATTCCAGAGTTAATTCAAATTAGAGGTTCTGGTATGGTTCTTTTTAAAAGTTTGAGTCCCTACCCCTTATAAGCTCTCTGCACGACACTATATCGGAAACATCTTAAAGAGCGAATTACGTTTTTAAAGAACTCTTCCCATACAACAGAAACAGTGAAAAACACCATTTTACTACAAATCTTTATTAACTTTAACGATTCTTACCATTTTATAAAAACTCGTTCTTTCGAATTAGTCTCAAGTGCCCTGAAGTGTCGAATACCAAGGCTGTCTTGTTTACCAAGTTATCTTCATGTCTTGCACCGTCATTGACAAAAACTTTCTTGAGATGAAAGTTGTTGTTCACAGTGTTATAGGCCCATTTCTTTACTCAGAAATAGAATAAATCTTCATAGAATGCCACCATAGAATAAACAAAAGATTTTTTCGTCTTGTTCAATTCATATCCAGACGCTTTATTTAGAAATCGAAAATTTCGTTTTCTGATAATTTCGTTATTCTTATTTGTATTTGACTATCTTCATACCTGTCATCAATTCTTCTTCTTATAGGCTTGATAAAATTTCGATTCACATCAATTTATCAAACTCCAGAATTCATTCTTGTAGCACCAAGAACACTTCGAGAGTGCCACCATCTCCTACATCCATATAGCCAGTTTATCTTTTTCTTACACCACTGCTCGATCTACTTGCATAACTCTGACAGTAGCGTAAGTGCCCACCTAAGCACAAAAGCCCGGCATCCCCTGTTGAAAAAAAATTAAGTCATTGATTGAATCAGGAAAGTCTTATGTTTAAAACAAGGTTTATTTTTGACGTAAATCTTGATAGACATCGTTTTTGATTTTTTTCACTCTCTTTATCATTTACGACTATGCGAGCTCCTTGACACCGAACCACGTGACTGACGCTGATTCCCGATCGTTCGGATGTTTGATGATTCCTGTATGTTTTGTTAGGAGTGTTTCCATGTACAGTACAGCAGGTCTCCCCATTCTTCTACCCAATCTACCTATATAGATGTTAGCCTCAATCCAACTGATATGCACAGTTGATCCTGGCGCGTGATTAATGCCGATTTTGTACGGTACTCTCTTATCCTCTCAATAATTAAGCTTTTTGAAACAAAAAGCTCAGTTCACGATCCTTGAAAGTAGTGGGCAAAACCCACGTTCTAACATTTCTATCGTAATGGTACGAAATGTTTCATTGACTGATTAGGTGTTCAATTAGGGGGGAGTGAACTAAATACCTCTTTCCTATATACATTGTTCATAGCAGAGCACAGTAGCGTAGCATTCGTTGAAGCCTGGTATTCCTTAATTAAAAAGTAACATTCGGAGGTGAATAATTAAATTAACGTCGCACGGGAGCAACACAACGGGCTATTACAGATGGTCTGGGATTAATACCAAAACTAAAAATCCGAGGACACCTAGTAATTTTGAAACATGATGAGATGATGAAAGTATCCTCTGAATTGGCATCCCACTATACAATTTTCCACAAAGTGCCAATGTAAGGACATTTGAGGCTACGACAGATTTAACGTACATCAGTCCATATATACACGATGATCTTTGGTTGGATCGAGTTTCGAACTCGAAACACCCTCTGGTTGCTAATCAGCTACTCTTCCAATAGATCTACCACAGCCTTTATTAAAAAAATACACATACTTATTTTTATTTCACAAATGTCTCCAACTGGCAAATGCGCTATTCACTTCATTTCAAAAAGCGAAATTTAATTTTAGTTTTTCTTTTAATATCTTGTGGGGCCCTCAGATATATATTAAAATGGACTCCTAAGGCCCACCGCGTGAGTGCCTTCAGCACAGACTCTTCTCCTTTACCCCTTGCTTCCTACTGAAGCTAGCAGCCAATCCAGATAATATGTGTAGTTGGTCCTTGCACACCTCTCATTCTTTGCTTGTTCCCTTTCATTTCCCCGTCTTCGCAAAATACAGCCTCAAGCTCCAAGACGGTCAACTAGATTCTTTTCCTCGAAGACAATAAAGTGCAAATCATTTTGAAGCCCAACTTAGATAGGATCCGAGCTTGGATCATCCACATTCCACAATTGTAACGCCAGTATTAGGCACTATTGCGCCTTTTGATCTTCCCTTTCCCTAGCTATGAATGCTACCAAGGTCTATAGAAGGTACTGCTGTCTACGTTCTTATGTTCGGCATCGACGAGCGAAGAGACTTGATGGATTCCGAACTCCCCCTTTTGAACTTTTTCTTTTATGTCGGCTGCTAAAATAAGTCAATGAAAGATAAATGCGCCGATTTCAAGACTGATGTGCTCCGGGCGGTCCCCTTTCTCTCCAAAGGGCACCTGTTTTGAGATAGGGAGCGGGGAAAGAAGCACATACTTCCCTCCCTCGGAAAGAACGGTTCCTGGAACACTACGCATTTCCTGGGGCTGGAAGTACTTTGCACATCAGGGGTGTAAACTGCGCACACCCTTAAGAGCTGCACTCTATGTTTAAGCTTGTAAGGGGTCAACCATATATGACATATTGGCTCTAAAAGGGTGATGGCGTTTTACGAAGGGCTCTCTTGGAACGAAAAAGAGTGATACGATAGGAGAGAACACGTTGTACATATAAAAACGCAGAATATTTGTAGTGCAGTGATACATTTAGCATGTTATACACCTAACTAATATTTTTTATTAATTCTGCGAGGATTATTGTTTTTAGGCAGCCTATACATTGATCAGACGTGTGACAGCACATCCTACATACCCATACGTATAGTAGTGTCCTATCAAAAAACAGGTCGGTTTGTGTGTGTATCTCAGTCTATTTAATATCCCCATAGCTGATGTTGAACCAATATGTGCCACCCATAAGTACACGGCCCTTATTAGTCAGTGTTTTTCGATTTTCTTTGCTAATAACAGGTAATTAAACACGCTAATTACAAGTGCTAACAAGGCAGTAAAAATGTATTTAAATGGGCATTATTTTTTAATTTACACTAAAATCATCAAAAGGTAGTCATCAAAGTTAACTTGGTATGGTATTTTTGAGAAGTGAAAGGTTGTTAGATCACTATCAAGTGTACTTTCAATATCTGAAGAATGACTCCGCGTTTGGGGCCATTCCGGCTTTGGACTTGCAAATACAAATCAAATACAAATATTGACAACCAGCTACAGGCTCAAGCCCAACAAGGCTGGTCCTTTGTTTATGAATTCCCCAATTCCCACTGGCTATCCAATTGTATCTTAAATTCGTACACTCCCTTTGAATTAACTATATTCTCTGGCAATGCGTTCCAATTGTCTATTACCCTATTAAAGTAGTAGTTTTTCCTTAAATCCCGATTCAAATGTGCCTTATTCAATTTATACCCATGGCCCCTTGTTCTGTTATCCCTATTGAAATTTTAGCCCTCTGTGTCCCCTTGTTTTACCAACTTGAAAAGCTGAATCAAATCCCCCCTCCTTCTTCTTCTTTCCAGTGTATACATGTTTAGCTTACTTAAACGTTCATTACAGTCGAGATTTGCTATCCCCTTTATTATTTTTGTAGCTCTGGGCTGAACCCTTTCAATTAATTCTTTATCCTTTCTCATATATGGAAGCCAGAATTGTACAGCATATTCTAGATGTGGTCTTACTAAACCCTTATATAACGGCAAGATTATATTCTTATCCCTTGAAGTTACAGTCTTTTTAATACATAATCACCGTCTTACAAGTGAAAAACGTCAAAAAACAGTTGAAAAAACTAAGTGGAAATTTTTAATCTCTTAACCTTTAGGGGACTACGTACGCAGTTGTACCTGGATCGCGTAAAGAAAGAATTTAGACTACGGCCAATACAACAATTGTACCTTGAAAGTTATAAAAATCGTACTAATAAAGAATTTAGACCGGTATAGCAGTTGTACCTTGAAAGTTACGAGCCGCGCAAAGAATCGCGCTTGTTATATCTATAGCCGTAGTCAAAAGGTTAATACGTTCTTTATACAATGAAAAAATGAACTAGTTAATTTCACCAATCTAAAGATCTCTCTATTCTAGTCTAGAGAAAAGCTTAAAAAACTCATATCTTGGAAATTTTGACGACTTGTAAGCCGTAGATGTAGGGTCTACAATTGTATGGTAGGCTACTTAGGCTGCGACACTCAGCTCTTGAAGGTTTTGATTTCGGTACCATAGTGAATCCAAGCGTTTTCTTTTGTTATCGAAATGTGAACGAATATGTTTTTGAGTTCTCAGATCGTCTGAAATTCACATCATAAATAAATAATAAATAAAAATTCAAACTGAAGATTATTTGACGAGTGGGAAGGTGAAGCTTGATTGGTAAACTATTCACATGTATTTCAGAAAACAGTGAAATATTTATTTAATACAATATTCATTACAGATGGTTTTAAGGGTCTGTAAAGAAAACTTTTGTGACACTGAAGAAATACACCCAGGGATGAATCGAACCTGCACAGCCTACAATTCGCATAGTTAAAAAATACGGAAATTCGAACGAATTAGGGAACACGGAGAAAAGACTGGCTCGACATTTATATTTCCTGAATACGCGCATCATAATTTTTTTCCATCGGTGTTATCATAATACACTCATGTCCATTAATTAAGGACAGTTCAGAATCACACGGAAATCGAACTCTAAAGTAAAAATTTCACCTGTATAATTATCGCACACATCTTATAAGGAATGGTAGCAAATAAGTAAAATTGTTCACAAGCGTTCTGTAAGCCGCTCAGTGCCACAACCGAATAGTTATGGCACAGAGGACGCATGTCGATGATTTTTTACGTGGTAGAATTATCGGCTGCCTGGTATGTGGACGTACTCAGACGGAAGTTTCAGTGGAACTTGGAATCGCCCAAAGTGGCATCTCTAGGCTTTGGCAACGATTCCAAAACGATGGAAATGTCAGTAGACGTTACAGTACAGGTCGCCCCCGAGTTTCAACGCCGAATGACGACCGGTAATTGGCAGTAACTGCAAAAAGAAGCAGACAGATCACAGCATTCGATCTTTCTCGTCAGCTATCTCCAGCCAAAGGTACGACAGTTTCGAGGCAAATTGTTTACAGACGTTTGGGACATGTTGGTCTCCATGCTCGCAGGCCTGTCAGATGTGTTCCGCTCACGGCAACTCACTGTCGCCAGCGGTTAGCCTGTAGTAGAGAACATGCAATGTGGACATCGTAACAGTGTGCTTGTGTGATGTTTTCCGACGAGTTCAGGTTTAGCTTGGAGTCTGATTCAATGCGGACGTTCATATGGACAACGCCAGGTATCCGCTACCACCAAGACAACATCATTGAACGACACCGTTAAGATAGTACAGGTTTGCTCGTTTGGAGCAGAATTATACTGGCTCCAGAACAGATCTACATGTTCAAATTGGAACCATGGGAGACCTAATTTATCGGGACATCCTACTGGAACAACATGTTCGTATGTTTAGGGGTGCCATGGGCGCAGAATTTGTGTTTATGGATAACAACGCCCGTCCTCACCATGCAAACATCGTAAACGAATGCCTTGAATCTGTGGATATCACCCGTATGGAATGGCCAGCATTCTCACCTGATTTGAATCCGATAGAGCATGTGTGATACATGCTTGGCCGACGAGTTGCAGTCCGTCAACCACCTCCTACATGTGTACCGGAACTTCGGAAAGCATTGCTTGCTGAGTGGATTGATCTTCCCCAAGATCAGCTCGATATGGACATGAGTGTATTTAAGTACTTGTGCGAGTATCAAAAAAACTTTATTCAACATCTTTCAATACAATGTTTTATACTTTACAAATCATATTTTAATTTTAGTGAATACATTATCTGAATTTTCAATGCTTACATATTTAGACAAGTTTCGTACTAAATCTGAGTCTATACTTATATAAATCAACCATGAAATTTTGAAGAAACTGGAATGGTATATTGAGCTTTGGTTTCATACAAGTACTTGGTTTGTTTTACCAGTACTGCTAAGAAAGCTTTAATTTCTCAAAAAAAGTTTTATCACGCAAATGTTGTAGAGGCGGCTGGTGCACCTTAAATCTGTCGTGGCCGAAAGTCCTCACGTTGGGTTGGTGTGGAAGTTTGGAGAGTGGGGTGCTAGCTCAAGTGTTACTTCGTCATCTGACCGTGGTTCAAAATTACGAGGTGTTGTCCTCGGATCTTTCCCTTAAGGGATTGATCCCGGACCGTCGTCAATAGCCCGTTGTGTTCCTCCAGTACGACGTTAACTAAAATTCCCATTACCATATCACGCAATTTAAATTCTAATGATTATTTATTCTGAACATCATTTTTCTTTTCGAAACATAAACCAAAATTCTGAATATTTGGGACAGTCGATAAAGAAAATGACCCATTACAAGTAAAATATACATGACAAAAACCTTTTAAGAAAGGACTGGTATCTAGTAGGGATGCGACATCGATGTCGATGTTTTCAAAACATCGATGTTTTTAAAAAACATCGATGTATTGGGGTCGATGTTTTTGTAACATCGATGTTTATACTTGTCGATGTTTTTACGTTGTCGATGTTTTATTTTTAAATGAACAAAGTACCGTTATAAAAATTTAAAAAATAACCAAGTAGCATAATTTTCATAATCAGCAAATTAAACACACTTTTAGACCAAAGTGACCAAGGATGAAGGGTCTGAAAAGTAGGGACGCGACATCGATGTCGATGTTTTCTAAACATTGATGTTTTAGAAAAAAACATCGATGTATTGGAGCCGATGTCGCATCACAAGTTGCTAAACCAGTGTTAAGAAATGGGGAAACAAGTTTAAATACACTGAATTTTAAAAACATCGATGGTTTGGGGGCGATGTATTATCAACATCGATGTTTTAATTTTGAACATCGATATTTCAAAACATCGATGGTTTGCTATCGATGTAGCATCCCTAGTATCTAGCTAATATAGCAACCTTGGAAATTTTAGAAATTAATTTTGGCATGAGCAACTGTGTGTGTGTGTGAATTAGAAACGACTATTACACTACTATTGTGAAAATTGCAACACTATGAAATAATCATCAGAAATAAATGAAATTTTTTCCACGTATTACTTATGGTGGTTTAAATAAACGATCATATTTACAGAGCAATAAAACAAAACCAATGCCTAAAATCAATATCTTGTGCAGCCGCCACGAGCCTGTACACGTCGTGGCATCGAATTATAAGGATTTTGAATGTCATCCTTCGGAATGGTATTCCAGATGCACTCTATCCGATGCCAAAGTTCAGCTGTACTCTCTGTCCGACGAGCAAATCACCAACCGATGTAATTGCTCAATGGACGATATATCAGGGGAAAGTGCAGGCCTCGGAAGAAGCGGAACCTGTCGATAAAGGAAAAAGGCTTGTAGATTACGAGCAACATGTGGGCGGGCATTGTCTTGTTGAAATACAGCTCCTGTAATGCGTTGCAGGAGGGGTAGAACATCGAACTTCCCAACTTCTCTGATGTAGCTCCCTCTGTTCAGGGTCCCCTCAATATGGAGTAGGCGGGATCGTCCATGATATCCTATAGCGTCTCAGACCACAACGGAAGGCGTTCGTCCAGTATGACGCTGAACAAGGCCCGGTGCACACATCCGGTTTTTCAACGTTCGGCGCCGCTGCCGCAACGCAAGTGCGGTCTGAGATACATTAGATCCAATGGAGTAGTGCACACATGTCTCCGGCGCCGCTGCGGCGACGCACGTCAATCTTGTGTGCAAATTGTACCGCAGTTCCCCACGGCGCCGCAGCTCGCCGCACACCCTTCTCCGGTCTAAAAAACCTTGTTTTCATAAATAAATGGAATATAAATAATAATTAATGAATGGTTGTATCCAGTAACGTCTATTTTGTTTCAAAATATACTTATTTTGCACCAAGCAAGCGAAATAAACACGTTTTCTTCGATAGAATATATATTGCAAATGGCGCGAAATGAGATCTTGCGTCATTTCACGGTTATGTGTGCATAGTTGGGCTTCGGTGCCGCACAGTGAAAAATCGAATTTGTGCACCGGGCCTTAGACACTCCGGGAGAAGGCGTTCACCTTTGTAGCGTCTGACGAGTACGCGTCCATCATTATTGTCCAGATTGTAGAAAGACTCATCTAAGAAGACGGCTTGTTGCCAATCAGCACGACATTGGCTGTGTTGGATTGGAGAGCCCATTGTAGCCGGGCGCGTCGGTGATTCGGTGTCAAGGGAATAAGCGCAGAGGAATTCTTCCACTTAGCCCATGGCGCAGCAGACGTCGAGGAACCATGGGGGCAGACAATGACACCTCTGTAGACGTGCTCCAATGTTGTGCCTACGCACGAGAGGACGCTGTCTGGTCCAACAGCACCATGCGAATGAGGTGTCCGTCGTCCCCTGGTGACGTCATATTGCGTGGCCACCTGTCGGGGCTTCGACTTGTCCATCTCTTCCACACACGCATCACTGTTGTGGCATTACGCCCCGTGAAAATAGAGATTTCATGATACGAAAGTCCATCCTCACGGAGGCGGATCATTCAGCCCCGTTCGAACTATGGTAGTTGCTCGTATGGCACTCTGCGTTTTTAGCGAGGCATATTGACTTCTTATCAATCATATACAACAGTCAAATGACAATTATCGCATTTCAATACACCTTAACAGTGCTTTTATACAAGGTTCACTTGGAAGTTTAGAGGGTGTTTTTCAGCCCACATATTCAGCTAACAGCCTTTGTAATTCTAATCATTTGCATAACCTAACATGTTTTGCATTTCCTTCAAGTTTCATTTAATTTGCATGATCCCTTCATGGTGTTGCAATTTTTTTATTTAAACATGGCCGCTTCTAGAAAGAACCGTTGGTGTTCGCAATATTCGTCTATGTTAGTAGACTCATGAGAAAACCGTTTAATTAAAAAATATTTTGTACTATTGCCATTCTATAAAATTTATAGAAAAAGATATGAAAATTCAAGCGCTTATCTTGGGAAAACAATGCAAAATAACGATGTTTTATCCTACTAGGGGGCTCCGCCCCCTGCTCGCTTATGCTCGCCAACCCCCGGGGATTGCTGCGCAATCCCATTTGGTTTGCTTCGCAAACCAACACTCCTTTCACAGATGTCATTTGGTTTGCTTCGCAAACCAACATTCCTTTCACAGAGTGAAACTATCTGAATAATTCGTATTATGCTGATTTCACTTTCCGGTACATGACGTCACAGCGAGGGCTTCGCGCCCTGCTCGCTTACGCTCGCCGACCCCGGGGATTGCTACGCAATCCCGTTTGGTTTGCTTTCTCAAACCAATACTTCTTTCGCAATTGATTTCACTTTTTTTTGCTTTAACACTTAATGCACCCTAAACTAATAGCCGCATCAGTAAAAAATCTTCTGCATCTTGTTCCCTGTACAATTTTAACTAAACATTGTTAATATCCAAACTTTACGATCTGTACTTTGTCGGTAAACTGTCTTGAAAACAGAGGGAAAAAAGCGAGCCTTTTTCCTCGCCAAATAAAAAGAAATCGTTTTTATGGCAATTGTTGCT
The DNA here is from genome assembly GCA_947359465.1 of Metellina segmentata. Lineage (NCBI taxonomy): Eukaryota > Metazoa > Arthropoda > Arachnida > Araneae > Tetragnathidae > Metellina > Metellina segmentata. The sequence goes on along the minus strand of OX375882.1, from coordinate 49,616,010 downwards.
ACGATAAATTTGATATCTGGCAAACCCGATAGTCAAAAGTGTAACCCACTACTGCTTTCGGAAGCAGCTATGCGAACTGAAAAATACGAAATTTGTGTCACCAACTTTTGATTGCATCGAATTTATTTATGAACCAATTTTAAAAATAATTGTACCGTAAGAAAGAGTACATTGTGAGGTATACTGCAATATTTTTAAAATTAAAAACTAACATTAATACTATATAGATATGACCATTTTAGTTTTGTATCGGAAGTTACGATCTGAAAGTTCCGAAAATTGTATGACCTACTTTTAATTGCATCGATTTTGTTTATTAACCAATTTGAAAAATAATTGTACCATAAGAAAGAGTGTAATGTAGTGTATTCAGTGATGTTCTCAAATTTAAAAAATAATGGTTTTTGCCGTAGACATAACGGTTTTAACAAAACGTAGCGAAAATATCCGAAGATTCCGAATTTTGTATCACGAACTTTTGATCGCATCCAATTTAATTATTAACCGATTTCAAAAATAATAGTACCGTAAGAAAGAGTATATTCTGAGGTATACTGCGATATTTTAAAAATTAAAAACTAATAGTAATTAGATATAGATACGGCAGTTTTAAAAAAAAGTAACAAAAATGTCCCGATTTTTCCCGAATTTCAAAAAAATATTATCAAGAACCACATTTAAATTTCAAAAAAAACTCGACGAGCTGCAAAAATTTACGTTGAGAGGTACTCTTAAAAAAAAACTCACGACTAAAGACTGAAATTTTGAATGTGTTTTGCTCACTCGCGGAAGAAATTTCACTTCTTCAACTTTAACACTTAATAAAACCTAAACTAATAGCTGCATCGGAAAAAAATATTAATAATTATCCAGGGAATACGATGAAGAACAAAGCATGTTAATTTCATATTTTTCCGATCAGTACTTTCTCGGGAAACCGTCTAAGAATGGAGCTAAACAACAAAAATTTCAATTCTTCGGCGGCGGCGGCGGCGGCGGCGGTAACTTTTTTTTAATATAGAGAGAAATGCTCGGAACAAACAACCTGCACTTTCAAGTAGACACTCCACTACTGCTGTTGTACAACTATATGGAGGCGCTGCGCGCGCACTCAACTCTCCCCCCCCGACCCTCTTTGTGCTCAATCTCTCCGACCGCGCAATCTCTCCTCGCTTTACCTTATATTCATTGGTTTTCATTTTCGAAACTTTAAATCTATGTTTTAAGATATATTTCTGAATGTTCAATTTGATGTTTTTCGTTGAATATACTTGTAATCAAAGTAAGTAAATGTGTTAAGAACATTTTTTGAATCATTGTATGATAATTTTTAAAACATACTTTTGTTTTTAAATGACATGCAAGACGTATATATGCATACTCTCAATTATTTAATGATTGTGGGTAACATTGGTGCACTCTAAATACTTTTCTTTCTTACTAAACATTTTAAATCTACAAAAATGTAAAACGTTAAATTTGACATCCACTTTCATTTGTGAAATTGCGTATTTAATAATTGTGTACCCAAATATTAAAGTGGTAGTTGATGGATGTAACGAATACGAATAGAAATTTCTTAACGTAAACGGTAGTTAGTTAGCCATTTCAACCCAATTAAAACCGAGTAATTCCGTTAATTGTATATACAGCAGGAAATCTGTATGATCTAACAAAAACTCTAGAAAGCTGAGCTCTGGAGTGGTTAAATTTGCACATTCTGCCTGGGATTTCTAATCTTACTGTAACTCTTTTTCAGCTCTATGTCGTTCCATTAGGGCTGTAGAAGTAAAGTTTAAAAAAGAGTACTATGCAAGAGAGACCAATTTTTAATCCATCTCAAATATCGCAAAACATCCACAGCTGTAACGAGGCGAGCAATCGGGAAGGAGTAAAGGACGCACAATACGTGAAACTCGAATCAACAAAAAAATATCAAGACCTGTAGCGAGCAGAGCAATCGGAAGAACGTGGTACGGAGTAAGCTCAAAATGCTGGTCGATGACGCAATGAAGCTACCGAGAGAACAGACTTGGTTTATCTGAAACAGTGAACCAAGCGTCAGCATCGCCGAGAAGTAGTTAGGTAGTTTATAGATACATTTATATGCCATTATATTACATTAAGACTCATTTATTATTAGGGAATCAGAGTAAAAATTTTTTTAATGAATAACACTCTTCATTAAAAATCTGTCTCTTATTTAATTTTTTTTTTCAAAAGTCATTTCTTTCAAATACTATTAGACAGTAACCAGTTTCGAGTGTTGTAACGAAAATCCAAGTAATCTCTACTATTGTGCAAGGAAGTATTTGTTTTCTGTTTTCTGTACGCATTGTCCTGACGAATCTATGGTACTTACAGTAATGGGATTTGACACACAGGTGGTCTGAATTTTTTGCAATTTATGGATCGCGCAGAATTTAAAAATTCAATCTAGAACATTTTAAAATGAATTTAATGACATTTAATTATTATTGTTTTCTTTCGAATGGCAACACCTTAAAGATGGCAGATTCTAAATTTATTTTTTCCGCTTCCCTTTCATTTTGCGGAGAAACGATTTGCCAGCAGACAAAAACAAAAAACCTTTTAACTGGAGTTATGTACTTCTTTTTCTATCGCCTAGATCGTTAAAGATAGATTTCACATTAGATCGATACCTAAAAATATGATTTCTTTAAATAAATAATTTTTAAAGTGAAACTTTTATATTTTTTCCAATACGAACGCCGCGATGAATGACCTTCGTTTGATTCGAGATTAATTCATTTTTATTTCCTGAGAAACGGATTCGAGTGAATTAAAAGAAATAATTAGCTATGACTGGCGTTCTTCAGTGCTTTTTTCTATCTCAGCGATCGTTAAAGATAGAATAAAAATTTTAACAGATTTGAAATCTGCGAAAAATTTTACACCAGATTACCTCATGCGTTTGATTTTCTTTTAATAAATAATTTTTCAATTAAATATTGATATTTTCGCAAGAGATTGTGACGTCGCGCCGATTGGCAATTCGAATTTGACAATGAGCGTTGTCCGTGGTGTTGGTTTGCGAGGGCAAAGCCGTGAAGGCTGTTATCCAATAGGCTACGGATTCCCATTTGGTTTGTTCGCAAACCGATTAGGAATTCGCAGCAATCACCGGGGGTTAGCGAGCAGTGGCAACATTGGCAGTGATCACACCTGATCCCATGAAAAGAACTGCCACGGGCAACCCCGTGCTGGCCACGCATTCGCAAGTTCATAATATTTTGAGATGAGGATCCAATATATTGCATAGCCGAAGTCAACGTTTTAATAATTCAAAAGATTATATTCGAGTACGTGTCCCGCGATATATTTTGAACTAAGCACGTTTCAGAAAAATATCTTCAAGCGTGATAAAAAATTTTAAAGGTTCTTTTCGTGGCCCATTTTGTCGCCAAGAGAATGGAATAGTAATTAGATTCTGTGTCGCAAACCGAAAAAGGAATTTGCTGATGTCGTTTCTTTAGTTTCAAGGAATCGTAAAGAGGTCGCAGGGAGGTAGAAGTAGCGGTTGGTGTCGTTGATGAAGTATTTTTTTGTTGTTTCGATTTGAGACCTTTTTTCCTTTTAGTTAAAAACCTTTTAGGCATTTTTTGTGGTTTTAGAATTTTTTGTTTTGTGTAATTATTCTTTGCACATTTTCAGTTATTTCTTAAAAAACAAATTAAAATTTCGCTTGGATTATGCTTTTAAAATACAACACTTAATATCAGGATTGCAGTTGACTAAAGTCAAAATAATCAGTAAAATAATATATTTCCAACTCTATAGAATTCAATATACACTACCCTACAATAATGGACCGGGCAGCAAGATGTGATGGTATAAGGGAAATAATACATGCTTTAATAGGGGGATGAACCCTCACGTCCTGCAATTACACTAGCAACCGTTCTGGGCATACTTTCAATGAGGTTTTGATACACAGCTATGAGTATTTGTGTCCATTCCTGCTGCAGGAATATCGCCAGTTTAGCTGTAGATTTCGGACGTGGTTCCCTGGTCCGTAAGCGTCGCCCTAACTCAGTGCTCCCCAACCTTTTTATCGCCGCGGACCGGATCAACGTTTGAAAATTTTCACGCGGCCCGCTGAGATGGGGGGGGGGACACGTTGATTGTTTATATTTTAGATTGTTTTGATTTAATAATTTTAATTGAATTGTATTTAAACATGCCTTCAAAATAAAATACAGTTACACCAAAAAATTAATATAATGTGATTTAACATTTTAACTCACTAGAACGCTAAATCAATGAGAACCCTAATCTTGTTTCTTTGCAACGAGACGGTTCCATCTAGGGGTTAATAGGAGACAGTGACACCCGAAGTGTGTTGCTTATGTCCAGTTTATTCCGTTGTTTTGTTTTGGTTGCTGTCACTGCAGAAAACCCCGCTTCACACAGAGAGGTTGTCGGAAATGGCAATAAGGATTTAAGTGCTGTGGTGGCAAGCCCAGGGTATTCCGCCATGACTTTAATCCAGAACACCGGCAGAGTTGTTGTCTCGAACGTAGTTTTAAGGCCGCCTTCATTTGCCATCTCCAGCAGTTGATCTTCTTGCACAGACATGCTAGATTCACCTGATTTGTTGACAAATGGGTTGCGGATCCATTCCTTACTAGTTCGTGGGTATTTTGTGGTTTCCCAACCATAAAATACCCACGAAGCGCTCAAACTGCTTTAAAAGCAAAGACAGGTGATCGTGCACCAAACCAACTAAGAGAATGAATATTTAGGCTCAGTCTCGCCTATAATCCCCGCTAATGTCTGAAACATGTCCAAAATGCCTCTGTTCACGCGCTGTTCCCACAACTTCAGTTTGGCCTTAAATGCAGCTACTTTGTCTGCCAACTTGAAAACAGCTGTCACATTTGTCAAAATTGGAAAATAGAGACGTGCAGAATTCAGAAATCATAATTGAACATAACAGAACAATTTTCAAGTTCTGATTAACGCCTCCTAATTTGAGTGAACATTTTATAGATAAGAACCACACAAACCCGAGATAAATACCCTACAGTAAATAAAATGGAAATAATTAAATATTTCTTAGGCTGCCCGGTACCATTTGATCCACGGACCGGTATCGGTCCGCGGCCCGTGGGTTGGGGACCACTGCCCTAACTCACACAAATGTCATGTGGTGTTTAGGTTGGGACTCTGAGCGTGCCAGGGATGACGTTTTACATCCATATCTTGATACCACTGCTTGACAGAGGCTGCAACATGACATGGAGCGTTGTCGTCTAGGAAGTAACATTAGTCCATTTCATAAAATTGCTAGAGCTTAGGAAGAACCTGATTGTCCAAAATGTTCATGTAGGCGTCGGCGATCAATTTACCAGGAATAACATGCAAAGCTTCTAGGCAATACCACCAAACAATCCCCCAAACAAGTAGTCAGATTTTAGGCAAATCCGCTGGCGTCCGGTCCATTATTGTTGGGTAGTTAGTGTATAGCGCAGTTCACTTTGGAGAAAAGAGAATGAGGTATTTGCATGTGCGAGGGTTTTGCTTACAAATGATATTTTCTAGTATTTCTAAGTTTAAAAATCCTTAAATATTGCGTTTAAATTTTCAAAATAATTTTGAAATGATTATAAAATCAATTTTAATTTTGTTGAAAACGAAACAGTCACGTGATCAAAAAACAGGCCGCCATTGGATGTGACGTCATTGCGCATAGCTTTTGTTTACATCTCTCATCTATGCTCCCTGTACACTCGCAATCTCTCTTGTATGAAATCAACGTATGTCTATATTGATTCGCAAATTTATTTCATAAGCAGCAGTAAATAAGATAGTAACTGTTTATAAAAAGTACTTCATGAACCAACAAATCACTAGTACAAATACTGTTTACAAAAGTGCAATCATAAAAAATAAACAAGTGAAAGGTTCAGTTAATAAGTTAAAATATAATGCAGAACAGAAATATTCGAAGAGTTTTGGAAAAGGTTTTAGAAATGCATAAAGCCCTTTTACACTAAGTATCATTACTGAACTTGTCCAAATTATAAACATTTTGCCAAATGCAACAATCAAGATGGAAGCAAATTAATTCTGTATTAATTCTGACTAAGCGAAAACGAATGTAAACAACCATAGCAAAGCAGGCGCAGTGGGTTACTATGCGCTGTGACGTCCCAGAGCAGCCATTACGAAATTCCTGTTTTTCTCGCCAATACCGGAAACGAAATTTAAAAATTAATATTTGGGGGAATAGTTTTCCAATTTCAATAAAATATACGTTATTTTTCATGGATTTTCATCCTCTAATATAATAAAATTGAAACAAAAAAGGTGAAAATACCTCATTACCATTGTTCGCTTTTGAAACTGATTTTGCACAGTGATTACAGGTATTTACTAGCCCTTTCTTCCCTTCTGAGGTCTTTTAACCTATTCTATAAAGACCCAAATAAATAGTATTTTATACCATGAATATATATATTTTAAATTATCACTGACGTACGTGTCACAGAAAGGCGACAAACGGAGAAAAACGATATAAAATCGAATCCCGCTTAATTTAAATATGCTTGATTTAAGCTGTGGAGCCCCATTTGGGGAAGTGCATTGTTTACACTAAGTCTGTCACACCATTTAAAGAACCGATTCTTTCAATACTATGTCTCAAGCACCAACTAATCATCAGAGTTGAGTCAGTTAGACTTGAGATTTACGCTTTAAAGTGAATTTTAAAGCAGTGAACAGTCATGCCTAAACAGTGATTATAACCCAAAGCCTCATGAACCAATGGGCAGAGCTTATTGAAACTCGCTTATTGACATTTTAGATATTGTTAATAATTAAAAAATTGATACTTTAATTTTAACGTTTCAATAATTTCACAATAATTAAAAAAAGCGTTAATTATTTTAACTACAACAAAATCTGTGGTCACTTTTCAAGTAAGCATTGTAAAGAGAATTTTATTGTTATTAAGGGGGTCCGGGACACAAAAATCGTCAAAATTTCGAAATTATTTTTATTATTTTAAGAAATTCTCTGTGTTTTTCTGCTTAAAATGACGTCTAAATCCTGTTTCTATCTTAATTAGAACTAGAGATGTAATAATTTTTGTGGTGCGTTGTTTTGAAAATCTAACACTCTTGACAGTTGTTGTCCTGGCAACAACATCTGTCTTTAAAACTTTAAATGCGTTTTTCTCCATGATACATTTTTCAAGATTTCCTGTATTCAAATTGCTATAAGTCGAAAACCGATAAAGTTTAAGGGTTGAAATTTGGAATATATCTTTTTCAAACATTATACTTTAATTTTGATTCAGCAAATTTGAAACAAATATTTACTTTTAAAAATATGACTTTTTAAAAAACAAGTACCTTACAATTTTCAAAAATTTTCATTCAAATATTTTTTATTTTTTATTAAATTAATATTTTTTAAATTGCTGAATAAAAATTAAAGTTTATAAATTTGTGAATAATTTACTGCAAGAATTTTGAAAATCGACCAAGAATATTTTGAGCCTTAGCAATTTAAAATGACCTCTCTTTTTTTCAAAAGATTTTAATTTAAAATTTTTAAAAACTTTTGGAAAAATTTTGTGTATTGATTTTGCTTATTAGTTGGATGGGTAATCAGTACAAAAAAATTCTAAATTCTAAATTAATTAATTAAAAAAAATTTTCTGATGTGTCCCGGACCCCCTTAAACTTAATAAACTCCAGGAATTGAAACGAAATTAACAATTAAGTGTGAAAGACCAATTTTAGACTGGATGAATTGCAATTAAATCATTTTCAATACTTTTCATATCGCCTTCAAGACTATCAATTTATTTTCAAAATAAAGATTTTCCGAATTTCTTCAGAGATGGGAAAAAAGAACTAAATATGTGGCAAGCAGAGAAATACAGTAAAGTCTGCATACAAATTTAAATGAAATAGTATTTTGATGTATTTTTGCACTCTCACACTAAAAATATTCGTTTGAGGCATTGGGATTTGGTTATTTTAGAGTGAAGAAATCTGCTAAATCTCTAATATTATAAAAGAAGTGTTTGTTTGTCTGTTTTTCGAGGCCGCAAAATCCTGACGATTCTATGGCATCTACAGCTATGAGATTTACCCCACAGGTAGTCCAAATTTTTTGCAATTTTTGGGTCGCGGCGAATTTTAAAATTCAATCTAGAAAATTTTTAAATGAATTTAATATTTTTATTCTCTATCTGGTTTTTCAACGCGTTTCTTCCGGAGAAAAGAAACACACGAATCTGGACTTTTTCTTACCCACGTGACCTTGCCGTCAGCCTTGGAATATTGCCAACTTTTTTTCACCCTACAGAACGCTGAGAAAATTATTATTTTTTTCGTTTCCGCTTTGATTTTGCTCGGAGGAATGCTTTTAACTGGACTCACTTAGTTCTGTTTTCTATCTCCTAGACCGTTAAAGATAGGGTAAAAATTTCACCGGATTTGAAATCTGTGGATAAATTGATTTAGATCGATACCTAAAAATATGATTTTCTTTAAATAAATAATTTTTAAATTGAATATATCTTTTATATTTTCGCAAGAGATTGTGACGACACGTGAAACAGATTGCATCTTCTGCCCTTCGCCTTAAAAAAAAAAGAAACAGATAACATTTCCTGTCCTATTCTATTTCAGGGAATGAGAGCAAAAAATAAAAAACATTTTGACTGGGATTGTTAATTCTTTTTCGTAAAATCGGAATCGCTAAAGATAGATTGAAAATTTCAACGGATTTGAAATCTGCGGAAAATTTTACAACAGTTTAATAACTTGCATCACGGTGTTGCCCGTGGTGTTGGTTTGAGAAGCAAAACAACGGGCAATGCCGACAAGCCACGCAGTGGCTAGTATTATCTATAGCAGATTCGTAATAATTTTATTTGTTTGCTGCATCATAGCCACACTTTTTTAGAATTTTTCAGACTTCCTACGAATGCATTAATTTTAAATCAAAATTAACTATGTAATACAAACATCCTATTCAAATTTTTAAAAATGCATATACGTATACCATAAGTAACTGATTGCATACTGGAATAAAATACAACTAGGGGGCTCGCCCCCTACTCGCTAACGCTCGCCAACCCCCGGAGGATTGCTTAGCAATCCTAATTGGTTCGCTGCGCGAACCTATGCTCGCTTCGCTCGCATCAATGAAGACATGTGTCCTAGCATAAGAGAATGTTTACAAAATATGATATTCCAAAAAAATGTTTTTCAAACCTAAATTTTTTTGCTGTTTTTCAGAATATATATATACAGTACCTATGGAATCAGAATTCAAATGAATACTTTGAGCAAATTTGGCTCGAAATGTGAGCGCTGATTTCGAAATTGAATACCCAGCCTGTTGTTTGTGTGTACATTTACCCCTGCACTCGAGCCACCCACGCTTTTTTATTGAGTTTGTTGTCGAAAGTTGTAGTGCAAGCGTCTTGTTGAACTATAATTGTTGGCACTGAAAAGGACCTTTTTTTAAATGGCCCTGAAAAGATCCTACGCCTTCTTTGATTTCTATTATTAATTGCAACAGCTCGACTAAAATTAATTTTTTTTCAATAAAATTTCATCCGATAACGCTATAAATTCAATTGAAGCGCGAGGCTTCGTGATAAACAAACAATCGTACAATGTTGCCAAAACGCGATTACAAATAACGTCTTTTTTGCGTGCCACGTAAGAGAATTATATATATAGATGATAGAGATTTGGAATATCTTTGAAATCAAAATACTTGAAGGGCAGAGGCGAACCTACGGAAGGACTATAGAGACTATGTTTCACCCAAACCTTTAAAAAAGAAACCCATCCTCTAATTAATTAGTTGATAATCAGTTGTCTGAAAAACATCGGATAAAAGAGACCAAACAAGCTTTAAAAATTCCAGTTGCAAGAACACATGCGTCGTGTCAAACGTAAGGAAATAAACAAATCTGCCATCACTCAACACTGTTGGGAATTTTCTCACCAATTTGATTTCAAACAAGCGAAAGTGGTCCAATCTCCCAGATCTATTCTAATTTGAAAAGCCTTATCTATTTTTACGTTGTCGAATTAAATACGCTTGTGAATGGGCTCTAGTTCTTCTTGCCTTTACATGCGACCTGGAAAGGCTTAGTTAAAAACGTAAGATGTGGCACAACACTATCTAAACAACAATAATTAACTCGCGTTTTCCTTTTGTGACATTTGCCCTGATGGTGATGGACGTTTTGCTCCATCCAAATGGCCATTGGCAATATTTTCCAATCTTTATTCGAGGTTGTTTTAAAGTTTTGCATTCTTTTACTACCAATTAATTTGATTTTCTTAAAAAAATGAAAATAAAGATGACTGTTCAATAGTTAAGTATTATTTACCTACCTTTAGCTCATGAACAAGGGTACCATTCTTCATTTACAAGGATTAAAAAAATATAAACGCTAAAAGTATTATTTTCATTATTAACCAGGAGAAGTTAGGCCTCCCTTTGTCTTAAATACAGCTTCGATCCGTCTTGAAATGAAATTCTTCTAAAAGCTGGTCTTAATTTGAACTCTAAATAGTTCTAAGAAATAAATGTTAAACTTAAAAGTAGTTAATTCCTGCATTTATACTTCGCTGGCCCATCGTTTTAATCCTCTAAAACTATTACTTCTCCTGAAATGGAGATATACCATTGTATACCCTCTTCCGGATTGAAATCCTGGTTACTCTCCTTGCCATGGGTTATTCCATAAAAATGTATTGTTAATGGCCGATTGATGATTGTTATATATTTAGTGTGATTAATGATAGTGTAAAACGCATATATCATCAAGATTTTACAATCTATTTCTTGATTTCAATTTAATTGTTGCCATAGTTGAGAAAGATAAAAGTCGTCACTTGTTTGTAACTTTATTTGCAAGATTTGAATGCTCTCGTCTGTCGAAACTAAAAGAAAGTTACCGACGCTTCATTATCGGTAATTTTAACTTGGAGTGCGATATTCAAGTTTTCAATCAGCGAAAATTTAGGTGTACATTAGAAGTAATTTATTTTGCTAACATTTCTGTCTCATAAAAGGGCTTTTTAATTGCCTAATCCTATTGAATTTTTTTATTCTTACTATTTGTGTTTTTGAAATGTTATGGCGAGTCATCAGAAAAATATCATCTAGAGTTTTCAAATTAGATGTTCAAGCATATATTAGGTGTATTCTGATTGAGAAAACTTTAACTCATCAAGTGAAGAAAGATATTTTTCGCATGTTTAATCCTAAGGATTTCTGAGTTCGAGCTTCTCGTGTTTGGAATGTTTCACCTGCTTTAGCAAATCATTTCCAACACTGCTATTTTCTTGGATATTATAAACTGAAGTGTTTGTATGTTTGTTTTTTGCACGCAAAGTCCTGACGAATCTATGGCACTTATAGTAATGGGATTTAGCATACAGATAGTCCACATTTTTTGCAATTTTGGGTCGCGGCGAATTTTAAAATTCAATCTAGAACATTTAAAATGAATTTGATGAAATTTAATCATTATTGAATGCAACAGCATAGAAGATCAGAGATTCTAAATGAATTATTTTTGTTTCCATTTTGATTTTGCGCGGAGGAATGATTTTCCAGCAGACGATAAAAAACAAATAATCTTAAAACGGAAGTAAATTAGTTCTTTTTTCTATCTCCTACACCGTTAAAGATAGAATAAAAATTTCAACGGATTTGAAATCTCCAACAATTTCACAATAGATCGATGCATAAAAATATGAGTTTCTTTAAATAAATAATTTTCAAATTGAATATATCTTTTATATTTTCGCATGAGAATGTGACGTCACATCAATCATTTATATTCCTACAAGATCTAGCTGCACCCTTTGCTTTACTCATGGGGCAGAAAAATACTACAACCCACCGGTAGAGAACCACTCTTTGAAAAAAAAAAGATCATGGTCGGCGCCTTGTGAACCAAGATCCACGCTTCAGAAAACGAAGAGAGCTTCCACCGCCATGTGTTCCATGTTGACGCAACGCTCACGCAAATTACGAACATCATCAGAACTTTCACACGTGAACGGTCCCTCGATGTTTTGTCAAACGATCAGTCGATCACAAAGAATCCGCGATTCGTTGATAGGAGGACTCGTCCGCTGGCGCGCGAATCAGTTTACTCCTCTCCTAGATGCCTTTTTCCAGTCACGCTGTCAGGTCCAGTTCATTCAGAGCCGTGGAGAAAGTCCGAAGCGGTAACTCTTGTGAGTAGCTCTCGGAGCCAAAGATGCATTGGCGTGGTGGTGTTCGCGGGTGCCTATGGATATTATCTCTGACGTCGGTGTTATCTGTGATATTCAGTTACGAGTACCAGGAGTCGTATCTCGGTGAGTAGTATTCTGACGTGAGATCATTTGCTTTGCTTGAGGAGGAAGGGCTTTTCTTCTAGTGCCTAACCCTAAGTGGAATTTCTGTGTTTCTACTTTTCGTGTTTTGGAATGTTTTGTAAAAACATGCAGTGATGCGATAATTTTCTATTCTACGAAAAGAAGGGCTTTTTTTATTGTTTAACCCAAAGTGGAATTTTCTTGTTTGGAATATTTTGTAAAAACATGCAGTGATGCGATAATTTTCTATTCTACGAAAAGAAGGGCTTTTTTTATTGTTTAACCCAAAGTGGAATTTTCTTGTTTGGAATATTTTGTAAAAACATGCAGTGATGCGATAATTTTCAATTCTACGAAAAGAAGGGCTTTTTTTATTGTTTAACCCAAAGTGGAATTTTCTTGTTTGGAATATTTTGTAAAAACATGCAGTGATGCGATAATTTTCTATTCTGCGAAAAGAAGGGCTTTTTTTATTGTTTAACCCAAAGTGGAATTTTCTTGTTTGGAATATTTTGTAAAAACATGCAGTGATGCGATAATTTTCTATTCTGCGAAAAGAAGGGCTTTTTTATTGTTTAACCCAAAGTGGAATTTTCTTGTTTGGAATATTTTGTAAATTAGTAAATTAAAAAAAAACACCTGTAAAAATTTTCATCTGTGACCCAGTTAGTTGCGAGTATAATATGTGTAGTCTGACGGAGAACATTTACTTTACTTTAAATAGAAGAGCTTTTAAATATTTCTTTAACTTTACGCGAAATTTCTGTCTTGATAGATTGCATGTTTTTGGAATGCTTTTGTTCGGACAAATCATGGGGATATTATCATTAAAAGTTTCCCATTAATGAAGCGAACATTTAGGCATATATATTAGATGTATCATGACTAGGCAAATATGCACTTCATTATAGTAGCAGGGTATTTTTCTACTGTTTACCCCAATTGTTTAGAGTTTTCTAAATCTATTGTTCAACCGGTATTTATCAATAACACTTCTACGAGGTAAAAAAAAAACAATTGTTTTATATAGTTCATTTTTAGTCACAGGTTATCCCTAGGCATCGTTAGAATTTGACCAAAATTCCTATTAGTGCGACTCTGACGAGAAGGCTACGGGTTTGATCCAGGACCTTCGCCATTAGCCAGTTGCGTTGCTCCAGTGCAACGTTTATTAACCTACCGAAAAGAAGGCAGTCGACCTATAGGTCGGTCGATTTTTGAAAAGACGTGAAAGCTCGTTAGGTGAAGACTGACATAACACAGAAAAGCATAGATGACGATCACCGTTATGTATTGAGCCTCTTCTTCGTCTGATTTTCATCACTCAAGAACCATTGAAATTAGGTTCATCTACAAATTTAACTGAATTTCAGAATTCTTGAAATTGGTTAATAAGCCCTTTGATGGAATTCTCGTCACCGAAGACCCTTCGAATGATATTATTTTATGTGTGATTTTTCTCTACCTACTCGGCTAGTCGTAATTTTGAAATATTTCTTACAGTTCTAGCGCGTATTAGTTGGCTTTATTTGTAAACATTTGTTGGGTTTCAAAGGTCAATTTAACTTCTCTGGTTTTAAGAATACACCGAATAGACTCGTTCAAAACCACGTGACCCGGCGGACAACTCGCTGGAGCCGGACTATTCCCACGACCCATCAAAACCTACACCTTTTCATTTACTGTAAGTAGAAGAGCTCCCAGCAAGCAACAGCTGAAGTGAAAAGGAGACGAATGATGAATCACTGACCAAAGGGCATGAACATACAAACTGAAGGGAGGAAACGAAGTGGGAGGGCTGTCCATTCCAGCCAGGAAAATTCCAGGTGGTCCCCAGATCAGGGGTTCGGGAAATCGAACCCATACCATCAACTACGAACGGGCTGAAAATGTATTTGTTGCTGCTATCTGTCATCTGACTCGCAACCTGCTAATTCGTTTACATAGTAGCTCCGTGTTGATGGACTGGTCCGGATGTTTTCTCAAATAAAAGTTACACTCCCTCCTTAAATATACTCCTGATAAAGTGAAAACCCGAGAGAGTTCTATTTTCTACCCTTTGTGTCATGATACACAGCTGCCAGCATTCATGTTGGGAGATACGCTGTGATCTTAGTCGGTTCCTAATTCACCTGGAGATGAAGGCTCTCTCTAGTCACGTTTTGGGGTAACATAGTATCAGTAAGACTGTATTAAATGATTTTAGAGGAGCTTTTCGGATGCACGCAGGGATACGAACGCTTGTGAGAAACGTTTAGATATTTATTAATCAACTAAGGGTAATACAAAATACAAAGAACACGGACCAAACTCATTGTTTGCATTCCTCCAAATTCTTCCGAATTCCTAATTAATTTTTTCATCACATTCAATATCTCGGTGACAGTTTGTACGTAAAAATTTTAAAATAGATTCGCTAATATCATAGTTTGAGCATGACTAATAAATATAATATCAAGACCATCCACTCTCTATTGAAATTGACAAAGTATGTGGGCGGAGTCGCTGTCATAAGATCTCAGAAGGGTAAGTTACGTGGGCTTACGAATAACTGATCCGATTGGCTGCCGAAGCGCAGACTAGTGTTTTTAATCACACTGTATATCCACTTCAACCAATCAAAAATTTGTGCCTCATTATGATTCAGTCTTTTCCCCACAAACAAGTGACTAATCTTCAAATTAAGCGACCGGAAGAAATAGCATGTAGCAGCGTGCGCATACTCCGTTTATTACGCTAGAAGTTCCATGATCAAGACTAGCCTCTAGATCGGAAGGTTCCTGGTTCGAATCCGGGTACGGGCATGGATGTTTGTAAGCATATGGTGTAGAAGAGGCTGGTGCACCTTAAATCTGTCGTGGCCCTAAGTCCTCACGTTGGGTTGGTGTGGAAGTTTGGAGAGTGGAGTGCCAGCTCAGGTGTTGCTTCTTCATCTGACCGTGGTTCAAAATTACGAGGTGTTGTTCTCGGATCTTTCCCTTAAGGGATTGATCCCGGACCGTCGTCAATAGCCCGTTGTGTTGCTCTAGTACGATATTAACTAATAATTACCAATTACCATGATCAAAACACGACAAACTTTTACTAATAATCTAGCAACAGTTCCATGCGCGTAATAAAAATCAAATTCACGGAAAGCTTGCACGCGCTCACAATTCTCCTTCGTAAAAGTTCTCCTTTGTACAACGTTAGCTAAAAATTACCATTACCATTACCGTCTTAATAAAGCCGACCAACCGGTATAGTGGCTAAGGCGTTAACCTCTAGATCGGAAGGTTCCTGGTTCGAATCCGGGCATGGATGTTTGTAAGCATATGGTGTAGAGGCGGCTGGCGCACCTTAAATCTGTCGTGGCCCTAAGTCCTCACGTTGGGTTGGTGTGAAAGTTTGGAGGGTGGAGTGCCAGCTCTGGTGTTGCTTCGTCATCTGACCATTGTTCAAAATACGAGGTGTTTTCCTAGGATCTTTACCTTAAAAGATTGATCCCGGACCGTCGTCAATAGCCCATTGTGTTGCTCTAGTACGATGTTAACTAATAATTACCAATTACCATGATCAAAACCCAACAAACTTTTACAAATATTCTAGCAACAGTTTCATGCGCATAATAAAAATCAAATTCACGGAAAGCTTGCACGCGCTCACAATTCTCCTTCGTAAAAGTTCTCCTTTGTAAAGTCATGTTAATGAATTAAACTTAATATGAAATTTAGTATTTAAAAATTTGTTTTGTAATTTTGATATAAAAATCAGTTTTCGATGAAAGATGATTTCTTATTGACGTTTTCTCCGGTTTGATCAGACGCGACTAGGAAAAACACATCTCCAATTTTGATCGAGGTTTACAGGGTCAGCGTTATGGATTCGTAACGCTCCTACATGCCACACGTCTAACAATCTGGTAGCTGTGCAGCTACTGCTCTGACCATCGCTTCAACAAGCTCTGGGTTTGAATCCTGGTCAGGGCATGGATGTTTGTAGCCTTTCAAAGTCCACTTTAAAAGCTGTTGATCCTAGTCCAGCGATTTTCAACCGTTTCCATCTCATTGCACACTTAAATCAATTACTTAAGTTCTGCGACAGGCCAAAATAATTTTGCTTCTGGATGATCTGAGAAAAAAAAAGGCATACATTTGATTCATTTATAAACAAAAGTTTTTATCTACCCCTTTTGCTCAAAAATGACTTTAAAATTTATTTATTTATTATACTTTGTAATAAAAAATAGTACTCAAAATTCTTTTGTCGGATATCTTTGAAATTATCAATATATAAAAAGTTCAAAAACTAAAAAGTTGAAATGGAATTTATACCGTTTTACCAACCTTAAGGCATTCTAGTGCCATTCTTGTCGCACACTGGCTGAAAATCGCAGTCCTAGTCTAAGTCTAATTAGTCCTCGTATAGAAAAAAATGACCATAAAAGGACAAACGTAACCAAATCTAAACAGGAAGAAGACTTAAGATTGACATGGATCCGATAACATATCGAATATAATATACTTACGAATAAAATAAGATATTGATAAAACTGCAAGCAGAGATAATCCACCCAAAGAATACCAGAATCTATTCATAAACCGTTTTGATAGTCTTAAGAAGATATAGTTCCAACTTCCTCATCAGATTCCAGTTTCAAATAGGGCTCTTTTCTTCAATCTCAGTCTTTCAACCAAATTCTTTGCCGAACATTTCCGAGGGATAACGTTCCTGGAGAATTAGTCTCAATGAAGGCTGGGAGAGGGAGCTGTTGTCCGGTATGTTACCAGATAAGGGAACCCCCGTGACCGGAACGCCCAGGTGAAGTATCGAGTGTACCAGCAGCTGGTATTAATTACAGAGGGGACCGCGGTTCCGGCTCAGCGGCGCACACAAGGGTGTCATCTGACTCGACATCCCAAGCTCAGAATAAATACTCGATCGTTTTTCTGAAGTCCTGGAATCCAGAGGGAAATACACCCCCGTAGCCCATATCAGTTTCATTTCAGGAGATAACGCTTTGTGGGTGGATTTTAAGGTTTTGTATGAGAAGTTGTGTTTGTTTATGATTAGGACTGACCATAGTTTCTCGAGACAAAAATGGGGCTTTGGGCTGCCAAAAACGGGACGGGGATTTTGTGATATTCCATATTAACCCTTCTTTGCATAATGGTGGAAATTTCCATCATAACATTGAATGCCCAAAAATTATATAAAAGAACAAGTTCACTTTAAGTTGATCGTGTCTGGATACCTTTTTAATGTCCATTGCATAAAAAAAAAACATAGCTGTCAAAAATAAGCAAGTGTCACTATCAGTAAAACGAGCTTGAAGTTGTCATTCCGCTGTTTGTTGTAGTTGCAATAAACGTAAGATTTCGTTTTTAATTTTGTTTTATTATATTTGAGTTTGTATTGCTAAAAAAGTGAAAATGAGTGGAAGAAAGGTTTGTAACATGTGTTTCTGTTATTTTTAGAGCAATTTCTGAAAAAGTTTGCGTTTAATTTAAAAAATACCACATGATACCATCATATTGTTTTTTGCTAAATTTATGCTATAAATATATACTAAGATTTTTTTTAACCATTTTTCCTTTAATTTTGAACATGAATTATATCACCTTGATTTATTTCACCAATAAAGAAAAAATCATGCAAAGAAGGGTTAATGAAGAAGTAGGATGTTGTTGTTGTTGTCGTGTCTATGCATACAGTACTAGTGCAAAACTTTAGAGTCCTCCAAAAGCCTTGGTGACAAGATCTGCAAGTTCTGGAGCTCGATGGCTATGGAGGATTTTGATTGGGGGTGCTCCAAGTTGAAAGAGGGAACCGATAATGGCCTGGCAGTCAAAAACATGATCTGGAGTTAGTTGCGATTTGGGACAGGTACACCTGCATATGGGATAGGATTTTATATTAGTTCGTGAAATCTTCATGCCTTTGAAATGTCCAGTACGTAGCCTAGCTATTGTAGAGGAGAGGTTTCTTGGGCAGTTTAGATCGGGGATTGTTGCCTTGCTAAAATGCTGGTTGTAGATCCTTCGCCTGGCGACGACATTCGCATCTGCACAGGTGACCACTAGAGGTTGATCTTCGTCGCGTGCTTCCTTTAAGAAGTAGTGTAGTAGGATAGAGTAGAAGTAGGATAAAAAGTTTAATTACATCAACATGTTGAGCTTACCATTATTTTTCATTAACAGAACCCAAACAAAAATTCAGATAAATGTTCACGATCATACCATGAATATTTCTTCGGTGAATTAATCTTAAGGGCTCCGTAGACGATCAATATTATTGTCAATGTGATTGACGGTTTCGATTGATAGGTACTTCAATATAGCTTCAATCGACCCGTCTATCTCATTCGGTCAATGGTTTTCGTAGGGACGTGACGTGTTTTATTTTTGTGTTTCAAAATGGTTTCAAATTAAGATTTGGACTTTCTTGCCTTGAATTTGGCTGTCTACAATTGCGGAAGAAAGAAAAGAAGAGGGAAAAAAATACGCTGATCCAAAGAGTGGTATAAACTGAGAAGCCGTTTTACTCACAAACATTTACCAAACTTTCTGGGAGATACTGAATCGTACGCAGAATGTTAATTTTCTGTTTTAATTTGTCCTCGGTATAATCTGATTTGCATTGTTTTAACACATCAACCATTTTTTGCAAAGTGATACAACTTTTGTTTTTATTTAAATACTCACTTGAGTTAACTTTCCCCAACTCAGGATAATCACGATACAAAGTAATTAAAAGCATCACAAACTCTCGAACCCAGACAGAATCGCTTCTCGTTGAGCTCGATGCATCCTGCCGTCTTGAGCAAAACTGCCGAACGATTGACAATTGCGTATTTTAAACGATCAATTGGCAACGTCAATGTCGCCCGTCAATGCCCATCAATCAAAATTTCTATCAATGTGCGTCAATCGATTGACAATCGCGTCAATCGCCTCTTATACGATCAATTGGTTGCTTCAATGAGCCTCATTGATAATCACATTGACAGTAATATTGATCGTCTAGGGACCCACTTACGCAACAAATTTCGGACTTTCTATCCTATCATAAAAATTCTCACTCCATGACACAACTTTTGTCAACTAAAGTAGGGTCGTCTCAATACAATCTAGATTTCTCCTTTGCCAGCATAATGATCTTTATAGAAAATAGCTATACTTCTCCTTATGACAAAGAATAAACTCTACAAAATTACAAGTCTTAAAAGTATAGGCATTTTTCGCTCAGTAAAGTAAAACGTATCCATCTATCACAGGAATATTTATTTGAATGTGACACTGCGTGGTTACATAAATTACTGGTATCCATGGGGAGGATATTGATTTATACGATTACAGATCGCGAATAATAATTTGATTGACCTAAAGTATGTAAAAAAAAGTATATAAAGTATACATAAATATTTATAGTTGTTATTAAATAGGGGCCCAAAAATTATCTGCTTTTGTTAAGTTCTTCGTTACGTAGCCTCACATACCGAACCTTTGTTTTTTTCACAAGGTATGAAATTAGCAGTGGTTAGTCACAAAATTTCTTTTGCACAATTGATTTTTTGGTTAACTCGATATTTTGAGCAATTTCTGTCCAATCAGCCGTTTGCTCTTCTTTCTAACAATCTATATTACTTTTGTGACATTTTTCTTCTGTCAAGAGGAATGTACATGGTGGTAGTATTTTTGAGGCGGAATGGGTTCATTACATATTACGAACGTTACATCACTGATAGGTTTTCAAATTCAATTTTCAACATTTCGCCAATAAAAATTACATACAATGAATTCCGAATTGGTATACGACAGTTGATTGCTCAATACCGATTAGATAAAACCACAATTGGAGAGCATTTGAGTAGCGGAAGTAAAATCTTCGTTTTCCGTCTGTTTGCTTGTTTATAGTGAAAATCCCTCACTTACGCGCATCAAAATCTATGCTATTATAGGAAGGTTCCTGGTTCACATCCGGGCAGTGCATGGATGTTTGTAAGCGTGACGTGTAGAGGCGGCTGGTGCTCCTTAAATCTGTCGTGGCCAAAAAAACCTCACGTTGGGTTGATGTGAACTTTGAAGAGTGTGGTGCCAGCTCAGGTGTTGCTTCGTCATCTGACCGCGGTTCAAAATTACGTGGTGTTGTCCTCTGATCTTTTCTTTAAGGGATTGATCCCGGACCGTCGTCAATAGCTCGTTGTGTTGCTCTAGTATGACGTTAAGAAAATTACCAAAATTACTAACTATCCTATTATACTATATGTTTAACTTTTAGACTATGGCCGGTATAGCATTTGTACTATGATCGCGCCAACAAAGAATTTCAAAAGGTTAAATACTTCTACGAAGACAAAATATATTCAAAACTGTAACCTAAAACATTTTGACAGTTGGGGGAAACCGTATTTAGTTTCCATTAACGCAACGATTATGGCAACTAAATAATTGAATGGAATAGTAATTAGAAGGTTCATACACACACACACACATAAGTGAACCTTCGGAACGAAGGAGAGAAGTATTAGAAATTAGTAAAAAATAAGGCGCAATCGCACCTAAATATGTTTTCTCAGATGTCAGACTACTCTACTAAATTGCGATTACAAATACAAAGTATAATGATATCGCATAGATCGGAATAAATTAATTCGTGAGTGCACAGGTGAAGAAACTTTCTCGACTGCTGTTTGAATCTTAAAGACACGGTTTTTATATGAAAACCAATTTTCAAATAACCTTAGTAAGCCATCGACTTTTGATGACGCTTGACCTCGGACGTATTGATCGTGGCATTTTAATGAGGGTGCAATAAAATAGGCAGCGTTCTCGTAAAAACTAAGGCATTTGTTTAAAAAATTAAGGACTTCCAGGAAATGTTAAGGCTTTTTCTAAACTAAAATAAAATATCAGTCTTTCTTTTGTCCTTTTAAGACCCGTGAAAGCCATGGATTTAGAGTACAGATAAAAGGAAGAATAATCGCGTCAGGTGATCGGAATTTGTTCCATACTATTGAAAATATTCAGAAAATTCAGGATTCAAAAATAACGACTGGGTCTAAAACTAGGGCGTCATAACATCTAAAGATACTAAATACAACTAACGACCGATACTTCGAACCCTTCATCCATCCTACAATCTAAAAAAAAAAAAAAAAAAACTTGGCGCAAATAACTTACTCATCTAATAGTCTTTATGGGATGAGCATTTCAATTAATGAGAGTGCACGAACATACACGGTGGCTTGCGCTAAGTTTATTTTCTATGATATTGGTCAATCACAATACACTTGATTAAATTATCATAAAAAAATTTCTTATTTGTTGAAGCATGTGCCATTTTAAAGCCCAACACAAACAATTTTCTTCACAACGAGAGAACTAAATAACTGTTGTACAGCACTTCAATACTTGCCATGTACTCAGTGTACTTTAGGCACAAGTGCAACACTCAGACATCTCCATAAACAAACCTGTAATACAAATATCTCAATCAACACTCCTACACGATCGACTACACTTCACAACATAGTTGTTTAAATTCTCTGATCGTGCATAGAGGCCCTCATGAGGGTGTTATTAAATTGATTTGCTTTGCTCAACAATTGTAATGGGAAACCATTAAGAGACATAACAAGGACAGTTCAACGACAAAATTTCGTTTTTTACTTTATATCAACGAACTGTATATTGCAAATAAGTGTCTACATCACTCGCTCTGTGTGAAGTATCCAATTACGCTGCTAAAAAATTATAAAAAAACTCTTATTTTTTCTATTAATACTCTCACTAATCGCTGTCTTTCCCTTCTAAGTAATTCCCGATAAAGTCATCCCAGCATCATAAATAAGATGCTAAGATGGGAGGAAGATAGTCATCATCCCCAATAGTAAATAATGGTCAGACAGCGCCAATGTTATCAGCGTAAAACCATGTTATCACGGGAGTCATAAATATGAACCGAATCGTCGGTCTCTTCGGCACTCCCACAAGGGCTAGGGGGGTTGATCCACTGCCGATCCCCCATCTCCGGATTCCTCCGGCCAAAACGCGGTTAATCGCATGCAGAAATCTTGTGTGTTTGGGGGAATCATCCGAATTACGTGATTCAGGTCCAAAGCACTTGTTTACATGCAATATAAGAGTGTTTTTCAAACAAGAAACTGACTTTCGCTATTGGGACGGAAAGAACGTGATTCTTGATTTGGGGCTCATTGTTTGTACATGTATTTTTGTAATATTAAGGGTGTTGTGTTTTTCAGATGATGTTATGGTTGCTATATTTTTGTTTCATCTTTACGAAGGGAATTTTTCCACTGGTTAAAGCATTTTATTTCTAATTTCCTAAATTACATCTGTAATTTTTTCATCTTGAGCACCGTTTTATTTTATTTTATAGATGTTTCATCAGCTTCGTTTTATTTCTTCGTTTCATTCGTTATATCCGTAATACTGGTAGAAAAAATTTGCTAGATAGAACAGGCGTCACACTCTCTTTTGAAGGACCCATGTTTGTTTCTATAAGAAAAATTGCTATTAAATATGTGAAGCTTAACACATCAATAGGAAACAAACATCAGGCATTTAAACAATCCAGCAGCAATCATCAATAGGAAACGGACATCAGACAATCAATCATCAAGCAACTAACAAAGCATCAGACAATCACTAGTTAGGAGAGCTAAACACGACTCTTTTATGTGAGGGATCCACGTAGGTTTTTCTGAAGGAAAAATAACAGTTTATACAATAAACATATTAGCATTGGAGTTTTCTTAACATCAATAGAAAACAATCCTTAGACAATCAAGCAATCAACTCCAATCAATTGGTAACAGTCATCAGATTATCAAATATTGGTCAATCAAACAATCCAACATAAAACAATCATGAATAGGAACCAAACAACATTTCTTTTTGAGGGATACACGACTGTTTTTCCAAAGGAAAGTAATTGGAAAGTTCTCAACGAACAAAATGCAATTTCTGTTAAAAGCATATACAAAGGCAGCTAGTTCGTAAAAATGCAAAAGCAAATAGTAAATTTCTTTGAATTTTTCAGTCAGTGTTCTTAAATTTACATTTTATTTTTACACTACCCTTATAATGCTATGGAACTATTTGTACTGTATGTCTATTACAAAAGGTGCCAATAGGTGATACATAGAACACCCACATTTTGAGTAGGGGTAAGTCTTTATTTCTAAGGTTGGCAGCGGAAAGAAATAGTACAGATCTCGGCAGCAAGTAAAAATTATCATAAATACATTCCCAATTTGTCAATGTGAAAAGCTTGAATGCATTTCTTTAAGCATTTCTCATAGAAAATGGTTATACCTAAGGTACAGCCGTCAAAATAAAAAACGACTCACCCGATTACAATTCCACAATTTACATCGCAGAACGAAACAGAAGGTAGCAATCGATAGAGATTAATGTTTTCTACAAATATCAATATTTAAAAATTAACTTGGGGGCCGTCTTCATATTAAATTGGATGCTTGCTCCGATAATTTCAATATGAACCCCCATCTTTTATCACAAATTTAGATTTTACACACGATTTCAGGTGGAAGTAAAAAAAGTTCATCAATTTCATTGGATTTTTGACCGATTTGTAAGTGTTTAAAAATTGGATCTCCTAATGTTATACTGGTGTTTCACGTTTTTTTGCTGTATTTGCTAAAAACATTAATTTTCTTTGGAAATAGTTTTTCCATCCTTTGCTACCCAAACACCCAAACAAAACCTATAAACATTTTAACTATCACACTAAATTTTAACATTTTTTATTAATAATGAAATTAATATTCCTAAAATTATGAGTAGAAACATGGGCAAATTTTGACACCATGCGATTCAACTGTTACTGAGGCAACGGAAATTCAAATTTTTCATCTCATTATGTAATTAGTAGCGCAGTGAGACTGCAAAATTCGATTATTATTATCATTATTGAGGATTGTTTTCACAAAATGAAAACAAATTTCTAAAAATCCATAAAAATCCACTGCAAATTTGTATATTGTTGACTGTGTAGAAATGTTGTCAACAAACTATCAGCTTCCTGTAAGAAACGATAAAATCATTGACTGCGACGGCCACTACACATCATATTAATATCTATAATGTGATTGTATAACATTATTAAATTATTTATTATAAAGCTTTTGTATGAAGGGTATTTTATCACGCTTTTCTAGGCATAATTTAACTTCATAATTCAGATATTTTTGTAACATAATTAACAACCTACTTATACTACGGTAGGTTAGGATTGTAACAATCCTCTTATCGGACATAACGACACTACCTATGTGTCACACTCTAATAAATTTTCCTCAAACAGTCGTTAAATAGGACTATCTGATCATAATCCGCCCTTTCTACAGCGAAATTCAATTTCTACATGCTCCCTCAATGGTTTTTATGGATTTTCTCGGTCAATTTTACGCTATTTTTCATTATTTTTTCATCAAACTGCTTGAAATTGTGCGTAGAATTAAATTTGTGAGAAAAGATGGGGGGGGGGGTTCGTATTGAAATTATCGAAGCAAGCACCCAATTTAATATGAAGACGGCCCCTTAGACAAATTTTAAGTATTGATACTTGTAGAAAACATTAATCCCTATTGATTGCTACTTTCCGTTTTGTTCTGCTAAGTAAATTGTGCAATTGCGGTCAGTGAGTCGTTTTTTATATTTTCGGCTGTACATTTCTGCTGCAACAGACAAGAGCACACTTTGTGGCCGGAGAAGTTCTTATGTTAGACAGTGCGTACTCAGCAAGAACTTCAGCGAGGATTAAATTGTTTCCTGTCCCTTCCCAGATAAAAATTGTTTTGTCTATCTACTTTTACCTTCTCCTGTGAGTTTTATTCATACAATCGCTCTTTTGTGGTACAAGGCTAAACAAATCCATATCAATATGAAAATATGAGATTTTTATGTCAGTGTTTTTGGTAGATTCTAGTTTTCGCACTAAATTCAGAAAAAAATTACTATTAATTTAGTAAATCTGCTCCGATTGAATCCAAGTTGAATAAATGTCAGTTGTATTTTGATTAACAAGTTTCCGGCAGTAGCAATTTAATTCAAGTTTACGATGCGAATAATTACAATTTTCTAGTTCCTCCACGATTCCTTTATTTATCGGATTTTTAGTTTTGGACTTATAAAAAAATATATATCAATTTCGTGTGATGACAGAAATTTTCGTAGTTACATTTCCCTCCCTCCGTTTTTAATGTAGAATTTTTTTTATATGAAAACTCGGATATTTTTTGTTATATCTGAAACTAAAGTGTGCTTTTAAGTTAAGTGGCACTGTTGTGCCGCGAGTCACATTGTCAGCAAAAAACGGATTGTGTTCTACAGCGCATACATCAAACACTTCAACAATGAGTGAAGGGTTGGGTGAGAACCTTCTCCTTCCTCGCTTATGTTATGTGCCATGTCAGCGATTTTTTTTGGCGGGAAACACGATTACTTCCGATTCCAATCTCGCCACTTGATACTTAGAGGCGATAACGTTTTAAGCATTTAAATGGTTATTTGATAGCATTTTATTGGATTGAATGGCAATTTGATCTGTTTTGGTGCTTGTAGACAGCTGTGCCGAACGGACTTTGAAATTCACATTCTAAACTAAAACCAATTTTCTTTTCTTTTTTTATATGGTTGTCGTTCTGCGGCGTGGTAATAAAGTGACAGGAAAAAAGGAAAATGATTGCATAAATATATCCTTAATTGGTATTGAGGACATTTCAAAATCAGGCAGAATTTAAAACAAATGCTTTTATTTAACAAATATCAAGTTGAAATAATATTACAGCATGAGAGGAATTTGCAAAGAAACAAGCCAACCTGACGAAAGACGATTTATTTCCTATTATCCAACTGGGGAGGGGGGGGGGACTCTCTCATTCTACATATCAGAGTTACCTTAAAGTGAAGTTTTTCGCTGTTTTGAGGACACTTGGTGTTTTTTTGGAGGGGGCCTTCTAAATTGGTGTGCTGAAATCGTATTCGAAAAAGAGGTCAAGTTAGCAGCACATCCTGGCATGAAAACACTAGCACCACCTTCATTTAGTTTGACAGAAAAAGGCTATCACTGCACACATGATCTATTTAGACGTATTTTTCGGAGCTACTTTTTAACATTTTCTTTCCCGAATAAAAATTACACATTTGTTCTGGCCACTAATTTAATGAACGAATGAATAGATGAATTTAGAATGAAATTCGCTCGGGACTGATAACCAATTAGACGTAACACTGGTCGTGAGTTAAACACCGTTGAAGTATTGTATTTGTACACTGAGTACACTGTTAGCTTCAGCGATGTGAATGGTGACAATTTGGGGCCTGTAACACTTTTTACGACATTTGACGATGATAAATACATATTGGACACATTTTAATTAAAAATTCAATCGTGTACTATTTATTTCTTCCGGATATTTGCAATTGGCAAATTTGAAAATCTCTTCTTTTACACTGCAGTAATTTACTTTATTCATTGATTCTCACACACAATGTCTGCCAAACTTCATGGATATATAGCGGCTTCCGTTTCTTTTTAATAGTAAAGCGTACGTTAAAAGTAATTTAAAAAACTTGCTAACATCATAGTAGAATGTAGTGACAAATAAAGTTTTCATACATTTAGGTTAAGCGGAAATAATTTTATATATGCACTGATGTGTCAATCCCTTGCTACTGGTAATCTCAGAAGCAAATGTTGTGGAAAGATTTCGCCTCCCTTTCATTCTCCACCCCGGTATCCCTTTAAAAAAAATCAAAGCCAATGACTGACTCAAAAAATTCCGTTAAAAACAAAATATTTTGATGCAAATCTTGGTCCTCCGATTTCGCTTTCTATAATGTGCCCGAAATATAATATAACACAATGAATGTAATGTAATATAAATACAGATAATATAGATAATAAATACAAATAAAAATACAGGGTGTCCATAAAAAAATGTCCCAGTTTCAATGATATATTATAGCAGTTTAATTTAGACTATTTACAACAAATCATAAATCAAATTGAAGGCAAACTAACCTAGTTTTTCTTACAAATATTCAATATGTGCACCTTTAGTTATGCGGCACACATCCAACCTAAAGTCCAATTCTTACCGTAACAGGGGTGGCTTACCTGGATATTTTGAAAGAATGGCTCTTTCCCCCAATTAGTAGAGGGTGAACCTGTAAACTTTATGTGGCAACAGGATGGAGCCCCTCCCCATTGGAAATCTCTTTGTACGAGAGTTGTTGAACGTCAAAGCCCCTGACCGTTGGATTGTTCGTAATGGTCGAGACGACAGAGCTCTTTTTCGCAGGCCTCCACGTTCACCTGACATAACGCCATGCGATTTTTTTCCTTTGGGGATTTATAAAAGATCGTGTCTACGTTCCGCCGCTACCTAATGATTTGCCAGAGTTGAGACAAGAGGTTATTGATTGAAGAGGTTATTACTTCCATTACTCCGGACTTGTTAACCGAAGTTGTTGAAGAATTGGACTTTAGGTTGGATGTGTGACGTATAACTTAAAATGCACATATTGAACATTTGTACAAAAAACTAGGTTAGTTTACCTTCAATTTGATTTATGATTTGTTGTAAATAGTCTAAATTAAACTGTTTTAATATACCATTGAAACTGGGACATTCTTTTATGGACACCCTGTGCTGTATTAGTATTTAATAAAATTCACCCGTAGTATATCGTCCCGACTGTACGGAATTGTGAAAGTCACGGAGCTGATGCCCACGTGTTCTGAAGTTTGATTATTTCTATATCTGATTAGCTAGAGTGGTGTTTGTCATGAACAACAGCCATTTCGAACACCACACTAAACATATCTTTCCCACGCGTCCCATAGATGCTAGTCTCAGCGCTGTTGGTCCTTGAGCATGGTTTATCAAACTTCAGATTGACAAGACGCTGTCTTTTGTGATTTGTTCTTAGAACTTGTGTTAAATTCAAGCATGTTTCCGACATAATTCGTCGTCTTGCTGCAGGCGATATTATTTTAATTCTTCGAATCGAAATATTTTAGTGATCTTTATAACAAGGGAAATTTTGTGGCGGTAAGATATTTATAAGATTTTAACGACGGTTTTTGCTATTCAATTTTAATGCAAACAATTGTTTTTTTGCCCGCAATCGCATATCGCCGTATTGGCACCATTAATTAACCCTCTTGGCGGTTGTATCTAAGAGGTGTGTCCTTAGCCAAATTGGTTAGATATGGATGGACGATGCACGTTGTCATTAGAAGAAAACTGATCATCATAAAAGAACGGCAATATCTTGATGAACAAGATATCTCGTCGAAACCACTTGAAGGGTTAATTTTAAGGATCAGAGGGGCTAATATACCAATTCTCACTTAACAATCCTTCGAAGTTACAGGCAAAAATTGTATACTGACATTTCTATCATGGTGTGAGAGGTTCCATCACTGACTAGATCAGAAGCTGCGTAAAAAAAATCGAAGGAGTCCCTTTTTTCATGTGCTGTTATAGTAGCAAATTCAATCTCGAAATCCTTAGTTATAAATGTTGTGCCACGCAGCTGGAAAATATGGTAAGATTTGTAGTAACTGGAAAACAATGATACGATCTGTCGCCTCTTTTAACTTAAAATTCTGTAACATCCATCAGGTTCCACAATTAGTTTCGCAGCTGGATAGTTTCTTGGCTCGTTTCGCGCGTCAAGAAACGTTTCCCTTCCGGATCCATTCATCAATCCACTCACGGCTTCTCTGCAGCTTCATCTATCAACGTTGATTGTTTCAGTGACTGCTTCTCAACTTTTGTTGAAGTAATAATTTTCTTTCACTTGACTCCCTTAACTCTGCTTGGTCTCTGCTATGGGAATCGCAAATTGTGGTACCTATTCAGCTTGCTTTTTGTCAGCAAATGGTGGCCATGGTGGGTTATATTGTGGACCTCGTAGGTTGCTAGCACAGAGTGGGAAAACCCACTGTGCAGCAACCTGCGAGTTGTATTCGGCGCAGGTTCAATTGTTCCGTGGGTGTATTTCTTCTGTGTCAGTAAAGCTTTCTTTGTGTATATGTCCGTTTACTTTGCGTTGTTGGGAGAAGCTAGGTCACATTACATCGAATTTCAGGTGTAAAATGGACCTTAATACTGCAGGAAACGATTTCGGATGACTCAATCTACCCCTGTTCCCAAAAAGCCTCGGGGATCGTCAAGGCTCAGTGCGTTTGCCCTCTGCGTTAGCAACCTATAACTTGTAGGTGGAGTAGGTTTCATTCCTGTAGCTTACCCTGGAGGATGTATTTTTCTTTTCTGTGTCAGTAAAAACTTTTATTGTCTGTACGTCCATTGCTCGACGTCTTCTGCCTTGTGTTTGGCGCAGCTTAACCAAATATGGTCCTTTGCACCAAAAAAACCTCTCAATGGCGTATTGTTAGTGGGGCATGCATTTGATAATAGTTGATAGTTGACAAATTTAGACGTTTCTAACGTTGACAAGTGAATATTTACCTGTGTGATTTGTGAAACTTCGATGGTGTGTGCGGTGAAATTTTGATAGCCATATTTAAATTCCAAAATCATTTCGGGAAGGATTCGAGCTCCGTGGGCTCATTCTCTGCACATATCCCTGTTCCTGAGTGCTTTTAGAATATACTTACTAATGTAAATTAAAAACTAAGTATACAGATTTAAAAATATTCTTTGTTACTATCACAAAAATAACCTACAAAGCCCGAATAAGTACAAAATAAGTATCGGAAAATGTATTGCTGAACATGTTTATTTAAAGTTGGAGGCACACTATTCTTTGCCTTTCCGGCCATTCCTATTTTTCTAATTATGTGTAAGTGCGCATCAAGTACTAATGAAATAGACGGAGCATATGCAAGCAGCTTCATTTTATTTCTGCAGATCGCTCGGTTTGAAGATCTGACGCGTGGTTGTCGAAAAAAGCACGAATCCTAATATGTGACAAATTATAGATTGGTTAAAATAATTATCCAGCATGACTAAAAACACCAGTTTGCTTCGATTTTCGCAACCCTAAGCGTGACTTGCCCTTCTGATATATCTTACGACAGCGACTCCACCCTCATTCTCAGTCATTCATTAGAAGGTCTATGTCAAGTCAGGAACTGCTCTGAATATACCGTAATGACGACGTAACTTATTTTCGTATTGACGACTGGATGGTTCATTCACCGGGTAACCTATGTACAATATTTCTGAATACCTAAAAGCGAATTCTGTGTTCGAGTTTAAAGTTTAGATATGAATGGTTCGTTGTTATTCAGAATCTGTTTTAAGTTTGAAGTTCCGGTCTATTTATTCTCTAGTAAAGATGAACGTAGGACGGAAAACAAATCTCAATGCCCTTCGGCAGCATTTCTAGGATGTGATAACTACAAGTACTACACCATTGTTATTTATTCGTCGATGATTTTGTTTCTTGCCCTTCTTTTTTTTAATATAAATTCGTTATTACCAATATTATTACCAATCGTGATACACCATGACGGGAGACATGGCTGCTTTTCGCCTAATTGTCGGGCATTATTGCCTTGCTGCGCATCTGTGTCGTTTTTATTGGCATTCTTAATGAAGCTACCTGTCCCCTGTGTGACAAAAAGCGAGTCTATGGTCAAGCATCACCTGCGTGTATGTGGAGCTCTCCATGAAGAGACTGATACTTTGAGATACTGGGAAGCTAGAAGACTCTTGGGGTGATAGCCTTCGGCTATCCTTTGAACTTTTTGATGTTTCTTATTGTTGTTCTTCTGTACACGTTCCTTTTTGTTTTCTTGTTCGTGTACCCCAGCCATTGGAAATAAAAAATAAATAAATAAAACTTTACAATGATCAGATGACGAGGCAACACCTGAGCAGGCACCTCACTCCAAACTTCTACACTATGCCTACGTGAGGACATTTGAGGCCACGACAGATTTAACATGTACCAGACCCCCTTGGTACACAACAGTATTTGATTGGATTCGAACTTGCAACCCTAAGGTTGTGAATCCGTTATTCTCTCAACCGTGATGATCTCGGTATGTCGCCAGTAGCCCTTTGTGTTGTTCCAGTGTGACGCTAATTAAAATTCCCTACCTACCTAACCAATCGGGCTACCGGGGCCCCTTTACTCTTTCCAAATTAAGGTGTACGTAAACACTGTTTTTTAATTTTGATTTTAAAAATCCAATTTTTTTACACTAGGTCATTGGTTTGTATTAAAACTTATTTCAGTCTGAAAATTTTGGATTAAACTAATTATTAATTTTCTAATACAGTTATAATTATCTAGTTAGAGCATGTTTTTTGAACAATGATCATCGAATTCTGTTATGAAAAAAAAATTCATTTTCTGTTTGAACTTATTCTTTCTATTATCCTTCATGTTTTGGACCTCCGTCAAGTTGCTAGAAATAATAGATTCTTACTTGACAATTTTTTCTCACCAAAAAAGTCTTAAAAATCAAGATTTTTTCAAGAATTTCAACATATAAAAACCAATTAAAAATTTATTGCTTTGATTGAGATTCAAAACATTCGCTGTATGATATAGATTGTAATTACAAAAAAATAATTATAACAAGTAAATTATTGGGGAGTTATCATGTTTTGAACAAAGCTTTCTATTGCAAAAAAAATAAAAAAGTTTTTTAGAAATCGAGTTTAAAATTTTGGAAACATGTCAGCATATAGTGATAGTACCTAACGAAAACCCTTGTAACTAAAAAACTATTTCGAATATTTACAAGATCTTGGCATCGATTAAAAGCTGAAGAAGTTGTAAAGTATTTTATTTTGAATTAATAAAAAATTATTGATATTCTATCTGATTGTGATTTCTAGTGTACACATACCAGGTTGGCAAAAACCCAGTTCTGGGTTTAAGTGGGGTTTTCTGGTTATTTGTAAATACTTGTATAATATTGTTCGAATATTTTGTCTTTTTGTTTAACGTATGCAAATATAAATTACCTTCATTTAAAAAAATTTTTAAACAAAAAGAGGGTCCTAGCTAGGTTTGGTTGAATAGTTTTATGTCCTAAAGTCAAGGGCGTAGCCAGAAAATTTCTTTTTGGAGTGGGGAGAACGCATTGTGATCGCGTAATTCTTTAGAGTTTGGGGTTTTGCTTATTTTTTCTTAGCCTAGGACCCTCCCCCTCCCCGTTACTGGAAAGCTTATTATACATAATGCACATAAACAAAACAGGCAGGTTCATCCAATAATTTTTTCAGACAAAGGGATGGTAATGGTAATTTTTGTTAACGTCGTACTAGAGCAACACAACGGGCTATTGACGACGGTCCGGGATCAGTCCCTTTAAGGGAAGGATCCGAGGACAACACCTCGTAATTTTGAACCACGGTCAGATGACGAAGCAACACCTGAGCTGGCACCCCACTCTCCAAACTTCCACGCGAACCCAACGTGAGGACTTTCGGCCACGACAGATTTAAGGTGCACCAGCCGCCTCTACACCATACGCTTACAAACATCCATGCCCGGACCCGGATTCGAACCAGGAACCTTCCGATCTAGAGGCTAACACCTTAACCACTATACCGGTGACAAAGGGATGGATCTGTGTCATAGTGTGTTGGAATAAAAGCTTGATATAAATATGTAGTCTTTCATAATAGTACATCATATAGTTATTTTAAATTTCTTGCACTTCATGAACTATATATTTTTTACAAGCTATAGTTTAATTTGTATACACATTTTCGGTAATGCCTCTTTATGCAACAATTTTATTAGCAGCAAAAACATCTAAAGCAAGTGTTAAAACAGATAGATATGTGCTTACAAAGTCAAATTATAAGTAATAACACAAAAATGTAACATTTTAGAAACAGTGGTATAATCCTGCAATTTATATAAATAATTATAATTTAAAAATATTTAATGTATCCCAAATCATGTACAAAAACCCACTTTTAGCAAAACTCTAGCGGGTTTTTGTTGGTAAGCCCGCCCACAAAAACCCGGTGGGTTTTTCTGGGTTGGGCCCGATCTGCCATCTCTCTGATACATACACCATAAGTATTCCATTGAATTCAGAAAACTATGGAAATCAAATCATGATATATGCCAGGGCTCGAAATACCCGGGTGCACAGGTGCACTGTGCACTTGAAAATAAAATTGGGCACCTAATTTTTTCCCGCTAGGCGCACCTGTGCACCTAATTTAAATGCTTAGGTGCACAAGGTGCTTCTGTATTAAAAAATATATTTCGAGGCCTGATATATGCTACAGATTTCCAATAAAGATGTGATGGAATTATACTAATTTCATCATGTGCACAAAATTTGCTAATCTGATGTCTCTTCTGTAAAATTTAAGCGCCATGGTAGCCAAGTTTTAAGAAAAAAGGATTAACAACAGAAAGGGATTACGATCTCTCTCTCTCTCTCTCTCTCTTGAAACTATGTCCAGCCAAAGACTGTTATTTACACGGTGGGTGGTGGACGTTAAATCTATCGTGGCCTCAAATATCCCCACTTGGCGGGGAAATTTGGAGAGGGGGGAACGTGCCAGATCAGGTGTAGTCCTCGACATCTGACTGTGGTTCAGACTTACGTGGGATTACGCTTGAATCTTTCACCTGGGGATTGATCCCGAACCTTCACCAATAACCTATTGTGTTGCTCCAGTGTGACGTAAACTAACTACTTATTATCTGTAAAATTTAAGGATCTCCATGGCGCTTAGTGAGTTTTCCCACTACGTAGCAAAGTTGTAGGCAGTGTTGGTTCGATTCCTGTCTGGTTTTATTTCTCTTTTCACTGTCAGTAGAATTTTAATACGTGTATGCGTCCATTACTTGTTGTTGTCTTGTAGTTTGGGCAAATATATGACCCTTGCACCATCAAACTCAAAACCAACCAATCTGTAAAACGTTTTTTATTTACATCACTTTTTTCTATTAGTGGAATTAAAATTAAAGAAGCAGATTTGCCGTTGGATATGCCATTAGTGTTTGGAGGCTCATCTCACGATTTTAACGCGTTAATTAATCGCTTGTTTGGTTACACAAATCAAAATCAGAAAATAACCAACTACCTATTGATCCCATGAAATACTTCTCCCTTAGTAATTTTCGTTTTCCATCATTCTCGTTTCCTCTTCAAAAGGCAAAGAAACAAAGACGGACCCGCCTTTGCATGTATTTCCGGCCCTGTATAACTGGAGAATAGATAGAAAAAAACGAGAAGGCTCTTGTGGAGAGAGAAGTAGCCGACTCGAATGTCAGTGATAATACGCCTCGCGAAGATTAACCCACTTGATCGGATCATTTGCCGGAAAACGAGGCGATCACCTTATAAGTCCAAGAATTGCATGAGTAACTCATAAACGGGTTGTAGTGGAATCATAATCTGCGTTCGTGAAACCGCACAGGCGTTCTCGACTTTCTTAACAAATTGAGAACAAAATAATCGGGATATAGAATTGGAATGCGTCATTTACTCGATTTATTATTATTTTTTTATTTGTGAACGAAAGGTTTCTTTACGTGTATCACCAACCGGTCTAGTGGTTAAGATGTAAGCCTCCAGATCGAAAGGTTCCTCGTTCGAATCCGGGTCAGTGCATGGATGTTTGTAAGCGTATGGTGTAGAGGCGGATAGTGCACCCTAAATCTGTCGTGGCCGAAATTCCTCACATTGGGTTGGTGTGGAAGTTTGGTGAGTGGGGTGACAGCTCAAGTTTTGCCTCGTCATCTGACCGGGATTCAAAATTACGTGGTGCTATCCTCGGATCTTACCCTTAGGGGATTGATCCCGGACCGTCGTCAATAGCCCGTTGTGTCGCTCTTGTACGTTAATTAAGAATTACCATTATCATTACCTACCATATGTATCGCAGTAGGTAGATAATTAATTAATGTCGCACAGGAGCAAGACAATGGGTTAAAGGCGACGATCTGTGTTCAATCCTGAAGAGAAAGATTCGAGAACATCTCGTAAGTTTGAACCTCGATCAACACTTGAAATGCCACCCCACCTTTGTAAACTTCCACACCACGCCAACCGTGTAAAATGGAGTTGTCTGACGTGAGATAGAGTCTGACCTTGTACTCAGATGAAAAATTTGCAAAATCATAATGACATTACAACATTGAAAAGAAAACATGATTAAGGAGGAAAGGTTTTTCCTGCAGGGGGTGGGGGGCTAAATGTAGATGGCGCTATTGTTTTTGTGATAGAACTTGCTTTATGTACTTATTCCTCACTGGAGATAAAATTCTTCCTATCCCGTGTTTTGTTTACACTGAAAATACCTCTCAAGTTATTGCATGAACATTTGTAAGACATGAATAATGCCTATCTTTTAGCCTAACGGAGTAAGAAGGGGTTTGGTTTGAACTGGATTTTTTGGATACCACAGATGGACACTGTTTTACCAATGCGCCCTTCAGCTGTATTGTTCGCCTTACAGAGGATTTACAGGGATTTTTTTTTCTTCGGGGGGGGGGAGGCCGAAACAATCCATTATACGCATAAAATATTTAAAAATTACTGGAAGAACTTTAGATAAATGATGGTTAAAACATGGAAACACAGATATATACAATGACATTGTAAAAGGATAATAAAATTTTCACACACACACACACACAGGTCGAACAAATAAAATAAATACAAACTACATATAACTTATGGGATAAAAATTCACGTTGAATAAAGATACATAAAAAAGGTTCAAATGCAAATGGTCTTAAAGGACTTTGGTATAATAAGGATTAAAAATAAAAAGCTCAATTTTGAAGAAAATTCAATTTTCCGGCTCTCGCAAACAGTAAATGATTGTTGCAATATTTAAGCACTATTGGAATATTTGAAATTGAAAGTCGCATGCCATGGGCCGATGAGGTCACAGTCATTAATGTAGTGCGTGGGATCGCTTTCTCGACCACAGATGTTCAATCCACTTGTTTTTAAGTGGAAACGTTCGAAATACACCGGAAATGGAAGGGGTCGCCATGCGAAAGGGTTGGTTTGCTGCTCTACGGTCAATCTTTACTACACGAGGGCCGATGAGACTGAAACTTAAGATACCCGGAGTTTGAATGAACTGGAGAAAAAGAAAGGGGAAAATTCTTACTATTTTTTAGCAGTTCTTCGTTTATTCACACTTGCACTGGTCACTTGAAAACAAACCAAATCTGTCAAAGTACCCGTGTTAAACTCTTCATGCACAGTAATCAACCGCTTCAGTTGTTGAAAATCTGGTGCAAAATGATATTTTTTGTATTTAATTAGTCATTTTTTTATTATCTATTAAAATTACTTTTATTTTACACAAGAGACATTAGCTGAGGTTTTCGAAAAATGGATTTGTAGTGCAATTTGTGCTTTTGATTGTTTTTTTTTTATACACAAAGTAAGTGCAAGTGTAAAACATTTTTGATATCTTCTCACGCTAGAATACTGAAGAAGATTGAACAATTGATTGATTGATCAAATTGTTATATGTTGCATATAAGATACTTATTTACATTATTTATTTAAAATATTCAAGTCACATGCAGTAATATGCCGTGTTGGTAAAAAAGCGGCATCTCCAAGTTTCGTTACTTTGGATTGACAGCCTGTTATTCAGCTGAGTTCTGTGACTTGTAGTTTAGTTTGGTTTGTCACTTAACGGTCATTTTTTGCTGCACGAAAACTGGTTAGATTGGGAATTAAGACTTAAACTGTAACTGGTTCAGGTTCAAGTGAATTTAAAATTTTTGCATTCCGTTCTACCATAATTTTTTGTAATATGACGAAATGACTTCCAGCTTTTAAAGCTGGTCTTAGTAATTCGTATTACAATAAAATGTACTAATTCGTGCTATATTAATTTGTTTATCAATTATTCATATTATTAATTTTTTATTGAATTTAATTATAGACTACATATAACCAGTGTGTCAAGATTTAAAGCACTTGATTTAAATTAACGATTAAAATCATGATTTCAATAAAATGATTTAAAAAAAATCATTAATTTAAATCCCAACCAATCTTACATTTTTTAAACTAAGTAAATACACCCTAGGGAAATCACAGGTGATCTACAAAAATTTAAATTAAAGAAAATCTGGTTTAAATAAAAAAAATCAGATTTAAATAAAAAATCAGATTTAAATAAAAAACCTGATTTAAATAAAAAAAATAAGATTTAAATTTAAAAATATCCAATTACTTGATTTAAAAAAAACATGCTTTTTTTTTTCAAACCCTGATAAAAAAAAACTATTGAAAATTTGGATTGTTAACTGCTTTTTATAAGGTCTCTGGGTTGGAAGTAAAAAAAGTTGTCGACTGACTTATTTTGTGTTCTTCAGAAGTTTAAATGAAGATAATTAAAGTAGTACTTTGCTTCTTTAACTTCCAGTGGCGGATTTATACTTCTGCCTCCTCGAGGCTACAGGCACCTTCCTGCCCCACCCCTTTCCACTTCTTGATCCTTACCATCAGCAGTCAGCAATGATATTTTCTCAATAAGTACCCTTAATTTTCCAAAACCTTTTTGCCACCCTGGGCCCCCTTCCCTCCTTAAATCCACCAGTGCTCTCTTCCAAATAGATGGGATGATTTAAAGCATGCGCGTACACGCATAGCACTGGAAAATACTTCAATGAGAAGAAAAAAATAATACAGAAAGTTATAAAATGTTTCTACAAAGCCCTTTTCCAGGAAAAATTGCACAACGTTTTAATAAATATTTCAGACACTGACCCTCGGAGCCATTCCCTCATTGGTATCCCCTAAGATTCGCCTCGGAAGTTGACTAAATTACACACCAAAGATCAATTCCACCGACTTCCCCAATTCCACAGAATTCCAGTCTGGTGCGTAATGTTGATGTCTACTCCTACTATGTATGTGCAATGCAACGGCTATCAACTGTTTTAAAAAAACACCTCGACCTCTGATTCTATCCACTACACTTTCTCTCCTCCCTTATCTAGATTTGTAAATGTCGTTTCTGTGTCATCGAACCCGGTATCTCAGGTGTATGAGATCATGTCCTACAGGCGCCTGAACTTCTTAGACACAATGTGTCTGATCTGTTTTTATCAGGGATTCGCGACCCGCCACACTCAAAAACCACTCTATGTGCAGTGAAGGACAGATAGGAGCTCTTATTTATTTATTTTTTTGTCCACGTAAACAAATGAGATTTTTAAAAGTCAGGAGAAAACACCAAGCTTCCTACAAATGTTATTTGTCCACGTTTGATGCTAAGTAGAAATTATTGTCAGATTCGCAGGTACTCCCAAATATTTCCAGGAGCATATATTTTCCTTAACCCAAGCCCCCACATCTATATTTAGGGTCCCAGTACCATTACCAATCTAGTATTCTAGTTGGTTTGTTAGTTGATTAAGGTTTTTTACATGGCGTAAGGGTTATTTTGGTAAAGCTGCGCTAAACGGACATACAACATTCAGTAATGGACATGCACGTACGAGGAAAGTTTTACCGACACAGTAGAGAGAGAAACACCCAAGGTAAATTTTAACTATTAAGGGTAAAGGTTTCGCTTACAATACCTAGTACTCCAGTACTTGGTGTCGAGAGGCACTATGACGGGTCGCTTATGACAGGGCTCGAAATACCCGGGTGCACAGGTGCATTGTGCACATGAAAATACAATTGTACACCTATTTTTTCCCCGCTGGGTGCACGCAGTGGACCTAACGTTAAAAAAAGAGAGTGGGAACGTTGTTTGTTATTTTGATGTTTGAACATAATATTAATATCAATCTCTCTTGCTCTAAAGGAACGTAATTAAAATTCTAAACTACACACTATACGAAAACAAAATCGCTGGACCATAACGGGTTTATATAGAAGGAAGATTTACTTGTGCCGCTGCCACCAGAACTTTCCGAGGATCGAAACATTTTCCAGATGGCTCTGCTGAAACGACTGTCGCGACAGCCGTGCGCCGGAGAAGGGAGAATTTAGGTGTCTAAATATCTTTATTTACTATCTACTATATATACAAACCTATCTAAACATACCCAACTATACTAAAGTAGTTTACATTACGTTAATGCTCTTATATTACGTTTTTTTAAATGTGCTCCTAAAATATAACCTGTGCACCTCATTTTAAAACTTAGGTGCATAAGATGCACCTGTATTAAAAAATCTATTTCGAGGCCTGGCTTATGAAGTACCATTAAGCATCCGAAGTATTTATTGTTAAATTTGCATAAATTTGTCTCCTTTCTTTCAATACAACTTCATGTAACATAGTGAAGATTTAACTTTCTATACTTGGAAAATGGACTATACATTGTAATACAAAAGTTTTCCACACTTCTCGTTTACCAAATGGCCTTGATCGACGAGAGTTCTGTTTAACCCTTAAGGCAAGCCACACATTGGTCCAACATCAGTCCTGCGAAACTAAATTGCCTGAAATAAGCGTACATGGACATGATTTATGTACAGAAACAGAATACTCATGCTCATATCGTATATTTAATGGTACTCTACTTCAGTGTGTGGCCGAGTTATGATGCATCTACATTTATTCCCGTAATCTGTGGAGATGGGAGGTAAACCGATAAACCCCAATTCCTTAAACATTGAAGTGTCTACACAGTTGCAGCGACTGCATTCGCATTTAATAGAGAAATGTAACCTCGTGGGACGTTTACGACGGGGTTCCCTGGTATATTTCCTTATCTGAATCACTCGATGATCGGTTATATGATCAATGTCCCCAATAACTTGAGACAGAGGATTTTATTACTAATCTATTACACAAAAAATAAACACAGCTGTTCACAAATGCAAAGCCACCAACAGATAAAAGCACCGTTAATGACGGGATGAGGTGGTTGATTGGGGTTTCATCGCGAAAGGTAAGGTAAGGTAATTTTAATGTCATCGCGCAAGGGAAAAGCAGTGATTTGACCAAGCTGCTCCAAACACAAGACTCGTCATCTGACAGTGGTTCAAAATTACCAGGTGTTGTCCTAGGACCTTTCCTTTAAGGGATTAATCCCGGACCGTCTTCAGTAACCCGTTTTGTTGCTCTAGTCCGACGTTAATTGAATCGTCAGTTTTAAGAAGGGAATGAAGACCAAAAAATGGAAAATAATTTTTTGTACTCTAAAGTATCTCTAAGCTTCGAGGTACCTGAGTGGTAATAAGGAAACAAAAACCAGTCCCTAGAGGCAGATATAGCACCTTGAATTAAGCGTCAGGTTTAAGAACCACTCTACCACTTATACAGTTTTGTTCGATTTCTCAAAACTTGATTTTTGGACTAATTCCCTTCTTAAACCTGACGATTCAATTAAAAATTACCAAGCACAAGACAAACAAGGTCAAGTTATGAACGCGCACCGAAGGAACATTTTACTGACACAGAAAAGAGGTAGGTAGGTAATTAACGTCGCACTGGAGCAACACAACGGACGACGGTCCGAGATCAATTCCGAAGGAAAAGGTCCAACGACAGCGCCTCGTAATTTTGGACCAGGGTCAGGAGACGAGAAGAACACCCGTCCGCGAAAGAGAGATATATACCTAGGGTAAGTTACAAGAATCGAAACTGTGTTGCCTACAAACTCGCAGGTTGTTAGCGCAGTGGGCAAATGCATTCAGCCACGACCGCCTCTATACGGTTAAGAGGGAGAAGTTATAGTTTGGAGAAAACTAAACTACAAAGCTTATAAATTACTCGTTAGGTACGAACATTTATCTTACGTAAAGCAGGGGTAAAAATCTTCCGCGTTTACGCGAATTTCCGCTTTTTTTTTTTTCCTTTTCTTTTAAGAAGTTTCGCTTTTTCCACAATTTTTTTTTTTTTTTGAGAATTAAATAATATAGAATTAATATTATAGCCAAAGAATAAATGTAAAAAAAATAATAAGGAAAGTGTAAATATCCTACCTATAAAGAGTATGTTTGAAACGATGCAAAAGAAAAATTGAATAAAGTGCTTTTGAATTATAAAAATAAATCTTGTCATAAATAAATATTCTGTACCAGTGGTGTAGCCACGATGAAGGGGTTATGGTTAAAGTCCCCCCCCCCCCTTCCAAAGACAAATTTCATTGTTTTTAGTGGACTTTATAGGTCTTTATCAGACTAAATTTGCCTACCCCCCCTCAGAAAAAAATTTCTGGCTGTACCACTGTTCTGTACACACATTAGTACAAAAATATAGTATTCTTATTCAGCTATTTTTGTAGTTCAAAATGACGCTGCTTATATTTTCCTCTTTTTTACATTTTGACTGTTTTCACCTCTGGTAAAGGTAATGATTCCAAAAGAAACATTGAACAATGTTTGCTCTACAACGTTCTTTAGTAACTTCTTATAACCCCAGTCTCTTGATTTTAAAATAGCCCGTTGTGTTGCTCCAGTGTGACGTAATTAAAAATACCATACCATACTCCTCTTGATTTTAATTCCATAGAACATTATGGGAAGCAATAACTGAGAATTCCAAGATTGGATTGAAAGCAAAACAGAAGTCGAATGCTTATCTTAACAACCTCAAACGTCAGCTATACGAGGGTGTCCACAAAAGAAACTGGACAGAATTTTAAAAATCGAGTATCTATTTTTACAAGTTTATACTTTGGTCACCCTCAAAGTACTCTCTCCCTTTCTCTCAATATAATGGTCAGTAAGTTTCTTCCACTTCTGGAAGCAGTTCGTAAACTCCGTCAAAGAGATGCTTCTTCAAGATTATGTCGTTTTTTTTTTTTTGTTTAACCTCATCCACGTCCAGAAAACGTTTTCCTTTAAAGTCCTTTTTTATCCTCGTGAACAAATAGCCCCACAGAGTAAGATTGGGTGAATAGGGAGCGTAGAGAAGTGGGGGTCATGCCCGTTTTGGGTGAAAAACGGCTTGACGAGCAACGAGGTGTGTGCAGGTGCGTTGTCATGACGGAACCACCACTCCCCACTTTGAAACATTTCGGGCCGTTTTCTTGGAATGTCATCTTTTTATTTTCAATTCCACACTCAAAATACGCTGGCAAAAACTCCAGGACACACCAGACAAATTGGGGAGTTTGTTTATGATTCTCCGTCGTTCTTCCATCACCAATTCAAAAATTTTCTGGATGTTTTCTTCCGTTTTTGAGGTCGAAGGACGATTGACAAAGTGTGATCTTCAATAGTCTTTTCACCCGCTTTAAAACGGGCAAACCACTCAAAAACTTGCGTTCTCTTTATAGCACAATCTTTATAAGCTGTCTCTATCATTTCAATCGGTTCGGTACCGGATTTTCCCAACAGAAAATAAAATTTAATTGCAGCGCGCTATTCTCGTGTGTCGGCCATCTGCAAAATCGACAACTCTCAATACTTGATTTAGAAAAAAATTCTAAACACACTTGCTCAAGGTCAACACCTGATAGCGTCGCTTGGCAGACTGATAGTTGAGATTCATCAGAACGTTCACCAAGCGCCAGAACCCCGTACTATATAAGCCTTACCCATCAGAGCAGCTGTCCTCTACACCATACGCTTACAAACATCCATGCCCGGACCCAGATTCGAACCAGGAACCTTCCGATCTAGAGGCTAACACCTTAACCACTATACCGGTTGTATTAAGACGGGAATGTGAAAGGATAGATCATGCGTAACGCCCAAATGCGTGTATTATCTGAACTGGATACTAACCTTAGTGAAAAGCATGGGGTATTGGAGATGGCAATTTTGATAACGTCTACAAGAGCAACATAACGGGCTATTGACGACGGTCCGAGATCAATCCCTTAAAGGAAAGATTCGAGGATAACACCTCGTAATTTTGAACCATGGTCAGATGACGAGACAACAACTGACCTGGCACCCCTCTTTCTAAAAATCAAACAAATCTTTCTTCTCATTAAACAATGAATGCATTTTCAACATTTTTTCACACATTGGCGTGGTGTTGAAGTTTGGAGAGTGGGGGTATTGATTCAAAATTACGTAGTGTTGGTTTCGGTAATGGTAATTTTTATTAACGTCGTACTAGAGCAACACAACGGGCTATTGACGACGGTCCGGGATCAGTCCCTTAAGGGAAAGATCCGAGGACAACACCTCGTAATTTTGAACCACGGTCAGATGACGAAGCAACACCTGAGCTGGGGTATTGGAGAAGAGACAGTGCAGAAGATACCCATTAAGAACGACAAGCGTCATTAACCAATCATAAGAAACTATACTTTAGAATGGAAGGATGGGCTGGCAGTCCCTGGTTGGTTTTTTCGGGGATGTTATAAAAAAGGTAGTTAGTTGTTTTAATTAACGTCGTACTGGAGCAACACGACGGGCAATTGACGATAGGCCGCGATTAATCCCCAATATTAAAAAAAAGAATTTACATCTAAGATACATTTGTTTCAGAAAAACTTCGATTTTGCTTCAGGTTTTATGGATTGGCATTTTCTTGCCAAAGAAAATCAATTTTTAAAAAAAGTTAGTTAACGTCGTACTAGAGCAACACAACGGGCTATTGACGACGGTTCGAGATTAATCCTCTAAGGGAAAGATCCGAGGACAACACCACGTAATTTTGAACCACGATCAGATGACGAGTCGACTGTCCGAGATCAACCTCCGAAGGGAATGATGCGAGGAAGACACCACTTAATTCTGACCCACGGTCAGGTGACGAGTTACCGGGTTGGATGAGTAGCTGATTAACAAATGTAGGGTTGCGAGTTCTAAACAACATTCAATCAATGACTGTTCCGTTTTGAGGAGCTGGTGTACGTTAAATATATATATATCGATCTTAAATGTCTTCACGTTGGCGTGATGTGGAAGACTGGAGAGTGAGGTGCCAGCTCACAGGTTTTGACCTCGTCATCTGACCTTGATTCAAACCAGGGTCACCAGGTGCCGCGATAGCCCGGTTGGAAGAGTAACGGATTAGCATCCGGAGGGTTGCGAGTTCGAATCCAAGCCAAAACCGTCTTGTTCAAAGGGGGCTGGTGCATATTAAATCATCTGTCGTGGCCTTAAATGTCCTCACGTTGGCGTGGTGTTGAAGTTTGCAGAGTGAGGTGCCACCACAGTTGTAAACTCGTCATCTGACCATAGTTCAAAATTACGTGGTATTATCCAATCTTTCCCCTCTGGGGTTGATCCTCGACCGTCGCCAGTGGCCCGATGTGTTGCTCCAAATGCGAAGTTAAATAAAAATAACAAATAGCAAAAATTCGGCACGTCACCAATAGCCCGTAGTGTTATTTCAGTACATCGTTAATTAAAATAACAACATTCTAACCTCAATTGCAATAATCAGTCTACTTGCATTTCTCGTTCTTTGTGACGTTAATTCAACTACTTTTGTGGCCGACCAACCGGTATAATGGCTGAGGTGTTAGCCTCTAGAGCGGAAGGTTCCTGGTTCGAATCCGGGTCCGGGCATGGATGTTTGTAAGCGTTGGTGTAGAGGCGGCTGTTGCACCTTAAATCTGTCGTGGCCGAAAGTCCTCGCGTTGGGTTGGTCTGGAAGTTTTTAGAGTGGGGTGCCAGCTCAGGTGTTGCTTCGTCATCTCACCGTGGTTCAAAATTACGAGGTGTTGTCCTTGGATGTTTCCCTTAAGGGTTT
The DNA here is from genome assembly GCA_947359465.1 of Metellina segmentata. Classification (NCBI taxonomy): domain Eukaryota; kingdom Metazoa; phylum Arthropoda; class Arachnida; order Araneae; family Tetragnathidae; genus Metellina; species Metellina segmentata. Next base: position 49,571,034 of record OX375882.1, on the reverse strand, counting down.
GATCCCGGACCGTCGTCAATAGCCCGTTGTGTTGCTCTAGTACCTAAAAATTAAATTACCTATAAGCCGTCATCGGGAGAGATTTCCAAGGGGGTAATTTTAATTATTGTCGTACTAGAGCAACACAACGGGCTATTGACGACGGTCGGGTATCAATCCCTTAAAGGAAAGATCCGAGGACAACACCTCGTAATTTTGAACCAATGTCAGATGACAAAGATTTCCAAAGAATAAATGGACCAACCGGTTAAGGTGTTAGCCTCTAGATCGGAAGGTTCCCGGTTCGAATCCGGGTCCGGGCATGGATGTTTGTAAACCTATGGTGTAGAGGCGGCTGGTGCACCTTAAATCTGTCGTGGCCGAAAGTCCTCACGTTGGGTTGGCGTGGAAGTTTGGAGAGTGGGGTGCCAGCTCAGGTGTTGCTTCGTCACCTGACCGTGGTTCAAAATTACGAGGTGTTGTCCTCGGATCTTTCCCTTAAGGGACTGATCCCGGACCGTCGTCAATAGCCCGTTGTGTTGCTCTAGTACGACGTTAACTAAAATTACCATTACCAAAGAATAAATGGTGTTTGAAAAAATTCGTAGCATTGATATTCTGGTATTGTAAATGGCAACACAAAAAAAAATGGGAAAACTTTTAATCTGGTTTGAAGAAGTGTTTCGTTGATTTAGAAATGGCCGTAGATATATCAATACAAGATTTTGCTTTTGTTTTATTCCGGAAGTTATGGATAAAGAATGGTCTTTTGGACGTTATAGCTAAAGGAAATGGGTATCCAGAAATAACTGTAAGCAAAACTGCATACACTGATGAAATTTTAGATGCAGTATACTTACGACAGGTTCTTTCTCGCTCTTTCTTTAAGCGGTTGTTAGAAGTAGATTTCGAGCAATTTTCTACGTCGCGATCTGACTTTCATTCGTACTTCTACGGTAATTGCGACCATTTTAATGTGCCAAATTGTTCTTGCATGGATCTGGTACTGAGGACTGCCGCTTTTATAGCTGAAATGGGATTGTTTTGTGCCCACAAAGGCAATTTCATGTTCGTCTTCAATTGTCCAATCAGTTGGGCAATGCATTTTGATACGAAACTAAAAAAGGGATTCTATGAAGGAGGAGGTTGGGGTGAGCTTAAAAGATACTCATCAAGTTTTAAAGATGCGTATAGTCTTGTGATGAGCTTTGGACGTCCATTGAATATGTGTCAACAAGTAATGGATTACCTCCAATTTTTTGTGCCATTGCTGCTTAGTACATGCACAGAAAAAGTTTCTGAAGAATGGATGAAACAATTAGAACGCTTGAAGACCACAATCGCTATTTCAAGTAACTCGAAGATTGAATTCGGATCACAAGAATTCAAGGAATTGCTTGGGCTTCCAAATTTTTTAAATTTATTATGCAATTCATCAGATTTAAACTTTTTGTCGGAAATTTCGAACAATAAAATATCTTATTGTAGCTATCTTTTACCGAACCTTCGACTTGAGGACGACTGGGAAAATATTTCAATGTGCAAAAAAAGCGATTTTGATACTATTCTCCAAAATAACAAATCCAAATCATGTCCTTTGTACAAAAGAGAAAGCAAGTTTATCAAGCACTGCGATCTTGTACCTCTTGCTGAATCCGCATCTGAAACGTCTGAGCATGGAGGTGACGGATTATTTCTCAAAAGCTTAGTTAATACAAGCAATTCCAGTACCGAACTTATTAATTCGACCGAAGTAGAACATAATGACTGTTTGAGAAAAATATTGAATGTTGCCAATGATCTTTTAATAACGGAAACTTTCAAAAAACACAGCTCAGAAACGAAAAGCTTTGTACCGAAAAACAATTCTAAGAAAGATACAATGGAATGCATTCTGTCTCCACTTCCGTGCTCTTCACTTAGACTCGAGAAGCAACTGCTTGATGAGGCGACGTGTCTTTCTTCTAACTATGAGGATGACTTAACAGGAAATACAAAATATAGAGAGGGAGTCCAATCAGTAAGTAAAATTAACGACCTATCAACTTTTGGACAGTTCAACGTCTTCAAACGAAGTGTCAAAGAACAGACAAACCATGATCAAAAAGATTATGCTCAAAGAAACGTAAACGAAAAGCCCATTTCTAATGAATCTACTATCGAAAAAGTTACTGAAACTAAAGTCAAAGCTTCTGTGGTTAAAAAACGAAGACGAAAACAAAAAGGGAAAAAGAGTAAACTATCTCAAAAATCTGACTTGTTTACTCATGAAAATCCAAGTAACGAAACAAATCTACCTGTTTCAGTGTGTGAACCATCCGAAAATTCAGATGATCAAGATATTGTATTGCGAATGATTCTAGAACTAGGCACTCCTTTCGTCCCACAAAAGAGTTGAGAAATAACATCATTAGTGTAGGTATGTAACAGGAGCAGAGCCATCATTTCTAAACAGATTCAAAAGTGACTTATAAATAATTCGAAATTCTATCTTTACTTTATGTTTAAATAGCTCAAAAATTTTTTACTGCATTTAACAGTTAAAATTCTTGGATTTATATTTATTTTGAATGAACTATAACAGATGAGTACTTTATTCCAACCAATGCATGAAAACTCAGTTACCGGACTTCGGAACATAAATCTTTCACTTCTGTATTAGCTACAACACGTGAGAAAAAGACGATCTAATTGGGGTTTTTATGACTATTGATGGAACGGGGATTTTTATAAGTTGTGTAATAATGGGTTAAATTCCTGCAAGCACTGCCATTTTCATGAAGCCTGATTTAATTTTCATATACCACAACCTTCTCCAATTTGCCATACTTATAGCACTTTCTTCAGCTATCTCTGTATCCTACAGAGCAAATTTACCAGAGAACATTCATTTTGGTAGATATTTCCGATCTCTGATGCAAATTGAGAAAGGTATAAAAACACTCGTTATTTATTGTCCAAACAGATTCGAAAAGATGATGGCGTCAGTACATTTTAATTCTGCATTCTACCTTTGAATGTTAACGTTATATTTGAATCTAACGTTAATTCTTTATCAGCGTGCTACTGTTTTTTCATGTTCATCCATCACTCTGTCTTAAGTTTTAATGTTGATTTGGTAGCTTGTATGAATTCTAAATCTGTTTATACTCTTTTTTTTTAAATCACTTTTTGCACAGCTTGTCCACTTTTGAACCTTGCACCATAAAACCCAAATCAACCCATTTTTCAATGAGACTTTTGATTGAATAACCACATTTTATCTACCGTACACTAGATCGATTTGCTGCTACTTATCCAACATTGAAAGACCTCTAGGTAGATACATACAACACTTAGAATGATTTCATAAATTTCATTTGGAGCCGTAGGGACTCGTATTTATGACATGTTTAGTGTATACATTTACTTTTTTCATGCTTTGGTTTAGTTTGTTATTTTTCTGAGTTGCTTATTAAATATTTTATCACATTTTTAATATTGGTCTGGTTACTCTTCTGATGTATTTTAATTATATTTTTATTGAATTTTAATATCTTGTGTTTGGCGTAAATTATTCAGTTTTGGATCTTGAGCCATAAAACTCAAATCACCAACTATTGAAATGTATCAGAATTTTATATTTACTAGTTTTTAAAATTTGAATTGAGTTTTCTTACGTAATTGTTAAATTTAATTAACGTGTACTAATCAAATTATTAACTGATTAATGTAATTAAGCTTAATTAAACGTGGAATTTGTGCGTACCTTTAGCAGTGTGACTCTTGCACTAAGAATTCAGCTTACCAAACGCAATATAGCCACATTTGAGACTTAAGAACAGACCAAGGTGATCTCAAATTCTAATTGGAAAAAGCAGAGTTAGAGATAAAAATGTTAATCAGTATAAGAAAGATAATTAGTATTTATCCCATATTTCTTCAGTAAAACTTAAGATTAAAAAAAAACTTAACTAAAAGCCGATATTAGAATAAAAACTAGTTTTAAAATAATTTTAAGTAACGCAATTTGTTATTTTGTCATCAGTATAATTTTTTGATAAATAGTACTGTTTATCAAATTCAATTTAAAAAAATATATATACTTCCTATATAAACGCAGGGTTTCCACGGGTCAGGGTAACTGGTAATTTTTAGTTAACGTTGTACTGGAGTAACACAACGGCCTTTCCACGGGTCAGAAAAAACCTGGAATTGTCAAAAAATTTAATTTTGTCCATAAAAATTTGGGGAAATTACGAATTTTTGTCTAAAACCTGGAAAATGCTTCTTTGACGTGAAAAATAATTGATCATGGCTTCTCAGACGCTTTGAAGAAAAGTAGCCTGTGAGATTCGTAGTTTCATATCACTTAATTTTATGAATTGAATTTTATGTTAGTTATTTGTGTTAAGTCCATTACACCAGGAACCACAAGAACTGCTGCTTCTTTCAATTGGCTCCGAACGAATGATTTCTGTGGTCTTAGTATCTTGGCAACACGCACTTATACCAACAAGTCTGAAACAACCAGAGCCTTTGAAACTAAAACAGAAACCGAGTCACCGTGCAACTACCATCTTTTTTCTGTGTTTATCTTTCTCAGCTGTAGAGCCCCGCGTTTCCTATCTAAATTGGCAAATGTTTCTTTGTATCGGGAGAGAGATAAAACAAATGGCTCTCTAGGGGATGGACATTTGTATAAAGTTTTCTTTGTCTGCAACGTGTGTGCAATGGATGAAATACTCTAAGTTTGCTACTCATGAGTAAAATATTACTATTGACTGGAATACAAGAGTATGTTGTGCGCTTGAACAATGTTTTATCGCATAAGCCGAGAGCCGGATGTAGTCTATCATTTTGCACTTTATGACCTGGTGTATTCGAATATGAATTCGTCCCTCCGACTTTTTCATTCGATGAAGACTCCATTGAATATTTCGGTCTGCTTTAAAAATTTGTATGTACAATACCAAATTCAACAACCCTATGGGAGCCTTTTTGTGCCGTCTTCAGCAAGATTTACCAGCTGTTCGTAATTCAATTACCCTTTTATTCGTTTCGCTCTTCCAGCTTCGATGATGACAACTATCTTACCCTTACCCCTGTCTCTTAAGCTATATGATTGACGATTTTTATGTATCCAATACTGCAGAGACAAGTGCTACAGACATCCATAGCCTCAATACACAATGGAACGCACAACAGAAGAGATACAGAACACAGTACAAAAGAACATTATATAAACCAGAATAAACCTATAGAGAAAAGAAAAACAACTTAGGGACAAAAATTCTAGATTCCCAATAACGAGAGTAAATATTTTCACCAAGTTAGGTGGTCAGATTTCACCGCAGGTATGGGGAAACAAGCTGGACTATTTAGATGGGCAGCTCAATCAATGTCCCATCGTAAGACTATAAATACTTAATATATATAAACGCCTATTTAGCATTTATAAGTTAAAACCTAAGTTTTGTTTTTGTTTTTCAAAGTTTCACAAAAATGTAGCAAAAGCAAAAATTTTCGTCTTAGCTTAAAAAACTTTCACACAAAATTAAACTTTTGTTTTATATTTCTCTATGAGACACATTTCACAAATCCTTTAGATTTCCTTTGGACGTATTTAATTAATGTCACCCTGGAGCAACACAACGGGCTATTGGCGACGGTCTGGGATCAAATCCGAAGGGAAAGATCAGGGTACAGCACCACGTAATTTTGAATCACGGTCAGGTGACAAGATCACAGCTGAGCTGACACTCCTCACAAAATTTCCTCCACACGCCCAAACATGAGAAAAATTTCCATTGGAAAATTTTTCTTTGTATGCTTTTATTTTTTTAATTTAGCTGAAAAATTATTTTTGAATGTGCGAGGGGGCTTAACGCGGTTTAACTATATCTGTCCCATGCGACGTAAATATTAAGCCCATCAATCTGTTCTTTAATACCAATAAAATTTGATGACGAAAGCAAATGTGTAAGAAAGCTGGACTTGTTTCATCTTTCAACTACGACTAATAGATATAACAGCCGATTGCTGCTTGGCACGATTCTTACAACTTTCAAAATATAAATGGTGAACCGGCCGCAGTCTAAGTTCTTGGCGCGATTCTTATAATTTTCAAGGTACAATTGCTGTACTAGCAGTAGTCTAAATTCTTTCTTGGAACGATCATGGTACGACCGTAGTCTAAAGGTTAATCCAAACTGATTATTAGAAGCACCGATGGAACGCTAGTTTCTATCCAAACCAAACAAAAAGGCGGACAATTGCATTTCCTGCCATTTTACGAAAAGTAGACTTGTCTGCTTTTGAATAAAAAGCTCTTCACAAATCGAAAGAGCCTTCATAACAAGTCTCGACATTTCGCCCACCCATTTAAACTGTTCTACCTACATATCGGCTGAATTGGGTTTACGCGAAGCGGAAAGACGAAAGCGAGGCATCGATAAGAATTTTAAAACTCGCGTGTCACAACGGGAAGAGAAGCTATGACCAAATCAGGGATTGTAGGTGAGCTGGAAGGAGGATCAACAGGTTCCAACGCTCGTAGGCGGAAGGCCTCGCTTGTTTTTGGGATGTAATGACCAAAGAGGCGACACAGGGGTTCAGCACCCCACCGCCTAAACATATGACATCTGTTTTCAAGATTCGGTTAATTAGTGTGAGATTTAATGAAGTTTCGAGGTGACTCTAGCTCACAAGTGCGATAAGCCAAAAATTTTACATAAACATGGTTTTTTAATTTTAAATGAATATTTTTGTTTGGAAAATTACAGATTTAAGTTCCACCTGAGCTGGGCTCGATTTAAAATTTAGAATAACTTGTATGCTATGAGAAAATATATATATAGAAATTGAATATTTTGAAATGTGTGAATTTTATTTTGACTCGTTCTCTCTCAATCGCATCACCCAGTTCAATTTCATTTCCTCAAATCTTGAGATGGTATTTTGAGAAAAGTGATAGCTCTTCTCTGAACGTACTGATGTCTGCATGAGAGACAAAAGATTCAAAATCTAAGCATATTTCACTTAATTTGAAATTTATATAGTTCATGTTACATCATCGGCTTAGAGCAGAAACTCAACTGAAAAAATACAATTTTTCTTTACAGCGAATTAAAGAGTAACTATTAATTTTTAAAGGTCAAAAATAAAAAATTATAAACGCTCATTTTTTTTTATCGTGTAATGTATCTTTAAAACGGATTATTATAAAGTGACAACATATTGCTCATTAAAGGTCTCCGAAAAATGCGTTTCTGCTCTAAGTCAATGATATATCCTCATCAAAAATTACATTTCTTGATTTGATTTTCATGATTTGTCGAATTTACTAGAATTCCTTGTTACAAAAAAATTGAATATTCATCACAACGGTGCGATACATCTAACCTCGAAAAAAGTGACACAACTCATGACTTTATGTTGTCAAACTAGCAAACGGTTCTATTAAACTTTATCTAACCAAGCAATTCAAATCGAGAAAAATCCTATTCTAAATTTTCGACTTGCACAAATTCAAATGAGCAAATTTTCTAAATTTTCACTTAAATTTTGTTACACAATTTAAAAAAATATACGCTAGACAATCCTGTTTCTAATTTCCCTTGGCAAAGCTTAAGTGCGTTTTAATAAAGGTTGCAACGTCAGAGACCATAAGAATTAAGGTAGTATCTTTGCTGAAACATGTTTTATAAAGAGTTGAACAAGAAGTTATGCTAGATCAGTTCTCTACCTTAGAGGAAGAATCAATGTAAAGGAATCCTTGGGTTATAATTGTTAGGCTTGCCAAGAAGCAAATCACCGTGACAAGCAGTTTTTATGGTGGAGTCCTGAACAATTTAGTTCTCTTAAAATGCGTTTGGTGTTATTTAATGAAAGAGTGTTAACTCAAGGGATTGGACTTACCCTCCTCTAAAATCATAAAAATCCAATTTATTAAATTTCCATCGATCCGCGGACACCATGAATTTCAGTTAAAACTTTTCCTTCCTAAAACTGGGACGCGGTAGCTCAGTTGGATGTAGGTATTTTAATTAATGTCGTACAGCAGCAAAACAATGGGCTATTGACGATGATCCGGGTAATTGGTAATTTTTAATTAACATCGTTTTTGAGCAACACAACGGGCTATTGACGACGGTCCGGGATCAATCTTTTAAGGGAAAGATCCGAGGACAACACCTCGTAATTTTGAACACTGGTCAGATGACGAGGCAACACCTGAGTTGACGATGATCCGGGATCAATAACCCAAGGTAGCTCAGTTGGAAGAGTAACAGATTGGCAATTGCAAGGTTTCGAGTTCGTAACTAGGCCCAGCCAAAAAACGTCGTGTACACGGGGGCTGGTGTACGTTAAATCTGTCATGAAGTCAAATTTTTCTCACTTTCACGTGGCAGGAATGTTTGGAGAGTGGGGTGCCAGCTACAAAATTACGAGGTGCCCTCGATTCTTTCCCTTCGGGATTGAAACCTCGACTGACTACAAGTCGTAATTTTGAAATCTGTCAGGTAGGAGGGTATTTTAATTAACGTCGCACACTAGAGCAACACAATGGGCAATTAGTGATGTTACAGTAACAAACCCGATGGGAAAGATCATAAAACAACATCGCTGACTAACCGGTATAGTGGTTAAGGTGTTAGCCTCTAGATCGTAAGGTTCCTGGTTCGAATGCGGGTCCGGGCATGGATGTTTGTAAGCGTATGATGTAGAGGCTGCTGGTGCACCTTAAACCTGTCGTGGCCGAAAGTCCTCACGTTGGGTTAGTGTGGAAATTTGGAGCGTGGGGTGCCAGCTCAGGTGTTGCTTCGTCATCTGTCCGTGGTTCAAAATTACGAGGTGTTGTCCTCGGATCTTTCCCTTAAGGGACTGATCCCGGACCGTCGTCAATAGCCCGTTGTGTTGCTCTAGTACGACGTTAATAAAAATTACCATTACAGAAAACAACACCACGTAATTTTGAATCACATCTGAGTTGCCCCCCCCCCACTCTCCAAACTTCAACACCACGCCAATATGTGAAAAATGTGGAAAATTCATTCATTGTTTGATGAGATGCAAAGTAACATTTTAACTACATCTTGTGATCCTAAGTGAATTATTTCAACGCATCATGCAATTAGGATGAATCAATTCTTTCGGCTTGGAAAATCCATTTTTTGAAATGCCAAAGACAATTAATTATTTCTATAATTGTATCGTCATCTGAACGTGGTTCAAAATTACGAAGTGCTGTCCTTGGATTTTTTCTTCGGCCTACTAACCGTCTGGTGGTTAAGGTGTTAGCCTCAATATCGGAAGGTTCCTGCTTCGAATCCTTGTCAGTGCATGGTTGTTCTTAAGCGTAGGGTGTAGAGGCGGCTGATACACCTTAAATCTGTCGTGGCCGAAAGTCCTCACGTTTGGATAGTTGGGTGCCAGCTCAGGTTTTGCCTCGTCATCTGACCGTGGTTCAAAATTACGTGGTGTTGTCCTTGGATCTTTCTCTTAGGAGATTGATTCCGGATCGTCGTCAATAGCCCGTCGTGTTGCTCTAGTATGACGTTAACTAAAAAATTACTTTCCTTTCGGGATTGATCTCGACGGAAGGTCGGCTTATTTGATGCACAATATTCACAAAACGCAATGGACACATTTGCAATAATCTTTGTAATGGTCTTATTTTTTCAAATAATTATTTATGTGTAATGTAATAGTTATTTTTTAAACCTTTGTGTGTGAGAGCAATTTTACATGTTTTGTGGAGGGAAATTTGAAAACAAGTGAACGGCAATAACTTGGAAACCGAATCTCCGAAACAACATGCTTTGCATAAAATATTTGTTAAACTTTTGTGTCAAAAGTTTCAAAAATTATCTTGATATATTGTGGAATACATTAATGAACCTTTGTTGACAATATTTTCAGTTGATGAGATTTTCAGCATGTTACTTTAGTATTTTTCATCTATACAAGTAAAAATCTCCGTCGTTTGAAAATTTATCAGTTCCAATGACTAATGACTTTGTTATGACACTGATATATTTTTATTGGGTTCTATTAGAGATTACAATTTAGATTCAAATTCTTGCTTTGTGATTTTGGTTTTGGGGTCGATAGTCATCGCCACCATTCTATTCAAAATGCAACCAATTAATGACTAGAAATTAAGTATTAGCGTGATAAGCATGATATTTGTATAGACTCTAGCTTGTTTATTATTTACTTTAACTAGCTTGTTTATTATAGTGCATAATGAATTTAATGAAAATACTTTTTCTTGGCAAAACTCAAGAGCAGATTTTGATCGCTTCTTTTTACTTAGGAAAAAGAATTATTCAAATTGGGTTGCTCATTACTTTTGTTGTGCTGTTAGTTCTGAAAAATGCAAAAAGATGAAAAGATTATTTTGAAATAAAAAATTGATAAAATGGAATGTTAGAAATATGGGTCGGACAAAATTAGATACATTTTTTCATAGATTGTAAATTTCATGGAAAAAAAATGGATTTCTCCATGTACACTGCAGTTTTATTAATTAGTATAGATAAAGTATTGTTGACTAAGACAGACCAAATCAATCTATGTGCACCACAATTTGCTGAATATATCAAAATTGAGAAAATTTATACTTCTGCATTCTTTCACATTCTAATGAATGTGAAAGAATGCAAGCGTCATGGAAGATCAGCGTCAAAATTACAATACTCTTTATCCAAAGGGCTTCCTTTGAGGTACTAAATACAGAATTGTTATGCTGGAACTTTTCCTTTTTATGGTAAATGACACAAATTTTTCCTTTTCTATTATAGAAGAACTAAGTACTCGTGGCTTATTTCCAAATGTTTTCAATCTCGCTGCAACGTCTGTCATAACAGTGAATGCTACCTGTGGTGATGCTGGGCCAGAAGTATATTGCAAGCTTGTTGAACATGTGTTTAGGTGATTTTTATATTCTTATTTGCAAATATGCCATATATATTGTGATAGAATGCATGATATGCAATGTAACAAACACATTCATCTGTTGTGTAAAAACGGTTTCAACTTTGAGGTTTTAAGTCAATTTAGTGATTAAAAAAAAGTTTAGCTATTTAGGTAATGGGACCTAAAGCTTTTAGGATAACTACACATTGATTAGCAAAGACTCTTGGTAATAGTAAATAAAATATAAGATGACCAAATAGGTCTATAAAATAGTATCAAGACCTTAAAAATTTTAATTCTCTAGTTGTGATGCAGGTTTTTTATTTTGAGCTTAAACTCCTTATATGCTTTTATTGTTTTCATTACCTACTGGCCCTATATTATAGCTGTGAACCTGAACTGAATTTTACTGTTTGCTTTTGATACTTAACAGAAAAAATGATAGAATCGGACAGGATAGAGAGTCTCAAGAGCAGTGTCGTTCGTGTGATGCAAAAAGCCCCAATATGGACACAAAGCATCCAATTGACAATGCTATTGATGGAACTAATCATTGGTGGCAAAGCCCAACCCTTCAAAATGGAAAGCAGTATGAATGGGTTACTATAACTTTAGATTTGAAGCAGGTGAGATAAAAGACTAATGCTTTCTTTAGATGAATTTGAGGTTTTAGTTTAAATTCTTTTGTTGTGAAATTTTTTATTCTTTTAATTGAATTGCTTTAAATGTGTTTTAGAACTAGTGGTAAAAACATGCTATTTAACACAGATTTAACACTAGAGCATCTATTGATGTTATTTCGACATTGGAGCCTGTTTATAGCTTTCTCCATTTTGCGTTTTTTATGGATTTTGACCTTTTCTCATGATTTTGAATAGTTTTACTTAATAAACACACAGGAGAAATGTTTTTGATGTAACTCAATTTAGAAAATTCTGCAACTAAATTTACCTAGAATGTCCATTGGCATCGTTTTGATACCAGGCAGATTTCTCTGTCTTTATAGCTTTTCTCTTCAGAAAAACATTAGAAGTAGCAAATCCAACAGATTTCTTTTATAGTCCTTTCTTGTTAGTTTATTCGACATTGAATACGTTGAGACCCACTTTCAAAAGCGAAAATGCATCAGTTTTACAAGTTTCTTAATTGGTTTAATATTACCTTAAACAATATAAATGTATGAAAAAATTTTACGATTAGCTTAAAGTTCACTAACAAGGAAGATGTAGCGATGTCATATTGATTTTATAACTATTAAACACAATTTATTTACTGATGTCAAAACAACACATATGTTTTAGGGTAACAGTAGTGCCTGTTTTTCTAGTGTTAGAGAAATTGCCTTTATGTGTGAAAAAATTTTTGAAGTAGGAATTACTCTGTTTTTTTTAAATGAAAAACAATACCTGTAAAACTATTTTTTATTGAATTTTTTAATGAATTTATTGAATTTAATATGATTTAGCTAAAATATGTGAGTAAAAGTTTGTCATGCTTGAATGTTATTTTTTTAACTCAAAGGTGTATCAAATTGCATATGTAATTGTCAAAGCAGCTATAACTCCACGGCCTGGAAACTGGATTTTAGAAAGATCTCTGGATGGTATTATTTATAAACCTTGGCAGTATTATGCACTGAGTGATGGTGAATGTTGGGATTCTTATGGAATCAGACCCACAGTTGGAAAACCACATTATAGGATGGATGATGAAGTTATTTGCACATCATATTATTCAAAACTGGATCCATTAGAAAATGGCGAGGTATGAGGATACAAACTTTCTAGCTTTAGTGCTTGTTTTTAAAATAGCGAAAATCAAAAATTATAAGTTCATGTTGGAAATATCACATTTTAATTTTTTATTGTAAATGATAGAAGTTACTTTGAAAAACTGTTTCTCATTATTGCATATTATCAATTCTTTCTGAGTTGTATTTTTTTGCATTTAATCACCTTATTTGTAAAATTATTGTCATAAAAAAAAGTTGTAGAATTAAAATTGGGGGGAAAAAAACTTTTTTTTGTTTAAATATTAATTTAATAATAATAAAACTTTTTTATTTTAAAATCACCTAACTTGAACTTTTTGTATGTAAAGTGTTTCTTTTCATTTAAAGTGTAAACATTGAAGTCTACAATTTCTATTGATCATTTGGATAGTGTTTTTAACATGGATTATTTACTTTAGCTTTTATATAATATACACTTGCTTCATTAAATGAAAATTAAAAAATTCAATTTGCATGAGTGAGTACATCTTCTGCAATTTTCGTGATAACCAGGTTTTGTTATTTTTTAAATTTAATGTTTTATGTAAATGAAATCACCTACCTAAGATTTTAGTGAAAGTCCTATAAATTGTTAAAAAGATTAATTTTAAATAGTATCAATGAAAAATATTTCATGAAAACTGTTGTGAAATTTCCAGCCTTTAAACTGTATTGATCTATTTCCAAAGGCATCAGGAAAAATGCATATAGAAAAGTAATTTTCATGATGACATGTCCTTGCATGAAAAATATTTAGCAGTAAAAATTCTCAATTACATAAAACAGAAGTGTTTTTCTAATTTAAAAAGAATTTCAAATACACAGAGCAAGTTTATGAATAATATTTTGCTTTTGTTGATAACATTATGGAAATTAATGTTTGATAATGTTAGGCTTTGAATCAAGTTTTTAAATTTTATTATAACAAATTTATATACTTTTACACTGTACATATCACTATTGTGTATTAATCCATTTGTTATAATTTATTCTACCAACTTTATTTTCTCATTTACTAATTTCTTATGTTTATTTTTTCTTAGATTCATACATCATTGCTCAATGGACGACCAGGTGTTGATGGCCCAAGCTTGAAGCTTATGGTAAAATGCTTTATTTCAGATTTTACACTACTTAAAAGGTCTTTCTGCCATTGATACAGATTTCCATTGTGATTCGTGTACTCAGTTTGAGGATAATAGTGAATTTAATCTTTGAAGCACTGTTTTACAGCAGTTTAAAATTTTTAGTTGTAATAAAAAGTAGCTCTAGGGCACTATTCTGCAGAGAACTTGTGGATTCTATATTCTAGGGCAGGCCTCGAAATAGATTTTTTAATACAGGTGCACAAGGTGCACCAAAGTTTTTAAATTAGGTGCACAGGTTATATTTTAGGTGCACATTTAAAAAAACGTAATATACAGTGATCTCTCACTTATGCGCGGGCGTTGGGGACAGCGAAAAAAATGCGTATAAGTGAAAAACGCGCATAAGTGAAAAACCACAAAAGGGAGCTTAAAAGTGAAAAATCAATACAGTGTATTGTTAATACTATGTATATACTTCCGGAATTGAACTGAAAATAGTCACACAGAGTTTCCAAAGCTTCAAACGCTACTGAGTGAGTTGGGAAAACTTTTGCAACATCTTCATCATAGTCGTCCTCTTCATCTTCGTCACCACCATTTATTTCGGCTGCAATGTCTCCTATTTCCCGCAATTGAGCTATGATTAAATTTTCATCTGCATCAACGAAATCGTTGAAAGTAGTGCACGTAGCGAGTCCACCAGATACAATATGCCAATCTTCTTCGTTTATGTCATTTTCACAGTTTACACTTTCATTTTCTAGCTCCTCACATTCATTTTCGGCTGGAAACGAAAATCTTGCTTTCTTAAAGCAGCTTTTAATGCACTTGTCAGTAACGTTTCTCCATGATGAACACAACGTATGAATTGCATCAAGGACGGTAATTTGCTTCAATTCGTCTTTTAATGCACGTTTTGTTTCTGATGTAGCCAGAAGTCGAAGGATTAAAGTTTTTCTGTAGTGCACTTTCACACAACGGATGACACTCAGATCCAAAGGTTGAATCTTGCACGTGCAATATGCAGGAAAAACACAACTTTCGTGTTATTGAAAGTTGGAAGATCTTGTGGGTGAGCAGGACACTGATCCATGAATAACAGAAATTTCCGTTTTTCTTTTTGCATTTTCTTGTCGAATTTTTGAAGGAAATCCAAGAAAATATGCGATGTCGTCCACGCTGTTTTGTTGCTAGTGCAGTCGCAAGGACGCTTCTTCACGTTCTTAAAACAGCGAGTTTTTTTTTATCTGCCAATGACCAATGGCGGGAATTTTTCTGAACCATCAGCGTTGCAACACAGCAAGGCAGTTAGTCTTTCTTTACTTTTTTTTCCACTATGGCATGGTTCTCCCTTGAATGTTAAGGTTCTGTCGGGCATCAGTTTATAAAAAGTCCAGTTTCGTCAGAATTGTAGATGTTTTTCGGTTCTTATCTGTTTAATAAAGTAGTCAAGTCTTCTTTCCATTGTTCTACAGTGTTTTCATTGACACTCGCACTTTCCCCAGAAAGGACACGAGTTGCCAAGCCATGCCTATTTTTGAATTTTTCAAACCATCCATGTGATGCATAAAAGTTTTCCATTTCAAAACTCTACACCCTTGTATATGGTAGGAATATGTTCCGGGAATCCAAACGATAGGGGAAGGGCGAGGGAATACATTCCTAGAAGCAGAACAAAAAAGGAAAAGTTTTTGCGATATGCAACACCTGACTTGAGGAAACTACTTTTGAACTGAAAATTTTTTTGTGACGCGCATAAGTGAGAGCTGCTTTTTTATTGTGGCGTATAAATGAATAAGAGTTATCATTGTTTTCCTATAGTCATGGCCGGGACCGCGAAAAAAGCGCGTATAACTGAAAAACGCGCATAAAAGAGAGCGTGTATAAGTGAGAGATCACTGTAAGAGCATTAATGTAGTGTAAACTACTTTATTAGTTGGGTATGTTTAGATAGGTTAGTAGTATATAGTAAATAAAAATATTTAAACATCTACCTTCTCCGGCGCACGGCTGTCTCGACAGTCGCTTCAACAGAGCTAGCTGGAAAATGTTTCGATCATCGGAAAGTTCTGGTGGCATGGCACAAGTAAACCTTCCTCCTGTATAAACCCGTTACGGCCCAGCTATTTTGTTTTGGCATAGTGTGTATTCAGGAATTTTAATTACGTTCCTTTAAAGCAAGAGAGGTCGATACTAATAGTTTGTTAAAGCATCAAAATAACATAAAACATTCCCTCCACTTTTCAACGTTATGTGCACGGCATGCACCTAGCTGGAAAAAATTAGGCGCACAATTTTATTTTCATGTGCAACCGGGTATTTCGAGCCCTGTTCTAGGGTAATCTATAGCCTTCAATAACTAGACCTGTTACAGTTAAAATAGGTTACTGAAAGGCAGGTATGCAATATGCTCAATGTAGGAGTCTGCAGTAAACTGTTTTGAATTTCCTTCATAAGGTGGGTTGAGGCATATCAATGGGATGTGCAACAACTTGTATGCTTGCACCTGGATTGTGTTGTTCAGTCTGGCATTGGACGTCTTCCAAAGTAGGAAGTTGCCTGTTTCCTCGGAATTACTAGGCTTCTACTATAATGTCTGGCACATAACACAGAAATGTTTGGTGATTCGGAACATATCTGTCAAGATTCACTGTTCAAGATACAACCTCATAGGAACTTGTTAATTGCCATTAACTTCCCCATATGCTAGGTACACCCGTAAAAAAAACGACTCACTCGATTGTAATTGCACAATTTACATCACAGAACAAAATGGAAGGTACCAATTGGTAAGGGTGAATGTTTTCTACAAATACCAATATTTAAAATTTGTCTATGGGGTCATCTTCATATTAAATTGTGTGCTGGGCTCCGATATTTTAAATACGAACACCCATCTTTTATCACAAATTTGGATTCTACATACAATTTAAGGCAGATTTTAGGAAACAATAATAAACAAAGTAAAATTGACAGAGAAAAATCCATAAAAACCATTGAGAGAGCGTGTAAATGTTCGGAGTTCAATCACATAAATATCAATAAAGACATGTAGTGGCCGTTGCAGTCAATGACCTGTTGCATGTGTCTTGGTATGGAGTCCATTAAGATGGTAAAATCGGAATCCATTTTGAGTGACTTGCCAGAAATTTCTGTTTTCACTTTGTGAACAATCCCCAATAACAATAATAATCATCGAATTTTGCAAACAGTCTCACTGCGCTACTAATTATGCATGTAATGAGCTGGAATTTGGAATTACGATATTTCAGTAACTGTTGAATCGCATGGAATCAAAATTTGCCCAGGTTTCTATTCATAATTTTTATGAATATTAATTTCATAATTAATAAAAAATAGTAAAATTTAGTTTGATAGTTAAAATGTTTATAGATTGTGTTTGTTTTTTTGGGTAGAAAAGGATGGGAAAACAATTTCCAAGGAAATTAATGTTTTTAGCAAAAATATAACAAAAAACGTGAAACACCAATTTAACATTAGGAACCATTTAACATTATTTTCAAACACTTACAAATCGTTGAAAAATCCAATAAAATTGATGATTCTTTTTTATTTTCGCCTGAAGTTGTGTGTAGAATCCAAATTTGTGATAAAAGATGGGGGTTCGTATTGAAATTTTTGGTGCAAGCAGCCAATTTAATATGAAGACGGCCCCTTATACAAATTTTAAATAGTGATATTGGTAGAAAACATTCATCCCTATTGATTGCTACCTTCCGTTTCGTTCTTCAATGTAAGTTGTGCAATTGCGATCGGGTGAGTCGTTTTTTTTTACTGGTGTACATGTCAACTGCTTTAGCATTCTAGAAATTATATATGCTACTTGTGCAGAGTAACATAACAACAAGTAACGAGTGAGATGGCCCAAACTAGCCAATGCAGCACTGCTACACAGTACCATTTAGTAAATCTAAGTGGCACTTGTGGACATATTCCATTGGGAATCTGATTCAATTTCATGTTCCTACCTCCCTTAAAATTTGTACTGTAGCCTTTGGAATGCCCTATATAAAATCGGTAATGGATGCAATTTGGATTTTAATGATGTTAATGTTAGTGGGTATGCAGTATGCTCAATGTTGGTTTTCGTTGCTATATGCTTTGAATCCTAAAAAAGGTTTAATGATTGTATTTTCTTTGGTACTCAGGAATATGCATTTTATATGTATCACTGAAAAAGATATTAAAACATTTCTGTTTCTTGCAACTTTACATTATCTCACATTTATTCAACTTGTTTATAAGCACTTTTGATTTAACCTTTTTACATAAATGTTCATTTTAACATACAGTGTTGCATTTATAAGTATAAAGAAACATAATCTTCGATAAAATTTTATATATTTGTTAGATCTATTTAACAGGTTTTGTATTTCTATGTAGGAAATAAATTTTGTTTTTATATTTTACACGATAATTCTTGATAGTATTGAGTAATAAATTCTTGTTTTGCACCTTATTATTTTCTTGCAAAATGATATTTCATAAACTTTTAGTTAGTTACTGTTTAATATAATATTTGGCAATTTTGAATGATCTATGGTTTGTTTATATTTTAAGTTATGATACATCTGTTTTATTTTATTTTTAAGGCTGACACTTGAATTGTCTTACCTTTTTAGGAGTTCACAAAAGCAAGATATGTGAGGCTACGCTTGCAAAAAATTAGAACATTACATGCAGATTTGATGTCCTTAAGGACTGGTGAGGAGAATATAGACCAAATTGTATCACGAAGAGTAGGTTCCACTAAAAAGTTATTTACAAAGTATTATTTCAGCACCTATGTATGATTATTTATTTTTTAAATAAAATGATTTTATTCTTGATTTCAGTACTTTTATTCCATCAAAGATATATCTGTTGGCGGCCAATGTGCTTGTTCTGGACATGCTGCTACATGTTCATCTGATTCTATCACTGGGGTATGTGATATTTTCCATTCTTTGTTTAACATTTTATTTAATTCAAATTATTGAGACCTGAACTTAATAGTTTAACTTACAGTCAAGCCATGTTATCTGTTTTAATGGGTGGGTTAACTATCATCATCATATACATAAGCATGGACAGAATGTGTGCCCAACCTCTAAGCCTGGGGTCTTCAACCTTCCATAGCCTTTGGAACCCTTCTAGTTAATAATATTCTTCAAGGAACCCAACTTTAGATATCAATTTAAAACAGTGTTTTTCAAACTTGTGTTATTTGCTCAAGTTCCACCTAAACAAGATTTTACGTATCACAAAAAACCGTGGGGTAGACAACCCTGGGAAAAATGTAGTCTCAGTACATTCTTTGAGGAACACTTGTTTAGAAAGACTTGTTTTCAATGAAACACGTAAATACAAAACAAATTATTACACACAAACAAGAGGACAAAATAATACTACACAAGGATTAAATAATATATAAATGACTCAAAAACAATATAAACAAATGGATTCACAATTTGACAACAAAGTGGACTTAATTTAAGTTTTGTGGTTGCAGAACACAAACAACACCTCTCACATCCTTGTTAGGCTTTGGTCTGTTTGGTGTGTATGGTCCACAGTGTATAGCAGAATTCCATCCATTTGTCATGACAGAAACAGCATTCAACACAATTAGGTTAAATAGCTTAATTAGTTTGTGTGCTGCACCATGGTACCATGGTGCTGCAAGAGAGAAACAAAGTAATTCTTACCTTGGTCCCCGGTCATTGTGGCATTGAGGGTAATGAAGTGGAAGACCAACTAGCAAAACATGGATCTGAAATGCCATTTAATGGACCAGAGCCTGTTTTGGGTTTACCTTACAATGTGCTTAGAAAGACTATCAAAGGTTTACTCCTGGCTGAATCCTACCATACATGGCTTCAATCTAATGATCAAAGACAATCCAAAGAGCTCAATCAACAATATCCCTAGAACAGATCGAGGGAACTGCTGAAATTGAGCAGAAAAGAAATCAGGGTAGCTATTGGCTTTCTAACTAACCACTGTACCCTAAATAGACACTTCAACCTTATGTGTGTTATAGATGACCCATTATATAGAGGCTGTCAGATGGTAGAGGAGAGTCCTGTACATGTTTTATGTGATTGTGATTATTACTCGCCCAACGATTCAAGTATCTGGGATACCATTCTATCGAACCCTGGAAATTATCAAACATTCCAATCGGGTACATGCCTAAATTTATTTCTGCAATTGGTCTTTAATAGATAGGTAGGGTTTTTTTGTACAATAGACTACTGGTCGCGGTGCTGGTACTTTTTAGAATCACCCCCACAATAAGTCATAAGTCATGGTGCTGCAATCGTGACTGCAGCGCCACGTTCCCAGCAGCTGTCACAACGGCAATTTGTGTTATCAGCAGTTATGGATATTTGTTTCATTAGTAAAATTGTTGAATTTCGTCTCAGTAGTCTGTCCCATAAATGCGGAGGAACCCTTCGAAACTTTTTCGTAACCCTAGGGTTCCATGGAACAAAGGTTGATGAACCCTGCTCTAATGTTGTTGTTCGCGTGTCCATGGACAAGCAATATTGTAGTGGGGTAGCAGTCTAGATTCCATCAAAAGCATTGGTCACAGCCTCTGCCAATGTTGGTGCATCCCAGCTGTAGAGGATTTCCCGTAATGAGGCCCTGAGTGGAACCATTCCAATCTTCAAACCCTGCTCTAATCCTTTACACAAATAACTTAATTTGACATAAGTTCAAAATCTAGTTAGCAACCCTAGACTAGTTCAACTTGGAACTTCTATTTGAACTAGATTAGTTGTTTCCAAACACAAAAAATAATGGTGTAATAGATAAACTGAATTATAAAATAATTCAACTGGAAAAGTAAAAATAACATTACTTTGTTATATAGAGGCTTGTAATTATTTTTATACATGTGGAAATATGTTAAATACCCACCTCTATGTGTACAGATGCATGTATACATTCAGAAACCTTGTAGTCTTTCCTGCATGATTTCTTACCAGTTTTGTTTTCTTAGACTAATATAATGTTTCATAGGATTCTTTAAAAATACAATAGATGTGGCTACTTAGTCATTAAATTTGTGATGTAGAGTTGAATATATACTATACTACTCATAATGTTATTCTCAGAGGGTTAAAATAATCAATTGCTTGTTTCTACTGGAAAATGTACAGAAACTACGAATATTTGCATCTGTGATATAATGAAAGTTCTGTGAATTTTTCATTAATTAATATTACAATATGGGTCTGAAAGTAATGTATTTGAACTAGACAATTTGTATTACTGTAAGATCAAGTATGATTAAAAGTCAATTGCATATAGTTACAGAAAAATAACTTAAAAGTTAAAAATGATTACTATCAAAGTCATTTCTAAGTAGTGTCTACTGAACCTAATAATGATTACAAAAGGTATTTTAAACCACATGCCTTTATATTGGAAAAAATTATTTTATTTCTAATAATATATATTACATAAAATGCTATTCTTAAAACAAATTGATACAAGACTCTTGGCTTCACTTGTCTCTAGTGTGCTGTTGATACATAAGTGTTTTTATTTTTCTTTAGAAACTACAATGCAAATGTGAGCATAACACATGTGGGGAAAACTGTGATAGGTGTTGTCCACTCTATAATCAAAAGTCATGGAATCATGGTACAAGTAATAGTGCTGAAGTTTGTGAAAGTAAGTTAGACCATGAGAGTTATTTGTGTTATAATTATTACCTATTTTTAAGTATAAGTGTAAAGTGAAATTTTCATACTAAATTATTTTGATATAAATTTGAAATTCCAATATTAATTTAAAAATTACTGTTTCGCAACACTATTTAAGAAAGAATTTACTTTATATCATGCAAATTATGTACTGTAATCACAGAATATTTCTTACATATTTTATATTTTATTAGTTTAAAACACTAAATGGAGGATTTTGTTATTGAAGAGTGATAATTTGCTCTTTGAAAAGTGTTATTTTGTTCTGTAAACATTTTTCAGAATAAATTGAAGTTTCTAGCTTTATTTGATTCAGTTGCTTGAATTTAGGTTTTTAATTTTTAAGGATGTGAATGTTACGGTCATTCCGATCAATGTCATTATGAGCAGATTGTCGCTGACAAAAGGTTGAGCATCAATACCGATGGAAAATATCAAGGTGGTGGAGTGTGTGATAAATGTAAAGTACGTTCAACATTTGTGTTATTTTCTGCAGTATCTGTTTTAATTTAATTGTTTTATTTTTATGAAATAAAAAATGTAAAATGTACCCTTAAATATCAGTAATTAGTTTGTAAGATCTTTTTTTTAAAATTGTTTTAGCACCATACCACTGGCATCAATTGCGAACAATGTGATGATGGTTATTACAGACCTTCGAATGTTTCAAGAAATCACACAAAGCCCTGCAAAAAATGCCAATGTTCAGGTGCTGGAATGACTGGTCTTTGTGTAAAAGACGATTCTCATTTAATGGAAGGATTGGTATGGGTTACTGAAAATATGTTTTAAATTTCAACAACAATGTATTTAGACAATCTATTGATTCAATATTTTATTTATTATGTATTATTTCACTTTCATTTGTAGAAAAAATTGTAAATTTTACTCAAATTAAAAAGCAATCATTATGTAATATATTTTTTCATAATTAGTACTATCTGAAATGGAATGTAAAACTTTTCAATAGTTACGTAATTTTTCTTTTGTAATCAAAAGTCAATAGCTGTTGTAAACAAATGCATAAACCTGATGAAACGTTAGATTTTAATGAATCCTGGTGTAAACATGTTTCATTATTTAAATTACATTTCTATTACTCATATATAACTAAAAGACTAATTGATTCTTAACTGGTAAATAATGTGGGTCTAAGGTTTTTCTCAGAACTATTCCTTTTTCTTTTAAAATGTTGTTTCATATTAAATTTCATTTAATGTTTAAAATATTAATATATTTCATATTATCTAGCCTCCTGGATTCTTTGTTATTTCCAGTTTCTCATTTCGTTGTGGGGTAAGGTGGAAGACTTTAATTTTTATATAGCTGTAATGTATCTAGAAGTTTGCCTGCAACCCTTGCTTGTGAAAATGCACAATTCTCTTTATTTTGGATGTGTGCATCCCCATTAAGTGCAAATATTCGTGCTTCCAGTGAAGTTTTCCTTTCTGTCGCATGTTTGCTTTTTGTTTATTTTCCAGTTTTATAAACTTCTTTCTCCTCCACAGCACCTACAGCATGTAAACTTAATTGCATTGCTTGTGTTTTGATTGCATGTACATATTTTTAGTCAGTTTGTGTCTTGAGTGTTTAAAAAATTTAGAAATTTTTAATTGAAAAAAATTGATTATGAAGTTTTACGATTTGTATGAATAATTTTTTTATTTTTTGGTAAACAAATAAATTTGTGGAAATTTTCAAATTATTTTGTGTAGTATCATCATAAAATTTGTATTTGCATAGTTTTTAATAATGTGAATGAGTAGTATGTTAACTAATGAATTAAAAGTATCACAAAATAAATTTTTAAATTGATATAAACTAGGTAGAATAGAAGGTATTAGAAATAAAATTTCTTATACCTTCACTTTATATTACTTGCATAATTCAAGTTGAGTGCTTGTTTAATTAATTGCTAAGAAATATTTATTTAATAAAAATAATATATAAAGGAAAATATATGAATATTTGAGATTGAGATATTTCATTCATTTTCATTGAAATTATCAGTTGTATGTTTCTTTAAGTCTCTAAATCTTCTACTTAAAGAAAAAAAAAATGTTTATTTCAGTTTGAATATTACTAACGAACTTCATTTAAATTAACATTGTTTTCATCCAATATAAAATATAGTGTCAGAATTGTGTAAGCTCGTGTATTGTCAAGCCATGAGTCTATTTTACGCTGACCATATTCTTGCAGTAGGCAAGATTTTTACAGGATATAACTGCTTTATTCATTAATGAACTATTTTTTGTAAATCAGGATTTTAATTATTCTTTCTATTTAGCAACCAGGTGATTGTCTTTGTAAACCTGGTTTTTCTGGAAAAGACTGCGATTCCTGTGACATTGGATACAAAAACTTTCCTCGCTGTGATCCTTGTCCATGCCATAGTGCTGGAACAATAGGAAGTGATATATGTGAAGGAGAATGCGTTTGCAAGGTTCGAGTTTCTTCAATTCTTAATTTTCAGAAATTAGAAATGCAATAATGATTCCGCTTAGTTCTTTTGTAAAATTTGTTTTATACAGTACAATGAAAAAGTAAAGTAGCATTCTAAAATTCAATATTGCCAAACAAAGTATTTTAGTTAAATGCTTTTCATGCTCATTTAGTCAATTTATGTAAATTATAATGTTTCAGACTCACGTCGAAGGATCTCGGTGTGACAGATGTAAACAAGGATTCTATCATCTTTCAGCAGACAACCCAGATGGTTGTTCTCAGTGCTTCTGCTTTGGAATCACTGATGAGTGCACAGAATCAGACTGGGGTGTAATTATTGTAAGTTCATAGATTAAGTTAAGTGTATTCATATATTTTAATCAACAAATGTATTTTATTCACCTATAGTATTGTTATTATCAACTTGGAATCTATTTGTTTTAATAGATACTCAGTTTCTTCTTTAAAAGTACATGCACATAATCTTTCCCCAATTGAAGTATTAGTTAAATTTCAGGTGCAAAATATTGAAGACTGGAGAGTAACTGATTTGCAAGGTACTCGTATTGTGAAACCGACTCCGGAAAATGGCAATGTAGTCATTGCAAATGACGATGTATCTCATTTCAGCTCGTATTATTGGCTAGCACCACCAGATTATTTAGGAAAGAAGGTATTGTACATAGTTCTTAATGTATATGTATTGATTTATTAAAACTTTCTTAAACCATACTTTGTTAGAACATTGTCTTTTTTAGTTGTATTCTTATGGATCAGATCTGAAATTTACCTTGAGCTATGTTGTTGCCAGGGGCGACACCTCAGGTACTTACACTGAAAGTGCTGATGTTGTTTTAGAGGTAAGCTTTATAATATTGTTTATGTTTCACATATTCCTTTTGCAAACCATCAGTGATATCTTTTTTGTTGTAAACTAAAACTCCATTTAAACTTGTTTCAATTGTTTACCTTTCATTGTTTTTATCTTTATTAATATGGTCTGTTATTATGGTTAGTATTAATATGGTTATTTTATTAAAATCAGTTTGCTTTTAAACTTTTCTATAATTTTAGCTTTTTTATGTATTTTATGCTAATTAATCTTTGTTTTGAAAATTTAGGGCAATGGGCAGCAGATTGGCTATAATTGGGGTGCCAGGCCTGAGTTTGATGAAGTTGCTATTTCCATACCTTTGCGCGAGCAAGGATGGTTCTTGTTGAAGCCTCGTGATGATGGTACAAATTCTGTCAGCAGGGAAGATTTCACTTTGATTTTAAATGATTTAACCAAGTTGCTTATACGTGCTAAGTTTCACACAGATCAAATCGAAGGAAGGTATGTTGAAAATATCCCTGGCTTCGCTGTCATATGATCTAATAAGATCTATTTTTTTTTCTTTAGTGAGATTGCTGAAAAATAAGAATGTCTTTTGAGTATGATATAAATTAATTTTAAAAAGTAAAAACTACTAACTAAAGTAAAAAAAAGTTTGATTTTTTTTTGTTCTTGAATTTTTCAGATTACATAATATAGGTATGGATATTGCATCTAACGAATCCAAAAGCTTAAGAAAAATAGGGTCAGTTGAGAAATGTGTTTGTCCTCTTGGCTACACTGGTTTATCTTGTGAAGTAAGTATATTTCTACTCTTGAACTTCAGATGAAATATAATTTTGTTTTGCTCAAATGGCAATCAATCACACATTAGGAAAAAATAAAATTTTATTTCCTGTTCTGTTAAAGAATTAATGCACTTAAAATTTTTTATTTCAGCTCTGTGCACCAGGGTATAAATCTCTGTCAGGTCCCAAAATTGGTCATGTTTGTGAAAGATGTGATTGCCACAATCATGCTGAATCCTGTGATAGACCTGATGGTCGCTGTGAAGTAACACTATATTTTAAAATAGGACTTTAATTATGTGTTAACATTGACATGTTTCGTTACTCTATTAATTAAAATATTTATACCACACAATAAATAGATGATTTAGTGGAACTATAGCAATTCAGTTCAATTTAGGATTATCCAAATTGGATTTGATAATCCTAAATCTTTTTTTGATTTTGGATTGGATTATCCAAAAATTTTTCCTTCTATTATACTTATGAAATACCACTTAATAGATTTCACACAAGTAAAAGAATTTTTATGTGAATTTCTATACCATTTTTTTCTTAAAAATTTTGACAAACAATCATGAGACAGGCAAGTGTTTATTTTTATTCTGCATAGAAATTCAATTTTTTTAATAAAACTATGTATGAAAATCCTAATAGCAGTAGTGCATTTAAGATTCTAATATTAGCCAATAATTAGAATTCATTCTAAAATATTAACATTTGATCATTCAATCAGATTTTGAATGTTTCCTTATATAAGGTTCTAATCTCACGTCTATAAAAGAAATGTACATATATTAAGACTAAATAGTGGGTAAAGGAAAAAATCAGTGTTTGCTAATTTTTAACTCTACATTTATTTCTTTGTCAAGATTCCTTGTACATTGACGGGTGGAGAATAAAGAAGTCACACGATTTGCGCAATATAATATTTCTGTGTTCTTAAATGTTGTGTGTCACATATATCCACCTAATTTCCTGTCTCGACATGTTTAGTAGGTAGTTTTACTTACAGTAATTTCTCTCTGAGAATAACTCTACAATATTAGTTTGAAAAATTAAATATATTATTCTGGTGTATTAATTATATATTTTGAGTTCTGATAGTGTATTCAACAGAATGATTCTCAATATTGCTAAGTTGAATATCAGATGTAAAGTTTTTTGTATTATTAAATTTTACATCCTTTAATTTCATATTACATAGTCTTCTTTATGATATTTTAGAACTGCATGCACCACACAACTGGTCTGAAGTGCGATCGCTGCCTCAGAGGCTACTACGGAAATGCTACAATTGGCACTCCTGATGATTGCAAACCCTGTGCTTGTCCTCTGGAAACTCCAGAGAATAATTTCTCACCCACTTGCTTTGGTGTTCAAACCTCCACTGGGGATAGTGACTATATTTGTGATCAGTGTCTGGAAGGCTATGAAGGAAATAAGTGTGAAAGGTATACTGAATGCACTTCCAATACATCCCGTCCCAGGACGGGTAAGCAAGACTCTTTTAATACAAAGCTTAGCTACTTACTCTAATTACTTTTCTCAGTGTAATGGTTTGGAAATGCTGTATATTTAACATGAGTCTAAGCATACTGAATAATACATTAATCTAATAATTTTAGAATCTTACTGCATCTAACTTTTCTTCCTGTAAATCTATTTAATATTCTAATTTGTTCTTTGTTATATTTTATTCTGCCCATATAATAACTAAATTTTTCAGAAATTTTAAAATGGAAAAATAATTCTAAGAACTAAATCCTCTGCGATGAGCGGCCTTAGATATTGCAGAGCTAGATTCAATCTCAAAAGTGTACCTAAACTGGCGAATTGTTATGAAATTCCATAATCATCTCTGTCTACTGCTTTGTATAGTGTTTTGAGAAAAATTATTTTAGTTGTTTTTTCTTAAATTGTCTTTTCAATTATCTTGTAACCATTAAGATGTCTCCTGTATTTAATTTTTTATGACATGCATTCAATTATTTCTGATGAATGAAGACACTTAATTATTGTAATATGAAGCATTTTATGCAGTTAAAATCTTTAGATAATATTGGATATCATCAATGTTAAAATGTTTCTCTAGAATTAAAGAAATATTTCAAATAAATTTTTTTATAAATATCTTGCATTAAATTTTTATGTATATCTTGCATTAAATTTTTTTATATATCTTGCATTAATTTTTTATAAATATATTACTTACTCTTTATCCATGGTTATAAACAAACTGAAGTGGCAAAGTTAGCTAAAGGTGTTGTGCAGCTTAATACTTATAAATATTCTCCATGCACTAAAAGCAATTGTTATTTCATTCTATCCAGTAGTTTTTAGCTTGTAAATATTTGTTTGGTTACATATATATATAATCATTCAAATATTTAAATTAACGAAAGCAAAATAAAAAGGTATTCAACCAGAAAACGAAAGTTAAAACTAACCATGAAAGCTCCAGACATAGCATGGTAACATATCTGTAGCCCAAGGCCCAGCCTTGTTGGGCTTGAGCCTGTAGCTGGTCGTCAATATTTGTATTTGTAAGCAATATATTCCAAAAACAAGAGGAAATTATGCTTGTAAAGTTTGCTGTTCCTTGTCTTTTTAATCTTTTGGTGTGATAAATAAACTTTATTATTATTTTTATTTTAAAAATAAAGTGCAGAAATTTTTAGTCTATCAAATTTATACAGAATGTTTGAAATTTACAAGATAACTTCTTTAATTTCTTTTTCTACTTTCTTTAATTTGTTAAAAAGTAGCTTCTCCAAATTATTAAAATACAGCTGTTATTTAAAATTATATTAAAACTTTAATTTATTTAACAGTTATTTTAAGAATACATTCATTGTAAGTACTAAAGTCAATCAACAGTAAAGGTATGCTTTTGCACTTTAAAAATTAAATAATCATGTGTAAAAATTTTAATCTGTAGCCCAAGATTAAAACATGATTTATATTAAACTTTATTCATTTATTGCATGGTGGTTGGAAATTCAATGTTTCAAAAGCAGAAATGTTATGATAAAAATGTATATATTACTACCATTCACTATCATGCATATTCCTCCAGACAATGTCGTACGATAATTTTAATTGTTCCTGCAGGTGTGCTGATGGCTTTTTTGGCAACCCCCAAGTTGTGGGTGGATATTGTCAAAAATGTGATTGCAGTGGCAATGCTGATACTTCTGAAAGTGGGTGGTGTGACAGTTTAACTGGTCAATGTTTGAAATGTTTGGGAAACACTGGAGGATGGAATTGTGGTGAATGCTTACCTGAACATTTTGGTGATGCAGCACAGCGTTATTGTGAACGTATGTAATTTTCTCCATTGCCTATGTTAAGCAAGGTTGAACAATCAGGAACGTAATGATTGCTTGTAGCATCCCTTATAATATGTAATTAATTTTGACTCATTGATAAAAACTGATAAAAGGAAAACACGAAATAGATCCTAACTTCTTACGATAAATTTTCAGAATTGCTTACATTCATTGATTGTATAGTGTTCTTACATTTAAAATCTAATTTAAATATATTTGTAATGATATAGCATCCATATTCACATTTTATGCCTTGAAATGAACTTAAATGAGATAAAATGATCTTAATCATATTCACACAATATTGCACATAACAAAAAGTTAGAACCTCAGTCATGTCTCTAGAATTAGATTCTGAACGTCCACCTAAATTTCATCCCATTTCCTTGTTTAAATCTGATGTTTTAAGTTTAAACCAACTTTCACATTGCTTACATTTCACATCTCTGCTGATTTCTATCTTCCAAATTTCTCATCACTTGTAATCAATCCTTTTTGTAATTTCTAATTTTAAGAAGAAACTATTGAAAAATTTTGATGGTTAAAAGGGACAGAATGAAATTTAGGGGTATGAAACTTAACGTGTGCAATTCTTAAAAATATGCTTTGATTGGTATGTATAGTGTCATGTTACTGTAGAGGAAGTCAGAATTTTTTTTATCTAGCTGAAATATATACATTTAATTAAAAACATATTTAGAAATATGTAGGATATTTAGAATTATTTTCTAAAATTTGAAAATCTGAGGGTGAAACTCAATTTTATTCTAATTTTTTACAAATTGTATGAGTTAATAGCCATAATCAACAAAGTGAAATATTGGAATACACAGTTCTTATGTATCATATCTCATTTTAGACAAATAAGAAAAAAGATTAAGTATTAAAAGTCTTAATATAATGATTGTATATTTTCGTAAGTACTATGAACTTTCGCACCTGTGAAAATGTTCAAATAAAGATTTGTACTTAAACTCAGCCATGTTACATCTGTAAACTTCAAATTTGTTGTTGCAAGTTTTATATACTTAGATATTTTCAATGCTTATAATGAGCTGATTGGCAAAACATTTTTTAAATTTTACTTAATTTGGTTCCAATATAATTTTTGATATTTTACAGCCTGTTCATGTAATCCACGTGGCTCTTTGAGCTCCCAGTGTGATTTGTCAAGTGGCCAATGCCTTTGCAAACCTGGTGTTGTAGGAAGAACATGCAATCGTTGTGCGGTAAGTTAAACTTATTGGATTTATACGGAAGTTTATGAAATTTTTATATTGGTAGATACAGGTACAGTAATACTCTGAAGTTACGCGATAGGTTGGACTGACGAAACCTCACTTTAGTTGAATTTGCTTAAGGCAAGGTACAGCTTCCATGGACGAAACTCTTCCAATGCATATCACAGCAAAAAAAACTGAAGTTAGTGGGCAACAGTGTTACCAAACAAAAAAAATCAAGAACAGCGTAACTCAGAGTCTGCATAAGCTTGGTGTTTCTGTATTTTAGAAGGTCTACTTAAAAACAAACCTAATCCATGGAGTAATATGTGCAGTCAATTATCTTCGTTACTATTTCATTATCATTAGAATAATTTTTTTTTTGTTCTAGGATGGATTTGGCAATTTAGAAGCTGGATGTGAACCATGCAAATGCAATAGAATTGGTTCAAGAACAGAAGTGTGTGATCCAAGTTCTGGACATTGTAGTTGCAAACCTGGTGTCTTTGGCACAACTTGTGATTCATGTTTGGAAGGTTACTTTGGATTTTCAAGACAAGGATGCCAAGGTTTGTTTAATTTTACAAGTAATTTATTCTGTCAGAATATGATAAAAATGAGCTAATACTTCAACTGTAATCTACCTGGGATTCTTTATGTTTTAAGCCTTACTTCTACACCAGAACTCTAATATCTTTTCTATATCTAGGTAAGTTTGGGTAGCATCTGGATTAATGGAAATAAATGTAAAAACACTTTTTAATCGTGTACGGTCATGTGTCTTGTAATTGCTTGAATACCATGTGTTTTAAAATAAAAATATCTGTTTTTAAGTGTAAATTTAATTATTTTTAACTGGCTTATTGTAGAGAAACAGGTTTTAAAAATTGAAATTGTTTTTTCTTGGCTTCTAAATTGAACTTGATGAACACATTCGTTTATACTTCCTACCACTGTAGTTCTCAAAATAAAAGAAAATTCCTAGCACATATATACTGTGGAATTTCTAATTAAAAATTAGCTTAGATGTATTACCACACTAAGGATTGCTGATAAAAACAAATATATACGCATATAAACCTTACATCACATTAAATTTCAAATTAAATTAACTATTTTTAAGTCCATTAAAATAGTTTATTGATTGAAAACTGTTTCATATTTATCATATTTTTATCTTGAAAAAATACTTAGAAACGTTTTTTCTATTTTTGTTTCTCTAATCAAGTTATTTTCTTCTATTAAAGAATGCAGATGTGATCGCTTAGGGTCAATAAATGTTCAATGTGATGAAAACAACGGACAATGTCTATGTAAACCTCATGTTGTTGGAAGGGCGTGTGATAGATGTGAAGTAAGGATATGCTTTTTCATAACTACTTCTATGATGTAAACTATAAAAAATTGTAAACTTTTACTGATAATTTTTTTTTATATCTTATGACAGTATTTGCCTTGTGCTTAGAATCCACACAGTTAAAGTATATTTTATGCATATTAACTAATAAGCAAAATAATGGTTTGAAATGTTTTGTTTCTATAGGCTTATCCAAAATTATTTGTTTTTTATAAATGGCTTTCTTGACACTATGGAATAAAATGTTCTTTACATAAAAAATTGAATGTCAGTTTTGCGATTTGCTGTTAGGCAACTACATTTCTATGGTAAAATATGATTTACAATAATGAATGAAAACACTATTTTTTAAATACAGGATGGATATTGGAACTTACAATCTGGAAACGGCTGTGAACAATGTCAGTGTAATAGAACTGGTTCATCAGCTGCAGTTTGTGATAAAAACACTGGACAATGTACATGTAAACCTGGCATCGGTGGAAGGTTCTGCGACCAATGTTCACCAGGGTATTTTATGTTTTCTCCTCAAGGCTGCAGAGGTAAGATTCAAAATTTATAAATTTCATATTCAAGTTTTAAAAAGCATTTATATATTATTTTTATGGAAAAAGGAATCCTTCTCTCCCATTCCTAACTTGCTGATCATTAAATTTTTACATTAAGTTTAATTTTATAAACATGCTACACCTTATTACTTGACGTTGCCAGAGTTTTTGCTGCATCAGACAACCAAGTCGTGCTTCTGTTTTGTTGCATCAACCAGCAGCTTTTTGAGCTTTGCATCATATGCTTGATTTCTTTCCTGTTCCAATTGCTCAAGTTATGACTACTACTAAAAAATTTTTTTGATTTGAGTTTGATTACAAATTATTATTATCTTGCAGAGTTTTCTGTATTAAATTTTATTGCTGTGGCTCTTTGGAAACAACATAAGCAAGCTGAATACAGTTGCATTTACCGAAAAAGGTCAGACAAAATGAGCTGTGCAACTTTCATGTCGCCAGAGCTTAGTGTTCAAAATTTGTTACTGCTTCAGACAGAGTTGTCTGCTTTATGTATAACATTTCAGAGGATATAAAATATAGTATTTCATGTTGTTCAATTGATGTCATTGGTATATCAACGCGAGTTAGTAGAGAAGCCTGCCATAAAGAATGGAAATTAATCTTCCTGACATTTCTATTGACGTAACTACCTTTTCAGAACATCTTTTTCACATTTCCATCAGCTTGAAACCATCTTATCATATAAGATTATCAGAAACTACTGGTAATAGCACTGTATAGTCATGGAAAAAACCAACTCTTCATTCAAGCAATTTTAACAGAAGAGAAAATTCAAAGACTGCGTTTAACAGGAACTAACATCTCTAATATTATAAAAGGAAGTTTTTGTTTGTCTGATGAATCATCAGGATTTTGTGGCCTTACAGCAATGAGATTTGGCACAAAAGAAGTCCAAATTATTTGCAATTTTTGGGTCACAGCAAATTTTAAAATTCAGTCTAGAAGATTTTTAAATGAATTTAATAATTTTATTCTCCATCGCTTTTTTAAACGCGGATAACTTTTTCTACATGTGTGACCTTGCAGTCCAGGTTTGGAAACACGCCAAGTTTTTTTCATCCGCAGAACGTGGAGAAAATTATTTTTTTCATTTTTGCTTTGATTTTGCATGGATGAATAAATTTCCAGCCAGACGATAAATCTTTTAACTGAAGTCAGTTCTTTTTTCTATCTCCTAAACCATTAAAGATAAAGTAAAAATTTCAATGGATTTGACCAACAACATGGGCAAGGGCAATGCCGGGCTAGCCACACAGTGGCTAGTCTTTTATAAATTAAAGTACATAAAATTTGCATAAGTTGCCATATTAAATTGAGTACCAGTTTCATAATTTCCAATAGGA
This sequence comes from Metellina segmentata, assembly GCA_947359465.1. Classification (NCBI taxonomy): domain Eukaryota; kingdom Metazoa; phylum Arthropoda; class Arachnida; order Araneae; family Tetragnathidae; genus Metellina; species Metellina segmentata. Next base: position 49,537,684 of record OX375882.1, on the reverse strand, counting down.
ACCCACTATTTTGACTCATAATTTCAAATGTATATAAAAATTTAACTTCAGATACCAAATTTCATGTCATTATTTCATACTGTTTCAAAGCTGTGAGTACACAAAAATTGGAGCTCCTACAGTTAAATCAATTTCTTAGACTTTTATGGATATCTAATGAAATAATATTTCTATAGCACTGATATTTTGTTCCATGTTACTATTAAATTACCCAAAGAATCCACCTAATATTTCATTTTAAAAGCTATTTTTAGTATGCAATAGAGAGTAGGTATTAAATTAATATTTGAAAAATTATGAAATGGAACCTTATTATATATGACCATGCAAAGTCTCAGCTCATTTCGATAATTAGTTTTTGTGCTACATTAATAAGTTTTCCTCATTGTTGCGATTTTTGGGGACAACCAAAAGTTTGAAAAATGGTTGATATACCTTGAATAATAATTCTTGGATCATTGTTCACACTTACATAGTAATGTAATATAATGTATAATGTTTTAGTACAATGTAATTCTCAAATTGTTTGCACTTGCATCATAAATATAATAATTCTTGAATCACTGTAAAATACATTTGAAATAGTGTTCAAATTTGAAATTAACAATAACAACAATTCATCTCTAGGAATAGCAACATACTATATGATGATCCCTGAAATTGATACTAACTTTTGAATGTAATATCTCTGGATATAAAGATAGTAAAGGTCAGGAAATGTCATACCTAGACTAATTTAATAATGCAGAATCTTGCCATGTCTCCACTAGAAATTTTGTTTCTGCAAAATTTGATATGGAGATGTCCCCTTATGCAATTTTTTGGATTTAAATTTGTAGTGGACGTTATTCCCTATTGAATGATACCTTTGAATTATTTGTGGGTTTGAAAAGTGCTGGAAATAAAGGAGGTTGTTCTATCCTCCATCCACCCCCTTTCCCCGATTGTACAATGATAATGATACCACTTTACTACCCTCTATGATATCAATGAGTTCTTGCATGAAAATGAGACATTTGGAGGATGTTTACTTTGAGTTTTTTTGTACTCCTTCCTATTACCTTTCTGTACTAACCACTAGGACTGGAAAAATTGCTGTGCTTACTATTCTATACTAGCATGAAGGATGAAGCAATATTTTTATAGTTTGAATTTATTCCGGTTTGTTGCACTTTCATTAATGGGTATTACAAAAATGAAATATTTTTTGTGTATGAAATATAACAGAATGTGTTTCTATTGAAATGTAAATAGTAATTTTATTAATTCTAGAAGCTACTTCCAAAGTTTTCAAATTTCCCATCTAATTTTATTTTAAGTTTGTTGTTGCAATTACCTAAATTATACTGCCGACCAACCGGTATAGTGGTTAAGGCGTTAGCCTCTAGATCAGAAGGTTCCTGGTTCGAATCCGGGTCCGGGCATGGATGTTTGTAAACGTATGGTGTAGAGGCGGCTGGTGCACCTTAAATCTGTCGTGGCCGAAAGTCCTTACGTTGGGTTGGCGTGGAAGTTTGGAGAGTGGGGTGCCAGCTCAGGTGTTGCTTCGTCATCTGACCGCGGTTCAAAATTACGAGGTGTTGTCCTCGGATCTTTCCCTTCAGGGACTGATCAAGGACCGTCGTCAATAGCCCGTTGTGTTGCTCTAGTACAACGTTAACTAAAATTACCATTACCTAAATTATACTAAAGATTATATTCTATATTTCAGCCTGTGATCCATGTAATAAGCCTGGCCACATTTGTGACCCCAAAAATGGTCGATGCGTTTGCCCACCTTTCACAACAGGAAATAGATGTCAGAAATGTGTTCGTAATGCCTGGGGCTATGATCCTCTTAAGGGTTGCAAGGTATTGATAGCAGTATTTATTTCTGTAGTGTATTATAAATACAAAACTACTCAATTTTAGCTTTACTTTATAGCAATTAAATTTACTATTCAGAGTTGAATATTTAACTATTTTTACATTTAATCTTTTTATCTGTAACTTAAAAATGTGATATATTTTTGTATAAGTGCCTTTATTTTGTTAACAAAGTTGTATTTTGTTAACATGTAATAGACAATGTCCAAAGAAGTAGAAATTTTATTTTATCTCCTGATTTGAGATAGGTATTGTTTTTAAATAATTTTAATGGTATTGATTTTTATTTTTTTGATATTTTGAGTATTTTTGAGCATTTTTCAAGTTTTGAACAATTTTTAGCATACATCCTGAGTTTTAGTCACACTTTGAATTTTGAGACTAAAAAAAAATATTAAAGTTGTCATGAATAATGTCCAAACATTTTGATTTTTAATGCTTTTTTAGAATGAATGACTTTTAATGGCTCTGCTCAAAAATATTTTATTTACAGGCCATTTGTCTGTTATAGGAAATATTGTGCAACCAAAAGTACCTATTGAATTTAAGTAGTTTTTTTTTATCCTTAGGGATTTTTAATGCATTTTTAGGTAAGAAATTCAGGCCTTTATAGTTATTATATTTGTGTTACATTTGTAATATTTTGTAGCATTGTCTGAAATGAAAGTTTGTTTTCAGCCTTGTGATTGCAACCGTCAAGGGTCTCCACAACAAAATTGTGATCCTAATACTGGCAACTGTATTTGCCTGGAAGGTTTCGAAGGTAGACATTGTGATCAATGTCGCAATGGATTCTACAGATTTCCCAGTTGCAATAAGTGTGATTGCAATGCTGATGGTACTATTCAAACACACTGTCGTGATAATGTTTGCCAATGTAATGACAGAGGAGACTGTCCTTGTAAAGTAAGAATTACTATATCTATATCAAATTCTATAAAAGCTGTTAAATCACTGAAAATAGTTATAAATGACATTTTAATGTCTATCTCCATTCCCCATTTTATATTGATTTTTATCAACCATGTGCTTGTTCTAACACAAAAACTGAAATAATTAAATGATCTGTTTAGATGAAAAGGAATTTAAGTATTTAATGTATTTTTTGGAAATTTGTTTAGGAATTGGCTAGTGGGCAGAAATGTGATAGATGTGTTGATGGATCCTTTGGTTTGAGTGCTGTTAATGCAAAAGGTTGTTATGACTGCTTTTGTTTTGGCAAAACTCGTGTGTGCAATCAAGCACCTATGTACTGGTCAAAGGTATGTGTTATGAACTTTTCTTATTATTTTGAGGACGTAATATTCTTTGTAAAATGTTATATTTTTTACTGTCATTAAAAAGTTATTGCTTTACTTTCAAAATCTCACGTCTTGAAATCAAAATTTTTCAAATTTATTTTAGGTTCCATTTCTTTCTCGTGATATATTTATGGAAGTTGGAACTAGTGATATTCCTTCTTTGCTCGGATTTCAAGTTTTTCCTGAAGAATTAACAGCTAAAAGGATCGGTATCCCTTATGTTTTGGACAAGCCGATGTATTGGAGCCTACCAAAGGATCAACTGGGTGATAAAGTAAGTGAATCACATTAAATTTCAGTTTCACAACAAACATACTTCTTATTTACAAAATAGATGTCATTTTAAATTATTTCCTCGTGTACATGTGGGGGAATCATGCAATGCTATTTGTCTGAATACTGTGTCTGAAATGAGGCTCAAACTTGTCTCTACCATACAACAAAGTTTAAAATTAGTTTTATTATTGAAACCATTTTATTTGGATATCAAACTGCTCATCAAGATAACAAAAGGATATTTGCAACACTAAATATTGTACATATTGCTTAGTTTTATCTACCTCGATATATAATAGGTTTAATCTCAGTTATGCGAATATCCGTTTGTTACATAAATCCCTCCAGTTCCCCTCAAGCAGTGGTCCTCAAAGTGGGGTCTGAGATCAGGTTTTAGGGGATCTTTTATATTTTATGTTTTAATACCTAAATTTTAGAATCTAAATCAGTTAGAAGTTTCTAATATCTGGTCTTTGTTGATTTGAAAAGAAATAGACTTTTAGTTGATAACTCTCTGCGTGGCCAGCATGACGTTGCCCATGACGATTCCAAAAAGATTAGAAATGTTGGTTCAAGGGAGAAAAAAAAACTTAATAAATCTCTATCTTAAAAACGAATTCCTATGTATTTTGTTTCACAAACCAAATGGGAATTCGTAGCCTATTGGATAACATGCATAATGGAGTTCCCTGTGGTGTTGGTTTGCTTCGCAAACCAAACGGGAATTCGTAGCCTATGATATAACAGCCATCACGGCGTTGCCCGTGGTGGCTGTTATCTTATCAATTATGTTATGTTATCATTGTCAAATGTGGCCAAATTCGAATTACTAAGAGATCCAATCGGCATAACGTCACAATCTCTTGCGAAAATATAAAGATTTTATTTAAATATTACTTATTAAAAGAAAATCAACTGTATAATATACCTATCTGGTGTAAAATTTTCTGCAGATTTCAAATCCGTTGAAATTTTTAATGCATCTTTTATGATACCAATTTCACAAAAAAGAACTAAACAATGCCAGTCAAAATTTTTTTTGCTTTCCTTTGCTGAAATCGTATGAGCGCAGGAAATGGAATCGGTTGATTTCTTAAACAAGAAGGTTGGTGTGACAATCTCTTGCAAAAATACCTTAGACTAACTGTGTGCCAAATCCCATTACTGTAAGCACCATAGATTTGTCAGGAGTTAGCACATTAACAAACAGACAACCCCTTTCTTTTTTAATAGTAGAGATGACTTAGTATTGAAACTATCTAGACATTAAACCAAACATTGCTGAACTAATTGCTAAAAATGCAGCTTCACTGTTCCCATTAAGATTTAAGAAAATATTTTGATGTCATTAATATTATAATTTTACAAGAGCTTTTTGATTTAAATATATTTTAATAATATAGGGTTTGTATAATATTATTGCTTATTTTATTTCAAAACTCTAGTTTTTCTGTTTCACAACACTTTAAATTGTCATCACTAGGGCAACTTTTTTGTTGTAGTAAAAATGGGAAAAGTTGCATGTATCATTCCCTAAAGCTGCATTTATGGAAATAAAGTTGCATTTATTTTTGATACACTAAATTCTAAAATAAATTATTCGTAAAAAATGTAAAAAATTCAAAATATAGTGACAATTTTAGTTGTGTACAACAGTATTATAATACATACTGAAATACAGAAGAATGTTGAATGGCCGATCCTTGGCCAGTAATTTCTTTAACATTGAAAACCTGCGCCAGTCGCTGTCATACAATGTGCTGTATCAGATAGTAGAAGAGCAAAATCCTTTCGCTCAACATTGAGATTTTAAAACGTCATCTACAAGGCGAACAACATATTGATGATCGAAACTCACCTCGCAAACTCTGCAGTCGATTACGCAAGTTTCATCTGGATTATCAAGAGTGCCAACCAATGTGTTAAAAGTACTTCTTGCCATTTATTTCACTTCCGTCTTAGGGCGAACATCTTCTTACCATGAACTTGTTTGATCCTCAATACATCACTTCGGTGTTTGCAAGATCAAGGAATCGAAGGGTTGATTCAGAGAGCAAAAAATGAAATAGTAATTTGATATTAATTAATTTTAAGCTATATTTTAAAAAGTTGCTGGTTGTTGCATTTGTGCAGAAAGTCGCATTTATGTTGCGGTTATAACTCACTTACTATACACCCCATGCAGGAGAAATTTTGGTTTTAGTACTTTACATGCTGCGTAGAACGCTTGAAAAAAAAGTTGCATTTGTTGCAAAAAGTTGCCCTAGTCATCACTAATCCTTAATGTGGTGTTTTGACATTTTACAATCTACTTAACAGATTCAAATATTTTACTCCTAATATTAAGATGAAAATAAGGATCACTATGTGTGGTCTCATATGTCCCATTTAGTTTTATAATCTCAAGGAGTATGAAAAATTTTAATTTTCAAGGGGATCCTAGGACTGAAAAGGTTTTGAACTACTGCTCTTGAGTTACATTATACTCAACTATTTATAACATAGACCATGCTGTTATTCAAGTAGTATCCACCATGTTTATATTTCATTATTTTAAAATTAATTTTAATTTTACAGAAATGTACAAAAATAAAACTATTCATTTTTTGCCATTTATGAAAAATTTTGCTGACATCTTTTACACATAATTCTGATAAAAAATCGGTACATTAAAAATATGCGTTTTTATCACAAATTTAGCATTTAAGCGCTATTTAAGCAATACTAATAATTTATAGAATTTATTTTGCTCATTGTTTTTGTTAAATTTAATTTAGTTCAGTTAGAATCATATCTTGCTTCTCTACTTTGAGTAAATGTGCAGTTTGCTGCAATAAAAATGTACAAAACATTTATTTGCGTTATTTCATTATACATTGTAGTCCAATATTTTCTTTTTTAGGTTCTGGCCTACAATGGATACTTAAGTTTTAATGTAGAAAGTCGAGGCACTTCCAGATTTCCTGATAAGTTTTTGGAAAGATATCCAATGGTTTTACTTCAGGGTAATCACAGGGTTGTGTTATTTCATTCCAGTCAAGAACATCCTTCTCATTTGAATTACAGAGTTCGCCTTCATGAGGTGAATAATCTTGATTTTATTTATAAATATAGTAATGGCAAATTATAGATATATTGTATGTTTTAATACTTATATTTATATTACTTCTGTAATTATCATAATTTTTTATTGTATGTCTTGTCAAAATTCAAGTATCAATTTATTTTGTTATGTATTTCAATGTTAAAATGTAGTGTTTTATCTGTTAATCATGAATCTGAAATGTCATTATTTAGCTCTCAGGTAGATAGCTATTGCATCCTATTTTCTCAAATCTAACTTCTTGGACTGAAAAATTTAATCAGATCCATAGTAGTTCATCAATAAAATGCAATATGTTTAAAGCAAATATGTTGATACTATACAAAACAGTAGATTGTGAATATCAGTATTTTTTATTTCAGTTTTTTCTTGCTGCTCTTAATTGTGGTACAGTTTTACATATTTAATAATATTAGCAGTAATTCATATTTGAAAAAAATATTATGTGTTTTTATTTATTTCTAGGATGAATGGAAAGTGTTAGACAATCCTTTAGCTTCAGTTACAAAAAGTGTTCTGATGGTTGCTCTACAAAATTTGCAGTATATTCTTATTAGGGGAACAGATGGTCCAGATGTGAAATATGCCAGGTATATGGTTATTAGATGCATGTCAATTTTATGCATTATGTATTTAAATTGATTTCACTCTGCTCCCTTTATTTTCAGTTTAATTTCATTTGGATTTTTATTGTGTATTGTTATTTTTATAGGGTTTTTATTTCTTTGGATGTGTTTTCTTATTTTTCTTGCCTACCTTATTTTTCTGTTTTCCCCTAATTTTATTTGATTTAATTAGATTACATAATGTCAGTTTGGATGTTGCATCTTCTAATTATGGTCAATCAGCTGCCAAGGGTATTGAGCAATGTCGTTGTCCACGCCAATATGTTGGCTCATCCTGCCAGGTATTAATATTTAAACTATATTGTAAAATATTCATGATGAACTTTGAACTTCTGGTCAGTTATAATATTCAAATCCTAACATAGTAAAATCTAAACCCATAAATATATCTTCATACTTGAATACATATGTGCGTGTACACAACTACACATTACCGGCCATATTCACAAGTCTCGAGTTAACTCGAGGATCAGTTGATCCGCGAGTAAGAGTTAACTCGAGGATTTAGCAAGAACGGTATTCTCAAACAGCGTGTTAAGTGATCCGGGGATTAAAATGAGACGCTCGCTGTGATTGGATACCTCACGATCACTTGGTATTGTTTACATTGGTTAGGACGCCCGAATCTGCATTCATACTGATCAAGCACGTACTTCGCTGTAGAATTGATTCCAAATTGTGAATAAATACAGCATTTTAATATGGGTTTGGGAAAAGCAATGCAAAGGTATTTAATTTCAAATTGGATTTTTATGGAAACCTAAATTTTGCAAGAAAGAATTGTACACAATGTCTTGACAGATGTATGTAATCCGATTATCTTTGTACTTGTCAGTATGGGTGTGTGTTGGTGGTGTGAAAAGTGACTTGCATTTTCAATTTTCTTTCATTCATTATAAATCAACAGAATAATTTTTATTCTACGACGAATTTGTATCTGCCATGGTCATATTCTACCGTTCGCTCTCTCTGGCTTAGAGGACAGAGGTGGCGCCATCTATCTTTTCGCTAAGCTGCTTGTTAAGATTACGCAGCTACATTTATTTTAATTTTTCTTTTGAATTTTAATAAAATTATGTTTTAAATTTTCCATTTAAGCAATATTATGATGAGGACATGAGCTGCTATGGAGCAGGTGCTCTGTAATGATACGTTTAATCCAGTGACCAGTCGTTGCAAGAATACTATACTTTAGCATAGAATGAAATGTGTCATCCATTTTGTGTTTGCAGAATATCCTTCGCAAAAAGGTAGTACTGCGCATGCGTAACTCTTACTCGCGAGTTAACTCGCCGATTTCGGAGGATCAAAATGTAACACAGAACCGGCAGTCTAAACCACGGATCAGGACTTGTGAATACGGTTTTTTCGATAACTCGCTGATTATCGTTGATTCTCGAGTTAACTCGGACTTGTGAATACAGCCGTACATGTGTCAAAATGTAACTCACTGTTACTTAAGGTTTATCACTTCTCGGATATTTTTTAAATGAATAGATAGCTATTCAAAATTCTCAATTTTTTAAAACATAGTAACACGGACGTACAAAATAATGATGCCTTGCTATGTGTTACTTAATAGTAAAAAAATATATATTTATTAGTGATTGTTGGCCAGGTAAACCAATTTATAAGGAGCCATATTTAGCCTGTGTGCTGGTAAACCTATTCACTGCAACAATTAGGACAGTTATTTCGAAAATAGCTAATAACAATGTATGGTTACAAAAATTTGGAACTAAAAACAAACGTTTTTAAAGATTGAACATATTTAAGAGTAACTTCAAAAAGGTTTTTACTTTAATAGTTTATGCATTTTTTTGTAATTATAGTTTGGTACTTCTAATAATAACTTAATGTTTCAGATTTAACGCATTTAAATTGTTTTTGTAGGATCCAGCTCCTGGATTTTATAGAAAACATAAGCCAAATTACTTAAATAGCAAAGATATATTGGACTTAGTTGGATGGGCTGAACCTTGTGCCTGCAATAATCATACCAACATATGTGATAAAGAAACTGGAATTTGCTTAGTATGTATAGTTTATATAATATATATGCCATGTCACATTGAAACCTACTTTTTTATTCATGCTTGAACTGATTTCCTATCATAGCAAAGCAGCTTTCATACTATTTTGAGAATTGTTGGTAATGCAAGTGTTTTATGTTCTACAACAAAATAATATGTAGTTGGTTTACAGTGATTTAACTGATTTGTAAAAACAAAATTATTAGTGTATATTATCAATGTTATTTGTACATTTATCTGTGGCAATCAGTAATTCAAATTTGTATTTTTTGTTAGGAACAAGTATGTAGATATTGTTTTTTATATGTGAGATTTATTTTCATTAAAGATGACCAACTTTTAACTTAATTTTACTAACTAGGGGGCCTGCCCCCTGCTCGCTAACGCTCGCCAACCCCCGGAGGATTGGTTCGCTGCGCGAACCTATGCTCGCTTCGCTCGCCTCAATGAAGACATGTGTCCTAGCAGAAGGGATTGTTTACAAAATATGTTTTTAAAAAAAATGTTTTTCAAATCTAAATTTGCTGTATTACAGAAAAAATATTTACAGTATCTCTAAAATCAGAATTCAAATGAAAACTTTGTGCAAATTTTGACCCGAAATGTAAGCGTTGCTTTGGAAATTGAATACCCAGCATGTTGTTTGTGTGTACATTTTCCCAGCACTCAAACGACCCACACTTTTTCATTGAGTTTGTTGCCGAAAGTTGTAGCGCAAGCGTCTTGTTGAACTATAATTGTTGGCCCTGAAAAGGACCGTTTTTTAAATGGCCCTGAAAAGATCCTCCGCTTTCTTTGATTTCTATTATAAACTAACTGCAACAGCTCATTACAATTTCCTTTTTTTTTCTTCAATAAAATTTCATCCGATAACGCTATAAATTCAATCGATGCGCGAGACTTCGCGATAAACAAACAATCGTACAGTGTTGCCAAAACACGATTACAAATAACGTCTTTTTTGCTTGCCACGTAAGAGAATTATATATATAGATTATACTTCTTTATGTTAAAAAGACAGTAAACGAAAAAGGTAATAAATATGCTTATTTGTTGCAAGCTTCACTTTTTTCGGTTGGATGCTATAGATGTTTCTTATAAAAGTATTAAGAAACTGAAATTGCTGTTTTCAAGGCTATAGGATTTTATAATTCTTAAAAGGAAAATGTTTAAAAAAATGATGCTCAAAAAAAATCTTTTCCTTGATTTTCATGAATCTCTCTTCCGTTTTCTCTTTTGCATTTTAAGTTTAGAAATTCATGCACTATACAGCTTTATTGTTACTGAGTTAAGAAGGTGAAATTGAGATGTATAATTTTTTAAATAATATACCCTTTTCAGTAGCCTAATAAACTTGTTCTTTTATACAAATACATTCTATGATATTTAAAACAAATCTTTAGCAAGAGAAATTCATGTTGACATTTGAACTGCTGGTATACTTAATTCTGATAAAGCAAAAGCTTTGAAACTTATCGAAGCTTGAAAAAACTGAATTTAACATACATTGATTTGGATTCATTATTAAAAAAATTCTACTGCTCTTTTTTCTGTAAAAAAAACCTGATTAAACTGAGCATTCTAATTTGCATGCTTGAAGAAATGTGTTAATAAATACTCATGGTCCTTTGTAGAATTGTGGTGGAAATACTATTGGAGACCATTGTGATCAGTGCATCAAAGGTTACTATGGGGATCCTTCTCGTGGTCCTTGCAGACCCTGTGCCTGCCCACATCCTACTAACAGGTAGTTTAACGCTAAAACCTATTTACTCTCAATTACATTTGCATGAAAAAGAAAGTAAGAATTGTGTCATGTTAAGCAGTGATGTTTTTGATCGCACTTTAGAATGTAGTAACCCCTCAATATAGTGTGCATTCAGCTATACACTATGCTACAATAATGGACCGGACAGCAATATGTGATGGTATAAGGGAAAGAATACATGCTTTAATAAGGGAATGGTCCCCCCATGTGCTACAATTATACTAGCAACCCTTCTGGGCAAACTTTCAACAAGGTTTTGATACACAGCTATGGGTATTTGTGTCCATTCCTGCTAGAGGAATATCGCCAGCTCAGCTCTAGATTTTGGACGTGGTTCTTTGGTTCATAAGCATCACTCTAATTCGTCCCACAAATGTTTTATGGGGTTTAGGTCGGGACTCTGAGCAGGCCAGGGAAGACGTTTTACATCCATATCTTGATACTACTGCTTGACAGTGTGCAAGATGACATGGAGCATTGTCGTCCTTGAAGTAACATTCGTCCATTCCATGAAATTACCAGAGCTTAGGTAGAATCTGATTGTCCAAAATGTTAATGTAGGCATCAGCGTTCAATTGACCAGGAACAGCATGCAAAGGTCCCAGGCCATACCATGAAAAACACCCCCAAACAAGTAGTTGGATTTTAAGCAAATCTGCTGGTATCTGGTCCATTATTGTATTGAAGTATATATTATTATTTTCTACCTTGTCCTCTAGTGCATTTTTGTTTTGCAAGCAGCTAAGGAAATCTCGATAAATTTCTTAAGAATACAGAATTCAAAAGTTTCTAGTTTCAAGCAGTTACCTAAGCTGAATTAATTTAGAAGATTTGGGTGTCACCAAAGTGTGGGTAAGAAAAAATTTATTAAAAAAATATTCTAACATTTAATTTTAAAATGTTTTAGCATCAATTTTGAGTTTTACTTCTAGACACATTTACAATACCTACATTTAGATTGACAAGAGATGCTCTTTATATTGCTCTCCTTAGTATGTCACAATCTCTGTCCCCCAAGAATCATGCTATAATAAAACGTTTTCTCAAATGGTGAATGCCGGTATACATTAAGAAATTTTTCTCAAAGCTTGCTCAGTAGTGTTTTTTCTGATCTTTTGAACTCGTCAAAAAAAAATCTCATTTGTTCATCAACGTTACAAAATTTGAGATTCAAATAAAATTATGTGCAATATTCAAGTAAATCATGTGAAAGGAACTAAACAAAACAAAGGGAAAATTTTGAATTAGCATTAATGTAGAGGAACACTGCCTCTTAAATTCTTATACTTATATATTCTTAAAACAATGCAATTTAATTTTGAACTTTTGTATTTTATTTTAGCTTTAGTGATACTTGTGTTCCTGATGCCCTTGATTATATTTGCATTAATTGCCAATCTGGATACACTGGACGACACTGTGAAAAGTAAGAATTTCTTTCTGATAACTGGGATCTCCCATTTTTTTATTTTAATGATTTTTTAGTTTTGATAAACTAAAAATAAGTTTTGAATGCTTTCGTTTGTAAAGTTTTTCAAGATTGGGAAATTTGGATTTATTAAAATAAAATTAAACATGCCTTGAACTTTTAGAGGGAATATTTTGTTATTGTTTACTTGATATTGGAAATAATATATTATTTCATACTTTATCTTCAACAGGTGTGATGTAGGATTTTATGGTGATTTGTCAAAAGAAGGTGGAAAGTGTACACCTTGTAATTGCAATCCATACGGCTCCTCAAGGCGTGAATGTGATCAAAGAACAGGACAATGCCAATGCAATGAAGGAGTTGGTGGGCGTGATTGTACTATATGCAGTCATGGCTTCATTTTAACTGAATATGGTTGCAAATGTATGTATTTTCAAGTATTAAGTACAGAAAGTTCTACATTTATTGTTTTATAATATATTATATTAAACTCATTCATAGTAAGTTCTAACTCTTTTCTGTTTGATGCACTCACTATGACTATACACTAGTAATTTTATTGTTTATCTATAATATGTTTAGCTGTATTGGTATACTTTAGATGTTAAATGAATACTATATTAGCCTTTAGACTACGGCCGGTACAGCAGTTGTACCATGATCGCGCCAAGAAAGAATTTAGACTACGGTCACACATTACAGCAGTTGTACCTTTAAAGTTACAAGAATCGCGCCAAGAAAGAATCGTGCTTGTTATATCGAGAGCCGTAGTCAAAAGGTTAACAAGACTACTCTAGTAATATATTTATTTTATATAAAGGTACACATTTTTTGTATGCAATTTGTTTCCAAATTTTCAACGTTTAATCTTTACTGTTATAAAAGAAAGCGTTTGTCTGTTTTTTTCGTGGCCGCAAAGTCCTGACGATTCTATGGCAATGAGATTTAGCACACAAGTAATCCAAATTTTTTGCAATTTTTGGGCTGCGGCGAATTTTTAAAATTTAATCTAGAACATTTTAAAATGAATTTAATGAAATTTAATTATTATTGTTTTCTTTAGAATGGAAACCGCATAAAGTTATGACAGATTCTAAATTTATTTTTCCCGTTTCCGTTTTTATTTTGCACAGTAAAATGATTTTCCCAGCAGAAAATTAAAAAAAAAAGTTTTAACTTTAGTTATGTGTAGTTCTTTTTTCTATCATTTAAACCGTTAAAGATAGAGTAAAAATTTCAACGGATTTGAAATCTGCAGAAAATTTCACTTCAGATCTATACCTAAAAATATGATTTTCTTTAAATAAATAATTTTTAAATCAAATACATCTTTTATATTTTCACAAGAGATTGTGACGTCACGCGAACTTTCTCTTTCCAAAGAAATACAGATTGCATTTTCTGTCCTTCGCGTTAAAAAAGAAAGAATCAGATTACATTTCCTCTCCCATTCCATTTCTGCTAATGAGAGCAAGAAATAAAAAACATATTGACTGGGATTGTTCGCTGAAGTTAAAATTGAAAATTTCAAGGGATTTGAAATCTGCGGAAAATTTTACTTTAGACTGATATGATTTTCTTTAAGTAGATAATTTTTAAATTGAATACATCTTCAACGGATTTGAAACCTGCGGAAAATTTTACACCAGATTGATGCCTTACACTACTGGCACAGGCAACGCTGGGCTAGCCATGCAGTGGCTAGTGTATTATAATTAATTAAAAATTACAATTTGCAAGCTTTCTACTAAAAATATCTTTTAGAATCGTGTTATGAGAGTTTCTTAAATTCAGGATTGTACTAAGCATTAAACTATTTTAAATGTACTATTAACTGTAGCTAATAGTTTGTTCAAATATTTAATGTAAAAATTATTTAAAAAATTGTGAAATGTGTTTTTTTTACTGCATTTATTTATTGATGTTAATGGTTTTAAGCATTATAATAAGTCAAATCAACTATATTTGATCGACATATGATTTGTAAAATGTCAATAGAAATTATCTAATTTATGACAATAATTCAATTAAAAACAAACCCAAATGAGATTTTGTGTTTTTGTTTGAAAATATTACTAATTTAAACCATACTCCTTGACTTAAGTGCACGTCTATTGTTAGTACTTTCCCAATTTAATTCCTGAAATTGGGTTTATGTAACATTAAATCAAAGCATTGAATTTCAATATCTTTTCCAATGGTTTGAAAAGTTGAAAGTTCCACTGTAGCACAAAAATATTTCATATGTCTATGATGGGAAGACAATTTTAAAATTTGATTATTTTATCATTTGCAAAAAAATGTAATAACATTCGAAACAGACAATAAAATGTCTGCAAGTCTCTGAAAGTTTCATTCCAAGATGATGATTTTAAAATGCTCATTGTGAGCTAAGAGTTTGTTTTAATAGGTTTAGAGCTATAAGCTAGAGTAAGGGGGAATATATGACACTGAATACCTTGAAAATTTAATGTTTTAGTCTATTTTTTACTATAGTACAGTTTTACTATTTTAAATCTAGCATGTGAGGATGAATGCACTGGTATTTTGCTAAAAGAGTTGTTTGAAATGAAGCTGCGCATAGATGGCACAAATTTGACTGATTTACCAAGATTACCATGGGGTTATTTGGACAAAATTTCAAACGAAGTACAAAGATTAACGGTAAAGTATTTTTATGAAGTAAATGTGATTTTCCAGATCAGTTGGTTGGCATTGAATTGCTTATATTCTTTTTATATTTCCATCAGCCTCTTGTAGAAGAATATCAGAAAAATGTTTCCCTGGGCAAAGACCTTGTTGATAAATTCACATTTTATTTGGATCTTGAAGCTAAAGCTGATATGCTCTTAGTGAAGGTAAAGTATTTTTTGTTATGTTTTCTGGTTATTTAGATTTCTATTGAAGAAATGTGATACATGTGCAATTTATTTTTATGTCAGTTGTAAAGAATTATGGTCCATTTGATTCATGGGATATTAACTAATTTTAATAGTTTCATGAAAGGATACCAAAAGCCTTTTTCTCAGCCAACCTTGTGCTTTTTACTAGAACATGGGATTTGAAAGTTATCTTAGAACTGTGCAATCTGATGGTAATATTTTGAGAGGTATTTTACATAATTGAAATATTGTAACAGTTTAATATCAATAAAGTAAACACTTGGGTATAAATTTTAAGTATTAATGAAGTAAAAACTCAACATGCCAAATATTAAGCCTAATTCTACAAAGTGATAAAAATTGTTTAATGTTGAGTAATCATCAACTTGATTTTTAACAAACCTGGTAGAACAAGGTTTAATCGATGAATGAAGGATACATTACGTTTTACTTTTACACTTAATCAGGAATATTGCAGTTTTCTGTCATGATTTTAGAACATATAACCTTTGTCTAATTTTTCCAAGAATTGAATGTACGATCTGCCCTTTTATGTGCTCTTTAAAATGGCAATATTTCTGTTATATGATTTTTAGTTAGAAGATCAGCCATTCTGCATCAATACTTGCATTATTTATTTCAATTCTAATTAATACTTGAAGATTCTGTAAATATTTGTCACATTACAGACGGTGCAAAATGAAAATTTACAATTATTGTGTTATTATAGTCCCAATACTATAAAGTAACAAGCTGTTTATTTTCAACTAAGTTTTTAATTAATTTTTATTAATAGATAATATTTTGTAACTTACATGGCATTACTTGATTTGCTGTGCCTCAAAGTTTCAATTCTTCATTCAAATTTACATTTCAGGCTAAAGAGTTCATTACAAAAGCCAAAGTAGTTTCTGGGGATTCTAAAGACACATTAGATGAAGCTAAAAAACTCTTAGATGAGCTGAATAAAATGTGGCAGAATATTAAAGGTAGGTGTTTTGAATGTTGTGATTAACACAGATCTTTAGTTAGCATGAAAATAGTTTGATATTTTCACAACTCTTCTGTTTCACCTGTTTTTATTTACTATACCTTTTAATAACGATGTAAACTGCATTATTATTTCAGATTTAGTTGCTGAATTAAATACCCATGGATTAGACCCAACTGGGCCGCTTGTGTCAGTTGAAAGAATGTTACAGGAAGCAGAAAGACTACTTAGAGAAATCAAATCCAGAAACTTTGGACCAGACAAAGACAATGCTGAACGAGAACTGAGGTAAAATCACAGCATTTAAGCTGCTTTCATACAGGGCACTCGGTGAACGGCCGCTGAATACCTAGGCACTGGAAGAACAAAGAACTGAATGAGAGCTTATACACAGAGCCACAGTGTCTGGTGCCACTGCATTCCGTGACTGATTGGTCGCTGTCCTGTCCAGTACATTGTTGTGTGTCTTGGCCAATTCTCCTATTTTATTCCCTATTAAAGTTTCTATCTTTGCAATCGTTAAAGGTAGAGTAAAAATTTCAACAAATTTGAAATCTGCGGAAAATTTTACACAAGATCAATATCTTAAATGTGATTTTCTTTAAATAAATAATTTTTCCATTTAACTTTTCTGTTTTCGCAACACAAATTTGACTGCATTTGACGAAGATATTCATTACAAACACAAAAGGAACAATTTATCTTGTTTTATAGTAAAGATATAGTACCTTGAATAGAACTTGACATAAGGAAATAATTGAAGTTTTTTTCATCCACCATAAGTTCCTTGAACAAGGTATAAAGTACCTCGCTTTCTTATATTTTAGCATAAATTAAGTGAAACCACAGTACTTTTTCTTTTTCTCTTTTTTTGTAAAAATTCAAAATGCAGATTGCAGCAACCAACTCCTCAAGCTTTAAAATTTTAAATAGAACTATAATATTGCAAAATCAAGATCGGGAGTGGGAGCTGTGTCTCTGATGTCAGGAAAACCAAGTGGCTCTTGAGGGACCGTGCCAGATTCGATGGCCAATGGAGATTCAGTGGCCAGGACACTGAGTGTCCTGTGTGAAAGCAGCCTTAGTTTACAATCAAGAATGTAGTATTACATTCTTTGTCATATTCTAAAAGTAGAGTAAAATAAAGCCTTAAGGAACTGAATTGCGCCGTTTTTTCTATGACGTCCTAGATTCCTATGAGTCCTAGATTTTATCCTATGACGTCCATGTAGCTGAGTGTTTAGTGCTCTGGAGCAGATTATGCAGAACGTTTTGTTCATGCATCGTATTAGCATACTATGAATCAAGCATGTCTCAGTTATAGTCTTCAATAAAATCTTTTTATACTTCAATTCTCCTTGCAAAAGTGTTCTGCTTCATTAGCAACAATTTCATTAACAACATAAACGATGTTTTATCGAGGCACTGCATCTCCAAAATCGTCTGAATGAATGTTGAAGATATGCAAGTAGTTTCAATAAGTGCATAATTTTAAATGTGTAAAATTGATTTTTTTGAATTGTACCATCTTAAAAACATTTTGTCACTCAAAGTGCAAAAGATCGTATGTGTAAAAGCTGCTGAAAACTAATAGTTTTCCTTATGATTAGATTCTATTTTGTTACACGTATTTGGTTTTAACTTTTATTGGATCAGCCAATGATAGAAGATATTTAGCCACCAGGTAGAAATCATAGAAAGTCACACATGCAATAGTAACAGAAAAATGGAATTTTTGACATACAACCTTTTGCACTTTGAGTGACAATTTATATTCAATGGTTAACTTCGTACAAACTTAAATTTTTGATGTTTGATCTGACGTATAGTGCAGATCCTTGTTATATCGACCTTGGAAGAGTCGTTTTATGAAAGAGCGTGAAAATTGTTAGGAGAAGGTTGCAATATACAAAAGTGGAATGGTGATCGCCTTGGATGGTTTTCTTCCCACCAACTCATTATCACCACTATAACTTTTGACGTCAAACCATAAACTTAGGAGAAGAATCCACAAAAGGATGGCAGTTGAGGAAGTATTTTGTTTGTAGTTCAAATCTATCAATTTAAAGAATAGACTTAGACCATCAAACTCAATAACCAACTCATGGGAGTCAAACTATACTACAAAGTTCTGATCACCAATTTAGTTATGTATAACATACTCATTTGGGGGTGAACCTTAATTTTTTATTAGATAATTTAATCTTGTAAAAGGTGCTAGTAATGTCAAGCAAACAAGTTATTTAATAAAATGAATTTTTAGTTTCATGACATTTAAAGTTAGAAAATGTATTGTTTAATGATAATTTCTAGTTTTTTAAAACTTGAATAGGGGATTAACATTTTTCTGATTTGCATTTACTTACAGAAAAGCACAGAATTTACTTAACAACTTAAAAAAACTGACACTAGATCGTGCTCATGTGGATGATTTGCTGCAAAGAATAGATGTATTGGATAAGATGCTGGCTGATTTAATAAAGAAAATTGATGAAAATGTTCGCAAACCAGTTGAGCGAGCATTAGAAATGCTTCAAGTGGGAAGAGCACGAGAAAAAGAAGTCCAGGTAAATCGTTTTGTATTACATCAGTATGTTTATTTGTACCATCTGTGTGAATTTAAAATTGAACAGAATTGAAAGTAATACTTTACTTTTTACTATTGCAGGCAATCATAAATGAAATTAATGGTGTTGTTGATTCTTCAAATAAGACATTAAAAGAAGCTGATGACTTACTATCCCTTGCAAATGGAGCAATTATTGATGCATCTGTGAAGTTTGAGGTAACACAATTAGTGTTGTGCCAGTATTCAAGATTAAAACTTTCAACAAATGTTAGAAATAATCGAATGCTTAACCCTTCTTTGCATGCTTTTTTCTTTATTGGTGAAATAAATCAAGGTGATATAATTCATGTTCAAAATTAAAGGAAAAATGGTTAAAAAAATCTTAGTATATATTTATAGTATAAATTTAGCAAAAAACAATATGATGGTATCATGTGGTATTTTTTAAATTAAAAGCAAACTTTTTCAGAAATTGCTCTAAAAATAACAGAAACACATGTTACAAACCTTTCTTCCACTCATTTTCACTTTTTTAGCAATAGAAACTCAAATATAATAAAACATAATTAAAAACGAAATCATACGTTTATTGCAACTACAACAAACAGCGGAATGACAACTTCAAGCTCGTTTTACTGATAGTGACACTTGCTTATTTTTGACAGCAATGTTTTTTTTTATGCAATGGACATTTAAAAGGTATCCAGACATGATCAACTTAAAGTGAACTTGTTCTTTTATATAATTTTTGGGCATTCAATGTTATGATGGAAATTTCCACCATTATGCAAAGAAGGGTTAAGTGGACCAGTGCAGTCCTATCTACGTAATGTTAAAATGGTCAAATTTTAAGGAACATTTTCTCAGAATCTTATGTATTTGTATTGATTTGAAGTTTTTTATACAGGTTATAAAAACACTTTAACATGGGAATTAAAAAAAAAAAAAACAATTAAAATGTGAAGTTTTTTGAGATTTTTTTTTTTTGAAGTAGTTTTTTTTAATATCCAATTTTTATTCTTTTTCTAATTTTCACCAATTTTTATCCCATCAAAATGAGCTTTTCTGAGCAGATTGAAAAAAAGCCTGTGTTAAATAAAATATGTTATAGTGTTTGTTATACTTGTAAACCAATTTGTGTATTTGCTTGAAAAAACATTGAAAAAATGTTCCTTTTATGGAAAAAATGCGCATTTTGAGATATTGATGTTTAAAGCATAAAATTGACATTACTTCAGGTATGTACAGGTATTTTTTTCCAAAAATTATTTGAAATACTTCTACTGGATGTATCTCCTCAAATAATATATCATTTTAAAATAGAATTGTTGAAACATTTATTTAAATTTATAAAAAATATAATGGACATTTAAAAAGGTTTTTACACTGGTCCCCTTAAATACACTCTTAGTTTTGTATGTATATCATATCTAAAAATACAAAAATATCCTCTTAAATATCAAGTCATAATTTACTTCCAAACCACAGAAAATATTAAATTAAAGTTTGAATTCTTTTGAAGGTAATGAAACGTGTATTTTCTAGTGTTAACAGTGAAATGTATAATTTTTTTTTTGTAATCTCTTCCTTTATAATCACATGAGGTTGCCTTGGAAAAAAATAAAAGGTACAGTATGTTGATGAATTATTATTTTCCCAGGTTAATACAGAGACTGACATGTCCTCACCTATAAATGCTTGAAGATATCTTAATGACTTATGCAAACAAAATTTTTTAAATGTAAATTTCTTCTGAATTGTTTCTAAGTATCGTATAGCGTAAAAGTTACAAAAAGAAAGCTTTTTAAATCACATTGAAATATTGTATAGAAAATAATAAGAAAATAAAGTGGTGTTCTGAATATGAATTTTTCTGTAAAATTTTATTTGATTATTTAATATTTTCTACATTTTTCTGAAGCAAAATTTCATAAATTTGGCTTTTTTGGCATTACCCACATTTTCTTCAATCTGATGCTTGTTTGCATCACTGTTCATGATTAGTGAATAACCCCATGTTATAGTGTTATAGGACAAGAAGTTAAGAAATTTGTAGCCTGAATTGAAAACGGGTGATGGTGAAACCACTATGGAAACCAATTGATTTTGTTTGGTTTTACTGTCACGTTTTGTCTGAAGAATCTTCTTATGCCACTAACTTGTTGTTGCAAGAAAACTATTTTTTTTTTACATATTTGTAAAATGAGTCATTGTATACATTTTTTAGTGACACATCTTGAGAAACCCGTATTTTTGATCTTATAAAACGTTTTGTGTTTATTGTATGCTGCTATATAGCAGTATATGGTGATTAAGTATTTTGTATATAAGATTAATTTTTCTTTCAGTTTTTACCTAGACTTTTGAGAGACTTGGAAAATGTCACTGACAAATTGGATGAACATAGAGGAATTTTGGCCCATTTGAATCCATTGTATAAAGAAAAGTATGTTATTCCAGCTCAAAAGCATGCTGATGCCCTTGAGAAGCAGAGTGAACATTTAGCAAAGTGAGTATTTCAGCTTCCACTTAAGTATTAATCCCAATTGTTACAAAATGATTGTGATTATTTTTTATGGTATAATTTGACATTTTTCATGCATTAAAGTTATATTTGTGGAGTTCAATTCTCAATTTGGTTCAATATACAATTGGATCTTCAAAATAGCTTATAACAAATCAATGATGATATAATTGTTGATTATTTTCAATATTAAATAATTATATGAACCATATTTCTTGTAGAACCTTTCCCAAGTATTGTTCTATGCTTGTAATTTTTGGCCTCCTGTATTTAGTAAAGCTAACAGTTTATAAATGCATCCAGATTCAAGATATGGTTTCTTAAATGTGACTTACTGTTAATATCCTTAAATCTAAGATGCACACATAACATAAATACCAGCAAAATATAGTTACGTTAGACATACTCTAAAATAACTACTTGTTACAATTGAAATAAAATCAAACTAATATTCTCAATTTTGCTTTGAAATTTGCTTCATTCAATATCTTGATTTTTTTTCAGCTTGTTCTTGGCAACTAAAGAGCTGTCAGATATTCCATTACAAGCTGCTAAAGCTTATCAGAATATAATTGATGCTATAGATGCAGCTGATATAGCTGCTCAAGAGGCTGAAAGAGCAGCTGAAAATGCATATCGTCAAGTAAGTCATTTAAAAAATAATAATTAATTTATTTACTTACAAATTATTTTCATAACAATCCAATTTCAAGTGTAATGCATGCTACTGTATGTAATTATTCAAGATGTAAAAATTATTATCTTTCTATATTTGATCTTATCCATACTGGAAATAATTATGGTTTACTAATGTATGATTTATGTTTTGCTTAAACAAAATGAAGCAAAATTTAAGATTTTGCTTAATAGTGTCGATAAAATTATTTTGACAGGCATATCCTGATGTTGGAGATGCATTGACTGAGAGAGCAGACAGAGCCAGAGCAAAAAGTCTTGTATTATTAGCTGAGGCACAGAAACTGAATGATGAGAAAGTTCCTGGTAATTATAGAAACATTAAATTAATTTTCCTCTAAGCATACAATTCCTTTTTCAAAACAAATAAATATGTATTTAATGGTGTTAAATAAGATTTTAGAATTTTCTTGTCACATCAGTGTGCTGTAAACAATCGTTATATTTTAAGAACTGGAAGAAAAGATGAGACAAAGAAAAAAAGATTTAGATGGACTTTCAGAAGATCTTGCTTTTGGAAAACGAAGTAATGATATCATTAACAGAGAATTAGATGCATTACCAACAGGTGAATTTTTAAATTTCTTTATTGATATTCTTAAAACAAAATTAGATTTTATTTCTTCACTCTGGAACATTTTATATTATTTTAATTATCAATGCTCTTAATTGTTTCATACTGGTTTTGATATGCTTTTATAATGACTTAGGTTAAGGCTTTGTTTTATGTTTCCATTGACTTGATGTCATGTCTTATGTTTGCTGCAGTTTGTCGATATTCTGAACCTTGTACCATTAAAATAAATTAAACCTAAAATAAGCTTAAAAAGTTGTATGTGTCTTCATTTTTATTTTGACAGATACAACTTTACATTCAGTATTTGTTATGATAAATATTGGCCGAAATATTTTTAATTTTGAAAATCAAAGTGAACTTAATTTTTGAATTCCAAACAATTTCAGTAAAATGTTGCTAATTTAGGAATTTGTGAAGAGATTTTATACAGAAAAACTTTGTAGTAAAGTACCAAAACCAGTCAAACCAAAAAGTACAATCAGCGTATATTGAAACCCTAATCTGAAGTATTGAAAGGGTAAGGTTTGCTTAATGTTAAGTTTAAAGTATTGCAAATAAATATATTTATATGTATATAGAGAGAGACCTATGCAAAACAACAGTATTGTACTTTTATGATTTGCCCTAAAGCCTCCTCCTTTAACCGGATATAAATGCCACCCCGCCCCCATTTTCAGCTGCACTCAAAAAGACAAACACTGGTTTAAAAAAAATTAGCATTTATTTATAAACTACGGAGAATGTAAAACTACAAAAACATGGAGTAACACCTTTTTGCACTCACTTTCTCTTCAATTCTTGTACTTAATATTCCATATCACGATTACAGTTAGCAAGTACACAGTTAAAATTATATTCACTTATATCACAGATTGCATGTGCTTAGTCTCTAATATTATAAAAGGAAGTGTATGTTTGTTTTCTTGGACTCAAAAGTCCCGACGAATCTATGGCACTTACAGTAATGTGATTTGGCACACAGGTAGTCCAAATCAGTGGCGGATCTAGGGCTGAAGCAAGGGGTGGGCTAAGCAGGAACAGGTCAAAACTTCCTCAGTGGAAGGTTGTGGTCTTGGTAATGCATTACAAATTAGTTTCGTTAGAAATAAATAATTTGCTGGATTTGGTTATCTAACTACTTAATGTAATGAATTAATTAGTATAATTAATGAGTTAGTTTAATTACACTGTTTTATTATACATCAATTTGGTTTTTTTTTATCACAAGTCATAAAATAAAAAGTACCTATTGCATCATTTTTGACATGTAAATCCAATATTAAAACATTTTAACTTTTACTTTAGTAATGCAAATAGCATTGTTAAAATAAAATGTATAGCCAGAGTTAATTTTAAAGGTTAATGAACACATGTCCAAGAAGAATTATCTTTGAAAACTGGAATTATGATAAACAATTGAATTAAAGGGTGATTTTGATTTAAATTGCTATATGGATGCATTTTTTAACACGAAATGTTTTACTATTTATCAAGATCCCAGTTTTCAAGAATCATTCTTCTTTTGTTTTTACAGAAAAGGTTGATTATTTCTTGAATGCTTATATCTCTATCTTTACTTATATTTGCGAGTGCAAGGCCATTTGATCTTTCTTCACCCATTGTTCTTCTTAGATAGTATAGTTTTTCAACCTTTTTAAGGTTTAAAAAGATCTTTTAGCACCTGCTGTCGTAATGGAAATTGTTCCTAAAATTTGGAGAAGCATTGCAATACAAGGAAAAAATTAAGAGTCTGTGACTTTCAGGGTTTCAATCACTGTGGCAGGTGGATGACCAATAGTGTTCCATTTTTTTCGCCACAATTTTAACTCGCTTGCAACAAACGAAAACATGTTGTTTCTTCAATTAGATTCTTGTTTTTTGCAGCATTTAAAATTTCTGAATCTTCAAAATTTCCCAAGTTGGATGGAATTAGACCTTTAAGTGGGTGTATCCCTTAAAAGTCTACTGAATTGGGAATCAATTTCCAGGATGAAATAATATACAAGAGGCAGGAAAACTGTGTGCCTAAAGTATTCTTCAGTGTTTTCTGATTGAATATTGCCTTTTGTGGTTTGGTGTTTACACGTTCTGGGTGTCGTGATTTCGAAATTCGGTTTTTCAGCAACTAGAAGGCCATTTTGGAAAATGCTGTCTAATTTTAAAATTCAGCATTAAGCCAAATATCCTTTAAAGTTCCTAATATCTCCGATACACTGGTCAATGCAGATGATAGGTCCTGTTTAGGGCTTTGAAGTTGCTGACTCAGCCTCAGAGTCAAGCTAAGGCAGTAAACTGAAACTTCGAGGCCAACAATAAATTCGTTCCTTTTGATGGCTGAGTTTAGCATATAGGCCTTGGCAGAAGCTTCTGTACAACTGTTAGAGTTTAGGTCTTCCCAAACAGTAATGACCGGAACAAATAATTCTTTAAATATGTTATGAGACTATCATGTCTTGCAACCCATCTTGTAGGACAAAGTACTTTTAATCTTTCTTTTTTTGTTTGATTCTAAAGTTTCCCTGAAGTTCAGCTTTTCAAGAACTTCCATCAGAGCATTTGACCGATGACTGATAAAAATGTAGAAACAGTTTCAATTGTTCCCATAACATTCCTAACTGCAGGAATTTCACAGCTTTTTGTAATACATAAAGTTAAAGCTATGACTAAAACAATGTTAATAAATGGCAAGAGGTTGTTGTTGCAAAATTAAAGCTTGAACACCTTGTAAATGACCAGCCATGTTGGAACCCCCATCGTATCCTAGAATAAAAATTTTAATGAATTTTACACCAGATCGATACCTTTTACATTTGATTTTGTTTTTTTCTTTTATATTTTCGCAAGAGTTTGTGATGTCACGTGATCTTTCGCTTTCCAAAATTGATGTATTTTCTGTCCTTGCCGTTAAAGTAAAAATAAAAACTGATTAAATCTCCTGCTCTTCCATTTCAGCAAAGGAGAGCAAAAAATGAAAAACATTTTGACTGGGATTGTTAAGTTCTTTTTTCGTAAAATCGTAATCGTTAAAGATAGATTAAAAATTTCAACGGATTTGAAATCTGCAGAAAATTTACACCAGATTAATACCTTACATCACAACGTTGCCCGTGGTGTTGGTTTGTTTGGCAAACCAACATCACAGTCAACGCCAGGCTAGCCACACAGCGGCTAGTATATATTAAAAAAAAAAAAACATTATAACCACACACTAGTAGCAGTTGCACAGATATAATAAATAATAAATGAAGATTAAAAAGTTGTACTAAATTATATATCATCAATTATCTATGAAAAAAAAAATTGCAGGTATTATTTAATACCAATGACTAAGTCATCTAATTTTACTAGATTTGGCGCATTGTTAAGTTTTGTACCTGTGAGAAGGATTTTCAATGTAAATAGAGAAATCGGAACAGTAAGATTTTATTTCTGCTGTTTAAGTGGTTTGGCATGATACATGTTGGAGTTCCCTTAAAATTTTGTCTATCAAAGCTTGGACATTTAATATGATCAGTGTTCACCAATCATAAATCAATTCAGAATTCATTCTTTAAAATTTTTATTAGTAAAATGCTGAATTTGAATTCATAAGCAAGTCAATTGACGTAACAATCAGAACACACATATTGCCACAGAAACATTACTGTCACCTATATTTAGCTTGACAGATAATGCCACTCATGACATATTTTATCCTTAAAATGTTTGTGTACTTGTATTTCTATTGAGCTCTGACAGTTTATTCAGAAGTAAAAATCTTCAGCGTTTACGCGGATATCGGCTTTATTTTCCTGCTGAGAAGTTCCACTTTTTTTACAATTTTTTCTTTAGAATTAAATCATATAGAACTAGAGCCAAAGAATAAATGTAACAAAAAATAATAAAGAAAGTGTAAAAGTAAAGAATGTTTGAAAAGATGCAAAAGAAAAATTAAATAAAGTGCTTTTGAATTATAAAAATACATATTCTTTTCCAGTGGTGCAGCCACGATGAGGTGGTTATGGGTTAAAGCCTCCCTTCCAAAAACAAATTTCATTGTTTATAGTAGACTTTATAGAGCTTATAAAGCTAAATAATAGGCAAAAATACATACATATCATAAACATACTATGAACTAGTGGCGCAGCCATGGAAGGTTATAGCTTAACCTTCCATGTTGTTTTTAGGGAACTTTATAGGGCTTTATCAGACTAAATTTGTCTACTTCCCCTTCAGAAAAAAATTTCATGCTGCACCACTGTTGTGTACGCACAATAATATACTATTCTTATTCAGCTTTTTTTTGTAGTTCAAAATAACCCTGAGTATATTTCCCTCTTTTTTACATTTTGACTGTTTTCACCCCTGTTTATTTCAATTAAATTCCAGGAATACGAGATGATCTGGATGATGTTATCAATAAAGGCAGAATAGCTGAAGCTAAGGGAAAAGGTGCAAATGTCAGAGCAGATGAACTTTTACAAAGATTAGAAAATGATCTTACTCCCAAATATGAATCAATACGTGCAGGAACTGTTGGCGGCTTAGAAAATCTCACAAAAATAAGTAAGTTTGAAATCCTTATTCGCTTTATCTTATGTCTATTTTGTTGTTTGTGTTGTATAGTTTTACATTGTATTTAACGTGTCTGCAATTTTTTGTTTTTGAATTATTCATCAGTTCAACAAGCTCGAGATGACACCAAAGAGGCATCAAGGCTAGCTGACAGTGCCGATGCTAAGGCAAGGCATGTTAGAAAGCAACATGAACTAACACAGTTGAATTTAAAAGAGTTGAAGGATAAGATACTATTGGCCCGTCAAAAGGCATCCACAGTAAGTTATTTGTCTCAGCTTTTGCAATCTGTTCCATATTGTGTGTTGAGGGTGGCACTGGTGCATAGAGTGGCCCCTCTTGACTGACACCTCCTCTCTCTTGGAAAAGTATCTGGTGTTCTTTACACTTTCCTGTATTACGATTTCCGAGGAGACTCCAAACTAGATTGGATTTTGAAGACTGATGTGTTCAGTATAATGTTATGAAGCTGAGGGAAGCTTATAATATCCAGATTCAATTTGTATATATTAAGTTATATATATTCATGAAGAGTATTTCATTTAAATTATTTCGTGTTCTTTGGCTCATTAAGCTTGCTTTATTTTGAAATGCTTTTCTTCCCCTTAAAAGACTAAATATTTGTGATAAAATACTAATTTTTTTTCACTTTACAGATACGAATTGGTTTAACTTCTGATACTGCCGGCAAATGTGTCCGATCTTATAATCCTGTTGTTGAACCCTCTACTACAAACAATATAGTCCTAAATTTTGCAACTAAGTCAAATTCTAAGGACAGCCTATTATTTTTCATTGGAAGCTCAAAAGAAGTATGTTGAAGTATTTTAATATAATTCATGACTTTGCATATTTCAAATTGCAATCCTGTTTTCTTATTAAAAGAAAAGGAATTGCTTAAAAATAATGTCAATTTCTAGTTCTAAGATAGTGTTCATTTTATAAATCTGATTTAATTATACACATTTTGAAAGTTATATTTTATTTATTTGATTATTCCAGGGCTCGAAATTCCCGGGTGCATATGAAAATAAAATTGTGCACCTAATTTTCCCCACTAGATGCATACAGTGCACCTAGCGTTAAAAAAAAGGGGGTGAAACGTGTTATGGTATTTTGATGTTTGAACAAAATATTAATATTGACCTCTCTCGTTGTAAAGGAACGTAATTAAAATTCCAAAAAACACACTATGTGAAAACAAAATTGCTGTGCCATAACGGGTTTATACAGGAGACAAGTTTACTTGTGCCACTGCCACCAGAACTTTCCGATGATTGAAACATTTGCTAGATGGCTCTGTTGAAGCGACTGTCACGCCGCATAATTTAACTGTTTAAGTATTTTTATTTACTATCTACTACTAACCTATATAAACATACCCAAATAATAAATTATTTTACACTACATTAATGCCCTTATATTACGTTTTTTTTTTTTTTTAATGTGCACCTAAAATATAACCTGTGCACCTAATTTAAAAACTTAGGTGCACAAGGTGCTCCTGCATTAAAAAAAAATCTATTTCAAGGCCTGGCTTATTCTATTAACTACTGAAAAGGAATAAAGTAACTTTAACAAAGCTACTCTACATATAAATAAGCTTTAGGCTTTTAAAGCTACTCCAGATACAAATATTTTTAAAACGGATGCACAATATTTTTGTGAATAGGCATGGGTATTTTCGATTTATATCAAGTATTTTCTTTAAATGTTTTCCATTAAAGCAAAATATTTTATAATGCTTTGTACCATTCATCCAAAATTGAGTATCAGCTCTTGATAGCAATGTTGAAAATTACAGAATTTTATAAAGCTTTCGCTGTAAAGCATTATGAATACAATCGATTTTTACTTTCATGAATAATTTGGTTCTTGTTACCAAGCAGTATGAGTAACATTTGTGCATAACAAGAATAATTTTAAATCTCTCAATATTGCATGTTTTTGCTGTTTTTTATAATTTTTGTATGATTAGTCTAGTTTTTCTGATTAAGTTTGTCAGCTTGTCGAAGTGATTATATGATCCACTTTCAACTGTCAAAGGAAATCATTTCTTCGGAATACAGTCAAAGATCTACAAATAGTTATTGATTTCAGGAGGATTTCATGGCTATTGAGATGGTGAACAGAAAAATAAGATTCTTGTGGAATGTTGGAGGAGGAACCCAAGTTATTTCTCACTCCAAGTCAATTGAGACCAATAATGAACAACTTCTAAAGAATGACCAGTGGTTTAAAATTGAAGCAAACAGGTAAATTGTATTTATGCACTTTAACAACCACACAACATTATCGCTCTTTTTATTTAATACTTACATACTTTTATTTTATTTAAAAATTGTAGGATTGGAAATATAGGAACTCTTAGTGTGAAACGCACTCCAGATGGACAGAAGCCGGATCCATTGGAGGTCACTGGAGCCTCGCCACCAGGTTTTGGAAAAATGGATTTAGATTCATCGTCAAATTTCTACGTTGGAGGCTTTCCAGATAATTTCTTGGTAGAATATGTTTGAAAAATTTCTTCATGTTTTATTTTGGTTTAGGTCTTAGCTTTATGAATCAATTTTGTATTTGTATCTGATAGGCTCCTAGTGAATTACGTACATCTTCATTTTCTGGCTGCTTGTATGAAGTTTTGTTTGATGGAAAACGTGTAGGCCTGTGGAACTTTTTAACAAATATTGGATGTGATGCCTGCAAAGAGGGGTATAAATAATTTTGACATTTCTTTTTTAAAACTTAATCACTTTTAATTTTGTCAGATTGAGTGCTTGTATTTCTTTAGATTTTGGTTTAGTTGTCAACTAAACTACTTATTTTTGAACACTCTTTTCTGTTTGTGCATTAAATGTATTAAGAGTTTTCATAAAAAAATTCTTTGGGATTTGGAAGAAAGACTTCTTTTTTTCAAAGAAATCCTAACCACTGACCTTATAAAAAGGCTAATGTCAACTAAACTAAATATATATGTATTTATGTTTATTCTAATAAATCAGTCAGTTTTGAGTAATGTAGAATATGCACATTAATTTCAAACACCAGACTAAAATTCCTTATATTTAATTCTTAATTGGCATAATTTATATTGGAACTGACAAAAAGGTTATGCTGTACTGAGGTTAACATAAATGGAATCCTAAATAAATGTATTCAGAAAGTTTACTGGTGTTTTTTAATTTTGTATATCATACATCTGTATTGATTTAATTTATTTTATAATTCAGTTCAACATTAATATTTCTAGTGTATGTTTGAATTTAAAGTGGCATTTTCAATACAAGGATTCTATTTTAGATAGTTCTATATTTAAGGAGAATTCTATTACAGGGCTACTGAGGATGTTGACATCAATGCCTATGAACTGCAAGGTGGCACAAGTTATGCTTTTGTACCACAGGTTCCATATTATAAGAAGAGTGACTTATACGCTGTTTTAAGCTTTAAGTCTTTAAATGAAGATGCATTACTGTTCCTATCCTGCAATGATGCAAAGGTAACATAATTCAAGTTTATATCCTTAATTGCTTGTGATTTGTAAGTACTTGCTCAATATTGGAACAATTTTCATAGAAATATTGATCTTCACTATTCTGGAGTAAAAATATATTTCAAACGTCTTTTTATGTTTCCAATGATGGATTGTAGTAGAAAAAATAGCCAAAGAATAGTACACACAAAATACAAATACAGAACTGGGCAGTAAGATGGGGAAAATCTAAAACCTCCCTTACAGACTCCCAGTTCATCATGTCTAGGTGCAAAGAGAGTGGAAGAGAATTTAGTTATCCATTTCATCATAGAGGTCAGAGACTGCAGTGGAGTTCAGAACGAACTTAGATGTAACAGAAGTTGAGAAAGACAGTCATGGCCCATGACGAGCCAAGTGATCACCACTGCCTTGTTTTTGGTACAATCCGGGGTGTAAAATTAGACTCCATTAGGGTTTAGGATGTTAGTTAAATAGGCTGGCATATATCTGAGACAAATACGAGACATTGGGATGGCAAAAATTCGACTAAGGTCATGTAATATTCTGTATTCATAAAAAAATATCACAAATTCTTACTGGATTTCGTCATTGAAACAGCAGTTTCACCTGTTGGTAGACTTAAAACATTAAAAATTTGAAATTCAAACCTATAGCATTGAATGACAAAGAAGCTTGTTAGCGTATAGGCATAACAAAAACTAGTACTATGGCAGAATACGTAGATGCGTAAATTTCGTCAACATATATTTTGTATTTTCTCTTCACTGCAATACATAATTCGAATAATGTGACACTCCATGGTTATAAAAATTGCTGGAATCCATGGGAGATATTGGTGTATAATTATAGGTAATGAGTAATAATTTATTGTTGATCAATCTTAAAGTATATTTGTAGTTTTTATTAAACAAAAATAGGACAAAATTTACCCTTTTTGAATGACGGAACTGGAAATATGAAAATACGTTGTAGTCCCTTCCAAAATGGTAGTTATATTCAGCCTAGATTTGAGGGCGTGTCAGCTTAAGAGTTTTGTTGGACAGCTGCTCCTTTCTTGGCCCAAAATCAGCCTTTTTATTGCCTTTCATTTTTGAAGAATAAATCTGAGAGATTAATTTGACAATTCTTGATGGGGCCAGACTGGGGAACCACAGGAGAGTATAATAGCCTGCAGTGCATCACTTGAATCAAAATGGATGAAAATTGATAAAGCTGATACTGCAGATATATTTAAAACATTATGTGCAGTCTTCTTAAAAACAAACACTCCTATTTATTTGAGTAATTATAACATTAGAGCAAATTCAAAGATGGCATTTGACAGGGAATAACGTCTGTAAATTCATATGCATCAGATTTAAATTAAGGTCCATCTTCATATTAAATTAAGCACCAACTAGGGTTAGCCAACAGCCATCTTTTGATGTCTTAATCAGATTCTACGTTGTCAAATTTAGTTTTAAGTAGGAAATTTCACGATATCCAATGTTAAAGTGTTGGCCCTTTTCTGGGATCATGTCCACATATAAAGTTGCTAATCATAGTCCACGATTATTCATCGTTAATCAGCAATTGTTAATTTGATTCTACAAGAGAACCTTAGAAGAAAAGTTATATTTAATAGTTACCATATTCTTTTGTTAACTTAGGGGCAAGTGCTTTCTCTGGAATTAAAAGGTGGTAAAGTTGTTTATCAATTAAGCTTTGATACAAGGACGCACATTCGCTTGGAAACTAAGAAAAAATATAACACTGGTCAATGGATTCGTGTTGAAGCAGCTAGAGAAAAGTTTGAAGGTAATGAGTTTTACAGTATTATGCATTTATAAGGTTTTAACTAATTTTTTTTTAAATTACTGTGTTTTGCATTATCAGTCATGTATGAATTCTGAAAAAAAAAAATTTACTGTCACTAAACTTTTGAAACATTATTGTAGTAAAATAGTAAAAACTAGCCGGTCTGCGCCGGCTAGCGCTCGGCGGTGTGTAATAGTGCTTTTTTTTAACTTTTTTACACACCGTAATTAAACATGCTTTGATTTGTATATTTTATTTATTTTTATGTCATTGCGTATTCAATCAAATATTTAAGGAAAGTTGGTCGAAATATACATATACCGCTACAAAATTATCCATGTCTAGTGATGTTTTGCAGGAAATAGACATATCATTAAAATCAACTCAAATACCCAAACACGGAATTCAAAATCGAATTAAAAAAGTAAACATTAATTCTGACGTGGCCAGATACAGGGTAGCAAAATTATGTTTAAATTACTTTTGCATCAAAGGAAGAAATAAAAAGTCAGTTCAAACATAAATATTACAATTTAATTCTTTATTTTGCATAGAAATTGACCTCGGCTATTTGAAAACAGCAAGAATTCAAAATATCTGGGTTATTTTATTTACGTTGATTGTTGCCATTCGACGATACACAAATAACGTCGATTTCGGGTCCACGTACGTTAGTGTTTTATATATATAGATACTTTTTTCATTTGTTAGCTCAATTGCTAGTGGAGGATGAGTTTTTGGAAGAAAATAGTGTAAGAGGCTCTTCATCTGCTCTTGAGTTGAAGGACAGTCCTCTCTATTATGGAGGTGTGCCACCAAATTTCACCAAAGAGAGGTATGTGTACTTTTTCTGAAGAAAGATTTCATTCATTTACTCGTTTTTTTTTTCTTGCACTTAAAACACAAATCTTGAAATTGTAATTTAAAGTACCTAAAATGTGTTTGTCTTAACTGTAAGTTATAGTAATGCTTTTAAAAAAAACTGGTAGGAATTATTTTTACATGAATAAATAAATTCAATTTCATTTTTTAAAGCAGAAAAATGCAAAAAACTAGTAATTTGAAAGATTTTATTTGGAGTAAGAATTTTGAATACAAACACGCAATTATTCTGAATTACATTGTTAAAGGACATTCACATTGATTTTGTAAGAAAGAAACGCATGTTGCATGCCAAAGTTGGATATAAACATCTAATTTTGGAAATGCTTCCTCATTTGATGGTGATAAATTTATTTATTAAAATTTGTTCCAATTGTACTTTTCTGGTTTCCATTTCAGCAAATCCAAATTAATAAATAAAATTGAAAATGTACTAAATTGAAACCATGAAATGAATACATGATCTTTCTTTTCAATCAATTTATACTATTTCTTAATTTTAACTTCCTTTATAAGACTATTCACAGAATATTAAAAACATTAATAGTGAGAAATATTAAGAAAATAACGTGTGTGTGGTATGGATATGATTCATGTACTTCAATGTCATGAAATCGTATTTAATATCAAGCAGTGTTCAGTTTTATTGTTCAATGATTCATATTAGGTGTACAACTTTGTTTCTGCCGTTTTCCTATAGATGGCTTTAGTGGTAAGTAGTGGTCGAAATAAATAGGTCATAGACGTCCTGCAATAAACTTGACATCTGGCAACATAACCCCATAGAAACATTAGTCGATTTGTGTCTGCATCAAAAAGTTATTCACGATTGAAAATGTCAGTTTACGAGCCAAACTCTCGTCATTTGCAAGAGATTTTAATTTCCTGCTTCAATATGAAAAAATCTGCATCTGAGACTCATAGAATGCTCTCAAATACTTCTGGTGAGGCCGTTATTAGTAAGAGAACGTGTCGTGAGTGGTTTCAACGCTTCAAGAGCGCTGATTTTCACGTCGAAGACCGACAAAGCGGTGGAAGGGAGAAGGTTTTATAAGGAGAAGAAGAGTTGTTATAACCAGCTGAAACATTCATAGGCGATCGGTATCAAACGCAATTAATGCGTTTGAACCGAGCATTGAAAGACAAATGGCCGCAATACAATGAAAGACACGATAAAGTGATTTTGCAGCATGACAATGCTCGACCCTTTGTTGCGAAAGTGGTCAAGACATGCTTGGAAACTGTAAAGGGGAAGTCCTATCCCACCCGCCGTATTCTCCAGATGTTGCTCCCTCTGACTATCACTTGTTTCGATCAATGGCACACGGCCTGGCTGACCAGCACTTCTGGTCTTATGAAGAAGTAAAAAATTGGATAGATTCGTGGATCGCTTTAAAAGATGACCAGTTTTTTCAACGTGGGATTCGTACGCTGCCTGAAAGATAGGAGAAAGTAGTGGTCACCGATGGACAATACTTTGAATCAAGAATGTATAACCAGTTTTTTACAATAAAGCCTCGAATTTCGGGGGAAAAACGGCGGAAGCAAAGTTGTATACCTAATACTTAAAGATTTGAATTTCACTAATAAGTGCATACATGTAATCAGATTACTATTAATTTATACTTATACTTATTGTATTTGATAATTATTTTTATCTATTTTTTCCATATGTACTGTCATTTTCTAAAGTATGATTGGTGTCTTCCAAGGAATATTGCTTCGATTGTTTAATATGACAAGTAAAAATTATAAATAATCTGTTTTACGAATGTTATACTGTATTTGCATGCATTATTATTTTAATTTTACAGTTGGCCTGCCATTTCGTTTACTAATTTTTTCGGTTGCTTAAAAGATCTGCAGATTGATTCAACTCCTATTGATTTATTCAAAGGAAGTTTTTATGGTATGAATGCTGGCTGCTCCAATAGGGTGAGTGCATGAAATAAGTACTTAATTTAAAATCTGTTCTGACTATTATTCTTCAGACAATGAAATTACGAAAGTGATCTTGGATTTCACAATACTAACTTACAATGAAGTGATAACTTAACAATACAATGAAGTGGGTGAACGTATAAGAATTCTAGAAGAGTTAAAATACTTTATTAATTAAATATAATTTCAAATCACATTTCTAATTAATATGAAGCTTGATATAAAATTATTTTTATCACTTCACAAGTGAGACCATTTACCAACTGGTTGGTTGCAAGAAAGTGAATTTATATAACCTTTTTATAATTTTCAAGATGAAACTTAAACTGATTAAATTATCATTTTGTTTAATTAGTCAGAAAACGTATTAATATGAACATTAATAGTCTTGTGTTTATTTTCAATGGTAATGTAAAAAAAGACGTTCAACTGAGTTGTGATTTATGGAAATCATATTTGCTTCTTTATTAGCAATAAATTTATACAGTCGCAATTATATATAGTTTTAGGTAAATTATTTTAAAATACTTTAACTAAGTTATATGAGTTGACTGAATAAAAATTGAGATTATGAAGCTTATATATAGTGATAAATATTTTTGATACGACTTCATAAGGAGTAAATTTCATATGGAGTTGAACTTTGAAAGGGGGATTTTATTTAAAAATGAATTGTGTATTGGTATTAAATTTAGCATTTTAGTTACCTAGTTTAAAAGATGGTACTATTTTAAATTGAACTGATTTTCACTATATGATCAACTGATTCTCCTGCTTTTTGCTGATAAGTGGAATTTAAATCATACAATAACAAAAATATTCTATGAGCCTATGCTTTTTTATTTTCAGCCATTGAAAGTTGCATCATTTAAAGGACAAGGTTACTTGGAATTAAATGGACAGTTGCTTCCAACTGATTCCAGCTTTAGTTTTTCATTTTTAACTAGTCAGACAAATGGTCTCTTGCTTGTTTCTACCTTTCAAGGGCAAAGTGGCACTAAACAGGACCAGATGCAGGTAATAAAATTTGCTTACATTTTTTTTCCAGTTGCTACCTCTAGTAAAAATTCATTTTGGAATATTTTTATTGACCAAATATTTCATCTGTAATTTGATTATTAATTTGCATTTAAATGTGAAATGCATTTTAATGATTTTTTGCAAATTCATGTGTCTGTTAGTGTAATATAAAAAAATTATTGAAATAATATTAAACCTACAAGCTTACTCATAGACTGTAAAGCATTTTCTGAATTTTAATTTCATATTCAAATCACCATAGGAAAGAAGTGACCTGGACATGATATATGTATAAAAAGTAAAAATGTGCAATGTTTGTCTTGCATGGTTGAGATTTGTTGCACTGTGCATACTATTTATAGATATAGCAGTATGTGGTGGACATGTATAGCAGTCCTATGAATCTCAGCCATTAAATACTCTTTAGTTGACTGATGTTGACTATCTTTCATGCTGTGCAACAAATTAAAAAAAATTTGTAACATAACGACGAAAAAGTGTTTACCGAAAAAACAGTTGCTGATCCATGGATTCATTACTAACTCTAACTAGTCTTAAAATATTTAAATTTTTTATTCGTTTTTAGGAAAGTGTCCAGAGTATATAGTTGGGCTTTGATTTATTTTGGAAAATTAAGCAATAAAATCTTGAAAGTGAAAATTCTAAAAAGAAAGTCTTAAAAATCATCTGAAAATTTAATGTTACTGATATTTAGTGATTAGCGGGTAGTTGATGCATTGTAGGGCACATTCAACTATATGAGTATGCTTTGTTAAGCCACCTTTTATTTTTGCTGCCTTTTGCAATTGCCTACAAAGCGTCCAATACAGTGCATCTTAAACGACTAGTGTTTATTGAAAACATCTAATTCATCTATATTGAAACATTATTAGCTTGATATATTTATTAAAAAAAACTTGATAATAAACAGCAGAAATAATGCAAACTCATTACAAAGCATTATTTTTGTATTTTCAGAACTATTACTCTGTGGCTTTAAAAGATGGACGTATAGTAGCTATGTTCAATGGTGGAGGTGGTGAAATACAAATGACCTCTGATGGAACAGTCAGTAGAAACAGTTTCCATACAATCAACGTCATAAGGAAGAACAAAAGGTATTGCATATAATATTTCAATTAAATTATTAACAGGGAAACTATTAGTGTATTGTCAATTAAGTTCTTTAACATAATAGTTCAATGAAATTATAAATATAGGGAAACTATCAGTGTGTTGCAACTGTAACAGCTTTATCTGTAATGTGTACTACACTATTAACTATCACTATATTAAATTCATTTGCCCTCCTAAATAATTATTAGTGTTGAAAATATGACTACATTTTCATGTTTTGTGTAGTAAAAGAAATCTAAAAAAAGATTGGCATCAAGCAAATTCCTCAGTAATATTTACTGTATTAAGTATTTTTTTTAATCATTAATTATTATTTTTATTTCTTAATAATTTCTTTTAAATAATTAAAATTAATTAGATCTAAGTACAATATAAGTAAGGCTCTTAGAATGCAAACAATTGGTCTCTAGCCTCCCAGCAACTGGAGAAAATAGCATAACTAAATTCCTGGGCATACATACAGATGAGTGATCATTAATTCGAAAATATACATTTAAAGTTGCAAATTAAACTTCTGCCATAAAAAAAATTGTATCTATACTATAGGGAAAATCAAAAATTAGAATTATATATTTAAGGAAATAAAAATTGTGTCAACTACATATTTTTATTTCCCTCCTAAAAATATGTACTTTCAAATTTTTTATCATGGAACTCTTCTTTCTGAAGATCTATGATAACAATAAATTAAACTAAATGCAAATAATTGATTATATATTTCTTGAATGAAAATTTATTAGATTTAAGTATTTTATCATTTCTTTTAAAGTTTTCTCAGACTTTTAAATAAGTTTTACTTTGTGCTTAAAAAAAATGATGATTTTAATGAAAATAATTTTTTTTTAAACTATTAAGTTTTTCATAAATTATTTGTAGTAAGTTAAAGAAATAATTACCCCATGAAACTGGAACATTCACTGATAAACTATTATGAAGAAGTACTGTTAATTTTTTATATTAAGATGCCATATAATTATTGTAATGATATTTTCACAACAGTCTTTAAGTAGATTGTGTACAGTATTAATATTAATTAAACGTTACATATCGTTTTTTAAGGTTTATATTACGACTTGATGATGAAATTGCTGCTGATGAACGCCTACCCAAAGCAGCAAAAGAAATCTCAAGCCCAAATAAAGGTGGTCTGTTCCTTGGAGGTGTTAAGAAAGACATAGGTTTAGACAACATGGTTGCAACTCAGCAACCATTTGTTGGCATAATTCAAGATGTTGTATTTAATAACAAGTAAGTTATGAGTTCCAATAACACATTCTATGTTATGGAAATTATAAATTAATTCATTGTAAATTATTTAGGTATACCAAATTAAGTTATATATAAGAGGAAGATTATGTATAGAACTAGAATATTGATATTTTAAAATATTATCCAACTCCTTAGATTTTCACACTATCCCATGTTCTTGTAACTAAGGCGTTGTGGATACGAACGGCGAACTCAACAAATTAGGGGGCCTGCCCCCTGCTCGCGACATATCCGATTTTTCAACTGGACAACAACTGGATTTTTCAACTGCAGAACAACTATGCACAAATAACCGTGAAATGACACAAGTACTCATTTCGCGCCATTTGCAATGGATATCTATTGAAGAAAACATGTTTATTTTGCTT
This sequence comes from Metellina segmentata, assembly GCA_947359465.1. Taxonomy (NCBI): domain Eukaryota; kingdom Metazoa; phylum Arthropoda; class Arachnida; order Araneae; family Tetragnathidae; genus Metellina; species Metellina segmentata. The sequence goes on along the minus strand of OX375882.1, from coordinate 49,498,576 downwards.
ACTTGGTTTACAAAAGATATATTTTGAAACAAAATAGATGTTACTGGATACATCCATTTATTTATCTCAGACTTACAGGAGGTAGATTTTACACATATTTTGCAGATATACGTACAAATCTGAATAAGTTCTTTAATTACTTTCGAACGAGTGTTCGATCATTTGACGAGCTCGCAGGATAGATTACGGATAAGATTATATCTCAAAATGCTGGGTTGCTACGTTATGTTTAGGGCATAGAATGCCTCAGTGAAGCCGTACGGTGAATGAGAGTGAAAGAAATTAGGTGTAGGCTTAATTTCATACATCAAGTGTGCACTATTTTCGATCTAATGTATCTCAGATCACACTTGTGTTGCTGCAGTGGCAGTTCTTTGTTGATAAACCAGATATGTTCATCCTTAATGACTCATAGATACACTGGGTTTATTTTATTACATTTAAAATACCGAATGGTTGAACAAATTGTTTCTTGTTTGCTTTTAAACCTTTATGTTATGAATCACTTTTATATGGCTGACCAATATGTAATTCTTGTAACATAGTTTACACAACCAATGTAATTGGATCGATTACATTTTTTTATTTGCATTTCAGACTGCTGAGGTTTGATGAAACAGTGGGCTACAAAGGAGTTGATTTTGGCCAGCCCAACATCCAAAGTGTTTCAGTGGAACTTTTTCAACAGATGATGCCCTCATCTCCTGGAGAGAGCTGTTCATCTGACATACAATTTGAAGATAGTGCTATTAATCTCCATAGCGAGGAACCTATTCAATTTCGCCTTAATAAAAAAGACTTTTTGCATAAGTAATTCATCAGGAAATTCTAAATTGACTTTCTCAGTGTTTAATAATTCGTTATCTATTCTATTTTTTCTTGAAATATGATTATCATTCATTCTGGATACATGCACCTCTGAGAAAAAGTTATACAAACCTAAAAACCTTGAGGAGCAATTGTGATCTCGTAGCGGAAACCAAGCCATTTTATGAGTTCCTTGTTTAGGTTTTAAATTTATCAAATGCCAAGAACAAGACCCTGGGTTTTTTATGTGGAAAATTCTTAAATTTAATATATAGTTAATTTCTTATGTATGTGTTTGAAATCTCCTATCAGGATGCCTTTGTAGAACCAGAAAACTTGGGAATTCACTTTTTGATTGATAGTGTGAACTATTAGAATACTCAAGGTGACCTTTGCAATAATTTCAACATTGTAACTAGAGATGATGGTATAATGAACAGCAGTCATGCATGATTCATCTCACTTGGAATGTTATTGTAGAGGCTAGTATTATTCTATTTATGGGAGATCCCTACAGACATGCTACTGGATGAGTGGAAAATACTCCAAAGATAATTTGAGGAAGAAGGGTATAGAATAAAGCATTTTGATGTTTACTGGAACCGGTTCTTAAGACTGCAAGACATAAGTGGTGTGGATCTGAAATACCCAGTCTACCAGTCAAATCTACCAGAAATACCAGTCAAATCTAGTGAAGGCTGCTCCAATTTCTCATGGTAGTGCTGACAGGAGACAGAGCATCAATGTCAGAACACACACTCAATGCATTGTTGACGTTCGAAAGTAGCTTGGCAAATTTTGAAAATCAACCTTATTTGGTGCCGATCACATCAGAGCTAATAGACATGGGAAAGATTGCATATAAAGCCTACAATGCTTATTTAAAAGATATAAAATGGAAGGCAAAAAAGATTTTAAGAAGGACAGGAAAATAAAATAAAAAGATTGGAAGCAGAAAAAATATTTTTAAGAAGGAAAGGAAAAGAAAAATTGGAGGCAGAAAACTTTTCTTAAGAAAGAAAGGAAAAGAAAGATTGGAAGCAGAAAAAAAATTTAAGCAGCTGGCAAAGAGAAGATAGGTAATAGAAGAACGAAAGTTTAAAATTATGCGTTAGGAAGAAAATAAGGTGTTGGACAGTGCTTCAAAATTGTTGAAGGAAGACAATGATATGCTCAAGAAGGCGATAAAAAATAAAGATTTTAAGGAAGCAGCACTTGCTCATTCAAAGATTGAAGGGACAGCAAAAGTCTCAGATGATGCAAGTCAGCAAAGACTGACTTTAAAATATTCACTTTCTTCTATTGAAAAGAAACAGACAAAATTAATTTCAGAATTTTGTAACAAAAATGATCAGACATAATCTTTTAAAGAAAAAAAAAAAGAAATTCTTCATGCTATGTCAAAAATAAACAACATATTTAAAAATCATTTTTATAAATTATTTTTTTGTTAATATTGTTTTAGAATAATGTTTTTTTTAAATGAAGAAAATAAATATCCTTCCAAAGAAAGAAAATAATAAGATAAGGGGTGGCTGGGTAGGATCTTTTTCTTTTCTATCTTAACTTGAATATGTTTGGCATTATTGTTATTTGTCACATCTTTTGGTTCGATTAGTCACTATTTTACACCTTAAAACCTCTTATAACCCCTGTTGTTGTTAAAGTAGTTTTTTCTGTATATATTTTCTTATAAATATTGCATTCAGTAGATGTCATACCTAAAATTAGTACATATTTTTTTCAGTTTCAATTTATCACTAGATTACAGAACATTTTATCCTGATGGAAATATTATTTCACTCACTAATGAGCAAAAGAAATTGCATTTGTCAATTTTCTTGGAGAAAGGTTTAATAAAACTGTACTTTTCGCATAAACGAGTGAAACGAACTGAGAAGAGCAATAGAGAGTTGAACATTGGTAAATGGCATCAGGTAGGCTACCTTATTAATACTCTATTTTATATAGACTACATTTTTTTTACTCTTACTTTAATACTTAAGGTAACTACTGAAATATGTTAAAAATGCTTTTGAATTATTGTTGAATTATTTTTAAATCTGTACTGAAGTAAACATAATTCGTTAATTAATCTATGAAACATTTATTTGAAACATCAGATAAATTACTTTAAAATGAAATTGTTGCCTAATAAACTATATTATTTTAAATATGGTTCATAAAAGTATGATCTTCAATAAAATTAAAAATGTGTTATAGTACCTTGAACATTGTAGGATTCTGAATATGTTCAAAAAGCTCTGAAATATTTCAATGAATTCAGATGACCTCTACACTAGATGTTATATTAATTTTAAAGTATGTCACATAAAAATTACCAGCATTATTCTCAGCAACAAAACAAATTGCAAAAGTTGCACCAAATACAATGTAAAAAACGCTATAATTGAACTAGGGTTCACTCATCTGGAAATTAAGAATTGCTGTGATAGCAGAAGCACAAATAAGAGTTCTACATTTTTGCTGGCATATACTTATTTTCAGTCAAATGCTGTTTTGCTGTCACTTGTCTTTAAAATGTAAGTCTAGGTAATATTGAAAGGACCTATTTCCTAATTAAAAATAAACAAGTGATTTGTTGTAAAAAAAGTTTACAGAATTGAAGTTATGTATTAATTGAAAGATTTTGAAAAAAATGTGTTGGTTAAATATCATTTAAAGTTAAAAAAAGACGAGCACACATTTGAAAAAAATTGTTGTAGTGATGTCAGCTTTAGATGGTTTAACTTTTTTTTACTACTCTATTTTACTTTCATTGCATAAACAAAACTAAAATGTATATTGTGTGTCAGCAGAGACCTTATGAAAACAGAAATATATTTACTGTAAATTGAGACACAACCTTTATTAATATTGGTATGCTTTTTAAATTGTAAAATCATTGTTTTTTAATCTTATAGATTTAATGATTATTTTATTTTAGGTTGAGGTGCTTAAGCATGGCAAACATATAGTCGTATTTATTGATAAAGAGAAAAGCATATTTTTTGATCTCCCTAAACGATTGCCTTTTAAGAGTTTGAGTGTTGGTGGAGTAGTCAGCACTTCTAGTTTCTTTAGTGAGGTCAGTTCTTATAATTTTTCATATTTTTAGGTCTTGATATTTTTGGTATTGTGAAGAACTATTTATATGTGTTACTGCTAAAGCTCGAAAGCCGTTAATGTGCACCTTACATACCTAATCTGCAGTTTAACTGATTTGCTCCGTTAACATGCAGAATCGAGAGTTTTCTGCATTTAAACTAGGCAAAGTTCACATTAACGGCTTCCGTATAACTTAAGTTTAGGATATGAATAAGAAAACACAGCGTGATGAATCCATGAAAGGTTTAGAAAAGCAAGCAAAGAAAATGTTAACAGTTTCTAATGCAAAGCACCCAAATGTCGATAAAGGTGTCACTGTGAGAAGTAAAGTACACAAAGTAGCAAAAACGGATGAACGCTTGATTTTAGCTGTGGTTCTTAGTAAAACAGGGGGTGGTTTTTATAAACTTGGTACTAAAACGGGTATTTAAAACAATGGTATGCAAAATCTGAATTCAGTGTTTGCAAAAAGAGATTTTTAACGAAAGAAGATGTCCCTGCTGTAGAAATATCTTCATGTCAAACAGCAATAAAACAATCCCTTGATACTGGGTAGGGTTTCAGAAAATGTGACTGCAAATCTAAATGTACCACAAATAGGTGTGTGCTTGTCGTAAAAACCAATTGCTATGTAAATCAAAGTGTCACCAATCTTTAGATTGCTCTAATAAGTAAGCATAATTATATCATGTTTTCAAATTAATTTCCTTAATTGTAATAATATTTTATACCGGTTGATTCTTTCTATTATAGTTTTTTAATTGATTGATGATTGATTCTATCAACTAATTTGTTGATTGTACTGACTTGTTTCTTTAGCTATCAAAAAATATATAAATAACATATTAATTTAAGCATACAGAAACGTTTATGTTGTTCCAGCAAAGATCTTATTTTCACTTTAACGAGTGCCTAGTAGGTACTGTGCAGATTATCTAGGTAATTTGAGAAATTAAACAATTTTCGGCCCTTTACTGCTCAGCTCACCATAGTTAATCTGCACATTACCTAGATAATCTGTAGAATAACTGATTGCCACACTTTAGCGGTAACATATGCATTCCAAAGTGATTAAAATTTTATTTTGTATCTCTACTATTATAAAGTAAAGTTTTTGTGTGTGTGTATGTTCGGGAAATGGTGCCCTGACGAATTTATGGCATTCACACTAATGAAATTTGGCACACATGTAGTACGAATTTTTTAGCAATTTTATAGACTAGCCCGATTTTTAAAATTTAATCTTGAAAATTTTAAAATTAATTTAATGCGATGTTTAATTATTATTCCCTTTCCTCCGAATGGCAACAGTCATGATCGGTATTGAATTAATCCGTATTTTCTGCAAGTGTGTAGCCGCCCTATTCCTGGATATCCTTTTGAAATTTATTTAAAAGCATATTAACTTTTAGTGAGCGTCAACTGTTATACTTGAATTTTTTTTATTGTGCTTACATAATTTTTGCAACTGGGTAACGGTTGTACAATACGTTTGTAGTTGTTTCATTTTTAGACTACCGTTGTTTGGAATTTGATTTTTTAAGCATATTCACTTTTAGTATTACTGATTATCCTTTTTTAAATTTATTTCCTTTTTTAAAGCATATTAACTTTTAGTTAGCGTTAACTTTTAATCTTTTATGTTTCTATTTTTTTACTGTGCGTACTTCATTTTTCGAACTGCATAACGGTTATGCAATACGTTTGTTATTGTTTCTTTTTTAGACTAGGATACTTTGGATTTTGATTTTTTAAGCAAATTCACTTTTAGTTTGGATTATTTGGATATTTTTTTCAAAGTCTAGCGATATTTTTAAAAATCTTTTGTGCAATTTATGGTTTGTTTCATTTATGCAATCTTTTGTTTGTTTCTGTATAGTACTTCGGTTTTTATATTGTCAATTTTTATCATTTTTGTTTTGATGTCTTATGGAAAGAAAAGCGATATTTAATGTACAACATTTAAAAATTAATTTATTATTATATATATATATATATATTTTTTTTGGTTTCCTAAAAATGTCCACAGTATTGAAAGGGTCTTTACTGCACTCACGCCAATCTTGGATTTCTATCATTTTTGCAAACTAAGAACATTTTTTCTATGTAGCTCTACGCTCACAGGATGATGATGTGCTCTTCAAATTTCAACATTTTACTGAGAAGCAAACACATGTTCCATCAATTTATCGTCGCCATGTATTCCGAGATTAGTCGGAGAAGGTGTTGTAGATACGACTGAATCAGATCACTCACAATGGAATAGTATGCACATTTGAGAGATGCGTTGATAAAGGATGGAAATGTTGCAAAACAAAAACACACAGAAATTGCTAAACATCCAAAAAGATATCAAAACCAAAAGTTAAAGGTGATACTTTAGTACATTTATGTGTTGCATAAATTATCAAAATTAAGTATTGCTATTGTTAACTATTCCTATTCTTTCCAAAACACACTCAAACACAGAAACAAACAAAAAATTGCATAAAATAATAACTAAATTATGGCATTTTGCTAAAACGGCCTCTTTTAATTTACGCCCCACAATGTTTTGTTATACGACCAAAACAAATGCTGTTTTTATGCTTTTGTTTAGTATCAGCTTCTCCCTTTACATTACACTGCTACATTTTGCCTCACGAAAATATCAGTAATGTTTGCATAACATTGTCATAATTTTAATGCGTTGTCGCTATAGTGTACTTAGACCAACATCGACTTTATACAAAGCCCACGTCACAACTGAAAATCCTATCGCGAGGCTACTTTTACACGCTACGATACGAACTGAAGTCGGTTCAGACTAATAGGTGTAGTTAAACATAAGTAACTTTTTCATATTCGTCTTACAATACACTCTACAGAAATAAGGAAGTATTAACGTAACGGCCAATCACGGTTTTGTTTTTAGAAATATGCTACAAATGCAGTCTTGGATTTAAACATTATTTTATTAATGACACCAATGCTCTGACCCTTCACAATGCTGGCTTCTTATATCACTGCCTTTTTTGCATATTGGGGGCTGTAAATTAAAAAAATTATGTTATTACAAAAGGATGTTATTTTGTTCACCTTTTTATGCTATTTTTGTTTGTTTGGGTGTCTTTTGGAAAGCATAGCAATATTTAATTCTGTTAATTTATGTAACGTATTAATTTACAAAAGCATATACTTTAACTTTTGGTTTTTACATCTTTTTGGAAGTTAAGCAATTTTTGTGGAGTTTACGTATAGCAACGTTTCCATCATTCATTAAAGCATCTCTCAAATGTGCATAATGTTGCACTCTCGGAGTCCCTCTGATTCAACGATATTCAAAACAAAAGTTTCTACTTTTGTAAATTTATGTTGCATAAATTATCATAATTAAATGTTGCTATGTTTTCCAAAAGTCACCCAAACACAGAAACAAACAAAAAATTGCCTAAAAGAGCAACAAAACTATGGCATTTCGCTATAACTATCTTTTTTTATTTACGGCCCACAATATTTCGTAATATGGCCAAAAAAAACGCTGTTTTTATGTTTCTGTTTAATTTCCAGAAGCCAATCTTCATTTCAGAGACTACAATTTGATGCACAGGAAGATGGAAGTATTCAAATGTGTTAGGTAACAGCCAATCACGGTTTCGTTTTTACAAATATGCAAAAAAAGGTAGTCTTGGATTTAAACATCATTTTGTCAATGCTGGCTTCTTATATGACTGCCTTTTTTGCATATTAGGGGCTGTAAATTAAAAAAAAATTGTTATTGCGAAATGCTGTTATTTTGTTTATCTTTAATGCTATTTTTTGTTTGTTTCTGTGTTTGGGTGTCTTTTGCAAAGCATAGCAATACTTAATTTTAATAATTTATGCAACATATAAATTTACAAAAGCATAAACTTTCACTTTTGGTTTTTATATCTTTTTGGAAGCTTATTGATATCTGTGTACTTCAGTTTTTTTATCGCAGCATTTCCACCGTTCATCAGCGCATCTCTCAAATGTGCATACTGTTCCACTCTGAGTGGTCTCATTCAGTCGTATGTACAACACATTCTCCGATTCAATCTTGGAATACGTAGCGACAATAAATTGATAAAACAGGTCTCTGCTTTTGAAAAATATATCCTAATAATCCCACTGCCTTTTTTGCATACTGGGGACTGTAAATTAAAAAAAAAAAATGTTATTGCGAAATGCTATTATTTTGTTTATTTTTTTTGCTATTTTTTTTTCTGTGTTTGGGTGTCTTTTGAAAAGCATACCAATACTTTATTTTAATAATTTATGCAACGTTTACATTTACAAAAGCATAAACTTTTACTTTTGGTTTTTATATCTTTTTGGAAGTTTAGTCATTTCTGTGTACTTCAGTTTTTTTATCGCACCATTTCCACCGTTTATCATCGCATCTCTCAAATGTGCATACTGTTCCACTCTGAGTAATCTGATTCAGTGGTATGTACCACACCTTCTTCGATTCAATCTCGGAATACATAGCGACAATAAATTGATGAAACAGGTCTCTGCTTTTGAAAAAGATATCCAAATAATCCAAACGAAAAGTTAATATGCTTTAAAAATTATACTACAAACTATCGTACTCTCAAACAGAAACAATAACAAACAACGTATTGCACAACTGTGATCCAGTTCCAAAAATGGAGGAAACGCAAAAATATATATACTTATGTTATACATTATGATAATCCAAACTAATAGTTAATATGCTTTTAAAAATGCAATAAATTTTTATAAGGGATATCCAGTAATTGGGCAGCTACATACGCTCAGTAAATACGTATTTAGTCAATGCCAATTGAAGACTTGCTATTCGGAGGAACACAATAATAATTAAATACCTCATTACATTACTTTTAAAATGTTCTGGATTAAATTTTAAAATTCGTGGTGGACTATAAAATTTTAAAATATTCACACTACTTATGTGCCAAATTTCATTATTGGAAGTACTATACATTCGTCAGGACATGCCGAACATACAACACACATAGTACTTTATTTTATAATTGTCTAGACTCGCTGCCAAAAGTTAAGGATATTGTGGAATATGTTAATTTCTGTAAGCTAATTTAAATTTGCAATTTGCTGCAGAGTTAGATGGAACTATGCAAATGTGTTATGTAACAGCCAATCACAGTTTCGTTCCGACAAATATAAAAAGGCAGTCGTATAAGAAGCCAGCACTGTCAAGGATTAGGAGGAGTTGTATGTAGGTGCTATAAAAAGGGTTTGCAACTTTTGTAGGATTAGTTTTCAAGACGGATGTGTTTCTGTCACTTCCACAACACAAATAGCAAATAGTGAGCGTTGCCGTTCTGTGGGATGCCTTCAAGTTGGGCAATCAATCACTCATATTGCTCTTTTCTTTTCCGTTCATTCCGTCATTTTATAATTATGCAAACAAGCCAAACAGTTGTGCAAACACCTGTGCCCCCCTGCCAAAAGGTTACAACCCCTGTGGTTCATCGCTATATTGCTGTTGTAGCAAACCACTCATCATACAGGGCTGTGCCAAAGGGCAAATCTTTCCCAATTAAATAAACATGTCAATGCCATCAAGAAGCAACTCTTACGAGAATTGCCCCGTAGTTTTTCAATTTACAAATCTATACACATTACGCGTGACACAAATGAGGCCTTAAAACACACGACACAGTTTTTTAACATATTGGAACCATGTGGACTACTCTCGCACATATTGGAGCACCAATTATGCTTCTCACAAATATTATTGAAGCCACCATCGTGATTTTATGATTATGCAAACAAGCCAAACAGTTGTGCAAACACCTGTGCCCCCCTACCAAAAGGTTACAACCCCTGTGGTTCATCGATATATTGCTGTTGTAGCAAACCACTCATCATACAGGGCTGTGCCAAAGGGCAAATCTTTCCCAATTAAAAAAACATGTCAATGCCATCAAAAGCAACTCTTGCGAGAATTGCCCCGTAGTTTTTTAATTTACAAATCTATACACATTACGCGCTACACAAATGAGGCCTTAAAACACACGACACAGTTTTTTAACATATTGGAACCATCTGAACTACTCTCGCACATATTGGAGCACCGATTATGCTTCTCACAAATATCAATCCACCTTCACTGTGCAATGGCACAATACTCTGTCAATAAACTCATGCGATATATTATTGAAGCCACCATCGTGACTCGACATGCTGCAAGTTAAAACGTATTCATTCCTTAAATACCAATCATCACTTCTGATATCACATTCCAATTTAAAAAACTTCAGTTCCCAGTTTGTTTAAGATTCACTGTCAGCATCAACAAGGCACAATCACTTAAAGTCATACAACTCAGTCTCATTAAACCGTGTTTCTCCCACGGTCAAGTGTTTGATATTATTTAATACCTTTTTACTTTTTATAAAGAGATATCACTTAAATTTCTTGCCACATATGGTTATTTTAATAAGTGTACATGTATACTCTCTCGGGGAAAAATAATTAAGTAAAAAATTCACATTTAAAAATTTTTTTTCTTTTTGCACATGGCACAGACTTATTTCATTTCATTTAATTGTTTCTAAAGTTACATTTCACATCTACAAACGTTGCTAATTTTAAAAATTCAGGTAAGCAAAAAAATTATTCACTTTGTACTCAACAAAATAAAAAAAAAAACCTTTTATTTTGGTCTATTAATCTATTTTTCTCAAAATTACCTCAACTTACAAAAATATTTCTAATTTTTCTGTCTTCCTATTATTTAAGTAATTTGGGGTTAAAATATACTATATTGCCCAAATCAACACATTTCATTGTTGTGTTCAATATAAGATACACATTTCAGTTGTAAAATTTAAAAAATAAGATACTCATTTTTTCGGTTTTCAGTAAAGAAAAGCATGTTTCTCACTCCTTTCACCATTCAATTTTCTCAACTGCCTTTTTCAAAAACTTAAATCTCTAATTCTTAGAAAATACAATTTTTGGCATTGTAGTAATATATGCATGTGTATAAGATCTATTTTAAAAATAATACAACAATAAACACAAATTGTGCAAGTTTTTATTACAAATTTCAACCAATTTTAAATTTGAAGAAATTTTTAATTTTTAATTAACATCGCACAAAAGCAACACAATTGGCTATTAACGAGGGTCTGGTATCAATTCCCTAATTGAGACATCCGAGGTAATTTTGAATTATCGTCATACTATAGCAACTCAACGTGCTATTTACAACGGTCCGGTATCAATCCCTAAGTAAAAGATCCAAGGCAATTTTTAATTAACGTCTTATAATAGCAACTCAATGGGCTTTTGACTACGGTCCGGGATCAATCGCCTAAGGAAAGTATCCGAGAAAATTGGGTAATTTTTAATTAACGTTCTCAAGCACTACAACTACCTATTAACTAGGGTCGTAGTTAAATCCAATAAGGGACATATACGTGGACAACCACGGTCATATGATAACATAACACCTCAGCTGGCACCCCACCCTCTAAGTAATTGTGACGTCACACCTATTCACTCTCTTCGCAATTCCAATTTCACAATAACGAGGCTATCACGCCGTTGTCCGTGGTGTTGGTTTGCGGAGCAAACCAAATGGGAATGTGTAGCAAACACCGGTGGTTTACAAATGTTCCCAATAGACACACCTAACCCCACAAAGTACAGCACGGGCAATGCCGTGCTAGCCACGCAGTGGCTAGTTGTTAATATAAAACTTTCAGCAAAGAGAGAGAGAGAGATCAGTGAACTATTATTAGTGTGCACAATAATTTTAATAGAGCTGTTTAAAAACTTGGATAGTTTATAATAAGCACACCAATAATATATTTATTCCAATTGAAGTAACAAATAAGGTTCCTCAGAAACGAGATTTAACAATGTATTAGTATTGAAAATTTGAATTTATATGTATAGAAATTATATAATTAAAATGGAGCCCCCTAGTAATATAAATATTTGTATGTAATTATTTTGTGTTTAATATTTCTGCTGAACAAGGTCAGTTCAATAAGTAACTGACATAGCTGCTGATGAAAAATAGCAAATCTTTCGTTTTTAACTCTATTTGAAGTAAAATCATTGTGATGTTGGAAGTGCCATTTTGCCCAGTGGTGCTTTCATTGTTGAAAAAGTATCAAATTAAAAAAAGAAAAAGAAAGAAAACTGAGCACACAAATAGGTTTCTCCCATTTTTATTGACATAAAAAATCTAGCATGATAAAAGTTCTGATTTGTTGACAAGATATATATAAACTGAAGATAATAAGTTTTCCTTTTTTTTTATACTGAAAAATAAAGAAATGACAAGGTAGCCCTTACATGAATAAAGTATTAGATACATGAACTGGTAACACTAATAAAATCATTTAGAACAACTTATTTGAACAAAGTATTGAATTAATTTGTTTATAAATTACTAGATATTATTCTGTGAGTGGTTATTTTACAATTATTAAATGTTTGTAATAATTAATGTATTTGGATTTGCAAGAAATTTAGTTTTATATCATTCATTTTTGAGTTAATCGTTTTATAATCTATTTTTAGCTTCAAGGAAGTTTTAAAGGCTGCATGCGAAATTTGAATCTGAATGGAAAAGCGAAAAATATTCCATTTGAAAGTTCCTGTTTTAAGCATGTTGAATTTGGAACATATTTTACAGGAATTGGCCATGTAACTCAAGGTACATTTATCAACAAAATTCCTTGTTTTTCTATTATATTACATCACAGCAGACATGATAAACTAAAATTAGCTACTCATCTTGGAATTTCCACCATTTGAATCATATCTAGAGTTGCTAAGATTCTGAGCTATTTGGGCTAAAAATGGTTTATATTGAACTGTCTTTACAGGAACAATAGCAAATGAAGTTGACTTAAGGTTATCTAAATTTAAACATAAGATTTTTTCAACATTGATATTTTTTGCATTGATGACTCGGCATTTCCAGCTATCAATATTGTGCTACTGCACAATAAACTGCATGCATATATTTACATGAATCAAGAAAATCATTAATAATGGCTTTCAATTTTTAAAAATTTAGAGAATGTGTTTAAATTACATTTAGTTCTTAATCAAAGTATATGCTTCTAATTTGGTTAAAATATTTGTTCTAAATTTTTCCCATGCATTTAAAGCCCGCTGTGACGTTAATAAAAAAAATACCCTCACATTTAAAAACTAGACAAAACATGTCAGTTATATTTGGATATAAAATCAAATCTATGAAAAGCACATTAATTGTTTGAAAGGAGGATTTTGATAATGCATGAGAAAAGTGCAAAAAGACATGTATAAGTAGTTTAATTGAAAACCTTTATTAATTTACATTCCTTTAAAAGAATATAGGGGAAGACGGGGTACAATGAAACAAAATTTACTAATTATTTTTTCCTATCCACAATTGTGCATGCACAAAAATATAATTAATGCATACTTTTAATCTTGTATTTTCCCCATTTAAATAAATTTTTATTAGGTTCTAAACAATATCTTTATGCTTGTAAAATAACAAAAAGTAAATGTCTCAAAGTGTTTCATTGTACCCCGTATGGCGGGGTACAATGAAACACATACTGGGGTACAATGAAACACTCCAAATGATGCAAGCAATTTTCACCCTATATAGTTTATTTTAGTCACATTCAACTTCATTTAAATTTATGATTTCTCCAACAGAATATATTTCCTTGTTTTAGTTCACCCTCATGGATTAAAACAATCATTTATACAGATACTGCTTGTGTCACACTGTTATGTGTGGATATCTCATTCTTAGTACTTCAGTGATCATCTGGAGCTGGAAAAAAATCCGGATCATCATCATCTTCAGAGTCTGTAGGAGGCAGAATTTGTTTTGAAAACAATCCCTTCTTAGTTTTTTTTTTTCCCCTTTTTCTTTCTAATTGCTTAACCAGAGCATTTTTTACTTGTGTGGTTAGAACTAAACTCTTTTTTTTCTGTTTTCCTACTCTTACTTTTCTTGGACCTGCCTTGGGGTAAGGTTTTATCTCTTGAGGATAAATGTATTTCCTCACAGGTTTAGAGCTAGTGCATGGTGTATGAACATTTGCGGATCAACCTGCAGTCGGTGATTCTGATTTACTTATGGCAAGATCCACCACTTCTGATTCTTGGGTTTTGTCTGTCTGGTCTTCAGTTTCATTACTCAGCTCATCAGTTTCATTAATCTGACCATGGGAATAATTTTCAGTAGGACAAGGCTTATCTAACACATACGAACACAAATAATCTTCTTCACAAAACATTTCTCTATTGAAAGGCCATATTCCAGTTGCTGAAAAACCTTTTGTAATATTTTGTGGAGTGATAAGAAAATAAGCAGTGCCAAGCAAAGAAGATATCTCATAGATAGAGATTGTACGACCTGGATTACACAGCATCCAATCATTTGCAGCTAGATTGAAGAAATTTTTAAGTGACTTGAACACAGTTTTGTCTAAAGGCGGCTGCAATTTGTTACTGGTATGGGGGTCGGTTACAACAACAATTCCCTTATTTTAGTAAAATTTAGAATGGAAATTGTAATACGTGATTCATGATTGTCTATTATTAGTAGAACTGGATTTTCTTTCGTTCAGTGTGTATGTGCCTGGAAATCTGTTAGAACATTAACAAAAACATCTCCATTCATCCAACCCAATTTTGTTGCATCACCCACAGTCCCACAAACAGCTCCATTCAACATGCAAAACTTGAAATTTACTCTAGGAATACTAAATAATGGGGTATAGAATTTCCAGAAGCATTAATAAATCCACACATAGTAACAAGAACACCCCTTTGACCAGAAATTAATTGACCTATTTGTTTTTGGCCCCTTTGACCGAGAAATTTAGGAGGATTGTGAACTGTAGTAAGTGCAGTTTACGCCTATGAAATAAATAAACTATTCTTAAATGTTTTTGAATATAAAAAATCTAACTTACTATTGAAATCTGTACTTTTTTTAGAACGAAAAAAAAAACAGTTTAATTTTGCATGCTTTCAAAATGGTTACTGTTTTGAGTTGGTGTTGCCTTCTCCTATTAATGTTAGGTGTTGCCATTTCCTTAGTGAAAGTGTTTTATTTAGATTAGTGTGTATGTGCCTGGAAATCTGTTAGAACATTAACAAAAACATCTCCATTCATCCAACCCAATTTTGTTGCATCACCCACAGTCCCACAAACAGCTCCATTCAACATGCAAAACTTGAAATTTACTCTAGGAATACTAAATAATGGGGTATAGAATTTCCAGAAGCATTAATAAATCCACACATAGTAACAAGAACACCCCTTTGACCAGAAATTAATTGACCTATTTGTTTTTGGCCCCTTTGACCGAGAAATTTAGGAGGATTGTGAACTGTAGTAAGTGCAGTTTACGCCTATGAAATAAATAAACTATTCTTAAATGTTTTTGAATATAAAAAATCTAACTTACTATTGAAATCTGTACTTTTTTTAGAACGAAAAAAAAAAACAGTTTAATTTTGCATGCTTTCAAAATGGTTACTGTTTTGAGTTGGTGTTGCCTTCTCCTATTAATGTTAGGTGTTGCCATTTCCTTAGTAAAAGTGTTTTATTTAGATTAGTGACAACCAGTAATATGTTATTTTATATCAGTGATATTATATTTACCAGTGATATATTACTTCAAGTAAATGCATTCACCCGGGGCACAATGAAATATGTTTCATTGTACCCCATCTGCAAGTGTTTCATTGTACCCCGTACTGAGGTTACTAAATAAAAAAAATTGTCAAGCTGCTAATATATATATATTTTTTAATTTTGGTTTTGGAGGTATGAAGACAACAACACAAAGATAACAATGTATAGAAAAAATAATTATTACATATAACAACGAGGAAAAAGAAACAAAATTACTTTTAGTAAAGAAACTTACTTTCAATGGTGAAAAACCAATAATCTTCTATTGCTAATGTTGTAGAAGTGCGAATGTATCCAAATCACATCAGTAATTGGTACTTATAGTTGTATAACATATATATATAAATTGCAACTCTTTGTGACAAATTTTACTGATTTTAGAAGTAATGTTTCATTGTACCCCGTCTTCCCCTAAATATAACAATAAAAAGTAGCATAATCTTGACAAGAAACCAGCTGTCAGCTTATGTGGGAAGTGAAGTAATCCATTCTTTTTATACCAATTTAACTGCAAACAATTTTATAGACAATCTACTTCATAAAATCCTGAATATTTTGTATATATTTTTCAGATGTAGCATTTCATTTGGGAAAAGAAATGGATTTAAGTTTTCAGTTTAGAACTCTCAACTACAATGGAATCATCTTCAGCATAATTTCACCTTCTAGTGGCATATGGTTTGAATTATCTTTGGCAGATAAAATGGTGAGACAACCAAATTTCATAAAGTTAAATACATAAATCTGTGAAGAATTTATAGTTGAAAAAAAAACAGACATTGGGGCAGGGCATTACATCTGCTCTTTTAAGGAAAATGTCAGGGCTGAAGTTCCTAACTATTCCTTGTTGATTCTGAGCAAGGATTTTATTAATTTTAATGGAACTTATTTTAAGAATTTCTGAATTTACCAACCTTACTGTCTGAGTGTAATAAAAAATTTTAAGTCTTACCTTTGGAATTGAATTTTAAGATAACTTTTTGATAGCCTAAGAACAGTGAAATGGAGAGAACATAAATTTTTATTCTTTTCCAATTTTGGAGTTTCTCATGTTTTAGAAATCGTATGGCATTGAGTATAATCTTTATATACATATTTCTCTAATGCATGGGGCAAAGAAATAAACATAATTTGTATGTACATGTAAATTCAACCGCTATGAGATTTAACTCTAATTTTGCCATTTAGCTTCAACTGTTTGATTTGAGCTATGGAGCTGCAAAAACTACATGGAAGAGCTTGCTACTCTAATGCAACTCTTCGGCAGTCTCATTAAAGAAAGCAATGGGAAATCTGGAAGACATAAACCATCAATGGAAAGAAAACACTAGCTAATGCAAAATAGGTTGACATTTAAAAAAATGTTGGATCATCGTTGAACAAGTGAATGGGATGCAATTGAAGGGAACATTCAGAAGTTAATTGGGATTTTGAACTGGATTGTACATTTTTGCTAGCTATTGAAAATATAAATTATTACCAGCAAGAAGTACTAAGCATTGCTTTACATTTTTGATTGACGTTATTTTATTAGGTAAAAAATAAATGTGCATATATACATGCATATGATTACTATAAATGGATTTGAATCAAGTATCAGATGAGTCTTATTGTTCCATCAATAGACATGAATAATTTAGAAACAAGTGCAGGTCTACTAGATTGCCTGCTAACAAAAGACTAAATTTGTGTATTAAAACTAGAACTGATTTGTTTTTCTTAAACGTTTTAGGTTGTAGCTAGCTTACATGGAGATGAATTGCTACTTAATTTGGATCAAAAGTTGAAAACAGACAGCTCTTGTGATTACAAATGGTATACTATCAGAATGGAACTCAAAAACAATCATTTCACTTTACTGGTTGACGATTTAAAACCTGTTGAACGGAAAATTGAAAGAGTTCCAACAAACTTCGGCTTTGCTGAAGTTTATATCGGTGGAAAGCCTGGTATGTAATTTTTAGATTTTAGCTGTAAACGTGTATATATTTTCTTTATTTGCTACACAAGAACAAATTCCATCTGCCTGCGCAGTGCAGTCAGCAGTAAAACTACTTATAAGATAAGGTGAAAAGGACTCTTTAACTAAGAAAATATGTCTACTCTGAATAAAAATTAGTCATAAATTACAGAGAACTCTCCCATGATGTAAACATACACATGGGCAAATTATACCTGTGGCTTAATGTAAATTCCAAATATTTGAACCCCTCCACACACACACACACAAGACTTGTTGAATTGAGAGTGACAGCACTAATCACTTGGCCACCAGGTTTGCAGCAGTTAGATAAGAAAACCAATGTACTTAAGTGTTGCTGATTAAAATTTTTCTCATTAACTAATTGGGTTCACCTGCTGTTCTAGCAGCCTGTGAGCTGTAGGCAGATTTGATTCTTTCAGGGTCTCTTCTGTATCAGTAAAATTTCCCTTGTGTGCGTATGTCCATTTACTTGATGTTATTTTGCACAGCTTGTGCTACTTAAGGTCCAACTAACTGGTTTATTTCAATAAAATACTAGCCACCCGTGCCAGTTGCTTTTGTAGGGTAATTGGTTTGCTTTGCAAACCAAATGGGAATTTGTAGCTTATTGGATAACAGCCCTAACGGAATTGCCTGTGGTGTCGCCCGTGACAGTTCTTTTTGTGGAGAGTCACATTGCCCGTGGTGTTGACTTGTTTCAAAAACCAAAGAATATAAATATTTAATTGAAAAATTATTTGTTAAAAGAAAATCAAACGTATAAGGTATCTATGTGGTGTAAAATTTTCTGCAAATTTCAAATCCGTTAAAATTTTTATTCTTTCTTTAAAAATCGCTTAAGAACACCAGTCATAACTTTAATAATTTCATTTGCATCACTCGAATCCGTTTCGAATCAAACGAAGGTCATTCGAATCTGTTTGCTGCCATTTGAGACGGAAGGTGGAAAAATTTGGCATGGTTCCAAAGGCTGACGTCAATAGTGACACAAGGGAGGAAAGTCTAAATTTTGGTACTTCTTCATTTGAGGTTCGGGTGACAGCACATTCCGGAGGAAGAAAGAACGGTGATAAAACTGTTTAATTAATTTTAAAATGTTCTAGATTGAATTTTTAAATTTGCCACGACCCAAAAATTGCAAACAATTCAGACTACTTGTGTGCCAAATCCCATTACTGTAAGTGCCATAGATTCTTCAGAACTTTGCATGCAGAAAACAGACAAACACTTCCTTTAATGTTAGAGATATCAACAAAACTAGATTCACCCTTTACACATGTACAGTGAAACTTCGAATAACCATCAGGGTCAGGACCATGATGATTAAACGAAGAGACGGATAAGAGAAAGCCTTAAACAACAACTCACCCTTATCTATTGCATATGAACCAATGCTAAAAAAATGCTCGTTTAAGAACTGAAAATACACTGTACATACATGTATTTTATTTTAACAGAAACAAACAATATACAATTTACATTAAGTACATATTGTTACATGAACTTTCGCTCTAGATATACATATTCAAATTTTAAAAGTCTCATTTTTAGTTTCTTTGAGGCTTGTGCTTTCTGAGCGGTAATGTTCCGTAATAATGGACTGAAGGTTAATCAAAGTTTCACTGTATGTATAATTTGGCCATTTTAAGAGATTGAAAGTGCCTTGTGCAAACTAATATTCCTTTGTTTTGCAATACAGACAATCATAAATGAATAAACATGAGTAGATTTTAAAAATCTGATTGAGTTTTTCCTTTGAACTCTCTTTGTCATTATCTGCATGATTGTCTAAGTGAAAGCACTAATGTATGAGCTAATCAAGTTTTCAAACCAAGTAGCGTTGAATAAATATTTAAGTAGCAGTCATTGGTTTTATTTATTGTCAGTTTTAGATTCTTATACATCTGGTGCACCAAAAATTTAAATATCGCATAAAAGCATTACATTAAGCCATGTGTATTGTAAAAGTTTGTATTGCATTGCTTAATTTTATTTCTATATGCAGAAATTTAACTTTGCATTCATGTTTTTAAATGTTTTGACGAGGTAAATATTATCAAAGTCACTGCAAGGTAATTGCATATAAAATGAATGATTATAACTGTACACAATTATTGTACTTGTGAGAGCAATTTATAAAATTGAAATCTTTCTCCCTTCTATAGATAAATATTTAGGTGCTGGAGAAAATGAAAATAATTTTGCAGGTTGTGTTCGAGGTGCAACTTTGAATGGAGAATCTCTGCACATTAAAAATCCATCACCTGAAAAGGATATTGTACAGTACACATGTCCAGACATAAGAAATTAAAATGTGATAAACAATTTATTTATAACTATTTATTAACAGTTTTTAAAAAGTGTAACATTTTTGTAAATTCTAATATATACATTTTGCTTACATCTTTGTGTAATAAAAAAAATCAACTAATCATAGTGAGTGGTTATAGTTTCTTTCAAAAGAACCAAGATGAATTCATCCTGTTGAGGAAAGCTGTGAATGTAAAATGATAATTCTCATCACTACATATACAGAGATGCCAACCTGTGATGGAAGTTTTCAGTAGTACCAAAGGAAAAAATCCGTAGATTTAAGAATTTTTCAGTAGTCAGTAAGTAAAAATTTAAGAAATCAACTTTAATAACACGCATATATCATTAATTCAAATATTTGATTACAAATTTTAAACATATACAACACATATTATTTATAATTAGTAAAGTATATCATACACAATTATTGGTTCTATGTGTTTTCATGTATGAAAGAATTATATATAAAAAACATTTATTAATTAAATTTAAGCAATCTCTCCCACTTACTAAAAAAATATATAATAACGAAAAAAATACAGAAAAAGGTAATCGAATTGATTGTGAAAAATAAATAAAATAGAATTTTTCTGTAGAAAAAATCAGATTCCATAATTTGTGGTACCCGATTCACTTCCGTAGAAACTGGAGAATCTGTAGTAGTTGGCATCTCTGTATATACCATTTTACATATGCATAAAATGCTTTGCATAGCAGTCAGTAGTGTTTTTGATGGTAGAGAACATGGTTCACGTGATGGAATTTCTCAGCTCCAACATTGATTATATCTGTGAGAGCTGAGAAGTCTAAGTCGAAAGTTCTCAAAATAACTTTGCTTTCCTTTCGAAACTTTTATAGGTCATTTCGGCTGTCTGACATCTGTATTTAACGTTCTGACTTTTGTATTTTACAATATTGCTATATTTTTTTTCTTCTAAAAATGATTTTTTTTGTTTTCTCATTTTGTTCTGTGTCAATTTTCCAACTTTGTCATCCTCTTCTTTTGTCATTTAGTATTTTTGTGCTTACACGTTTTGCCCTTCACTTGACTTTCCCCTTCTGTGTACTTAAATGTGTATGTACATATTGTGGATTGCTTAGCTCTCCCTTATCCCAGAATCTCCTCCGTAAGACGGACTATACAGCTGAAAGCCGCACAGGTAAAACAGTGTCTGCCGACGGCGTCCAATCCATCCAATCATTGCTGTTATCAATGTTTAAGATTCATTTAACTAATCACAGAAACTTTTCTAACTAAAATACAGTTTTCAATCAAAATTGCTTTCAAATTATTTTAAAGCACAGTCAAAGATAAATGTATTATTTAAAGTGCCAGTCAATTTATTAGTATTTTACATTGATTAGTTTAGTGTATACCCAGAAAAAGCCATCTATTTTTACATCCAGAGATGACTCAATACTGAACATTCATTAGTGTTCAGTACTTTTTGATAGTCCAAGAAATTAAATAATAAATTATATACATCTTATTTAGTATTTAATGCTACATATGTCAATTTAAAAGCAATCGTCAGCAAAAAGTGATAAAAAATGTTTAAAGGGCACAGTAACTTCTAAGCTATTTTTGATTTTACGCATTTTTTACTGATTTACCACTGTTTTAGTGTATCTTATTCCAAAACATGAAATATACATTACAAAATAAGTATTTTCACATAAACAATTAAAAATTCTATTTAAAAAAAAAATCAACACATTAAAATTTTTACTGCAAATTTTTTTCTTTAAAATATTATTATTTTTTTTAATTTTGCTTGAAAATTTTGCTTAATTTTGCACCATTCTTAATCCTTGTTTCCTTCCATCTACAAAGTTATTGAATGCATCATTTTTTTTCTTCTAATGGCGGGCACATTTTGACCTAAGTCATTGGCCACTACAAGACCGGAAGTGATGGCCACTTGTGAAGGAGCACCCAGTGGGAGGACCATCATTGCCCCAAACAATTTATACTTCGTAATTTTGAACCATGTTCAGATGACGAAGCAACACCTGAGCTGGTATACGCTTACAAGCATCCATGCCCGAACCCGGATTCGAACTGGGGACCTTCCGATCTAGAGGCTAACACCTTAACCACTATACCGGTTGGTCGGCATTGAATGCATCATAAAAACAAAGTTTCAAATTTCTACTAATTACAAAAAGCTGTATTTTAATTATAGCATGTTGATTAAGCTGTTTAAGCAATTAAAGCTGTTGTAATTATAGCAAAAACAGCAATCTCAGAATAGGACTTGTTTAAAACTTAGTTTCAATCGTGACATTCAATGAAAAAACAAAAATAAATCGCTAAATAATGGACTAAATATATGCTCACCTAAGTTCAAAACTGAAGCCTTCTAAAACATTTTTCTAGCTGTTCAACCTAAATGCTTAAAATCATAACTTTGATAATTTATAAGCAGTATGAAACTGAAACATTACAGCATGTAGCAGTAGCATTCAGAGTAAATTGTATTCCATCATCAACACCAAGTGCAATTTATTGTATTATGTATGCATATAAGATAGGTGTAAATGGTTTGAACAGAAATAGTGATTTTTGTGAAATGTTTTATTTTACTTCAGTATATATGTAGTTTTAGTTTCATTACCTTTTTCAGGTACAGTGTAATTAAAGAGAGTTACTTTCAATGAGAATACAAATTATGACAAAGATTAGAATATATCTATATCAGAAGCATCCTTTAAAATATGAAATGAAGCATTTTAGTTTCTATTTCAAACAAATAGTCTGCTTGTAAATTCTTTTAAAGTATGAGCTGCTAGTATAATACGCAAAATGAATTTAAATAATTAAATTTTTAAAATATCTTACTCTTATAAAAGGAAATGTTTGCCATCCACTACGCAGTGTCCTGACGAATCTATGGCACATACAAATAATAAAATTTGGCATACAGGTAGTCCGAATTTTGCAATTTTTGTACCAAGCCCAAATTTTAAAATTTAATCTAGAAGATTTTAAAAGGAATTTAATTATTATTGTTTTCCTTAGAATGGCAACAGCATAAAGATACGCGATTCTAAATTTATTTTTTGCGTGTTTCCGTTTCATTTTCCGAGGAACAACTTTTCAGTGGACGAAAAAAACTAAGTTTTAACTGGAGTAATGCAGTTCTTTTTTTCTATCTCCTAGATCGTTAAAAATAGAGTAAAAATTTTAACGGATTTGAAATTTTCGGAAAATTTCACACTAGATCGATAAATGAAAATGATTTTCTTTAAACAAATAATTTTTAAATTGTAACTTTTATATCTGTTCCAATACGAATTTGACATTTGCATCACAGATTCCATTTCCTGTGCTCAAACAATTCCAGCGAAGGAAAGCAAAATAAATCAAAAGTTTTTTGACTGGCATCGTTTGGTTCTATTTTATAAAGTGGGGATCGTTAACAATAGATTGAAAATTTCAACGAATTTGAAATCTGGAAAATTTTACTCCAGCTAGATACTTTACACGTTTGATTTTTTTCTTTTAATAAATAATTTTTCAATTAAATATTTATATTTTCGCAAGAGATTGTGACGGCACGCAGATTGGATCTCTTCGCAATTCGAACTTAGCTGCATTCGACAACGCCGTGATAGCTGTTATTCAATAGGCTAGGAATTCCCATTTGGTTTGTGAATTCGTAGCAATCACTGGGGGTTAGCGAGCAGTGGTCACACCTGACCCCACGAAAAGAACTGTCACTGGCAACGCTGTGTTGGCTACACAGTGGCTAGTATATAATAAAAATACATAAAGTAATATATACTATAGCATAAAACCAACATTCCTTTCGCAGAGTCAATCTTCTGCTTAAACTCGTGAAACCGTCTGAGAATAGAGCGAGCTTTTTCCCTCGCCTAATAAAAAAAAATCATTACAATGGTAATTGCTGCTACGATAAATTTGATATCTGGCAAACCCGTAAGTCAGAAAATGTAACCTTCATTTCTGTGAAGAATAAACACTCGTATATTTTCTTCACATCTGCCTTTTTTGTTATGGCAACCCTATCTGCTGTTACAGAATTCGGCCGCCATCTTGATTTGGCGACAAACGTCTTACCGTGAACGACCACTCCACCAATATTTCATTTCGAATATTCTAAAAAATCCCGTTAAACTGCGTTTGATTTCATCATTTGAAATAATTCTTTCCTTGGCGACTTATTAAGTGTGCCAACGGCATGCAGTTGCCACCGCTATAAACGTAGAATGAAGCTATACACCTGTGGTAAAAAAAATACAACTTAATTCAGTTTAAATTTACAACCTATTTTCGAATGTAAAATAACTTTTTTTTTTTTTCAAAATATTGCCCTTAAAAAAAGCATTTTGAAAATTTCCGTTGCAAAATATAGCTGCAGTCTAAGTTTAAAACGGTGTCCACGCCTTGGCGCACTTCTAAAGTCGCCAAAGAAAGAAATTTTAACGGAGTTTGAAAGTACTTTCGAGAATATTCAAAATGAAAATTTAAACTCTCCGCTTGCCATAAAAGACGAAATAACTGAGCATCTTATTTTCTAGTTGAAAGAAAAATCACATTAAAAGCTGATCAACTTAAAAGATTTCATTTATACTTTTTCCGCCGCATCATGACGTTTCACGGCCGCTAGATAACAGCTCCGCTTTTTTAGGAAACCGTAGCTTTACCTACGAAATATACAACAACGTACGCTAACTAGCTCAAAATCCAAGTTCTCCAGGTTTGCCAACAAACTAATAAGCTTCTCACAAAGAATTCTTTTCAAAAAGGAATTTGCAAGACTTATCAGCTTGCAAAATTTTGGAGTGCAACGTTGGCGATATATGCCTCATTTTACGTTTATAAAAGGCCAAAAGTCGGAATTTTTCGTAAAAAATGATAAAAATCGGTCATTTTCTCAAAAATTTTACGAAATGTCGGAAGAATCTCATCTTTGAAGTAAGAACATACATATTTTCGCACTTTCGTTATTATTATTTTTTTAACATTTATTCTTTGGCTGTAATTCCATGATATAATTTAATTCTTCAGAAAAAATTGTAGAAAAAGCGGTAATTCTTTTAATCAGAAGATTTTCACCCCTGAAGTTTTAATTGCATCGATTTTATTTATTAACAAATACAAATACAAATATTGACGACCAGCTACAGGCTCAAGCCCAACAAGGCTGGTCCTTTGTTTATGAATTCTCCAATTCCCACTGACTATCCAATTGTGTCTTAAATTCGTACACTCCCTTTGAATTAACTATATTTTCTGGCAACGCGTTCCAACTGTCTATTACCCTATTAAAGTAGTAGTTTTTCCTTAAATCCCGATTAAAATGTGTCTTATTCAATTTATACCCATGGCCCCTTGTTCTGTTATCCCTATTGAAATTTAAGCCCTCTGTGTCCCCTTGTTTTACAAACTTGAAAAGCTGAATCAAATCCCCCCTCCTTCTTCTTTCCAGTGTATACATGTTTAGCTTACTTAAACGTTCATTATAGTCGAAATTTGCTAGCCCCTTTATTATTTTTGTAGCTCTGTGCTGAACCCTTTCAATTGATTCTATGTCCTTTCTCATATATGGAGCCCAGAATTGTACAGCATATTCTAGATGTGGTCTTACTAAACCCTTATATAATGGCAAGATTATATTCTTATCCCTTGAAGTTACAGTCTTTTTAATATACCCCAATAACCTATTAGCCTTTTTACCCGCAGCTGAACATTGGTGACCCATTTTAAAATCCCTGTGAATTATCACCCCAAGATCCTTGACTGTTTCTCCCTCCTTTACCTTTACTCCCTGCAGACAGTACTCGGCTCCACTGTTCCTGTAACCCATATGCAGAACTTGACATTTCCCTACATTAAATGACATACCCCATTTTACAGCCCATTCGGATATCTTATCAAAATCTCCTTGTAAATTTCCTATCTGTAACTTGGTATCCACTGTCCCCCATATTTTTAAGTCATCTGCAAATATACTGATTCTATTCTTGATCCCCTGACCTATATCATCTATGAAAATTATAAATAAAATTGGTCCCAAAACTGATCCCTGAGGCACCCCACTTATAACTTGTGTCCACTGTGAATAATTTCCTTTTACCTGCACTCTCTGCTTTCTACCCAATAACCAATTCTTTATCCATATTAATGTTTTTCCCTGAATCCCCAGCCTTTCCAATTTAAACAGTAATGCCTCATGAGGTACTTTATCAAAAGCCTTTTGAAAATCTATGTACATGATATCCACACTGCTCTTATTATCCAGCTCCTCAGTAATTTTTTCGTAGAACTTCAAAAGGTTTGTAGAACAGGATCTGCCCTTCCTAAACCCATACTGATTCTCTGATAACAGTCCCCCCTCCTCCAAGTATAACATTATATGCTTTTTTAACAGAGATTCAAATATTTTGCAAATTACTGATGTTAGACTTACTGGTCTATAGTTGCCCGGATCACTTTGTATTCCCTTTTTGAAAATTGGAGTTATGTTGGCCAACTTCCAATCCATTGGCACCCAACCTGTGCTATATGTTGAATTAAATATCGTGTGAATTACTTCCCCCAGTTCTTCCGCGCATTCCACTAGTACTCTCGGATAAATATCGTCTGGCCCTGGTGCTTTAGATGGCTTAATTCTTTTCAACTGATGTACTATTTCTTCCCTGTTGAATTTGCATTCTTTAATTATACCCCCTGCAAAGGCTCCATCCTTGGGATCCTTTTTTAAACTATAGTTACCATTGAAAACCCCCAGAAAAAAGTCGTTTAACACGTTTGCCATTCCCTCCTCGTCTTGAATTAATTCACCTCCCTTCCCCTCTAACGGTCCCAGTGTAGTGCTAAATTTATTTTTACCACTTGCATATGCAAAAAATTCTTTTGGGTTTATATTTATTTCCCTTGCTAATTTTTCCTCCAAGGACACCTTTTGCTTCCGACTAATAGTTTTAAACTCCTTTCTGGCTTTCTGATATGCCTCCATGTCCCTGTCGTTACCAGTGCTTTTATATACCCTGTATGTTCTTTGTTTTAATTTTAAAGCTTTGTGTGTTTCCCCTGAAAACCACATAGGGAGCAATTTTCTAGATTTTCCTTTTTTCCTGAACGTTACATGTTTTTTTAACACCATGTCTAACTTATTCTTGAATTCCTCCCATTGTTCAGAATGATGCAGTGCTAATAAT
Organism: Metellina segmentata; assembly: GCA_947359465.1. NCBI lineage: Eukaryota > Metazoa > Arthropoda > Arachnida > Araneae > Tetragnathidae > Metellina > Metellina segmentata. The sequence goes on along the minus strand of OX375882.1, from coordinate 49,471,490 downwards.
CCCCCTTTGAATGTTTCCTTTAACTCTTCCCTTATCTTATGAAAATTTACCTTTCTGAAATTTGGAATTATTCTACTATTGATTGTGTATGCTGACTGAAAATTTATACTTAATCTGATACTTCTATGATCACTTTCTCCCAGTGGCTCACCTATAACCAAATCCTGCACCCTATCCTCATCATTGCTAAAAATCAAATCCAATATTGCATTGTCCCTAGTATCCTCATACACCATCTGGTACAAAAAACAATCCTGTATCACTTCCAAAAATTCTGCCCCTTTCCCATTTGTAGCTAGATTGTTTGTCCAGTCAATATTTGGATAGTTATAGTCCCCCATTAAAATTAATTCTCCTTTTTGACATGCTTCGTTTATCAGATTGCACATGCCCTTTTCCTGCTCTTCACTACAAACAGGAGGTCTATATATATTACCCAGAATTAGTCCTTTGCCTTTGTCTGTATTCAGTTTCACCCAGACTGATTCTATACCCTCAGTTTTACTATTTAACTTTATTTCTGTACAGTTTAAGAATTCTCTCACATAAATCAAAACCCCACCCCCTTTCCTATTCTCTCTGTCATCCCTAAACATTGTGAATCCACTTAATTCTAAAATTTGTGCATCTTCACTGCTTGCCCAACTTTAAGTAATCCCAATGATATCTATATCCTCTGCTTGTGCAATTCCCTTGAGCTCATCCATTTTATTTCTCACACTGCGAGCATTACAATAAAATACTTTTAGCTTATTTTTCACCCTTAAATTGCACTTTCCCCTTGTATTATTTGTCTTGGTATTGTTTTTCTCCCTTACATTGCACTTTCCCTTTGTATTGTTTGTCTCCTGCAATTTAGACCCTGTTAGTTTTCCTAAGCAATTACTGTGTACTGTCAACCCTCTATGTCCTTCCCATCCCTGCTTGTATACTAGTTTTTTGACTCCAGAATATTCAAAACCCGCTTGCCAACCTCCCTATTACCTATCAAGCTTAAATGCAAATTGTCCCTGCTTATCCAATCCCTCCTACACTCCTTCCAAACATCTAAAAATCTAACCTCCTCCCTCTTACACAAATCCCTTAACAACCCGTTCATCTTATTGGCCCTTTGATTTAACCACCCATTGCCTAACCCATACCTAGGTAGTAATCCTAATACTGTTACTTCTGCCCCATGAGACTTAATGCCTCTTAAAAGTGTTTCTGCTTCCCTCTTAAACTCGACATTTGTAGTCCTCTCTACGTCATTTGTTCCCACCCACACTACTGCCTTTTCCTCCCCTTTAACCACACCTGCCTTAACTGCCTCAACTACATGTTTTACCCTGGCACCTGGCAAACAACACCTTGCAAAATTGCGCTTTTTACGCCCTACCATTTCTCCCAAAACCCTAACCATTGAATCACCAACCACTACTCCTCTAGTTACCTTATCCCCCTGATCAACATGCCCCAAGTTTACACATTGGACACCCTTTTCCACTCCCTCTACAGCCCTCACCTTCAAAGCCTCCAGCTCCTTCCTCAAATCACCCACCTCTAAACAACTCTTGCATGTAAATTCAACCTTCTCTGACATTTTAACCCCGCTCACACACCCCTTTCCTGCCTCAACCATATTCCCACACAAGTCACATTCCACATAGAACTCCCCACTGGCTCCCTCTGTCCTCATCTCCTTGAACATTCTAACTATACCCATGCTTATGCAAAGTAACACTCAATGCACAGAAAAAGCACTACACAAAATCAAACACACAGAAAAAGCACTGCACTTGAATGAAAACAAACAAGACACAAAATATTTAGGCCCAACGAGACATACGTGAATTAGGCCTAACGATACATACGTGAATTAGGCCTAACGAGACTTGACTTAGGACTATTTGACAAGTCAAAAACTAAGTACAAGGACTTTAAAAACAAATAGAAATGTTTGAACTGATAGAAAAAGAAGTAATACACTGCTTAGTACTAAATAAATGAAGAATAAGTAAAAAAAACTTGAATTTCGCGGGAGCTCCGAAAACGCGACGCACACTGCTCGACACCTAGCGGCGGACCTGGTTAACCAAATAAAAAATAACTGTACCACAAGAAAGAGTACATTCTAAGGTTTTCAGTGATGTTTTCAAATTTAAAAAATAATAGTATAAAGGTATAGATGACAGTTTTACTAAAAAATAACCAAAATGTCCCGATTTTCCCAGAATTTCAAAAAAACTATTATGATTGTTTTAACAAAAATATCCCAATATTCAAAATTTGTACGAACCAACTTTTGATCGCATCAAATTTATTTAACCAATTTCAAAAATAATTGTACCGTAAGAAAGAGTACATTCTATGATTTCCTGTGATGTTTTCAAATTTAAAATCGAATAGTAATAAGCTATAAATATGACAATTTTACTAAAAGTCATGATATTTCCAGAGTTTCAAAAAACTATTATCAGAAACCAAATTAAAAATTAAAATTAAAAAAAAAAAAAAAAAAAAACGCTTTAGAAATTGATGTGAAGAAGAACTCTAGGAAAAAAAAAACTCACAGCTGAAGAATGAAAATTTTTACGTCTCTTGCTCACTCGTGTAACAAATTTCACTTTTTTCGACTTTGACACTTAGTAAACCATAAACTAATTGCTGCACTGAAATTTTTTATTCTTTCTCTTGTTCCCTGTACAATTTTGAACTAACCAGGTTAATTGCATAATTTTCTGATCCGTACCTTCTCAGGAAACCGTCTAAGAATCGAGCGAAAAAGCTAGTTTTCAATCCTGCGACTGCAACAACTTTTTTTAATACAGATACACTATTCAGATTTTTGAGAAAAAAAGTTTAATAACCTTTTACAATCACATAAAATATAAAAAGACTTCACAAAATAGTAAATTACTTAGATCAATTAAATTCTGGTTGGGATCACAGAAAAACACAAATCTCTTTTTTGCTCAATATATAAAAATAATACAACTTTAAAATGTTTTAGAAAACAACTTTAAAATAAGTTTACACAATCTTAATTGAAAACTAGACAGCCGATGAAAGGAATTTTAACATTAGCAATTAGATAAAGGCAAAACATTTTCCTGGTTTTTTTTAAGAAAATTCTTGGAATTTTTATCATACACAAAATTTTCAGACATTGATAAAAACAATTCTCTACTTTTTGACTTTGTAAAACACTAAAATACATCTTTTGAAGAGTAAAAAAGTAGATAATCTAAAATATTTCACAACAAATACATCTCATGATTGAAAATTTAAAACTTGTACAGCAAGTTTTTATATCAATTATTAATGACCAATAAATATTGTGCTACAGGAATATAATTTTATAAAAATGATGAATAAGATCACAAAATAAAAGTTGAGGTAATATAAGACAACAAAAAAAATCATTACATATATGTTTAAAATGTAGTTTTAGACTAGAGTTATTCTGGAGAATCAGAAACAAAACAGGAGACATTCCATATCATCTGGAACTATGGATTTGTGTAGAGTAATAAGAATCCTGGTTTCATAAATTCAGTTATAAAATCAATATAAAGTAAATAACAAAACTTGCAGATCTTGTCAACCATACTCCCAACAATATTTTAATTCATACTTTTACTATATTTACTTTGTTAATCGCAAATCCTTACCACAGGTTTCGATAAAGAATCATATAAAATCTTTGCATTTTGAGTTAAAGGTTTAAAGTCTGTTAATATCAATTCAAGCATCTCCAATAACATAGCTTTAACAGTGGTCGGAGTTGTCTCAGCTACAATTTGCTTCCTAATTTTAGAAAGGAGAGTATCTAAACCACTGGGATCATTCTCTTTCACATTTTGAAAACATTTCGGAAACTGAAATAAGAATTGAACATCGGCATTAATCTTTATCCATAATTCATAAAATAAAACAACATATTATGCATCACAAATATGACGATGTTTTATAAATATAAGACATACAATCAAAAACTCTCTATTAATACAGATATTGTTCTGCAGTTAAAAAAACAGTCATTTAAAGCATACCTGTTCAACAAAAACTTCAGTCTCTTTCAATGAAGCTCCATCAATTAGCATACATAGATAGTCTATTATAGGATGAGCCAAAACCTTTAAACAGGAGCCTTCAATTCGTATGTGGTGGAAGATTTCACAAGCAAATGTTGTATCCAAAAGAAACTGATTCAATTCTAGATATGATTTATTTTTTTCTAAAAACAAGATACCCTTGTAAAAAAGATAATAAAATACTAATGGAAAATAATAATATAATTAAATAATTAAAAACCTTTAAAATTTTAACATTTCAGGAAATTTTTGTATGTTAGTTCTTGTGCTGATTTGATTAAATTAATACAGTTACACTTCTAGCGAGTGTCTTCAAAGGGAAGATCATTTTGAGTGTAGAAAAGGATCTTACTTTAGGTACACTTCACACCCAAAAGTTAAGCAAAGAGAGCAAAATGTTAATTTCCAAAAGCCAATCTGAATTTGAGAGGCTGCAATTTGCTGCAGAGGTAGATGGAAGTATGCAATGTGTTATGTAACAGCCAATCTAGGTTTCGTGTCAAGAAATATGCAAAAAAGGTAGTCATATAAGAAGCCAGCATTGTGAAAGGTTAGAGCATTGGAGTCATTAACAAAATTATGTTTAAATCCAAAACAAATAAACAAAACTAACATTAATAGGTTATGTGACAACCCCCCCCCATCCAAAGTTTACAGCATGTGACCATGCTTTCCATGAGGTGATCAACCACCTCAGTCATGTAATTGCCATTCCTCCTGTAGAGCAGTTTGCAACTCTGTGAGAGTAGCTGGGGGTGAGAAACGTGCAGACGCAGCACAACATCCCAAAGATTTTTAATGGGATTAAGGTCAGGCGAATATGCTGACCAAACCATCAGCACAATCCCCTCATTCTCCAGGAAGTCGTCGATAATGCCAACTCTATGGGGCCGCGCATTATCATCCATTAAAACGTAAGAACCAACTGATGCAGCGTACTAGGTACCCACTACCACCAGACAACATAGTTAAACAACTTCGTTATGGTGGTGCAGGATTGCTCGCTTGGGACAGAATTATACTGCTCTCCAGAACAGATCTACATGTTCAAATCGGAACCATGGGAGTCCAAATTTATCGGGACAACATGTACGTTTGTTTAAGACTGCCATGGGTGTAGAATTTGTGCTCACGTTTCCATCACTTAATTACTTCACAAATTCATGTGTTCACTTTCAAAACATTATTCTCGGAACCTCACTCGTCAAGGAAATCCGTAAGACTAAATAATCCATCGGGCAAAAATTCAGAACAGTACACTTGCAGGCAGTTTTCTCGTATTTACTTCAAATAAGAAAGCCGACAATTTAAAAGACCCTATATTGTAAATCATCAAAATGAGCAATGGCAGATTTGTTGCGATTTCCGGAATGCCCTTATCTTCAAACGATATTTCCGTCAGTTGGTCAGGCGCTTCTTGTCCAGTTTGGGACCTAGGGCAATAAAACCCTAACATACAATCCGTCAGTCGGTCATAAAAATAAATCGCCTTTCTCAAGACATGCCGTCAAAGACTTGGTCGAGCCCTACAATGTATTTAAAGGATTCGAAAATGAGATAATCATCTTGTAGCATTCAAGTGCGAGCACCACATGCATTCATTTTGGGGGTAGAACCACTTTAAAGCCGTAAAACAAAGTGATAAAGTATCGGTATGCTGGGCCATCTATCTCCACATATTCAGAGGAAGAATTTAATCTTTTGGTACTTTGGATCTTTGAAACAATTTTTTTTCACTTTTAGCTAAATATAAACATTTACTACACAAATAAAATTTGTTCGAAGCTTCTTGATAAAGTTTTCATACATTTACGTGTTAGAAAACTTTCAAATTCGTTGTTTTCAAAATCTAATTTTGTGTTGCCCCTTGACCCTTCATTTATTACCCATTTCAGGGAATATATCAAATCTCTCTCTGTATATATATATTAATGGAAGGGAGGCTGCTAACTGCGTAGTTTATACAAAGGCCCCCCCCTCCTCCCTGTGCATTTTTTTACAAAAAAATGTCCAAAACTATCAGTTAAACAATTTTAAATAAATCTATTCAACAACGCGCTGGAGAAAAGTCAAACCTTTCTGATAAAACCTTCGTAAAAAGTTTTTTATGTTTATGGATATTGAGGCATGTGTGTGTGGAGATATACTACGTAAATGACTGCGATAGTTGTTTTGTTTTAATTAAATGGTTTGCAGTAATTTGTGAATGTAGTCGAAGGGTCACCCAACTATCTTGGGTACATGCAAAGTGTTGACAATGTACGAAAATCTTCATGTACTATAATTTTTATTTGTTTTCATACATTATACATTTTTTTTTCACTAATTTTGCGCTTCACCCACGAAATCGGCTGTCCGGAGCAAATGCCAAGTTTGCACTCCTCTAGATCTGGGCCTGCATCTATTGACAGGAAATGACATTAGTCCAAATTTGATTCAACGGTGCTGTTTAATGTTACTTTTGAAGTTAAAATGTTCCCTGATAGTGTGTGTGTGGAGGGGCGAAATATGGCTTTCGCCCCTTCTCCTCAGTGACAGGAGGGACCAAATACCCTTTGCCCTCCTGTTGACAAGTGCCTGTTGGCCCTCCTCTAGATCTGGGCCTGCATCTATTGACAGGAAATGAAATCAGTCCAAATTTGCTTTAACGGTACTTTTTAGTGTTAATTTTGAACATAAAATGTTAATAATGTTCCCTGATAGTATGTGTGTGGAGGGTCGAAATATGGCTTTCGCCCCTTCTCCTCAGTGACGGTAGGGACCAAATACACTCTGTCCCCCCTGTTGGCAAATGCCTGTTTGCCCTCCTTCAGATCTGGGCCTGCATCTATTGACAGGAAATGAAATTAGTCCAAATTTGATTCAACGGTGCTGTTTAATGTTACTTTTGAAGTTAAAATGTTAATAATGTTCCTTGATAGTGTGGAGGGGCTAAATATGGCTTTCGCCCCTTCTCCTCAGTGACAGGAGGCCCCCCCCCCGTTGGCACGTGCCTGCACAGAAGGGAAGTGCTCACTATCTGCCATTTGTCTTCTGGAAGCCATAGAAACACTTCTGTCTTGAAAACTAATTGTACAAAAGTTCCAAACACCAGGTGTGCAGAATATGTCCGAACGCACGAACGAGGTTTGAGGGAAATTCAGGCAGCTGTGGGGAAATTTTTGCCCAAGTTTATGTATAAAAAAAAACCTACTACAATTTCAATTGTTATCAGTGACGAACAAATATTTTGGCTAGCGACTATATTTACACCCTCTCCCATTTTTTTCTTTGCAGTGAAGCAAATTTTCAAATGGTTTATCTTCATATTTTACTGAAATTGGTGAAAGAAGATTGCACATGGGAAAATGGCAGTTTCTTTCTAGCCTATTGGATAACAGCCATCATGGCATTGCCCGTGGTGTTGGTTTGCGTCACAAACCAAATGGAAATTCGTAGCCAATTGGAATGAATTCCTTGCAAATTCAAATTTGGTTTGCTTAGCTTGAAAGAATCCTTGGACAGGCATTTCCATGGTGAAAGATACCATTTCACGTGGTTTTCTTCAGCATCTCGTCTCAAGGTGTATATGACGTCAAAGGTGATTGACAACTTTCACAAAGAGACAGGAAGGCTGCCATTTCTTGGTAATAACTAATATAATCCATCAATGTAAATTTTTTTGTTGTTGTTGGAATAACTATAATTTTGTTAAAAAATTTGTAAGCAATAATCATCAACATTGTACTCTAGTAGTCGCTTAAACTGGAATGAAAATATGGGGACGTTTTCGGGGAAACTTTGGACAAAACAAATTGTGTTCTGGGGAAATATTGGGCCCTGAAACATTTTCTGCACCCCTACCAAACACTTTTTACAGCACTTACATGAAACTCCTCTAACCCTTCACAATGCTGGTTTCTTATACGACTGCCTTTTTTTTTTGTTGCGTATTTCTCGACATTAAACCATGATTGGCTGTTACATAACACATTTGCATACTTCCATCTACCTCTGCAGCAAATAGCAGCCACTCAAATTCATATTGGCTTCTGGAAATTAACATTTTCCTCTCTGTGCTTAACTTTTAGCAGTGAGTATATATTGAATACACTTTTTCATAGCTCATTTGAAAAAAATAACAAGCATTTTGTCTCAGGTTATATCCTTCTAAAATGTAATTCAACTTAAAAACACCTTTAAATTTTGAAGTTAATCAATTATTGAGTCAAACTAAATTAAAAAGTCAATAAAATCAAGTCAAATAGTTATATCCAGGTAAAAGTACGGATGAAAAAACGTTTCTTACCCATGTAGAGTCCTTGCAGTTTTCTTAATATAATTGTACGAAATTTAACTTGATTAACTGAAATGTCCCCATGATGCTGAGCAAACAATGCTACTGCATGAGAATTCCATTTACTCTTTAATGCATACTGAAAAAGGTTCTCCACAAATTTTTCTAAATCTTCAGTAGTAGTGCATAATGATTTTACGTTATCAGCACAAGGTGATAATGCTTCTTTAGGACTGGATGACAAGTTGATTTTAACAATCTTTTCACATAATGTCTCGTATTCATCTTTAATCACCTGTTAAAAAAAGAAAAAAACTAGAGATGTCATAATTCTTGGTAATAATCTTTTGGAGTATTTTCTCCAGCAAGAGAATAATCGAGAATACTCTTTTCTAAACGTATAAATAATATATTGCACATATTTTTTAAATCTAAGAATGAATACACGAGATGAAAAAAATCATAATTTAAAAACATACTTTATAAAGTCTAAAATTAAAAATATGGGAAGAGACATAAACATTTCAATTATGGAGGACTGTAATGGTGGTAAACAAAGCATTGGGGCAGTATTGCCAATCCAGAAGACTGAAAAACCTCCAAATTTCCCACAAAATAAACTCATTTTAGAATCAAAACTACTAAATTTCTGATAAATTAAAAAAAAAAAAAAAAAAAAAAAAACACTTTTTGTAGATTGAAAGTTTGAACTTGGCATAGACAATCTGGTAATTATTTTAACATCAAATGGCACCAAATATCCCAAATAAATGTTTTGTTTGTTTGTTTTCAGAAGAAATTCTTTCATTTATGAGTCGCAAAGAAGTTTTATGACAATCTAGCAATCACGGATACTGATATCTTTCTTTCATGGTTATCACAGCAGGATACTGAATTCTGATATGTTACTTAAAAAGTTTTTCCATATAATCCAGAAAATATTTTTTCCAACCAGAAGACAAAGAAACAAGTGTTTTCTGAAAGCCAAAAAAGCAAATCTTTGTTTCAACAACAAAGAAAAAAAGAAAACATAACACAAATAAATTTATATTTTTGTATATCTGGCAATTTTACGAAATATAAGGATTATTTTCATTTTATTAAAATTTTCCTTCACATATCTCTAGAAGAAAAACAACTCTTGAACCATAAAGCATTATACTAAGAGAAAATATGTATATTCAACACACATAGCTAAATAAACAACATAAGATCTAAGCACAATATAGTTTTAAAACTATATGATTACTTCACAGTTGAATTTACTTAAAAATTGTACTCTACTGATGCAAGTAGCCAGGGAAAAAAATTTCTAGTCAATGCCATTTTCATTGTTTTGTATTTCTGAGCACAGGATCACATTTTCATGAAAATTAGAAGATTAATTTAAAAAAAATTCACAGCTATCTGAAGAATAAATTTTAAACCATCTGTAAAGTTAATAAATAGAAAAAAAATTAAAATTAAGTATAAAATACTAGCCACTTTTTTCTCTGGTGGAACTAAAAATAGAAAAACTAACGGGTTCATCCATTTTGAATTCACCCAAATCCAGTAATTCCCTTACCATGAGAATACTTGGTTTCTTATGCAAAGTTAATATTATCATGGAATTATAAAGTAAACTATATGAAGAAACAGGCTAGAGGAAGTCAAATTCGTTGGTCTTTCAAAAATATGTATCCCCTTTTCACTACATTGCTTGGATGAGGATGAAGATTTTATGGAAGCTTATGAGCCAGAGGCCCTCTATCTTCCAGTAATAAAAGGTTATTTTATTAACAGAATTAAGAATACCTTGCTTGAAGCAACATGACATTAAATAATTACTATCCTAATCTCCCTTACCACACAAATTAAAAGCATCACACATTGCTGATGTTGATTTTGCAACAAAGTGTTGAATGTCCTAGATACTACGTTTCAACACATTATAAGTTCCAATACTTTACAAATAGAAAAAGTGCAGAATAGTTTTAGAATGCAAATAAAAGGGAGTCTTAAGCAAGGTCATTTTGGATAACATACAACATGCTTTAAATTTCATACACACAAAGAACCCCCTGTCTGAGGAACTACTTTGCTAAGCACCTCTTCCCAACCAAAAGGTAATCGGGTTTGGTTTTATTCCACAAGGTGAGTTTGGTCAGATTGGGATCAAATTAAGAGTTAAAACGTAAAACATGCTTCTGTGAGTGGAAATTATCTTTCATTTACCATTCCATTAAAAATAAATTTAAAATGGTAAATCCACCACCATAGCAGATTTTTACCAAAAAACTTTAAAAAAATAGGAGTTTAAATTTTGTTTTCACCCAAGTTTTAAGAAATTTTTTATCTTTATAGGGCGTATGAAGAACTACTGTACTTTATGTACCACTATCCATACATCTTTAACTTACATCCTGATGCACTTAGTCATAAAACAATTATGGCCAGCAACTACCACAATATTGAAGAGGTGACAAGGAGGGGTATGCATTGAGTTGGTTTTTCGGCAATGAAAATCTGCAGTTCAACAGGAGAAAAACACATCAGTGCACACACACACAAACGAAACTTTTCCTTTATACAAAGTTCTTTTAACTCCAAGTTAGACACAAAAAAGTCTGGAAATGTCTCAGGGGTTTAGTCCTCTAGGAGGCTTGAAGTCTTGTGCTTTGAGCCTCTATCAAAATAATTTCCAGACTACCAGCAATTTATATATTTATAATTACATTACATTAGGAGGGATTAAAAATGATTTACCACAGAATTTTGCTTGGAGACAGAAGTAATTGAGCTGTTATTTTCCATTCTGGATTTAACACTGGGTTCCCCTGGTCTTCTCAGTTCCTGTGTTTTTGGAAGTGCTACCGCAAAGCCACGACCTCTGGGAACAGCAGCCATTTTATACAATGATCTTTTTTTAATTAGTTCTGATATTCCTGTAGAAGAAAGAATGTTTTGTTTCAGAATTCTAACATATTTCATACCTATTCACAGCTATGCAAAATTTTTTGTAATAAGATTTATGAAAGGAATTAACAATATATAACAATTAACAATAACATTACTCTAAACTAGAGCGCACAAACTGCGGCCCTCGGGCCACATGCAGCCCATGAATCATTAATTTGCGGCCCGCAAACTAATTTTCACTAAACTTCCAAGAGGATTTAAGTTAAGAAGCAAATTGACTGACAAACATTTAGAATCAGTCTTAAGAGTTTCTACTAGCAGTATTAAACCTAACATACCTAAATTAGTTAGTAAAACTCAGTATCAGCCATCCCATTAGCAAGCTGTAACATAATTATTGTTTAGAATTGTAATTTTAGTTAACGTCGTACTAGAGCAACACAACGGGCTATTGACGACGGTCCGGAATCAGTCCCTTAAGGGAAAGATTCGAGGACAACACCTCGTAATTTTGAACCATGGTCAGATGACGAAGCAACACCTGAGCTGGCACCCCACTCTCCAAACTTCCACGCCAACCCAACGTGAGGACTTTCGGCCACGACAGATTTAAGGTGCACCAGCCGCCTCTACACCATACGTTTACAAACATCCATACCTGGATTCGAACCCGGAACCTATTGTTTAGAAATTTTAATATTACATACATTTGATGCTGTAATTTTTATTTCTAATTTTACTGATATCATTAAAATTTCTGATGATGATCTTTATTGCTCATATTGTACTATTACTGTTATTATAAATTTATAACATAAAATAATTTGCTGAAGTACATATGACGTTCTTGAGACACATTCTTAAAAGTAATTCTAAATGATTGATCATTGCAAATGTTTGTTAACTTTTTTGAACTATTCACAATGTCATTCATTTAGCTCTGTAACAAGCTCCTAGATTTTTTGAGAAAAACTTTTGTAAGTTTAATCTAAAAAAACAATAAGTGATTATTTTTTTACTATACATATTAAGTGTAGTAACAGCTGTACATAATTTGGGTAGTAGCACTTTCATTGTGTCTGTGCTGTAACTTCATTCCCCCCCCCCCATGTCTGAATCAATGGTGTGAGTGGTGGTAGAGTGAATGGTACTCTCAAAAAAGGTTTTGCACCCCTACTCTAAACCTACTTAGTATTAATAATTTGAATGCATATCATATATAATTTTGTTAGTTTCAAGAGATGGTAAGTGATTAAAGTCTGATACCAGAGAATAAAAATGTATTTGATTACTATTTTTTTTTATCAATAACAAAATTCTATTGTACCCCATTTTACTTTTAAATGGAATATCAAAAATATCATGAATATGGAATATCAAGGATATCATGTTCGGCAAACCAGTTTTTTAGTCACTTGAGTGTGGCAATGCCACAAATAGATTTCGACTAAATGCTGGCAGTAAATATTCCGCCGGTGATGCGAGAAAGAAAACAGTTGAGGAAATTCAGAAGAGTCAAGAAAAATCCAGTTCTGTATTTAATTATTGGGGGCAATATTACAATAATGTTAATATTGCAAGCTTTATTGTAAGTAAATGAATTGTGAAGAGACAAAGAAGGGGAATACAATAAAAAATGCTTTATAAATGCATCCGAAGAGCTATTCCGTCATTTTAAGAACAAGGCAGAATTTATTTATTTTTAATTAAAGAGTTACCACTGTTTGCTAAAACAGTAATAGACAGAACAGTCAAAATGTTTTCGAATATAACTAATCAGCAAATCAAAGATCCTAAATTGGTTCCGGCGTTATCAATAGCTGTTGATGAATCTTGTGACATAAACGACACAGCACATTTCACTTTTTGTTCAATTTATTTCATCTGCGGGTCCTAACGAAGAACTTTTAGGATTATTGCCACTGAAAGGTCAAACACGTGGCGAGGATATTGCAAATGCTGTCATTAGATGCATGGAGAAACAACATATTCCACTCGATAAATTGCTTCAATTTCAATAGAAGGGGCAAAAAGTATGGCCAGAGTGAGAAAAGTTTTGGTTTCTATTTTGAAGGGAAAAATTAATCAGATACTTGTTTACCATGGCATCATTTATCAAGAAGCTCTTTGTGCAGACATTTCTAGAAGAAATATGCAATGTTGTGGAATTGGCGATAAAGATTGTCAACACGATTGTAGCTAAAGCTCTTTATCATTGCCAATTTAAAGAATTTTTAGTTGAAATGGAGTGAATGTGCACAGATCTTCTGCTGCATAATAAGGAACATTGGCTTTTAAGAGGAAACATTTCATTTCCTTATTATTTGAAATTAAAGCATTTCTCTTTGAGAAGGGTGTTGACTATCCTAAACTAACAGACAATCAGTGGATCCAAAAATTTTATTTCATGGGAGATGTTACATCTTATTCAAATAATCTTAATTGTAAACTACAGGGGAAAGGAAACGATTTTTCCGATGTTCGAAGAAGAATTTAAGAACAAATTATCCTTCTTAGCTCAAGATTTTGAAGAGAAACATTAATACATTTTCCAAGCCTGCTGAAATATCGCCAAGAAAATAACTCGTTAATTGACATATACTATTTCAAAACAACAATTTTAAATATGAGGGAAGCTTTTCACCGGAGGTTTCAGGAATACCATAGCGACATTAGCCTTTGTTAATAAACCTCCCAGTGCTGACGTAACAGAATTGAATTTTTCTCCCTATAATATTGACACTGGCACTTTTAAAATGCAATTAATGGAGTAAAAAACAAAGAATTATGGAGCTCCAAATTTGATTGCCTTAATGCTGATATAGAAAAAAATGTGATCTTAGCTCACAGTAAAAGTTATCTGCTTTGACAGACCTGGAGAAGGAAGAAATGATAATTTTTAACACCAGGAATGGTATTCCTGACTCATATGATCAGTTAAAACTAGCATCAGGGTTTATAACAGGTTTTAAGGTATAAAAGTAACTAATAAAACAAAGAAAAGTGACAAATAACAACAATGTCAAATATATTCAAGTATAAAGATAGAAAAGAAAAAAAGATACTCCTCTGTCACCCCTATCTTTTTCTTCTTTCTTTGGAAAGATATTTATTTTCTTCATTTAAAAAGCATATAGTTTTGAAATGATATTAACAGTAAAATAAAATAATTTGTAACCATAATTTTTAAGTATGTTGTTCATTTTTGACATAGCTTGAAGAATTTCTCCCTTTTCTTTAAAAGATTATGTATGATTTTTTTTTGTAGAAAAAGTCTGAATTAATTTTGTCCTTTTCTTCTTAAGAAAAGAATGTGCATTTTTTAAAGCCTGTCTTTGCTGTCCAGCATCATCTGAGACTTTTGCCGGCCCTTCAATCATTGCTGTTTCCTTAAAATCTTTATCCTTTGTCGTTTTCTTGAGCCTATCATTGGCTTCCTACAACAATTTTGAAGCACTGTCCAACGCCTCATCCTCATGCATAAATTTACTTTGCCAGTTGCTTAAAAGTTTTTTCTCTGCTTCCAGTCTTTCTTTTTTTCCCCTGTCCTCTAATTTTTCTAGGCCTTCCATTTTTTGGGGCGATCAAAAAGTTTCTGTTTGAAGGCTGTACAGTTCACATTTGGTATGCCAGTCATGAAAAAGCACCTTGAGCATTTAGGCAATCATCCCACTGCTTCACTAGGTTGAATACATCCCTTTGTAAAACTCCTGTTTCTGCAGCTTGCAGAAGTCCAAAACTGCCTGCTGCACTTCTACGTCTGACAGGAACCTTTCGATGACATTTTTAAAGGACTGAAAGCATGAAAATGTCATGGGGAGAGATCAGGACAGTAAGTCGGGTGTTCGAGTGTCTCCCACTTTAGTGGGTGTAACTTGTGCTTTACGACATTTGCAGTATGGGGACGTGCATTATCATGAAGCAGAATCACCTCATTTCGCAGTTTTCCCAGACATTTCACCTTAATTGCATGCCGTAATCTCCAGTGTTTCGCAGTACCGTAACACTTGGATCTTTGAAATCAACAAGCAATGGACCATTGTAATCAAAGAACAGGGTAAGCATCACTTTTCCAGCACATGACTGGCTCTTGAGCTTCTTGGGAGAAAGGATGCCGCCACCACTGTATGGTCGCCCGCTTTACACACACACAATCCTGATCTCTCCTTTATAAAAATTCCTTGAAAGGTCGACGGTTCCTGTCGTAAGTAGAAGTGCAGCAAGCAGTTTCAAACTTCTTCAAGCAGCAGAAACAGGAATTTTACCAAAGGGGTATATTCAACCTGTTAAAGCAGTGGGATGATTGCCAAAATGCTCAAGGCACTTTTGCATGACTGGCTGTACAAACCAATTCTGGACTGTACAGCCTTCAAACAGAAACTTTTTGATCACACCTTGTATCTTCTAAAGGCATTTTGTAAGCTTTATATGAAAACCTTCCCATATCCATCAGCTTTGATGTGATCGGCACCAAATAAGGTTGATCGTCAAAATTTGCCAATCTACTTTTGACTGTCATCAATGCAACTTTGGTGCAAAAAGGTGAACTTGTCGGTTAACCCCAACAAAACTAGTCTAGTCCTCTTCACCCGGAAAAGGTTACGAGATATGCACTTGATAAAATTCTTTGGAACACCACTTGCATACTCGGATGAGGTTAGATATCTAGGAGTAATCTTTGATAAGACCTTGACATGGAGCTCACATCTCCAGTACTGCACGAGCAAGGCCAAGAGTGTGTTTTGGGCTTGTAGATGTGCCATTGGTAATAATTGGGGTCTAACACCGAAAATGGTGCATTGGATATATACCGGGATTATTGTTCCGATGATATCCTATGGCGCCATCGCTTGGTGGAATAGAACCCGTAATGAGACAGTGAAAAAAGAACTCACTAGTCTACAAAGAATGGCTACCATTGCAATTACTAATGCAATGCAAACCACTCCCTCACAGAGTCTAGAACTGCTTCTGGGGCTTCTACCACTGCATAAACAAGTGGAACTAGAGGCAATTTCATGCTCACAACGCCTCAAACTCATGGGACTATGGAAGTCATCCTATGTAATGCCTGCTTTCAAAAATGTCGATCCGCAGGTGAAGGAACATCCCTATCTATTGATGAGATCTGACTGGATGTTAAAGCAATTTTGCTTTAAAGCCAAATATAATATCATCTTTCCAACCAGAGAAGAATGGAGATTCGTCTCCAGGCTGATAGGAAGGGGTGATGAAATTTGGTACACAGATGGTTCAAAAACATCTCATGGCACTGGGTCAGGTGCCTTCTGTCCTAATCGAAAAATAAGGCTATCTTTCTCTTTGGGTAAGCTGGCCACTGTATATCAGGCTGAGGTTCTGGCAATCTCTGCTTGTACTTACAACTGCCTCAATAGAGGTGTAGTTAAGAGGGTTATTAAAATCTTCTCTGACAGCCAGGCAGCCCTAAAGGCTTTGAAAAGTCACTGCTTTTCCTCAAAAGCAGTGTGGGAATGTTACAATGTGCTTGAGGACCTGGCTGAGAGAAAGAAGGTCTCTCTTGTTTGGGTCCCTGGTCACTGTGGCATTGAAGGTAATGAAATGGCAGACCTATTAGCAAAACATGGGTCTGAAACACCATTTATTGGACCAGAGCCTGTTTTGGGTCTGCCTCACAATGTGGTTAGAGCAGGCCTCGAAATATATTTTTTAATACAGGTGCACCTTGTGCACCTAAGTTTTTAAATTAGGTGCACAGGTGTGCCTAGCTGGAAAAAATTAGGTGCACAATTTTATTTTCATGTGAACAGTGCACCTGGGTATTTCGAGCCCTGGGTTAGAGGGACTATAAGGGATTTGCTCCTTGCCGAGTCCTACCAAACATGGCTTCAGTCTCATAATCAAAGACAAGTCAAAGAGCTCAATCAGCAGTCTCCATGGGATAGATCAAGAGAGCTGCTGAATTTCAGTAGGAAAGAAATCAGGATAGCTATTGGCCTCCTAACTGGCCACTGTACCCTGAATAGACACCTCAACATTATGGGTGTTTTAGATGACCCACTATGTAGAGGTTGTCGGATGGTAGAGGAGAGTTCTGTACACGTTCTATGTAAATGTGACCATTACTCTGCACAACGATTTGAATATCTGGGATACCACTGTATCGAACCCTGGGAACTGTCAAACATTCCAATCAGGTACATGCTGAAATTTATTTCGGCCATTGGTCTTTAGTGGATCAGTAGGGGTCTCTGTACAATAGACTATTAGTCGCAGTGCTGGCACTCTTCGGAGTCACCCCTTTACAAGTCATAAGTCATCAATGCATTGAGTGTGTCTTCTGACATTGACGCTCTGTCTCCGGTCAAAGCCACATTCAAATTCAGCACTACCAGAGAAAGTGACAGAAAAACCTTTACTAGGCTTTGACACAACTGGGTATTTAGGATTCACACCACTTATGTCTCGCAGTCTGAAGAACTGGTCCCAGTAAACATCAATAGGCTTCATTCTAGATCCTTCTTCCTCAAATTCCCTAATTTCCACTCATCCAGTAGTATGTCTGTTGACCGTTGGGACCTCCCATGCTTATTGCTCTTGCAACTTTTAATACTTTTTGTACAGTCTCACCACTGAGTCTCTAAAGAATATTGTGAACTACGGTTTGCTTCACAAGTTGCTACAATGCGAACCACTACCTCAGAGTCTGGAACTGCTTCTGGGACCCCTACCACTGCATAAACAATTGGAACTAGAGGCAAATTCATGCTCACAATGCCTCAAACACATGGGACTATGGAAATCGTCCTATGACAGGCCTCAAAATAGATTTTTTAATACAGTTTTTAAATTAGGTGCACAAGGTGCACAGCGTGTACCTAGAGGGAAAAAATTAGGTGCACAATTATATTTTCATGTGCACAGTACACCTGGGTATTTCGAGCCCTGTCCTATGAAATGCATGTGTTCAAAAATATTGATTTGCAAGTAAAAGAACAATCCTATCTATTAATAAGATCTGACTGGATGTTAAAGCAATTTTGCTTTCAAGCCAAATATAACATTTTATCTTTACAACCAGAGAGGAATGAAGATTAGCCTATTAGTCTGACATTATTTCTTTTTAAGACATTACAGAAATTGATTGATAGACACATTAGGGACAAGGTTCTAAAAGCCGAACCCCTATCGGGATTTCAACAGGCCTACCAGCCTGGGAAATCTACAGAGACTGCTCTATACGATCTTGTTACGGTCCTTGATAGAGCAGTCAATGGAAAGGAAATTGCCTTGGCAGCCTTTTTAGATATTGAGGGAGCTTTTGATAAGGTTCCAGTAAACATAATTATTGATGCCCTCCTCAGTCGAAATGTTAATCCATTGGTTTGCACCTGGATTAAAAACAAGCTTGAGACAAGGATGGCTCAGGTCTCCAAACTGGGAGACACGCTAACTATGGGGAACTGTAAAGGCTGCCCACAGGGTGGTGTGTTGTCCCCCTTACTATGGAGCCTTGTGGTTGACGAGCTCCTTAACAGGACTCACTTCTTGGGCCTGCATTGTCTGGGTTATGCTGATGACATAACGCTGGTTATAAGAGGGAAGTTCCAAAACACGATAACAGACCTTATGAACAATGCCCTAAAAATGATTGAAATTTGGTGCAAAAAGGTAAACTTGTCGGTTAACCCCAACAAATCTAGCCTAGTCCTCTTCACACGAAAAAGGTTACACGATAAAATTCTTTGGAAGACCACTTGCATACTCAGATGAGGTTAAATATCTAGGAGTAATCTTTGATAAGACCTTGACATGGAGCTCACATCTCCAGTACTGCACGAGCAAGGCCAAAAGAGTGTTTTGGGCTTGTAGACGTGCCATTGGTAATACAGAGTTCCCACTCTTTTTTTCTAACTAAAAATAAGAACTTTCTAAGCACTTTCTAGGTGAAAATAAGGACTTTATAAGGACTTAAATAAAACATTGAAGAAACTGTATTATACAATGTAATACCTGACTTACGACCAAATGGGGATGCTCTTACAGATGAGTTAATCTAATAAGAACAGAAGTATGTAAAAAATTTAATATTCAAGTCTATTTTCTAAAAATTATACAAAAATAATGCAACACAAAAATGAGATTTTTCAAAATAAGCCGTCTTATTTTTACAAAATTCAGCAGTTAATATATAGGCATTTACGTGTGCACATATTAGTAATATGTGTAAGTACATAAACACATTACAGAACGGAGGCATCAAGAAAAAAACTTGGGATGTTTTTCTTTTATCTCTTTGCAGTGCATTTCTCTACTATTATAAAGGAAGTGTCTGTTTGTTTGTTTTGCGGCCACAAAATCCTGACGATCTATCGCATGTACAGCAATGAGATTTGGCACACAGGTAGTCCACATTTTTTGCAATTTTTGGGCCGCGGCGAAATTTTAAAATTCAATCTAGAAGATTTTGAAATGAATTTAATAGTTTTATTCTTTACCTGGTTCTTCCAACGCGTTTCGTCTGGACGAAAGAAGAAACCCCCTAAATGAACTTCTTCTACCCATGTGACCTTTTTTTATATTTTTGCAGAAATGAGAGCAAGAAATCAAAAACATATTGACTGGGATTGTTTAGTTTTTTTTGTAAAATCGGAATTGCTAAAGATAGATAAAAATTTCAATGGATTTGAAATCTGCGGAAAATTTCACTTTAGATTGTTACCTAAAAATATGATTGTCTTTAAATAAATAATTTTTAAATTGAATATTTATAGCTTCAATGGATTTGAAATCTGCAGAAAATTTAACACCAGATTAATACCTTACACCATGGCGTTGTAAGACCGCAAACCAACAATACGTGCATGGGCAACGCCGGGCTAGCCACACAGTGGCTAGTGCTTTTATAAAAAGGGAAACAAAGAGTTAAGTTTGATGAGGACCGGATTTGGTGTTGTCGGTCTCCCAGCTGCTGTTGCGAGTTTTATTTCGTTTTCTTATTCTTTTCATATTGTTTTTTTACTTTTTAATGGTCTTTAGGGAAGTGTATGAGCAAGTTTTTAGCATATTGCTGCTCATGGGTAGGAAACACCATTTTGTGTTGTCTGGTTCAGGCTTTCTCCCTGATCCACCAAAACTTTCATTTAAAAAAATTTCCAATTTTTTTTTTTTTTGAAATTGTTGTGTTTACTTTGTTAAATCTGTAGCTTCAGCCTGCTTATGAAATGGAAATTACTCACCCCAGAAATTATTTTACAATACACTTTCATAATGAAAATAAGATGTATATTCATTTATTAGAACATCAGAGGTTTCAATGAAATGAAATTAGTAGCAAACTATTCATTTACTAAAAGGATGTAAAAGGATTGTGCATACGTCAGAGTCAAATTTGACTGGATCGGAGACTGAACGAGTTTTGAAGAAAATATTTTCCCGTGAACCAAAACGGATCATAAGAGTTACGCAAAAACTATGATAAATTTATGAAAAGGTTAAAAAAATAAAATGCAATTTCATTGAATAGATATTTAACCAGTTTCCACCGTCCCAGCCTAAGCCATTCGTTGTATTGTAACACAATTTTGAACCACGGTCAGATGACGAGAGATCCGAGCTGGCGCCCCACTCTCCAAATAGATATTCAATTAGTTGACACCGTCCCAGCCTAAGCCATTCGGTGTATTGAGACATAATTTTGAACCATGGTCAGATGACTAGATATCTGAGCTGGCGCCCCACTCTCCAAACGTCCACACCAACACAATGCGAGGACTTTAGGCCACGACAGATTTAAGGTGCACCAGCCGCCTCTACACCATACGCTTACAAACATCATTTTAGTGAAACAAAATTAATTTGAAAATAATCATCTAAGCTGATGATGGAAACAGATTGTGCATGGCATAACAAAAGCAAATTGAAATTCAAGCACAGTCGGCCATTGAGTATTTGTCACCCAGATACAAAGAGAGAAAAATTATAAAACATAGAAAAATTACTTTCCTGTTCGGTCAGCGGCCAAATACGATGAGAATCCAAAATTTCCAGTTTTCAACGACTTTTCCCTATTTATGAAATTCCCCGACTATTCTCTGTTCTCCAGCACTATGGTTTATGTTTTTTCAATCTTTCCTCCAGTGTTTTTTCAAATCGAGCGGTTTGGTTTTTTTTCGTAACTGATAACCGATTGTTTCAAATTTTCAGAGCAGAATAACCTCCGAAGATCCTCAAAAATTTTCTTTGTATATCTTTACTGGGATAGTTTTTACAAAGAATTAGAAGCATAAAAAAAGCTAGATTAAAAAAAAAATTGCAACACATTGGGTTGCCACTCAGATAGCAGAATTAATTAAAATAAATTATCTTTATATTGTTTTCGATTCACCTAAAACTTAAAATAAACTTCCCCATAATTATAATAAATTTTTAAAACATTGCACTCGCGGGTAACTGAATAAAACAAAATTAATTAACATTTGATGATTGTATCCTCTATCAGGGCAACTATTTTGTGCATTGTGAGAGCCACTCACAAGTCGAAAACAGACTGATTTTCATGGGTTTTCAAGTTATTAAAGTGTATTATGTGCTCATCAAGAGTCGATCAACGATTTGCATATCGCGTATCAAGGTTTGCCATTCAAGCAAGCCAGTTCCCGAATCATCACCAAAACCATACTTGTAAGTAGTTTTATCGCCGATCAGCCGCTAAAAAGAGATCGAAAATATAGTGAAAAAATATCGTCATTTGAACACTGAATTTTGTTTTCAAAGGAAAATAAGCACTTTCTAAGGACTATTGATGAAAAATAAGCACTTCTAAGGGCTCTTAGTAATGAAAGGTCAAAATAAGCACCCATGGGAACCCTGTAATAATTGGGGTCTAACACCGAAAATGGTGCATTGGATATGTACCGGGATTATTGTTCCGATGATATCTTATGGCGCCATCGCTTGGTGGAATAGAACCCGTAATGAGACAGTAAAGAAAGAACTCACTAGTCTACAAAGAATGACGACCATTGCAATTACTAGTGCAATGCGAACCACTCTCTCAGAGTCTGGAACTGCTTCTGGGGCTTCTACCACTGCATAATCAAGTGGAACTAGAGGCAATTTCATGCTCACAACGCCTCAAACTCATGGGACTATGGATGCCATCGTATGAAATGCCTGCTTTCAAAACTGTCAATTCGCAGGTGAAGGAGCATCTCTATCTATTAATGAGATCTGACTGGATGTTAAAGCAATTTTGCTTTAAAGCCAAATATAACATCTTCTTTCCGACCAGAGAAGAATGGAGATTCGTCTCCAGGCTGATCGGAAGAGGTGATGAAATATGGTACACAGATGGTTCAAAAACATCCCATGGCACTGGTTCAGGTGCCTTCTGTCCTAATCGAAAAATAAGGCTATCTTTCTCTTTGGGTAAGTTGGCCACTGTATATAAGGCTGAGGTTCTGGCAATCTCTGCTTGTACTTACAACTGCCACAATAGAGGTGTAGTTAAGAAGGTTATAAAAATCTTCTCTGACAGCCCTAAAGGCTTTGCAAAGTCACTGCTTCTCCTCAAAAGCAGTGTGGGAATGTCACAATGCGCTTAAGAACCTGGCTGAGAGAAACAAGGTCTCTCTTGTATGGGTCCCTATGGCATTGTGGGTAATGAAACGGCAGTCCAATTAGCAAAACATGGGTCTGAAACACCATTTATTGGACCAGAGCATGTTTTGGGTCTGCCTCACAATGTGGTTAGAGAGACTATAAGGGATTTGCTCCTTGCTGAGTCCTACCATACATGGCTTCAACAGACCTGCCAACCTGGCAATTTCAAAAAGCCTGAGACTTTTATCGACATCACTGCCTATTTTACCTATGATAACTTAAGTATGATCACACTATAAAAAAGGGTAAGGGATTTACAATTTACTAAGAAATACACATACTAAAAAGAAATACTAAAATTTTTTATTAAATATTTTATTTATTAAGAGTTGCAACAGTTGCTGACTTAGCATTTTTCAAAAAAGTGGAATCAAAATTTCTTTCATAAGAAACATGTTTTTGATTGGCCTTAACAATAACTAAATTCTCCAAATTCTGTATGTTAAGACATGCTCTGAATTGGGTTTGGGTTTTTGTACAAAAACTAAATACCCTTTCACAACTTACATTGCTTTGAGGTAAAGTCAAAATTTTGCTAGCATAAAATCTGCTAATTTTTTGTAAGCAGAATTATTAATTTTTCCAATTTCAAACCATTTGGAATCAATTCTTTCTTTTGATACTAGTAATTCAGAAATATCCTCACACTGTAGACCACAGAACTGAGACTGTAGAGTATCAAGATACAAGTCCTTATCATTATCACCCAAAACTTTGACCAAAACAGGGTACCTTTCAGCAAGAAACGTAATGCTAGAAAAAGAAGCATGGGCAATATTATCTAAGTTACTAACTTCAGCATTAATTATGAGAGGATTTTTTTCAAAATGCAAACATTTTGCGAAAAATCCGAAAAAACCCTCAGAAAGCCGGAGATTTGACGAAAAAGCCCGAGACCTGAGATTTGACCAAAAAGCCTGAGAGTTGGCAGGTCTGCTTCAATCTAATGATCAGAGACAAGCCTAAGATCTCAATCAACATCTCCCTGGGATATATTGAGGGAACTGCTGAAATTGAGCAGGAATGAAATCAGGATAGCTTTTGGCCTTCTAACTGGCCACTGCACCCTGAATAGACACCTCAACATTATGGGTGTTATAGATGACTCATATGTAGAGGTTGTCAGATGGTAGAGGAGTGTTCTATACATGTTCTGCGTGTGACTATAACTCTGCACAACGATTTGAATATCTGGGATACCACTGTATTGAACCCTGGGAACTGTCAAACATTCCAATCAGGTATGTGCTGAAATTTATTTCGGCAATCGGTCTTTGGCGGATCAGCAAGGGTCTCGGTACAATAGCCTATTAGTCGCTGTGTTGGCACTCTTCAGAGTCACCCCTTCAACAAGTCATAACACAACGGCTATTAGTGAGGGTCTGGGATCAACCCTGAAGGTGAAGATATCAGGACAACACATAATTTTGAACCACGGTCAGAAGATGAGGTTATACCTCAAGTGGCATCCCACTCTCAAAACTTCCACATCACCCCAACATGATCAGATTGGTGAAGGTGAATTTATGAAAAATGTGAAGTTAAGTGGCAAAACAAAAGCAAAATGGTATAAAAAACATATACAAATATTGACGACCAGCTACAGGCTCAAGCCCAATAAGGCTGGTCCTTTGTTTATGAATTCTCCAATTCCCACTGACTATCCAATTGTGTCTTAAATTCGTACACTCCCTTTGAATTAACTATATTTTCTGGCAACACATTCCAACTGTCTATTACCCTATTAAAGTAGTAGTTTTTCCTTAAATCCCGATTAAAATGTGTCTTATTCAATTTATACCCATGACCCCTTGTTCTGTTATCCCTATTGAAATTTAAGCCGTCTGTGTCCCCTTGTTTTACAAACTCGAAAAGCTGAATCAAATCCCCCCTCCTTCTTTCCAGTGTAATACCACTGTACCACATTTATGTGCTATATAAATGTGATGGATACTACAAAATATGTATAAATATTTCAAAATCACATGCTTTGCAGTTTGGATTGAAAGATTCTGATCTGCTGACAGTGAAGATGTGAATTTTGTTGCGAGTTGTAGAGAAAGTAACGGAACTTGCAGTGACTGACTTTAGTTTTCGTTTTATTAATATATGGCAAAGAATTCTTTAATTCTATTGCAACACATATTTTACTGGTTCCAATAATATTAGTTATCAATATAAGTTTGTTATATATTTCACACATTTACTTGTTAATCATTATCATGCATACTTGGTTAATATTTGATTGTTTGTTCCTAAATTAAACTTTACTTAGAATATCCTGTGACACAAATATTTAGTCAAAACATTTCATACAATATACTGATTGCTAAAATATTTTAGTCCGAATTTTATTTGAAAGAGAAATGGCCAATTATGGGATGTGGAATGGTTAATGGATATTCTGAACTGTGAGAAAAATTCTAAAACCTATCAAACATTAAAAATTGTGCAAGACCTCATTTAAATGACCATCTTTACAAGATACTCATTACAAAAAATCTTGAAAAAAGCAACATAAATTTGCTCTAGGGAATATTTTTCATAAACATGATCACTGGTCAAAGACTGGCTTATTCAATCAATGCGACAATAAATCATTTCTCGTTTACAAGACTTGTTTTGATAAAATAAAAATTTTCACGTGGCGGTTTTTTCAAAGGACAACACTTAAAAACTTTATAGTTTTTTCGATCCCTACAATGATGATAAAAATAACAGTTTGAATTGACGTACACAAAAACTACTCGACACACTTTTGTTTTTATTCAAAACAGAATAAATAAATCAAAACGAATTCTGTGGGCAGAAATTCAATGTTTAAAACCACCTGAGACAGAAAACTAATGATAACAAGAATAGAAATAAAAATGAGTTGTTGAAATTCCGCGCACACACAAATTTACTTACTAATCAAATAAACCAGAAATCTAACGTCCTTGTTGCATGCAAGGATTACAAGCTGCAAAAAAGAAACCTCAATACAAAACAAATAAAACCACTTCACTTCAATCTTTACAACTAAAATGTGTATTTTTCCAGGTTTTTCTGCAAATTCAAAAATATCGAGCTATTTTAGGGCCCAAACTTTAAATATTAATTTTCCACTTTAACTGTTATTCAATAGTAGATTCTGTTGTAAAAATCTTCAATGAACTTTGATTCAATTACTGGTATTAAATATTGCTAGATATTATTTTAACTTCAAAATCACTTGGAGTTGAGGGATCTTCTTGCTCGTTTCAACATGGCAGAACTATTATTTACTTGATTCACAGTGAATGTTTATTGTTTTTACAAGTTTTTATACTTGTCTGTGGGCACAGAACAAAATTAGTAGATATTTGATCAACAAAAATGCTATGGTTTATGATTTTGCTTAAATGATTTTTAAAAGCAGTTTATTGTATTATTCTTTGTCAATTTTCATTTACCGGTATGTGCCGAATGACAAATAATCGTTATGAATAATAATTTCGTTTATATTCAATACACTATGCACAAGAAGTTTTTTAAAAGGTACCATAACAATTTCAACTGTTACATTCCTTTCAAGCTACTCTTTTCTGTCCTGTATGTCAGGAGCATGAAAATTTTTACATATTGTACAGATGCAGGTTGTAGAGCACTACGGCTATCAAAAACGATTGTTCCTTCCGAATTTCATTACAACTGTTCATCTGTGTGTACCAATATTTATATTTATGATTTTCTAAGTAAACATTTGTTTGTTTTTGCATTAATGTTTTTAATAGACAAGCGCCGTTAAAAAACAATAATTTAGCGGCTTGCATCAGGTAGATATTAGCACTCAATTCATATAATTCTTTTGAAAGAATATTTGTGTGAGAAAGATCGTGCTTTTCAATCAAACATTAAACCTTTTGCAGAAATGTGATCACAAAAAAAAAACTAAATCCGAGATCTAGCCAGATATTTTACTTAGAATGTGGATTGGGCAGTCGAAATTTGTACGTTTTCTGATTTTATTTCTAGTTTAAGTTGAAATAATTTTGGTAAAATTGAAAAACAAATCTTTACTCTGAGTGATTTGAGTTGTATTATGTTTTCTGGACTCTTCAGATAGTGATTAAATCTAGAATTTTATGAGGCAGTCTTAAGAATCATTTAGTAAAATGCATTTGTTGTTACATTGATTGGAACACAAGTTTAAATTCAAGATCTAAATAATTGACTGACCAATCTCACAGAGAATATATTTACTAGGATAATTCATCATTTAATTGTTATTTTACTCTTGTATGTTATAATTTTACTTACATTGTAATTGTTATGAGATTTTGGAAAACTGAAGAGAATTATAAATCTAGTTATTCAACTTGTCAAATTCCATATTCAATTTTCAGGTGAAATTACCCAATCTTGAATAATGGCCACTAAACGTGTGTTACTTCAAGATCCTGAGTATGAAGCCATACCAGCAGAGCTACAAGAAAAACGTATTAAACTGATGGAAGATAGTGGTATGAACGTTTATTTTGGTTAATTTAATAAAATTACCTATTAAAAATCAGACATTATTTAAAATTATAAAGCTATGAATATGAATGTTTAATTCAAGAATGCAACAAATGAGCAAATTGTAATGTGAACCACAGATGACTATTTTAAAAATTGTAATTTCTCATGCATGAAATTTCATCAAAATTGATAAAACAATGTCATTTCAAGTCTGCAGTTTTTGTCTTTATGTTGTTAAACAAATAGTTAGGTGGTTTTATGCAGATCGCAAACACAACTAAAATATTAAAAATCAATCTTATTAATCCTTCTGAAACAAAAAGTTGGAGTAATGTATCAATCAAGTTCATAATTCAGAGATAAACTATTGATGCTTGAAATCATTTCTAGAAAAGTTATTCCAATGCTTCAAATTTATTTTTTTTAATTCCTGATAAAACTTTGATATGGGTTGCATTCTTACTAACTGTTTCAGATGCTACATTTATTCAGATTCTGATGTTTCTTTACTAAATTGAAAAAAACCCCATCATTTAGATGTATTATGTACTTTTATATTGGCTACAAAATGGATTCCAATTGCACATTGTTTTCTTGTCTTTACAACTGTTTATATGTTAGTATCTCTACTATTATATAAAATGAAGTTTCTGTATGTGAGTGTACGGGGTGCCCTGACGAATTTATGGCATTCATACTAATGAAATTTGGCACACATGTAGTACAAATTTTTTAGCAATTTTATAGACTAACCGATTTTAAAAATTGAATCTTGAAAATTTTAAAATTAACTTATTGCGATGTTTAATTAACTTATAACGATGTTTAGCAATTTCTGTCTACTCGAGTTTACGTATAGCAACATTTCCACCGTTCATCAAAGCATCTCTCAAATGTGCATAACTTCCCACTCTCAGAGTCCTCTGATTCAACAATATTCAAAACAAAAGTTTATGCTTTTGTAAATTTATGTTGCATAAATTATCATAATTAAATATTGCTATGTTTTCCAAAAGTCACCCAAACACAGAAACAAACAAAAAATTGCCTAAAAGAACAACAAAACTATGGCATTTTGCTATAACTGCCTTTTTTTTTACAATTTACGGCCCACAATATTTTGTTATATGGACAAAAAAATGCTGTTTCTGTTTAGTTTTAGCTTCTCCCTTTATGCGGCACTGCTACATTTTGCCTCACGAAAATATAAGGAATGTTTGCACAGCATTGTTATCATTTTACTGTGTTGTCGCTTTAGTGTAGTTAGACCAACACCGACTTTATACAAACCTACGTTGCAACTCCAAATCCTATTGCGAAGCTACTTTTACGCGCTATGATACGAACTGCAGGCAGCAGTTGAGACTAATAGGTGTAGTTCAACATAAGTAACTTTTTCATATTTGTCTTATAATACACTCACTACCAAAGTTAAACACAGAGAGCAAAATGTTAATTTCCAGAAGCCAATCTGAATTTCAGAGGCTGCATTTGCTGCACAGGAAGATGGAAGTATTCAAATGTGTTAGGTAACAACCAATCACGGTTTTGTTTTGAGAAATATGCAAAAAAAGGTAGTCTTGGATTTAAACATCATTTTGCCAATGGCTTCTTATATTACTGCCTTTTTTGTATATTGGGGGCTGTAAATTAAAAAAAAAAATGTATTGCGAAATGCTGTTATTTTGTTGATCTTTAATGCTATTTTTTGTTTGTTTCTGTGTTTGGGTGTCTTTTGGAAAGCATAGCAATACTTAATTTTTAATAATTTATGCAACGTATAAATTTACGAAAGCATAAACTTTTACTTTTGGTTTTTATATCTCTTTGGAAGTTTAGTGATTTCTGTGTACTTCAGTTTTTTTATCGCAGCATATCCACTGTTCATCAACACATCCCTCAAATGTGCATACTGTTCCACTCTGAATGATCTGATTCAGTGGTATGTACCACACCTTCGCCGATTCAATCTCGGAATACATAGCGACAATAAATTGATGAAACAGGTCTCTGCTTTTGAAAAAGATATCCAAATAATCCAAACGAAAAGTTAATATGCTTTAAAAATGATAATCCATACTATCGTACTCTAAAACAGAAACAATAACAAACAATTGCACAACTGTGATCCAGTTCCAAAAATGGAGGAAACGCAAAAAAAAAATCTATACTTATATTATACATTATGATAATCCAAACTAAAAGTTTATGCTAACTAAAAGTTAATATGCTTTTAAAAAAGCAATACATTTTTATAAAGGATATATTGCATGTGACCATTGCATTCATTTTGTCATGAGCAATTTTTCTTTTGTAGATTGGGTAAAATTATTGTTATACTAGCATTTTGAAAACTATCTTCTCCTTTTGTAAGGAATCACATAGTTTTGAAATTTGTATTAACTAAATTAGTGAGCAGGTTTCAAAAATGTGTTTCCATCATTAGATCTTTAATACTTATTTCGGTTTTGAGTTTATAGTTTGGTACTGGAAATGATAACAGTAATTACAAATTGAGGAAACAAATAGTTGTATTGATCGTCATACATAATTTTGCATATGGTAGCCTTCTCCCTTGTTGAGCTTGCTTTGGCCAAATATTGCTCTTTTGCTTTAAAACCCAATCAATTAATCCCTGTTTAGCTTATCACTTTTCTGGAAGTGGACTAGCTAAAGGTTATCTGCTTTCACACCAGAATGGCACTGTATCAATATTTTCCCCTTCAGATCCTCTTATTGATCACAACCCTAGGATGCCCAAACAATCTTTTTTCTCTTTGCAATTACTTGACATTGTCTTACATTTGATACTGCCTGACCAAATGTGGACCTCTTATGTCATAAAACTCGCAGCCACTATTTAAATAAATGTTTTTGGGTAACATGAAATTTCTGACAACAGGCGGTTCTTTATTCTATTGATAGCATATAAAAATATCTCAGGTATGACAGAAAACAGTATTCTCACTCTTGTATCTTTTACTTTCATATCTTGTATCAATCATAATGAAAATTATTCATATTAAATTAAATTTATTTGAATCTATTTAGTTAAGGTGGGTTTTTAATTTTTACTGCACTTGAAAATTTTTTGATGGAAACATGAATGTATTCCTCTATACATTACAAGCATTGTTAAAACCTGGAAATTAACCTATGATTTAGTACATAGCCATAATTCTATCCTTTTTTAAATGGAAGCATTTCAATGTTTTATAGTACGCTAGTTGAATAACCCAACGTTGCTCGGGTTGAAATGGTTTAGTGTTGATTGAAAAGTGAATTGGAGTAATCAATTTTCTTACATAAAAAACATTTAAGTTGAATTGAAAATACTTTTTCACTTCGTTTTAACTTTTTCATAGCATCTACAATTTACTTCAGATGCAAATATGCACATTTAATTCCTGAATAATATATTGCAATATGCAAAAGACTAAGACATATATAAACAGAAACGAAATTCCAATGAAAAAATACAGAATTCTGAAAATGAAAGATGTGCAAAGTATCGAATTTCAACTTCAGTAAAATATTGATAAAGACTAATGATTTATGAAATTCAGTAATGTGAGTAATATAATTAATATGACCGCAACATTTACTCGGGTCCAAAATAAGAACCATTGTATCCTTTCAGTTTCCTGTAGAGTGTGTTTCTTTGTCCATATCCATTTATTGCAGGAAAACAAACTTTACATTTTAAACTTGGGGCTTTAAGGGTCACTTTTTACCTGTGTGCCAATTTTCATGGTTGTAATGTTTGTTGTTTTCATGGTTGTAATGTAGTTGTTTCTGGCACTGAAGACAGGAAAGTAATTGCCTATGCTTTCCAGTGTTCTAAAACTTAAGTTCCAAATTTGGTGTGGATTGGTCAAATTTTGTAGTTTTGTAAAATTTATACACACATTATTATATACACTCTATAACAAAAAAATCAACGCACCAAGAAGGAATAATCCGATTGCTTTGAAATTTCGTATGCAAAAATGTTTTGACCAAATATGCAAATGATTAAAATTTGGTGTCCAATGAATGAATAGTGCGATCTCCAGCACATCGGAACTGCGGCTTTAATCCAGCAGATGTATATAAGGAGTTGTTCTTGAACTGTTGTTAAAAATTTCTGCTGCATTGCGATTTAGGATACCTTTCAACAACTGAAAAAATGCCTCGCCTCAGGATTCGAGCTCATTACGAGCAACTTTCTGAGTTTGAAAGAGGTTGTATCATTGGATTGAAAGAGACCGGTTGGGCAAATCGGAGAATCGCTCGTCATGTGAGTCAAAGCGATGCAGCGATTAGAAGATGCTGGCAAGAGTGGGTGGACAATGGCAGATTTCAGCGTCATGATGGTAGCGGTCGACGTAGAGCCACAACAGATCGCGAGGACAGAGTGATTGTCAGATCTGCTGTCACAGAGCCTGATTCATCGCTATCAACCATCAGTCGTGCGACCCACACACGAGTGTCCACCATGACCATTCACAGACAGCTGAGAGCGAAATCTACGCTCATACCGACCGTTACGCCACCTGCCACTCACGCCTGCACACTGTCGAGCCAAATTACAGTGGTGCTTGGCTCGATCAGGCTGGAATGATGCTGACTGGGGACGTATAGTCTTTAGCGACGAATTCCGCTTCCAACTGTGTCCTGACGATCATCTAAGACGTGTCTAGAGACTACCAGGGCAGCGTGCCGATCCTGCTTTCCCTATTGCACGCCACATGGGCCCTCAACAAGGAGTTGTGGTCTGGGGTGCCATTTCCCTTGATAGCCGGATCCCTTTGGTCGTCATTGGAGATACACTTACTGCACAGCCGTACGTTGACGACATTCTGAGACCTGTTTTGCTACCGTTCCTTTCACAGTACCCTGGGCCTATTTTTCAGCAAGACGATGCCAGACCACATACGACACGTGTTGCTATGAGCTGTCTTCAAGCTTGTCAAACACTTCCTTGGCCAGCCAGATAACCAGATCTCTCTCCCATTGAGCATGTCTGGGATATGATGGGAAGGCGACTGCAACCGGTAGGGAATGTTGATGACGTAGTCCGACAATTGGAGCAAATTTGGCAAGAAATACCTCAGGAGACCATCCGGTAGCTTTATCGGTCTATGCCATGCCGTGTGACAGCTTGCATCCAGGCTAGAGGCGGGTCAACACCTTATTGAGCTCGTTACTGTAACTCTGAAAGAAATCATTCAATTGTAATCATTTTCTACTCTGTACATAATTTTCCTATACATCAATTTTTGTCTCCATCGGACAACTCCTTCTTGGTGCGTCAATTTTTTTGTTATAGAGTGTATATATAGATTTGGTGTTCTAGTCTAAATGCTGATATACATTTACTCTTAACAGTCAGAAAACAAACTAAAAAGAAAATTGAAAATATCATAAGAAGCAATTTTATACAAGAAATAGATTCCAAAGGTTCAGAAATTGATTCCTTAGATGAAGTAAGTTTTAATATTAGTTATTAAGTTCTATTATGTTTTTCTCCTGAAATTATTTTTTGTAACTTAATTTTTAACTAGAAACTTCTTGCTTGTAACTTGATATTATTTTGTATCCTCTGTATATATTTCACTGGTATACATGGTAAAGAAATCATAGTTCTTTATGAACTGTCAAATGGCAACAGACAAGTGTAAGCAAATAAATTTTGAAATAGTTTAGATTTTACAATGATGCAACTCTGTATGTTACATTGTACAATTGCATGGCGACACTCTCAAGTGTGTCATTCCACATCTGGTGTGTCTTGTGATATTGAAATAGGAGCGTAACTTCAAGTCCAATAAGACATTTAATAATTATAGAGACTTCATAACAAGCAAGTATAAAGAAGGATACGAACAGTGTAAAGACCTAGAGGCAACTGCCTTGCTGCGTATTATAAAAGAATTCTATCAATCAAATGTACCGATAAGAATAGGTATATCAGAAACAGTAATGTAAAACAGGAGCGGATTGACGAAGCCGACATTAGTACACCTGTAGCAGTAGACCAAAGTGCTGCCAACTGCCTGGAGGAAGCTTTACGATCATTCACCGCCATGTGGACCAGGTGTCTATCTTCACACGCTGACGTCACCTTCCGTTGTCCACTCCCAGTTTTTCGAGTTGTCCGGTTCTTGTCGGTCCACTGCTTCCAAACCCGCATCACTGTGGAACTGTTCCACTGCACACGAGCTGCTATTGCGCGAAAGGAAAATCCTCCTTCACGAAGGCCGATGATTCTCCCCCATTCAAACTCCGTAAGTTGTTGAAATTTCACCCTATTTCATTGTGGAGGCATACTTAGGTCTCACTAAACGTTCGCCACTAAAAAAAACAAAAAAAACATGCGCTATTTTCAACGTCCTGCTACAGCCCTCTATTTATACGCATTTAGCATCAGTTCAGAAGGCGCTGCTCACACCATGCATGCTTGGTGGCTCTGAAACTTTACTACTTTGCAAAACATCCTATAATTGACATTTACTGCAAATTTCATTTCACTCGGATGATTACTTCATGGTGTTGCATTTTTTAAAAACAGCAGTGTAGTAATTATATTGCAATAGCCATATTGCACCACACAAGGGCTGTGGTAGCTTGTTTGCAAGAGGAGCGGATTAGCAACTGAAAAGTTTAGGAGTTCGAAACTCGAACCAACGAAAGGCTTCTTCGGTGTGTCATAGTTATCGTGCATTCTCTTGAAAAGAACGTGAGATGATGTGAAAACAAAACACTAGCAAAATATGGCATTGGGACTGTTTTTTTTCCAATGAAGAATTTATTTAAAAGCTGGCTCAATTGTGTTTGTGAAATAATGAAATTCCTGTATTCACACACTCTTGCTGAGACTAGATCAGTTCTAGGTTAAGCAAACTGACGAAGAATTGAGTAATTTTTCCAGACGTTGAGATATAAGTTTGGTTTTGAAATTTTATTCCACATTGAGTAGTGCTTAAAGATTCTGTATATTAGCTTAAAATCTCACTCCATGTAAGTAAAGTTTATTTAAAAAATACTATAAAACGTCATTAATTGATGTTTGCGATGCCTCTACCCGTTAACTCTTTCCCTTAAGGGACTGATCCCGGACCGTCGTCAATAGCCCGTTGTGTTGCTCTAGTACGACGTTAACTGAAATTATCATCTACCCGTTAACTAAGCAGCTCCAAATAATAAATGCAAGAGAAACTTTACTAACTAATCCTGTGGTTAGGGCGGTCCTGTTTAAACCATCCATAAATTTTTATGGAAAGGGGACTGAGGGGAGGTGAATTATTAAATTATGACCCAAGGTTTCTAGGTTTCTTTATCACACAGAAAGACAGCATATTACAGTATAGTCGGGGGGGGGGGGGTCTCCTTAGAGTATTGTTTCTTCTTATTATTTTTTTTAAAAATAAATAATCAAGGCTTTGTACGGCGCGAAATATTTTTTTGTAAGGTGTGGGTTAGGTTATTGAATTTACCTTGCACTGGAGCAATAAACACACGAGTTATTGGTGACGGACCGGGATCCATCACAAAGGGAAATATCCAAGGGCAATACTTTGTCATTTTGAATCATGGTTCGATGATGAGGTCAACACATGAGTTGGTACCCACTCCCTAACTTTCACACCACGCCAAAGTTAGGAAATTTGAGGCCAAAGCAGATTTAACGTGCACCTGTCCCCACCTGCACGACGGTCTTTTAGTTGGTTGGAATTCGCAACCCTCCGTTCGCTAATCCGTGACTCTTATCAAACAAGGTTACCGCAGCCCCTACAAAGGAGGGCTATGATAAAGAAATTTTTTCTAATACTCTTATAACCTTCTTGTAGTTGCATGATTACCTGTGTTGCATGTTTCTAATGAGTTTGTTTTATTATGAACTCACCGACACTTAATCAGTTATTGGTTACACAAACTTGCAAAAATTTTTTAAACGTTTACACTTTAAAAACAAATTTACTTGAATGTTCATTATTTTTAAAATGTAAATAGTTTATTTTGAAAATCAAACAAAAATATGAAATCTCTTTATTTGTAGGATGGATTATGTATGAAAATGTTCCCTGAAAGTATCGATAGTAGATTAAAGTATTTAAGAAATCAGTAGTATTTTATTCTCAGAACATTTAGAGATTGAGCATTTTTCAGGTTTTCCAAATAAGTTGTCAAAATGACCTTCCACCCAGGATAAACGTAAAGATATTTCCCAGATTGCACTGTTGAATGATCTACAATCCTTTTCCCCTAAACCCCAAATGAAACCGAAAACCCAGGGAGTTCCAATCCACAAGGCCGATAAAACAACAGGGGGTGGTTAATGGGCGCTGAGATTTCTGTTTTTCATACTTTTCAGTAGCGTTTTCCTCAAAAATTATATTCATTTCATTAATTAGCCTCCATGTGTAAATGCTTCCTATTATTACCTATTGATTAAAACAAAAATCGCCGTTGTGTGGGGTCGGATTCATCTTCAGTGAGTTTAACAATTCAAGACTAAATCCGATTTAGTTGTGCGAGAAACGTCGTGGCGCCAGGGTCTGACTTTCCTGCCGGTATGTCACGATACTAAGGGGAAACGCCTCTTTCTGCTACAGAAGGCGCCCCCATGAGTATAACTATTAGTGATTTATAACTCATTGTTATAAATACTGGAAGTAAATTTGCTACAATATCAGAAGAGTTTGCTATGGACTGCTGTAAAACAGACAAAATCATGTATCACCAGTAGGGATGGGAAATACTGTTATTTTTGTCAAACAGTTATTTGCTCTTTTTATAATAACTGTTCTTTAACCTGCTCCCCCACTGCACTCAAAATGTAGAAGTCCAGTTTCTTCTAGACTGTCGCTCGCCAGCAATTCTCTTGATAGACATACAGATGGTCCGCTATTGGTGGACATGTCATCTTTGTTAGTATGCATGCATATATAAGTAAAATACAAATTACTCTTCTACTAGCTTTTTTATTGGTGGGTTTTTCTCTAGTTTTGACTGGAAGAAAACAAAAGATCAAATAATTTGGAAAAGAATTGTAAATTAATTTTTTATGGCGCAAGGGACAAGTCTGCCCAAGGTGCACCAAACTATCAGTAATTAAGTAAAGAAAGTAAGAAAATACCATGATTTTTACTAATTGGAACAATTCTTGTTAATCAAACTGTTTAATTTCTTTGAGTTCCCAGTTTCAGGTAATACTGTCCCAAATCTAAACCATCTCAAGTGTGGTTTCCCAAACTTATACTCAGTATCTAAGGGGGAAAAAATTCACAATTGATATCTAAATTTTTAGGTTTTAATGTCCTTTTTATGTCAACGAAATCTAGGACCCAATAATCACTTGGAAGACCGAAATGTAGCTAAGCAATATAAAGTTGCCCTTTAAACAATCATTAACACTTAAGACACAGATTGTCCCTTCGAAAGAGTAAAGTTAGTTTATTTGTAAAAAAACAGGTTATAGTGGACGAAAAGTCCATGACACATTTCAAAATTTAATGTAAAATCAACCAATTGTCACGAGTGTGCAGTTTTTACTAAATAGCTATACATAGCATCAATTTTTTTTTTGGCATAAAAAAATAGTTTAATTGTTTGAAGAATTGAAGACTTACGAAACTTAATCAACACTATTCCGCAATCCATGTTAGCAAATACATGGATTACAATTGAGTATCGGTTAGATGTGATTTGAGCCACAAGGGTATTACAAGGTATCCACATACTACCATATTGAAATATGGTGGTATGTAGCAACAAAAATACTCATAAATTCTAATATAAATTGTTATTATTTGTGTACAATTTTTATATTGTTTTTCAGTATAGTTAAATTATAAATTTTTTATGCCAAAATAAAAAAATTGATGCCATATAAAGCAATTTTGTGAAAATTGCATTCTCATGTGTCAATTGGTTGATTTTATATTAAATTTTAAAATGTGTCATGTACATTTTGCCCACCCTGTATAATCTATCTAAGCATGATTAAAACAGGAGAAATCTAAGTCAAAAAGTTTTGAATTTTCAACACAGTAGTTTTATGGGTGACTTGCTTGTTTCTGAGGTATCTTTAAATCATAATATATGACTTGAATATGATCACTTTCTGAATTAGATGGAGTGTGACGCCCAATAACAATTTTCATCTTTCACAGTGAAATAATTCGACATATTTAAAATTTTGCTTTTCCTTTCTTTCTAAAATTTGGTTTTATAGTAAAGTTAAAAGCATTGCAAATCCTACGAGTAGAGGCAACACCACCAGAAAGCTAGACAGCAAAATCTTAATCAGTAATGTAGTTTAAAAATTTTTTAATTTGCTTAAAACTAATAATTCATTACCGTGTCATTGCTTAAAAATTATAATTTCAAATTATTATGCTAGTCATCTCAAATTCATCGAAGAGTAGGAGTTTGGTTCAGTTGAGAACTGTTCTGGGAGCAAGTACAGCTCTGCGAACAGTTTGATACCGGGAATCAATTACCGAAAAGGAAGTAAATTCTCAGAGTAGGAAGTAGTT
The DNA here is from genome assembly GCA_947359465.1 of Metellina segmentata. Classification (NCBI taxonomy): domain Eukaryota; kingdom Metazoa; phylum Arthropoda; class Arachnida; order Araneae; family Tetragnathidae; genus Metellina; species Metellina segmentata. The sequence continues at coordinate 49,433,589 of OX375882.1, read as the reverse complement.
TATGGACAGAAAACGGGTGAATGAATCAAAAACATTAAAAAAAAAATAAGAACTGCAGGATGAACAGCTGTTTTGGACGCAATTTAACAAGTGTCATATGGTACTAGCTATATCAAAGGAAAATTCAAGAAAAGAGAATCAACTTCATTTGCAAAATTCCCATTTGAACCTGTAATATTAAAATCGAAGTAGAAAAAAAATCAATTTTTCTTTTTATGAATAGAGTGGAGAACAGGTTTTTGTGAAAAGTGGAAACAGAGTGTTCCCTGTCTTTTTGAAAAACAGGTGAAAAAGAGCAGCAGGTTGTTCTTTTTTTTCCCTATCCTTAATCACTAGCAGAAAACTACTGCTCTAGGTTGTTCATTTTATGTTATTTTTTAATGTTTTCACGAAATGTATCAAATAAAACTGATGCATCATTTTTCAAATTTAATTTGGAACTTTCTGTTTTAAAAATTTTGCTTCTTTACTAACTATTGTTTCATAATCATTTTACACTTTGATCTTTCATAGAAATTTAATTTGTATTGGGCATTTTAATTTCATACTTACAAATAAGATATGTTGGTACTTATTTTTTCTAATTTGAAAATTTTCTCTATTGCTAATTACAACAAGTTGCTTTGTTCTAGAAAGCCTGGTTATGCTGGCTAGTGTGTTTTAATTCCTGTGTTTTTTCATGTTCATTTGCTTCATAAAAATCTGAAAATTATTATTATTGTGTTTAATGTTTACTACAATGATTCTAGCAATTACAAGAATGTCGTACAGCCTGCGATCGGCTTAGAGCCTGTGCTATTACCAAGTATTATGCTAATGTTGGACAAGACCCACAGGTATTGATTTGTATTTTATAATTATGATACTTTGAAACCTGGATCTATTGTTTAGGTGTATTGTATTTGAAAAAACATGTTTTCTGAGTATTGCAAACAAGTAAAGAAATTTATATGAAACATACCTATTTCAGGCTCCTGCTGAAAATAACATCCTTTCTGTCCACCCAAGTGTCAAAAAATATTTAGGCAAATATCCAAGGGATATTGATAGTGACTCAATGACTTGCACTTCTAATGGTAGTACCACAGAAATACCTGTAAATATTTTAAATGAAGGATCCTGTGAAAGAATAAGCAATCCATCTTCAAATGAAGTCAATAAACAGGTATGCATTTGAATTATGTGTAATATTCAGTTATTATACTTATCTTCTGCTTTGTTTAAGTAGAAAACTCTCTGTGTAAATCTACTTCTAGCTAAAATTATTATACTTTTTTTAATTTTCAAATTAAATTATTTTAAAAAGTTTACTTCCAGTTTGACTGATTATATTTGTTTTTATAGATTGAAGCTCAGTCCCTGATTTTATCTCCCAGCAAAGATATTTCTTCTAGAGCTCCTAGGTTCAAAACAAAGAGTAAACTCGTTATTGGTAACATTTCTAAGTTAGTATTTTTCCTTTAAATTAAAATTTGGAAATTGAAATTCATTTCTTAAGTGGTGTTCTGTCTCAATACAGAAATCTAGATTCCAATTTATTAAATTCTTCCAAAATACTTCTTAACATTCCACATAAATATATAATTTAACACCTGTGATTAGTACCGTACAAAGTCTAAATTCTGGTTTCCTCAAGATCTCGGCAACTCTGGATTATTTGCATTTTCTGTCAAAAAAATCTTATAAAAAAGGAAAAACCTTTTTAATACAATGCAATAAATTTTACTTTGTGGTATTTACTCTGAACATGTCTGTTATTTTGCATTGTTGCATCAATTAGGTCCAGGTTTAACTCCTTGTTCTTTAAAAATTGTCGGAAAGATGTAAAAAAGTTGGGGGAAAATGCTGGTTAGCAAAACGTCCGGATTTCGGACTTTGTACTGTATTTGATTTTATAACTGAAAAGTTTGATTTACAACAACATGGCATGCACGATTTTTGTGCGCTTTGCAAATCTTTCTATTATTGAAAGCTATTTGCATTTTAGTTAGTACTTATAGCAATGAAATCGGTTTGTGATGCATATTGTCGACAAACAAGTGAAACACACCAAGTCAAAAAACGTAGTTCTGAAATCCCAAAGGAGAGTTCTCGCTGTTAACCTACGTGTTTCTCAAAAAAAAATCTAATCTTCATGGGAAGGAAAAAGTGACTCAGTGAACTTCACCAGTCTCAAGATATCTACATTCTGGTTTAGAAAACTCATCTTGAAAATTTTGATTTTGTGTGTTACGTTTGTAAACTAGTGATTAATTATCTATGAGATAGTTAATGTGCACTGTTTCAAAGTATATGTTTTGATACCCAGTTGCTTAGTCCTTACTGTTTATACTCCTTGAGTAGATTAAAAGTCTTTTTATAATTAGAATGAATCCATCGAAATCTTGTGTTCTTAGTTTTTATAAGAAGTTAAATATGGAATTTTGAGCAAAAGAAAGCAATTAATTACATCTTAATTTTTATTCAGAGATCTAAAGTATTTTTGTGATGTGGATGGAATGAAATTATGCGTAAAAGATTATTAGATATGATAGATAAGTTAAGTGCACTTGATAAGGAAAGAAAGGACAGGAAAGAAATTGCTCTTTAAAGAGCAATGAAATATTTAATGTTTAATGAATGTGTTTATAACTTAATGGCTTGTAATTTAGGGAAACCTTGTATAATTTTTCAATTTATTAAATTTCAGTTGCATTTATTTTCTGTTTTACTGTCTTTTTCAAGTAACAATATTAGAACAGCTAAATATCCTTTTTTTTTTTTAAAATTATGTTGAGGAATGGGTTGTATTGACCATTTCCCTTCGTACAGCCCAATACAAACTAGCCTTTGTATCCTTGTAAAGTGTATATGTTTATTTAAAAACTATTCAATTTATCTAATATTTTGAGGTAGTTCATAATTGTTGATTGCTTTCCAATATTAATGTATTTATCTATATATTTGGCAGGTTTATCCCTGTTTGGCAACGTGATGAAAGCGATCAGTCTACGCACAAGTGGATGATCTATGTCAGAGGAGATAAAAATAATCCAAATATTGAAAGCTTCATAAAGAAAGTGAGGTTTCTGTTACATCCTAGTTATAGACCAACTGATGTTGTAGAAATCTAGTGAGTGTTATGGACAGTTAGTCTTTTTTTAATGCTTATTTTCATTAACTATTAATGTATGTACATTGGTAGCCATCAAAAGTGCAATGCCATGGCCACTTTAATTATGCAAATAACATAGGGTGAAATTACAGCTCTGATCATAATGAAGAACACAATGAAATCAGTATTTTATGTAGCCACATGGACACAATAACTGTTGCTTCATGTTTTGGCACTAATAGAAAGGCTTTGGAAGTGTGTTTTGGGTATGTCAGTTGAAGCTGCTTTCATGTGTTGCCAAAGTTAATCTGGGGTAGCCACAGGTGGTATGATGTCCAGTCATTTGCTGATCATCAATCAGATGCAGGATGAGTAATGAATCTTGTGGTCATGGGCTGACCATACCATTTGTTGTCTTGCATTGTCCTGTTGCAAGCTGGGCACTGGCAAGTTATGAAGATAAGTGAGAACAACAGGCTCCAAAATTTCATCGATGTAATGATGGAGAGTACTGGCAATTCTTACGAGACAGATGGTGGAGTAGAATCCATTGGTGCGCCATACCATAACTCCACGTGATAGACCGGTAATGCAATGCATAAAGCAAGTCATGTAATCTGTCCCTGTGGTGCCCCCAGACTCGGATGCAACCATTGTAGTGCTATAGACAAAGTCTAGATTTGTCTGAACGATGTCATGCCATTTGTTTGTTTGTATAGGCAAAATCTCTTTTTAAACTGAGCCCTGAGAATGAGCAGTGACAGATATAAAACTATGTTCTGACATTTCCTAAAAGACCTTTCATTGAAGAATGTTACAATATAAATTTTTTTTAATTTGTGTCAATAACTTATTGAAATATAGGTGTCAAGCAGACTACTATTAATGTTTAAAATAATCTACATTTTTGTAACCTTGAACTTTAAAATTCACTAAAAAAATATATGTATATATTTAGGACATCTAATATTGGTAGTTCTTCCTTACAATATGTGATCTATTTTAAAAACTAATTTTCATTAAAATCGGTAATAGTTTCAGCCATAGCCGATTTGCTCATTTTGTGTGGAATGACCCACTTGAAAAACTCATTCTGGGATTACCACTTGGGAAGTAAAATTAGTTTGTCAAAAAAAAAAACAGGTTAATTACTATATAATCTTTCTATCTAAACTCATTCTTTTTGAAAACAGGTGAAAAAAGAACTGGTGTTCTCCCTATGCCTACCCACATGTAATTAATCTTTTGATACTTTTACTTTATCCAGCTATATTAATTACTTCTTTTCTAGTAATCCACCATTTCACTTAGTGAAGCGTGGTTGGGGAGAGTTTCCTGTGCGTGTGCAGCTTCATTTTCATGATACTCGAAACAAACCTGTTGATATTATACACAATTTAAAGGTAAATATTTTATATTTATTTCTATATTTATTATATTTATTATTTCTTCGATAGGAAAAAGAAATATAAGCAAATGGGTGATATCAAAAAGCAATATGAATGTTATAAGCAAATAAAAAAAATTTGACTGCCTAAGATTTTGGTTTTGATACACTGTTAGACTACATAAAATAAGTCCATATTTATGTAATATATTAATACTGTTTCAGTTGGACAAAACATATACAGGCTTGCAAACTCTTGGTGCTGAAACGGTAAGTACTTTTGCATATTGTTATAATTCTTTGAAAACAATTTTTCTATTCTGATGAAAATTTATTGTTTGTTAATGTAATAAATTTGGATTATAAAATTGCTTAATGTCTTTTGTTTCTGGTTTATTTTTTGTGTATTTCAACTTACAAAATAAAAGAGTTCTGTTGAATGGTTAAAATGAAATACAAATTTAAAGTGCAACAAATTGTCAATCTTATTAAGATTTTGTTTGTGGAATCTGAAATGGAGTTGAACTGTAGCTGAATGCATCAACATAATGAAATATAGAGCTGCACTTTTAAAAAAGAAGCATTTGCTCAATAATCATTGCCTATAATCTATATAAGTTTATTCTATAATATGAATATGCCCAGAATTTTAAAAGGTTTACTAATGTAAAAGTATTAAAATTAGAATTCTATTGATATACTAGCCACTGTGTGTGGCCAGCACTCCATTGCCAGTGACAATTCTTTTTGTGGGGTCAGATGTGACTACTGCTGGCTAACCCCCGGTGATTGCTATGAAATTCGTAGCCCATTGGATAACAGCCATAACGGCATTGCTTGTGGTGTTGGTTGGCTTCGCAAATCAAATGGGAATTTGTAGCCTATTGGATAACAGCCATCATGGCGTTGCCAAATTCGAATTGAGAAGAGATCAGCTTAACTTCACAATCATCTCTTTCAAAAATATAAGTATTTAATTGAAAAATTATTTATTAAAACAAAATCAAATGTAAAAGTAATATTGAATATCTATCTGGTGTAAACTTTTCCTCAATTTTCAAATCCGTTGAAATTTTTAATCCATCATTAATGATCCCGATTTTACAACAAAAGAGCTAAACAATGCCACTCTAATTTTTTTTATTTGTTTTGCTTACCTTTGCTGGAAGTGTTTGAGCACAGGAAATGGAATCTAATTTCTCGACCTCGAAGCTCATATGGGAAAAAATATAAAAGTTACACTTTAAAAATTATTCATTTAAAGAAAATCATTTTTTTAGGTATCAATCTAATGTAAAATTTTCCGCAGATTTCAAATCCATTGAAAGTTTTACTCTTATCTTTAACGATCTAGGAGATAGAAAAAAGAACTACATAACTCCAGTTAATACAACTGTTTTGTTCGTCTGCTGAAAGCGTTGCTCGAAAAATGAAAATATAAATTTAGAATCTGTGATCTGTTTATGCTGTTGCCATTCTAAGGAAAACAATAATAATTAAATGCTAATAAATTAATTTTAAAATGTTCTAGATTGAATTTTAAAATTCAGCACCACCCAAAAATTGCAACAAATTAGGACTACTTGTGTGCCCAATTTCATTATTGTAAGTGCCTTGGACTCGTCAGGACAGTACACACAGACAAATACTTCCTTTTATAATCGTAGAAATATATGGTTATTGAGTTTTATGTACTTATCAGTTTTTATAAAAATAAAATAAAATTAGAAAGTTGTTCTTAATTTTTCGGAATTAAAATATTATGTTTGATTTTTTGTTTCTTTCTTTGTTCAGCAGTGCATGGTATGAATAGCTTTTGTTAATTGATATTTATGCATTAACATGTAAGCAAAAAACAGATTAGATCAGTGGTTCCCAAACGGGTCCACTGTCCTTTAAAGGTCCTCGATAAGGCTTGAGGGTGGTTGGCAGCTTGGCAGCAAGTTTCTAGGGTTGGAAAAACATGTATCATTCTTCTAGCCAAAATAAAGAAAAGATTTTCAAGAAAAATAAATATTAATTTTTCTGATTATTTTACAAAATTTACATATTAAAAATTATTAAACTATGTCATATTCATGTTCTAAAAAATGAACAATTGTAATTGCGTTGAGTATTTCCCAGTCATTGATTGTGATATTGCAACCCAGCTGCAATACTGTCATAACTAAAAATACATTTCTAGTTTTATGTGTTGAAAGACTTCAACCAACCGGTCAAGTTGTTACGGTCTGGATCGGAATTGTGCTGTCCTTTGTTAGGGGCAATGATGATCCTCCCACTGGGTGCTCCTTCACAAGTGGCCATAACATCTGGCCTTGTAGTGGCCAATGATTTTCATATGTGCTCGCTATTAGAAAAAAAATTGTGTTGTAAGACTAAAGCCTTTTGATTCAAATGCAATTTAATTAATAAGAATATCTTTATCTATAGAATATGTAAAGACTTTTAAGAACTCTGGTTTTTCTGTTGCAGAACTTTAAACTGTCATCAATAATCCTTAATTTGAAGTGTTACTGTTTTATAGTCTATTTAACATAAATGTTAACATTTTACTCTTTATACTGAGGGGAATATATATATATATATAGAGAGATCCTTATGGTCCCCCTATGCAGGCCTATATATCTCTTTTTAATTGTATAATCCAAAAAATTTTAAGGGGGTTGTGAACTGAAATGTTTGTGAACCTCTGGATTAGATCATTTAAATTTTTGTTTTGACTGAAGCCATATTCTGTTATTTTCTATAAGTTTTCTTCATCTGAAATCTTAAATTAAAATCTAGAATTTGACTGGATTAATAGCATTTTTTTCTTTCTCAGATAGTGGAATTGCAACTTTTTAAGACTGATGCAATCACTAATATTTGCTCCGTGTCTACTCTACCTTCATCAAATTTACCCTCCACATCAAGCCTTCAAGAAAATCACGAGTCTTATAAAGAATTGAATTCCAGTTCACTCACACCAATAAAGATGGAAATTGATTCAGATTCGGAGGCAAGTGTCAATACTTCCAATACAGACAGTGTGCTTCCATTTGATACTGTTCAAAATCATACTATTGTGGAGGGACCATCTGTTGAAAATGGCTCTGAAATACTGTTAAATGAGACGGCAACAAGTGAAAGTACATCTCATCCATCTTTAAATAGGACGATTGTTTCTGAACCTGTTCTTCCTAATTCGCTTCCCAACAGTTCTGCCTGTAATAAGCCACTGAAAGCAGCTGGTCCAAATGGTGTGAATACTACTTATTTAAAGTGTACAGATACTGAAGGAAGAGTGTTAATAGTCCCACAGTCATCTTTGTTGCGGATTAAATCGCAAAAGCTGACATCTAAACAGATGACAAATAATTCAACAACTAACTCTGCACTCGGTACAGGTGGAGCAGACAAAATTAGAGACTCAAAATCTTCTGTTCCATCTTACATTCTAAAAGTAGTTCCAAACCAAGATAGTGGCCAAAACCAAGTTCTTCTCATTCCTATGTCTGAGAAAAAAGTGCAATCTTCTAGCAATAGTGTGACTAATGAAACTCAAATGAAGTGTGTTCTTAAACCAAATAATCTGTTGGACAATGGCCATGGTTTTTCTGTGACAGAGAGATTTCCGAAAAAACTAATGCCTAGTTCTTATTGGGAGCAAGAACTTTCAAATATTAAGTGAGTATAACCTTTGTAGTTACTATTCCTCTGGTTATGATTGTATTTGTATATTCCTATAAACTCATAGTTTTCAGATTTTACAGATCGTTAGAGATGTTCTAGTCAATCAAGAACATTTTTGGAGATTCCCAGGCATCCCCCAAATGTTTTTGATTTTATAAAAATAAATGTAAATAGAAGTAAATGCTGAACTTAGCTTAATCAATGCAAATCCAAGTTCAGTTAAAACCCATGAGTAGATAAATGTACAGATTTTAAAATGTCAAATATCAGCAAGCAAAATGCTCATATAACATTAAAACAATTCGATTGGTTGAAACAATGGACCCTCGGTTTGGTGATTGTCTGAATGGGAAGGAACAGGACAAGAAAACTAGCTTCATTCATGGTTTGTTGTCCATTTGCCTGGACAATGGGATATACTCAAACGGATTGAGCTGAAGATGAAAATTAACAGTTGCCACGTGGCAATTGCATGTTTGAAAGTGGAGACTGAAATTTTTTGCTGCAATCGATCTCCAATTTTACGTTTTTTCTTCTTCTGTGGACAGTTAAATTTTTTTTTTTAATAAAGAAAACACAGGGTGGTAACAGAACTGGAAAATCGGGGAATTCTCAGGAAATTTTTCAATTTTGGAAATCAGGAAACATTTCCAAATTTCACAAAAAAATCATGGAATTTTTAAAATTTTGATAAAAACGGCAACTATTATCGTTTGTCCTCATTTATAAATGTGCGATTACAAGTACTTTTGAGAATTGTATTCGCCGAAATTATAATTTGAATAAAGAACACTGCCGTCATAGTTTTCGAACTCTGCGGCCAGAGCATCTCGTCGCCATGAGGTCTGCAATGCAACTTATGGTATACAATTTGAAATTTGTAATACTCATGTGTTTTTTTGTGCATTAAATTAATATTTCTTGCTTGCAATTACATTTTTGTAGAATTTTTTGGTTATGCTTCAGTCTACGTTTATAGCAGTGTAACGGTCTGGCGCTTTTTTTTGGCGCACTTCTAAAGTCGCCAGGGAAGGAACTATTTCAAATGAACCAATGAAATCAAACAACACTTTTACGGAATTTGAAAGAACTTTATAGAATATTCAAAATGGAAATTTAACCTTTTGACTTCGGCTATGGATATAACAAGCGCTATTCTTTTAACTTTCAAGGTACAACTGATGTACTGGCCACTGTCTCAATTCTTTTTTGGCGTGATCATGGTACAAGTGCTGTACCTGTCATAGTCTAAAGGTTAAACTTTTCGCTTGCCGAGGTTGCCATGAAAACCACGATAACTGTAATACAGATGGGTTGCCTTAACCTGCCATAATTCGCTACTAGAAGTGCACCAAAAAAACATCAGTGCGGCAAGACTGTTGCCACTGATGTAAACGTAGACTGAAGCTGTATCAATGTTTTATGTATATTTGCATTTGATTTTGATGTATAGTAAGATAATATTAGATCAGGTGTAAAAAGTTCATAACCAAAATGTTTTGTATTTTTTTCCAGTTTTATCAATTGCTATGGCAAGAGTTCCATTAAGGGTTCCAACCCTTACAATAACAATTAAAATATCTGAAGAGTTAAAATACAAAATATTTGTAGAAAATGATCCTTTTACCACATCTGACCCTAAATATTTAAAAATATTGTCGTGTGGATAAGTTGTATATCGATACCAATTACAGATCATGGCATTTCTTAAGGGAATTGTAAAATCGGGGAAATTTTTGTGACACTATCAGAAAGAAATATCAGGGAACTTTATTTCGAGAATTTCACTACCACCCTGAAACAAAAGCACAGGAAAACATACACATGGAAAATAGAGTTTGGAATTTAGGGGGAAATATTCAGATGCTTGGAGCGGGAAAACACAAAGCAATCAATGGAAACAAGGCTGGAGATTAGTACTTTTGTGTACACGTGACCTGGAATATTTCCATAGTGCTGGTATTTCGTGGGTTGAGGAAATCTATTTTTGATGTATATATAATGTAACGTGTGTGTATTCTACAAAACATGTAAACGCTCAAAAGTGGCCACTTACAAATTTTTTTAATTTTCACCTTTAGATTGAGCCCTTAAGTATTGAAATATATTTTATGTTATAAAAATAATTTAAAATGCATACTAAAACCAGTTTAAATCAGCCTACGTTGAAGTTTGATTATTTATACATAGATATGGAAATCTTACAAGTCAAACGTACAATGAGAGAAGACAGGGCCACCTCCTGCACTATTATCTGAATATGTGCCTGATGATTGGTGATAGTTTTTATTTGAGGGTTCTGTGGTTATCCTGAAATAAGCATTTCTTAAATTACAAAAGTGCTTAATCTGTCAGTATTATCCATTTCTATCCATGCCAAATGGTACATAATCACTTGATATTTCACTCTCAAGGGCACATCTTAAGGTGTATACAGGCATCAGAATCCTGAGGTTCCTGAGTCAAGTGTTCCCATGGTCCATGAAAAGTCCTTGAATTTGTTTTCCGAACTTGAGGTCCTTGAAATTTACGGAACTTGGTGAAAAGTCCCTGAAAGTACTTGATTTTTTTAAAACTAGTACATAATTGTGTAATTTGTCTTGCATTGGAACTTGTCCAAACTAGTTTCCTCCTTTGTCCAGACTAGTTCTGGCTCAAATGATGCAGGTGCGCCATTTGAGCATCATTCTGAATGAAACCAGTGTTTTGCACTTTGACACCATGTAATATGCTAATAATGCTACGTCTATATCGTCCATTCTCCATTGTATTGTGTTTGTCTAAATTGACACCTCTGGCCACATTTTTATGTATCACGGTTGCTAGATAACAGCACCGCTTTCTTAGGAAACCGTAGCTTTAGCAGTCAGGACGTCATTGGAAACCTGGCACGTGTCCAAAGAAATGAAGCCAAATTCTTATTGCAAAAGTATGTTACGATTTTAAAAATATTTTTAAAGAAAATCACATTTAAGATATCCTTTAGGTGTAAAATTTTCTGCTGTTTTCAAATCTGTTGAAATTTTTACTCTATCTTTAATCATTGCAAAGATAGAAACTTACACTAGAGAATGAAAAAAGCCTTGTCACCAGTCAAAACTTTTGATTTGTTTCTCAAACAAAATAAACCACGACAGCTGTCTGTTGTAGTGGCAGTTGAAGACAGCAAAATGAAGATTGCGCAAGGACACGGGATGCAAGCTCCCATACTCTTCTTTGTGTCACCAAAAGAATTTATTTTACAATATTTTACTGCACAACCAAAATCGATAGGTGTGCAAGTAGCCTGATAGTTAGCAAAAAACACAGGTTCTGTGAGAAAGAAAATCTAAATTATAACCAAAATTGATGATAAGTTTTCTTTTTTTGACTATCAGTAGGTTTAAAAAATCGAGTAAAAAAATTGTTTTCTTTTTATCTGACAACTTTTACGAATGCCTTGTTTTAGGTCGCTAATTTGGTCATTGAAAAATATTCTTTTGCTTTTGAAAAAGTCCTTGAATTTTTTTTTTTTTTGAATAAAGGTGTGGTAAACCATGTGAGTGAACTATCCCCCCTTTCATTTTTTACCCTCACCTACCCTCCTGCTTTTTGCATTTACCTCACATTTCATTCATTCTCATAATTTTAATTAAATGATTTTTTTTTAATCTTTTGATTTAAATCACAACTAATCCCCCATTTTTACAACTAAGTAAATATACCCTAGGAAAATCACAGAACTCATCAAATGCTTTAAACTTTTTGCACTCGTGGTGATTTCAACACTAATGGCTACACCCAGTACTGATCAGCTTTTGAAAAAATGTTTGGCTCTGGACACTTGCAAATAATCTGAGTTGTCTATGGACTTATTAATCTGTTGAGTCAGGTATTCTGCCAAACAGTATAGTAAAAAACAAGTTGACATCTATTTGAAAGTTTTGACAATGTTCATGCATAATTTTATATGTTATGAACATTAAAGCATTCATTCACATCTGGAAAGCATATTTGGACATCTTCAAAATTCAACCTGAAACAGTCACCTGTCCCTTTAAGAGTAGTGACCCATAACAAATACTTATCTAAAATCTAAATCTATATGGTTTTACCTTAGTCACCTGAGGAAACTATATATCCTTGTTTTTGTAGCCAATCAAAACAGATCACTCACAACAATCCAATCTATTTAAATGTTTTACCTTTTGCTTTTATTTTGAAAATTCATTTTTAAATGTATTACCATGTAACAAACTGATTTTTAGTAAAATAAATATTAATTTACCATGTCAAAAATTCTGATAGTTTACTTATAATAAATAATAGTTTACATGTCATGTCAAAAACTCAATTTTTTTAAAAAAGAATTTATATATTATTATTTAAAAAACAGTGTATAATGACTATGAAAATTTAAATTTAAAAAATCAGATTTAAATTTTAAAAAATCAGATTACTTGATTTTTAAAAACATCATGATTTTTTAAACCCTGGTTTGAATTTTGTTTTCTTAATGCGTATCGTAAGACCGCTTTTTTTATTCTGTTACATTTTTAGTTACTTAATCTTTTTACCTTATTTACAGGATTGAATATTATAAATCAATGGTTGAGTTATTAAAAAGAGTTTGTAGAGCATTTCCACTTGTAAGGGAAGGTGTAGGTAAGTATTAAAATGTTATAACTTCAATTTTAATTTGTATAAATTTACATCCTACCATATATAGGTATGATACGAACTGCATGATTTATACAATGTTGGCCATCGAAACTTAACACCCTGAAGGAAGCATCTATTAGACTTGAAATTTGCATTATGTTTAAATCTTAAACAATATGCAGATGGTTAGTACTGCTGAGTATATGCAAATCATGTGTGCCTGTAACGCTCTTTGTTAGCAGTATAACTAGGGATGACAGATATGATTTTTAAGTATTGGAATTGTATTTCATCATTAATCATGTGTATATGAAGCTTAATTATGCCTCATTGAAAAGTACAGCAGTCATACATTAACAAAAAAATAATTTATTTATTTAGTAACAGTGTGTTAATTCAAGACACAAAATTTCCACTCGCCATTGGCAAGTGAAATTTTTACTTTAGCGAATAGAAATGGACTTTGCGTTTGAAAAAAGGAGTTAGACGTTTTGTTGTCAATCTTATAAACATACATTGAATCATTTTGGCGAGTAAATTCTTAGCTGAAAGTTTGGGCCCTGTATTAATTAATAAAATTATTTGCCCCCACCTGTAACAATAAATTATTAAAACACATAATTCCCTTTGTATGAAAGTCTTTAATGCTACTGTAAATGTTGATTGCTCCTGTAGAGGTTGACTGCTTTACCAGTATGGCTGAAAAATATTGTATACATTATTTCTGTTTTTCTCAACTAATACAAAGCCTATAGCAATGAATAAGGATTGAATTTTTTACCAACTTCTGACATAGCATACTCAGTTTATGTTAAAACACATTGTTTGTTTAAAAATTAAGTTAATTTAACTGGTGTATATGGTGTTGATGTGCAAGCGCAGCACCCTTTGTGAAAAGAAGAAACAGAAGTGGTATCGAGTAGAGAAAAAGACTGGATTTAGATTAGGTAGGCTGCAGTTTCGTTTAACAGTCCACTTAGTTTATTTTGTATGACTCAATTCATGACCAAAATAGATGGATTGAAAAGAAATTACTGAATAGCTATTGAGCGTTATTGCAATAGAAGTTACAAACTCGTTTCGGTTTACCATTATAGCTGGAAAATCAAGTTGAGTTTTTGAAAACTATTTACTGTAGGAATTTATATTCTAATACTTTTATGTTTTAACTTCTTTTTAATTTCTTTACAAAATGTAAATATTTGATGGTTATTTGTTGAAGATTATATGCATATTTTTTATAAATTTGTTAGTATTATCTACTTGAATTTGTGAAGTTTTATTTGAAAAGTAGTTTGTTCACGACTTTGAGACTTTTTTGAAAGAAAACATGTGCACTCGCTTTTTTATTATAAGCTGGTCCCACTGACCATCCAGATTTTTAATCTTCTGTTCCGATCGAATTTTTAGTGGTCTCGAACCACCAATGATTTTGAATGCTGCCTCTTTCAGTGCCAAGACGTGTAGCAGTAGTTATTGCCGACCATGATGGTTACTCAAAATACTGATTTTTTTACATTCTGCGAGTCAAATAAAGCTTTAATTTCAATCATTACATCCATGTGCTTTATGTTATTTGAATTTAAAAATGATGACTTTCATATCACTTTTGTCTCCCATGGTGTTTCAAATTCAATGGCCAGCAATGTATATATATTATGCTTAAAGAGACATGGCTAAAGTTAAACCAGATTGAGAAGAATTAGAATCTATTAGAATTAGACCAGAAGTAAGAGAATTTGCAGTCGTGAGTCGAATTGTGAGTCCATGCCATGTTGCATGAGGCAGCATTGACTTTTTGCAACTTGCATGATCATTGTCCTGACCAGAACATATTTTCATATGCTTGTAGGTCCAAAGATGTAAATGAAGAGAGCCTGGGAAAATATATAATATTAGTGCTGAGACTGTAATATTCAAATAAGAGAATTAAAAGGGATTGTGAAAAAAAGAGGAAAAAATATAAAATTAATATAATACTATGAATTACCTGTCATAAAAGGGAAATTTTTAGTCATGACATGTCAGACTCAATCATCAAAATAAAATTGAGAACTTGTTATCAATTTCACTTTTTGAAGGAAAACTGAGAACAGATTAGGCAGTTCATGCTTATTAGAGCAATCTGATTTCTGTTGAAAGTATGTTTTTCATTAATATTTAGTATATTTAGGAAGAAATGTATCATGTTTTTTTTTCGTGTATAGATAGAAGTATTGATCCATATTGTGCATCATCATTAGAAGAATACCTTAGATGGAACATTGGTAAACAGCGTGCCTCTGAGGTTTGTACTTATTTTTGATGTTTTAAATGCTCATTATTTCTTACTACAGAGACTAGCAACCTTTTTACAACTGAAAACTACAGAATTAATAAGAATTATGTTTAATTTTAATCCCTAGTATATGTCTATTAATACATGTCTCTTCATTCACAAGACAGCTTAAATTCCAGCCAATGCATGGATGTTCTTCAGAATATATTTTAAGCCATAGGACACAGTCCCATTAGGGTCATTCTTGTGAAATAGGAAAAATTGGCTTCTTAAAATTTTTTCAATCGAAGGTTTTTAAAACTTTATTTTTTTGGCCTAATAGTTTTCTACCATGTTCATTAAGTAAATTAAAAATATCAGCAATCTAAATTATTAACTTTTTGTTAAGGAAAAAAATATTTCAAAATATTGGAAGGCAGGACAATGACGAACATGCCAGGACAATGATGAAAATAGAAAAAAACATATAAATTTCTTGTTGAACATTTCATATGACCATGTATTTTTAATTCAGCTGATTAAGTACATAAATAAAATTACTAGGAACATGACACTTCAGGAAATTATGGATTCTTGAATATTTAAGTATTATTAGAAAGTAGGAACATTGTGGATAGCTATTACTGCAACTTTTATGCTTTTTTAACAGATTACGTGTTTTGCTGTGTGGTGTTAAATTACTGCAATCAATTCTCAGCTATTTTTGATCTGTAGTATTTCTTTTTGTATTTTTCCATTTGCCTTGTATATTTAAAAAAATTTTCTTCCAGTTTCTTTATACAAATATAGGTCTCTGCTCTATCTCTTCTAACTTTTTTTTCTTAACATTATCATCTCTTGTTGTGTCTGGGTTTGAAGAACCTGAAAGTTGAATATCTATACCCCTTTCACTTGGTTTGGGTAGCCAATTCTATCGAATGACACTTTCTTGTTCAAGTGATAGAGTTTTGAATTTTCTTTCCTATTTTTATAATTCCCCTTTTCTGCCTCGAACTCATTTTAGCTATAGGCTTTACCACTCCTTTCTTCTTTTGGTTAACATATATTTCACATGCCTCTTCAATTTATCTTGTATCGAACGTTATGGAATTTTTTTTAATATGCTCCTGACGACGTTTCTCAGCTAACCTTTTCTTTAACAACCTTTCCTCATATGATTGTTTCTTTTTACCACTCATATCTGTCCATATATTGTTTACAACTTATAAAAAAGAGCATGTGATAAAGGATATTTAGTAATATCTAGACATTTTTAGGTGCAATGACAAAAACATTATGTTTTAAATAAAAGAAACAAATAAGTTTAAAAATTTCAAGCCCATTATAAGGTATTTTACTATTAAAAAAATTACAATGGAGAATAAATAATCAAAAGTTAATAGTTAAAAGTAAAGAATATATTTATCTTGTTAATAATTTAAATATTTATAAAATACTGAACATAAAACATCATTTTCCTGTCTTGACATCATTGACTTGGTATGCTAAAGGCAGGACAATGATGGCCAGGATAATGATGAAATAGGCTTGTTCAGGGCTTAATGGATGAACCCTTAAAAATTTCAGTTTGAATTTCACACACATTTAAGAAATATCTTTTATACACTTGATAATAAAAAAAATTTTAAATTTTCTACAAACATTTAATTTTTATCAAAGCCAGGAAAATGATCTTCAATTTACATAAACCTTGAACTCTGAACTTGTATGTGCTGACCAAAAAAAAAGTTGATAACTTTTCAAAATGGCAGTTATTTATTTAAATAACCTCAACCCCAGGTTACTTGAAAAGTATTCTTTTAACTCAGTGCTGTCATCTATTAATTGCCCACATAATGATATCTGAGATGCCAGGAAAATGATGATATTACTTGGGACAATA
The DNA here is from genome assembly GCA_947359465.1 of Metellina segmentata. Taxonomy (NCBI): domain Eukaryota; kingdom Metazoa; phylum Arthropoda; class Arachnida; order Araneae; family Tetragnathidae; genus Metellina; species Metellina segmentata. The sequence continues at coordinate 49,416,632 of OX375882.1, read as the reverse complement.
GTTATTGAAGTTACTTTTGGAAATTTTTGCAATATTATTTCCATTATTGTAACTAATAACCTTTCAAATGTATAAAGAAGCAGAATAAATTATTTACAAGAATATATAAATAAGTATTAAAACCCTAATGAATGAAGAAATTGTAAAATTTCACTCAGGGACATGCCAGGACAATGATATTTGATATTTTAAAGTTTTAAAAATGTATAAAATAAAAAAATATGTCATTAATTTTCTAGTTCTGTATATTATAAAAGTGATCCTAAACTATTCTTGAAAGTTGACAAAATCTTCAGAGTGATAGAATTCTATAAATTTTGAAGGGACATGAATTTTGCCTATTTTGCAAGAATGACCCATTAATCCTAATGGACCACAAAATTATTGTAGAGCGACAAACCAAAATTTAGAATTTTTTTTCTTCTTAACTGCTTTTGGTGACTTTAATTACTATAACCTTTATTTTTCATTTTCATAAGCTACATGGTAGGGATGCGACATTGACAGCTAAACATCGATGTTTTTAAAATTCCAGGGCTCCTAACACGTCACTTTTTGTCACCTTTTTATTTTTTGTCACCTTTTCAGTGGTTTTAAGTTCTTAAATTATATTTAAAGAAAACTTTTTGGTGTGCAATTAAAAAAATTCATTTCCTCAAATAAAAAAAAACAGGGTTCGCATGAATTCAATTTCGAAATGCGCGCTACGTTCCACCGCAAGAATGGATTAAAAAACGTACCTTTTAAATTGTAAAAGGATACTCCACGTTGCCCGCGGTGTAGTAGCAGCAAGTTCTGGAAATTTTCCCGCAGGAAAAGGCTATCAGTAAAACGAAGCGGCGAAGTTTAAGGGAAGCAGGACCATTTGCATATCCGACTCCCTTGACAGGGACGAACAAAAGGAGGAACCCTCTAGAAGGTCAGACGCTGACAGCTCGTAAATGGTGATCGATGGCAGTGGTCACTTAAAAGGGGGGATAACATCCTCCATACACAGATCTGAGGGTGGTCTCAACAGACCCATTTTATTTTTGGATTCTCGAATAAGACAAGAATGGAGAGGTCAAGAAACCAGACGGATCAAGCTGATATTAACTCAACGTTAACCCAGGAGGAGAGGTAATGTGTTTAGTACATATGTCATCACATGTTGCAGTTTCTATTGTGGGTCTGATTATGTCTAGAAGATATAGATATGTCATGGCTAACTCTGAAAGGACTGTGGAATCTTCAATATGTAGGATAATTTACACTTGAAGGTGTCTTCGGCAAAGTTTTTAAGGGAATAGATCATCAACCTTGCACATTCTAAGCGCTCGAAGCTCCCCATCAAGAACCCCGACATTCCTGTCTGCTTAACGGAGGCTATTCAAGCGCTGCTCTCTTTGTGGCATGGAAATCTTAATGGCCTTCAGCCATTTCTTCAGTAGTTTGAGTTCTGAAAGATTCCAAACCCCTCCGTAACCAAGAATGCAAAAATTTTGTCCGTCTCTGTATCCAGAGGGTTAAATATTGAAGGAGTATTGCGAACGTACTGAAAATCATTCTCTGTTATCATCGAAGTTGAATATTACAAATTCTTGAGGTTTTATTAGTGAAGGTCAGTTTTTAAAAAGATTAATGACTCATTACTTTCTACCCAAAAAAAAGAACTAATTAACATTGGGACATGTAATATTCACACAATACATAATGCTTTTCTTAAAGGTCTAAAAGAGTTAGGGGAAGATGTGTCTGAACTAGTTTTTACTATTCACAGATTTTTTAATCAGTGGCCTAAGTGTTGGTCAACATACAAACAAATTCAAGAAGACTTGAAACTTCCCACTGACTATTTCATCAAGCATTGGTCAAACAGGTGGCTAAGCCTAAAGCCAGCTGCTGAAAGGTTGCTTGAACAGTGGATTGCAGTGCGAAAGTATTTCCATGACAACATTCCAATAAAGAAGCCAAATGTAATACAAAGACCGAGCTACAAAAAAATTGTTCATTTCCTTAGAAGAGAAACTATGAAAGCTCAGGTGATATTTGTCGTATCAAGTGCAAGTACCTATACTTAATCATGTGACCGAATTTCTTCAGATAAAAGAACCTCTAATACATAACCTTCATTCTCAACTTGAATTGTTGACAAGAACAATTTTGGGTAGGATCTACAAAGAGGAATTTATTCGAGATTTGAAAATGGATAAATTGGAAGATATATGTCCTCAGAAACTGTTGACTCTGGCTGATATTGTGATTGGAGATCAAATTTCTAGAGCGCTACAGAATGTGAAAGAGAAGAAAAGGAATTTATTTTTTCTAAGGGCTCAGAATCATTACATTGCCAATGTTAAATATCTTTTGAATAATTCCTCCTTCATTTCATCTCTCCTTAAAAGTTTATCCTGTGTTGGTCCTCTTGAGAGACTCAGTGGCGAGAGTGTTCGACAAGTATTAGAATTTGCAAGAGACAGACATACTACTGGATGAGTGGAAATTACTCCAAAGATAATATGAGGAATAAGGATCTAGAATGAAGCATATTGATGTTTACTAGAACCAATTCTTCAGACTGCGAGACATTAGCAGAGTTGCCAAGTGCTCCGGAACTTCCAGAGTTTCTACGCTAAAAAATCGAAAATCAGCAACTCCGCGTAATCATTGGTTTACTTCCAAAATCGCTTCGATCTAGGAAAAAGGGAAATTTCCTCTATGAAAGGGAAAATTTTTTCCATTTTCGGAGAAATTGTATACTAGAATTTTGTTTTTATAATTTAAGGATAAAACCTTTCATGTATACATGTAATTTTTTATCCTTTAAAGAGTACAAAGTCAAAAATTCGGAATCCTTTTGTCCTCGGCCTTTCCGGTTTTAAGATTATTTGCATTTTTGATAAAAAAAACCGTAATCTAACCTCCCCTGCGCGAATTTTGCGTTTGCAATACTAAAATAACAGATATATATATAAATAAGAATTTTTTTTAAACAATGCAAGAAATTTTACTTGCAAATCTTCTTAATTTTTCTGTGTGGTATTTACTCTGAACATGTCCGTTATTTTGCGTTGTTTCATCAATTAGGTTCAGGTTTACCTACTTGTTCTATGAAAATTGTCAGAAAGATGGAAAAAGGTGAGAAAAACAAAAACTCGGGTTAGCAAAACGTCCAATATTTATTTATTTTTTCGAAATTTTTGACAATTCCTTATTTGGGACGTCCGCATTTGGGACTAAAAATAAATTATTTGTGCTAATAGGGAATTTTATGACTGTTTTTAAAGAAAAATATGCAGATATTTTATTTTTGTCTTGATTTTCGCGTTGCTCCGGAAGCAGCCTTAAAACTCCTGAAATTTTATGAGAATACTCCTGAAGCTGTTCAGAAAAGGTTGGCAACCCTGCACTAGTGGTGTGGATCCTAAGTACCCAGTTGTGTCAAAGCTAGTGAAGACTGCTCTGTCACTTTCTCATGGTAGTGCAGATATTGAACTTGACTTCTCAGCCTCAGCAAGAGCTTTGACAGGAGACAGAGCATCAATGTCAGAATGCACACTCAATGCATTGAAGACGGTTAAAAGTAGCTTGGCAAATTTTGACAATTAACCTTATTTGGTGTCAATCACATCAAAGCTAATGGATATGGTAAGGGTTGCATATAAAGCCTACAGTGCCTATTTAGAAGACGTAAGGCACAAGAAAAATTCGAGGACAGAAAAAAAAAAGATAGACTGGAAGCAGAGAAAAAAATTTAAAGCAGCTGGCAAAGAAAAGAAAGGTGATAGAAGAACGAAAACTTAAAATTATGTGTAAGGAAGAGGATGAGGTGTTCAGGCAATGATTGAAGGAACGGCTAAAGTTTCAGATGATGCTGGTCACCAAAGACAGGCTTTAAAAAATGCACATTCTTCTATTGAGAAGAAAAAGACAAAATTAATTTCAGACATTTTCAACAAAAAAAAAATTAAGACATAATTTTCAATGAAAAGGAAGAAATTCTTCAAGCTGTGTCAAAAATAAATGAATTAAAAAAATCATAATTCCGATTTTTAAAAATTTTTATGTTAATATTTTAAAATGATGTACTTTTTAAATGAAGAAAATAAAAATATCCTTTCAAAGAAAGAAAAATAAAAGATAGGGGTAGCTTGGGAGGATCTTTTTATTTTCTATCTTTATACTTGAATATATTTAGCATTATATTGTTATTTTTTACTTTTTTTTTGCTCGATTAGTCACTTTTTGTCACCTTTTTCTACTGGATTAGTCACTTTTTGTCACCTTTTTGGTTTAATTAGTCACTTTTGTCACCTTTTTGGACCTTGAAACCTGTTAGGAGCCCTGAAATTCAGTGTATTTAAACTTTTCCCCCCATTTCTTAAAACTGGTTTAGCAACTAGTGTTGCTACATCGACAACAAACGATGTTTGAAACTTTGATGTTCAAAATTAAAACATTGATGTTGATAATACATCGCCACAAAACCATCGATGTTTTTAAAATTCAGTGTATTTAAACTGTTTTACCCATTTCTTAAAACTGGTTTAGCACCTAGTGATGCAACATCGGCTCCAATACATCGATATTTTTTATAGAACATCAATGTTTTGAAAACATTGATATATATGTCGCATCCCTACTTTTGAGACCCTTCACCCTTGGCCACTTTGGTCTAAAAGTATGTTCAATTTGCTGTTTATAAAAATTATGCTACTAGGTTATGTTTAAAACTGTATTTTTTTCATTTAAAAATAAAACATCGACGAGTATAAACATCGATGTTACAAAAACATCGACTCCAATACATCAATGTTAAATACATCGATATTTAAAAAAAAACATCGATATTTTGAAGACATTGATGTTGCATCCCTACTACATAGCTCTTTCTCTGCTGAGTAAAATTTATGAAAATATTTAGGTGTAACAAAATTTACAACTGCCTTTCAATGTTTCAATTTTATAAAGAACCAACAAAATTACCCATTGTTGCTTGGGTTGAATTGGTTTGAAAATGATCAGAGAACAATTACTTTTCTTTTTCAATAGTATAGTATTCATTAGTAAAATATTGAGTCTTTCCTTACAAAGGTAATAAAGTTATAGATTTTTAAAGATCCTTGGGACAAATGAAATATTTATAGATACATCAACATAATTTAAACTATAATTTTCTTAAGAGAAATGTACTGAAAAATAATGTACTTTGATGTTCCAGACATTAAAAGTAAGTTTGAGTTTTTATATGATATTTATGCAGAAATATGTAATTTGTTTTTGATATTATTACCACAAAGTAATATGTGCATGTGTCTCCTTGTTTATTTTTATAAAAAATAGTGGAAAAGAGCTGGAATGGTTCGTACTGCCCTATTTGACCTGCTTAAAAAAAGAAAACTGAAATACTTGTCAGAAGAAAGTGTCTGGTCTAGGTCAACAATAATGTCATGGTGTCGAAAGAATGGTTTTGTCCCAATGACCTCTGGTAACTATTTGCAATATGTATAATCAAATTATGTGAATGAAATCAAAATGTGTCTTTCCAATTAGCTAGATACAAATACAAATATTGACGACCAGCTACAGGCTCAAGCCCAACAAGGCTGGTCCTTTGTTTATGAATTCTCCAATTCCCACTGACTATCCAATTGTGTCTTAAATTCGTACACTCCCTTTGAATTAACTATATTTTCTGGCAACGCGTTCCAACTGTATTACCCTATTAAAGTAGTAGTTTTTCCTTAAATCCCGATTAAAATGTGTCTTATTCAATTTGCTTCAAGCTTTTAGGATGTTATCTGTTTTAATTAGACCATCATTTATTAAAAAACCCATTCTTCTAAATTTTCATTTCAATGTTTTTAGTAGAAGTTTTCAATTAGTTGATTTTAGTACATGTTCAGATTGTGTTTTGGGACATATTCTATACATCAAGTAATGTGTCTGAGAAAAAATGAATCACTCAAGTTTTTCTTCAAAATTTATTTACTTCATTGTTAAGTTTTCTGTACTTTGTACTTCTAATTGCCTTTTTGTTTTTCAGATAAGTTGACACTCTTACCCGAACCCAAGTGGGCAGGTAAGCTTAGATTATTTTAATGCCAGTTTTAGAAAATGTGGTAATATATTCAGTAAATATTTGTGTCTGAAGACCATGCATACTTGTCTCTTTCTATCCAAAATTTGCTTGGCAAAAAAAGGCCGACTGTCTTCTCCAAAATATCGTTGGGAATTTTTGTGTTTTTCTGAATTTGTAACAGTTTTTTCATTTGCAGAAAAATTGTTTTTATGTGTGCTTAAAGAACCTTTTAAACAAATTAGTCATTTTAAAATGTAATATTTTGTTTTGCTGGGAAATCTGACTCATGGTATACTTAGGATATTCAGAAATAAAGATCAAGATTCATTGATTATTGTGAAATCTTTTGTTATGTTGGGTATGCAGGGTGGTAACAAAACCTGGAAATCAGGGAATTCTCAGGGAATTTTTTATTTCTGGAAAAATCAGGGAAATCTCAGGGAAAATTTCCAAATTTTACAAAAAATCAGGGAAATTTTGACAATTTAAACAGCTATTATTATCGTTTGTTCTATTTTGAGATGCGCGATTATGAGTGCTTTTGTGAATCGAATAAATCGTATTCGCTGAAATTGTAATTCGAAAAAAGAACCATAATGTCGTAAATTTTTAACACTGCAGAAACCGCCGCCGCAGGTTTTTTTCGTGTGTTTTTCGTTTTTTTAGTGTTTTGTTGCCTTGAGGCTTGTGGGATACAATTTGAAATTTGTGCAACAAATGATATTTTTTTGTGTATTAAATTAATTATTTTTGTTTGCAATTACATTTTTGTAGAATTATTTATGTATATCTGCATTTGGTTTCGATGAATAGTATGACAATGAAGGTTCAGGTGTAAAAAGTTCCTTAGTCAAAATATTTTTAATTTTTTCTCCAGTTTTTTTTATTTGAAATTTTAAGAGTTCCATTAAGGGTTCCAAACAATAACAATTAAAATATCTAGAAAAAAACATAAAATATTTGTGGAGAATGATCCTTTTACACCCTCTGAGCCTAAATATTTAAAAATAGTGTTGCGTGGATAACGTATATCGATACCAATCGAGGATTATAACATTTCTTAAGGGAATTGTTAAATCAGGGAAATTTTTGTGAGACTATCATGGAAATATCAGGGAACTTTTTTTTCAAGGATTTTGTTGCCACCCTGGTATGAGTTGCAATTGAACAGTTCGAATGAAAGCCTTTGACTTTCTGAAAATGATTTGCGATGCTCTAATATGGCATCAGTGTATCTGAACATCCAGCCACTACTTCTAGTACTCGACACATCTAAATTTTATGTTTGAATGAGCAAGGATGTCTAACCATTGAAGTAGTGCAAATATTAAACACAATTGAGCCTCTGCAATACAGCAATCATTCCCTTGTTATTTCGAGGGTATTTAAAATTGCATCATAGTTATTTTTTTAATTTGTCGTAGTTACCCTTCATTATATTGCACATTGATATATTTTGAATTCATCTGTATCACTCTTTTTTTTTCCCCTTGTTCAAGATTAATTTTTAATTTGCAAACATCGAATGAAATTTCTGTTTTTTCAGTTTAATTGAGACTTTAATAGTTACTTGCTTCAAGCATTTTTCTTACATTGAATTGATAAAAATGATGTAGGTGTCTTGAAAGTGAGTGATACGGTTTTTCTGTTCCAAAAATGTTCTATCATATAGTGTTGCTGCTTATACCCTGGCAGGGTTCATATGCCTGCTGATAAACTCATGAATTTTGCTCCTTTTTCTTCCCTAAGAGCCCTGAAAACTCCTGAAAATTGTGTTTTTCTCCTGATATTTCTTTTTATCTCCTGAAAAATAATATTCTGAGCAAAAATAAAATGTGACAAAACATAAAAACAGCACGTTTCTGTTTGACTACTCGATAGAAAATCGCTGGAATCCGGAATTCTGACCGTTCCGTCCTGTATTTCGTGCCAAAAGAGTACTGCGCATTCGCGAGTCACCGCCGTTGGAAGGATGGGAGAAAGACAAAGCGTTCTATCCTTGAAAGAATCATTGCTATACACATGCGTAAAATGTGACTTAGTGATAAAGTTAAGCAGAAACATATGTGCAAGGTTTCTTAGGTTATACAAATCGTTGATCGCTCTTGATACACTTTAAAAATTCGAAAACCCATGAAAATCTGTCTTTTTTCGACTTGCGAGTGGTTTTAGCAAGTCGCAAAATAAATTAACATTTTGTGATCGTATTCAGGTTTGTCTAGCAAGGCAACTATTTTGCTAAAGGCTCTCGCAATGCACAAAATAGTTGCCGTGCTAGATGAATACAATCATAAAATGTTAGTTAATTTTGTTTTAATCAGTTAACCGCGAGTGCAGTGTTTTAAAAATTTATTATAATTATGTGGAAGTGTATTTTTAACAGTTTGTAGATGAATAAAAAAAAATCTAAAGATTATTTATTTTAATTAATAGAGTCAACCCGATGTGTTCCAATTTTGTTAAATCTAGCTTTTTTATGCTTCTAATTCTTTGTAAAAACTATCCCTGTAAAGTTGAATAAAGAACAGTTTTGAAGATTTTTGGGAGTGATTCTACTTTGAAAATTTAAAGCAATCGGTTTTCAGTTCCGAAAAAAACACACGATTGGTTGAAAAAAACATAGGAGGAAAAGATCTCACCAGAGTGCTAGACGACCACGAACAGTCAGGAAATTTTATAAATTGGGAAAAGTCGTTTGAAAACTGGAAATTTGGGACTTGCATTGTATTTAGCCGCTGACCGAAAACAAAAGTAATTTTTCTATTCTTTATAATTTTTTTCTCTTTGTATCCGGGTGACATACTCAACAGCCGATTGTGCTTAAAATTTCACTTTTCTTTTGTTATGCCATGCACAATCCGTTTCCATCATCAGCTTAGATGATTATTTTCAAATTAATTTTGTTTTATTAAAATCTCTATGTATCTATTCAACTAGCCACTTGCCAGTGAGTGACATTTCTTTTCGTGGGGTCAGGTGTGACCACTACTCGCTAACCCTCGGTGATTGCTATGAAATTCATAGCCTATTGGATAACAGCCATAACAGCGTTGCCTGTGGTGTTGGTTGGCTTCCCAAATCAAATGGGAATTCGTAGCCTATTGTATAACGGGTAATGATCATTGCGAGTAAATTCGAATTGCGAAGAGATCCAATCAGCGTGACATCACAATCTCTTGCGAAAACTCTGTGAGATTTAATCAAAAAATTACTTAGTAAAAGAAATTTTAGATAAAGATTTCTTAATGCAGTAATTTAATTTATAATTTGTACCTTTATTTCTAAGTATATTTTCCCCAACCCTCGATGTATTGCACTTTTTCTTGTCCCTGAGAAGTATAATATACTGAGGGTTTCTGTACTTGAGTACAATCCCTTTATTGTACTTGATTGAAAGAAAAGGTAGTTAGATTTCATGTGAATTTGATTACAATGCCTTTTTAATTTTAGACAGTATAACTTAATCGTGCATCTTACTTTACTCGATTACAATGTAAGTAATATGAATTTGGCTCGTTAATAACACTTCCCAAATTGAAAGAGTGGCCTTTCCCAATTCAAACCACAATTGGTCATTCCATGCTGAAAGGGAAAAACTTGGAAAAAATAAAATAATAGTAATCGATATATTTTATATAATTTTAGATTAAAAAAAGTCTCAAGTTCTTTCGTAGGTACTAATTGTTTTTTAGAATGTAGTTGAACTTAGTTAGGTTTTTAGATTAGTTAGATTTTTGAATTGGAATTAGAAAAATTAAGAAGTGTTTTGTAAGTTAATGCAACATAAGTTACTTAAAAAAAATTGTATTAAATTTAATTGATGAATGACAGTTAAAAAACTGCATGACTCTATGCAATTATGAAAGGCTCAAGAAAGGAATGTATATACTTGTCAAACTATATCAGGTTGAACAGAAATTTATTCAAATGTTCATGAACCTTTTCTGTTATTCCTCTTTACTGTAAAGTAAGTTACACCATTAAATTTAATTCTCTAAACTTAAAAATATCAGTAAATTAATAACGTTTCCATCCAAGTTAAGCTTTTTATTAGTTTGTTGAACAATTCAAGTGAATATTTTGTTTTCCATTATTCTTTGCTAATATATTTACACTTCAAGATCAGTATACTTGTCTAAATGTAACGTAAGTTACTGTGGTATCGCCCAATTGCACTAAAACATCCATGAAATACACATTATGCTCTATTGTATGAAGAATTTTTCAAATCCATCTGTTGTGAATTTTTATATACATACCATTGGGAAAAACAAATAAAGTTTCAAATTTTTTCTTTATAGGTGTTGAACTGTGCTCTGTTAGCAATGCTGAAGATCTTGTTTCTACCCTTAAAGAAGAAGATTCAAGGTTTAATGTATTGGGTGAGGATGAGGAAATCGAAATCCTTGAAGTACCTGATGATAAAATCTCAACAGTGAAAAATAATCAAAACCAACAAACGAATTTACATTTGCCCCCCTCTAGTGAAGCATGTGTATATGTCAAAGAAATTGCATCACAAGTAAATGCACTTCAATTTCTTAAACTTGTACTGTATTAAATAAGTAACTTCGTTTTAAAAAAATAGCAGGGCTGTGTGATTTTTGGCATGGTTGATTTTCTGATCAGGACAGCTATTTTAAAATCATAAAAGCATTTGAATCCACAAACTAAATGAAAAAGGCAGATACTCGAAAGAAACTATTGTGTATGTTTTCAACAAAATTCTCTAATTGTCTTGATTACATGTGGGTACATATATATGGTCAAATGTTTCACTTTCAGATTTGAATTGGTATAAAATTGTTTATCCCTATGTAAAGTTTTCTCATTTTAAATATCATTGAATAAATTACAATTGTATTACAATGTAAGTGATGATGCAAGAATATTTTACTTAAAAAATAAATAATTACTAAAGTGAATTTTAAATGGACAGTACACAGATTGCTGTAGGTTTGTTGTCATAAAATTATGCTGTAATTTTTGTGTAGCTGCATTTTAATTTGCTTGTCCTTTACTTTTAGATGAAAGTTTGTATTAATCCATTAGAAGTGGAACCTTCCATATGTGCACCTGTTGTAGAAGAAATGATATTAGCTGTAAGTTATTTTTGAAAACTAATCCATCTAAACACTTATTTTGCATTCAAAAACTTTTATTTTAAAAAACTTTTTGAAATTGCTGAATCATACGTTTTGGTGGTAAAGTTCATTTTAATTGATGCTTTAATTGAAAATTAATCGATAAAATCAGCTTAAATATCTGCATGTTTGACACTATTTTGCATGTTTGACTTTATTTGGCACAAGTATAACAGGGTTACCACAAGAAACTAAAAGGCAACTCTTCAATACTATTTCTAAATCCTGTTGACTGACAACTTTTCACTTCACGAATGTTTCCAAAAATAAATTCCACTTTAGGAATTTTTGAAACTTTTCAGAAATTGTGATTTTTTTTACAGATTACTTTTACAGTCTTTGTATTTGAATCGGTTGTTTGAGAAACCCCATAAGTCCCTTTTTGTCGAAATCGAGTTTTCGGTAAAAATGTATCGTATGGTATGGGCTGTACCATATGGTACTAGCCGACCCTTTCCTCTAACACGTGGACGCTGGAATGTGCTCAACAGCCAGACGGTGACAAAAAACAACTTCAGACTTTGCACATGCGGGTTTTGACAAAATACCGAAAGAGATTATTTTCTCATCGGCGACCCGGCGTTCCGTTTGATCTATTGACACAGCTGGAGTTTCCGTCGGTTCCCTAATCCCATGTCTGGGATGAAGATTTGCTGTTGGGAACCCAAGTCGGTTACAAACGGTTTTTGCATCTGTGTGGGGGTGTCTTGAGTTCTGCGGAGGACATAAACATCTCTTGCCAGGGCTGGGAATTCACCCCCTCTCGTTGGCAGCTGCAGTTCTGTAAAAACAAGCGAACGTGGATTTGAGAAAAAGACTGATTCTAGATTCAACGAGAGACAGACGTCTGTTTGCCATTGTTACTTTGGCTCCAGGCAGGTTTTCGATGGTCGATGGCTGTGCCCTTAATTAATCTTGTAAATTTAAATGTAAATATTTAATTTATCTAAATAAATACTTTAATTATAAACCAGCTGTTCGTCTAATTCTTACATGACGGTACAGGGCTTTGTTTATTTGAGAAAGCCCATAAATCAGTGATTTATGGGCTTTCTCGAACAAACAAAAACTTTCGTATGAGCCAACTCTATGTAGAATGACCTGACTTGTGGTTTTTCACTTCTAAAAGATTCGTCTACCTCTAAAGAATAGATTTTTACCGAAAACTCGAATTCCAGAAAAAAGTGACTTATAGGCGTAAAGTTCCAAAATCGCCAAACCTTTTAATGATGGGTTTTGCAACCACACTTTTCGGTTTAACAATAAAAAGCTGCTTCTATCACTCCCAAATGAACCCATATATCCAAGTGGGAAAATCCCCATCAACAAGAAAAAATTGAAGACATAAATAAACTGATAAAATACATTCCAAATGAAGAAAACATTCAGGCATTCTACATAGAGATAGTTTACCAGTGTTCTACAGGTACATCTGATTCTGAGTTGCCAGAGAACTACGCTACTGATGAATAAATTTTATTTCACCATTTATACCACTCTTATTCATAGAACTAAATAATCTTATTGGTGTTTCATATTTATTTACTGATGCTACTGATGAATAAATTTTATTTCACCATTTATACCACTCTTATTCATAGAACTAAATAATCTTATTGGTGTTTCATATTTATTTAATGTTTCTACTTGTTTTAGAATGCATATTTGAGGTGTACTAAGTGTACTTTTTGTTTTATACAGTTTTGAATACAATTACTTTTTGCCAGGAGTATATGCATTTGAAAACCCCCATAAGTCAACTGACTTTAAAAATCCATAATAATTTAATTATTTATCTTTTGAGACCTCCATTGAGCATTTAGCTCCAAAGATTGCATTTAGCTCCAAACAATACATTTTATTAGAAATAATAATATAGAGGTTGTCGGTTAACACAGAAACAGTTTTTTCTCGATTTCCCAAAAATTGTTCTCACCTGACTTATGGGGTGGGGTTTCTCAAACAACCGATTCATATATACTTTTGGCACCAATTAACTCTTAAAATATTTCAAAATCAGTAGTATCAATTTGACACTACAACCAATCTTACAACAGCTGTTAACAATAAAGTTACTTTCGGAAAGACTTTTATTGTGCATTCATGTCTAATTTGGCACTTTTATTTTCTAATATGAAAGTTTTTTGGACAGTACTGTCAGAATCGGTATGAAATTTTCAAAATAAGTTGTTTATAGCGTAGATGCTTGTATCATACAATTTAAAAATTTATATACCAATATTATGTTAAGCGGGTGGAACTGACTTTGTAAAAAATTCAGATTTCATCACTAAATAAACATCTGTGACCTTGCAATTTTCAGATTTATGCTTGTGATGAGTACTCCAACACCTGTTTCAATCTACCTGAACTCATTTTGCATTTTAGGTGTCTTGCTACTTTATTTCAGAATTAAAGCTACTATGTTGCGAGTGCTTCAGTTGTGGCAACCTTGTTTTAGTTATTTTGTAAACCTGAATTAAATAAAATTTGTCAATGATTTTTTAATACTGAACTGCAATAACCTGGTTTTTTTTGCTAGCTAAGAATCCTGTGTTTTAAAGAGTTTGATTCCCAGCAGGTGCATTTTTCTTATCTGCATCAGTAAAACTTTCTTTTTGTGTATACATCCATTTATTTGACACCACTACATAGCTAGCCTGGCATTGTCCCCTGGTTTCGCAAACCAACACCATGGGCAACTTTGAGATGTAAAGTATTAATCTGGTGTAAAATTTTGCGCAGATTTCAAATCCGTTGAAATTTTTAATCTATCTTTAACGATTTCGATTTTACGAAAACAAACTTTCCATTCCCAGTCAATATGTTTTTTATTTTTGCTTTCATTCGCTCAAATGAAATAAGGCAGGAAATGTAATCTGTTTTTTTTTTTTTTAATGCGAAGGGCAGAAGATGCAATCTGTTTATTTTTGGAAAGAGAAAGTTCATGGTGACGTCACAATCTCTCTTGCAAAAATATAAAAGATATATTCAATTTAAAGAAAATCATATTATTAGGTATCAATCGAAAGTGAAATTTTCCGCAGATTTCAAATCCATTGTAATTTTTACTCTATCTTTAACGGTCTAGGAGATAGACAAAAGAACTAAGTGACACCAGTTAAAAGATTTTGTTTTTATCGTCTGGCTGGAAAATCATTCCTCACCGTAAAATCGAAACGGAAATTAATAAATTTAGAATCAGATCACATTTATCAACACCTCTTGTAGCAGGTGTTGCTTCTATGCTGTTGCATTCAATAATGATTAAATTTTAATAAGTTCATTTTAAAATGTTCTAGATTAAATTTTAAAATTCGCCTCGACCCTAAAATTGCGAAAAATGTGGACTACCTGTGTGCCAAATATCATTACTGTAAGTGCCATAGATTCGTCAGGACTTTGATCACAAGAAACAAAGAAACATTTCCTTTTATAATATTAGAGATTTGGTGCAGCTGGGCTAAATATGACCTTTGCTCCGTAAAACCAACCATGTTTAAAAAAGTTATATCTTAAAAATTTTACTTCCCATTGTAACTCTTGCATACAATCTATGTGTGTAATTTAATTGTATTGTTATCATAAACGCTTTTATTTTAGTCAGTAAGTAAATTTAAGTGTCTACCAACAGTTTGTATTTGACAACATCCATCTCTCATTTTGCAGGCCTGTCGCCAACTTGCTACCGATTTAATCAGATCATCCGTAAATGAGGGTTACAATAGAATGGGCGGTCAACTGTAAGTTCTTTTACTTCTTTGTGTTTGTCAAGAGAGCTAAAATGTATTATTTTCTGATAATGTTATTTATTTTAGGTGTCCAGAAGAAATAACAGTATCCGATGTATATTCTGCCGTCAAAGCAACTCCGCAGTTTGACTTCCTAACGAATAGTTCCCTAGGTGTTCCCAAAGAAGCAAGAGGTGATACCTGACTAGGATTGTTCGTTTTTTTTATTTATTATAGAAGTTGAGACTTTGTCATGATGGTGATCTTGCTGTGCTCAAAGGTGAATTTGTGTCAGAATTTCTTTTGATGCATATACTATAAGCAGGTGCAAAGTACAAATTTAATTTAACTTCATTGTATTTTAAAGAGAATTTTGAAAACAATTTGTTACATTTCTACAATTCTTTCATCAGAAATTTCCTATTTAATGTAGACTCAAAAATCTATTTTAAAAACATGAAAGAGTTGAATCATGATATCAATTTATATTCTTTTTCTACTTAAGAATGTACATTCATTCTTAGTGAAATGAAGCCATGTATTTTCCTAAAATGATCCTAATTCAGTATGACAGGAATGCTTTCCAAACCTTGTTAAAATATCTACAAAATTCTGAAATTGAGTTGCTATGAAGTGGCCCATGCTAATACTTGTAACATTGATGTAGCCGATAATTTTTGCACTTATGTCACCTTATAATAGCAGAGTAGATGTTTTTCTCAACATTGTGTATATTTTTTCCAAATTTGAACAATGGGAAATGTTTGACCTAAACATAAATTTAGCGTAAATTGTTTTTAAGATAAAATAGCAATATGTGTCTTGAAAACGTCCATTTAATTTTGCAGTGACAGGTTATTACTGAATATGCATTGCAGTATAAAATAATATGCATTCTACATGTGATAAGAATGAGTCGTGAAACATATGTTTAAAATAGAATCTGCTGAATGATAAGTTACTACTTAAATTGTGTTGTATGATTAAAAATTTTAAATATACAATGTGCTTGAAAATTTATGAAGAAATGGAAATTATAAACGACTTTATGTTGGATAAGTAAGACGAATTACACTACCAACAAAATTGCCCACTAAAAAAAAGGATTTTTTTCTGGAAAATTTAGTGCTGTAGTTTTGCTTGTGTTTTACTTGCAGTTTAAATTTAAAGTATGTTACCACAAAAAATGTCATTTTTTCATTAAAATTATCTTTGCTTTATGTTATAGTTGAAACGGCTTTTAATATGTATTTAAATATGTCCAGGCTATCACCTGGGCATTCAATGCTTTTACTGTATCTTTAAAACTTTTATAATACAATTCATTTTTCCGGTTTTGCAACTTGCAATTTCAAGAAATTACTTTGCACAAATGTAATGTATTTATCGGTTTTCTTTATTTGTAAAGCTTATTACTCCAATACAGAAATTCAAATGCATGAATTCCAAAATAATTGAAAGAATGAACTAAAAACAGTTTTACACAACACTTTATAAGCTTTTGGTTATGCTAAGGGAGTATACTTACAAACAAATCCAGCTAAAGTTATACATATTGAAACTGCACTCTGACTTTAAAAATCAGTGCAACTTTACTTGAAAATTTTTTTCAATCATATTAAAGCACTGATTCAGTTCCAATGACATTATCATAAAAATTTTGTATTACTTGTATTTTACTTCATGGAAGTGTGATTTATGAATTAGCATGTTATATTTCCTTACAAGTGTGATACTTACACTTTATATACATCTATGCAATGTAGAAAAACTTTAAGCTATGATTTTTAAAAGCAATAAACAAGTGTATAATTATGAATGAACTTCAAAGTATGTACAATTGATGGTGAATTATAGACTTATTCACTTTTCACACACTTGAAGGGCTTTCTGTAATAACTAATGTATGTAATATTTGTACCTTGCAACACTCGAGACTTATTTGAAGATTCTTGCTCTTGCTTAAAGACTCTTTCGTGACTTGCTTCATTGAATAAAACTTTTGTTTGGTATGTAAAGCAGTAGAACCTTAATTATCCAAGATAGTGAGGCTGAGGATAACCATGTGGACATTGTAACACAAGACAATCTACGAATTACAGAAAAAAGGTACTGTAGCGGAAAATTCATAGAGCTAGAATTAAGAATAATTCATACTATGATTTGACAGTATGAATTTATTGTAATAATTTCACAATAAATCTAGACATGAGTTATGTACTTTTTAAACTCTTGGAAAAAGTCCTGAAGTCTTCTGTTTTACAGTACTGTCCCATCTCTTTGGATAAAGTGTGCATGCTTGTGCTTGAAGTTTTTTTTTAAGTATTTAAAAACAACAGCTCACTATCAAATTTGACTTGATATTAACTGAACACTGAGTTAATCAGAGCTTGGACAATCAAGGTTTTACTGTAACAACAATAAAATCTCTCTAAAGCAAACTCTTGTGCTGTATATGAATTAATTATCTGAATTTCTACAACTTATAAGAGATGTGCACAGTTCTAATCTTAAGAGAAAGTTCAACAAATTCTTTATGGTAGAAAAAAGTCATGGATGGTGATTTTAGTTTTTTTTTTTTTTAATTAGAGATTGGGGGTATTCTCCTTTCAATTGTTCTTTAAAGTGAGAACATAGCCCTTTGTGTTGCTTGAGTACCACATAAATTAACCTACTACTTACCTTTAAAGTTGGGTCTGTATTAGAGAGTTTTTATTGCATTAGATATTTAGGAATGATCTGTTCATTAAATTGCTCTTTATTGTTTAATGTCAGATTTGAACCCTTAGAGCGTTTGTACACTCACACCGATAATTGTACGATAGTTGGACACTTTCAAATTACATTGTTTTATATTGGTTCCTTGCAGACACAACTGTCTGGTATTATCGGATCCGCCAAAAACGCTATCCGACATTTTGAACTGTCAGACGGTCTGCTAAACTGAACCGATAAATATCCATTGTATCTGCACTTCGCATTCCAGAATTGCAGTTTACATATTCATCTGCCTTTTAGTTACAGTAATCGGCTCCCCCTGTTTTAAATTATTGATACAGTACAAAAATGAGTGTTAAAACTTGTATTATTTACTGAGCTTATGAAACATTGTATGAATAGCTCCTTGAACATATCATTTGGCTATAAGTGGATGAATCAAAAGGCGTCTATAATTTCTACACTTTTGCAAGTACAAAATAACAATTTCTCTTTTTGTTTAAATGATACACACATGTTCACTTTAGCTATAATTTTAACTAAGCTACTAAAAAAGTAGAAAATCGTTTAATACAATTTCATCATGTTCAAACGTAAGTGACATAGATCTCCGATTAAAATCGAACGCAATGTACAAGAGACCGTGCCTGAACACAGTCACTCCGATAATTACGTATTAGGTAATTGGTGTGTGCACGAACGCTCTTAGGAGTATAGTTCTAAATGAAGCATTTTATGTTAATCAACTAAAACAAATAGTAATCTTTTATACTATTCTACTCATTCAGTGATATTTTCAAAATTAGATATGTATGCTTTGTAGATTACATTTTAGAGAAAGTAAGAAATT
The DNA here is from genome assembly GCA_947359465.1 of Metellina segmentata. Lineage (NCBI taxonomy): Eukaryota > Metazoa > Arthropoda > Arachnida > Araneae > Tetragnathidae > Metellina > Metellina segmentata. Next base: position 49,398,128 of record OX375882.1, on the reverse strand, counting down.
TATAAATGTATATAAAATGCTCAAAATACGACTTAATCTATGCAAAGAATATTTGTAATTTTATGTTCATATATATATGTGAAATTAATTCAACTGTGCTATTGGATTTCAGTTTAATTATTTTTTACTATTTGCTGCAAAAAAAGATTTAATCTTTTTAGAACTATCATCCATTATTTTGAAAGCATTTGTTAATGTTTTTTGACATTGTTGATATTTCATTTCGTAACTTGAAATTTACTCTGGCATATTTATGCATTTATTTATAACTTTTCTTTAACCAATGGATTTTAGTTATTCATATTACCTAATCATAATACATTAAATGTATCATTAATCATTATTGCTAAGTCTCTACAATCCCAAATGTGTAAAATTCTGCAATATTTCTCTCATAATTTTACAATACTTTTCTAAAAGGTCATTTGGAGGACCTTGTGCGTTTAAACCCTTAAAACAGCTACTACCATTAAATAATGTCCATTTATTTATAACATAATTTCTGAAAAGTAACAACTAAAAAATTCCTGGAAGCAAATTAAAAAAAAAAACATTTTGCGAAATCAATGTAGGAGGCATTTCTATTAAGGGTTTTTTATCAATTCTTGTCAATTAAGTTTAATCAACTTGATTTTTCAAAAATAATAAATTGTGTTTCTAACTATATCGATATAGTTTAAATTGATATTTAATACATAACTGTTTTAAAAGTGGTTGTTTTTAACATTTTAACTACAAATAATTTGCTGAAAGGATTTGAGATTGTTATTATTTGCAAATATTATTGTGTTGATTACCTTGCATATAATCCAAATATCCACGTTTTTATAATCAAATTTAAAAACCAATGTCCAATCTAATAAATTTACTAGGTTACTATCTTAAATATAACTTTAAAAATACTCAATGCTAGCATTTTCAATACAGATTTGAATTAAGATATTTTCCTATATATACTGTCTTCCGTACTGTGGCTTTCCTGATGTATAAAATTTATCTGTGTGGGATATGAAGTACACAATTACTGATAATTTTGCAAAATGAAACAGATACAAAGACAAGTTCCTCGTCTTTTGCAATACATATGAAAACCATCTTTCAAAAAGCTTTGGGGGGAAAATGTTTAGCACCTAAAAACTAGTTCCTATCTGTTTATGCCTTATGAAAATATTGATAACTCAAGTATTTTTAATGTTGAATATTTGAAAACTAAAATAATCTTAACACAAACTTAAATTTGAGATATCAGTGTTTCAATATGTGAAAATTCTATTTTGATTAGCCGAACACTTACTTTTATTGTTTTAGGTTTATTTGTTGCAAGTACCTCTCATAGAAATTAACCTTTATTTAATGTCTTATAAAAATTATCTTATTTTGATATCAGGTTTTACTATCTTTCAGTACCTCTTAAATTATTTTACTAAAAAATTCAAAATTTAAATGAATGCCTTTTATTAAAATACTGCCTAATAAGATTTTTCACTTTCCTTTCTTACTGTCTATTAATTTCTGAATCTGTTTCATAGGTGACTTGTATATTGTCATTGATTGTCTGATGTGTATAGATATAATTTATTATAGGAATTTTAGAATTACGATTTGTATATCAGACTATTTGATGTGTTTATGTAATCCCTTTAAATTTTTCTTAAATCTAACATTCATTACCAAATTAAGAATATAATTTCTGCAGTTTAAAATATCTTGAACTTCTATTTCCTTTTAAAACTGAAATTTACTAATAACACATTTGCTGCCGAACAGGTTAGGATGTGTTGGTAGTTATTACCCTGCTGAAGAAATGGGTTTTTCCCAGAAGCCGACTTACTTTTTATAACAAATATGGTTTGAAAAGTGCGCCAATACCAGAATAGATTGGCAAAAGCTCAGCCAACAAATTTGCAATTTCATCATCTGTTAGAGGCTTATTAGAAACCACATACCCTTACAACTAGCTTCTAACCTTTACTCCATGCCAATTGAAGCAGAGAATAAATGTTGAGGCGCAGCACTTCCTGTGCAAATGCGTGACTGGCTGCTACATCACTCCGCACCACGCGCTGGCACAAAATTGGCAGCAAACATGTTAAGCCTGTGGCTTCTTATTTTGTAATATGAATGATTTCTGCAAATGTGGTTGAAATCACTCGTGACTTTTGCAGGTGTTACTTTACCTATTTACACATTTCATTTCCCCTTAACTAGGTTAACTCCTTGTCTATTTTTTATTGGTCTTTATTGTAACTTGTGTTTGGTGCAGCTTGGCAGTGTCTGGACCTTTCATTATAAAACCCTCAACTAGGCAATGCTAGTCTTGCATGAGTTACTTTTCAACCTTCTTTTAACCATTAGATATATTGCTTTAGGTGTCCATGTCTTTAACAAGGCAAGGGTATTTCCAACAGCATTAATGGATTTTGCCCTCAAAAATAGGCATGAAAAGCAGCAATGGTCTATGCCTACAGCAGTCAGTGGGTTAAGAAATATTAATTTGATATAAATGTTAAAAAAAATCGTATATACTCGACGATAATCATCAAAAGTGAATACCTAAATTTAAACCAATTTGTAAATTTGGTGGCATACTGATTCAAGAATCTAATGTATAGCAAAATTAGCTGGCAAAACGATGCTGCCAACTTAAAGCTATCTTATTCTAAGCTCTGTAAACAAAGAAAATTGCTTATATGACTAGTTACCATGGATAAGAAACATGTCATAAGATATATAGCCTGTTATGATGGCATGTTTCTAAATTTCCACTTTTCCTGTCCTACAAATCAGCCATATGTATCTTTGCCCGATTGCTCAAAGTAAATTTTGTGGTGCAAACATTTACCCAAGTTCAAATAATTTTTAATTTCATGAAAGATTTTCATTGCTTATGATTATAAAGTTACTGAGTTTAAATAAACACAATAACTGATCATATTTCGAATTGTTGCCACTGTAAAACACTTAATTGCTGTAAATATAAACAAATTTTAGTTAGACATGTTTTACAATGAATGAAAATACTACAGTAGTGGGAAAAGTTTTGCATTACATGAAAATTTAGCTTACAAATTTGTATACTATTAGACTTTAAATGCTGTTAAAATTCTGATAATTTTAATGTTAAAATTATTTTGTGTTTGGTGCAGATTGACCAAATATGGCTCTTGCACTATAAAAAACCAACCTGTCAACTTGTGGTCAACAAATGAATTAAACTGGATGAAATTGTGAGAATCATTGAACTCATGCATTTGCCTGATATCCAGGAATATAGAAGTTAATCATGTAGCAGGACTAAACACAAATACTGGATAGTCAATTGTTTCAGTTATGCCTAATATGTTGGCTGATATTTTTTAATGTGTTTTCTGTCTGGCTTTTTCTTTCAGTCTGTTAATGGCATGCATTTCGATTGGGGTTTGCTCTGGCCTTCAGAGCTAATAATTGAAACTAAAGGAGATTTCTCCCAAGTTGATGTAACAATCCTGACATGGTTAGCATTTCTATTGATATCATTATTTATAACCATCAGTTGAGTTGCTATAGACTATTCAGCAATTTTTCATTTGAACAGGCCCTGTAGAGAACACAATTTTCTTTGACAAGTTTACATAGTCCATTGTAGGAATTGTGAAATATCTTCTATCCACAATTAAATGCAGCATCACACTTGAAACTATTCAAGACTCCTAGTGTATTCTGATTGGTCAAAAGATCACAAGGATATGATCAATGGCAAAACTGTACATTGGTTATGTCTTGGGGAGCATATCAACTATATTTTCTTCACCTTTCATCAAAATAACATACCTGTGTTTGAAATCCAGATGCTTGTACACTAAAAGATTGTACATCATTGAAAAACCTTACAAATTATATTTTTAAAATGGAATAGCAAGGTTGTGTGTGCAGAACTTTTCCCACATAATTCTGATAGTTTATACCAGTTTGAATTTTTACATGGTGTGTCATTTTTATTTTCTTGTTTTAGTGAAATTATGAGAAGCATTGCTCAAGTATAGCTAAAATCTCTTGATTCTGATTTTCTTTAAAATTGAGTATTTACTGTCATAAAAGCTATGTATAGAATATTAATTTCTGATGTAAATAGGAACTATTACTATTACCAAGAATCAAAATTGTTGTATTTTTTTTAGCTCATTAATCATTTACTGTACAGAATTCACATTGTATGACATCACTTGCATTTATGTTGAGTGCTTCCTGAATCTCACTGGAGATTGAAAAAAAAATTTCTTTTTTTCTTGTGTAAAATTTTACATTGTAAAGTTTTAGGATCCAGAATTGACTCTTCCATCACTTTGCTTGCAGCATGTTTTGATATCTGTTTGTAATATAGTGTACATATAATTTTTAGACTACTAACTGTATGTTTGTAGTTAGCACTCTGTGATGAATGAATGGTCTGTAACAGTTTTTTTTTAATACTAAGTTGTATTAATAAAAACTTATTTATTCAATTGTATTTCAATATTAGATGTATTGTTTTTTTAATCAAGACTACACAGCAAATATATTTTAAAACAAAATCACGCATTGTCACAGGACCTACATAGAATAGACTTGGGAAATTAAAGATTTTGTACTAGTGCTAATTGATGCATTTTGCTTACTGTTTTTTTCTGGCATATGTAAAATTAGGTAGAAAATGCACTCCTTCCAATATGGGTAAAAATAGATTCAGTTCAGAGTATATTCATTACTTTTGAGCACACATTTTTAACGATTTCAACTGGTATTTGTCAGGCAGTTGGCCATAAGCTGCCTCATACTATCTGCAGAGTTGGACATAGTTTTACATCAATACAAATTGCAACACCAGTGGTTGCTTTATGAGAAATGCTCACAGGAAGCACACTGTTTAAAGGTACTTTAATTCTTTTTGGAACTAGATTTTCAAGAAAATTCTAAGCAAGATAGAGTTGAACCTACCCAGTCTCTAGGATTATTCTAAACTAATGATACTCCAGACAATGAAGTATAAGAGAAATTCTCAAAGCTTTGCAAATAACAGATGAATTCATCAGACATGAACAATGTGAATCCACCTTTTTTAATTTTGCTGCTATCATATTTCCCATTTAAACTAAACCAGTAATGGATGTGACCAATGAAATTATTTTCATCGTATGCCAAAATTCCCATTTACTACACTTGTAACTAAGATTCAATATCTTGTCATTTAAAGGTCTATCAAATTGTATGTGACCAAGGAAGATATAGTACTTAAAATGTAAGTTTTTTGGTAAACACAACGAAAATGTGATTGCAACTTATTTAAAAACAAAACAGATTGATAGTTTACTATTTAATTTTAAAGGGAACCACAATTACCTAGCCAATCTAATCAGTTTCAATGCCCAGTTTTTTAGCAGCTGCAAGATTGAAAAGCAGCCCCTGATGGAAAAAACCCTGTTTAAACAACCAAACAAAATTAAACAAGGTTCCCACGGGTGCTTATTTTTACCTTCCGTTTCTAAGGGCCGTTAGAAGTGCTTATTTTTCGCAAATAGTCCTTAGAAAGTGCTTATTTTCCACGGAAAACAAAATTCAGTTTTCAAATGACGATATTTTTTCACAATACTTCCGACCTCTTTTTAACTGCTGATTGGCGAAAAAACTGCTTACAAGTACGGTTTTGGTGATGATTCGGGAACTGGCTTGCATGAATGGCAACCCTAGAGAAAACTAGAATACAATCATCAAATGTTAAATAATTTTGTTTCATTCAGTTACCTACGAGTGCAATGTTTAAAAAATTTATCATAATTATGTGGAAGTGTATTTTTAAGTTTGTAGGTGAATTGAAAAAAAATTATATAAATATAATTTATTTTAATTAATACTGCTATCTGAGTGGCAACCCGATGTGTTGCAATTTTTTTTTAAATCTAGCTTTTTTTTATGCTTTAAATTTTTTGTAAAAACTACCCCAGAAAAAAAAAAGACAAATTTTAAAGATTTTCAAGGGTGATTCTGCTTTGAAAATTTGAAGCAATCTGTTATCAGTTCCAAAAAGAAAACCAATCCGCTCGATTATAAAATATCGGAGGAAAAGATCGCAAAAACGTAAACCAGTGTCCTGGAGTATAGTCGGGGGAATTTCATGAATCGGGAAAAGTCATTTGAAAACTGGAAATTTCGGACTCGTATTTGGCCGCTGACCGAAAGAGAAAGTAATTTTTCTATGCTTTATAATTTTTTTTCTCTTTGTATCAGGGCGACAAATACTCAAAGGCCGACTGTGCTTGAATTTCACTTTGCTTTTGTTATGCCATGCGCAATTTGTTTCCATTGTCAGCTAGATGATTATTTTCAAATTAATTTTGTTTCATTAAAATGATGTTAGTAAGCATATGGTGTAGAGATTGCTGGCGCACCTTAAATCTGTCGTGGCCGAAAGTCCTCACGTTGGGTGGGTGTGGAAGTATGGAGAGTGGGCCAGCTCAGATGTTTTGTCATCTGACTGTGGTTCAAAATTATGTGGCAATACACCGAATGGTTTAGGCTGGGATGGTGCAACTAGTTGAATATCTATTCAATAAAATTGCATTTTTTAAAAACCTTTTTATAAATTTATTCTTATGAAATTAACTTTTATAATCTGTTTTGGTTCACAGGAAAATATTTTCTTTGAAACTTGTTTGGTCTCTGATCCAGTCAAATTTGACTCTGATGTATGCAACTTGCAATCCTTTTAGTAAATTAATAGTATACCACTAGTTTTATTTTATTGAAACCTCCAATGTGCCAATAAATGAATTTACTTATTTTCATTATGAATTTATGAAAGTGTATTATAAAATAATTACTGGGGTGAGTAATTTCCATTTCATAAGCAGGCTGAAGCTGCAGACACAACAAGGTAAACACTGTAATTTAAAAAAAAAAATGAAATAAAAAAAAGTTAGGAAATTTTTGAAAACGAAAGTGTTGGTGGATCAGGGAGGAGCTTGACCCATACAACACAAAATGGTGTTTTCTACCCATGACCAGCAATATGCTAAAAAATTGCTCATACACTCCCCTAAAGACCATTAAAATGTAAAAACAAAACAATATGAAAATAAGAAAACGAAATCAAACTCGCAACAGCAGCTTTGAGACCGACAACACCAAGTCCTTTCCTCATCAAACTTAACTCTTTCTATAAGGGCAAATGCACTGCAAAGAGATAAAAGAATAACATCCAAAGTTTATTTCTTGCAGTCTCCATTCTATAATTTGTTTATGTACTTACACATGTACACGTAAATGCCCATATATTAACTGCTGAATTTTGTAAAAATCAGACGGCTGATTCTCAGTCAGAATTTTTTAGTTAGAACTACTTAGAAAAAAGGAAAGAATGATGCAATTTATAAACTTCACACTAACCAAAAAGCTAGATTGCAAGAACCAGATTTTCTACTTTTGTTTTGGCCACTTTGAAATATTGGCTCCTTTTGAACGAATAATAAAATAAAAATTTATTGAAGATCTGCAGACGAATTAGTTGAAATGGAAGAGAAATGTCTAATAACAACTGGTGTATAAAATATTTATTTTGTACAAAAATTTCCGTAAACAATTTGAAGATAATATATATGTACAACATCCTCTTAAGGAGTAGAAACATTAGCTCATTTTGCAACACACATTTAAAAGTGGTGCAAACAAACCATAACCTGGTGGTACTGTGAAATATGTTTTGTTTCCCATGGTTCCAGTTGAGTCACCAACTGCAAAAATACCATACACAGTGAATACTTTTCAAAATTACCAAGTTAAATATGGAAATTCAAAATGATTTTTTTAAACATTTCTTTCAATGAGGAGTAATTACAAAGAAAATAGAGCAATACCAATTAAAATAGCTGTTTGAATCTATAATTCTTATTAAAATGTAAACTGAGGATCTTTTTTAAATTTCTTGAAAATGGCCTGAGTGAATTAAAAAATATCGTTGATAAAAGACTCATAAAAGCTGATTAAGTAGCCAGTAAATTTCTACTCATATTGTGGAAAAATAAAATGGTTTCAGTTTTTCAAGGGAATATTGTTTTATAGGAAGAGATATATCTAGTTTTCATAGGAATAAGATGCAGCATTCCAACCTCAGAACAGTTATTTTGACCAAAACAGGCTTAAAATTCTGAAAACTGCTCAATTATTACACACACAATTCCTAATTATTTGTACAATTAGTATTTTTATTTCATTTCCAAAAAAAATAAACACTAGAGGATTAAAAAGATTTGAATGGAGGTATGCATACATTATTTAGGTAAAATAAAGATACCAAATTCTTGGATCCAATGAAAATTTAAGTGCATCATTTTCTTGGACTGAGAACAGATGAATAAAATTGGGTATATCAAAATGAACACATTTACAAAAACATAATCAGCACTCTTAAATTTAGAACATATGCCATTTTGAGATATAACGCATTTGAAACAGATGGAGTTTTAAAATAGACTTTTATATAGTTATGGTGATATTACAGCATGTGTGTGATATTTGGATAAAAATATATTTTCTGATAGACTATCAATGAAGCTTTCTTTTATGCCACAAGAAAATTCTTTGGCAGATCTTTCAAGTGACAGTTCTTTAATATTAAAGTTTTCACAAATGCTTGACTCACAAGACTTGAAACAAAGGTTATTTGTAATGACTGACCGTCCTGAACTCACAAGAAATTTTTTAAAGTGCTCAATTGAATTTGCCTATATAAAGACTTATAGTGAAACTTTAAAATTGTAACAATTTACAAATCTTCTTTGGCACTTTAAGGCACATCTAAAATATAATCCTTGCCATTTATTCTATTGTGGAAAAAAATTAGTGAAAAACACACTTTCCCAAGATAAAAATTATCTTTCTCAAATGGTCATTAATGCAATATGAAAATAACACCATAGTGCTTTAACAAAAATATAATTAATATTAAGGAACTTTACTTAACTAAATATTCTAGACCCAATCTGTCTTTTACAAATACAAATACAAATATTGACGACCAGCTACAGGCTCAAGCCCAACAAGGCTGGTCCTTTGTTTATGAATTCTCCAATTCCCACTGACTATCCAATTGTGTCTTAAATTCGTACACTCCCTTTGAATTAACTATATTTTCTGGCAACGCGTTCCAACTGTCTAATACCCTATTAAAGTAGTAGTTTTTCCTTAAATCCCGATTAAAATGTGTCTTATTCAATTTATACCCATGGCCCCTTGTTCTGTTATTCCTATTGAAATTTAAGCCCTCTGTGTCCCCTTGTTTTACAAACTTGAAAAGCTGAATCAAATCCCCCCTCCTTCTTCTTCTTTCCAGTGTATACATGTTTAGCTTACTTAAACGTTCATTATAGTCGAAATATGCTAGCCCCTTTATTATTTTTGTAGCTCTGGGCTGAACCCTTTCAATTGATTCTATGTCCTTTCTCATATATGTAGCCCAGAATTGTACAGCATATTCTAGATGTGGTCTTACTAAACCCTTATATAACGGCAAGATTATATTCTTATCCCTTGAAGTTACAGTCTTTTTAATATACACCAGTAACCTATTAGCCTTTTTACCCGCAGCTGAACATTGATGACCCATTTTAAAATCCCTGTGAATTATCACCCCAAGATCCTTGACTGTTTCTCCCTCCTTTACCTTTACTCCCTGCAGCCTGTACTCGGCTCCACTGTTCCTGTAACCCATATGCAGAACTTGACATTTCCCTACATTAAATGACATACCCCATTTTACAGCCCATTCGGATATCTTATCAAAATCCCCTTGTAAATTTTCTATCTGTAACTTGGTATCCACTGTTTTATAAACTTACACAATATATTGGAAAAATTACTGCATAAAACTTAACACCTACCTGCTTCATCTAGGTGCAATCCTATAAAAATTTCGGGAAAAGCAACCGAGTCAACATGCCCCACATACTGAACAGTTCCACATATTTCGCCAGATATAACTACTTTGTCTCCAATTTGTAAAGGTGCAGACAGTGCGTAAGCATTTCCAGATACCTCATTACATCTATCACACAAACATCCTTTTAAAGCCCTATAACTCTTCTTTTTGAAGTCCTATGGGAAAATAATTAGAAAATAACAAAAACTCCCAAGAATGCTAATGAACGTATTTAATAATTTGATATACAGAAGTGGAAAAAATTATTTCACCACCTTTCCATAAGTAGCATATGTTGCGGTCATTTGTGAAGATTTTGTTCGATTGATGGTAAGGAATTCAAATAACCTTTAAGAATATTGTTGCAAAAATGATACAAATAATATTGAAATATTTAATGTCACTGAGAGCAAAACTAAGTAGATATCAAACATTCAGAATTTTTTTAAATAAATGTTCCCAAGCCAGTTTCATGTCAATCAGAGTATAGCAACCCTATTTCTAAGTGAAATTATCTTCAAAAATGATACAAAGATAGAATTGATATCTTTTTAGCCTGCCTTTTGAACTTCAGTACCATTAGTTATCAATAGTCATGATATTGAAAAGTGATTAAATCCAACTCTGAGAAATATATTGAGTAGAATATCCTTCCTTGAGTCTCATGTACCATAAAAAAACTAGTAATGAAAAAAATCACTCTTTTCCCATCATTTTTATTTCTAGCTATCCTCACTGTGAAATGAAATAATTTGCAACTCCTAACTTTAATCTTTTGAAGCTATGCGAAAAATTGCAAATGTAGGAAAGGGTGAAACAAAAGTCGCCAAGAAAATTAAAGAAATAGGTGAATCAGTGGCAGTTAACCAGCAAGAGCTACGGAAGCACCTGAAGGATGCCGCAGCATATGCTGCTGATGTTTCAAAGAGTTTGTAAGAGAAATATGTGAGGCATCATAAATTAACGTCCAGAGACATTGAGTTCTCAGTACAGGATGAAGTGGTTGTCTTGAACCAAGATTCAATCAACAGACTGTTCTAGATGGAAAGAAACTGGTGAAACCATAGATAAAAGATCTACCAATTCATTTTATGTAAATGGCCAGATTGAAAGGTATTAGGGTGCATATATATAGTACATCTCTGCAGTTATATTTAAGGGCTCATTTAGTGTCGTGTATATTTTATCGTATTGCATATCTGTGTTCATGTCTATTTTCATTAATGCTGGGTGGTCTGTTAGCTTCAGCAGGTAAGCATTGGTATTGGCTGTGACCATTTGGGACACAAACCTATACACACATTTTACACAGGCTCTATTTAACGAGGAAAAAAAGAACTACCTTTTTGACATTGCATCCAGTTTAGTTTCCATGTGCTTAACTGGATGCATGGGCCAGCAATGGAAATTGGAGGGAAGGTGTGAAGTTAGGATAGTCTTTCAGCATGATTAACAGGAAGATTCCTTTGCATAGGCAAATGTGACTGGCGCCAGTACTTCAGGTGCGAGAAAGACTTGAGTCATCACTGTTTGGCAGTCCAAGTTGGACTTGACTTCGAGCATGTAGTAACGTGTTTCCCTTCTTATGTGTTAATATTGTATTATTCATGTGGGCCGTTTTGAGATGTTCAGTAAATGTGCTGTTCCACAGAAATAGTCTTTTATTGTTTTTACATACCAACAAGCCCAAATTTTACAACATTAATTCAGATTTTCCTGAAACTTAAAAAAAATACAGCTTTTTAAATAATTATTTTGTATAAATCATGGTCGTCTTTTAATTTCAGCGAGTTTATTTTACTCTGATTAAAATGTAAGTGAAACCTTCCCGGGGCATGAGCTCTGCTACCGGGCGCGTCGGCAGGTGGCGGATAGCCGAAAGTCCTGAGCCGAAACATACTCAGGATATCCCCGAATATTGAATAAGGGGGCGCGGACCAGCTTCCGTTAACCCAAGGTGTTATGCGACCCGTGCTGATGGGTGTATGGTACCGACGGTTAATTGGTGCCTTTTACGGAGCCTCCTAGAGTGCTTGGCGACCTCTAGGAGTAATTTGCCTTACCCTGGTATGCAGGCTCTGGCGGGGTGGACTGCATAATTCCTGCGGAATATACACCAATCTATGGAAAAAAATAATGAAAACAAAAATCAAACCACCGACTCCAAAGAGGAAGATAATCAGACCTTGATGGAGACCCAATCCTCAGGATCAGGCCCTGCAACCCCACAGACAGACCTTGAAGGAGATCGAGATCTCCAAAAGATAGTCTTGGGGCTTGACAGGATTGATATACAGAGGAAAAAAATCTCTGGGGCTGCCAAAAAAAGGCTGACCAAAGAAAGGAAGTTAGCTGAGGGTACATGGGTAGAGAACAGACCCAAACCAAAAGCCAAAACCACTCCAAAGGGAAAGGAGTTACAGACCCCGATCAGGCCCTCTACCAAGAGGCCAAGGTCGGATGGTAGTACTCCCCACTCTCAGGAGAAAATGTCAACAAAGAGGGCTAAACCCGGAAACGGGGCAGACCCTAGTTATAGTGACACCTTATCGGCTGTGAAGATGGCAGTTGTCGTGGAAGGATATCCAGACCAGAAACTGTCAGAAGAACAGCTGATGACCTTCCAACTAGACGCAATGTCTAAGATTGAGGGCGTTCCTCCGGGAACAGGACCTCAATTCAAATATTGTCGTCTGGAAGGAGGAGCTATAATTATCCTCTGTGCCGACTCTAACAGCAGCCAATGGCTGACCAGAACTGGTAGAGAAATGTCACCATGGAACGGCTTGTCCCTCCTTGTTGACGAGGCACGCAAAATAGTTAAAACCAAAAAATTTATAGCCAAGATCCCAGCTATATACAACAAGTTCTCCGGTAAAGAGATTCTACAAAAAGTAGAAGCTCAGAACGGAGGACTAACTGCCACAGAATGGGGAATCCTCAACCAAAAATCTGGTAATGAGGGTAGAACCATTGTGGTAAGTATTCCAGAACAAGATGCCAAGACCTTGATGGGTAGAGAATGTAAATTCTACATAGGCTTTACCCAAGTGCAGGCTAGGGCTCTGGAAAAACCTGCTACAGCTTCCACTGACAATGTCAATGAAGCTCCTGCAGGCCAACCTGCAGCATAAACGACTTGCTGCAGCCAACCTCAGTGGGGTTTTCCGGACTGAGGGAATCCACATTGCCCTAATCCAAGAACCCTGGCTGTACAAAGAAGGCATCAGGGGATTAAAGGACAGTGGAGGTAAGTTAATTTATGATTTTGCAAGCTCCTCTCCAAGAGCTTGCTTACTTATTAACAACAACATCGATGCAATGCCGATCCATGAACTTTGTTCTAGGGATTTGGCAGTCGCAAAGATAACTCTTCATAATGGCGGGAGAACCAGAGAAATCTTGATAGGCTCTGGGTACCTGCCATATGAGGAAAAAGATCCTGTGAGTGCAGAGCTGAAGAGATTGTTGACAGCGTGTGCAGAACAGCAATCGGGATTGATTCTCGGTTGTGATGTGAATGCACACCACACAATCTGGGGCAGCTCCAATATCAATGACAGAGGTGAAGCTCTTTTAGACTTTGTACTTGAAAATAACCTAGATATCTTAAATGTAGGAAACAAACCGACCTTTATAACCAGTGTAAGAAAGGAAGTACTTGATATAACCTTAGCCAGCCCTGAACTAAGTAGTTATATTCACAATTGGCATGTTGATGAGAAGCCTTCAATGGCAGACCATCAATTTATCCACTTCTCACTGAAATCTGAATATCACTGGGAGAAGACGTTCAGAGATCCCAAAAGGACGAACTGGACCTTTTTTTACAATGAACTCCAGAATTACCTGGAGGACTTCTCTCGGAAAATCTATGATACTTACGATCTAGAACTGTTCGCAGACGGCCTGCAGCAGGCAATCTATATTTCATATACAAATAACTGTCCCCTGCTTCTAAGGAAAGGCAAACAACCTAACTCATGGTGGAACCAAGACCTTATGAGGCAGAGGAAGACAGTAAGAAAACTTTTCAGGAAAGCAAAGAAATCTGGCAAGTGGGAAGAATACAAGTGCCTACTTTCAGAATACAACAAAGCTGTTCGAATGGCCAAAAGGAATTCATGGAGGAAGTTCTGTGATTCGGTTGAAAGTACCGCTGAGGGCGCTAGACTCCACAAAATTCTTAAAAGAGATACACCAATATTGGTGGGGACCCTTAAGAATAATTCCGGTGGCTATACCAAAACTGGCAGAGAAGTTATAGAGACTCTGGTTGAGACACATTTTCCAAACTCCAACTTGGTACCTAATGAGTTAAACCCTTCTCCCCTGGGATATCCAATAAGGGTGAGAAGGGAAAACTGGATAGTTGCCAAGAAAATTTTTACTGTTAAACAAGTACTATGGGCTATCAACTCATTTGAACCATATAAAACTCCAGGACCAGATGGGATAATACCGATTGTGCTTCAGAAATCGGCCGATCTCATCTCACGGGTCTTGTGTAAAATGTTCAGAGCTAGTCTAGCTCTTGAATATATCCCCAGACCATGGAGAAAGGCAAGGGTAGTCTTTCTGCCCAAACCTGGAAAAAGCCAATATGACCAGGCTAAGAACTTTCGTCCTATCAGTCTATCATCTTTCATACTTAAGTGTATGGAAAAAATAATTGATAGACACATTAGGGATGTAATGAGGAGTACCAGACCTCTTCACAAAAACCAATTTGCCTATCAACCCGGTAAATCTACAGAGGTGGCTTTGCAACACCTGGTTGTAAAGATTGAGAAGACCCTGGAGTGCAAGGAAATGGCTTTGGCAGCTTTTCTTGATATTGAGGGTGCTTTCGATAATACCTCTTTTAACTCAATCGCTGCTGCTGCTGTCAGCAGAGCTATTGAACCACAGGTCTGCAAATGGATAAACTCCTTGTTAGCAGACAGAATTATTACAACAGAGTTGTTTGGGGCAACACTTCAGGCTAGACCCACTAGAGGCTGCCCTCAGGGAGGAGTTCTCTCCCCTCTGTTGTGGAATCTGGTGGTTGATGACCTAATTGCAGACCTCAATCAAAGCGGCATTTATGCCCAGGGATATGCAGATGACATTGTCGTCTACATATCGGGCATGGATGAGAAAACGGTGATAAATATCATGCAGGGGACCCTGAACAGAATCGCAAGATGGTGCTGTGAAAAGAATTTGAGAGTAAATCCTCAAAAGACTACTCTTGTCCCATTTACACGAAGAAGAACCTGCATTGACAAAAGTGATATACCTACCCTACTAGGGGAAAAAGTAAATATGCTGAGCGAGGTTAAATATCTGGGAGTTATACTGGACACTAAATTAACCTGGAATCAGCATCTGAAAAGTAAAATTAACCAAGCAAAAGTTGGACTTCTACGATGTAGAAGAGTTCTTGGTAAATCATGGGGTCTAAGGCCAAAGATGACCTATTGGCTATACACTATGGCTATTAGACCCATTGTGACCTATGCGGCTGTGGTCTGGTGGAAAAAGACGGAACAATTGACTGTTAAGACCAAGCTAGACAGTCTTCAAAGAGCTGCCTGCCTGAGTATAACAGGTGCTATGTCCTCCACTCCCACCAGAGCCATGGAAATTATTCTATCTGTCGTCCCATTTGATATCTTTATCAGCGGTGCTGCCAGAAGAAGTTCCTACAGACTGGAAAACGCTGGACTGTGGATGGATTTTGCCAGCCAAAAGTCCCACACCAGTATTAACCAAAAATTCTTTGACCCTATACTTTTGATGCCCTCCGACATCATGGAGACAAGATTCCTCTTTCAAAGACCCTTTGAGGTACTTATTGACCTAAGAGAGGAATGGAAAGAGGAAAACTACAAGCTCACAAATGGAGACATTGTGTGGTACACAGATGGCTCCAGACAAAACGAAAAGGCAGGTGCTGGAATATGTGGGATCAGACCTAAGGCAAGGATTTCCCGAAAATTAGGAAAACATGCCACAGTATTTCAAGCGGAACTGCTTGCTATCATCTACTGTCTACAAGAATGTTTTAGAAGATCCTACTCAAATAGGAAAATCTACATATTCAGTGACAGTCAAGCAGCCTTAAAGGCAATAAACTCATTCCAAATAAGCTCCAAACTTGTTTGGGAATGTAGGAACCTTCTACATGACTTGGGGACCCATAATAGGATCTTTCTTACTTGGGTACCAGGGCATACTGGTGTAGAAGGAAACGAAAATGCAGATAAGTTAGCCAAACTGGGGACTGCAGACCTACCTTTAAGCCCTGAGCCTTTTTGCGGGATCTCTAAGACTACCGCAAAAAGGGTGATAGGAGAAAGAATGCTTAAAGAAACTACAAAAAAGTGGAAGCAAACCACCGATCAAAAACATGCAAGGCTTATGATTCAAGAACCTTCTATGAAAACATCTTCTCAGATCCTTCGTCTTAGCAGGGGTAAGATGAGGGTGATAGTTGGATTTCTCACAGGCCACTATCACCTAAGAAAACACCTTCATAGGATGGGAATCTTTAAAGAAGAACCTCTATGCAGAAAATGCAATATGGTGGAGGAAACTGCCCACCACATACTTTTTGAATGCGAAGCTCTGCTTCACATAAGGCACTCAAGTCTAGGTCTTGGAACAGAACTTGATACAATTCACGAAGAACCTGTCAAAAGCCTTTTGGCCTTTCTCAAGGAATCTGGCTTTCTCTGACAGGAATATCGAAAAACAATGGGGTGTGGTGCAATATTCCCTAGTGGAATCAGCACCTAGGGCTTTCCTGACCTCCCCACTCTATATGACTATGACTATGACTATAAGTGAAACCTTCAGCTTTCAAAGATACTACTTATTAGATCAGAAAGGTAACTCGAACTTGTAAGTGATTCACGATAATTCAAAGAATGAACTTAATCAACTGCTTGTGACAAAATGAATCAACTAAAAAATCACTACAAAGCAAAAAGTTAATTTGTTCAGAGATTTATCTACTCTGCAAATTATATGTCCTTTTATTTATAAGATTTTAGAAATGAGCATGTAAAATGAATGTAAACGTTTTTAAGGCCATTATTATTTATTTGTTTGTCTTAAAGATATAAATCAAACATAACCAAAATACAATTAAGAAAATTGTAAAATAAAAATTAATTTGGATTCAATTACAAAACAGCATTTTTCAACTGATAGTAAGAGAAAATCAGTCTAAAATTAAGTATTGTTTAACACTATAAAGTATAAGATGGAAGGGTCCTTTTCTGACCTCTCGCGTTTTTCCCCGCCTTGTAACTATCTGGCCCATGGATTGAATAAGTTGATATTTCATGACTTTAAATTATTTAGTTCTTATACTTAATGTGTATATAATCACTTTGGCTTAGCTGTCATAGAAGTGAAGATATTGAACCCTGTACCTAGAAAGACAGGAAGAATCCAAAATGGCCCCTATTACATTTTGCAGTGATGGTGCGAAATTTTTCTTGATTAATGGCTATAATTACCTTGTAAGAACATTGAAAGTAGCTTCCATTTTGTCTTTCACCTCTACATCCTGTTTACAAGCATTAAAAGCCCTCACCAGCTGTGAGCAATAATTCATAACACAATGAATGTAATTTAGTAGTGATTGGCGACACACTTTGGGAAGAGGGATAAACATAACCACAGATAACTATTTTACATCCTTAAAATAGTGAACAATTGAAATCAAAATGCCCAAGCCTAGTAGAAACACTGAAAAAACTGCAGAGAGGTGCCACCAATAGAAATGTTGGAAAACAACTTCTATGTTCCACTATATTGTTCAGAAAAGGCTCAGATATAAAACTTACTGCTTATCAGGAAAAGATGAACAAAAATGCTTTGTTACATTAAGTTCTCTTCACTCTACTGTTACCATTGATATTAATGAGAAGACATCAGAAAAAGTACATTGTTATAATCAGACTAAGTATGGCATCGACATTGTAGACCAAATGGTGTGCCTGTACACAATACAATCAGGATCTCGTCGCTCACCCATGCAAGTACTTTTTTAATATTTTAGACAGGTCAGTAAATGCTTGGTTTTGTGAAAGAAGTGACAGGAAAGAAGAAACTTAACAAGAGAAATTTCATCCTGCAACTTTATGACGAGCTTTGGACTCCATTTGTGGCATCTAAAATTAATGCTGCAAATGCTCAGATTTTCTTGCAGGTAGATATAAAAGACATCACTACTAAAAGATTGAAATGCAAAGTGGAGAATTTGTATGGGAACCACACAAAAATAACTGTGCAAATTGCAAAAAGGCAGTACAGGAAATACTCATTGAGGAAGTAATATGTGCTGATTACTTCACCAAATGAATAAAAAGATATAAAAAGTAGGTTATTGATAAATTTTCAATTTGAATACAAGTATGTATTCTTTTACCTATCATTTGAACCTAAAATAAGCTGTATACTATAATTTAATGCTCAATAAAACCTGGGGGATACGTTGGCCACTTTCATCTTTTTCAGTATAAGGCAGCTTTCCATCTTTCTAGTGTTAAGAATGCGAGATAATTTTGTTTTGTTAATGTGTTGTCATACTGGGTTAAATTTTTTGTCTCAAAATACCTGTCCTTCATTTTGAAAACTTAGCAAAATAATGTAATACATTTCTGTAAATATGCACAATTTATTTAGAGTACACATAATAATCAATCTCATAATTTCAATAAAAGATTTCCTCGTAGTAGACTAGAATTTTAGGTTTTATTAAAACTAAAATGTAAATATTGGAAGTGATACTTCATAGAAAAGAGGCTTTGAAACACTGAAATAGATTTATAAGAATTTTGAGGTACTTACTTTTCTTTTAAATTTCTTGTGATTTAATGAATCAGAATACTGTATTCCTTTTTCTAATAACACAGGCCGTTCAGAGTTTGTATCTTTTGTTGAACATGATGTAAAACTTTCTTTACATTTACAGTTTACATTTTTGTCAGGTGGTACAACTATATGTTCACTTTTCAATAAAGCTATTTCCTGTTTAAGAGCTTCATTTTCAAGTTTCAATCTAAAAAAGAGGAACTCCTTTTCATTACTTTAATAATTTTTATACACATTTTGGTTAAAATTTAAATCTGTTGTGAATATTGATGTTATACTTTAATAGTGGCATTGCACTTACCTACCTACTTTAAATTTCTAAACTTTATTTTAAGAACTACATATGTCCAATTTTAAGGCTAATTTGAATCAAAAGATCATTTAGTGTGTATAGTTCGTACAAAATATTTTTAATGTAAGTAAGGGCAATTTTAGGAAACAAAACATACTGAATTTTGTTCCTTCAGTGTGGATTTAAAAATATTTTCTTCAGGTAAATTTTATAAATGAATCAGAAAAACTAAAAGTAGTTCAAAATTTTGGTAAGGGTAATATTTGCAGAAAATGAAAAACTAGATATGTCACTGTAAAAGCAATATTTTACCTGTTAAATATTCTGCTTACGAAAAGGATAAAGTTAATACATATCTCACAATTAATTTTAACAAGTTATGTAGCATAAAGACATGAGGATGAGTTATCCTTTTCTATGCTTTTAACTTACAGGAATTATGTAGGTTTTTTAAAAAGAATATACACTCTATAACAAAAAAATCGACGCACCAAGGAGTTGTCCGATGGGGACAAAAATTGGTGGATAGGAAAATTATGTACAGAATAGAAAATTATTAAAATTTCAGAACAATTGAATGATTTATTTCAGAGTTACAGTAACGAGCTCAATAAGGTGTTGACCTGCCTCTAGCCTGGATGCAAGCTGCCACACAGCGTGGCATAGACCGATAAAGCTCCTGGATAAGCCCAGGGTACTGCGAAAGGAACGGTAGCAAAACAGGTCTCAGAATGTCGTCAATGTACCGCTGTGCAGTAAGTGTACCTCCAATGACGACCAAAGGGGTCCGGCTATCAAGGGAAATGGCACCCCAGACCATAACTCCTTGTTGAGGGCCCGTGTGGCGTGCAATAGGGAAAGCAGGATCGGCATGCTGCCCTGGGCGTCTCCAGACACATCTTCGATGATCGGCAGGGCACAGTTGGAAGCGGGATTTGTCGCTAAAGACTATACGTCCCCAGTCAGCATCATTACAGCCTGATCGAGCCAAGCACCACTGTAATCTGGCTCGACAGTGTGCAGGCGTGTCAGGTGGCGTAACAGTCGGTACGAGCGTAGATTTCGCTCTCTCAACCGTCTGTGAATGGTCATGGTAGACACTCGTGTGTGGGTCGCATGACTGATGGTTGATAGCGATGAATCAGTCGCTGTGACAGCTGATCTGACAGTCACTCTGTCCTTGTGATCTGTTGTGGCCCTACGTCGACCGCTACCATCATGACGCTGAAATCTGCCACTGTCCACCCACTCTTGCCAGCATCTTCTAATTGCTGCATCGCTTCGACTCACATGACGAGCGATTCTCCAATTTGCCCAACCTGTCTCTTTCAATCCAATGATACAACCTCTTTCAAACTCAGAAAGTTGCTCGTAATGAGCTCGAATCCTGCGGCAAGGCATTTTTTCAGTCGTTGAAAGGTATCCTAAATCGCAATGCAGTAGAAATTTTTAACAACAGTTCAAGAACAACTCCTTATATACATCTGCTGGATGCACAGTTCCGATGCGCTGGAGATCGTACTATTCATTTATTGGACACCAAATTTTAATCATTTGCATATTTGGTCAAAACATTTTTGCATACGAAATTTCAAAGCAATTGGATGATTCCTTCTTGGTGCGTCAATTTTTTTGTTATAGTGTATAAAGGATTTATCAGTTTTAAAGATTAAGCTTTGTCAATTAGACTGAACTGCTTTTTTAATCACTTAAGTAGTATTAAAGCACAAAATCAATGAAAATCTTTAAAAAAATACAACTTGATAGAATATTTTAATAGAAATTTCTCCTCGTCCACACTGGAGACATTCACAGCTGTTTTCAACTAAGAAACAAGTGACTTTTGAACACTCAATTCCAAATGAAAATTCACTGGGAGACAAGAAAAGAGCGATACTTTCAAATGTGCAATATATTGAGCAGTTATAGTAACAATGATTTCGTAGCAAATTAAAAGTCCTTATAAGGTAGATTGGATATAATTAGAGCGATGACATTGATGTAATTAGGAGTAATAATAACAAAAATGTGTTGAAAATTATGAAACATACTTTGCTTGTTCCTTCAATAAAGTAGCTACACTTGCACATAAAGCTACGAATCCGTTTCGTGTATGCCCGATGACGAACGCCACACCTTGACTGACAAACTTTTTGTCTTCTTCAGAAGTTGAACTCTGAAATAGAAACTAATATATTAGAAAATACTCATGAATAAAACAAGTAAAATTAGAATCTGAACGTTACATAAAATAGGTTGGATTTACTTCATCTTTTAAATCTGCTGTATCCGATTCCTCCGAATTCATTTCACAACCTCGTTCATCCAAAAATTATCACTCCTCTATTCATTATAAACAATAACTATTGCAAAAAAGAATGCTCGAAAATATTAACATCTTTGATTTTACATCATGTCTAATAATGTTCTTCGGTAGAACAACGCAAATTTCATAACAGAGAGAAATGTATTAGATACTCAAGGTAGGCTCGTGAGAAAAACAATATGTTTGAGGCAAAAATTGCTTCATAAGAAACGCAAAGCATGTCATCCACCAGAAAAATAAAATTCAATCAGAGAACATGGATTCCCATCAGTGCAAGCAATTTCGATGCACATATTTGTTTACAATGGTCGCGTGGTAGTTTTTGCTCTTACTCGAAATACTTTTACTTCCCACTTCGTCTTCATTTACGCATTTTGCTTATGAAACCAAAACTCGGTGGAGTAGGTAGGTAGTTTATTAACGTCATACTAAAGCAACGCACGGGCTATTTTCGACGGCACAGGAACTGCTTTTTAAACTTTTCTGTGTCTGTCTACTTTCTTCATCTGTCACCTCAATCTTCCTAAAATTGGTACACGACTTTTGTTTTACTATTTTGGATGGTTTTATTGCAATTGGTTATAGAATACGTTCCTAACCTTAACGCCATTTTTTCTTAAGATACTAGGGGGTTCCGCTCCCTGCTCGCTTACTCTCGCCAATCCCCGAGGATTGCTACGCATCCCATTTCGTTTGCTTCAAAAACCAACACTCCTTTCACAGATCCCATTTGGTTTGCTTCGCAAACCAGCATTCCTTTCACAGAGTGAATCTCCTGGACAGCGCAACTATTTTAATAATTCGTATATTTCCTATCTATATGCGTGAGGAACCTGCTCCGCGAAATAAAAAATACGGAATTTGTGTGACCAACTTTTGATTGCATCGAATTTATTTATAAACCAATTTTAATAAAAAATTTACCGTAAGAAAGAGTAGATTCTGGGGTATACTGCGATATTTTCAAAATTAAAAACTAATAGTAATAAAATGTAGATATGACAGGTTTAGTTTTGTATCGGAAATTACGATCGGAAAATTCCGAAAATTGTATGACCTACTTTTCATTGTAACGATTTCATTTATTAACCAATTTAAAAAGTAATTGTACCATAAGAAAGAGTATAATGTAATGTATTCAGTGAATGTTCTCAAATTTAAAAAATAATAGTATTTAGCTGTAGATATTATGGTTTTAACAAAAAGTAGCGAAAATATACAAAGATTCCGAATTTTGTATGACCAACTTTTGATCGCATCGAATTTATTTATTAACCAATTTCAAAAATAATTGTACCGTATTAAAAAAAAGTACATTCTGAGATATACTGCGATAGTTTCAAAATTAAAAATTTATTGTAATAAAATATAGATATGACAGTTTAAAAAAAAAAGTAACGAAAATGTCCCGATTATTCCCGAATTTCAAAAAAATATTATCAAGAACCAAATTGAACTATCAAAAAAAACTCAACGAGCTGCAAAAATTTACGTTGAGAGGTACTCTTTAAAAAAACCTCTTGGATGAAGACTGAAAATTTGTATGTGTTTTGCTCACGCGCGGAAGAAATTTCGCTTCTTCAATTTTGGCACTTAATAAACCCTAAACTAATAGCCGCATCGGAAAAAAAATCTTAATAATTGTCCAGGAAATACGATGAATAACATACCATGTTATTATTTTTTTTTCCCGATCAGTACTTTCTCGGTAAACCGTCTAACAATCGAGTTAAACAACACAGTTTTCAATCCGGCGGCGGTAATTTTTTTTTATTATAGAGAAAAGAAAATGGAACAAGCCATGCAGAAAATTGAACCTCTTCAAGGAAAGGGAAACTGAGAAGATTGGAAATATTTGGTTCAGATCAAATTAAAAGGTCTTACCTTACCTAAAGAACCCATATGCAGTAACGTTAGAAGAAAGAAATGTCAACAAGAAATACCTGGAAAACTTTAACAAGACACAATCAGAAATAATGTTTCTATTAGTTTCAACCTTGATTTCAAAAATGAGAGCTCAAATAAGAAATCTTTTAAGCCCAGATGAGGTTTGGACCAAACTCTACAATCTTTTTGCTGGTGTAGAAGAAAACAAAGCCTTTGAAATTTGTTTGGAGATTTTTGGTTGTAAATGGAAAAGAATATAGGTATGTCTGGAAACTTGTCTTTTATTAGGCAACTTTGGAACAATCTTCAAGAAATAGGAAAATGTCAAAACAGCGAAAATGAAAATTGCCTCCAATTTTTCTAATATGCAAGATATTTGAAATTCTACCCAGAGATTATTCAAATTTCAAACAACTTGGTTTATGATTCATAAAGATAAAGAAAGGAATGTGGACAATCTCATCAACTGGCTCTTCACAGAAGCAAGCAAGTTAACCTCTAAATCAGAAAGTGTTAATCAGGAAGCCTTAACAGCCAAGAAAAATTGTCAAAGATAGAGTAAATGAGAAAGGTAACAAGAGGTACACATATCCATGCAATTATTGTAAAAAGAAAGGCCATTAGATTAAAGATTGTTATAAATAGATTGCTGATGGAAGACCAAAAAAGGAAGACACGAAAACAAAGAATTATAAAATAATACAAGATAAGAAACCTCAAGGGAAAAACCTTCATGCTATCAATAGATGATCAAGCATTTGTTGCAGAAATTGATGACAAAGAAACTGGTACTTTGATAATGGTGTCACAAGACATATTACTAACCAAAATCAATTTTTCAAAACCTATAAGGAATTTGAGCATTCTGTTAAAGTAAGTTCAGCAAATGAACAAGAAGGTAAAGTTTTGGGCTAAGGAACAATTGAAGTTGAATCATTTGTGAATGGAAGTATACTTCATTTAGTTCTTGAAAATGTGTGGTATGTTCCTGATATTAAGAAAAATCTTTTTTCAATTATAAAAACTCACGATTCACTTCCCAACAATGAATTTATCTCAGGTCCAAATAGATGTAGCCTAAAGGTAAACAAGAAAACATATTTTAATGGCTATCGTAAAGAGAATGGAGGACTGTGTTTAAAGTAGAAATGAAAGCAAAAGCGCATCACAGTTGACAGAAGCACATTTCATAGGAGATCAAAATGTTTTGCAGCTTTATCATGAAAGAATGGGTCATCAAGTTAAAAGATGTATTAAAGATCTTATTGAAGAGAATTGAACATAAAGGCAAACATTAAAGATGAACATTGTACATGATGCATAAAAGGAAAAATGCATCGTCAGAAATTTGGAACCCGACCACGAGCAACCAAGCAAGGAGAAACACTGCATGGAGATATCTGTGGACCATTTCAAGGTCCATCCAATTCAGGCTTTCGTTACTTTGTTTGCTTTAAAGATGATTTTTCTCTAATGCGCTTTGTACACTTTATCAAAGAAAAGTCAGAAGCTCTGGAAAAGTTAAATCAAGTGATTGAAGAAGCAAAAGCTCAAGGTCATCCGATAAAAGAATTCCACAGTGACAATGGTGGAGAATTTGAAAATGAGCAAATGAGAATGTTACTAAAGAAATATGGCGTGAGACAGCTGTTTACAACACCATATACTCCACAGCAAAACGGATGTGCCGAACGGGAGAATAGAACCTTAGTTAAGGCAGCTAGATCTTTCATGTATTCCAGAAAGATTTTTCCACAAAAGTTTTGAGCAGAGCTAATCAATACAGCAGCATAAAAAAATTAAACAAAACTGCGAAGTCCTCGGTTGATGGAAAGTCACCCTATGAAGTATGGCAAGACAAGAAACTAAGACTTAAGCATCTACGAGAGATTGGAACTGCATGTAGTGGATGGATTCATAATCAAAAGAGAAGCAAGATGGATCCAAAGGCAAGATCTAGAATTTTAATAAGCTGTGATGGTGATGATAGCTACAGAATTTATGATGAAATAAATGATTTGGTACTTCGATGTCGTGATGTAATATTCCAAAAGTAAGAGTTCTCAAATACACTACCAAAAACTGTAGAATCAGAAGAAAATACAGATGAAGATATTGAAAATAAATGTGAAGATGATTTAAGAGAACGAAGAGGAACTGACAAGATAATGGTAAAACAGCAGGACACAGTAGATCAAAGACAACTTAGGGATATATCTAGAATTAAGAAACCTTCAAGATATGATGATTACAATTTGCACTCAATAGTGGAAAATATGGATGAACCAGAAACCTACGATGAAGCAATAAGGACTAAGGAAAAAAAAAAGTAGTTACATGCTATGGACAGTGAAATAAAATATCTAAAGGAAAACCAAACTAGGGGAGTAGTGGATTTGCCAGCCGGATTCAAACCGATAGCAAGGAAAGGGGTTTTCAAACTTAAAACTAACGGATGGCTCGATAGATAAATACAAGGCAAGAATAGTAGCAAAAGGTTTTTCTCAACGTAAAGGAGTTAACTATGAAGAGACATTTAGTCCAGTAACAAATAAAAATACTGTCCGTATCTTAATTAGCGTAGCAGCTAGTGAAAATATGCACTTAATGCAATTTGATGCTTCAGCACCTTTTTTTGTACGGCGAACTTTTTGAAGAAATATATGTATCTCAACCAGAAGGCTTTAGTGATGGAGCAAATAAGGTCTGCAAACTAAACCGTAACTTATATGGACTAAAGCAAGTTCCTAGATGTTGGAATGAAAGATTTGGAAGTTTTCTCACAAAGCTCGGTTTCACTAGAAGCGCATCTATCCTTGTTTATTTATCAGAAATAGAAATGATCATAGAATAATACTTGCACTCTATGTGGATGATGGTTTAGTTGCATCAACAAACCAAGATGAAATACATAAATTTTTAAATGAATTGAAAACAGAATTTAAGATTACCTTCAAACCTCCTTCATATTTTTTTGAGCATTGAGATTGAACAAAGAAATGATGGTTCAATAAAAATCACCCAATCATGCTATATTAAGAAAATGTTGGAAGATTTTGGAATTGAAAATTGCAAAGCAGTTTCAACACCAATGATTAATGATAATTCTCAAGACAATAAATGATATAAAAGGGAATTGTTCCTTCAGATCAGCAAAAGGAACTCTCCTATATATAGCAATTGCATCACGACCAGGTATAGCATTTTCTGTTAACTATTTAGCAAGAAGTATTGAAAATCCTACCAGTACTGATATTATAAAAACCAAACGAATATTCAGATATTTAAAAGGAACACAATATAAAGGTATAATTTGCAAATCCAACTTTAGCCAAGGACATTTAGAAGGATTTAGCGATCCCGACTATGTTGGAGATGATAAAACCGGACGTTCAACAACTGGTATTGTTTGCCTGTATGCCGGTGGAGCAATATTGTGGACAAGCCAAAGACAATCTTCAGTTGTACTCTCAACAACAGAAGCAGAAATAGTTGCAGCTAGTGAAGCAACAAAGGATTTGGTTTAGCTTAGTAGATTGTTAAGAGAAATGACTGAAGTTGAAGTAACACCAATGCTTTGGATAGATAATGAAGCGGCAATAAGACTTGCAAAGAATCCGGAGTTGCATAGGAGAACCAAACACATAAAGATGCGTCATTTTTTGTCAGGGAAAAGGTACAGGAAAGAGAAATAGAAGTTTCAAAGATTAGCACTGAAAATCAACTGACAGATGGACTCACAAAACCTTTTCACAAGTCAAAGCTTACTACCCTGAATGCAAAGATTTTGGATTGGGAAAAACACAAATAATAAAACTCTTAAAAACAAAATGAACAATAAGGGAGAGTGTTGAATAATATATTGTTGTATTTTTTTTAAATGCAAATGAGCGATACAACTAAATTTACATACCATGCGCCAATTTTTTCACATACGAATTCAGATGCGCCATACAATTCAAGCACCTTTTCTACCTTACGTTCATGGTCCTGCCATATCCTTAGTAACTTTTTAATAAAAGTATGTTTATCGACATAATTAACATTGTTAAATGTTTTAACTATATTGTATGTAAAACAATGTATATCTATATATATAATTCTCTTACGTGGCACGCAAAAAAGACGTTATTTGTAATAGCGTTTTGGCAACACTGTACGATTGTTTGTTTATCGCGAAGTCTCGCGCATCGATTGAATTTATAGCGTTATCGGATGAAATTTTATTGAAAAAAAAAAGGAAATTTTAATGAGCTGTTGCAGTTAGTTTATA
Source organism: Metellina segmentata (assembly GCA_947359465.1). Classification (NCBI taxonomy): domain Eukaryota; kingdom Metazoa; phylum Arthropoda; class Arachnida; order Araneae; family Tetragnathidae; genus Metellina; species Metellina segmentata. Next base: position 49,370,554 of record OX375882.1, on the reverse strand, counting down.
ATAGAAATCAAAGAAAGCGGATGATCTTTTCAGGGCCATTTAAAAAAACGGTCCTTTTCAGGGCCAACAATTATAGTTCAACAAGACGCTTGCACTACAACTTTCGGCAACAAACTCAATGAAAAAGTGTGGGTTGTTTGAGTGCTGGGAAAATGTACACACAAACAACATGCTGGGTATTCAATTTCCAAAGCAACGCTCACATTTCGAGTCAAAATTTGCACAAAGTTTCCATTTGAATTCTGATTTTAGAGATACTGTATATATTTTTTCTGTAATACAGCAAATTTAGATTTGAAAAACAATTTTTTTGTAACATATTTTGTAAACAATCCGTTCTGCTAGGACACCTGTCTTCATTGAGGCGAGCGAAGCGAGCCTATGTTCGCGCAGCGAACCAATGAGGATTGCGAAGCAATCCTCCGGGGGTTGGCGAGCGTTAGCGAGCAGGGGGCAGGCCCCCTAGTTACAGAGAATTCTTCAAATTTGAATCAGTCATTCGCAACCTCGTTTTCCTTTCAATAAATTTCGTGGATGAAAATGCTTGATCACATCTGTATGTCATTCCAACACGACATATATAACTTTTTGCACATTTTCTTAGTTCCGGAAAATGTTTACAGTGTACAGAACGCCAGAAATTAATCATGTAAGATGCATTTTGATCTAAATAATAAAGCTCATGAAACTTCAATTTCAATAATGAATTTGTTTTGAAATCAATAAGTACCATTTCTATGTACTAGGCATCTTCATTACGATTTGTTCACCAAGTGAAAATGTTTTATTAATGCGAGCATGTAGTTTTCTTCTGTAGACAAATCATGAAAACGACTTTCAAATGACCCTTGTAATAACTCATTTTAATATATTTGGTCAAATTGTTATTATCCGCAGCACATCCCCTCTGCTCTTTTAAGGGTGGAAATTGACTCAAATCCTGATTTTATAAGTGAGAGATGAACAGATTTAATGTCATTTTAAATGAATTAATGCTATTTACTAAGCTAGGAAAGAACTTCTTGCCTTGTAGCGTCGAATTTAGATAATTGAGATGGTTAGTACATGAACTAAAAATGCCAATTCAAATAGCCAGTTGTTATCAAATATTAGGGTTCTTTCAACAAGAAAGTTCAATTTCCTATTCTCAAAAATTAAAAATAGCATTTTTTAATTTCTAAAATCTACTCAGAACCTGACCTCTAGAAAGCCAGCGCACCTCACAATAAAGAAAAGGTTCACCATATTCCAAATCTAATAATTCAATAAATATTCTCTGAATTCTCGGCTGTTTAATGCTCTTGTTTCAATTTTAATCACACATTTCACAACAAAACATGCTGCATTAAAAATTTTTTTTTACACACAGTGCCTCTTGGTGTATAATACATTGATATTTTAGTGCAGTATGATTTAAAAAAATTTCCAATCAAAGTTGTAGTGCCATTTACGGCGTACCGTCAGTACACATATTGATGAGTACAATTTTCTAATTTAGATTTTCTTGGCATGATTTATATTTTAAATATCTCTGATCCTCTTGTTTCATCATGCAATAACTCCAGACTGGCAAGTTCTTCAAAGTCATTAAAATTATAATCAATTCATCTTACAAAAATGCTTATAACTGGACCACATCAAATATGTCCATTGATTCATCCAAAGCTAGAGAGGTCTTCCAGTTGTTGAAATACATCCAGAGAGAGTTCCACGATACATCTCGCATTAGTCTGCCTTGGTATAGCAATTTCGTCTGATTTCTTTTCAATACCTTTATAACCAAGATGGTGCACAAATATTTGGAAACAAGGCTTCTCCGTCAGAATAGGTTTTTTTTTTCGCCAATGCTAAAGAAAGACGCTTCTGTTCTGTCATCGCCTCGTCTTCACAACTTACATTAGCAAAAATATTTTGTCTTCTGATTTCTTCCTTTTTTTAGTCACATATTCTTTACGTATCTCCGATCCGAGAAGAAGTTTAATTTTTCCTTCTATGTTAGCCTGATGCTGTGTTTTATAGTGTTTATTAGGATCATGTCTTCTATTATGTGAAAGAGTAGTTTCACAAACAATGCAAAAATCGAATTTCCTGATGTACTTGCTGTAAATAACTCATTTTCTTACTGTTCGTTGAATTCACTTTTTCTCTCATACTTTTTGCGCTTCTTTTGCTCATTTTCTTTTGCACAGTGATAGATAACAGAAATGTAAAAAAAAAAAATCATTAAAAAGTACAAAAAATCTTGAAAGAGAACAAACAGATCTCAAGTACGTCGTATCACACAGAATATAAATTGCAAACTTAAAAAATTGCGACGAAATGAGGAGTAAGAAAGCGCTATGAATTGAACTGAGAGTACTATGGTGTTGAAAATATGAAGATATTTTCAGTTATGGCGCCTACTTCAAAAGAATAAGGAGGCACAATAATGTAATGCGCCACTTGTAATCATCCAATGCGCCAAGTTTGGCGCATGCGCCACAGGTTGGCCACCCCTGGTCTACTTTCTTCATCCGTCATCTCATTTAATCTTCCTAAAATTGTTACACGACTTTTGTTTTACTATATTGGATGGTTTTATTGTAATAAGATCCAAGGACAACATTACGTAATTTTGAACCATGGTCGGATGACAAGGTCACTCCTGAGCTGGCACCCCACTCTCCAACTTTCCACACCACTTCAATGTGAGGCAGCGTTAGATTCAATGCGCACCAGTAACGCATAACAAATAGTTATAAGAGGTATAACAAATAGTTATAGGAGGCGTTGGCACCAGCCACTGCCTTGTAAATAAACTCTAGAAGGCAGTGAACCAGCCCCATTTACTTACGACGGTCTTTGGTTGGATTCGAACTCGTAACTCTCCAGTTGCTAATCCGCTATTCTTCCAATCGGGCCACTGCGACGCAAATATTCCTTGAATTCTGGCTTTGACAGTTCCTTTAAAACATCGAAAAATATTTTTTTTCTGTGTTTATGTATTTTGAGAGTAAGAAATTTTATGATTATAAGGTAATTGGTAATTTTTAATTACCGTTCTACTAGAGCAACACAACGGGCTATTGACGACGGTCCGGGATCAATCCCTTAAGGGAAATATCCGAGGGCAACGCCTCGTAATTTTGAACCACGGTCAGATGACGAGCAACAGCTGAGCTGGCACCCCACTCTCCAAACTTCCACACCAACCCAACGTTATGATTATAAGAGGGGGGGGGAATGATATTTCATCTGCAACTTAGAGTTATTGGGAGACACGTGTCATGTTTCGGAAACACTGAACATCTTTCATTTTGCAAAATGCACCCTGAAACAATCACCTGTCACTTTAGGATTAGTGACCCATAACAAATATTTATCTAATCAGACTATAATTTAGGTATGTCACTTACACTTACTGATAAATTCGTTAACATGAAATAGTTTACTCAAGAAAAGCTAAGTAGGATCTCAATTTGTGTTTTAAAGTTAAACAAATGTTTTACCTTTTGCTTTTATTTTGAAAATTCACTTTTTAAGTGTAGTACCATGTAACAAACTATGATTATTAGTAAAATAAATATTGATTTATCATGTCAAAAAATTCTGATAGTTTACTTAAAATAAATATTGGTTTACATGTCATGTCGAAAACTAAAATGCTTGTGAAAACCTTGCTGAAAAGCTATCTTTTTGTTGACTAGCAAACCTTTACACACGGTTACACCCATGTCATGAACAACCTTGTAAAAACCTCTATCCTTGTCGATGACATGATTGGCACAAGCTTGTGACAAGCTTTCATTGGGGACACCCCCCCCCACACACACACACCGATAGTAATAGTGATTTGTTGAACCCAAACACATAAAATTTGGAGTGGTGAAGCTGCGTTTGTATAAAAAACAGCTTTAAAATAAAAACCAAAAAGCATTCTGAATAAGTAAAACTTTTGTTTTTTGAAAATGTTAATAAAATCTTGCTAAAATATAATTTCTAAAAAAAAAAATAATAATAATTAATTAAATAAATCTATGCATGACATTTATGGTATTTTTTTGTTTTAAGCTAAAATATTTTATATCTCTATCACATTTTAATCATTATTTTAGTAACTTATGTCTTTGTTTACTCAGAATGTTGCGCGCTAAGTACAATTACAGATATTTGCTTAAAAATTTACCGTAGGTAAATTGGCAGAAAATATTATTTGACTTTTACTCAACTCAACACTTTTTTGTATGTTGTAGTAAAGAGTACAAATAAACTATGTTAAAAATTTCATTTTGATATGGCTTCAGCAGTTTATTCCGGACAGTCGACAATAATCCGGGTTGGATTCTGGCACCGATGGTGTCACAAAAGAGCAGCCGCAAAAAGACTTAATGTTACTTAACTATTAATTCTTTCATACATACGTTTCCTAATGTTTTAGTGAGTTCAAAAATTTTATTTACCGTTCTTGTGTCAGTTGCTAGTGGGGAGAGAAGTTCTTCCAAATTGAAACTAATTAAAAACTGCCCTTTCACAAAAGAGCGTCTGAGCGGATTAACGATCTTGGCTATAGAAAATGAGGTTCAATTGCTGAAATGCTAAACATATACTGTACATATTATGTATTGTACATAACATGTAAATGTAATGTTGACTTTTTTACTGTGTAAAATTATCTCGAAATGAAGAAGTACCATTAACTTTTAATGTATACCAATTACCATGGCATAACTATTTTTAAGTACAACGGATGTGTTTAATATCACAAAATCCATCAGCTTCCCCCCCCCTTCCCTATGAAGGCCTAGCAGACAAAAAAAGTGTCAACATAAAGTAAGTATTATACGCAATGAAATAAATTAATTTCACAGTAGGCTTTTCTAAGGGGAGAGAAACAATGCGGCGAATTTTTCAGGGGGGGGGGAATCATCATCTTGTATCAGTAATAAATTTCTTTCGGACCAGCCCTGGTACCTCTGGCAGCTACACGAAACGGTAGCAGACAAACATTCTTTGACACAGAATATGTCCCCTTTGATGCATTCTAGCATCCGATGAAATTTTGACATAGAAATCCTAACAACCTGTATACTTAGCCTTAACTATGACTCAAGAAGTTTGCTCGCTACGTTAGCAAGTTGTGAGTTGTAGGCGGCACAGATTCGATTGCTGTAACTTACCCTGGGTGTATTTCTTTCTCTTCTGTATCAGTAAAACTTTCCTTGTGTATGTATGCCTATTACTTGACGGTGTCTTGTGTTTGGCGCCAGCTTGATTTGTGCAATAAAACCCACCCAATCTTCTTAGCCTTAACTAGTTCAAGAGATTGCCCCTGGCGGTTGGTAGCTCAGTTGGTAGAGTCGCGGATTGGTACGACCATAGACCGATACGCGAAACTCGATACGACCAAAGATCGTTGTGTACATAAAGGCTGATGCACGTTGATCTATTGTAACCTCAAGCGGAAAAAGGAGAGGGAGTTCAGGTGATTGACCTCGTCCTGACAGTGGATCAAAATTAAGAGGTGGTACCTTTGATATTTCCCTTCGGGACTGATCCCGGACTGTCACCTATAGCCCGTTGTGTTTCTGCAGTGCGACGTAAATTCAACTGCATACATAATTACATTCGTCCTGGGATCGTTCCCTACTGGATTGATCCCGGACCATCCCCAGTAGCCCGCTGTGTTGCTTCAGTGCGACGCACAAATTCAACTAGTTACCTACCAGTTACCCGTGCAGGAGTGTTAAGAAAGAAGTAAAATTACAACACTCAGATATTTTACAATTATGGAAATTAAAGCCACTTATATCTTAGTGTCAAGCCGTCTGATTTAAATTGTAAGCATTGTTACCTAAAGCAGCATCCAAAGCGTGCAGTTGTAAAAGGAAGCCGCTACTTAATCTCTTTACTGTGCAGTACCGTGGGAACTACATAAAATCTGCAGGAATACCTCAAAAAGGTCACCGAAACAAATCATCTTTGGTCACGATATTGGTCAAGCCTCGATGACCGACACGGTGGTGTCTCTTTCAAATGACCCATGAAAACTTCGACACGGATTTCAGAATAGACATCCGTTCCTCTCCAAAGAAACGTCTTACCTCTCACTGAAAAGAGACAGTCTCTTTGGATAAAATCTGAAATATGTTGTTTGCGTTATTCGGTTAGTTAACGAACCTCACGGTATTTGTTTTAGATTTTGTACTTCACTCAAACAGATCGAGAAGAATCGTTTTAATGACATTTCACATAAATATGACCTTCCAATGTTGTTCAAGGTTTGGGATTATCTAAAGTGCACGAGAAATCGGAATATGAAAGTCTTTTGATGACTTAAATGAGATTTCCGATGCTAGTGAAATTTTGGCTGTATCTGTTCCACCAGTGGAGATATTCAATGGAAAATTTCCATTTCCTCTTAAAACGAGATATTTTCTTCTGGAAAACATGGAAGGTAAGAAAAAAATTACTTAAAAATTTATTATGTTTGTATTGTAAAACAAACAGCTTTTGTCTTGTTCGTTATTTTTGATTTGTCTATTTACCTCATGTTATAACGTGGGCAAATTCCATAATGAGACACTAATTATGAAGTTCAAAAGGTAACAATAGCTTGGACATATCAATTTAAGTACATTAAATTGAACTCTATAGAATCTTTCCTCAAATCTAATCGAGTTTGGTGGTTTCGTACGGTTATGTAACACACACATAGGTTGATAGGATCAGCCTAAGATTTATCAAAGAATAAAGAATTGTAAAATAATTCTAAAACTACACATCCCTAATAGAATGACCAGAATGACCAAGAAGGATTATTGAAAATAATAAAAACTTTTACGGATACAATTTCAGTCACATTTGAGCTGAACTTTTCATACTTGGTAATAAAATGCTTTAGTTTTTATCGGTCGTCATGGATGATGAATGAATTAAAGCTTTACAGTTATTGCATATTCTTAAAATGTGTACGTTTTATTACAATTTGCAAAGTGTTTTAAGTAACTGTGCATATTTATAATCTTTTACTCGTGAATTTGAGTGATGAAAATATACAAAAGTGTTCAAAAATGATAAAAATGAAGAAATTTTGGTGGATCAGGGCGTAATCAGATAGGAGCCTCACCCAGACAACATAAAATGGTGTTTTTTACATATGAACAGCATTAGGCTGAAAAAATTGCCCATACACTTCCCCAAACACCAACAAAAAGCAAAAAAAAAAAAAACACAAAAAAAAACAAACAGAAGTAACAAAACGAAATCAAACCCGCAACAGCAGCCTATGTATGAGTATGAATGTTTATATTGTCTGGGTCAGGCTCCTCCCTGATGACGCACTGATCCACAAGCATTTCTTCATTTTTTAACCCTTTTGTTGTAATTCTTTTAAAAATTCCCGTGTTATTGAAATTATATTGCTTACCATGCTATGTCTGCAGCTTCATCGCGCTTGCATGGGTAGTTTTGAGTTTCGTTTTCCGGTTTATTACACCCCGGCTGTTTGGTTCGTTGTTTTTTTATTTTTTGTGTTTTATGTTATATATATATATATATATATATATATATATATATATATATATATATATATATATATACTACCCTATAATAATAGACAGGACGCTTGCCGATTTACATAAATTCCGACTACTTGTTTTGGGGTGTTTTTCGTGGTATGGCCTGGGACCTTTGCATGTTGTTCCTGGTGTCAATTGAACGCCGACGCCTACATGAACATTTTGGACGATCAGGTTCTTCCTACGCTGTGACAATTTTTGGAATGGACGACTGTTACTTCCAGGACGACAACGATCCATGTCATCTTGCAGCCTCTGTCAAGCAGTGGTATCAAGATATAGATGTAAAACGTCTTCCCTGGCCTGTTCAGAGTCCCGACCTAAACCCCATAGAACATTTTTGGGACGAGTTTGTTGGAGTGACGCTTACGGGCCAGGAAACCACGTCCAAAATCTACAGCTGAGCTGGCGACATTCTTGCAGCAGAAATGGATGTTAAATGGATGAAGAAATAAATGGATGAAGGGTTACCAGTGTAATTGTAGCACATGGGGGACCACCCCCTTATTAAAGCATGTATTATTTCCCCTAATACCATCACATCTTACTGTTCGGTCCATTATTGTAGGGTAATGTATATTGCGAACAACTGATTCGTTTAAAGGTAGCTATTCTTTAAAAAAAATACATATACTTCTAAAGTAACGTGACCCTAAGGCCCGGTGCACACATCCGGTTTTTCAACGTGAGGCGCCGCTGCCCCAACGCAAATGCGGTCTGAGATCCATTAGATCCATAGGAGCAGTGTACACATGCCTACGGCGCCGCTGCGGCGACGCACGTCCAGCTTGCGTGTAATTTGTACCGCATTTCCCCACGGCGCCTCATACGCGTCTCCGTTCTGAAATTCCTTGTTTTCATAAATAATAAATGGAATATAAATAATAATTAATAAATGGTTGTATCCAGTAACGTCTATTTTTGTTTCAAAATATACTTTTTTTACACCAAGTAAGCGAAATAAACACGTTTCCTTCCATAGAATATTTATCGCAAATGGCGCGAAATGAGTACATGCGTCATTTCACGGTTATGTGTGTACAGTTGGGCTTCGGTGCCGCAGCGGCCCCGCACGTTGAAAAACAGGATGTGTGCACCGGGCCTTAGACGTCTACCGGCAAGAGTCGAATATTCATCGTCTGATTGATCCACGAAACGGGAGAAGAGGACCATCTAGTGATTCATCATCTGTTTGCGCGTCATGGTTGCAGACTTTAGCGATTTCACCATTTTTGTCGTCACTGTATGGGAAATACGCATTCGCACATCTGCCCTGTCATAAGTTATAATATCTCCAAACGAAGCGATAAGATTCCACATTGGCCATCCAAGTCAGTTTTTCAAAGATTAGCCACCTGACTACTAGTCGACATGGTGGTTACACTTTTTGAAGCACCTCTCAATAGGAATACTCAATCTACTCGCATTCTATGTCTAGGTTTCTAACTATTAGGTCGCTGCAACTGTAAATTTCGTGTAAACAAGAGGTTGTTTGGATTTGTTAAAGGAGGTTCAGATCTAGCCAAGCAACAAGTGTGAGGTTGATTGATTTGGTCATTTTAGGGTGCAAGGCGTCATTTGCGACTGAGCTGAAACAGACAATATCAATTAATAGACATACATTTACAAGTAAATATTTACTGTAACAGAAGAGAGAAAAACACAGAGTAAAAACTAGAGTCGATAAAGGTTGAAGTTATTCATGAAATGCTGTGTAATTCAAAGATACATGTACTTTTGGGCAATGTTCCAATCTACACGTTCTGAATACAAATATATTCCACCGATTTGAACTTCTTAAAAATGCTATTGATTTGAGACTTGAGTAGGTCATTTTGCTTATTTCAAGATAACAAAAGTACGAGACTCGGCACTGGTGCGAAGGCTCTAAAATAATTGGTGACGACTTCTCCATTTTCACCTCACAATGCTAAAAGGCACTCTTCGAATAAGGAATTATAGCAATAATAATAATAAACTACAATATTTTTTGAGCATAAGATCTCCTACTAAGCACCTTCAGTCTATCTTCTACGAATAAAAAAAAAGGAAAATCCTCATATAATATCCTTACTATTTCGGACGACAGCCAACCTGCCATTTTATTGCCGACTGGATGGAATCTGTACGATATAGACTCCAGTATTTACTGAAGAATGTCGAGATTGAATTTGGCAGTTTTCGTGGCCAGCTTAATGATAATGTAACAGAACTTGTCAGGACTTCGAAAACAAATATTGCAATAATCCTAGGTGGTCGAAAAACCTCGATGTCTCTACAACCACACCCTATAAAGATAATTTGCGTATATTTTATTTGAAGTAGATGGTTTCAGACATGCACACTCTCACACGAACAAGACAGATTACAAACCTGCCCATTGAAATCAAGTGTGAATGGATTGTGCAAGCTTGGGCACTCATAACTACCTAAATGGTATTGAAGCTCTACTAAGACTGGAAGTTCAAATGCGATGGATGGAACAGAAGGTGATACTACCAGGGAAAATGAAGATGACAAGCTCGAGGCACGGATCGTTTAATGAAATAGACAAATCATGTGGGCGCAGTCGCTGTCGTAAGATCTCGGAAGGGTAAGTCACGCTAACAAATTGTTTGGGCCATTGGCTATCGAATAGTAGACTAGTGTTTTCAATCACGCTGGATAATCACTAAAATCCATCAATAACTTGTACTCACATTAAGAATCATGCTTTTTTCCACGGACAGGTGACAGATTTTCAAACCGAGTGATCGGCACAAAAAGCATGAAGCTGAGAGCACATGCTCGGTTTATTTCATTAAAAGGTCGATGACAAGATTGATGACAACGCATCGATCTACCAGCGAAAAAGACAGATCATGTGGACGTAGTCTTTGAGCATGTGAGATCTTCAAATCAAGCAATGGGAAGAAATCGCATGAAGTTGCTCGTATATACTGCGTCTATTTAAAAGCAGGTCGATTTAATAACGACAGCGATAACAATGAAAATAGCTACGATGATGCAGATGATTAATGCATAAAGAAGTATATATAAATATTTTCTAGTAAAAATATTCACATACTAGTATAATATACCCTACTGTTTGAGTCTTAATTGTGTCAAAAAGGGATCTTATATACAATACTTTAGAAAATGCATTACATATCTAAAGCGTAGTATCAACTCATCATCCATTCTCTGCCTCAAAAAAAGTAAATCAAATGCAAGAATCTCTTCACATTAATATTATAGTTGCAGAGCAGTAGCGTACGTTTTGGGAAGAACATAAGATAAATGCTATTTATTATTAAAAGCTTAAATGAACTTTATGAGGATTAAAAGAAAGAGAAAATAATTGCCTCAGAATGCGAAGGTGTAGTGTATTCATGTGCTCAGCAATGGATTCATTCTTACGTCAATCCCTTCAATGACTTTACTAACGATACCACCGACAAAAGAGAAATGTTAACGAGGATACTTAAACAGTACTTCCGCTGCATAAAATGGCGCTGGCAAAGCTAGGAAGAAACGAACTTTTGGAAATTAATTACTTAGAAAGCCATAAACGAGAAATAATAGCTAATAAATGGGAGTGCGGAAGTTCTTTTAAGAGGAGACAGTCCACCTTCTATACCTGTAATTTTAAATTACCCAACTTTTTGTGCGCTTTTTTGTTTGAAAAATCTTTTCGAAGACTTTCTTTGTAGTTTTGACGTAATGTCAGGTGTATCAGAACTACGTGAATAGAGATTTCCAAAAACCAAGGTAAACTTTTCACATTTTTCAATAAAAACTAGATTTTTTTTATGTTAAGGCTTTGCTCAGAAAAAGTTCCTAACCAAAAATGTTCAATCTGTTTAAATCCGTAGTAGTGACGTGCAGAGAGCTGGTTAAGCTAGGAGCCTAAATGAAAAAGGGGCACTCTGGGTTTTATTCTTTATTCTCGAATTATTTTGTATATGCATACACTCCACTCAAATCATTTATATCGTAGCCGGTGAAAAGTAAGCGGAATTTTGAATAATTTTTAGTTGGGTTGGTGTGGAAGTTTCGAGAGTGGGGTACCAGCTCAGGTGTTGCCTCGTCGTTTGACCGTGGTTCAGAATTACGTGGTGTTATCCTAGGATCTTTCACTTAGGGGATGGATCCCAGGCTGTCGTCAATAGCCCGTTGTGTTGCTCAAGTACCACGTTAATTAAAAATTACCCTACCTTGAATCATTTTTTAAAATCTTGCTATGCTTAAGGAAAGAATGGTTCAGATGTATATTAAAGCTAATTACATCAGGATGGCAGTGTTTTGGAGCTAAAATTTCAGTTCCAATTGACAAATCCTGCTCCATCAGTGTCCCAGGAACAAAATACGACGCTTTTAAGAAACTGGTAAACAGGCCCTTTGTTGCGAGTTAGAATCTCCCATGTGCCGAAGTCGGTTGACTGCTTGAGAGAATCTTGATTTCTCAGCCCACTTTGTTGTTGTCTTGATGATATGTCTCGTCATTAGCAAAACTGACCAGATCTTGATGGACGAGATATCTCGTCATTAGAAGAAACTAACCATACCTGTTCTCATCATAAGAAAATAATTAGGAAATAACTTGATGACGAGGCATCTGAACATTAGGAAATTTGGTCAAATATTGATGGACGAGACACCTGAACCACTTGGAAGGTAAAGACGACATGTAAATGCGGGCCAGCTCTAAAAAGCTCTCCAGTAAGATATGTCCTCACAGTTTGCGGTGGATGCCATACGGCATTACCTCAAATGGTGGTCCGTGGTAATGCAGAGACTGTCTGTTATTACTAATTAGTGCTTAAAGGATCATACTATCCATAATCTAGCATTTTGGATAAAGCTACAGATTCCTACAAGAGTACGGTGAAAAAATTCTATGGTATACATACACTCTATAACAAAAAAAATCGACGCACCAAGAAGGAGTTGTCCGATGGAGACAAAAATTGATGGATAGGAAAATTACGTACAGAATAGAAAATGATTAAAATTTCAGAACAATTGAATGATTTATTTCAGAGTTACAGTAACGAGCTCAATAAGGTGTTGACCCGCCTCTAGCCTGGATGCAAGCTGCCACAAGGCGTGGCATAGACCGATAAAGCTCCTGGATGGTCTCCTGCGGTATTTCTTGTGAAATTTGCTCCAATTGTCGGACTACGTCATCAACATTCCCTACAGGATGCTGTCGCCTTCCCATCATATCCCAGACATGCTCGATGGGAGAGAGATCTGGTGATCTGGCTGGCCAAGGAAGTGTTTGACAAGCTTGAAGATAGTTCATAGCAACACGCGCCGTATGTGGTCTGGCATTGTCTCGCTGAAAAATAAGCCCAGGGTACTGCGAAAGGAACGGTAGCAAAACAGGTCTCAGAATGTCGTCAACGTACCGCTGTGCAGTAAGTGTACCTCTAATGACGACCAAAGGGGTCCGGCTATCAAGGGAAATGGCACCCCAGACCATAACTCCTTGTTGAGGGCCCGTGTGGCGTGCAATAGTGAAAGCAGGATCGGCACGCTGCCCTGGGAGTCTCCAGATACGTCTTCGATGATCGGCAGGACACAGTTGGAAGCGGGATTTGTCGCTAAAGACTATACGTCCCCAGTCAGCATCATTCCAGCCTGATCGAGCCAAGCACCACTATAATCTGGCTCGACAGTGTGCAGGCGTGAGTGTCAGGTGGCGTAACGGTCGGTACGAGCGTAGATTTCGCTCTCAGCCGTGTGTGAATGGTCATGGTGGACACTCGTGTGTGGGTCGCACGACAGATGGTTGATAGCGATGAATCAGGAGCTGTGACAGCTGATCTGACAATCACTCTGTCCTCGCGATCTGTTGTGGCCCTACGTCGACCGCTACCATCATGACGCTGAAATCTGCCATTGTCCACCCACTCTTGCCAGCATCTTATAATCGCCACATCGCTTCGACTCACATGACGAGCGATTCTCCGATTTGCCCAACCTGCCTCTTTCAATCCAATGATACGACCTCTTTCAAACTCTGAAAGTTGCTCGTAATAAGCTCGAATCCTGCGGCGAGGCATTTTTTAAGTCGTTGAAAGGTATCCTAAATCGCAATGCAGCATAAATTTTTAACACCAGTTCAAGAACAACTCCTTATATACATCTGCTGGATGCGCAGTTCCGATGCGCTGGAGATCGCACTATTCATTCATTGGACACCAAATTTTAATCATTTGCATATTTGGTCAAAACATTTTTGCATACGAAATTTAAAAGCAATTGGATGATTCCTTCTTGGTGCGTCGATTTCTTTTGTTACAGTGTACTATTCAAGGGTTTCAGACAGAACTATTACTATATAGTTCACTCGACATTTACAGTAAACTCTCGGTTATCTGCGAAATTCAGTGGCACGGCAACCGCGGATAAACGAATTCCGTGGATAATCTGCAAATTGTCTAAAAAAGTTACAAATAAACCCAAAAATGTTTTTTAACAATTTTTATTTACAGGGTGGTGTGCAGTGTGGTCTATACATACAACTATGAATTAATAAACAGTAGATTTCTGTACTCAAAGTTTGTTTATTTACTTATTCACAGTAAAAGATCAGTTAATTGTTTTTGTGTTAAAACACCTCTTTTTTTTATTTGAGATAGAAGTTTTTTAAACAACATTTTATCACAAAGTGACCGCGGATGATCCGCCCGCTGATGTAATCGGAAGTTTACTCTAGTTGGAAATTTAAGAAAATTAAAAAAAATTAAAATCCATGCCCACACATTTTGTCAGAAGAGCAATGTATTGATTTACCTACATGTACACCGGGTGGTACTGGATCTCAAGAACAAGAGATGACGCAGGAAATATGGAAAACTTTTGTTCATGTCATGTCACTTGTTCATTTATTTCATTCCAATTATCATGTGAACGTTATATGTAGTCCATTAGTTAGTCCCGTGAAAGTTATATGTAGTCCATTAGTTACTCACGTCTATCTATTTGAAATTGATTCCATTTGTCGTGTAAAAGTCATGTGCAGTTCATTTTCTATTTGTCACGTGAAAGCCACGTGCAGTACGTTTTCTATATGGCATTCATTCCATTTGTCACTTGGAGTGTGTTGAGAGATAGTCTTTATTTAGGAGTGATGATCGGAAAGTTCTCTGAACGATGTGGGAGCACGGATTAGTATTTGAATTAGAAGCGCACGGTCACCTAACAACACTCTTTCCCGTTGCTAAGCAACTGCGCTTCCTTTCTCTTTAGAATCTATCGGCAACGAGCTTAATATACTTATTCATGCGATTCCTTTGTAATGTTTTTTTGCTTTTGAAGATATGGATTTCATACTTGGTGCCCAAAACACAGTATTCATCTACACCTACAAATGTCTCTTTCTTTCTTCCATCATCCTCTCTCTTCTTATATAAGTTATCCTTTTTATAATAAACAAAAAGCAACTTACAGGGTGTCCTTGAATTCATTTGCCAAACTTTAAGGGTAAGTAAAATACATATAAAGAAGCATTTTTTGCATGGGGTTGGAAATGAAAAGGGCAGGTGGAAAAACAAGAAATGCCGAGGAAATGAAAAGCAAAGAATCGTTTCTAACAGCAAATATTCTAACAGAAAGCTAATTCTCTAGCAGCAAAGAATCGTTTGCAAATCGCATAATGCCATTCAAACTCAATAAAATTGTTTTGCAGACGATTTGATTATGCAAACTAAATAAACGTCTACTATTCAATATTTTTCTTCCCAAAAATTCATCTATTTTTTAAGCTACGTCACTAAACGTTTCTATCGTCTGCTCTAAAAATATTATGTAAGCAAAGATAGCTTGTTTTTCCACCTGCACTTTTCATTTCCGACCCCATGTTGCTATACAAAAAATGCTTCTTTTTACTTACCCTTAAAGTTTGGCCCATGAATTCAGGGACACCCTGTATAAGCATTCCATCGTTTGAAATCAGATCACATCATTGCTCCAGAGTCCATTTTCCATTTGCCATTTAAGGGGTCGTCGAGGATCAGCGGGTATGCTCACTGCGCTAGCAACATGTGAATTGCAAACGATGCAGATTCGATTCCTATTAAGTGTATTCGACCCTGGGTGTATTTATCTCTTCTGTGTCCATAAAAATTTCACTGTGTTTGTATGTCTATTAGGTATTGTATGTCTTGCGTCTGGCGCAGCATGGCCACATATGTTGTGAAACATGAGTAGCCAATCAAAACGTGCAGATGGCGCTGCTTGTTGTCTCCTCTTATCTGAAATCTTCAGAACGATTTTAGTGTTTGAAATTGTATGATTGATTTGATAACGATCAGCTTCGTGTCGAATTTAGGGGATGTCCCCTTACTTTTAACTATTTGTTTCGGCTGTAAATATGTAATTATAGTATTCATTAAAATACTAGAATACTAAACCTGCTCCTGCTCAAATTATTTATTGCCCATGTATTTTAAAATCACTGAACCACCTCGATGAAGAATAATCCAAAAACATATATCCACGTAACATAAACAAAGCCCAAACCAACAACCAACTTCCAAAAATGCATTGCCTTTTAAACTGTAAAGCTGTGAATAAATGTGAAAAGGGAGAGAAATTTTCAATAGTGCAAGTTAAGGGGGTCTGAAACTCATAATATGAAAAAAAAAATCCAATTATTTTTACTGTCTTTAAAAATAATATAGATATTTCTGAATAAAATGACACCTAAATTTTGTTTCTACCACAAGTAGAATTGAAAATATTCATCTTTTTACAAACATGACAGCTGTAAATCCAACGAGCCTTCATAATTTTAAACGCTCTTTTTCTCCTTTTGTGTTAAATAGAATTTCAATAGTAAAAATCGATATAACTTAAGAACTACTTGTCTTCAGCAATTGTATATATATATATATATATATATATATATATATATATATAAGTTTTTTTTCTATAATTTTTCGAGCTTTGTATACTAATGTTTTATGTAGTTTTTGAAAGTGTTTTTAAAATTTTTCTAATTGTTTTAACCAGAAATCACGAAGACAATTTATACGAGTAGTATGAACTCTTAGAAGTTAATTAATGCAAAAATGAAGTGATTTATTATAAAATATTTTGAGATACATCAATTTTTCCCAACGTTAAAATTCTGACGTTTTTTAATTTTAATAACAATTTTTCTAAAGTTTTAGAAGTATATGCAAAACACAATGTATACCTACAAAAAAATTTCAGAACAAAAACTTAAAAATTGAAGATTTTATAATTTTGAGTCCCGAACCCTCCTTAAGTAATGAACACTTGGGATATTTATTCGAACTTCAAGAGGGCCTTAAGCAATGAACACTTGGGATATGTATTCGAACTTCAAGAGAGGCCTCTCAACTCAACCCAGGACTGGCCAGGACATTTCTCCACCCTCCTAGTGGTATGTCTCAACGAGGTACCTAGTCATTAGCAATTGTAACCAGATCTTGATGGACGAGATAACTCGTCAAAACGATTTGGAGGATTAAGGTATAAGCTGCCCACTTGCAAATTTCAGCTAGCCGCCCCTTTTATTCTATTCAAAATGGCATCCTTCGTCACTCAAGTATTTAGAAAACAGATGGTCTAGTCTTCGAACTCTATGTTATATATCTGCCGTAGTGTTACAAGAGCATTGAGTTTAGTAGTTTTTCTCCTGTTTTCTCGAGGGAGCTCGGTTGGAAAAGCAACGGATTAAAATCCGGAGGGTTGCGAGTTCGAATCCAACCAAAGACCGTAATGTTCAAAGGGGGCTGCCATGGCCTCAAACGGGTTATTGGCTACAGTGCGGAACAGAAAGATCCGACGACAACGCCACGCAATTTTGATCCACGACCAGATAACGAGGCAACAACTGAGCTGGCACTCCACTCTCCAAACTTCCACACCACTCCTACGTGAGGAAATTTGAGACCACGACAGATTTAACGTGCCTTCGCCCCCGGGTACACAACGGTCTCTGGTTGGACCTAGTTTCGAACTCGCAACTTTCCGGTTGCTAATCCGTTGATATTGCATCTGGGCTACCATGGCCTTCATATAATTGACGAATTCAGACGGATATTTTACCTGCAATGTTCGAAACCTGAATATTCTCCGATATGACTAGCTTTACGTGGTTTTGATACCTTTCTAATTCCAAAATAATTTGAGTACCGTATGTTCTTCCCCTCAAAACATGACTGTTGTTGAGGGCTTTTTGAATATACTAATGCAAAATCTCAACAAAATATGTAAATTCAAAAGTATCATTTACAACAATGAGGAACTTGCACCAGTGAGGAAAATGCTAATTTCTGTGTTTTATTAATAGATTGATCGTCAAAATGTTCAAAAACGACAGTTACAACCCACAAAATGAACTTTATTAATTAAAATTTCAAGTTTTAAATTACCGAACAGTACGGAAAATGCACATGACCTCAAAACGCTACGTGACGCCATTGTGCACCACGATGTAATGTTTAGGTTTGTCTAGCGCGTTGAAATTTCATATTGCTTGCTCTTTTAATGTTTAAACAATCAATCAAAATTTTTTTCTTGCTATTTCAACGTCGCTATAAAAGTAAACAAACCGTTATAGTGCACAGTGACGTCCCAAGAAGCGGCGCAGGAAAACTAGCGTTTTTAAGATGAAGTAAATAGTACGAACTTTAAATTTTTTTTACTTTACCTTTTCGGGCTATAAAAGTAAAAAAGGAAAGTTACTTACCATCATATTTTTTCATTTTCTATATTATAAAAATATAAACAAAAAACGTGCAAGTTCCTCATTGCAAAAAATATCCATAAAAACCAAACAAAGATAAAATTTATGCTAACGAGAAATTTATTGGCGATTATGTTTAGTTAAAGTTGGAGGCATACTTATGCCTCCGGCAGCTACTATTTGTTCTGACAACATGCAAGTGCACGCTCAGTAAGTCATTCAAGTGTGGTCCTGATTCCAGGAACTACAATCTGACCTTGTACTGATCCCAGGGTGGACAGAAATGAAGGCCTAACTAATTAGCTAGATGGATTTACATCGCAATGGACTATTGGCGACGGTCCGGGATCAATCCCGATAGCAACGACAGCAGATTGTAATTTTGAACGATGATCGGACGACGAGGTAAACATCTGAGCTGTCACCTCACTCTCGAAAATTCCATATCACTCCAATGTGATGATATTTGAGGCCATGAGACAGATTTATCGTGCACCTACCCACGCGTACACGACGGTCTTTGGTTGGGTAGAGTTTCGAACTTATAATCCTCCGGTTTCTAATCAGTCTATACCAACTGGGATACAATGGCCCCCTGGCGAACTTCATTTATCCTTTTCGCGGAGCCTGATGCCTAGAAACAACTGGTCGAACGATCTCATCGCCGCAGTTCGCATTGCTGGACCTTTTCGACAATTTGAAATCCATAAATATTTAAGGTCAGGACAGGAACGTTAGGTGAGTGCGAAACGTAACACTTGGCGCATGGAAGCCAATTTAAAACTGATAGCATTTTTAAGTTATGAGATTTCTGGGAAAACGATTTCCGGGGGGAAAGAAGAGACGAACGGAAAGAAAACAAATGCTTTCTTGGGGGGAAGGGTCGCCATGGCAACGCATCCGAGATACGGGATTCGCCGAGCGCCTCACGGGGAAAACTAAGGATCGGTGAGCCACATTTGGCGAGATTCGCACGAAAGCAATTGCAGGTGAAGGCGTTACTGCTCAGATGGTGAATTAATTAATTAAGGAAAGTGGTGAGTGACAGTGATAAATACCGATGTTATAGGTAGCGGGCTGTGCGGACTTTAGTTTCTTGGAGAAGTGATGTGCAAAATGACAGACTGAAGTGAATTGAGTGATAAGAAAAACTTATTTCTTATCCAGCTGCTTGGTTGTGTTTGTTGCTTATTTTATTTCGTTTGTAGAGGTATTTTAATTGATTATTGATTCGCCGAACCCCGCAACCAATATATATACTGGTACTGAAGCCGATGTATCGTAAGAACAATTTAGTTCTGAATTAAAGAAAAGGAATATTAATTTTACTTTATCAGGAACTCATGTGGTATGCAGATGAACTTTTTAAGCCCACCCCCGAAAAAAAGTACTGTTTTCAGATTTTTGAAATATCTCTACAAATAAAATGCTATCAATGCACGAAATATATTTTTATTCGAACCACTTGAAGCCCCAATTTTAAAATCTAAAGTTTGTTTTTCTGCAATAAATGGACATGGATAAGGAAACACGTTCTACAAGGTTTGTGTTTGAGTTAACACAGGAAAATGTCGCGGTCATATTTTTGCTGTCGCGGTCATATTCAGTCATTATTCAACTAGTAACAAGTAAGTATACCGGTAATGGACACTTTAAGAGAAATTTTCAACATTAGCGTGAATCCCATCATTAATTTTGATAGTGGATGTTTACAAATTGATTTAGTTGTCAGCAATTTTTTTTTTTTAATCTTATTTTGTTGGTAAATAGTTAATTTGTTTTACTTTTTATAAAAAATTAGGACATCTGATATTGCATTAGTAATAGACACTTAGAATTTTCAAAAATCCAGTATTAGGTACTCTTTTGTACAAGGTTACACAATAAAGGGTCTATTTTATTGGGAAAACTAAAGCAAAAGTAATACAGAGCTAAAACGTTTGAAATATAAATATTTTTATCGAAGACAAATAAATAAATAGGATATCAATAAAATGTAGGTACATTTTTATATTCTTTACAGAATTATAAGAGTCTTAAGCAATGTTTACTTGAACAGCAACAATAAACATTAAACAAACGTTACTCTTTAAGTATTATCATTATTTTAAACCTTGAATAAAAGCAGAAAAATCTCAGACCTCAATAACTAACTGAAGGGCTCTTACAATGCTTATGGTGATTTATAAAACAATACTTTAAAACAAATACACTTTTATATCAATTACTTATCTAACATCATCGATACTGCTTCCTGAGGAAATCCACTCAGCTAGCTTAATATTCTGACGACGAAATTTCTCTTCGTTACACGTTAAAACCACGTTCGGCCAGGGCGATAATTTACAAATAGATTTTCCCTTTTACATTCTTTAATAAGCTGTTGGACACTTCCCAACGAATCCAGCATTTGCTAGTGATACTTTCCAATTCGAAATTATTTGCTCTTCATTAGCATTCAGTGTTGAAAGGCGACCCTTTGTTCGGTTTATTGGCGATTTCCCTTAACTTTATACTATTTTAAGTATATTTGTGACACACCAATCCTAGCCCCAACAGGAAATCAACTGCCAAGCGTCCATTATGACATGATGTCACCTGTAGTTCATGCATCACCATCCAGAGCGCGCTAACTACAAACCTACATGTACTTTCACTCACAAGAAAGCGTATAAAGCTTATTTTTTTGTTTATGAATTGAAAAGTGTTTATTACCTAGTATTGTCTATTACCGGTATACTTACCTTAACATCGAATTACGTGCATACGAAGATATTCATATAGCACTGAAAATATATTATGATGCTGATTATATTCTATCAAATAGCCCGTTGTGTTGCTCTAGTATGATGTCAATTAAAAGAATTACTACAAAATTTTATCGATTCCATTAAAATGGATCAATAAAATATTCTTAATTTTGAAAGAGAAAATCCTCAAAGGAGTTTCATCCACGTAATCAGAAAATAATTTCGGGGATGGCCTAGTTTAAAATAATCTAACTCTAGAATGGGGTAGACTAATGAATGTGAAGAATAGTTTGAGAATATAACTAATGGATAGAAAGAGAGAGATGAATCTAACTAAGTTTCTCTCTTTTCCTAACGAATTGCGTAACGTAAAATGAGAATTAGATTAACTGACATTTTCGCCAGTTGTCAGACATGTCTACACGTCAGACGATCAGACATGTCTTAAATGACTTTCGCTGTGCCAAGATGCTTATATTTATTTGTTTTTTATATACGAGACGAAGAAAGTTGCACTCTGACATTCGTACTATTAAGCAAATCCTAGCGGCCCTGACTGCTAGGGGAAAAAAGGGACCCTTCCTCTTTTGACCATTTGAGAACAAACCTCTCACCCCTGGCCCCTTAAGATAATAGTTCGTTCCCCGCAAGTTCGTAGTTAAGTCACATGGTTTTGGACGAGTCCATTCTATAAATTAGATTGTAAGTTGAAAGGTAAACAAAGCGCTTCCACAATTTGCGACTTCAGCGCGAGTTCTTGTCCCAAGCTTATTATTTGGTGACAGCAGATAATAAGAACGAGGAAGTTTCAGTTAGATAGTTACATTTACGTCTCGTTGGAGCAACACAGCGGGTTATTGGTGAAGGTCGGGAATCAATTCCGAAGGGATAGATCCAGAAGAACACTTTGTATTTTTAAACCCCGGTCAGATACTAACAGCCTACTCTCCAAACTTCCACACTACACCAAAGTGAGGACATTTGAGGTCACGGCTGATTTAACACACACCATTTCCAACGGTCTTTGGTTAGATCGAGTTTCGAATTAGCTACCCTTCGGTTGATAATCTGCTGCACTTATAACTAGGCACTTGCAGCCCCAAAATACTTTTTGGGGAAAATTAACGGTACATCAATGGAAAAGATAGACAGGTACTTGATAGACAGTTGAATGGACGTCGTATTGGACAATGGCAACGATTCCCGAAGGGAATTAATGCAAAAGAAAATTATCAGATGCAAATCCCATTTACGAATTCCTTATTCAAAGCTATAGTAGACTTGTATCCATGATCTTTGAATAAAATACCTTTCATCTTTAACAAAATATGTTTCACGCTTAAAATATTTTCTTTACCTCTTTTCATGTTGAAATAATAGGAAGTTCTGATATTTGATAGGATATGTCGTCGCTCAAAGTGCTAAAGCTATATCAAAAATTATATATTTTTTCCTATTTGTGATTTTTACCTGGTGGAAAAAACTATCACCAACAACAGTTGCAACCAAATGCATAAAAAATATATTCAAATCATAAGGTGTTGGTAATTATTAATTAACGCTATACTAGAGAAACACAACGGGCTATTGACGACGGGCCGGGATCGATCCCCTAAGGGAAAGATCCGAGGACACCACCACGTAATTTGAACCACGGTCAGATGACGAGGCAACACCTCAGCTAGTACCCCACTCTCAAAATTTCCAACCCAACGTGAGGACTTTCGGTCACGACAGATTTAAGGTGCACCAGCCGCCTCTACATTATACACCTACTATCATCCATGCACTGATCTGGATTCGAACCAGGAACTTTCTGATCTAGAGGCTAACATCTTAACCACTAGAACGGTTGGTCGGCTCAAATCAAACGGAAATCGGTAAGTTTATTTTTTGCTCTCCTGGAAAATGCAGTTTTTAGACGTACGGCCTTTTGCACTTTGAGCTACAATGTGTATTGCCTACATAGTATTAGCAGGTTGGTAGTTCGTTAATTAACTTCAAACTGGAGCAACACGACGGGCATTTTGTATTAGCAGAGATCACTCTTCTGATTACAAGCACTAAGGTATATATTGGTAATGATGCATGCGTCACAAATTGAACCAGGCACCTATCTGAAATCTGTATTGCAAAATGCAATACCTTTTCAGTCTGCCACACCTATTGCGCTAGTAACATGAGAAATGTAGTCAGCACATGTTCAATTTCCATACATTACCTTGGGTGTATTTCTTCCTTCTAAAATAGAAAAATATACCTTGTGTGTATGGCCATTAATTGACGTTATCTGCCTTGTGTTTGCCACAGCTTGGCCAAATATGGATCTTGAGCTATAAAATCTACCCGGGTCTGGCCACCTTGTTTGGTCCGCGGTAGCCCGGTTGGAAGATTAGCGGATTAGCAACCGGAGGGTACCAGTAGTGTACAGACTGGAGCATGTGAAATCTGTCGTGGTTGCAAATGTCCTCACGTTGACGTGGTTTTGAAGTATGGTAATTTGGTAATTTTAGTTAACGTCGTACTAGACCAACACAACGGGCTATTGACGACGGTCCGGAATCAGTCCCTTAAGGGAAATATTCGAGGACAACACCTCGTAATTTTGAACCACGGTCAGATGACGAAGCAACACCTGAGCTGGCACCCCACTCTCCAAACTTCCACGCCAACCCAACGTGAGGACTTTCGGCCACCATACGTTTACAAACATCCATGCCCGGACCCGGATTCGAACCAGGAACCTTCCGATCTAGAGGCTAACACCTTAACCACTATACCGGTTGGTCGGCAACGACGACGGTCCGGGATAAGTCCCTTAAGGGAAAAATCTGAGGACAACACCTCGTAATTTTGAACCACGTTTGTTGAAGTTTGGAGAGTTAATGTTGCTCCAGTGTGACGGTAATTAAATATACCTACCTACTTACCTGAACTCTTTGTCAGATACGCCGACCAACCGGTCTGGTGGTTAAGGTGTTAGCCTCTAAATCGGAATGTTTCTGGTTCGAATACGGGACAGTGTATGGATGCTTGTAAGCGTATGGTGTAGAGGCGGCTGGAGTACCATAAATCTTTCGGGACCGAAAGTCCTCACGTTGGGTTGGTGTGGAAGTTTGGAAAGTGGGGCGCTTGCTCAGGTGTTGCCTCATCATCTGATCGTGTTTCAAAGTAACGTGGTGGTGTCAATGGATTTTTCCCTTATAGGATTGATCACGGACCGACGTCATTAGCCCGTTGTGATGCTCTAGTTCGACGTTAATCAAAATTACCTTACCTTATCGTACACACAGTTCTGTGTTTAACTACTTAAAATGAGAAACTGGAAGATTGATACTTATTATTGGAAATTTCACCCAACTTTAATTTGATATTTTATTTTGTCCGTTGCCGTGGTCAATATGACTTTGACTCTAACGTTAGGTCAAGAAAGGCCTGCGTCAAAGGTTGCTTTGGGTACAAATAGTTTTTTAGTTGGTGGATATGGTAGGTATCTTAGTTAACGTCGCAGGGAGCAACACATTGGGCTATTAATTATTTTTGTTGGTTTTTACTTGATAAATTTTGACTTCAAACACACTAGGTGACTGTCGGAAAAGTTGTTGAACTGGTTGGAGCTGACACCTCTGCTTCTTTTAACGCTCTTTCTACGGCTTGGAAAATACCTTTGTATTAAATCCTTCAGTCTAAGCAGATCTCACTCCTAATATGTTGCATGCAGTTCTGATGCCTGACGCCATTTTCGGACCATATGTGCTTGTTGCAACTTGATATATTGTTTGCACTGCATTTAAGAATATTTAGAAACATGTAAATCGTGCAAAGGTGTAAAATTCCATACCCCGTTTTTGGTCTAAAATTCTGTGTGGTATCAAGTATTTTTCAGATTTACTGGGTTCTATTTGCTTTCATGCTAGGCCTCATAATCGTGGTTTGTCCACTGCGCTAGCAATCTGCTAATAGTAGGCGGTGTATTTTCTATGTCTGTCACTTACACCGGATGTGTTACTCTCTTTTGTAAGTAAAAGTGTTCTTATATGGTATGTTCATTACTTGACGTTGTCTGCGTTGTGTTTAGTGCGTCCTATAACCCAACCAAACTGTCTTATGGTCTTTCTAGGGGTAATTTGATAGTTTTTAAATCAATGTCGTACTAGAGCAACACAACGGGCTATTGACGACGGTCCGGGATCAATCCCTTAAAGCAGGGATTCCCAACCAGTGGTACGCGGCAACGTTTCAGATGGTACGAAAAGATGATACTAGCGACCCAAATATTCTACGAAGTTTGTTTCATTTTTTAGTATGCACAACCACGTTATGCTATTTCTTATGAAATTTGTTACTAGTTACTTGTGTGAGAGTGGTTTTTCTGAACTTTTGTATCTCTCTATATTAAAAAAAAGTTACCGCCGCCGCCGCCGCCGAAGAATTGAAATTTTTGTTGTTTAGCTCCATTCTTAGACGGTTTCCCGAGAAAGTACTGATCGGAAAAATATGAAATTAACATGCTTTGTTCTTCATCGTATTCCCTGGATAATTATTAAGATTTTTTTCCGATGCAGCTATTAGTTTAGGTTTTATTAAGTGTTAAAGCTGAAGAAGTGAAATTTCTTCCGCGAGTGAGCAAAACACATTCAAAATTTCAGTCTTTAGTCGTGAGTTTTTTTTTAAGAGTACCTCTCAACGTAAATTTTTGCAGCTCGTCGAGTTTTTTTTGAAATTTAAATGTGGTTCTTGATAATATTTTTTTGAAATTCGGGAAAAATCGGGACATTTTTGTTACTTTTTTTTAAAACTGCCGTATCTATATCTAATTACTATTAGTTTTTAATTTTTAAAATATCGCAGTATACCTCAGAATATACTCTTTCTTACGGTACTATTATTTTTGAAATCGGTTAATAATTAAATTGGATGCGATCAAAAGTTCGTGATACAAAATTCGGAATCTTCGGATATTTTCGCTACGTTTTGTTAAAACCGTTATGTCTACGGCAAAAACCATTATTTTTTTAAATTTGAGAACATCACTGAATACACTACATTACACTCTTTCTTATGGTACAATTATTTTTCAAATTGGTTAATAAACAAAATCGATGCAATTAAAAGTAGGTCATACAATTTTCGGAACTTTCAGATCGTAACTTCCGATACAAAACTAAAATGGTCATATCTATATAGTATTACTGTTAGTTTTTAATTTTAAAAATATTGCAGTATACCCCACAATGTACTCTTTCTTACGGTACAATTATTTTTAAAATTGGTTCATAAATAAATTCGATGCAATCAAAAGTTGGTGACACAAATTTCGTATTTTTCAGTTCGCATAGCTGGTTCCGCAAACAGCAGTGGGTTACATTTTCTACTATCGGGTTTGCCAGATATCAAATTTATCGTAGCAACAATTGCCATAAAAACGATTTCTTTTTATTTGGCGAGGAAAAAGGCTCGCTTTTTTCCCTCTGTTCTCAAGACAGTTTACCGACAAAGTACAATCGTAAAGTTTTGATATTAACACTGTTTACTTAAAATTGTACAGGGAACAAGATACAGAAGATTTTTTACTGATGCGGCTATTAGTTTAGGGTGCATTAAGTGTTAAAGCAAAAAAAAGTGAAATCAATTGCGAAAGAAGTATTGGTTTGAGAAAGCAAACCAAACGGGATTGCGTAGCAATCCCCGGGGTAGGCGAGCGTAAGCGAGCAGGGCGCGAAGCCCTCGCTGTGACGTCATGTACCGGAAAGTGAAATCAGCATAATACGAATTATTCAGATAGTTTCACTCTGTGAAAGGAATGTTGGTTTGCGAAGCAAACCAAATGACATCTGTGAAAGGAGTGTTGGTTTGCGAAGCAAACCAAATGGGATTGCGCAGCAATCCCCGGGGGTTGGCGAGCATAAGCGAGCAGGGGGCGGAGCCCCTTAGTGTAAAAAATAAATATAGAAACAGAGTAAGTGTTGATGAGGACTTAAGAGTGAAGTTAAGCTCCATTGATCCTGATATTGATATTTTAATAAAAGACAAAAAAAATAACAAGTTTCGCACTAAAATTGATTTTTGATTACATTAATCTTTGTTTGCTTAGTTTGTACTAATTACTTAAAATTATTTGTTTTTAGACCTGTGAGTAAAAATAAAACTGTAATTTTCACTAATCGTTTTATTTTTACCTTTATTAAAACATCATTAATACGAAATACAAGTGCATTAATCATAAAACATGAAGCTTTCTTCTATGAAGTATTTTAACTAAAATAAAGCTAGACATTGGGCACTTTTCTGACATTAGATATATGTTTCTAAAAAAATATAGGACTGGTGGTACGCCAAAAATTTCTAAAAATTTCTAGTGGTACGCAGTTATTAAAAGGTTGGGAATCCCTGCCTTAAGGGAAAGATCAGGGGACAACACCACGCCATTTTGAACCACGGTCAACTGACGAGTCGACACCTGAGCAGGCACTCCACTCTCCAAACATCCACACCATCGGAACGTGAGGACCTTCGGCAACGACAGATTTAAGATACACCAGCCGCCTCTACACCACACGCTTACAAATATACATCTATTGACCCGGATTCGAACCTGGAACATTCCGTTCTAGAGTTAACACCTTAACCACCAGACCGGTTGGTCGGCGGTCTTTCTAGGGGAGGCGGGGGAAGAGCCTGCTAAAGTGGATAAGTTATTTTCCCTCCCCTACGCATTGTCACCCACAAATATCTACGGGATCGGCACCGCAAGGTGGTTCTACCATCAAAAAAGTTAAGCTTTTTTTTTGACACAGAAGAGAGAAATTCATCCAGGGAGAAATCATACATGCGCCGTCTACAACTCTCAGATTCTTAGTGCAGTAGGAAAACCCGCATATCCACGATGGCCATAACCTTGTGAAGGTCGCACACGTTTTGCCACGTTCGACTACCTGCGGACTTCCTTTCATTACTTGTGACTAGTTTTCTAGGCTAAGAGGATGTTTCCTAGGATTCTTTCCACCAATGCTGATGCGACTATTTAGTCATTAAATGATGTAGGACAAAAGCAATATTAAACATCAAGTAAATGCACATACACAAAAAATGCTTTTTTTTTTGACACAGAAGAGAGAAATTCATCCAGGGAGAAATCATACATGCGCCGTCTACAACTCTCAGATTCTTAGTGCAGTGGGAAAACCCGCATATCCACGATGGCCATAACCTTCTGAAGGTCGCACACGTTTTGCCACGTTCGACTACCTGCGGACTTCCTTTCATTACTTGTTACTAGTTTTCTAGGCTAAGAGGATGTTTCCTAGGATTCTTTCCACCAATGCTGATGCGACTATTTAGTCATTAAATGATGTAGGACAAAAGTAATATTAAACATCAAGTAAATGCACATACACAAAAAATGCTTTTTTTTTTGACACAGTAGAGAGAAATTCATCCAGGGAGAAATCATACATGCGCCGTCTACAACTCTCAGATTCTTAGTGCAGTGGGAAAACCCGCATATCCACGATGGCCATAACCTTGTGAAGGTCGCACACGTTTTGCCACGTTCGACTACTTGCGGACTTCCTTTCATTACTTGTGACTAGTTTTCTAGGCTAAGAGGATGTTTCCTAGGATTCTTTCCACCAATGCTGATGCGACTATTTAGTCATTAAATGATGTAGGACAAAAGCAATATTAAACATCAAGTAAATGCACATACACAAAAAATGCTTTTTTTTTTGACACAGAAGAGAGAAATTCATCCAGGGAGAAATCATACATGCGCCGTCTACAACTCTCAGATTCTTAGTGCAGTGGGAAAACCCGCATATCCACGATGGCCATAACCTTCTGAAGGTCGCACACGTTTTGCCACGTTCGACTACCTGCGGACTTCCTTTCATTACTTGTTACTAGTTTTCTAGGCTAAGAGGATGTTTCCTAGGATTCTTTCCACCAATGCTGATGCGACTATTTAGTCATTAAATGATGTAGGACAAAAGTAATATTAAACATCAAGTAAATGCACATACACAAAAAATGCTTTTTTTTTTGACACAGTAGAGAGAAATTCATCCAGGGAGAAATCATACATGCGCCGTCTACAACTCTCAGATTCTTAGTGCAGTGGGAAAACCCGCATATCCACGATGGCCATAACCTTGTGAAGGTCGCACACGTTTTGCCACGTTCGACTACTTGCGGACTTCCTTTCATTACTTGTGACTAGTTTTCTAGGCTAAGAGGATGTTTCCTAGGATTCTTGCGACCAATGCTGATGCGACTATATAGTCATTAAATGATGTAGGACAAAAGTAATATTAAACATCAAGTAAATGGACATACACAAAAAATGCTTTTTTTTTTGACACAGAAGAGAGAAATTCATCCAGGGAGAAATCATACATGCGCCGTCTACAACTCTCAGATTCTTAGTGCAGTGGGAAAACCCGCATATCCACGATGGCCATAACCTTCTGAAGGTCGCACACGTTTTGCCACGTTCGACTACCTGCGGACTTCCTTTCATTACTTGTGACTAGTTTTCTAGGCTAAGAGGATGTTTCCTAGGATTCTTTCCACCAATGCTGATGCGACTATTTAGTCATTAAATGATGTAGGACAAAAGCAATATTAAACATCAAGTAAATGCACATACACAAAAAATGCTTTTTTTTTTGACACAGAAGAGAGAAATTCATCCAGGGAGAAATCATACATGCGCCGTCTACAACTCTCAGATTCTTAGTGCAGTGGGAAAACCCGCATATCCACGATGGCCATAACCTTCTGAAGGTCGCACACGTTTCGCCACGTTCGACTACCTGCGGACTTCCTTTCATTACTTGTGACTAGTTTTCTAGGCTAAGAGGATGTTTCCTAGGATTCTTTCCACCAATGCTGATGCGACTATTTAGTCATTAAATGATGTAGGACAAAAGCAATATTAAACATCAAGTAAATGCACATACACAAAAAATGCTTTTTTTTTTGACACAGAAGAGAGAAATTCATCCAGGGAGAAATCATACATGCGCCGTCTACAACTCTCAGATTCTTAGTGCAGTGGGAAAACCCGCATATCCACGATGGCCATAACCTTCTGAAGGTCGCACACGTTTTGCCACGTTCGACTACCTGCGGACTTCCTTTCATTACTTGTGACTAGTTTTCTAGGCTAAGAGGACGTTTCCTAGGATTCTTTCCACCAATGCTGATGCGACTATTTAGTCATTAAATGATGTAGGACAAAAGCAATATTAAACATCAAGTAAATGCACATACACAAAAAATGCTTTTTTTTTTTGACACAGAAGAGAGAAATTCATCCAGGGAGAAATCATACATGCGCCGTCTACAACTCTCAGATTCTTAGTGCAGTGGGAAAACCCGCATATCCACGATGGCCATAACCTTCTGAAGGTCGCACACGTTTCGCCACGTTCGACTACCTGCGGACTTCCTTTCATTACTTGTGACTAGTTTTCTAGGCTAAGAGGATGTTTCCTAGGATTCTTTCCACCAATGCTGATGCGACTATTTAGTCATTAAATGATGTAGGACAAAAGCAATATTAAACATCAAGTAAATGCACATACACAAAAAATGCTTTTTTTTTTGACACAGAAGAGAGAAATTCATCCAGGGAGAAATCATACATGCGCCGTCTAAAACTCTCAGATTCTTAGTGCAGTGGGAAAACCCGCATATCCACGATGGCCATAACCTTCTGAAGGTCGCACACGTTTTGCCACGTTCGACTACCTGCGGACTTCCTTTCATTACTTGTGACTAGTTTTCTAGGCTAAGAGGATGTTTCCTAGGATTCTTTCCACCAATGCTGATGCGACTATTTAGTCATTAAATGATGTAGGACAAAAGCAATATTAAACATCAAGTAAATGCATATACACAAAAAAATGCTTTTTTTTTTGACACAGAAGAGAGAAATTCATCCAGGGAGAAATCATACATGCGCCGTCTACAACTCTCAGATTCTTAGTGCAGTGGGAAAACCCGCATATCCACGATGGCCATAACCTTGTGAAGGTCGCACACGTTTTGCCACGTTCGACTACCTGCGGACTTCCTTTCATTACTTGTGACTAGTTTTCTAGGCTAAGAGGATGTTTCCTAGGATTCTTTCCACCAATGCTGATGCGACTATTTAGTCATTAAATGATGTAGGACAAAAGCAATATTAAACATCAAGTAAATGCACATACACAAAAAATGCTTTTTTTTTTGACACAGAAGAGAGAAATTCATCCAGGGAGAAATCATACATGCGCCGTCTACAACTCTCAGATTCTTAGTGCAGTGGGAAAACCCGCATATCCACGATGGCCATAACCTTCTGAAGGTCGCACACGTTTTGCCACGTTCGACTACCTGCGGACTTCCTTTCATTACTTGTTACTAGTTTTCTAGGCTAAGAGGATGTTTCCTAGGATTCTTTCCACCAATGCTGATGCGACTATTTAGTCATTAAATGATGTAGGACAAAAGTAATATTAAACATCAAGTAAATGCACATACACAAAAAATGCTTTTTTTTTTGACACAGTAGAGAGAAATTCATCCAGGGAGAAATCATACATGCGCCGTCTACAACTCTCAGATTCTTAGTGCAGTGGGAAAACCCGCATATCCACGATGGCCATAACCTTGTGAAGGTCGCACACGTTTTGCCACGTTCGACTACTTGCGGACTTCCTTTCATTACTTGTGACTAGTTTTCTAGGCTAAGAGGATGTTTCCTAGGATTCTTTCGACCAATGCTGATGCGACTATATAGTCATTAAATGATGTAGGACAAAAGTAATATTAAACATCAAGTAAATGGACATACACAAAAAATGCTTTTTTTTTTGACACAGAAGAGAGAAATTCATCCAGGGAGAAATCATACATGCGCCGTCTACAACTCTCAGATTCTTAGTGCAGTGGGAAAACCCGCATATCCACGATGGCCATAACCTTCTGAAGGTCGCACACGTTTTGCCACGTTCGACTACCTGCGGACTTCCTTTCATTACTTGTGACTAGTTTTCTAGGCTAAGAGGATGTTTCCTAGGATTCTTTCCACCAATGCTGATGCGACTATTTAGTCATTAAATGATGTAGGACAAAAGCAATATTAAACATCAAGTAAATGCACATACACAAAAAATGCTTTTTTTTTTGACACAGAAGAGAGAAATTCATCCAGGGAGAAATCATACATGCGCCGTCTACAACTCTCAGATTCTTAGTGCAGTGGGAAAACCCGCATATCCACGATGGCCATAACCTTCTGAAGGTCGCACACGTTTCGCCACGTTCGACTACCTGCGGACTTCCTTTCATTACTTGTGACTAGTTTTCTAGGCTAAGAGGATGTTTCCTAGGATTCTTTCCACCAATGCTGATGCGACTATTTAGTCATTAAATGATGTAGGACAAAAGCAATATTAAACATCAAGTAAATGCACATACACAAAAAATGCTTTTTTTTTTGACACAGAAGAGAGAAATTCATCCAGGGAGAAATCATACATGCGCCGTCTACAACTCTCAGATTCTTAGTGCAGTGGGAAAACCCGCATATCCACGATGGCCATAACCTTCTGAAGGTCGCACACGTTTTGCCACGTTCGACTACCTGCGGACTTCCTTTCATTACTTGTGACTAGTTTTCTAGGCTAAGAGGATGTTTCCTAGGATTCTTTCCACCAATGCTGATGCGACTATTTAGTCATTAAATGATGTAGGACAAAAGCAATATTAAACATCAAGTAAATGCACATACACAAAAAATGCTTTTTTTTTTGACACAGAAGAGAGAAATTCATCCAGGGAGAAATCATACATGCGCCGTCTACAACTCTCAGATTCTTAGTGCAGTGGGAAAACCCGCATATCCACGATGGCCATAACCTTCTGAAGGTCGCACACGTTTCGCCACGTTCGACTACCTGCGGACTTCCTTTCATTACTTGTGACTAGTTTTCTAGGCTAAGAGGATGTTTCCTAGGATTCTTTCCACCAATGCTGATGCGACTATTTAGTCATTAAATGATGTAGGACAAAAGCAATATTAAACATCAAGTAAATGCACATACACAAAAAATGCTTTTTTTTTTGACACAGAAGAGAGAAATTCATCCAGGGAGAAATCATACATGCGCCGTCTACAACTCTCAGATTCTTAGTGCAGTGGGAAAACCCGCATATCCACGATGGCCATAACCTTCTGAAGGTCGCACACGTTTTGCCACGTTCGACTACCTGCGGACTTCCTTTCATTACTTGTGACTAGTTTTCTAGGCTAAGAGGATGTTTCCTAGGATTCTTTCCACCAATGCTGATGCGACTATTTAGTCATTAAATGATGTAGGACAAAAGCAATATTAAACATCAAGTAAATGCATATACACAAAAAAATGCTTTTTTTTTTGACACAGAAGAGAGAAATTCATCCAGGGAGAAATCATACATGCGCCGTCTACAACTCTCAGATTCTTAGTGCAGTGGGAAAACCCGCATATCCACGATGGCCATAACCTTGTGAAGGTCGCACACGTTTTGCCACGTTCGACTACCTGCGGACTTCCTTTCATTACTTGTGACTAGTTTTCTAGGCTAAGAGGATGTTTCCTAGGATTCTTTCCACCAATGCTGATGCGACTATTTAGTCATTAAATGATGTAGGACAAAAGCAATATTAAACATCAAGTAAATGCACATACACAAAAAATGCTTTTTTTTTTGACACAGAAGAGAGAAATTCATCCAGGGAGAAATCATACATGCGCCGTCTACAACTCTCAGATTCTTAGTGCAGTGGGAAAACCCGCATATCCACGATGGCCATAACCTTCTGAAGGTCGCACACGTTTTGCCACGTTCGACTACCTGCGGACTTCCTTTCATTACTTGTTACTAGTTTTCTAGGCTAAGAGGATGTTTCCTAGGATTCTTTCCACCAATGCTGATGCGACTATTTAGTCATTAAATGATGTAGGACAAAAGTAATATTAAACATCAAGTAAATGCACATACACAAAAAATGCTTTTTTTTTTGACACAGTAGAGAGAAATTCATCCAGGGAGAAATCATACATGCGCCGTCTACAACTCTCAGATTCTTAGTGCAGTGGGAAAACCCGCATATCCACGATGGCCATAACCTTGTGAAGGTCGCACACGTTTTGCCACGTTCGACTACTTGCGGACTTCCTTTCATTACTTGTGACTAGTTTTCTAGGCTAAGAGGATGTTTCCTAGGATTCTTTCGACCAATGCTGATGCGACTATATAGTCATTAAATGATGTAGGACAAAAGTAATATTAAACATCAAGTAAATGGACATACACAAAAAATGCTTTTTTTTTTTGACACAGAAGAGAGAAATTCATCCAGGGAGAAATCATACATGCGCCGTCTACAACTCTCAGATTCTTAGTGCAGTGGGAAAACCCGCATATCCACGATGGCCATAACCTTCTGAAGGTCGCACACGTTTTGCCACGTTCGACTACCTGCGGACTTCCTTTCATTACTTGTGACTAGTTTTCTAGGCTAAGAGGATGTTTCCTAGGATTCTTTCCACCAATGCTGATGCGACTATTTAGTCATTAAATGATGCAGGACAAAAGCAATATTAAACATCAAGTAAATGCACATACACAAAAAATGCTTTTTTTTTTGACACAGAAGAGAGAAATTCATCCAGGGAGAAATCATACATGCGCCGTCTACAACTCTCAGATTCTTAGTGCAGTGGGAAAACCCGCATATCCACGATGGCCATAACCTTCTGAAGGTCGCACACGTTTCGCCACGTTCGACTACCTGCGGACTTCCTTTCATTACTTGTGACTAGTTTTCTAGGCTAAGAGGATGTTTCCTAGGATTCTTTCCACCAATGCTGATGCGACTATTTAGTCATTAAATGATGTAGGACAAAAGCAATATTAAACATCAAGTAAATGCACATCCACAAAAAATGCTTTTTTTTTTGACACAGAAGAGAGAAATTCATCCAGGGAGAAATCATACATGCGCCGTCTACAACTCTCAGATTCTTAGTGCAGTGGGAAAACCCGCATATCCACGATGGCCATAACCTTCTGAAGGTCGCACACGTTTTGCCACGTTCGACTACCTGCGGACTTCCTTTCATTACTTGTGACTAGTTTTCTAGGCTAAGAGGATGTTTCCTAGGATTCTTTCCACCAATGCTGATGCGACTATTTAGTCATTAAATGATGTAGGACAAAAGCAATATTAAACATCAAGTAAATGCACATACACAAAAAATGCTTTTTTTTTTTGACACAGAAGAGAGAAATTCATCCAGGGAGAAATCATACATGCGCCGTCTACAACTCTCAGATTCTTAGTGCAGTGGGAAAACCCGCATATCCACGATGGCCATAACCTTCTGAAGGTCGCACACGTTTCGCCACGTTCGACTACCTGCGGACTTCCTTTCATTACTTGTGACTAGTTTTCTAGGCTAAGAGGATGTTTCCTAGGATTCTTTCCACCAATGCTGATGCGACTATTTAGTCATTAAATGATGTAGGACAAAAGCAATATTAAACATCAAGTAAATGCACATACACAAAAAATGCTTTTTTTTTTTGACACAGAAGAGAGAAATTCATCCAGGGAGAAATCATACATGCGCCGTCTACAACTCTCAGATTCTTAGTGCAGTGGGAAAACCCGCATATCCACGATGGCCATAACCTTCTGAAGGTCGCACACGTTTTGCCACGTTCGACTACCTGCGGACTTCCTTTCATTACTTGTGACTAGTTTTCTAGGCTAAGAGGATGTTTCCTAGGATTCTTTCCACCAATGCTGATGCGACTATTTAGTCATTAAATGATGTAGGACAAAAGCAATATTAAACATCAAGTAAATGCATATACACAAAAAAATGCTTTTTTTTTTTACACAGAAGAGAGAAATTCATCCAGGGAGAAATCATACATGCGCCGTCTACAACTCTCAGATTCTTAGTGCAGTGGGAAAACCCGCATATCCACGATGGCCATAACCTTCTGAAGGTCGCACACGTTTTGCCACGTTCGACTACCTGCGGACTTCCTTTCATTACTTGTGACTAGTTTTCTAGGCTAAGAGGATGTTTCCTAGGATTCTTTCCACCAATGCTGATGCGACTATTTAGTCATTAAATGATGTAGGACAAAAGCAATATTAAACATCAAGTAAATGCACATACACAAAAAATGCTTTTTTTTTTGACACAGAAGAGAGAAATTCATCCAGGGAGAAATCATACATGCGCCGTCTACAACTCTCAGATTCTTAGTGCAGTGGGAAAACCCGCATATCCAATATGGCCATAACCTTCTGAAGGTCGCACACGTTTTGCCACGTTCGACTACCTGCGAACTTCCTTTCATTACTTGTGACTAGTTTTCTA
This sequence comes from Metellina segmentata, assembly GCA_947359465.1. NCBI lineage: Eukaryota > Metazoa > Arthropoda > Arachnida > Araneae > Tetragnathidae > Metellina > Metellina segmentata. The sequence goes on along the minus strand of OX375882.1, from coordinate 49,334,109 downwards.
GGCTAAGAGGATGTTTCCTAGGATTCTTTCCACCAATGCTGATGCGACTATTTAGTCATTAAATGATGTAGGACAAAAGCAATATTAAACATCAAGTAAATGCACATACACAAAAAATGCTTTTTTTTTTACACAGAAGAGAGAAATTCATCCAGGGAGAAATCATACATGCGCCGTCTACAACTCTCAGATTCTTAGTGCAGTGGGAAAACCCGCATATCCACGATGGCCATAACCTTCTGAAGGTCGCACACGTTTTGCCACGTTCGACTACCTGCGGACTTCCTTTCATTACTTGTGATTAGTTTTCTTGGCCAAGAGGATATTTCCTAGGATTCTTTCAACCAATGCTGATGTGACTATTTAGTCATTAGATGATGTAGGATGAAAGAAACATTATACTACTCAAAATACCTTGTAAGAGGCTCAGATGATTTAAATCGTATCACTTAAATGTGCTTAGCAAAAGTGCGTTCAGAATGGGAAATTGTGGTAGCTTTTACAGAAAGCTCAATTGGTGTAGAGCTCAACTGCTTTTCTGTAAGCATATTGTGCACAGTTTAAATATATTTAGATAATAAAATATTTTCCAATGTGCTTAGAAAATAAATGAACTTATAAAGGTTTCAGCACTAAGCTATATCTTACTTAAACTTGACTTGAAGAGGTGGATGTTAGTTGTGACTCCTGCAACAACAACTAGTCTACAAAGTAATTAAGAGAACTTTTTGCGTGTAAGTCTTACTTAACTCTAACTGTAGATTATCCTCTCTTCTCTTGTAATACTTCCAATCGAGTGCAATTTATATTAATCGAGGCTTTCCAAAAGGGACGGCGAAACTATCAATTCCCTACTAACCTCGTAAAGAAACAATTTTATCTGACTCTCGAACAAGAAGGGCTTTGTTGGACAGCAATTTATCTCGCTTGTTTTTTACAGTGTCCATTTATCTCCATTGTTGCTAACAAATAAAATTTATTGCTGCGTTGCGTGGTTATAGTTATGAAAATGTATTTATTTGTGTGGTCTTGTTATACTTAAAATGTTTTCGAATTTAAAGGAAATTATGCTTAATGAGTAATGCTTCTATCGTGTATCTGGATGAGTAAAAGAAGAATGCAAGATTAAAAAAAAATACATTTTCTTAGAGGGCATTATGTCGGCTATCAAGTGAAAACATTAGTCAAAAACATATTTTTGAGCAAAAGAAATGGGAAAAGTTCGAATTTCAGGTAATGCAAAATTTGTAAATGTTATCATTTTAAGTTTTATTTTTCACTTTGTATTTACTCAATTTATCAATCTTTCAGAGAAGAGTACTTTAATAATGACTATGAATTGATGTAACAACTAATTAATAAAATTTATAATGGTATACATGTATTTATTTGTTTATCAAGTTCATTTAACAAATCGTTAATAGTAAAAAAATTCGGGAAAAAGTTAAAACGCATATTTATTCAAATAACTGTATTCGTTTTTTTTCATTTTGGTCATGTTCAAAATATTCAATGATTACAGACAGAAAATTTTAATTCACCGAAATTTAAAATGTATCATTCAAAATTTTCAAAACTTTTAAACCACATGAACATGATGATATTAGGGATCACGACAGATTTAATGTACACTACACTCCACGACGGACTTTTGGTTAGATCGACGTTGGCGTGGTGTGGATGTTTAGAGACGCTACTTTTCCAACCGTGCTACCACAACCTCAGATTTCTTTCCGAGAATTTCAATGGACTGTACAACACAAAAAAATACTTTTGCATCCTTAATTTCCGATATTAATGAATTTTTTTTCGTTACGACGGTCATTTTGAACATTTTGTAGCATCAAAAATTAGTTATTTAAAGCAACTTTTTCAAGTTAAAGCAAAAGTGGTGACCTCCAACACACGATATTAAACGAAGAAGTAACCAACCTTGTTGTAGCTGAAACTAGTTGAAAAACTCGCCGTTGATCGGGTTTCAAATATGACCGCGACAGCCATAATATGACAGCGACATTTGCCTGTGCTAACTCAAATACACAAACAGTGTAGAACGTGTTTCCTTGTCCATGTCCATTTATTGCAAGAAAACAAACTTTAGAATCTAAAATTAGGGCTTCGAGTGGTACTTTTAGGACTACCTGTGGGCCAATATCCATGGCTACAGATTGGTATGAAGACAGGAAAGAAATAGCCTATGTTTTCCGCAGTGATCTAAATTATGTGTACCAAAACTGGTGTGGATTGGTCAAACGGTATATATATTAACACGATACATATTTTTTAAATATTTAATGGAAAAATTATTTATTAAAAGAAAATAAAACGTAAATGGTATCGCTGGTGTCAAATTTTCTGTAGATTTCAAATCCGTTGAAATTTTCAATCTATCTTTAACGATACCAATTTTACAAAAAGAACTAAACAATGCCAGTCAAAATGTTTTTTTTTTTTTTTTTTTTTTTTGCTTTCTTTCGCTGAAATTGCAAGAGAGCAGGAAATGTAATCTGTTTATGTTTTGAACGCGAAGTATGACGTAACATCACACTCTCTTGCAAAAATATAAAAGACATTCAATTTAAAAATTTTATTTATTTACAGAAAGTCATATTTTTAGGTATCGATCTAATGTGAGATTTTTAGGTATCGATCTAATGTGAGATTTTCCACAGATTTCAAATCCGTTGAAATTTTTACTCTATCTTTAATGGTCTAGGAGATAGAAAGAAGAACTACATAACTAAAGTTAAAACTTTGTTTTTTATCGTCTGCTAAAAAATCATTCCTCCGCGCAAAATGAAGACGGAAACGAAAAAAATAAATTTGGAATCTGTGATCTTCTATGCTGTTGCATTTAATAATAATTATTGAGTTTGGCATAATATGTCCCAAGAGGGCTCAATGCCATAAAACCAAATCCAATCCTAATAATAATTAAATTTCATTAAATTCATTTAAAAATGTTCTAGATTGAATTTTAAAATTCGCCGCGAACCAAAAATTGCAAACAATTTGGACTACCTGTGTGCTAAATCCCACTACTGTAAGTGCCATAGATTGGTCAGGACTTTGCGTGCAGGAAACAAACAAACAGACAGACAGACAGACAGACAGACAAGCACTTCCTTTTATAATATTAGAGATGACATACCTCAGTGCCTCATTGGATTTGCTTACTGCACTAGTAACCTTGGAGCTGTGAACGGTGCATGTTCTACTCCTTTTACATCCTGGGTTCATTTCTATCTTCTGTGTCAGTTTCCTAGTGCATATCTATTACTTAATATTGTCTGTCTTGTATTTGTCCCAGCATGATTACGTATGGCTCTTGCGTCATGAAACCCAACTCTTATGTGCATTTTAACTTTCTGAATTCTTGTGTTTGAACTTCACCAAATATCCATATAATTGAAAACTGCATCATTTTATTTTGTTTTTCTAGTTAGAGTTATACTCAAAATTTTGGCGAAACTATCTATATATATAATTCTCTTACGTGGCACGCAAAAAAGACGTTATTTGTAATCGCGTTTTGGCAACACTGTACGATTGTTCAAAGTCTCGCGCATAGATGAATTTATAACGTTATCGGATGAAATTTTATTGAAAAAAAAAAAGGAAATTTTAATGAGCTGTTGCAGTTAGTTTATAATAGAAATAAAAAAAAGCGGAGGATCTTTTCAGGGCCATTTAAAAAACGGTCCTTTTCAGGGCCAACAATTATAGTTCAACAAGACGCTTGCACTACAACTTTCGGCAACAAACTGAATGAAAAAGTGTGGGTCATTTGAGTGCTGGGAAAATGTACACACAAACAACATGCTGGGTATTCAATTTCCAAAGCAACGCTCACATTTCGAGTCAAAATTTGCACACAAAGTTTTCATTTGAATTCTGATTTTAGAGATACTGTATATATTTTTTCTGTAATACAGCAAATTTAGATTTGAAAAACATTTTTTTGGTAATATATTTTGTAAACAATCCCTTCTGCTAGGACACATGTCTTCATTGAGGCGAGCGAAGCGAGCATAGGTTCGCGCAGCGAACCAATGAGGATTGTGAAGCAATCCTCCGGGGGTTGGCGAGCGTTAGCGAGCAGGGGGCAGGCCCCCTAGTCTTAATAATTCGTATAATCCTAATTTTACTTTCCGGTCCATGACGTCACAGCGAGGGATTCGCCCCCTGCCCGCTAACGCTCGCAAACCCCCGGTAACTCTTTTCGCAAATGATTTCGCTTTTTTTTTTTTTAAACTTTAACACATAATGCACCTTAAACTAATAACCGCATCAGTAAAAAAATCTTCGCGATCTTGTTCCCTGTACAATTTTGAATAAACCATGTTAATCTCGAAATTTTTGCCTGTGTACTTTTTTGCGAAATCGTATGAGAATCGATGAGGAAAAGTGAGTTCAGCCCTTTGGACTCCGGCCCAGACGTGACAGCAAGAGAGAGAGAGAGAGAGAGCTTCAACGAAAAATTGAAATTTCTAAAAAAAACTCGGCGTCTTGCAAAAATTATCATTTTATTATCATTAAAAAAAATTCACGGCTGGAGACTGAAAATTTGTATTTCTTTTGCTCACTCGCATTAGAAATTTTGCTCTTTCAACTTTGACACAGTAAACCCTAAACGCAGCCGCTTCGGAATTTTTTTTTATTCGTTTTGTTCCCTATACAATTTTGATCAAACCATGTCAATTTCGTAATTTTCTGATCAGTACTTTCTCGGGAAACCGCCTAAGAATCGAGCGAAAAACGCGAGTTTTCAATCCTGCGGCGGCCGCGGAAGCTGCGGTGACATTTTTTTAATATAGAGAGATAATTTTTTAGCGCAATTTTCAGTTTAAATTCAAGTAATTATCAGAGCCGCGGTAACCCCGTTGGGAGATCAACGGATAAGGTACAGGAGGATTGCGAGCTAGAATCGAGCCACAAACCGTCGTGTTCACGGGTGCTGGTACACGTTAAATCGGTCGTGTCCTCACGTTTGCGTGGTGCGAAAGTTTTTAGAGTGCGGTGCCAGCTTAGGTGTGGCATCGTCACCTGACCGTGTTACAAACTTAAGTGGTGTTGTCCTCTGCTCTTTACCTTCGGATTTTTTCAGGGAAAGTTCCAAGTGCCCCGTCTTATAATGCTTACCCACGGTACAGTGGCTCAGTGAGTGTGTCCACTGCGTTATTAACCTGCGAGTTGTTGGCGACACAGGTTCGAATCCTACCTGGGTTTATGTCTTTTTTCTGAGTCAGTAAAACTTGCATTGTGTGTCTATGTCTATTCACGTTGTTTGTATTGTGTTTGGAACAGGACAGCTAAATATGGCCCTTGCGCCATAAAACCCCAAAACAACTAAACAAGAATAATTCTTTAGATTAAAGTCAAGGATTTGAAGAATGGAATAGGCGGTATTCAAAGCTGGAGATAAAGGAACATGATTGATTGATATTCTGTCCTGTACAGTATGATGTGGGGTACATTATTATATTTATAATAAGGTGGTGAAGTAAAGCAACGTATCAAGTTTGACTGAGGTAATATTAAAATGAGAAACTCTTTGAAGACACTAAGGATCTATATTTTATATCCATGCTAAAAAATGTGTAATATAACCGATAAATTACTTTAATAGAAAAATGAAAAAAAAAAAAATCATACGACATGACATTTATCTCTATTGTGTTAAATATTATCGCTCGGTGTTTATTTGAAAAAAAATTTGGGTAACTACTAGGGATGCGATGTTTATACTTGTCGATTTTTCATTTTTAAATGAAAAAGTACCATTATAAAAATTATAAAACTAATCAAGTAGCATAATTTTCATAATCAGTAAATTGAACATACTTTTAGACCAAAGTTCCCAGTGAAGGGTGGTCTGAAAAGAAGGGATGCGACACGATGTTGATGTTTATAGAACACCGATGTTTTATAAAACATTGTAGTAATTACCATCGATTTATCGGAGCCGATGTTTGTTTAACATCGATGTTTTTACGTTGTCGATGTTTTATTTTTTAATAAAAAAAGTACCTTACTAAAAATTAAGAAAAATAACTTTTCAACTAAGTATTTGTCAGTGATGGCTATATCCATCCCATCAGAAAGAGTTTTTTCCCTAACAGGTGGGATAGTTAGCGGAAAAAAAAAGTCGGTTTAAGGTGGAGAAAGTTAACAAACTTCTTTTTTTACAAACTGTAAATAACAAATATTGGGGCCTATAATAATTAAAGGCCCAATATTTTTTATTTATAGTAAATAAAAATAAGTTTGTTGTGTTCCCCCTAATAAGTTGATAAGTAATTAATAATAACTAACAATAATTATTGTTAGTTATTATTATTACTTATCAACTTATTAGGGGGAACACAACAAACTTATTTTTATTTACTATAAATAAAAAATATTGGGCCTATAATAACTAAAGGCCCAATATTTTTTATTTATAGTAAATAAAAATAAGTTTGTTGTGTTCCCCCTAATAAGTTGATAAGTAATTAATAATAACTAACAATAATTATTGTTATGTACGTAAGTAATTATGCTTGTAATTGTCAGTTTGTAGTAAATATGATTTTCTTTTATATTATTCCATTTTAAAATAAAAGATCTGTTAATTGTTCTTATTAATTATTTTGACTTTGTTTTGACAGTTAAAAAACAGTCTTACTTATAAAAATTAATAACACGGCGAATGACAAACTAAATCTAACAAATGTCAATCTAAAATATCGATGTTTTTTGGTTGATGTATTATCAACATCGATGTTTTAATTTTGAGCATCGATGTTTTGCTGTCGATGTCGCATCCCTAGTAACTACTCGAAAACTAAATACTTGTGTTTTGAATCTTTGTTTGAAGGTGAAAAATGTGCAAGATTTTTTTTTTATTTCATTCCCAGTACTAATTTAAAAATACGATCGCGTCTCTTGTTTCACAAGTTTTTGCAACACTTACAAACGCTAAGCGCAAAGATGAAGAAAGCAATCCATTCAAATCCTCATTCAGTCGACTAACTTATTCCTCCTCAATCGAATTAACATAACGTTTTTCTTGCTCCACTTGCTTGTTTTGCACCGCATTCCCGCACAAACGCTTGGCGACCGTTGGCGACAGTTCAAGGGCTGCCAAATGTTGCGTAAACCCCTCTTCGCCACCCCTTCTCGCACCGGCCAGTGTTCGGCAACATCATGGACTCCCACTCTCCCGCCAACACCATCCCTTCTGCATCCCCTATCTGTCATCCCAGTTGAAGGATCAAAACAAAATCCCGGCCGGATGCTGGCCATACCTGTGAACTTGTTTTCACCTCTCGGCTTCTGTCTGTGAGCGCGTCGGATAACTTTTCGGTGGACTTTCATCCAGTTTTGGAGGATTTCCTGCAATACGGACGGTCCTGGAGGATTGTCTACGCCCATGCCCTCGATCTGGACAAGATTTTCGGTTGGGTGACAGTATACTTGTGCAGGAATTTGACAGCTGGTCGCGTGACGAACGTTCGAGTCTCCTCGGAACGTTCGAGTGGTTTTGTACACATGTAACTGTGTTTTTACTGTCATAAGGTGAATGCATTTCGACAGTGTTGTGCGGATGTTAAGATAACCACAAGAAACCGATTGCATCTTCCCACTGAATTGGATTTATGTTTCCTCACAGTTGCATATCATGTAAATGACATTTTGCAATGTTCCGCTTCATAATTCACGCCTCGTAGTATGACATCCAGAGGACTTTAAATTGCATTTATTATTTCCATTTGCCATTTAAACTATTCCAGTGTAAATATTTATTTTCTAGTGGATTAGAATTTGAACTGTTCTCAGCAGTAATATTAAAGTGAGCTTCTATTAAATGTTTGATAACTGAACACGTCCTTTAAATCTACAAATATATTTGAAGGAGAGATGAATTGTCCCTCCAATTTTTAAATCACGACAGCAGTGAACCTGTGCAAAATGAATCAACCTGAGAATGCCTGAGCGCATATGCCGATTTCCAATAGTCTGAACTGAAGCAATCTGCAAGTGCAGCAATCAGAGCTCACGACAGCATCCCCGAGAAAAGAAGTAATTGGTTACTGAATCCTACGCACATCAACATCCTCAACAAAGTTCGCTGCCTCCATGAACGCTTTGCAATCCAATTCACATTGCAATTAGTGAAAGATTGAATCTCGAGGGATTGCCAGAAGACTAATAGAAGCGGGTGGAACGAGATTGAAGCTGATTCAAACTATGCACTCAAGTGCTGCGCTTGACTCATAACAACAAAGAGTGTTGAGAAGCCATTCCATCCCTTGGGGGACGAAAGAGCGATGACTCAGTTCGTGAGTCACATTCCGGTAGACATAGCTGCCTCCCGCAGCCCTCGCCACCACCACCCCGACTACAGGGATCGGTTTCCACCGCCCCACCTCCACCATCCGCACCACCATAAAAAAGTAAGTCTACAGCTTTCCCCTTTCCTGTTCTGTTTATTGCTCTTTATTGATTCAATGATTCTAAATCGTTTGGAGGGTGGAGGGAGGGACGCAAACGTTTTTTTTTCAACCCCTTCCACCCCCGAAAGGAGGAAGGGTAATCACTTCAGGTGGACTAATGGTTATTTTTGGACTGGGACTATGATTGGACTGCGGATAAAGTTGTTCGGAAGTAGGAAGTGCTGGAAGAAGGGAATTTGAAATGAGGCTGAAAATAAATGTTTCACGGATCAGAAATGCGGGGGATTCAGAAAAATATTTTTATTGGGTGTACAGATTTTCAACCGGTGTGCCACGGCACACTGGCGTTCTGCCGATGCGGCACCAGAGTACCTTACGGATGATAAAGAGGATTAAATTGTGTAAAGTTTGTCATTTCATCCGTTTAATTTTGAACTCTTGAAAAAAGTGTTGATAAATAATTTTAAGTAATACTCAAATTTCTAATACTTTTGAGTTATTTTCTTATGATGAAGTAAACGAAAAAAGATTGTTTCTATCTCAAAAAGATAAAAAAAAATGACTTACAAGCAAAAGGTTTGGGTACTTAAGCAGTTATACTTTGTGTAAATCAATAAAAATTGCTGCATTTTTTTTGCCAGACAGTAAAAAAACTTTTTTTGGGTGAGGCGCAACGTTTTTGTTATTAGTTTGTGGGTTATGAGTTAAAAGGTTGAAAATTACTACAGTAAAAAACGATCTGTAAAAAATTTATTTTCTTGGTTGAAAAAAATTGAAACCGCCAAACCAGAACTTTAGTGTTTTGCGCTATAAATACAATAACTTTTGACTTTATTAATGTAAGATGTTCCTAAGCTTAGGGATAGGCCCTTAAACATTGTTCGCTTTTGACAGCGATTGGGACCGAGGGATAGTTAACGAGACATTCATAAAATCAGTTTATCGCTAACAAATTTACAAATACACAAATCCTCTAAAGTCAAGACGTCTCGTATATCTCTTATCTCCTCTACAATCTATATACGCATTTACAATCGTTTATATATTGTACATAGTATAAAAGAAAAATCGCATAAGATTGACATAATATTAGTTTCATGTCCACCATACGGCATTCTAAAATCAAGTTCTCTAGAGATTGAGACCAATTCCAACAATTAAGTTTTGAAACTTCATTCCATGTGCAATATTTGAGAATTTTTGTTATTTTAACAAGAAATTTCAAATACAAGTGTTAAAATGAGTTAGCGATGGACTGAAGAAACCAAACCTTGAGCAAGACTATAAAATATGTCATTTATACTAAGCCGAGAATAAGATAATTTTAATATTCTAAACTAAAAGTTTCCAAAACGAAAAATGAACTATGCGTGTTTTTAAAGATTAACACATTAAATTTTTATGTTATTTTATTATATAATACTGAAAGTATTACTTATAGAGTAAATTTCGATACTTTATTCTTTGGCTATTTCAGTCATTTGTTTATATGTGCAGTTATTTATTAGTGCTTTCAATGTTAATATTTATATCTCTGTATATAGCGTGGAAGTTTAGTGAGTGGGGTACCAGCTCAGGTGTTGTCTCATCATCCGACCGCGGAAATTACGTGCTGGTGTTCTCGAATCTTTTCCTTCGGAATTGATCCCAGACCTTCGCCAGTAGCCCTTTGTCTTGATCTTGTGTAACGTTAGTTAATATAACGTTGCATTGGAGTTAACCAGCTTCTGAAAATAGTTCAATGACTGCTTGTCGATATACACAGTCCAGTCACATTAATGTGACCACCTGTCAAAAGCCAGAACAACCACCTTTGGCAGAGCGGACCGCTGCGAGACGTGCAGGAACAGAGTCAATTAGATTTCTGAAGGTGTTCACTGGGAAGTTGAGCCATGTCGACTCCAGTGCCGTGGCCAGCTGCGCTAGATTACCTCCCTCCTCCAGCCTGGATTCTTCCGGTAATTGTTGCAGGGTGTTTGCTTTCAGACGTTTCACGCCGCATATGCCAACGTCCATCTGTCTGATGGAGCATAAACCGTGATTCATCGGAAAAAGTCACCTGTCGCCACTGTGGACTTCCAGTTGCGGTACCGGTTGAAAATTCCAGCTTTCGTAGCCGATGAACAGCAGACAGCATAGGTGCATTAACCAGGCGTCTGCTGCGGAGGCCCATGCGCAGCAACGTTCGCTGAACCGTTGTTGAGGATACACTCTTGGTAGCCCCTTGGTTCATCTGGGCAGTCAGTTGCGGTCAGCTGCTCAACAGTTGCACGTCTATTCGCCTATATTCGAATTATATATCTCCGTAGCCTTCGTTCGCCTTTGTCATCTATGGCCCGTGGTGCACCACATGTGCCACGCCGCTGATTTTGGATAGTGCCATTTTACCATGCACGGTATACTTTTACCACGGCGGCACGCGAACAGTTCACAAAATTAGCCGTTTCCGAAATGCTTCCACCCTTGGCCTGAAAGCCAATAATCATGCCCTTTTGGACGTCGTATAAATCGCTGTTTCTGCATTACGCCAACGATTGAAATGCTTTCCGATGCCCTAGGACATCCTTTATATACACTCCACTGCAATGTGCTGCCACCTGCCTTTTGTGATTGGTTATTTCACGTTGACGTCGAAAGTAGGTGGTGGTCACATTAATGTGACTGGACTGTGTATTTAAAACTCAGAAATAACTGAACGGAACGAATCTGTTTTGGTGACTACACCAGGAGAGTTTAATCGAAGAACATAATTTAAGTAATCCAAGGTTTAATCGGTAATGAGATGTAATCGGTTTTATTTCGTGATCAGCAAAATAAAGCTATAAATCTCAACGTAGTTACAAAGCACTTGAAAATTTTCTGTTTATCTGCATTACTTGTGAAAGGGGCCAACTTTGTAAACGAAAAAGCATCTGATCTATGTGACCTCAGCTATTGTTATTGCATTACATCTCAAGATATTGCATAACATCTCAGGACTAATTACAATATGGCGAACTATTATTGTTTTAAAAAAATGCTTAGATACTGTACTTTATACGAAATAAATCACCGCGATTGAATCATGGTGAAAAGAGAGTTTCCGTAAAGTTAACATCGGCGTTTAATTCATAACAAATATTTATTATTCCAATTAATTCCTCTAAACATCAAACACAATACCAAGCACAAGTCCATGTTTATATGAACTAATTAATATTAAAATGTAACAAAGTCCGGGAGTTTATACTTAAAGGGATTCATATTCACTTTTTTCGATCCTTTCAAACAGTCTAATTCTACTTTATGAGAACATATACAGGATTATTTTTTGCCATTTTATTTAATCATTTAATCTATCTTGGGATCCTTGTATCCTAGTACGATGTATCTAGTCACTAACAACACTGACTAGAATTTGATGGACAAGATGTATCGTCATCAGAAGTAAACTGACCAGATCTTGATCTCATCATCTTAAAAAAAAATCGGCAATATCTTGACGACAAGATATCCGTCGTTAGCAAATTTAGTCGGATCGTGTTGAACGAGATATCTCGTCGAAACCATTTGGAAGGTTAAATGGTAAGAAGGATGATATAAATGTGAATTCGCTGTTACGGTATGCACGTATATAAATTTTAACCAGCCTATTACGGGATGATGGACATCGACAAAATAATCTTTTCAAATCCAGGTTTCGAGGATTTTACTATTCCCTTCTTGCTGCACACATTTAGATCCCTTTTCCGAAAATTAACCCGTAGATTAATTACTGTCTGCTAACTGGACTTATAGGTTTTAAGGAGGCAGTGGTTTAATCTGGCACGGATTACGGAGTAATTAATGGATGCACAACTGAAATAAGACTTGAACAGCCAATACCGTAAAGCTAGACCTTCGTAACAACATACGACGGAGATTGGGTTGAATGTTTTGGATATTCTGGTTTTCAATTGAAAATGGTGCTTTGGCCCGAAGATAATTGTAATTGTAATTTTTTAATTAACGTCGTACTAGAGCAATATAACGGGCTATCGACGAAGGTCCGGGATCAATCCCCTAAAGGAAAGATCCGAGGACAACACTACGCAATTTATAACCACGGTCAGATGACGAAGCAAGATCTGAGATGGCACCCCACTATCCAAACTTCCACACCAACTCAACTTTTGTTCAGGGATTTAAAAGTTTAAAATAAAGATCTTAAAAATTTTTTTAGTTGTTCTTGAAGATACTAGACTACGAACTTTAAAAGGATTACAATAAGTGCATAAGAATGGACGCATATTGGATTGTCTAAGTCCTCAAATCAATGCAAAATGGTTGTACCGCAAATACTTTGAAAATAAATAACATTTAAACACTAAGCAAGTATTCAAACTTCGTCCCTGTGTGGGTGAAAATTAATTTTTTTACTTCGGGTTGTAGGGTTATTGGTAATTGATAATTTTTGGTTAAAGTCGTACTAGAGCAACACAACGAGCTATTGACGACGGTCCGGGATCAGTCCCTTAAGGGAAAGATCCGAGGACAACGTCTCGTAATTCTGAACCACGGTCAGATGACGATGACAACACCTGAGCTGACACCCCACTCTCCAAGCTTCCTCACCACGCCAAAGAGAGGATATTTGAGGCCACGACAGATTTACGTGCATCAGCCCCGTGTATACGACGGCCCTTGTCTGGACCTAGTTTCGAACTCACAACCTTACACGTTTGCTTATTTGACTTAACTCAGTTTTGACTCAACCCACCTACTGATGAGTTCTATCTTTAAATCTTACTCTTTCCTTTAAAAATTACTGATCCGTAAATATAAGCAGTGCTTGAAGTAGCTTGGCCCAATCTGGTCCCCTTGCCCCATAAATATCCAACCAACCGTAACTGAGATGGAGCAAAGCAAAAGGCCTCTTTTATCTCCCAAATCGATAAACTTAATGAGAAATGTTTAAACCAGGCCTTCTGGCTTGTGTTTTCTTCAGTACTAAACCCCCCCACGAAATGAAACAAGGTTATTCTCTTCCTCTCTTGGGAAGCGGCCAAGAAACACGACAACAGAGGTTGATAAATTATCACTTTCAAAAATTATTCCACAGTTGAAAGCGAGTAGTAGCGAGACTTGTTTGATCCATAGACATCTCATCACTTCCCATACAAAGTCTGGTGATTAATTGTAGCATACATATTTCGGGAAATAATTTTTCTTACAAAAATAGAGGCATTCTGGTTCTTTACACGAGTCACTTCGTGATAAATTATTTGGATGGAACATAAAAATGCATCTCCATTCTTGTCTTATCTGCTTTTTACATCTCAGCAAAACAAAAACAAAAAGTAGAAAACAGTTTTAAAAAAAATCTTTTTTTTTTGTGTCTAAGAGAATTCAGAACGTTTCATAGCTTTGGAAAAAGTTCAAGCTTTGCAAAGCATTCTTAGTTCAAAATTCTGCAGAAAACGTATTTAAACTTAATGAGACAGGCTATACAGGTATTAATGCTAGGGGAGATCGGGGCTAGTTGCTATAGTTTTTTTTCCAGTAATACTTTCAGCTAATATAACCAACGCTGCTGATGGAAGAACTCCTTGGCTACAAATTAATGAAGAAAACATCACCAAAATAGTATAGTTTACTCATTAAAAATAATCAAAAGTGAAAGTCTTCAAAACCAACTTACTCCTGATGCGGGACAGGTTGACATTACGCCAGGGATACGTTAGTATAGCATATATTGTGACGATATACTCGTCATTGGAAGAAAAGAAAACCAGACCTTGGGGGATAGACGAGATACCTCGTCATTAGTACAAAAGACTAGACCTACGGGGATAGAAGAGATACCTCGTCATTAGAACAAAAGACCAGACCTTGGGGGATATTCGATATACCTCGTCATTAGAAGAAAAGACCAGACATACGGGGATAGACGAGATACCTCGTAATTAGAACAAAAGACCAGACTTTGTAGGATAGACAAGATACCTCGTCATTAGAACAAAAGACCAGACTTTGTAGGATAGACAAGATACCTCGTCATTAGAACAAAAGACCAGACTTTGTAGGATAGACAAGATACCTCGTCATTAGAACAAAAGACCAGACCTTTGGGGATAGGCGATATACCTCGTCATTAGATCAAAAGACCAGACCTTTGGGGATAGGCGATATACCTCGTCATTAGAACAAAAGACCAGACCTTTGGGGATAGGCGATATACCTCGTCATTAGAACAAAAGACCAGACTTTGTAGGATAGACAAGATACCTCGTCATTAGAACAAAAGACCAGACCTTGGGGGATAGGCGAGATACCTCGTCATCGGAAGAAAAGAAAACCAGACCTTGGGGGATAGGCGAGATACCTCGTCATTAGAACAAAAGACCAGACCTTGGGGGATAGACGATATACCTCGTCATTAGAACAAAAGACCAGACCTACGGGGATAGACGAGATACCTCGTCATTAGAACAAAAGACCAGACCTTGGGGGATAGAAGAGATACCTCGTCATTAGAACAAAAGACCAGACCTACGGGGATAGACGAGATACCTCGTCATTAGAACAAAAGACCAGACCTTGGGGGATAGGCGATATACCTCGTCATTAGAACAAAAGACCAGACCTTGGGGGATAGGCGATATACCTCGTCATTAGATCAAAAGACCAGACCTTTGGGGATAGGCGATATACCTCGTCATTAGAACAAAAGACCAGACCTTTGGGGATAGACAAGATACCTCGTCATTAGAACAAAAGACCAGACCTTGGGGGATAGGCGAGATACCTCGTCATCGGAAGAAAAGAAAACCAGACCTTGGGGGATAGGCGAGATACCTCGTCATTAGAACAAAAGACCAGACCTTGGGGGATAGACGATATACCTCGTCATTAGAACAAAAGACCAGACCTACGGGGATAGACGAGATACCTCGTCATTAGAACAAAAGACCAGACCTTGGGGGATAGAAGAGATACCTCGTCATTAGAACAAAAGACCAGACCTACGGGGATAGACGAGATACCTCGTCATTAGAACAAAAGACCAGACCTTGGGGGATAGGCGATATACCTCGTCATTAGAACAAAAGACCAGACCTTGGGGATAGGCGATATACCTCGTAATTAGAACAAAAGACCAGACCTTAGGGATTAGGCGATATACCTCGTCATTAGAACAAAAGACCAGACCTTGGGGGATAGAAGAGATACCTCGTCAGTAGAAGAAAAAGGACCGTACCTTGATTTCGTCATCATAAAAAAAAATCGTCAATCACTTGATTACTACGAGGTATTTCGTCAATAGAAAAATTGGTCAGATGTCAATGAACGAGATATCTCGTCGAAACCACTTGGAGGGTTTAGATTCAAGGGAGCTGTGATTCAGTATGTTTGCCCATTGCGCTAGTAATATCATTGTTAGGCAATCCAGGCTAGATTCATTTCTCTTTCCTATAGATAAACTCTCCTTGTGTGTCAATTTACTTGATGGTGCATGGTGGAGTTTGGTCAAATGAGGCCCTTACGCCATAAAACCTTACCGAACTCAACTAATCCTTATAATTCGATATCTTTGTTATAATAAAACTCAAATCTGAATGATAACAATTGGTCATATCCGAATCCAAAGTTGCGTAATTTCAAATTCTGAAATGGCTCTTTTTCCTTTTAAAATTCAATACCATTTTTATAATAGAACATTTTGGAACGAAACGATATTCCACAAACATAAGCATATGAACATTCAGTTCAATTTCATGCTTCGTGTTCTGTTGGAAAAAGAAACCCGCGATAACATTTGATTTCCGAAGAATCACACACGCACGCAACAAGCGAAAGTTCAGTCTCCACATCCACACTATTCAAATGTCACGTTCCTCTTCTATAGAAAGAAAACATTACAATCCAAATACAAAAGCTAGTTTTTGGGATTTCTTCAAATGAGATACAAAGCAAAAACGTGATCTCTGTTACCTTTTTTCTTCGGAAAACTCCGTTGCAGGAAAAAAAGGTATATCTTTCTCTTAAAATTCGATGCTTTTATAATAATAGAATATCTGAACCTTAACGTTTACACTTTGAGATGTCATACACTAACTTATACATATTACATCTCTCTAAAATGGCGCTTTTTTTTAATTTGACACCTTTTTACACTGGAACATTTTGAAATGAAGCGATAATCAGCAAACGTAAGCGAAGGTACGTTCGGGCCAATTGCACCTTTCCTGTAGGAAAGAGGATATATTAAGAAGTATGAATTATTTTTTATACATAAAAGAAAACGTTTGGGTTCTGGGAATAGCTTTTGGGAAGGGTGGTAGATAGTTGAATTAACGTCTCATTGGAGCTACACAACGGGCTATTGGCGACTGTCCTGGATCCTAACCCGATGGGGAAGGATCTGAGAATAACCTCGTAATTTCAATTCGCGGTTAGATGAAAAGGTTAACATCTGAGCCAGTTTACTCACTAAACTTCCACACCATGCCAACGTGAAGACACTACCGATTTAGCGTGCACTACCTGTATTCGATCGGATCGAGTTTCGAACTCACAACCATCCGGTTGGTCAAAATTATTGGCATGGCGAGATTCATTGAGAATCATCAGGACTTGATTATCCAACGAGACTGAGAAAAACGAACTTTTTTCTCCCTTGCATGTTGTATATTGTATATATTTATAATGTAACCTAGTATAATGATTTAATATAATTACTGTATAGATGTAATGATGTATATGAGTAGTGTGCTCTAACATTCTGGGTAGACATGTCACCTCGGTGGCATGCTCTATTCATCTAACCACACTTATTTAAACTGGTACAGTGTCTCACTGCACTTGGTACGGGAGTGTGTGTTGGTATTAGTTTAGTTAGTTAGGGAAGAGGAATCCTCCATTACATGTATTACCGAAAATCAACAAGCGAAAGTTCTGCCTCAAATGTCACGTTCCCAATGCACAGAAAAAAAACTTACAGTCCAAAGTACAAAAGTCAACCTTTAGGATAGCGTTCTCCAAATGAGATACAAAGCAAAAACGTGATCTGTGTGTGTTTTCTCTTTCTCCCTCGGAATATTCCGTTCTAGAAAAAAATTAAGTGTTCATTTCAGTCGAATGTCTTCTCTTCTATTGATCCGTTATGCCACCCAAAGAACGCCGATTATCGTTCCGATCAATCGGTTAATTGAGAGGGCGGCAAGATCTCTTTGTTTAAGGCGGAAGACGTCTGTTCGTGGCTCATTCGATTACGAACTTTCAGCAGGTAGCATAATCGGAAGAAAAATGCAGTCGTGCTAGCAACTTTTAAGGATTTCGCCTTTTCAATGAGGCGAGCCTTTCCTTCTGCTTGGAAGAACCTCCATTACCCCTGATGAAAGTGTACATGCAGTTCACGGAATGGGCTTTTAGCGAATTAATGCAAGTTTCATTAAAGCCTCAATTGACCTAAACCTTTTTGAGAGTTTTCGAAGAAGCACTTTACCATGTTATACGTCTTGTGCGCATATCTATCTATTATAGGTCTATATATACAATTGATCACAAAAGTATTCGACCACCTCACGTTTCTAACTAGTTTGATGTATTTTAAACTGATGTTCTTGAAATTAGGATTTAAAATTTGACCAGATGAAAGTTCTGTCTTTTTATTTTAATCTCTTTTATAAAAATAAGTGAATAATGTTGAAAATTCTTGTGAAAAATATTTGATATTTAACAACCTATGAAATAAATTAAAAAGACGGTGACCACCTCCAGTAAAAAAGTAAAAATGCATAACAAACACATGAAAACGAATGTCTAGGATTGTTTTTACCCCCCCCCCACACTTTTATTGCTTTAAGACTAAATATCATTGATTACACCAGATATTCAGTCAAACTGGAAACAATTTCCTTCTACTCTGTTTGAAGATAGATTTCGAATTCACTATTTTCTGACAGAAAAATTATGAGTGCTTCATCTTTCCTCACAACGGTAATAATAGGGTGTAATTCTTTAATTTGAAATATTTGTACAACAGACGTTTTGCTCTAATATATGTCAACCCAATAGGACCCTTACATCATTACAAAACATATTACATTGAACGCGAATATTACATTGAGTGAACTAACTCAGGTTTGAGTTTCACACAATTTTCTTTTTTATATAAAGTATCAAGTAATTCAATTTAGCATTGGAAATAGATTTTGAAGAAAACTGTGAAGAAAGTTTGAATGAGAGATCGCAATGTAATATCTGCATAACTGTCAAATGATGATCTTTTTCAGTAATGATATAAGGTATGAGGTAATTTTGACCCATGGTCAGATGACGTGGTTTACAAATGAAACTCACCAGGTCAAAATATTGCTGGGAGAAACGAAAGGGAGGGGATTCTATTCCCTAAGCTTTAACTTGCTAAATATATGTTTCTCAAGAAATCTAGCCATGCCAAGAAAATATAACCGAATAGACATCAGCAGTTACCATATTCAAAAAGATAATCATATTATGTTTAAAAAAACGCTCAAAAATTCATATCTTGAAAATATTGACTTGCATTTCACTTAGAAATTGACGATATATTCCTACTTCTACAAAGGTCAAAAATATAAACATTTTGTAATTTCATTAAATAAAATGCAATTTGTTTGCCGATAATCTGTTCAAATCTGACAAGTTGTGTCGAAGATAGTAAACGTAGATTTGAAGTGGAAAACCGGGACTGGTGTTGGTTTGTGTAATGTATCGAGCAGAAATATGAAGGTTCAATGATTTAGTGGGAGTATTTAACAACTATTTTAAACTTTGAACGATTTAAGTGCAGTTTGGTAAGATCAAACTCATAATTTTATTGATTAAACACCTGTGGTTGTAGCGTGATTCCGTAGACTTCGAACGGCACCACTTACTCAGTTCTCCCTCCAAGTAATCCAAAGTTACATTGGCCCAAAGCCCGCCCTACACCGTAGAATTGCGGACCCCTTTCCCATGCTGAGTGCGCTTGCGAACTTCGTCCGAAACTCGTATCAGGTACGCGTATCCTGTATCTGCACGCGACTATCAATATTTAACTCTCTCTCTCTCTTCTGGATGTCTTTGTTCTGAAACTATCTTACACACTTAACCTCAATATTAGTATCTTGGTAATAAATCCAAGAGTTGCAACAAGAGTAAATCAAAGATTTCGTAATAAATCCAAGAGTTGCAAAAGGGTTGAAACTGTTTAGACTTGTGGGCAAAACAGTTGCAACCTCTTTTGTAACCTCAACTTTTCCTGTATGACCCCCAGTACTATTCCGATTTTAAAGACATATCACTTCAAAAACCTGAACACCAAAAAACCATCTTTTTGCTTTCGTCGAAACCAAACAAATTGAAATATCCACCATATGGTTTTGGAAACAACTTCAAATAAAAGATGATTTCATCAAGCAGATAAAAAGATAATTTCAACAACCAGAGTTTTATTTGATGAATCCAATTAGACTAGAGTCGTAATTTAATCCACATCACCCCCTTTTCCTTTGCAATCTCCAAACCGCTACGGTCATATTTACTTCAAAGCGCTTCTGGCGTCGAAAATACTCTCACGATTCGTCTGAAAGAGTGTAATTTCGAATCTCATTTTGAAAATTGCGAAAACACAAGAAAAAGACCTTATCCTAGTGCCTCGTAAAGCGTGATTTTCTTCCTTTCAGATACATAACTGAGTAATTATGTCTCGAAAAGATCGCCTTCTCCGTAAATGTCAAAGATCCGCAGCATAAAGTACATAAAAAAGCCACGATATAAATCTGTGTTTTAATTTTCTCCACCGCCGTAACATGAGAGAGGATGATAGCATGACATAAAATGAGCAGAAAACATTAATAATCGTGAACGGATGTCCCTACGGTGACAGTTTGCAATATCCTAGACAGAACTGTCGTATAAAGTTGAAGTAGTAGTTAATCTTGTGGACTTGAGAGAGGAAAAATACCGAATGGGATATTGAAACGATTTTTCCTACTTTCCAGGAATTCGACTGGAGTAGAAGAATATTTATGATTGGAAAAGGGTATCTCAGCGAACGATTTAATGTAAAATTACTATTGCTTGGATTTCAAAGATTTGACTATTAATATTGTATACGGCCCCCTAATTAAAAGATAGTTTAAAAATTTTCTTAAGAGTTTCATTGTTTAAAATAAACTAGGGGGCCCGCCCCCTGCTCGCTAAAGCTCGCCAACCCCCGGAGGATTGCTTTGCAATCCTCATTGGTTCGCTGCGCGAACCTATGCTCGCTTAGCTCGCATCAATGAAGACATGTGTCCTAGCAGAAAGGATTGTTTACAAAATATGATATTCCAAAATATTTTTTTCAAATGTAAATTAGCTGTATTACAGAAAATTTATATACAGTACCCTGGAACCAGAATTCAAATGAAAACTTTGAGCAAATTTTGAGTCGAAATGTGAGCGCTTCTTTGGAAATTGAATACCCAGCATGTTGTTTGTGTGTACATTTCTAGCACTCTCGAGTCACCCACACTTTTTCATTGAGTTAGTTGTCGAAAGTTGTAGTGTAAGCGTCTTGTTGAACTATAATTGTTGGCCCTGAAAAGGACCCTTTTTTAAATGGCCCTGAAATTATCCTCCGTCTTCTTTGATTTCTAATTATAAACTGCAACAGTTCGACTCAAATTCATTTTTTTAATAAAATTTTATCCGATAACGCTATAAATTCAATTGAGGCGCGAGGCTTCGTGGTAAACAAACAACTGTACAATGTTGCCAAAACGCGATAACAAATAACGTCTTTTTTGCGTGCCACGTAAGAGAATTATATGTATAGAAAATTACAAAAAATAATTGCAAAACAGTAAAAAATTTTGATCTAAACTTAAAGAGTAAGAATTTTGCCTTATTTAAGTGAAGCTTGAACTTTGCTTACTGACATTTTTTTTTTATAAAGGGACTTAATATGAAAATAATTTTTAGGTTATCGAAATTCGAGCCGTAAATGGTAAGGGATAGTAATAATTTAAACTTTCTGGTGATTGTCTTGACGAAAAACACGTTATTACGAAAGATGACCAGATCTTGATGGACAAAATATCTCGTCATTAATAAGGAAACTGGCCAATCTTGACCTCGTCGTCTTAAAAAAAATTTACAACATCTTGATAAGATCTCTTTTGTCATCAAGATGGTGAGATCTTGAAGGAAGTCTCTTCGAAACTACTCGGAGGGTAAGATACCACGGAGGATACAGGAATTCCTAATCGCATTGCAGCTTTAGACGCTGTCCTAGTCCCAATCTCTGTTTCAGATACCAGGTTTTTAATTTGGGATGCCATACCATTTTCACTGGACTCCATTAACGATGGTATTCAGCTTCATGGATGATACTCCACAATCGACCTGTTTCTTCAAATCGTGAGGCAAGTTATAAGTAGCCCCAAACAAATAATATGGCTTTTTTTTTAAAGATTTTCCTCGTATCTGAATGTTTGCAAAGTTTTTGATTCTCCAATCACACGTAGTAAGACCTCATTAGCAAGATTATCTTTACTAAACGTAACATTCTGGCCAAAAAGTTGTTCTCACACGAATTTACTAATGAAACAAGTGAAGAATCCATACAAAAGAGCTCTTTAACCTTTTGACTAAGGCTATAGATATAACAATGGCGATTCTATCTTGGCGCGACTCTCTTAACTTTCAAGATACAACTGATGAACGGGCCGTTGTCTAAATTCTATCTAACTCCCGGTGCACACATCCGGTTTTTCAACGTGCAGCGCCGCTCAACGCAAGTGCGGTCTGAGATACATTCGATCCAATGGAGCAGTGTACACATGCCTCCAGCGCCGCTGGGGCGACGCACGTCCAACTTGCGTGCAAATTGTACCGCAGTTCCACACGGCGCCGCACATGAGTCTCCATTCTGAAGTACCTTGTTTTCATAAACAAATGGAATGTAAATAATAATTAATAAATGGTTGTATCCAGTAATGTCTATTTTGTTTCAAAATATTTTTTTTTTACTCCAAGTAAGCGAAATAAACACGTTTTCTTCAATAGAATATTTATCGCAAATGGCGCAAAATGAGTTCGTGAGTCATTTCAAGGTTATGTGTGCATAGTTGGACTTCGGTGCCGCAGCGGCGCCGCACGGTGAAAAACCGGATGTGTGCACCGAACCTAAAGGTGCGATTCCTATAGCGAGTCTGACGCAGAGCACTGCTACAAAGGGATGTTACAGGTTCATTGGGGGTCAATTACATCATTCCTAAACCGATTTTTACAGGTAATACATCACATTAAAGAAACCAAACTGTTCTTTTAAATGAGCTATAAAACATGAAAATCAGTTAAGTAATGAAAGTGCTGCAATATGTGTTTAAGTCGGGTCGATTATGGAACTGTTTCCCACAATGCGTCAGTTACGGAAGTGCCAACTATTCGCCAGCCGTACTGCAATAGACGCACTGCGTCAGCCGCATGCGTCAGACGCGCTATAGGAATCGCCCCTTTAGCGCGAACATGGTACAACTGTTGTACCGGCCGTAGTCTAAAGGCCCGTTTAAGATTCTCCGTATGTCCGTATGCGTAGGCTCCGCCTTAACGCATACGAAGCTACAGAGAGGGTCTGCGTAATCCCGCCCATTTGTCAATCACGTGGTTCTACTCTATCATTGGTTCGACGCATGCGACGCATACGGAGAATCGTAAACGGGCCCTTAAAGTTAAAACACCCCAATTTGCGTTCTTCCGGAATTATTCAGGTAAACGCCACCTATTGGGAATTTCATAAACCACATTTTTTTACCTGTCACAAAAATCTCCCGTCCTGACAACACTAAGGCCCGGTGCACATATCCGTTTTTTCAACGTGCGGCGCCGCTGCGGCACCGAAGCCCAACTATGCACACATAACCGTGAAATGACGCAAATTCTCATTTCGCGCCATTTGCGATAAATATTCTATCGAAGAAAACGTGTTTATTTCGCTTACTTGGAGTAAAAAAAAGAATATTTTGAAACAAAATAGACATTACTGGATACAACCATTTATTAATTATTATTTACATTCCATTTGTTTATGAAAACAAGGTACTTCAGAACGGAGACTCATGTGGGGAACTGCTGTACAATTTGCATGCAAGTTGGACGTGCGTCGCCGCAGCGGCGTGCAATTGTATTCTCTAATTTGTGGCTTGTATTCTCTAATTTTCTTGTTTCTGTAAAGGATATCTCCTCAAGCTATGACAGGGGTTTCGATTCTGCTCAGAGTTACGCCGTGTGGGCTGCTTTTTAAGTTAGGGCTAAAAGAATGTGTGTAATGAATTGTCTGAGAAAAACAACAGCGAACCTAGTTGACTTATAAGGTTGTCTAAAGTTAAGCTTAAAGTTTATATTTTGATTTCAAACCAATCTTGGAATCCCCAGTTATTAATGTTACTCCACGGTATTGGTATTCAGGTAGGGCTTTGTAATCTCGAAAGTGATGCGTTATCGAAGAATAAATGCATTCTATCAGGCATCTCTTTTTCTCTCATATTTTGTTTTAAATTCTAGATTTGAAAGGAGGGGAATTGAATGTGGGACATTAAAATCGACTGAGAACACATTCCATGTAAAGGAAAATCATTCAATTTCTGAATAGGCACACCAAAAGAAACGAGTAGACATTTCTTGCTGAATGAAATTATATTTTTTTAATCGATCCTGCAGTCTTTACTTGAATTATATATTTGAGAACCCCATAACTCAGTTTTTGTCGAAATCCAGTTTCCATTAACAATCGATTCTTTAGGGGTAGACGCAGTTTAGAGGACAAACCTCTGAGTAAGGTCACTCCACGGCGTTGGACTATATAGAAGTTTTCGTTTATTCGAGAAACCTCAGTGTAACTTTGCAGTAGCGGTAGTTAATTAACGTTACACTGGAGCAATATAACTGCCTATTGGCGACGTTCCAGGATTAATAACGAAGGGAAAGATACTAGGACAACGCCACGTAATTTTGAGCCACAGTTAGGTAACGAAATCATCACCTGAGCCGGTAATACTGTATACAAACTTTGAAACCACGCCGACGTGATGATATTTGAAGCCACGTCAGAAGCGTGCACCTGCCCCCATGTACACGACTATCTTCGGTTAGACCTAGTTTCGAAATCGGAACTCTCCTTTTACTAGTGATGCGACATCGACAGCAAAACATCGATGTTCAAAATTAAAACATTGATGTAGATAATACATCGCCCCCAAACGATCGATGTTTTTAAAATTCAGTGTATTTAAACTTTTTCCCCCATTTCTTAAAACTGGTTTAGCAACTAGTGATGCGACATCGGCTCCAATACATCGATGTTTTTTATGAAACATCAATGTTTTGAAAACATCGACATCAACGTCGCATCCCTACTTATCAGACCCTTCACCCTTGGCCACTTTGGTCTAAAAGTATGTTCAATTTGCTGCTTATGAAAATTATGCTACTTGGTTATTTTTTAAATTTTTATAACGGTACTTTTTCATTTAAAAATAAAACATCGACAACGTAAAAACATCGACAAGAAAAAACATCGATGTTACAAAAACATCGACTCCAATACATCGATGTTTTGAAAACATCGATATCGATGTCGCATCCCTACCGTCTACTAGTCCGTTTCTCTTCCAACTGTAACACCCGAGCCCTCTTGTAGTACAGAAACCCCAAAAAAGTCACATTTAGGGTTCCTCTACTGCAAGCCTGTGTCATTAATATGAACTATCATCCGTTCACTTTCACAAAAAAGGCATTCTCATAGAAAAAATGGCATTTGTCAGCCGTTGTTCCTTGTTACCTATGCTGGGAATATTTACCCGATACCAGAAGTATTTTATCTTCGCTAAATAATTGTTCTTTCTCCATTCACAATCGATCTTAAGGATGAGCGTATCTCCTTCTTTCTGTGTTATGAAAGGAACGGAACAAAAAGCCCAACGAAGTATGTTTATTTCTTCTTCAATATAATGAATCGAACGTGGGACGATCAAGCACTTGCTCATTTTCTTCGACACGTGTGGGGTGCAAAATAAAAATCATATCCTTGATAGGATGTGTTCTGCGTTAGAACTTTTGAACAATAGTTCCCAATCCAGGGGCATTCGGGGCCGCGGTAGCCCAGTTGAAAGAACAACGGTATTGTTATTTTTAATTAACGTCACACTGGAGCAACACAACGGGCTATTGGTGACGGTTCGAGGACAATTCCACTTAATTTTGAACCACAGTCAGATGGCGATGTCACAAATGAGCAGGCACCCCACTCTCCAAACTTCCACTCCACGCCAATGGAAGAGCATTGGATTAGCAACCATTAGAAACCAACTACTTTCAAGTCTTCTAAAACCTAATTCAACATTCAAGCCTTCAGTGGCAACAAAATAATCACATTTTAAAATAATTTTAACATTGAAAGCGAGATTATAACTTGCGAAATCTAGTAGAACATATTAGAGAATACTACTTTTAGATATCCTATTTTCTCTAAAGAATTCTACTTTCAGCTATTCTACTTTCCTTTTATAATTCTATTTTCAGATATTTTACTTTCCTTTTATAATTCTACTTTCAAATATTCTATTTTTTCTAGAGAATTTTACGTTATAGATAGTGTGTGTGTGTGTGTGTACTTTCAAACAGTTTTTCTGGATAATTTTGCTTTCAACCACTTTTCAATAGAATTCTACTTTAATATACTATACATATTTTCACTGGAGAATTCTACTTCCAGACACACTACTTTTTCTTGAGAATTCTACTTTCAAATATCATATTTTACTAGAAATTTCTATTTACAAACATGCTAAGTTACTAAAGAATTCTACTTTCAAATATCATTTCATAAGAAAATATTCGATCTTAAAAAGTATTCTGCTTCATTAAAGAATTCTACTTTCAAATATCATTTCATAAAAAAATATTCGATTTTAAAGTACTCTACTTCATTAAAGAATTCTAGTTTTTTTTCCCTATTATACTTCACTAAAGAATTCTACTTTGAAATATTCTACTTCACTAAAGAATTCTACTTTAAAATATTCTACTTCACTAAAAAATTTTACATCAAATTTTATAATTCACAAAAGAATTATACCTTCAAATATTCTACTTCACTAAAGAATTCGACTTTGAAATAACATATTTCATTAGTGAGAATTCTACTTTTAAATAACTTATTTCATTAGTTAGAATTCTACTTTACTAAGTATTATACTTTTCTACTTCACTAAGAATCCTACTTTCAAATATTTTACTTCACTTAGAATTCTACTTTCAAATATTCTGTTTTCTAAAAAAAATTCTGAAATTATTTCTTTTGAAATTTTTTTATTCAGAATTCTGTTTTTAAATACAATTCTACTATCACTAGAGAATTCTACTTTCAGATATTCTATGTTTACTAACAGCAGCATCCTACCATTTTCCCTCCAGGTCTCAGTACCAAGTTAGACGACGTACCTCGAAACTAGATGAGATCCCCCATGTTTAATATGCACTTAAATGTATTATTATTTTCCTTTTCACACTCTCTAAGAAATTTGGTTGTATTAAAAATACTATGAGGTTTTTAATTTTTTAAGAATCAATTAAGATTTTACAACGAAAATAGATACCACTTCACTTTGCAGTTCAAAATTAACTCATTTCCGAATCCTTTTTAATCTTGAACCCCAGTAGAATGTTACCGACAACCCTTCTCCCCATGGATAGTAGCTAATCTATTTAATATGATAATCGTGTTTAGAAGCATTTTGATTGTAGTCACAATCAAATTAAAATTTTGAGTTCCGTAGAGTATTTCTAAATAGATAAAGCATATCCAAGCTCATAATTTTATGTAAAGCAGGGAATGAAGCTCCAGAATTCGTTAATTATGAAATATTATTTCAAATTATAATTAAATTGCAAACGCAGGTTACTTCTGGCCAATGGTAAAATTTAATGAAGCACCCATTTCTTCACGAAGAATTATCATTTATGTACTCTCAGTATTTTCTTTAGTGTAGACAGAAAAGATCGATACCAGATCATACTATCATAGATGAAAAGACTTAACCCTTCTTTGCATGATTTTTTCTTTATTGGTGAAAAAAATCAAGGTGATATAATTCATGTTCAAAATTAAAGGAAAAATGGTTAAAAAAATCTTAGTATATATTTATAGTATAAATTTAGCAAAAAACAATATGATGGTATCATGTGGTATTTTTTAAATTAAACGCAAACGTTTTCATAAATTGCTCTAAAAATAACAGAAACACATGTTACAAACCTTTCTTCCACTCATTTTCACTTTTTTAGCAATAGAAACTCAAATATAATAAAACAAAATAAAAAACGAAATCATACGTTTATTGCAACTACAACAAACAGCGGAATGACAACTTCAAGCTCGTTTTACTGATAGTGACACTTCTTATTTTTGACAGCTATGTTTTTTTTTATGCAATGGACATTAAAAAGGTATCCAGACACGATCAACTTAAAGTGAACTTGTTCTTTTATATAATTATTGGGCATTCAATGTTATGATGGAAATTTCCACCATTATGCAAAGAAGGGTTAAGATGTCTTTCACTCTTAAAAAATTACTTCTTTTTCAGTTGTTTTTGAAATCCATTATTTAATTTGAGATTCCGTAGAAACAAAAGAATGAAGCATGGAAATACCTTGTTTGAGAGGCTACTTTACATTTTCTCACATTATAACTACCAGAAAAGAAAGGACCCAAAATGTAGAATGAACTTTGAGTTGAAATTATTTTCCGGCACTCAGAAACGGTTCTTCTCATTAAAGGATGGCGTTTGAAGTAATGAAGTCACTGAGTTCGCAATTATAATCAATCTTAATCAACAAACTTCAGGGTGGGGTTGCAATTAAAATAGACTAGAAAACACCTTACGCCCTTCGATCACGATAGAAGTAATGGGGATACACTTTACGTAGACATCCGCTCATCAGGAATATTACCTGACTGATCAAATAGATTTTCTCTAGTACTGCCGTATATGTATGATTCAGTATAAAGTTGCGTACTCAGGGGCGTTCCAGAGATATGAACTCTCAACCTCAACAAGCCAAATTCTCTTTCCTTTACCCTCTCTCGTCTATAATTCGCAGATTACTACAGTTTGCTACAGTTTACGCAGATTACTACGACTCCTACAGTTTGTTAGACACAATGGTCTTTGGTTGTATTCTTACATGCAACCCTCCGGTTGCTAATCCTTTACACTTCCAACCGAGCTCCCGTGACCCAGTTACCTAAATCAGTGACCGTAAATGACATTGCTTACAGCAGACCTTATCCCTGCACACTTACCACCCTTTAACAAATGGACATACTCGGGTGACACGAACCTATTCGAGGTTGCCTGTAGATTCTCAAAATAATTCTACCTTAACCACAAAATAACAATCAATTCTGAAACAAAATAACAGCTAAATAATGTTATTAGTAACAGGCAGTCTGATGGATTCTGGATTGTGTCCTAGTCGCTTTAGCTGGCGCATACAGTGCGGTGGATCCTGGATTAAAGGCTGAAATGGAGGTTTGTCAAACCTGTACATATTCATCCCATTAGGATATCTTTCCTACACGTCTTATCTGTATAGATTTAATAAAGCGTTTTAAGCGTCATATCGTAAATGGGTTCGACTTACAAGTGACATTTGTATCGCGATACGACGTGTTTGGCGTGTGTTGCACGTTAAACCATGTGTACTGTTCAATATGCATGACTGTATCGGTTTTTTTACTGACAAACTGACATCCAAGTAATTCAACAGTTGTGGCATTGTTAGTGGAAACCCCCATCCACCGCGACAAGTGAAAATCGGCTTTTAATTGTCCTGAGGCCAAAAACCGCATAAAAAGCAACAATTAAATTGGTTTTTAATTGCCCTGAGGCCAAAAACCGCATAAAATGCAACAATTAAATCGGTTTTTAACTGTCCTGAGGGCAAAAACTGAATATAAAGCAACAATGAATTTCGGTTGTTAATTATCTCCAGACTTGCGCAAGACATGTTTAATAGGCTGTTAACTGTTTTCTGCCACAAGTTGAAACCGAGAAACAGCATCAAACAAATCGGAGTGTCTCAGAGGTCACGTTGTGAATGTGTTGCGCAATGCGTTCCTTCAATTCATCTAAGTTTTGAAAACGGACCACTGAACACAACATTTTTCAGACAACCCTACAGTCAGAAGTCACAAGGATTAAGATCAGGTGATCTTTACGGCCAAGCTGTTGGAAAATGACGGCTGATAATTTTACCATTTTCGAAATGCCTCTTGAACAGCTGCTTCGCTGGCCTTGCAATGTGCGGAGGAGCGCCATCTTGCATAAAAATAATGCTACCCACACATGCACGATGTTGAAGTGTTAGAATGATGTGGTTGCGCAAAAGACTCTCATAGCGTTTACCATTGGCGGTATAGGTAACAGGAACCGCACGACCCATCTCCTCGGGAAAAAAATGGTCCTACGATAAACGATGGCGTCAACCCTCACCACACAGTTACCTTTGCACAGTAAAGAGATACTGGTTCATGTGCAAACGGATTTTCTGTTGCCCATATTCTGCAATTCTGAGTGTTGACATGTCCTTGGAGATGGAAATGGGCTTCGTCTGTCCACAAAATGTTCCATGGCCATTTATTATCCACTTCCATGTAAGCAAGAAATTCTAGAGCAAAAGTTTGTCTTCCTGGCAGGTCAGCAGGAGGCAACTTCTGAACACGAGTAATTTTGTATGGATAGCATTGCAGGATGTTTCGTACAATTTTATGAACCGTGTTCAGAGGCATGTTCAAAGATCGGGCGATTCCCCGTGCACTGCACGTTTGCACACCACTGCTCGTCTCTTCCTGTAATGTTGTGGCCATATCTTCTACTGACGTCGAAGCAATTGGTTTTTGCCAGATTTCACTTCAAAAGAACCTGTCTTTTCAAATTTCTTAATAATTTTATCCATACCCTTAGCAGACATAGGACCACAGCCTTTTATCATACCCTTCACTGTCTGGAACTTCAGAACTACTGGCGCACAGTCACCGTTCTTGTAAAAGAGCTACACAAGCAGAGCGCGATCCTTCACTGAGAGAGTCATGACGAGCTTCTCAGATGCAATATGAGAAAAAAGCCACGTACCCCATGTTTTTATAACAAATGCAATGTGTTGTGGGCATGACACGTCTTTTATTTTGCATATTATGACACTTAAAACGCCATCTATTGCTAAAATAAGGAACTATTTTGTTTCTTATGCCATACCATTTCCTCCTTCGAGTATATTCAGTTCAAATTTCAGGTCACTCTGAGCAGTGGTTCTTTTTTTTTACAGCTTTCTGAAAGTTAAAAAGGTTGTACATTTTCTTACAAAATAAGCTTTCATTCACTAGATTGAACCTTTAGGTCCATAGGTACAGGAGACTTAGTAAGTGTAACATCATGAAAAATTGTCCAATTTTTCGAGCTTAAAATTGTTATACATGCTAAAGTATTGCAAGTTGGAAGCTACAAACTTCCATAACTTCTTATATATGACTGTGAAACAAATTAGCCGTCAAAAAAATCGGAGGGGGTCAGATCGAAAATTACCCTTTTCTGTGTGGTTTCACATGAGATATATGTCCAGTATAAATACAGAGTTTCGACGGAATATTTGTACCCATATATGTACAATACAATCGCGAAAAAACCCGACCTCCTTTATTGCAATCATATCATTCATTCTAGAGCAAATTCAAAGGTATCATTCAATAGAGAATATCGAGCAAAATAACTGCATATGGAGACGTCTTCATATCAAATTTTGCACAAACAAAAAAGTTTCTAACGGAAACATGTTTTGTTGCCATAAACAGATTCATTCTGCATAGTTAAATTTGTTTAAATGTGATATTTCATGACTTTACCATCTTTATATCCCAAGATATTCAATCCTAAAGTTGGTGGCAACTTCAGGAATCATCTCCACGTAGAAAATCGCTATTCATAGATCGAGATTATTTGTAGTTATCGCTACCCGAATTCTTAATTTGAACACTATTTCAGACGTATTTTTCAGAGATCCGAGAATTATTATATTTAAGCACGGTGCACACATTCGGTTTTTCAACGTTCGGCGCTGCTGCAGCAACGCAAGTGCGGTCTCAGATACATTACATCCAATGGAGTAGTGCACACATGCCTCTGGCGCTGCTGCGGCGACGCACGTCCAACTTGCGTGTAATTTGTACCGCAGTTCTACAAGGCGCCGCAGCTCGCCGTATACGCTTCTCCGGTCTGAGGTACCTTGTTTTCATAAATAAATGGAATATAAACAATAATTAATAAATGGTTGTATCCAGGAACGTCGATTTTGTTTCAAAATATAATTTTATTACACCAAGTAAGCGAAATAAACACGTTTTCTTTGATATAATATTCATCGCAAATGGCGCGAAATGAGTAATTGCGTCATTTCACGGTTATGTGTGCATAATTAAGCATCGGTGCCGCAGCGGCGCCGCACGTTGAAAAATCGGATTTGTGCACCGGGCCTTATTATGCGAGTGCAAACGATTTGAAAATTACATTTTTATATTTTTTAGGTATGTCCAAATGATCCGAGAATTAATATCCGAGGTTTGTCAGTCATTTTTGAGACTTATGGATGCCCCCTAAAATCGCAATTATGAGGAAATTTAATGTAGCTCAAAAACGAACTATCGGAATGAGCTGGAAATTTTCAGGGCCATACTAGATGTCCTTCTGAATCGATTCCCGTCAAAATATCCTCACATTCCAATTCCCAATAATTTCAAACATTAACTTAATAATTATAGCATACTACATACTGTTAATTAAATACTAGGTTTATTTTTATTTGGGTTGTTTAACAGTAAGATGGTGCAAAATATCAGCGCTATAGAAATATCATTTGAAAGACATCCGTAAAAGTCTAAGAAATTGATTTTTCATCAGGAGCTCCAATCTTCATGGATCTTCATATCTTCGAAACGGTAAGACCTAGTGACAAGAAATTTGGTATCTGAAGTTTAATTTTGATATAGATTTGAAATTGTGTGTCAAAATAGGGAATTTCCATTGGAAATTATGAAGGTGGGAGCTCAATTTAATATGAAGACGACCCCTTATGCAAATGTTATGCATTTGAATTTATAGAAGACGTTAGTGCCTATCAAATGCCATGTTTGAAGATACAGATGGTGGGAGTGTTCCTGCCGCGATACGCGTTTGTACGGTTTTAATCGTTCTGTCACTTGTCTTGTCTTTCGAACACAATTTCAGCACTTTAACAACACAAATAATAAATTTCGAATTAATATATTTTGCTGTTTGCTCAGTGTTAGAAAGTACGAGTTCGAGCTCGCGATTGATGCTTCAATTTAAACTGCATACTTTTAATATTTATTGAGCGTGCAACTTTTCCGCGTGCATTTTTCGTTTACCTAGATTCCTTATTACAAAATTGGAATTGGAATTTTAATTTGAAAGAACGGTAAAATTAGATTTCAGAATGGAGTTCAGCGGTCGGCGTCGAGTAAATATGCGGTTTTAATAAATGCCTTGTATTTATTAGTAGTTTTGAATTTCTACATGCACCATTCGAAATTAAATCCACTCTAGAAGTTTATAAGACACTTCGAGTCCTTACGTACAAACAACAGCGGACCGTGAACAATAATTAGATCAAATGACAAACGCTACGTTCAACAACATTTAAAAGTAACCCCGAAATATCTCATGTAATAACATTGGGACAGAAGTAAAATATTTGAAGATTCTATTTTGTTTGTTTACACTGAAAATCCCTCTTCTACATATCGCACCCCGGTAAGAGAAGTGACGCAACTCAAAATTGCAGAATTTGAGAAACATCAACTTAAAGGATACTATAAACCTTATATTGTATAAGCTTCTTTTAAATTTTAGGTGAGTATTTACAGTGGTAACTTCAATTATACAGAGGCTGTTCACACATTTTTTAGACAATGTATATTGTATTCACAAAACTAAATTACATAAAATTCTTGTGTTTTAAATGTTCTATTTGATAGCCCTTATTCTGAACTTTCTTTCGACACCGTAATTTCCAGGATAATAATTCCTTTTGAAGTGTTAGAAGAGGTATTCTATTCCATTCCTCTTGAACAGCTTTCCAGAGTCCTGTAAGGGTTGTGGGACGACGTTTGGATAATGCAGATTTTAAAAGTCCGAAAGCACAAAAATCCATAGGTCCATCGGGAGATTTAGTAGGGATATCAGTGAAGGGTATGGTCTTGATACCAGTTTTTTGTTCCATTTCTTTTAGGAAATTTTTCACTTTTTTTGCGGGGGTGCGATATGTTACAAATGGCTGCTCTGCGAAGTGCGACTTTAATTGTCTAACACGAATACTTTAGTTATGAATGGTATAAACGCGCAAAGCGTAGCCATGTTGATAGTAACTCAAATTTTAATGTGAATTCGTGGGTAATAATTATAAGAGAAAATAATAGTTCTTTAACTGAAGTGGTATTTTGCGTCTTCTAGAGTTTGTTTGTGTTTTTCAATGAAAAAATTCCACCTATAGGCTGCCAAAGAGTCTAAAACTCTCATCAATGTATAAATAGTTTTTATCGTATCGATTTCTACTTCAGTCTACAAACGAATACAAACACAACCTCCAAGTTACGCCCATTATGCGCCATATCTGCGTTAAATTTAGTCGCGCATCCCAGATATACTTTGGTCCCCTTTCACTCTGTGGTGGCTTCGATTTATTTCAAACACTGACTACACCATGTCTGACATGTTTTTCAGGGAACGGGGGGTCTCGAGTGCCGAAAGGATGGACCTAGCCAGATGGAAACGTGCCAGAAGCTCCCGTTATGCTCCAAAGACTTTCGGGATAATTGGGATCAATAGGAAAAGCCTTGTTTTTTTCCCGACCTGACTTCTCCTGGGACCTTCAGACCGCGAGATACGATTTGTATTTCCCTTGGTCCACAGAAACAAAGTTATCCTCTGAATGTAGGAACCGTAGATGAGTAATAGATGAAAATATTAGGTGTCCACTCTTATGGTATGAGATAATACTGCTTCGCATCCGCCATCTCAGATCTTATATTTTGAATGTATCGAGAGAGATAGAATCGCTATGTAGTTTACCCACTAGGTTGGTAGGTAGTAGATATAACGTCGCACTGAGGCGACACAGGAAGCTATTGGGGCTGTCCGGGATCATTTCCGAATGGAAAGATCAGAGGACGACAGTTCTTAATTTTGAACTACTGTCATAGGGCGAGGATAACAACTGAACTGGCGCCACACTAAACAAACTTCCACACCGCACCAACGTGGGGATATTTGAGGCCAGGACAGATTTAATGTGCGCCTGCTCCCATCTACATGACGGTCTTTGGTTGCGTTGAGTTTCGAACTTGCAATCCTCCGGTCGCTAATCGGCTACTCCATCAAGCGGTCTGATGTGGTATGTACCGGATGAAATGGAGTGATGACAATAAGAAATGGTTGCGTAAAAGAGCGATATCTTTGGGTTTCACCACTACAACATTTATTCTATAACATCCTACAGCTTAGCAGATATTTACAGCAAAGTTACAGATATTTGGGACAAGAAGAGTTCGGCAGAGGTTAGTAGGAATGTGTCCTCGCTCTCATGTCGCAATGGTCTCTGGACTTCCACCATCCTAGGTCACTTTCAGCTGAAAATCATATGTCGATGAAATCTTGAGTGTTCTCAAGGGGCTTGAGATTATTTCGTAATGTCAGTGTAACGTCAGATTAAGAGGGTTTATTTCAAATGCCCCTAACTTTATGACTGAAGCAATGTCAAATGGAGTGCTGTAAGAGTACTTCTAGGGTTAGTTATGGACAGTTGATCACATGAAAAGAGATTTATGATCTACAATTAAGGAATTCTTGAATATGTCTGCTTTATGTCGGCTTGATCAGAGAAGACGCGTTTAGAGTGTTACAGACAATAGTTTTACTGCTAAAATAGCGGGGTCATACAGAGGCTGTTCACACATTTTTAGACAATGTATATTGTATTCACAAAACTAAATTACATAAAATTCTTGTGTTTTAAATGTTCTATTTGATAGCCCTTATTCTGAACTATCTTTCGACACCGTAATTTCCAGGATAATAATACCTTTTGAAGTGTTAGAAGAGGTATTCTATCCCATTCCTCCTGAACAGCTTTTCAGAGTCCTGTAAGGGTTGTGGGACGACGTTTGGATAATGCAGATTTTAAAAGTCCGAAAGCACAAAAATCCATAGGTGATACATGGGAGATTTAGTAGGGATATCAGCGAAGGGTATGGCCTTGATACCGGTTTTTTGTTCCATTTCTTTTAGGAAATTTACACTGGATTTTGATGTGTGACTGCTAGCTTTGTCTTGATGGAGTTCCACAGATTGATGGCACTGTGGGTAAAGCGATGGTATGTCATTCAGAAACATTGGCGATAAAATATGTTCCTGATAGTATTTGGAGTTAATCTTGCATTTTTTTCCACTCTCTTTATTTTTAACTTGCCATTATATGAAAAACCAGCAACAATCATGAATCCCTTAGAAAAACTTTCTTTCTATTCTGTGAACCATGTACTTAAATTTTTTTCTCCCCTTTTATGATAATAAATGGCTCTTTTTTTGCTGCAATTATTTAAATATACCCATGATTCATCTATTGTGACAATTTTTTTTCCATTTTTCTTTGGATAAGTGTTTTTCATATCGAATTCGGCAGCGTGTCCTGCGTTCGGCGATATGCTTTGGAGAAAGACGATGCACATTGCGTTTTTTTTCGCTTTGTTAAGATTTAAATCAACGTTTATCATTTTGACAATTAATTGCGTGCATTGGTGGTGTTGCTATGTATTTTGGCTAGGACGTCTGTACCAATTTTTGTATAGTTGTAGAAACGAGTCTTTTCAAGTGACCAGGAGATATAAACCTTTTTCGACAAGCATCACTACGGGTGGAAATGTTATTTTGAAATCGTCTAGATAATGTTTTATCAAACAATACAAGCACTTAGATTCCATAATTTTTTTAATTGCAGTAAGAGTTGAAAAGGGAAACTCTCACACTCGAGTTTATGAAACTATTTTATTCACAAATAAATATCAAACTTAATTTTAGGTCTATTTCAGTGAACAACACATAGCACGATTACATGTTTTGCTGACTTATTAGATTAGTTAACAGAATTTTCTAATGGGGAGCTTCAGGATAAAGTACGCGTTACATACATCCTTATCAAGATTCAAGATTGTTGGGTGCTTTGAGGTTTATGGTTACGTCAGTTGTCGACCTTCGCCTCCATTGTTTGGGTTAGTGAGTTTGTTTATTGGTTAGAAGAGTGGGGGGAGTTGTTGTGACATAGAACATGGCGTACATTAACATACATCCTTATGTTAATGCGGTTTAGTTTTGTGTCACACACTTAAAAGTTTGAGCTGCATAATTTGGAATACCTTGATCATAAATTAAATATTTTGTATATATATATATATATATATATATATATATATATATATATATATATATATATATATATATATATATATATATATATATATATATATATATATATATATATATATATATATATATATATATATATATATATATATATATATATATATATATATATATATATATATATATATATATATATATATATATATATATATATATATATATATATATATATATATATATATATATATATATATATATATATATATATATAAAAGAAACCCGTCAGTCCCTGACCACCTATCAGCAATTCGCCATTTCCTCATATTTATCATAACAAACATGTCTATCTAACAATACATCAAATTGGCATTCTTACAACCAATGAACATCTAGAATACACTGTGTAACCAATCTAACATTACAATAACCTGTATTTTTATTGATAAAAAATAAAACAAAAGTCATATGTCATATTATTGTGATCTGATTCTACAGTATAGTGGACTTGTTCTAAAGAGTGATACCTCAACCTTGATTAATTTCAATTTTATTTCTTACATTGAACTGAAGTTCGACACATTAGATGTACTTAAAACTTTTTTGTTTTGATATATAAAGTAGTTTTTCGCATCTAAATTAATTTTAAGTTATAAACACTATGGCTAATGCACTGAGAGAACAAAACTGCTTGTAATTCTGTAACTGAACCATTTGGTCTATTTATGGGTTTTTAGGCAAGTTTTGTATTTAAATTTGAAATTCGACGACGACTGAGTGTTTGCCAATTGTGTTGTGAACAGTAAATAAATAAAAATGAGCCTGAATCCAGTATTTCACTAGGTTGTCAATAACTAGAGGAGAGGTAATCAATTCCTGTGATCCCACACGTAAATTGTTTGTGTGTGTGTGAAAAATTGAAGGTAATAAAGCTGAGGAAATAGGAAATAATTGAAATGCAAGGGGTGGTTAAATAAACTGCCCAAACAAGAAAATAAGAGAAAAAATACACTAATCAATCAAAACGGTAAATGCAAAAGTAATGAAATTTGTAGTAAGTAAACAGTTCGTATATTTCCCCAATTTCCACTAAACTTTCTTCTATTTATCCTGCATTTCAAGATTATGTGCAATGGCTTAGCGAGTCTCCTCGAAATAACGGTTCAAAATGAAAATGAGAGACTGCCCCGCGGTATTGGTGGTTAGTATATTGGAAAAGTAAAGATAAAATGAGGAAAAGAGAGGAAAAAAGAATCCAGAAAGGTTACCTCAAACCTAGAGAGAACCTAATTTAAGTCTGATCACGAGGAAAAGTAAAGATAAAATGAGAAAAAGAGAGGAAAAAAGAATCCAGAAAGGTTACCTCTAACCTAGAGAGAACCTAATTTAAGTCTGATCACGAGGAAAAGTAAAGATAAAATGAGAAAAAGAGAGGAAAAAAGAATCCAGAAAGGTTACCTCAAACCTAGAGAGAACCTAATTTAAGTCTGATTACGAGGAAAAGAGGAAATACTACCGAAGAGACTTAACTGGTGAATCTAAGGTGATTGAATTTTTGAAAAATGTGACAGTAGCAGGCAATATGAATGCAAATATGAAATAAAAAGCACACATGGGTTAAATTGTGATAGCGTTGCTGCAAAGCTTTAATTTAGTTGCATGATTTATCCAATGATTATGTCAATTTAGTTAGAGTTAATGAAATGATTGACTGGATGAACTGATATTAGTTTCTGTTATAACTAATACTAATAATTTCTTTAAAATTACATTTACATATTAACTCGTTTACTTGTTAAATGTTTGTAATAACTATTATCATGTTTACTTGTTTAGTATTAGGTAATAAGGTGAAATATCAAATAGTTTGTTCTTGTGTTCTTAATAGATTTAAATTTTACTAAAAACTAAGCTGTGGTCAATTCTGGTAAGAATGTGTTCAATTATTGAATTCGTGTCAGTCACTTGTAAAATAACTATTCTGACCTTAGAAAATATAAAAACCGTTAAGATATCAAACAACAAAAGCTGTACAACGGCTAATTTTAATGATCTTCACAAAATACTAAGCACAAAAATCTTAAAAGTACAGTCACAAATTAGCTTTAAAAGAATTTTTTCTAATATATGCGCACTAATCTATCCCTTTAAGGCTGGTTCATTTCACTGCCTCTTGTAATAAATATATTGTTTAATATTTATGAAAGAGATTTGTATCACACTTCTTATTGGAAGTGTTCTCATAGCAGTTGAATAAACATAGCAAGAATAAAATTATAGTATCAAACAGAAATTCTTTTGAATATGAAACAAGATAAAATGTGCATTTAATTTTAAACATTCAGAACATGAAATTAAAAGTTGGGACCACAAAATGTTATTCAAATATATTACTTTATTTATATATATTTCCCAAATTTCATTCAAAAGTACCATGGGAAAACTCACAATGCATATGCAGCAGCTAATTATTACCTTCTCAGAAAGTGGTTGGGATGTTGCCAGAAACGAGACCATTTAAGTATTTTTTTTTTAGGAAATGTTTAATTTCCCCTGTCAAAAGAGAAGATTAAAACTGTTGCGGTCGAGTTAGTTTTGGAATTGAAAGAAGCTTTTATCTACAGAGCAATCTGCAGCAGGCGAAAAAAAAATGTTTCAAAAACCGTACGTTTTTGTAATTGTGATAAACACATATTCCACAATAATACTCATGAAGATTTTTAAATCTAGTAAAACACCGTTGAGTAAAAATAATGTTATGTAATTTATCCGAATAATTCAGTACCAGAAAAGTGTATATTTCTAGTTTAGAAAGCATGTTTAATCTAAAGTGATATTCATATCTGAGTAGTATCATAATTCACAAAGTGGCTGTGTATTTCATGTTCTAATGATGGTTATTATCTAAAATTAGGATCCCTTGCTAGTCGCTAAAATGGCAGAACACCCGGCATATAAGGTAGGTGACGTAGTTAGTCAATATTAAAACTTTACGAAGAGAAAAAGCTGATGAATTTCAAAATTTCAATCGGGGTATAAAAAAGTCGCTTAAAAGTGGACCAGTGCAGTTCTATCTCCGTAATGTTAAAATGGTCAAATTTTAAGGAACATTTTCTCAGAATTTTTTTATGTGTATTGATTTGAACTTTTCTATACAGATTATGAAGACACTTTTAAACACTTTAACACGGGGATTTTTAAAAAACTTAAAATTTTGAAGTTTTTAGATTTTTTCCCTTTAACTCCTGTTTTTTCTTTTGAAAAATGGCCAATTTTTATTCTTTTCAACAATCAAAATGAACTTTTCTGAGCAGATAGAAAAATGACCATGTTAAAACATGTTATTGGGTATGTTACACTTGAAAACCAATTCTTTTTACATTTGCTTGAATAAATTTTGAAAAAATGTTATTTTTCTGGAAAAATATGCAGTTTGAGATATTGAAGTTTAAAGAATAAATTGATATTACTACAGGTACGTACAGGTGTTTTCAAAAAATTATTTAAAATACTTCACTCATCATATCTCCATAAATAATATATCATTTTAAACAGAATTGTATAAACATTTATTAAAATTTATAAAAAGATTATCGAAATTTTGAAAGAATTTTGTGCACTGTCCCCTTAAGAGCTATCCTGGGATTTCTCTCAATAGTAAATGATCAGGAAATTCATCTTTCGTTCAGCAACTGTGCAAATAATTGTAAATCCTTAGGAATTACTTTTGTCTTTAGATTCTTGTAGAAAGTCACTCTCTATGGTAAACACTCAACTCGCACAACATGTGCGATATATATAAAGCAAAAATATACTTACTTGGAGCATCAAAAACTCCTCAATGCTAAGCTCTGACATAATGAGATTTACACGGATTATTCTGTCTGCAATTTCTGGGTCAACGCATTTACTGTTGCTTCGCTTCGCCAATCCTTTGGAGCCACTGAAGCAAAATTTAATCTAAAACATTTCGCCAAGAAGGGACCAAGTTTTAATCAAACTCGAACCAACACAAAAAGTCCTTCCTGAGTCAAACTATTAGAAGGGAAATCTAGTTATGTGAAGCGGACAAAGCTCAAAATGCTGTTCACCGATTCAATGAAATTGCTGAGGAAATGAAACGGGACTGGGTTTGTCTGAAAAATTCCGAAAAATGTTGAAGAAACAGCTATTTGCATTGTCTGGTTTACCTGAAACAAGAAAACTCTTGAAAACTACTGAGAAAACAGAGGCATGACTTGGTTTCTCTAAAGGAGTAAAAACTTTCACTGAGCTCCGACCTCGTGAAATTTGCACCTTCCAATGAAATAGACGGAGCATATGCATCCACGGCCTCATATTTCTTCCAGTTGCTTGGTTTGGAGATCTATCATGTGGTTGTTGGTAGAATTATTAATCCTAAATTATTGATTGTTGAAGTGATTATCCACCTTGATCAAAAACACTTACTCTTCAGAGATCTTAGAACAACGACTCTGCCCACATGCTCCGTCTATTTCGTCAGGTCGACGATTTGCACAGTTTATACTGTTTGGAATTTCTAAATCCACGTAAATATTATCTACTAGCAAAATACCCGACCTTACTCGGTTTGAATTGGTTTACTCTAGATTGAAGAGATAATCAAAATATATAATGACTTACGTTTTTTGTAGAATAAAAATTTATTTTAACATCTTTCGCCATCTTTATATTTTCTACAATTTACTTTGGACACAAATCCTACACATGCATATCCATTCATGTAATACATTTCACATACATCGCACAATTGCTGTATGACAAAGCTACAAAATGACGAAAGGTGATACTAAGGTTACTACTATAAAAGACGATTTATAGGAAGATTTGGAATTCCCTTTCTTAAGTTATTTTCATGTTCAACTCAATTAATTAAAATTACGATTTACGGCGAGTGCTCTCGCACTCATAGTCAACAAAACAATATTTTTTTACTTGTGGCACTCTTGCCTCCGGTATGCGACATTGTGAAATTTTGCAATCTTCTCCTGTCATTATTACAACGAATTTTTTAATGTTGGAAAAAGTTCCAGTTTGGATTAATAAACATTGTTATTCTTTCAATAACGGCATTATTCTTTAAATAACGGCATTATTCTTTCAATAATGGCATAACTACACTTAAAATTTACTGAAAGTTTATACTGACTTACCTAACATTTTTAAGTCTAATACTTTGTGGTGCTGTTGCGTGTGATGAGAAGGAAAACACATTTATTAAAATAATAAATATTTAAAACAGGAAACAGCGAAGTAAAACAAGATAAAAGATGTCGCAAAAAATTGTTCTAAAGATATTAATTTGTGATTCAATTTTATCTCTTGATCTCGCACAGTTGCCACAGCTTACAACTAAAAGTGTACAAAATTTAGAAATGTGAAATTAATTCAGAGCGAAAGAACCAGAAAAAATATCACTGCTCGCGCGATCTTGTCCATTCTCGTTTCATTGAAAAATATCGTCTGTCCCAAATATTCGGAAATCGTTTTCATTGCGCAAAGAATAAAAATAAGACTTGAAATAAATGAAGTATCAGAGATGAAATTCCATAAAATAAATAATTTTTTGAAGAATAATTACTTTTTCAGCAGTAATGGTAAAGCAATCGAAGTAATCGTAATATTCAATAGACATTCCAATTTTTCCAAAACTACCAAATTATGGTTGATTTAAGTATACTTACTCAGATGTTTTAGCATGAAACTCAACTAAATATAACAATAAAGAAATGTTTAATA
Organism: Metellina segmentata; assembly: GCA_947359465.1. NCBI lineage: Eukaryota > Metazoa > Arthropoda > Arachnida > Araneae > Tetragnathidae > Metellina > Metellina segmentata. The sequence continues at coordinate 49,291,394 of OX375882.1, read as the reverse complement.
TTGCATTCACTAAACTAATAAATAATGTATAAAATAAAATACAATGCAATCAAATATCTGGAATACAATTCATGTGATGTCTACACAAACACACAAACACAAAATCGAGCATAGAACAGAAAGACGGACAAGTAGACTTTCGCAACCAATGCCACTCACTAAATGAAGTTAAGTACTTACTGTATGCAAATTTTCATGAAAATATCTTAAACCGCGTGGACGTGTATAGGGCACAACATACAGACACACAGACACACAGACAGACACCAAACGAGAAAAAGGCGGATTCGGGATCAGAAGAGTCCAAAACGGATAGAAAACTTGAAATGGGTCGAAAATATTGAATGTACAAACAAACACTCCATTCTTATTTATATAGATAGATTGTCATCTCGTCACGCCGATCCCTGCGAACAACCAAAGTAAAATGTAATGTAAAGCACAGTGAGCAAGAGATCAATCCATACGAAACATCAAAACCTGTCACAAGCCGAGAAAGTGGAAGAAGAAAGAACGCTAACACGTGAAGCGGACAGAATTCAAAAAGCAGTTGATACAGCTACACTCTACGTTTATAGCGGTGGCAACGGCCTTTGCGATTTTTTTTTTGGCGCACTTCTAGTAGCGAGTAACGGTAGATTAAGGCAACCGATTTGTCGTTACGGTTATTGTGGTTTTCATGGCAACCTCGGCAAACGGTCACTTTCAATTTTCATTTTATAGAAATTTCTTCCAAAATCTGAAAGTCATTTTATTTCATTCGTTCTTTTAAGAATTTTTCTTTGCTTCCATTGGTTATTTTAATTTTTAAATATCCTTTGAGTGCATTGTGGTCCTTCAAAAATTTTTTTTCCTGTGATATGTCATTGGTTCATTTATTTGTATTTCTACAGTTCTGGAATTTTATTTATTTTTTCATATTTTTCACGAAACGTTTCTGAGTTTTCTGTTTAGTGGCATTTTGGTTTTTTTATAATTTTTTCCCAAAACAGTTTTGACGGAACAGGTTGTATTATTTCTTGTTTTTTTTTTCTTTTAAAAATCTTTTTCTTTTCAAACAGTCTACTGTATTTAGTGTAATTGATACGTTTCAGGGTATATATTCTTACCTAACATTCGCAGCTTAGTTTTTCTGCTGGTTCACAAATGTGTTTTGAATATGTTTAAACTTACTACTTTTTGCGAAAGTTTGTTAAAAATATACTTTTGAAAACGTTCTCAAATGTGTTTTCAAGCTTTTATTTTCCGTTATAAAAAGAAAAATATATTTGAAAAAAAGATTTGAGTTTGAAATAATTCTTGCCTTGGCGACTCTAGAAGTGCGCCAAAAAAAATAGCCAAGGCCGTTGCCACGGCTATAAACGTAGACTGTAGCTGTACCAAGCTGTTCACCGACGCAATGAAACTGCTGATTAACCAAAGGCGCGATTTGGTTTGTTTGAAACTGTAACTCAGCGAAAATGTTAGGAAAGGCGGAAATGAATACTTCTTAATTGGCGGTGATTTAAATGCTCATAGCATCAACTGGGGGTACGACCATCAAAACTCTAGAGGGTTGGATCTACTGGAGTTCATACATGAACATAATTTACAAGTCCTCAACGATCCCAAATAACTTCCAACCTTTAACAACAACATGAGTGTGAGCTGGTCGAACATTACTCTGGTGTCTCACCCAGAGTTAGCTAATCAGTGCGTCTAGCAAGTACTGGATGAGGAAACACTGAGTGACCACATGTATGTCAGAACAGTTATCTCATCGATAAGAAAATCATCGACGTACACCAGGTACAAAACAGCCTTTTGAGGACATAAAAATTCGCACTCTCGAATATATAGAGACATTGCCGAGTGTTCAGAGCCAGAGACATTGCCGAGTGTTCAGAGCCTGAAACATTGAACAACATAACAGAGGACTTGCAAAACTCTATTACCACAGCCTGCAATAAGGCATTTATTTAGGAAAAATAAATTTTCCTACAATAATACAAAACTTGTTTGGTGGAACCAGGATTTGCAAATTTGAAAGAGGGAAGTAAATGCCATTAGAAGAATATCTCAAAAGACACAGGGTGAAGAAAAAGCACGAGCTAGAGAAATTTATGCATAGAAAAGAGCTCAACTCATAAAAGATGTAAATAAAGCCAAAAAGGAAGCTTGGAGAAAATTCTGTTCAGATGCTAGATCTCCTTACGGAAAACAGTACAAGGTAGTTTTTCGGAAAGGAATAATACCAGACGAAATTTTCAAAACAACAGGTGAAGGAAACGCTGGTTCTGTCAAAGAATTATCTTTTAAAATCCTGGAATCACTTTACCTGTGTAACGACTGCCACAGTCTAATGGATGAAGAATTTACTAATACGCCAAGGGACCCAGACTTCTTCATAGATAAGGTCAATATAATTGTAAACTATCTTACGAAAGGCAAAGCACCTGGATATGATGGTATAGATAATCTGGTGTTGCAAATAATCAATAACAAATTTCCAGAACTTCTATGCCGACCAACCGGTATAGTGGTTAAGGTGTTAGCCTCTAGATCGGAAGGTTCCTAGTTCGAATCCGGGTTAGGGCATGGATGTTTGTAAGCGTATGGTGTAGAGGCGGCTGGTGCACCTTAAATCTGTCGTGGCCGAAAGTTCTCACGTTGGGTTGGCGTGGAAGTTTGGAGAGTGGGGTGCCAGCTCAGGTGTTGCTTCGGCATCTGACCGTGGTTCAAAATTACGAGGTGTTGTCCTCGGATCTTTCCCTTATGGGACTGATCCCGGACCGTCGTCAATAGCCCGTTGTGTTGCTCTAGCACGACGTTAACTAAAATTACCATTACCAATTACCATTACCAGAACTTCTATATGCTTTCTTCAATAAATGTCTAAATCTTGCAACCTTTCATAAGTCCCTAAAAATCGGAATTATTATTTTTTCCACAAGACAGGAAGAAAACACGATGAAATAAAATAATATCGACCAATTTCCCTTCTACCAACTCTTGGAAAAGCTTTGAAGAGATTGCTTGTGCAAAGATTAACTTATCATCAAGTTGAAAACAAAGAAAGGCATGCATTCCAATTTGGTTTGAAGGAGGGCTCAATAGTTGACAGTGCTCTAGAAACCTTGCGAAACAAAATTAATGAAGAGAAAAAGAAAAAAAATTCGTTGCTGTAGCGTCGGTTGATATTGAGGGGGCATTCGACAATCTTAACTACAATGTCATCAAAAACAGACTAGCGAAATCTAAATGCCCTTCCAATATTAAAAATACTCTTGCTAAAGTCCTCGAGGATAGAAAAGACATGCTGATGACAAGCGAGGGCCCGGCAATCAAGAAACAAGGAAAAGGCTGTCCACAGGGATCGTGAAGCAGACTAGAGCTGTGGAATATCGTGGCCAATGAATCATTGGACCTACCATGATCTTAAGGAGTCCACATGCAAGCATTTGCTGACGACTTTGCATTTGTAATCGCCTCAAAATCAGAGCTCAAACTAGGTGAGCTAGCCACAAATGCACTAGATCTGTTAAAAACCTGGACAGACCAGCAATTTCTGAACGCGTCCGAAGAAAAAACTAAATACCTTCTCCTTAGTAATCTCTCGAGAGGACCTTCCATCTACTGGAATAAAAGAGGAATAAAACGAACTAGTACATTAAAGTACTTATACTAAATATAACTTATATAATAATAATAAATATGACTTTCCTAAACGATAAGCTAAATTGGGCCGCTCATGTACAAACTATAGGACAAAAAGCCATGTTCCAATTTCAAATGCTACAAAGAATAGCTGGAACAAGATGGGGAATAGGGCATAAATTTCGAAAGCTGCTGTCCAAAACAGTGACTGAAAGAATGTTGAGTTATGGTGCAGTGGTCTGGTGTCACAACCCAACTCAACGTACTATAAGAAAGTTAAATGGGATACAAAGAAAATTTCTGATCTCAATAACAGGAAGTTAGAGAACAACACCCACTATGGCCCTTCAAACAATTGCGGGAATTGCACCACTACACCTTTCACTTCAAAAAGATGCTGCGTGCGTCAAAATGAAAATGAGAATAAGTAAAAAGCTTGGAGATGCAAATTATGAACAAAGATGACTACGAGGAAAGAGCGATAGGTTGGTCTATACATCCAGCTAAAACCCTTTCAAATGACAGAATAAATCCAGCAGTCGGAGTTCTTCATTCCGGCATAAGCTACTTCACCGATGACTAAAAAAGGAGAAAAGAGTGGGAAGTGCATTCTGCTCTATTCAAGAAGGGCGTATAACTCAACAATGGTACACGGGAATGCAGGACAATAATTCCGTTTTCCAGGCGGAGCTTTATGGAATTCTTTTACCCATAAAAGCAGCAGAAGCAAGAGCAGACAAAAATGTCAAATTATGGTCAGACAATCGTACTGGTCTCTTGGCACTTAAAAACCCCAAGACGCCTAGTCCACTGGCACGATAAATACAACTCTTATTATACAACAACAAGGAAATTTGCTCATGCGGGTCACGACAGAAACGAAACAGCGGATAGATTAGCAAAAGAGGCAACAACAATGGAATACATAGATGAAGGGGTGAAATGGCCCAAGAGCCATTACAGAAAGGAAACCACTAGCTGGCTACTTGATGCGTGGCAGAATAAATGGGACGAAGGGAAAACAGGCAGGACGGTGCATGATGTGTTACCAAAAGTGTCACTAAAATCTGCAAGTTGGACTAGGTAAGAAACATGGAACTAGGGAAGACACTCTTCTTCACATGACACAGCCCATCCCCATCCTACCTAACGAGGTTTAAAAAAATCAAGCCCTAAAACTGCTCCTGCGGTGAAACTGGCACACCTGTACATTACATCACAGTCTTCCCCTTTACAGTCTCATGGCATATGAGAACACATGCTGACCACCTTAAAATTGCATAGCTCAAGAACACTGTATACAAGGGCTCGAGGGTTAAAATTATTAACATGGTGAGATTCATTGAAAATCATCAGGATATATATAATATAACCAAGTATAATGATTTAATGTATATACTGTATAGATGTAAGGATGTATATATGTAATGTGCTCTAACATTCCGGGTAGACCTGTCACCTTGGTGGCATGCTCTACTCATACAACCAGACTTATTTAAACTGGTACATTGTCTCACGACACTAGGCACGGGAGTGTGTGTTGGCGTTAGTTTGAAGCTGTAAAATCTCTCAAGAGATGCCAGGTAGAACAGCTAGCAGTGTACAAAATACAGTTTTTCTAAATAAACGATGTAGTTTATAAAATTGGCCGACATATCTCACAAAACGTTACGACCAAAAAGGTTTGGATACACAGTTTCTTTGCTCAAAAGTGCTCAGTAAAGAGATGCAATTATTCATCCAGAGGTGACTAATTGTGGTCTCGTTTTGGTTTTGTCTGTTGAAGGTCCTATTTTTTACACCAAGGCTTAGCGAGACTCACTCTTCTTCACGAGAAATAAATAACTCCAGAATCTTTACTTTATTCATAATTTATTGCTCACCTGAACAGGCATCCCACCTCCCAAGCTATGCCAAATGTAGGAGATTTAAGTCAACGGCAGAATCAACGTGCACCAGCCCTCGTGTACACAGCAGTCTTTGTCTGGACAGAGTTTCGAACTCGTAAGCCTCTGGTGGCTTATCTGTTGCACTTCCAACTGGACTACAACAGCTCCCCTAAAATAGTATAAGTGACATTTGAATAGATGTTTTAGTATAGCTTGGTTAATCACTTTTTGATACACGGGGACCAATGAAACAAGGATCTACGCTAAAAGTGTTATTTGAACATTATTGAACAACTGACTCCATTGATTGTAATCGGATAGATTTTTGCGACTCTTGAAAGTAAATCCGGAAGACCTTACCTCTTCTATGCTTTTCAGATAAGAATGGTGTTTTCATTCAGTTAGAAGCATTAATCCTGAAAATGAGTACTTTATCTGTGACAGAAAACCATTCTTCAAATGACACCAGTGATGATAGGTCATTAATGTGTAGTATGGTATTTTCCGAAACTTGTTGACTGTTCTTATTTCGTGCAGCAAGGCGTGGATTGGCGGTCGACTTATTCTCTCTGTTTTAAGCGGTATATTTTCTGACCTTTTGAAAGTATTGCTGTTTCACTTAGAGTTCAATTAGTTATCTTTGCTTCAATACACTTCTGTACGATGGTAAGTGATTGATTAAATCGCAATAAATGTTCATATAATAGCGAATGATAATTATAAAACAAAATCTAAAGGTATAAACAATTATCCAAACATTTTACAGACAAATAGGTGTTTAAAATTTTTGGGTGAGCAAAGAAACATATCAACAAATCTTTTCCATCCGCAGAATCTACAAAAATCCAATACTATCTGGAGTTTCACGTCGAATCTTAACTATTTCGATATAAAGAAATTCGCATATGATGTGTGGAATCAAATGATAAGTATTAAGATGTTATAAATTTGCTTAGGTAAAATTTTAGTTAACGGGGCGGCTTCGGAATGATTTCAATTTTTTGTTCCCAAACCAATGCAAGTCACAGATGGTAGATAGGTAGTTGAATTTACATCGTACTGGAACAATACAATGGGATTTTAGCAACGGTTGGGGATCAATCCGGAAGGGAAAGATTTGAGGACAGCATCTCGTCGTTTAGAACTACGGTCAATTGAAGAGGTCAAAACCTGAGCTAGCACCTTCCTCTAAACTTCCACATAAACATGTCCCAAATGGAATGTTTAGTTATTAATAATAGAAAGCCAACTTAGCGGAATATTTGGCGACTGCACCATCAACAAGGATCGAACCATAAAGTGATGATTTACATGAACATTGAATAACTCCACAGAAACAACCTCATTGAAACAGTAACTCAGAAAAATCGCACGAAACTAAGTTAAAACAGTAGCTAAATAATTCTATAGCTATAACTAACTAAACATCATCTCGATATTTAGGAGGGGGGGGGAGGCATCTCGATGTTTATTTTTTGTTACAAAAAATAAAGAAAGTTTGAAGAATTTCTGTTGAAGGTATTCTTACTTAAACAAATTTCATTCCATCAAGATCCATTCTCGTGCAGAAATTTTTTTTACTTATATCACTTCCAATTTGAATGGTCTGAAGGTTGATAATTTCCAAAATAAACAGGCAGCATTTCCAACTTTCATCTCGAAACCCGATTTAGAATTTTGGAAATTTCTCTTGGCTTATTTTTTTCCGACATTTGACATGCCTGGCATATATTTCTCAGAGTTAGTGGTCTGATAGATAGGCCAAGATGGTTAATAGAATCAGCTGATTTGTCGAATTATTTTGTTTGTCAGAAAACAAGCGTTTTGAATTCAATTGAATATTCAAAAATTTTGTTTGAAATTGTTATCCAAATTTTGAGGAACGTTAAGCAAAAATCCAGTAGTTAAGAATTCCTATTACTTTTCAAAACCAGTTGTTGATTAAATGTGTCTGGTGCTTTTTAAATAACGAGATTCTTTCCGATGTATTGAAAAACCTTTAAAATAATTTCGAGTATTTTTTACTTGAAATTTTTATGGGCACATTTGAACCTGAAAAACTTAAATATGGTAGATTTTAAATAAATTCGGCACTATTGTTTCTGCAACAGAATATTTTTTCCAAAATTCCTTTCCTCAAACGAACCCCCCCCCCCCTGGCCAGATATTGTAGTTTGGTATTTGCTTAGTAGATGTCGCCACTACATTAAATGCTTTTCAATATCGCAGCACTGCAGTTGATATAGCGAAGAAAACATCTTGTATTTCATTGATTATTCATACATGTTGCCTACAAAAAACATTTATTCCTTTTGAAAAAAATGGGCACAAAATTTCTTATTAGTAACATTCTCTTTGTTCTTTGCAATTTTCTATATTTGAAAAAAACCCAGCTGAAATGAAATGTTTCAAATCAAATGTGAATGTTAATTTATCACTTTGTTTTACTAATGCAGGCTGTACGATACTTTCACTCAAAAAGAACAAGAAGCAATTATTTTTACTGGTTTCAGAAAATGTTGTTGTTTATTGGATTTTAAAAACAATCCATATAATTATCTGCCAGATTTTAAAATCCAATTTGTTCGGATAAAATGTTTATCTGATTGTTTTTAATACCGATATTTAAAAAAATCCTGGGAACCTTGTATTTAATGTTCCAATGTAGTGATGCTATACAAATCATTATTTTAATGTTCCTGTGTGGTGATGCTATACAAATCATTCAGATAATTAACATACAGTTACAGATAGAAAATTTACAAGGGGATTTCGATAAGATATCCGAATGGGCTGTAAAATGGGGTATGTCATTTAATGAAGGGAAATGTCAAGTTCTGCATATGGGTTACAGGAACAGTGGAGCCGAGTACAGGCTGCAGGGAGTAAAGGTAAAGGAGGGAGAAACAGTCAAGGATCTTGGGGTGATAATTCACAGGGATTTTAAAATGGGTCATCAATGTTCAGCTACGTGTAAAAAGGCTAATAGGTTACTGGGGTATATTAAAAAGACTGTAACTTCAAGGGATAAGAATATAATCTTGCCGTTATATAAGGGTTTAGTAAGACCACATCTAGAATATGCTGTACAATTCTGGGCTCCATATATGAGAAAGGACATAGAATCAATTGAAAGGGTTCAGCACAGAGCTACAAAAATAATAAAGGGGCTAGCAAATTTCGATTATAATGAACGTTTAAGTAAGCTAAACATGTATACACTGGAAAGAAGAAGAAGGAGGGGGAATTTGATTCAGCTTTTCAAGTTTGTAAAACAAGGGGACACAGAGGGCTTAAATTTCAATAGGGATAACAGAACAAGGGGTCATGGGTATAAATTGAATAAGACACATTTTAATCGGGATTTAAGGAAAAACTACTACTTTAATAGGAACAGTTGGAACGCGTTGCCAGAAAATATAGTTAATTCAAAGGGAGTGTACGAATTTAAGACACAATTGGATAGTCAGTGGGAATTGGAGAATTCCTTAACAAAGGACCAGCCTTGTTGGGCTTGAGCCTGTAGCTGGTCGTCAATATTTGTATTTGTATTTTTTTTGTATAAGTTTCAAAAATACCGCAATTAAAAAACCCAAATATCATTCGTCTTTTTTGTTTGCGAATTTTTTTTCCCTTTTATAGAACACAGTTTTAAAAAAATGGAGTTAGGATATTGAGTTGGGATTGATCATCTCGTACCGCCATCTATTGCTGATATGAGTAACTATTTGTTGTTGCATAGATATATCGTGTATAGTTATTTTCAGATTCTTTTCCTTTCTTCAATGTCTTCTATTTCAGTAAAGTTTCAGGAACAGTATTATTAATTCGAATATAAGCTTAAAATGAATTTTTTTCAAACATAATCTTCTACTTATTTATTTACTTGCAATAACAAAAGGTCGTGTTTTATGCCTCATGAAATCTAATATTATCTTCGAAATTGGATAAATCTCAACTGAATTATTTTTGTCATAGAAACTGATTTAATTTAAAAGGTTTTAATTTCATTTTTTGCGAGCTAAATGGTTAGAAGTTATTTACCCATTTAGATCTTTGGGATCCACAGGTCTTAAAATATACTCTATAACAAAAAAATCGACGCACCAAGAAGGAATCATACGATTGCTTTGAAATTTCGTATGCAAGAATGTTTTGACCAAATATGCAAATGCTTAAAATTTGGTGTCCAATGAATGAATAGTGCGATCTCCAGCGAATCGGAACTGCGCATCCTGTAGATATATATAAGGAGTTGTTCTTGAACTGTTGTTAAAAATTTCTGCTGCATTGCGGTTTAGGATACCTTTCAACGACTGAAAAAATAACTCGCCGCAGGTTTCGAGCTCATTACGAGCAACTTTCAGAGTTTGAAAGAGGTCGTATCATTGGATTGTAAGAGGCAGGTTGGGCAAATCGGAGAATCGCTCGTCATGTGAATCGAAGCGATGCGGCAAGAAGATGCTGGCAAGAGTGGGTGGACAATGGCAGATTTCAGCGTCATGATAGTAGCGGTCGACGTAGGGCCACAACAGATCGCGAGGATAGAGTGATTGTCAGATCAGTTGTCACAGCGCCTGATTCATCGCTATCAACCATCAGTCGTGCGACCCACACACGAGTGTCCACCATGACCATTCACAGATGGCTGAGAGAGCGAAATCTACGCTCGTACCGACCGTTACGCCACCTGCCACTCACGCCTGCACACTGTCGAGCCAGATTACAGTGGTGCTTGGCTTGATCAGGCTGGAATGATGCTGACTGGGGACGTATAGTCTTTAGCGACGAATCCCGCTTCCAACGGAGACGCCCAGGGCAGCGTGCCGATCCTGCTTTCAATATTGCAAGCCACACGGACCCTCAACAAGGAGTTATGGTCTGGGGTGCCATTTCCCTTGATAGCCGGACCCCTTTGGTCGTCATTAGAGGTACACTTACTGCACAGCGGTACGTTGATGACATTCTGAGACCTGTTTTGCTACCGTTCCTTTCGCAGTACCCTGGGCTTATTTTTCAGCAAGACAATCCCAGACCACATACGGCACGTGTTGCTATGAACTATCTTCAAGCTGGTCAAACACTTCCTTGGCCAGTCAGATCACCAGATCTCTCTCCCATCGAGCATGTCTGGGATATGATGGGAAGGCGATTGCATCCGGTAGGGAATGTTGATGACGTAGTCCGATAATTGGAGCAAATTTGGCAAGAAATACCGCAGGAGACCATCCGGGAGCTTTATCGGTCTATGCCACGCCGTGTGGCAGCTTGCATCCAGGCTAGAGGCGGGTCAACACCTTATTGAGCTCGTTACTGTAACTCTGAAATAAATCATCCAATTGTTCTGAAATTTTAATCATTTTCTATTCTGCACATAATTTTCCTATCCACCAATTTTGTCTCCATCGGACAACTCCTTCTTGGTGCGTCGATTTTTTTTGTTATAGAGTGTATATTCTTATCGAATTAGTCTTTCTTGTATCAAAAAAACTTCAAAACCTGTGCAATAATGCTTTTAATATTTTTTTCTCCTATGCTCAGTTCTATCATTTGCGGCTGTGTGGTAAACAAAGACTCGTTACTACGAAGATTCACGTATCATACTTGAAGATAATGAAAATTGTTTCTCGTACGTGAGAATTCGTTCGTAAAATGTCTCAGACAGTCACGACCGACATGAGACCTGCAAACGTGATGCCTTGATAAGTACCGAAACACTATTTTTATAACTTATGAATTTTATATACGAATGTAAGTAAAGTATCGTTGTGTTGTTGAAATTTTCCGTCATTCATTTACCATCTTCAGATCATTGTTCTCTAATTTAACACTGTTAATTATTATACATTACATAACGCAGTGGTGTATAAAGTCGTTTGGAGGCACAAGTAACTTTGAGGACCCTTGTCAGGAATTATACTCAGATTTGGTGACCCACAATAATTTCTATTTATTTTAATCGCATGAATAAAAATTAAATTGTAATAGATAATAAGTAAATTCAATTTATACGATAACTATTCATATCAAATTTTTCAAATGTAACGAAAGTATTCATAAAATCTGTTAAGTAAAACTACGTATCAATCATTCAAAAAAAAGGTTTTACGATAAAGTTGCCCTAGTTAAAAATTTATATAAATTTACTGTGGGTACGTAGTTATTTAAATTAAAACGCGTCGTAATAGAGCAAAACAATGGGTTAATGGTGACGATCCTGGATCAATCCAAAAGAAACGACCACAGCATCAAGTAATTTGATAGGTAGGTATTTTAATTTTCGTCAAACTGGAGCAACACTACGGGTTATTGGGGATGTCCGAGATCAATTCCTCAGGGAAAGATCCGAAGACAGCACAACTTAACTTGGAACCACGGACAGATGACAAGGTCACAATTGAGATGGCACCCCAGTCTACAACTTCCGCATCACGCCAACGTGAAAACATTTGAGGCCACGACAGATTTCACGTGCACCAGGCACCCATAATGCACACAGGTTTTTGATTAATTAATTAATTTTATAAGGAAAATATTAATTTTTGTTAAGCTGTCTTAACCATTTCACATATACGCATATTCCCATATCATAAAACAGCTTCAAAAATGAGAAACATTTGTTTCGAGAAGCTGTATTTAAATATCTACTTAAAGTTATTTAATTGTCCCAAATACTAGTTTTGTCAAACTATTTATTTAAAACGATTTCTGCTTCAGAATAAACTAAAATGCGTTACTTTTGTGTTACTGCAAAATCCCCCACTTTAAAATTAATCTATTGATGAAATAGCTCTTATATAAAAACTCTTAGTGAAACCTTTTAGAATTTTAATTATGTACAAATATTTATTTGCCGCAGAAATATATTTCTAATTTTGACAATCCTCCGAAAAGAATTTCTGTCTGAAGGCAGTTACAGGCAGCCATTTAAAAAAGAATGAAAGATCACAACGCGTAGAAATAATCAAAAATTCGAAGGAAGGGAATTCAATTAAGGTTTATTTGGAAACGAGAAACACAGCCATGTATAGAACAAGAGGAGTAATAAATAAATAATAAGCAACGTTAATAATAGAAACATGCTAAATGTTTTATACCTTGTTCAAAATGTTTCTTTCAAGTTCTACGATACCATTACGAAAAATACAAAATAAAATATTAAAAATTTAATGAACAAAGAGAAAAGGGAGAAAAATTTCCCATCAGTCTAATGCAATGTTGAAACTGAAATTTCTTTGTTTTCTTTCAATTATTTATCGTTTGTACAGTTCTACATGCGCCAATACAAATGAAATAAAATGATAGTTAATTAATGTCCCACTGGAGCAACACATCGGGTTATTAACGACGGACCGGGAACAATCCCGAAGTGAAAGATCCAAGGACAATATCACGTACTTTTGAACCACGGTCAGATGACGAGGTCAATCCGACCTCGTCATCTCGAAGTTTGTTGAGTGGTGGACACCTGAGATGTCCACCACTCAACAAACTTCCACACGATACCAACGTGATGACATTTGAGGCCACAGCAGATTTAACATGCACTAGCCCCCGTGTACCCGACGATCTTTGGTTGGATCTATTTTCGAACTAGCAACTCTTCGGTCGCTAATCTATTACTCTCCGAAATAAAATGGATAGAATGAAATATTCATCAAAATAAAAACATTTCCTCTTTCCGCTGGAAATGTCATGAAAGATGTTACAATGTACAAGTATGTTGCATCAAAGTATCAGAATCCTATTAAGAAACAAAAACAAACCTGTTTTCGTCTGCAGCAAGAAAAGTATTCAGATTTTTTTTTATCAGACCGAGACGTTTTAAACTGGGGAAAAAAAAGCTTCGGATTTCCAGCATGCGATTCGATAAAAATTGACAGACGGGAAGAAATGTGACCGTTGGAAAAAAAACACCCGAGTTCATGGCCTGAGGATTCAACGCTCCAACGCGTTGTAAAATCAAATCGTACGGTCATTCCCTCTGCAAATTACAAGCGCAAAATGAGACTCGGGGGGAAAAGTATCCGATGTGCCTTTTAATCTAAGACCGTATTTGAAAAGGTGAGAAAAACGTCATGCTCCACGGATCAAGCCAGCAGGGGCAACGGTCCTTGCAGAGCTTCTTTGCAGACTGATTTCTTCTGGGGAGAATATTCAAAACGTTGTTGGGATTGGAAATTAAACAACAATGCACTTTGGCATAACGATTGAGAGAACTCCGATGTAATTATGTATCGAATGGGTTTTACAAATATGCACTTGTCAATGACCTTTCCAATGGCGATGTTCTGGTCGCCCTTGCTCAACAATGAGATAAAAGCATTTTTTCGTACCATTGGAGTTGAAATGATGGACAAGGCCCACACGTAAAACAGGGATATGCTTGCTGCAAAAGTATTTCAAAAAATGGTAGGATGTGTGGAGGACACAGATCGTAGTTTGACGTGAATACTCGGGTCTGATGTTGGATTGTGGAATGAATTAAGAAGACATGGGAAGTTTGGACAGTTTCGTATTGTGAAAATTCAACAATTAATATACATTTTGAAAAAGTAAAGTTAAGTTTGATATTGATATTAAAGAATAATTTGATCAATTAAAGGCTTCTAATGTAGATAGTTCGGTAGTTTTCGAATGAACACACGAATTCAGTCCTTACTCACTCCACGCAATCCAAAGCTGCATTGGCCCAAAGTTCGCCCAGCACCATAAAATTTTTCACACATTTAGGCCATACTCCCCACGCTCAGTGCAACTGTCTATATTTATCTTCTGTGTGCTTCGTCTTGTTCTGAAATCATAATACAAAATAGTTGTAACCCTTTTTTTCAAGTGGAAAAAACGGTGGATTCAAGTAATAAAAACGCAAACTGCAGATTACATTCGCTACAACATCCATAAACTCATTCCACTAACGTGCGTTGCACATAAATCGGCGTTTTTTGTTTATGTTGAATAGCAACAACGAATATAGACAATATGAAATCGATTGTCATATGATTTATTAGCCAAATTCGCCGCTTTTTTTTAAATATGCTTGATTTGAGCTATGGAGTTGTATAATATTGAAGAAACTACATGGAAGAGCTCTCAACTCTTACGAAACTCTTCGTCAGTCTGATTGCAGAAAGCAATGAATAATTTTGAATACCGAAATCAGTGCAGAATTCGTACCGATTTTTTTGATGATTATGAAGAAGATGTGATCAGCTTTCTTCTAACGACAGGATATCTCGTCTATAATATCTGGATAGTTTTTCTAATGACGATATACCTCATCGAGACAATCACTAGGATGGTCAAGCTTTGCAATAAAGAGTACTAGGAATACATATTGATATTTCTTGAAAGGAGGGGAAATATTATTTAGTACCAGAAATCAACATCTTATCTGATGCTGGACCCTGGAGCGAAGATGTGGGAGTCTGAGAATGAAAAATTGAATTAGAGATAAACCTTTCCATAAAGCAGAAAATTTGTTTGTCTGAAACATCAAAGACTCTGGAACGCTGAGCTCTGTGATCATGGAATTTATACAGGTAGATTATTCTGTTTAGACTGTCTAGACCAGTGTTTCCCAACCTTTTTTGTGCCATGCCCCACCTAAGCCTTTCTAAAATTCTTATGCCCCCCCCCATGTAACATATACATAATTTTTAATATTAAAAAATTGAATTGTTCACTTAAGAAACTTAATGATAAGTTTTAGGAAGAAATCAAATTCTTATGCCCACCTAAGCCACCGCAAAAAAAAAAAAAAATATATATATATATATATATATATATATATATATTTATTTATTATTATTTTTTTTTTCCATTTGACAAATTTTTTAGGAAAATTATGCTTTTAAAATGAAAATAAATAAAAATAAAATCAAATACTCACCAATTATATCTATACAATGTATATATTTTTTAAATCAACGAGACTTTTATAACAGTTTTTACGGACGCCTATTTCAAATTAACACCAACTGAATGCTGCGAAACACTACATAAGTTGCAACGGGCCAATCAGATGCGAACAACTGCATTGTTTAGCGAGATTTTAAAGCGTCCGGGGGTCCACGCGGAGCCTGTCGTCTGCCGCAGGGATGTTAACTGGACGACGCCAAAAACCCAGTTGATATTTTGGTCTCGTCAAACGAATTTATAATATTTATTGGCCGCAATTATTTAAGAATTTGCTTTTTTTCTTGCAATTTTGGTACCGAAATCTAGCATTGCATTTAAATGGCCCGGAACAAAAGGATTAAACTCGTGTCGAGTCCATTTTCGAATTGCCCCCTTTTACAATCCAATTGCCCCCCTGTGGGGCGTGGGCCCCACGTAGGGAAACATTGGTCTAGACGCTACACCTCGCTGGATTGTTACATTAGAACCCTGTTATTAAAATTTAGAATAAAACATTAAACAAGAGAGACCAATGAACACAAAATGTCAAAATCTATCACAACCAGGAGACAAAACCAAGCACGTGAAACGGATAAAGCTCGAAAAGCTGTTCGTCATAGCAAAGAAACTGCTGAGGTAACAATCACGACCTGGTTTGTCTAAAGCAGCAAAACCTCTCTGTCAAAGCCAGGTAGTAAAGATAGTTGCAATGTAAAAATACAATGTACAAGTAAAAATAAATCTTACACTCTTGTGTGATTTCATTAACTATTTTTACACCCGCTGTTAAATACTTCATTTCAATGATGTATCGTGAAATCGATACTCTATTTTTTAAAAAAAAAAAGAACCATTTTCTCCGAGGGACAAAATATTTTGACTTTTCTAAGGGACCAAAGATTTGAAACCGTGTGTTTGGTTTTCAGGGAATAACAAAGTACATTATTTATTCAAAGTTTTAATGTATTCGCAGCAGCTGCTTTACTTTTCAAACAAAACTTAGAATTTGTTGTGGATGGTCGAAGACTGAGAACTAGTGAATTATATTATATCTTAAAGAGATTTTTGTTACCTGAAAATAGAATAGTTATAAAAACATTTAATGTTTTTATAACTTTATTATTATTTTATAAAGGACCAGGGTTTCGTGATGCTTACAGAATATTCCTACTCAGACTTGCCTCGAAAAGTAAAGTTTTTCGTGTAAGAGAGTACTTTTTGTTCCTTTGCAGCTGAATGCTTCACTATCAGCAAGAAAACATCGTTACTCCCGCAACTGAGTTCCGGAGAAGTTCAAAACAGCTCAAACAAGTCCACTTTGGAAGAATATCAAAAACAATGTATCTTAAAACGTTTTAACTTGCACAGTTTTTTCACCTACCAACCTTCCTGAGAAAAGAAAACGGGGAATTCTTAACTCTTCTTCTTCAAACAATGCGATAAAATGATGCTTTATCATTTTAACAGTTATTTATTACATTTAGTAATTCCTCAATTTATTAATTATTCAGAAATGAATACTATCATTCTGATTAAGAAAACATCGTTACTCCGGCAACTGAGTTTCGGAGAAGTTCAAAACAACTCAAACAAGTCCACTTTGGAAGAATATCAAAAACTATGTAATCTTAAAACGTTTTAACTTGCACAGTTTTTTCACCTACCAACCTTCCTGAGAAAAGAAAGCGGGGAATTCTTAACTCTTCTTCTTCAAACAATGCGATAAAATGATGCTTTATCATTTTAACAGTTATTTATTACATTTAGTAATTCCTCAATTTATTAATTGTTCAGAAATGAATACTATCATTCTGATTATGTAATGCTATAGAAACTTTGTAATAAATTGTAAAAAAAATAAAGCATATTTATTTGTTTGTTTCTCAGGCGTTTTTTAACCCTTCTTTGCATAATGGTGGAAATTTCCATCATAACATTGAATACCCAAAAATTATATAAAAGAACAAGTTCACTTTAAGTTGATTGTGTCTGGATACCTTTTTAATGTCCATTGCATAAAAAAAAACCATAGCTGTCAAAAATAAGCAAGTGTCACTATCAGTAAAATGAGCTTGAAGCACTTTTCTCAAAAACACACGATGTCCAAATAGTGTACATGCAATGAATAAAGGAAAGTAGATTTCACAAGTCTAATCACCACTTTCTGGTCTAAAAAAATTAAAAAATTAATTGGAAAGTTTTGACCATATACACTCAGGAACATTGAAAATAGCGCACCAAAAAGGAAGCATCGCATTGAAAGGAAATTTAATACACATAATGATACAGATGAGAGATTCACTTGATCCCAAAATCAAGACAATTAAACAAATACAGTGTGTACAGTTAAACAAATACAGTGTGTACAATTAGACAAACACAGTGCACCTTCAATTGCTCGTCGAAGCGCCTAATACTGCAATACATGCTGCAACACGGTCCGGCATTGAGTTGAATAAATGTCTGATGCTGTCCTGAGGCAGATGGGCCAACAAATCTTGAATCTACCTCCAAATCATGTACAGAGTGACACTGCGGCATCTGGCGTTTCAGCTGGTCCCACAAATGATCTATAGGGGACAAGTCCGGGGAGCGGGCGGGCCATGGAAGAGTCTGAACATGACGTAGGAAGTATTGAGCAACTCGAGCTGCATGCGGACGAGCATTATCTTGCTGGAAAATTGCCCCTGGAATTCCATTTAGGAAAGTTTCCACGTGGGGTCGAAGAATGTTATCAACACAACGCTGGCCTGTTAAGGTTCCACGTACCACAATTAGAGTGGACCGGCTATCATAGGCTATGGCCCACCAGACCAATACGCCTGCTGCGAGGGCAGTGTGTCGCGCGACAGCGTGGTGGAATTGTACCATTCACCAGAGCGCTTCCGCATCCGTACGCGGTTACCATCTGTCCCAAAAACGAACCGGGATTCATCAATAAACACCACGTTTGCCAATCTGTGGCATTCCACGTCGCTCTGGCTTGGCACCACTGTAGACGGAGTCGACGATGTTTCGGTGTTAGAGGCAATACACGAAAAGGGAGTTTGATTACAGATTTGCTTCCGCAAGATGTCTGAAAATGGTCTGTGGAACAACTGGCACCCCTACATCTGATTGTATCGTGGAACGAGACACCGTGGGATCCACGAGCGCTTGCAGCACGATTCTTCGATCCTCTCGCCTCGTCGTCTTCCTGGTCGCTCCAGACCCGGTACGCCGCACGTGGGTACTATCTCGTGTCCAGTGCTTCCAACATGTTCTGACGGCACACTCCGAACGATCGACCTGGCGAGCAACACGGCGCGTCGACCAGCCTGCGGTTTTCATGCCGATGATGAAGCCCCTATCAAACTCACTTAGCTGTGAGAAATGTCTTCTCACATGTCTACCTCGCATTATTCGCTTACTAAAGTCCTCCTAGAGTCGGAAAGTGATCGTCACGTTTATGATACTTACACTATGCGACGGTCACACTTCCTGATTGCAGCGTCACTACAGGGTGTGTGGTCATGCGCATTGGCACCAAACTAGGATCATTTGAATATCGGATCTCACTGTACATATTTGCAAAGTTTCACGATTGTACCTTTCTTCCTTCTCGGTGCGCTATTTTCAATGTTTCTGAGTGTATACTCTAACCACGTCCAATTTTGTAAATTCGTTTTTACTCTTTTAACTCATTTTTTACTTTTCTCCCCAAAATCCCAATATTGGAATATTAAAAAAAATGTATCATATAAAAATGTAAAAACATAGCTCAAGTTTCTCTTATTCCATAAAAATCAAACCATCCTATTCTGCATCTGATGCTTATTTTTCTTCATAGAATTTTTAACTTCAAACTGACTTTTTAAAGCGTGCAAAATAGTCTGTAAGATTTTTCTTGTTGCGAGGTATTTGAGACTTGAATACAAACGTACATTTCATGATCGTATTTAAATGGTTCTGGTATTGTGAGAAATCGTCAAGGCTAATTAGATTATGATTTATAATGTCATTGATTTTGTATATCATAGAACCAAGCCAATCAAATCAATATGACAATCACAGCCGATAGCCACCTTGATCGTATACGCATTATTTATAAGTATGAAAAAGATTTTCTGTACAAGCAAACCGACAAAATACGAATTTATTTTCTTTAGCAATATGCTCTAGCATGATACGTATCGGTTTTGCCTTAAAATTTAATTTATCGCAGTTTTGGCACTGTTTGGAGTTTAATCTAATTGGCTTTGATCAATCAGTTATCGTCTACCAATTCGGAATTCATGTTTGAGAATTTTTACTGACGAAGTGATAAAATCGTATTCTAACAAGTCAAGTGGCACATCACGTGCTAAATAAAATTTTCACAAAATTTATATATGATAGTTGATTGGACAACGGCAATTAGATTAAAGGGGTCCGGGACACAAAAATCGTCAAAATTTCGAATTTTTTAAAAATTATTTTAAGAAATTCTCTTTGTTTTTCTGCTTAAAATGACGTCTAAATCATGTTTCTATCTTAATTAGAACTAAAGATATAATAATTTTTGTGGTGCGTTGTTTTGAAAATCTAACACTCTTCACAGTTGTTGTTATGGCAACAACGTCTGACTTTAAAACTTTAAATGCGTTTTTCTTCATGATACATTTTTTCAAGATTTCCTGTATTCAAATTGCTATAAGTCGAAAACCGATAGAGTTTAAGGGTTGAAATTTGGAATAGATCTTTTTCAAACATTATACTTTAATTTTGATTCAGCAAATTTGAAACAAATATTTACTTTTAAAAATATGACTTTTTAAAAAAAAGTACCTTAAAATTTACAAAATTTTTCATTCAAATATTTTTTATTTTTTATTAAATTAATATTTTTTAAATTGCTGAATCGAAATTAAAGTTCATAAATTTGTAAATAATTTACTGCAATAATTTTGAAAATTGATCAAGAGTATTTTGAGTTTTAGCAATTTAAAATGACCCCTCTTTTTATCGAAAAATTTTAATTTAAAATTTTTAAAAAACTTTTAGAAAAATTTTGTGTTGTGATTTTGCTTATTAGTTAGATGGGTAATCAGTACAAAAAAAATTCAAAATTCAATATTAATTAATAAAAAAAAATTTCAATGTGTCCTGGACCCCCTTAAACACCAAATGTCGTCATAACGAATAAATGATATTTTGAGGTATCACCGATATGTATTATGCGAGAGCCTCTGTGTTGAAAGAATCTTGAGATTGAAAATCCCTCTAAAAGTATTGTTTTATTCATTCGAATTGTATTTTAAGGTGGGATTTACAATATGTATTTGTAAATAATCAGAAAATAAAAGAATATTCAAAACTTTTGTTTGAATCTGACTACTGGTAAACACCAAATTTTAATCCAAAAATCAGTTTTGAATTCGATCTTGAAATTGCTTTCTTATTGCTGGCTTAAACTCTTCCGAAGATGACGTTTCCACGGTCAAATCCGGTTCCTCTTTCATAGCCATCTTGCGTGCATCTTTCTTCACCCAAACACCGTTTTTTACATTCTCACCGATACTTTACCCGTCCGACGGTTTTATTGTGCCGGTCAGAGTTATAT
The DNA here is from genome assembly GCA_947359465.1 of Metellina segmentata. Taxonomy (NCBI): domain Eukaryota; kingdom Metazoa; phylum Arthropoda; class Arachnida; order Araneae; family Tetragnathidae; genus Metellina; species Metellina segmentata. The sequence goes on along the minus strand of OX375882.1, from coordinate 49,270,388 downwards.
CTGGCATCTGAAAAAGGGATTGAAAATATGGTTCTCTTTTCTCGAGTGCGTTTGTTGGGCGTAACTGCAATCGTGACTGGGAAGAGACTCGGAACGGATTAAATCTTCGCATGGAGCACGTTTTAGACCCCCACCTCTTAATCTCAGTTCCGCAAATAAACAAAAACTGGGGAATCGAATGGTCCATCTATTCCTCTCATTTCGTTGCCAGATGAAAACATGGAAGTATTTCCTTACCGGCTGAGACATGAAGCAGACGATAAAATTAGATTCTTCCGAAGAATGTTTTCGTTATTTAAGGAATCGTCTGCGGTCTTCGTTTTCAAAGGTAAATTAATTATTTTCTATAAATATTAAATACATTTGGGTGATTTCGAAAGCATTTTATTGGAATAGTTTTCTAAACATGATTAATGCTCTAGTTTTATTAGCAAGGAAAATCAGTTTCAGATTTTAGTAAAACCTTACTGGCACTTTTCTTTTCACGTAAAGATGTTTCATATCAATGGAACTGCATTTGCTTACTTCATTATTTATTTTTGGTGTCTCGTCTGCTATCTAGTACCAGTTATATAATTTCGATTATTATTGTTTGGAATATAAGTTATTTAATTTATTTTTTCGAAACAAATTATTTGTTCTGATAAATTCTTGTAAGTAAACTTCCAAAACCAAATAACTTTACTTTTCAGTTATGCCTACTTCTAATGCACTACAGTGTAAATAAACACCGTCATTTTCTCGTTATTAATTCTTGAATAAGTCCTCACCGGAAAACGTTGAGGCGATGGAGAATATCAGAATTTAATATAACTGTTCCAACAAATCTTTTTCTGATAGTTTAATTATATTCAATTAACTTAATCATCCAGTTAGAGGTTTCCTTTTTTTAAATAATGAATATTTCTATATATTATCTGTTTCTGTGGTATTCTTGCTTTATTTCCTTTTGGAAGAATGATTCGCATTTATGTAATTTGAAGCAACTTTCAGTACATAATTGAACGGTAATAAATATGTTTTATACTTTAAATAAAAATGAATAAATGCAAAGAGGTATAAAAAATTAATTTACTAAAAAATGTTCCCCAAATCAAAATATTACTAACCAAATAATAATTGCTATGAAGTTGGAAAGAGATAATCCATTTAACAATACACGTGATATACATAATAAGTGCTATGGAGCTTAGAATCCGTTCGTGGAATCCTAGGTGTGCTGAAGCGCCACCCTAGGATACAGAGATACTCCATTTATAAACTGCTTTAATCTTATAATCTTACTGTGATTTTCTTTAGGTAGTTGATTAAAATTTTAAACTTTGTCATATGAGATGATTTTTCAGTGTAAACATAAACAAGCAACCGGGAAAAATATTTTCAGTTAAGAATTCACTTTTATTTGCCATTTTTTGGGCCTTTGACGGTAATTTTAATAACTGCTATTACATTCAACTGAACATACTAAGTTACATGAGGCTAAAAAACGTGTCCGGAATAAGTACAGGAAGTAGGTTTCGCAGTAAAAACATTATCACCCTCTATATTTAGCTTAGGCCAATGCAGCAGCAAAAAAATATATTCGCGTCTTAATAATAAAAATTCTTTCCAAATTTCCGCGTTCCATACGATGATCTCCGCCATTTTATACGGAACATTGTGTGGAACGAATGATGCGAAGACTAGAGTGATCAGACAGATAATAATCTCTTCAATATATTTAGATCCATTTCACCCCCTGCCGTCATTACCATCTAGATGGCTCGTTGTGCTTATTTCTCAACTTCGCACCAACCATTCGAGAGGTACTCAGACATTTATTTATGAGGGAAACCGCACCATAGTGCCATCATTGCCAACAACTTTTACAATAAGTCATATTTTAACCTCTTGTTCCAGTCTTAAACCTTTACTCGTCGCTTCTTAGTACATCACTAATTTCATCGAACTTATTGGGTCAACCTCCGCATTCCTTACAATTTATCTTCCATTATTAATCAATATTTTTACCATATTTATATTTCGTCAGCATTTAAATTACATTTCATGAAGTTTTATAACATAAAATGGGTAGTTGGGCTGACCCATGTTCGATCTCTCCAAGCACATTAGTAAATTTACACACAAAGTAAATCAGGTCCAGATCAATCCATTTTGACCAAACTATTTACTTTAATCTCTTTCTATTATAAAAGAAAATCTTTCGATCTTTTTCAGGTTTATTCGCTTTGTGATTGGTAGATAGTGAGTCACGTGATAAGGAGTCTTGTGGTTCAACGAGCTAATGAATTTTGAGTACGCGCAGACGATAAACACAGTTATATTTTTTAATTAATTCATTCATAAAATTTGAGAGCACGAGCTAGAAAGTTTGCATTGTTTTCAGATGAACCGACAAATTGGGTCGCCGTTTCCATAGCAACAGTCGAATTTGAAAACCTTAAAAAGCACTATTATAACAAACAACACGGATCAGCTAAAACATATCTATGAATGGGTATTTCTATCCGGTAGCGGAGATAACCGTCTCTTTTTTTCTCCTTAGGATAGATTTTAGTGTCCTTTGTCCTGAGCAGGAGCGGATCCCTCGCTGTGACGTCATTCAACGGAAATTCAAATCAGGGTTATACGAATTATTAAGATAGTTTCGCTGTCGCAGGAGATTGACACTGCGAAAGGAGTGTTCATTTGTGAAGCGAACCAAATGAGATTGCGTAGCAATCCCCGGGGGCTGGCGAGCGTAGGTGAGCATGGGGCGGAGCCCCCTAGTCTCTTAAACTATGAATTTACAAAGAATTATCTCTCTATATTAAAAAAAAGTTACCGCCGCCGCCGCCGCCGCCGAAGAATTGAAATTTTTGTTGTTTAGCTCCATTCTTAGACGGTTTCCCGAGAAAGTACTGATCGGAAAAATATGAAATTAACATGCTTTGTTCTTCATCGTATTCCCTGGATAATTATTAAGATTTTTTTCCGATGCGGCTATTAGTTTAGGTTTTATTAAGTGTTAAAGTTGAAGAAGTGAAATTTCTTCCGCGAGTGAGCAAAACACATTCAAAATTTCAGTCTTCAGTCGTGAGTTTTTTTTTAAGAGTACCTCTCAACGTAAATTTTTGCAGCTCGTCGAGTTTTTTTGGAAATTTAAATTTGGTTCTTGATAATATTTTTTTGAAATTCAGGAAAAATCGGGACATTTTTGTTACTTTTTTTTTAAACTGCCATATCTATATCTCATTACTATTAGTTTTTAATTTTTAAAATATAGCAGTATACCTCAGAATATACTCTTTCTTACCGTACTATTATTTTTGAAATCGGTTAATAATTAAATTGGATGCGATCAAAAGTTCGTCATACAAAATTCGGAATCTTTGGATATTTTCGCTACTTATTGTTAAAACCGTTTTGTCTACGGCAAAAGCCATTATTTTTTAAATTTGAAAACATCACTGAATACATTACATTACACTCTTTCTTATGGTACAGTTATTTTTCAAATTGGTTAATAAATAAAATCGATGCAATTAAAAGTTGGTCATACAATTTTCGGAACTTTCAGATCGTAACTTCCGATACAAAACTAAAATGGTCATATCTGTATAGTATTACTGTTAGTTTTTAATTTTAAAAATATTGCAGTATACCTCAGAATATACTCTTTCTTACGGTACAATTATTTTTAAAATTGGTTCATAAATAAATTCGATGCAATCAAAAGTTGGTGACACAAATTTCGTATTTTTCAGTTCGCATAGCTGCTTCCGAAAGCAGTAGTGGGTTACACTTTTGACTATCGGGTTTGCCAGATATCAAATTTATCGTAGCAACAATTGCCATAAAAACGATTTCTTTTTATTTGGCGAGGAAAAAGGCTCGCTTTTTCCCCTCTGTTCTCAAGACAGTTTACCGACAAAGTACAGAGTAAAGTTTGGATATTAACAATGTTTACTTAAAGTTGTACAGGGAACAAGATGCAGAAGATTTTTTACTGATACGGCTATTAGTTTAGGGTGCATTAAGTGTTAAAGCAAAAAAAAGTTAAATCACTTGCGAAAGAAGTATTGGTTTGAGTAAGCAAACCAAACGGATTGCGTAGCAATCCCCGGTGTCGGCGAGCGTAAGCGAGACGCAGCGAAGCCCTCGCTGTGACGTCATGAACCGGAAAGTGAAATCAGCATAATACGAATTATTCAGATAGTTTCACTCTGTGACAGGAGTGTTGGTTTGCGAAGCAAACCAAATGGGATTGCGCAGCAATCCCCGGGGGTTGGCGAGCGTAAGCGAGCAGGGGGCGGAGCCCCCTAGTGTTACAAAAAAAATGGTATTATTCTTAACAAAACAAGAGCACGAACGCCTTGTTCGTGCACGTGAGTACGAAAAGTGAAATATGAAAAAGGTGAGGCTTGTAACGTAGCGCGCAAATGGTATTAATGATATAAAAAGTATGATACCAACATAGCCGATGTTTGGTGGTGACTAGTAGAAGGGCAACTATAAAAATCCACCAATGGGACACAAAATTTCAAAATGCTACGGTGTTGACCAAGCTTTGGGCCAGTGTTTCTTCGGATAGCTTGAAGTGAGGATTTCGCATGTGATGTTATTCGAAAATTACCGAACTACGTTGAATTAATATTCGTAGGTATTTAGGTAGGTGAATTAACATAGCAATGGAGCAACACAGCGGGCTATTGGCGACGGTCCGGGATCAATCCCTACGGGAAAGATCAGAGGACAACACCTTTTTTTTCCACTATCAAATGACGACGTGACACCTGAGCTTACACCCCACTCTCCATGCTTTCAAACCAAGCCAACGTGAAGACACTTAAGGCCACGACAGATTTTATGTACACCAGCTACCACCTACTCTACGGTTGTTAGATAGAGTTACGAACTTCTAACCCTCCGGTTGTTAATTCGCTACTCTTCCAGCCGGCGTACCGCATCCCAAATTAATATTGGTAGGTATTTAGGTAGGTGAATTAACGTAGCACTGAAGCAACACAACGGGGTATTGGCGATGGTCTGGGATCAATCCCAAAAGGACACTACGGTCAGATAACGAAGTGACACCTGAGCTGACACCCTACTCTCCAAACATCCACAACACGCCAACGTGAGTACATCTTATGCCACGACCGATTAAATGTGCACCAGCCCCCACATATACGACGGATGGATCGAATTTATAACTTGGAACCCTCCTGTTGTAATTCGCTACTCTTCCAACCAGGCGACTGCAGCGCCAATTAATATTGGAACAGCAATCATGCAACAATTAATATCAAACTGCCGTCAATCGTTCAAACTGTAAATTAATATTTGAATATTCACATTAAGCAATCGTTCAAGTTTACTATGACTGTGCTTCATTCATTCCACAATCCAACATTGGCTCCCATTATTCATATCAAACCTACGATTTGGCGTCTTCGACACAACTTGACAATTTTTTTCTCGGGTATGGAAGGTATTGATTTTATGGAAACCCAGAACTCACACACGGAATCTAATGCTTATATTTACACTAGTGGTCCAACAGAACATTATCTGCACGAAAGGAATTCCAGATACGGTCGAAGAAGTTCTAACGCAACACATGATCTTCCCCCGTTCTGGAAATGTGTCTTTCCCGCGAACGTGCTTTACGTGTAATGAAGACACTTCTACCGGATGCGGTATTAAAGTGCTTCGAATGAGAAATGGGATCCATCCTTTCCGGATACATTGCGTGTTTCGAATAAGCGCATTTCCGGCGGGATTGACTCCGAGACGATCCTCGTGATCTCATGAATTTGTGCTGGGTTTTAAAAGGGAAGAATGCAAACCCGGAAATGCACTGAGTACATGGAATATGAAAGGGTTTTTATTTGTCCTCTTACGCATTTTATGGTAAATGTGGATAGGTGCAGAGCTTGCTGCTTCCAAACCACTCCAGTCCGCACAAATTTGATTTTAGTAAGGGTATTTGGATCCTCCTAAATCTCAATAGACCGGTTTTGATGTTTTCCGGAGATTTTGATTGTTTATTTTATGCTCTTTGAGGTCCTATGAAAAATTGCAAAAACAAATAAAACGATCAATAAACTCTGATTTAAGTTCAAACTAAGATTAAGTTCTAAGATTAAGTTCAAACTTAATTTTCTCAAAACGAGAACTTTTCATACATCGATTTTTTTCTCTCTTTTTAAAAATACTTCTTCACCATGATAAGTAAAACGCTCTTAACATGTTCCTGGGCCCCAGTAACTCAGTTGAAAGAGTAAGGGTTTAATAACCGGAGACTTGCGAGTTCTTAACTCGGGCCAAACAAAGACCGTCGTGTACACTGGTGCATGATAAATCTGCCGTGGCCTCAAATCTTCTCAAGTTGGAGCGATGTGGATGTTTGGAGAGTGGGATGCCATCTTAGGTGTTGTCCTCGTCATCTAACCGTAGTTCAAAATTACGAGTTTTGTCCACAGAACTATGAAGTTCGGGATCGATTCCGCCATTAATCTGTTGTGTTTGTCTTGTGCGACGTTATAATTAACTATTTACCCACTTAACATATTATACAAACATCACAGATTATGAGAGGTATTTTCGGTTTAGTATAAACAGACACTACCCTACAATAATGGACAGGACGACAGCGGATTTGCAAAAAAAAAAAAAACGATTACTTGTTTGGAGGTGTTTTTCGTGGTATGGCCTGGGACCTTTGCATGTTGTTCCTGGTCAATTGAACGCCGACACCTACATGAACATTTCGGACAATCGGGTTCTTCCTACGCTCGGGACATTTATGGAATGGACGAATGTTACTTCCAGGACGACAACACTTCATGTCATGTTGCAGCCTCTGTCAAGCAGTGGAATCAAAATATGGATGTAAAACGTCTTCCCTAGCCTGCTCAAAGTCCCGACTTAATCCCCATAGAACGTATGTGGGACGAGTTAGAGCGACTCTTACGGACCAGAGAACCACGTCCGAAATCTGCAGCTGAGCTGACGGCATTCTTGCAGCAGGAATGGGCACAAATACTCATAGCTGTGTATCAAAACCTTGTTGAAAGTATACCCAGAAGGGTTGCTAGTGTAATTGTAGCACGTGGGAGACCATCCCTCTATTTAAAGCATGTATTCATTCTTGTATTTCAAATGCCATCACATCTTACCGTCTGGTCCATTATTGTAGGGTAGTGTATATGCCGACTAAAACCGGTCTTGTGGTTAAGGTGTTAGCCTCTAGATAGGAAGGTTCCTGATTCGAATCCGGGTCAGTGCATGTATGTTTGTAAGCGTATGATGTAAAGGCGGCTGGTGCACCTTAAATCTGTCGCGGCCGAAAGTCCTCACGTTGGATTAGTGTGGAAGTTTGGAGAGTGGGATACCAGCTCAGGTGTTGCCTCGTCATCTGACCTTGGTTAAAAAATTATGAGATGTTATCCTCGGATCTTTCCGTTACTGGATATATCCCGGACCGACGCCAATAGCCTATTGTGTTGCTCTAGTACGACGTTATTTGAAAATTACCAATTACTAGTATAAATAAAGGTGGTGGCAGTGTTTCTGTGGTGATCGTGTTTTATTGTATTTCACTTTTTATTTTTATTGTATTATATAATATTTCAATTTTTATTGTATTATAGCTCGTCGCCTGTAAAAATTCTAAATAAAAAACTCCAAATTGAATGATAGTTGATGGGTCAACACCAATTAGATTAAATGCCAAACACTGCGGTTGTAAATGTAGCCTAGCACAAATCTATCTCTAAATTACATTTAAAAGTAAGCCGATTTTTACCATGTAAGAGCGTTTGGTAAGCAGAAATAAAATCTTCAGTCTGGTTTGCTTATTCACTTTAAATATTCCTGTCGTACTAAAGTGACTGCTGTGCTAAATCTACCTGGGAATAACGATTCAACTGCGAAATTGAAGTGAATTTTCAAGATATAATCTTCATAAGGGTTTTTTTAAGGAGTAATAAATAACCCATCTGTTACTACAATCTAAGTTTCTTATTAAAAGTTTCTACTGTACGTTTTTTGCTTTTAAGTCATCGTTCTTCCGGAATAGCTACTTGTATAAAGTGTTTATTTTTAAAAACTTTAAAGGAATAAATAAAATTTATGTTTTTTTTAGTTAGATCACCATTTTTATGCCCCTTAACGTCAAAACGACGATAAACTATATATTTTGTCCCTATGTTAGGAAATTAGTTCTTAAAAAGAAGTTGGGCTGAATTAGTCCAGTTTATAGAGTCGTGAATTAGATACCGAGAGTTATTAGTTCGAAACTCGATCCAACCGAAGACCGTTGTAAACGTGAGGGCTGGTGTACGTTAAATCTATCGTTACCTCAAATGTTTCAAGTTGGCGTGGTGTAGAAGTTATGGGAGTGGTGTTGGAAGTTCGGATTGTGGGGTTCCAGCTGAAGTGTTGATCTTCTCTTCTGACCAAGGTTCGATATTACAGAATTCTCCTCAGATCTTACCTTTTCTTATTGATCCCAGACCATTGCTAATAACCCGTTGAGTTTTTCTAGTACAACTTTAATTCCATTACTTACCTACCTTAACCAGAATTATATAACTTTATCGGCAGTTTATGTTAAAACTGAAAAATCCATCCTACATCACAACACATTACAATAACGAACCCTAAATATGCACACTAAAAATTTATTCCGGATGATGTGAGACTTCCTATAAATCAAAATGCAGAGGGCCCTAGTGATTTAGTAACCTTTTCAGAACTCTTGGCATGATACTGGAGCCCAATTTCGCATATATTTTAAAAAGATAACGCCAAACACCGTCAAAGTTTTGATAAATCAAATTATTTCTAATCCGGAAGAGTTGTTTCCTTTTCTGTTAGTTTGCTTTTACTTTCACTGAAAATCCCTCTGATATATGACAATTTTCTAACTTCAATATGGAGAATTAATTATGAGATCTGGCATCCCAATCCCTTTTTCTCTTATCATCACTCACCTCACACGTGTCCAACCTAACGGTTCTTACCATAGAGATATAAAAGTATAGATTAATGGTAACTTTCTAATGTGCTCAAAACCAGTCGTAATATGACCTTTATACGTCTGCCGGAGGGAAACGAATAAACATTTGATTGGTCCACGGGATGAGAGACTACCATCCATTGATTCATCATCTCATTGGTTCGCGCGACATAGTAGTAGACTTTGGCAATTTCACCATTTTTGTCGTCACTCTATAGAAATGTGCATTCACACATCGACCGTGTCATAAGATGTTATATAGACAAACGAGATGATAAAATGCTAAATTGGTCAACCAAGCCAATCTTTCACAAACAGGTCACGTGATTGCTTGTCGAAATGTCGGTCACACTTATTAAAGCACCGCTTACAGCAATGCTTATTACATTCCCGTTTATGGCTGTTACCCTCCCCCCCCCGTACTTGGCAAAATCAAAAAACTTACTTTACCGTTGGTGACCCGGGGGATCCCACACACGTCACTGGTCGAGAGCTTGAAATAAGGTGACCTTCGTAATTCCCTAAAGTCAACAAAAAGAAATACACGGACGAAGAAACGGGGAAGAAAGTCAGGGAAGCAAAGGGTAGTTCACTGTCTTGGCGAGGAAGGTCAAAGGTCATAGGAAGAAGCATGGAGAGGTTGCTGACCTATGCATTATATGGTCAAGTTGCTTGGTAACAACATAGTATTAGTAATAAGGGATATATTCAATGTGAAAGAATGTGAAGATTTTACTTCCACCACCCAAATCTTCTCTTATAATACTTCTTATTCTGAGTTATCTCAAAAGCATCGAATTTATTTATAAACCAATTTCAAAAATAAATTTAGCATAAGAAATAGTACATTCAAAGGTATAATACGATGTTTTTAAATTTAAAAACTAATAGTTATAAGCTATAGATATGACAATTTAAAAAAAATAACAAAAATTTTCAGATTTTTCCCGAATTTCGAAAAATTATTATTAGGAACCAAACTGAAATTTCTAAATATACTCGACGAGCTGCAAAAATTCACGTTAAGAGGCACTCTAGAAAAAAATCACGACTGAAAACTGAAAATTTGTACGTCTTTTGCTCACTCGTATTAGAAATTTCGCTTTTTCAATTTTGATACTTAATAAACCCTAAACTAATAGTCGCATCGGAAAAAAAAATCTTCAAGTCAGGAAATCATATTCGGCAAAACAATCCAAGTTTCACAACTTTCGGAATACGTACAAGACACATGCAGAAACACTACTCCCACCTACATTTCGCTTGATAGAAGAAAGCCTCTCATATACAGCTGCAATTTCAGTTGTGTCAACGTGTGAAGTGCGACTGTCCACAAATTAGTTGACTATTTTGTCTTTGACTAGTATTAGTTTATCGGATCAGACGATTTTAGATATTTTGAATTTAGACTTTTGTTACAAAAATGTAACAATTTGTTGGAGGAGGGTAAATGAGGGTGGAGTAGCCGTAGGTATCAGGTAAGAGAGGATAGCATAAAATTCAAAAGTTTTTTTTCAGTACCAAATTATATTACAAACTAAATTAGTTAATCCTTTTCAAATAATTTAAAATACCGGTGATACATATAATGTATCACTTGGGACTGAATAGTTCTATTTTTTTTGTCTGCGGTGAATTTGAAATTAGATTTATTCCTTTTATCCGTATGCCTGTGTAGATAAATTACAAAAATAAAAATAGAACAAAAAAAGTTTTTTTTTTAAATATTGAAATATAATCAAATTCCCTGGATATATTTTTTATTTTCAAGACCTTAATTTCCACAGAACTCTTCTGTGAAGAAACGCAAAAAGCAATTTTCGGTATTACCCAGAGCTCATATTATGCAGATTACGTTGAACACACTTCCGAATCGCTAACTTCCACTTTCAAACTACTTCATTTTATCAATGGAAAACTTTTAACTGGTCTCGAAACGGGCAGCCGCAATTTAACATCTTAATTACATTTAGGGTTGCCGTAGGTGGCCGCTTAGGCAGGGTGCCAAGATGTTGATTACTCGAACTGTGCGAAAGAGAGAATACATGGATTGAAATGAAGTTTAAAAAAAACTCTTTATTTGAGAAACATCTATTTCTGTTTAATCATTTTATTGAGTGCAGACAGAATTATTTAGGTCAAGGAGAAAGACAGTGTGAAGTGAAATGACACTTTGACGCCAACTTGAAAATATTGTTGAGAAGGAGGCATATCAGACCTCAGATGCTACATCTGCAGGGTGATTTGGAATTCATGGGACAAACTTCAAGGGTTGTTAGAGTGCACTAAAAGAATTTTTTTTTAATTTTGCAATGTAAGGGTACATGTGACGTGTTTAGGCTCTAACACAAGAATTGCATAGGAAATTAAACAAAACGTTTATTTACATCATTATTTTACACCCGGACCGTCGTCAATAGCCCGTTGTGTTACCATTACTATTATTTTACAAGTACTTATTTACAATAACTGCTCAAAATTGCCACCACCAACATTAACCCTCTGACTACTCAATTTGTAGACCAAAATCTTTACAAAAATTGTGTTTTTTTTTTTTTTTTTCATATTAAAAATCTATATATATTGGAGAATTGAAATATGCATTTTTTTCTTTCTAGAAAAGACTTTTTATATAGATTTTTATCATGAGAAACTAAACTGTTTGCAGAAGTTATTGTTAGCTATATGCACGGTAATTCCCGGATTTCCACGAAAAGGAGGAGGAAGAATATTCTTCATATCAATTTTGCACCACTGCCTAACGCTTTGCAAGTTTATTGAATCATGATCAGATTCATCGCTATCTGAGGAGCAGTCCGAAAAATCTATATCACTATCAAAACTAAAATCACTTTCAGAATCTAATAAATCATCAGGAATATATACTCTGTCAATCGCTGTACGTTTTCTAGCAGCCATTTCTGATTAGAAAAAGGCGGCAAACAAAGGCGCGAAGTTAGAGCGGTAAATACAAAGTACCTTCAAATGCCGCAATTTAGTGGACGACTAGCGACAACTGTTGACCAAATTCTAAATTTAACGTCTAACACTGTATGTAATTTATTTCATTGGTTAAACGGTGAAAAGCGGGATGCGCTCCTCAATAAAGATAGAAAAACACCTGCCCGCGAAAATCGCGGGATGAGCAAATTTTGCTACATTTGAGTTGCCCGTGGAAATCGTGGGATAATCAGCCAGTGGGTTAATGCAAGCTTAGCAGCATGGAAAGCTCGTGAAACCCGCCTTACAACTGCTGAGTTACAGTAAAGAAACGATGATCAAGTTCGCCAAACCGAACAGTGCAATCCAGCGACGAAAAAGTCTGCTTATCCATGCATCGATCCTGCATTAATGTTGGTGGTGGCACATTTGAGCTGTTTTTGTAAAAAAATCATTGTAAATAAGTAATTATAGAATAATGATGTAATGAAATCATTTCCCTTGCAATTTTTGTGTTTGAGCCTAAACGCGTCTTTTATACCCATGCATTGCAAAGCAAAAAAATGATTGTTTTAGTGTCTGCTTTAAAACCCCATGTAGTTTGTCCCATGAGTTTCGAATCACTGTATATTATATAGCGTCGGCTGAGAGCAGTAACTCAAACTAAGATGTTTTCGGCAATGCTAAATACTATACTATAATAATGCTATTTTCATGATGTTGTTAAATACATTGTCATTTAGTGACATTTTTATTTCCAACGCAACAGGACATTGGAGATACTAATCTTCCCGCCAAAAGAACACACAAATGAAACAATAATTAAAACATAAAACATAAATATAAGGGTAAACTATATAAAATATAACAACTATAAATACAAAAACCAGGGACTCTACCGAGTGGTCAAAAGGTCCCTGTCCTGCCAATTAACGACTAGAATTTTTATCTGGCCATATTTTCGACAGTATTTAGAACTAAATTTAAACCGCACATGTTTGCTTTATTTCTTAAAATTATTTAAGCGGCAAATTAAGTAACGACTAATCTCGCTCTACCCCTCGAACACTAGATCCAAAATGCTAATCCTTTATTAATGTATGCGTAGGAGTAATTATGATGGTAATCCGAAAATCAATACTGCCTTATTCACTTTAATGGCGAAATAACTCTTAGTCAATCCAACGCACACACAAATCACGGAAAATCGATCTTCTAGTGCAATAGACAGAGCATAGAGGCGGAGTCTGTCGTAAGATTTAGGTCACGTGGGTATGGGAATCAACTTGACTATCGAATCGCAAACTAGTGTTTTTCCAACACACGTTCCATCAATTAGTTCTACCTTAGGATTCGTCCTTTTCTCACACATTTCGTAACCGATATTCAAACCGTGTGATCGGGAGAAATAACATGATGCTATACACGCATACATGCTCCGTCTAGTTCATTAGAAAATAGATGGCTTGGACACTTAAATCTTACATTCGTAATTGGTACTGCTTTTTTTTACACAGGACTATTTCGCAACCGAAACCTCTTTTTCAAAATGGCGCAAACCGGATCGCGTCCGAGAAACGTCATGACTGTGCATAAAACGTGCTTCTTTTTAGTAAATTTTAATATCTCCTTTTTGGAATAATTCAAATCATAAGGAACGTGAAAAGTATAGATGTACTTATCCGCATTTGTATTCGTAATTGTTGACGGAATCCAACTAAGTATTCAAGCATTCTTTATTACTTCACCTTGTTGCAACTCTGACCGGAAAACACGGAGTCTTGCGTTGAGGAACCTATTACTTACAAAAATAGCAATGAACTTACATATAGAGTCTTAAAGAAACTCTTCGTCTTTACACGAACCCGTGGAGACCTCAATTTTCAACGAATTGGAATGAAATACGACGCGATTGATATATTTCACGTTATGCACTCTAGTGTTTGGTAAAATCCAAGAATCGAGCTCTCACGAGCCGCGGTAGCTCAGTCAGTAGAGCGTCGGGCTCGCATCAGAAGGGTTGTGGGTTCTGTCCTCGGCAGAGCCTGCAATTCTGATGATTGCGAGATAGGCGCTTCGACCTGGCTAAAGACCGTCGTGTTCACTGATGGTGACTGGGGCACATAAATAGGTCGTGGTCACAAAGTCCCCCATGTTCCCATACCAAATCAATACCTCTGGGGGTACCTGGTCAGGGGGTTATCGGCCTCTGATTGGGATCTAAATTGTGATATGTGTGAGTGAATATATGTATGAGAGGGACCTTCCTGTAAAACGGATGTGTCATGTATGTCGAGCAAAGTCGGACTTCCTCCCAATGGGGCTCAATAACATGGAAGGCGCACGCCTCTTGCCGCCTTCGACGGGCCTGGTACTCCTCTGGTCTGCCAGTGTAGGCATGAGAAACAACAACAACATCGAGCTCTCACGAATACAGTAAACAAATTTCGAATAGCAACACCCACTTTTTTTATAGCAACGTGTTTGACTGTTTGTGATTGATGCCAAAGATGTGCATGATCGCTGTTGCTTGATGCCTTTCTTATTTTGTCGTTCACACTCATCTCCTTTGACAGTGCTATTGCAGTTGTTTTTAGAATTTAAGGTAGCATTTTAACTTTGTTTTCAGTTTTCCACTGTGCCAATTACACTATAATAAAAAAAATTGGGTGTCGCTATTCGAAACTTGTCAACTGTATCCATAAGCGTGAGAACTCCATTCTTGCATTTTACATAACTCTCGAACACATACCTTTTTTTCACACCCACACTTTCCCAACTCAAAATAAGGTTAAAACTTGGAAATAGGGGGGAGGGCGGGATGATTCCTTTATTGAAATTTTTAAAATATACAAAATACAAGAACATTTACTATAACAGAAGCTGCATTTGTAATTTTTTAAACAGTTAAGCGTAAAATGTGTAAAAAATAATTCAAGTTGAAAATTTACAGAAGTCCAGCACAGACATTGAAATCTCTAAAGCAGGAAGCGCAAGGCATAAGGAAGCGCAAGGCATAAAGAAGCGCAAGGCATAAAGCGAATCGCGCAGACCAACCAGATCATTTTCACCGCTCACGCCGTCACCTCTGATTGGTGTGAGCGTTCACTTTGTGCCTTGCCCTCCCTGTTTGACCTCGGCTTAAATTTCAAGTTTCATCAGGATTGGTTGGAAATTGCAATCGCATGGGAACCGTATATAGGGGAATTTACTTTTTGACCACTCTGAATATGGAAAAAGTTATGCCATGTTGTGCCACATTTTTATGGACTCGTTGCGACACACTGATTGAATGATATATGAAACAATTTACAATTACACTAACTTCTATGGGCAGGATTTCATTGGATTCCCCGGTATTTTTTTTTATTAGAGGCCTAGTCATACTCTTGTTACTATTATAGATGGGTAAAGGAAGAAGAAATAAGTATATAAATATTTTTCGCCAAAAAATAGTTTTTGTAAATATCTTGCCGACGCTTTGAGATAATCAATCCCCCGATAATTGTAAATGTAATAATGTGAGTTTGGAGGGCACCAAATTATAAGAACCGAAATTCCTTATCCCCTTCCAATATTCTGAAGGTTTGGCTCCTTCCCAAACAACACATTACAAAGATACAGATAATATATGGGTAGTGAAATCTATGAACAAAACAGAATGTTCCAAGAATATGATTAAGGCAACTGGAGTCTTGCCCATCTACAATAATTCACAAAGTTGACTGCTCTGATTTCAGTATTGCAGTTCTCCAAATGGGAATCGATGTATTAAAACCAATGTAGGCAATTTGATTGTAACAAACTGGCAGATCCCCATGCACAGCATCCGCGCTAAACTTCGTTAATTGCTTATATATCTTGTTGACAAAGTAACTTTCTTAGAGCCTTATCTATTGGTACTCATATTTCATTTCTTATCTCGACCCATCTATGATGAATATAGCATACACATTCACATAAATGGATTTCATAACTCTAATTGAAATAAAATTATTTACAACAAATCTAACAGCATTTCGTTTATTTTTATTGATGCGAATTCTTATTTTCAATTAAATGCATGACAAAAATCCCTATATTCCTCATTTTTCATGGACCTCGGTAGGCCAGTTAACAACTGGAGGACTGCGAGTTCAAAACTATGTGTGTGGTCTGATATATATATATATATATCATGGCCTTAAATGTCATCATGTTTGTGTGGTGTGGAAGTCTGGAGAGAGAAAAAGTCAGTATACTCAGATGTTGACCTCGTCATCTAACCATGGTTCAAAATTACGAGGTGTCGCCCTCTGTTCTTTCCCTTATGGATTTATCCCAGACCGCTGCCAATAGTCCGTTGCGTTGCCGCAGTGCGACGTTAATTAACTACCCCAGATTTCTCATTGCTTTCTGTAATCACACTGCTGAAGAATTTCTTTGGAGTCGGTAGAACTTCCGTAGTTTTAACAATATCGCGATGGTTCAAATCAAGCATATATAATTCACACAAACGGAAATATTGAACCCCCATAACTATCTATTTAATTTTATTTATTTCCATAGTTTCCATTCGACTACAAGCAAATAAAGTTGATTTTTGTTCCACTTACTTTATGAAATATATAGATTGTTGACAAAACGTTGACCCCTAAAAGTAAACGGCTTCGCCATTCGATGTCGAAACCTGTGACTCTGTTGAGGTTTTAATCCTCAAATATCAACTATCTATCTACCGTCGTCTTCGGTCTTCCATCAATAATGCTCGAAGCATTATTGGTTGTGTGGGAGTAAAACTTTTTAATTCCGGGCGTACAATAGCTGACATCTAATAGCTCCAACGAAGCCGTGACGTCATCGGATGATCTCCACCCCTCGCATCCATCCCCCAAAAGAAATCGATCTTGTTCTAAAAATATAGATCCCAGAGAGCGCGGACGGCTAGAGATTTATCCCTGCTTCCAGTCCAAGAGGCGCCCCATCTTCCGTGGTCATTCAAAGATGTGGGACCCACTCTGCATTTGGGTTTGAAATTTCGCAAAATTCCTCATCGTCCACGCAAAAAGGGGGAAGGTGTCAAGAAGGAGGAGGAGAATCTCAAGTCCAAGGGCACGGTTACCATGGAAACCTGCATCCTACCTCATCCAGCCACACCTACATCTATAACATCCCATCGGTCGCCAGTCGCACTCGTCAGTCTCTATCAGGTGGTTTGGAGAAGAGCTCTCTCCCGTCTCTGTCCCACTATGGGTCGCTCCTGAGCCCGGTTCCCGAATTTTCCTGTGGGATCGGATCCCTGGCATTCGACCCCGGGGGATGTCACCCGTCTCCGGCTTCCGGGAAAACAGGAATAAGTCGAAATAAACACAGGCCAAGACCGCTTTTGCGAAAACTCTTCATTTTCGTTGGAAGTCAACGTCCCCGGACAGTGGACCTAATTCATTCTACTTGGTTCAATTAGTCATCGCATGGACATCGTTCACTGTTTGTCTTCCTGGCTCAGCTTACGACAATCTGGATCTTTTATATACGACAATCTGGATCTTTTATACACGACAATTGTCGAATTCAGTCTCATCTGCTAAGTGATGTCGATTCGAGCCCATTACGTTAAGAAAACGACCTACTTTAAGTGAATCGTAAGGTTGAGAAATATTGCCCGCTGTTTACCGAACTGTTGTACTCGCCAGTTGATCTGGAATATCGCCAAAAACTCTTTCCTCGCTGAATTATGAGCCAATACGAACGCCGCTGCTCTTTTTGCTTTTGAAGTAGGCTTGTTTGTGGCTTGACAATCATTGGAATGGCTTGTCCGAACTTAAATAGGTATCAGCTTAATTAAAAGAAATGGTTCCGTGAAATGTTTTATTGTGAGGTATAACAAATGTGACAAGTCAAATCAAAATATTGAGATTTATTAGAAGAATTAGTCAGCCTTCTGAAACTCACGTATTTTAATGCTCCTCAGTAACTTAATCTTAATTTTAATGTTCATAAAACTCTTGAAATTTTAGTATTTTTTCCTCTGCTGTAAGCAGTATTTACTGTTCTGTTTAATATCAAACACTTCTCGAAGATTAGAATTAGTTACCAAGCCACGCTGGAAGCACAAGGAACAATTTTATACAAGTTTTGTACCATATACTGATAACCGCACAGTTTAAAGAAACTCCATGGTCTGTATTCAGATGTTTTGATAGAAGTCAACTCAATTTACAGCATGTCTAAGGACACCAAAACTTCAAAAATTATGCTTGCGGAATTAAAGGATGATTTGGAAGATCTTTTAACCTCAAAAGTAAGAAATAGTTTCTTATTTATTCCATTCTTCCCATAACTTAACAAAAATTATGTGTATAAATTGTATCTTGGAGAAATTTGACTATTGTTAGAGTCATGTGTGATCACAAATCTTATTTTATTACGAAACTTATAAATTTTATTTCTTGTATATAAGAATCTAAAAATATGTAGCAAGCGTAACCAGATACTCGTATATTCTGTTGATATTTATATCAAGTTACTCTGATATAATATTAACTGCTAATAAGACGCAGTATAGTGATTTTTATGAACAGCAAACACCATGATGGCGATTCTTTTACTGAAGTGTAGCTAAATAATTTAATTAGTTTATAATATTTGTGTACATATATAGCGCGATCCAATTTATTTTAAAATGTTTTAAACTTAGCTTTTCATTGAAATTTTCATTCACAACGTTTTAACTGTGTTTTATTATAAACAAATTGATATAACTTATTAAAAAATATAAAAGGTATCCAGATATTTATGCCGTAAAACTGGGCGCAACAAGATATTGCCGATCTACACGTATAAGCTATGTACTTATAATATTGATTTAATGCAAAAATATGACAAAAAAATCTTGTTGGGATTAAATTGTCAACATTCAAAGTGGGTATCTAAGAAAAAAATCTATCTCCTTTCACCGGAATTTTCAACAATGCATTTTCAAGTTGCTTTTGACACGTGCGGCGTAAGAAATTTCATTTCAGAAACCGTTGCACGAACTATAAAGCATATAATTTAAAATTTAAATTCAAAATGTTAGTCTTAAAACAACAAACAAAATTTACTTCTCTTTTTGATTATAAACAAGCAGTTAAAATTTAAGGGTACAGTACTTTCAAATCACCAAACTCGAAAAATAATTATATTTTTTGAAATTTTAGCGTAAAAGAATATTTGATATAAAATTCTACGGATAGCAAAAAGAATTTCTTAGTTATAACTTTTGACGGAGTTAAATATACATCAAAGATGTAGTATACAAGCATAGTAAATCTACAAAAACGTGGTCTTCTATTGAGATTTTGTGACATTCTGCTTTCAAAATGTTCCCAGCGCATATGGTTTTAATTGATTAACTTGAAATTATTTTTGGATAATCCTTGAAATCCGTAGCATACATCGAAATGCAAATGAAAAAATCATCACGACTTCTAATTTCGAAATTTTGGTTTAAAATATTGCTTTCTCTAAGATTTTTCTTTTTGCAAATGTTTAGGTGTTAGTAAATTTTTCTTTACAATTGAGCGATTCTTTGCAAATGTTCATTTGATTTGTGTGTATCTAAACTATTATGTGAATTGAAATTCTTTTGACAGCACAATACAAAATTAATGTGCATGAAACCGATACATTTTTGTGAAAGTATCAAAATTTTTGACAGCGTTTTAAGTAATATCCGAACGACTAAATATTTTGGGTCCAACTTTTTATATGCAGGCTTTCTAGTAGAAAAAAGTCGGCAAATTTCATGAGTAGGATAACTGCAAAAATGTGTTTTGAAACTCCACTGTCCCCTCAATCGGGTTATTTCAAATTAATAATATAACCATGCTATAGAACCAATAAACAGATAACAACAACGATTCTTCCCTTCTGTAGAATGATGCAAAACATAACGCATGCCTACCCATGACACAAGCCTAATCTAAGTTATTCAGAATCAGAATAAGGGGTTATTCAGAATCTCCATTTTCTTAAATTATCTGGGTTTTTTTTTCTACCTGTTTCTTGATAATTGATATTATAGTAATTATAAAGGTTTTTAAATATTTAATTTCAGCTTGTCAATACGTACAAATTATAGCATTTTTGAATCACTACAGGTTGCAAAATATCAATTATTTATAAACGAGACTATTTCATTTCTTAAATTCTAGATTGGCAAATAGTTAATTTCGGTATTTTTAAGCTTGTCGAATTACAGTAATTTTACATAGCAACTTCACAAAAAAATTGAAGAAACTCAGAAATGTGATGAATCAAGAAGATTGAAAATCGTTAAGCATGTTTTACTTTTCACGTTGAAAACAGAATTCTTTCAATTCTTTAACAATTTACAACATTTTCCAGACTTGCTTTCTTTAGTTTCACGTTGGATAGAATTGTTAATTGAAAAAATGTAAAATCTTCTTTTTGAATTGTCACCCTACTTATGAAGAGGTATGACAATATTCTTAGATTGGAGATGAATGTTAAGGATATATTTTTTCATTTTATTTTTTAAACGATTGGAATAACCCATTTAATATTTTTTAAATTTTATTTTTTAAACTATTGGAATAACCCATTTGAATATTCTCTGATGTAATTGTCCATTAAAACAAAATTCGAATTTTCTAAATTCTACTTTTGAAATTTTATAACAGATTGAGAGTTGTGTGAGAGTTAATTTGAATTGAGAGTTAACCGTGAATTAAAGCAATTGACAATTCATATTCAACTGCTCACAATATCCGATTTATTCGTTTGAAACTAAGTACAGCTTAAGACTAAAATTAGTTTTGTCACAAACCAAAATCCAAATAAATTACTTTGAACCTTGCATTAAAATGTCAAATTTTTGTTTAGTGAAAATGTTTACTACACGAGAAGCAGTTTTTGCTAAGCACGTTTGCTAGATATTTAGATTGTTTCGTGATTGCATTGCTTTGGACGTGAAAAAGACCGACTTCAAAATGAGATCAGTGTATCTTGGTTTGCGAGTGGTAAGCGGTGCACATTCGATTCCTCCCAGTAAGACTTTTCTTGTGTGTAGCGCACTTACTGTACGTTGTGTGACGTAACTTGGCCAAATATGGTAATTGAAATATAAAACTCAATAACCAGTGTATTATGGTTTTAGGGGAAACTAGGTTCTGTAAACCTATGAACATCTCCTTATATGTTTTCATGCAAACAGGATAAAATTGGGATATTCTAACCTGTTTTCGTAACAGACATTTTAGTTAGAAAATTAGAATGTGACGAATTGTATTAAGCATTACTCATTGTATTCAACCTTTATAGTATGAGAGATTTGCTCAAATAAAATAACAAAATTAACTAGTGCTACAATCGTCTGTGGTTACACCTATCCTAAAAGCTGGTCTAGGTTAGCACTCTGGTCCTCGGGTCTGGGTTCGAACTCTAGTCTTAGCATGAATAATCGCAATGGTTTGTTATCCGCTTTTTAAGTCCCGGCTCAAACCGGGATTGGTTCCTGTGTTTACCCTGGGTGTATTTCTCTCCTCTGTCAGAGTCAAAACTTTTCTTATGTGTATTCATTTACTTGAAAACAAAAGTATTACTTGGCGTCTGGGCAAGATCTGGTCCTTGCACCATAACAATGAGATCTTTTCCTTGTGCAGATCCCGGACCGTCTTCAATAGCATGTTTTGTTGCTCCAGTACGACGTTAATTTAAATACCTACCTATCTTGCGCCATAATAAAACCAACCAACTCGGTAATTTTTATATTAACGTCGCACCAGAGAAACACGTGCTATTGACGACGGTCCTGGATCAATCCTCTAAGGGAAAGATCCGAGGACAACGCCACGTAATTTTGAAACACGGTCAGATGACGAGGTAACACCTGAGCTGGTACCCCACTCTCCAAACTTCCAAACCAATCCAACGCGAGGACTTTCGGCCTCGTCAGATTTAAGGTGCATTAACCACGTCTACACCATACGCTTACAAACATCCATGCCCGGACCCGGATTCGAACCAGGAACTTTACGATCTAAAGTCGAACATCTTAGCTACTAAACCGGTTGGTCGACACAACCAACTCGGATAAATCAGCTCACGTTGCAGCTACAGGTGACATCAGAACGTCAAATCAAACTTTCTCAACTCCAATATTAAATCGTCTGGAGAGTGGAGTGCCAGCTCAGGTGTTGCTTCGTCATCTGACCGTGGTTCAAAATTACGAAGTGATGTCCTCGAATCTTTCCCTTGAGGGATTGATCCCGGACCTTCCTCAATAGCCCGTTGTGTTTCTCTAGTACGACGTTAACTAATAATAACCAACTACCAATATTTAATCCGATCAAAAAATAGCCGACCAACCGGTATAGTGGTTAAGGTGTTAGCCTCTAGATCGGAAGGTTCCTGGTTCGAATCCGGGTACGGGCATGGATGTTTGTAAACGTATGGTGTAGAGGCGGCTGGTGCACCTTAAATCTGTCGTGGCCGAAAGTCCTCACGTTGGGTTGGCGTGGAAGTTTGGAGAGTGGGGTGCCAGCTCAGGTGTTGCTTCGTCATCTGACCGTGGTTCAAAATTACGAAGTGTTGTCCTCGGATCTTTCCCTTAAGGGACTGATCCCGGACCGTCGTCAATAGCCCGTTGTGTTGCTCTAGTACGACGTTAACTAAAAAATTACCAATTACCGATCAAAAAATGAGTGGGAATGAAAAATGGCTATGAAAAATGAGTTGAATTGCCTGTTGTGTTGCTTTAGTACGACATTAACTAAAATTACCATTTCCATTACCGATCAGAAAATTAAAAATCATTGAGGGAGACGTATTTTCTTCATTTAAAAATATCTTCTTGCAATTCTGAAAATATTTAGTTTTTTCAATATACGTGAAATCTTATTAAACATATTACCCTTCATTTAGTTCTGAAGCTCTTTCTAAAATATTCTTGAGCCTGTATTCCTCCGCGTACATTTCAAAGCCCTTTCATCTCCCCAATACTTTCTCCCTCGTTTCTTGTCTGCCCCTTTTTGGAACTTCCTCAACGGAAGATCTGCTTTTGAAGCCCTATCGATTGCGGCATTCCTTTCATTTGCAGAGGACTTGCTTTCCATTGACATCCACACACAAGCAACTGACAAAAACCTTTTCGAGAGGTTTCTTTGAGACCCCGGAGTCTCTTGGAAAAAGCAAAGGTTGGTTTTGTGCGCACGGAATCGATCCAGGCTTCGCTCTCACTTACGTATGCTGTTCGAGGACATTTCATCGCATGCCATTTGTGTTTCGTTGGGTTTTGAACTTTCCTGCTTGAATAACTGCATGTTTTGGATATTGCCGATATGGTTGGCTTTGGATCTCATGGCGCAAAGGATATTTTTGGCAAAGCTGTGCCAAGCAACTGCTGATATGGAAGGATCCAAAGTTGTTTCGTGAACTCGAAATGTTCGGGGCGTTGTCTTATTGGGTGAAACCTATAAACATCTTTTTTCCAGAGATATACGTTGGGCTGAAAATCGCTTTGTACAAGGTAGCAGTTGTCAAACTCGTAAGCACGTTTCCTGAGGGTGTCGCGAAAATAAATGTTTTAAGTTATCATTTAAAAAAAGTATTTTACCCGTAAGGGAAAACAATAGCCTTTGAAAAAAAATGTTAGAATTATCGTCTGAGGCACTGAACATTCTCAACTCGTCAATCATCACTATAAAGTATCCTCACAACCAAACTGACTTCGTACGCTTTAATGGTTTTGAGCCGGCCAACCGGCATAGTGGTTAAGGTGTTAGCCTCTAGATCGGAAGGTTCCTGGTTCGAATCCGGCTCAGTGCATGGATGTTTGTAAGCGTATGGTGTAGAGGCGGTTGGTGCACCTTAAATCTGTCGTGGCCGAAAGTCCTCACGTTGGGTTGGTGTGGAAGTTTGGAGAGTGGGGGTGCCAGCTCAGGTGTGTGTTGCCTCGTCATCTGACCGTGGTAAAAAATTACGTGGTGTTGTCCTCGGATCTTTCACTTAAGGCATTGATCTCGGACCGTCGTCAATAGCCCGCTGTGTTGCTCTAGTAGGATGTTCACTAAAAATTACCAATTAATGGTTTTGAAGCTATTGGAATTAAATCTTTTGGTGAATTGAAACTTAAACTGTTTTTGACGTTCGTACTTTAGTATCAGCCCTTCATGAGATTGTCATCTGACCGTGGTTCAAAACTATGTGGTGGTGTTCTCGAATCTTTCCCTTCGGGTTTGATCCCGGATCGTCGCAAATCGACCGTTGCGTCGCTCCAGTGCGGTGTCAATTAAATTACCTACCTACATTTAATGAGACTGAAAACAACCCGTGCTAGAATATATTAACAAGCTGTTCATTCATGATTTATCTGCTCTAAAATTACATTTCTAGTGTATTTTTAAGAATTTTGGCTTTTGGATCCTCTTGCGTGGAACACATTATAAGTAGAAAAAAAAATATTTGCCAATGGTAATTGGTAATTTTTAAATAACGTCGTACTAGAGCAACACAACGGGCAATTGACGACGGTCCGGGATCGATCCCTGAAGGGAAAAATCCAATGACAACAATTCGTAATTTTGAACCACTGTCAGATGACGAGCAACACCTGAGCTGGCACCCCACTCTCCAAACTTCCACACCAACCCAACGTGATTACTTTCGGCCACGATAGATTTAAGGTGCACCAGCAGCCTATACATCATGCGCTTACAAGCATCCGTGCCCGGATTCGAACTAGGAACCTTCCGATCTAAAGGCTAACACCTTAACCACCAGACCGGTTGGTCGGATTTGCCAATGGATGGGATAGAAAACGGACTCTTTAAGACTGCGTTAAGTTTACTTTTACGACATGTTTTTCTTGTAAATTTATAATTATTGTTCTTTAAAAAGGGGTCTGACTATATTTTTGGAATTGAAGGCGCTTCGAAGTGCTTGAGAAAGGATGGTCTAAAGGATAATTCTTATCTAGTTTCGTTGTTGAGATGAATCAGGTGAAACACACACACACACTATAGTTTTGCTGTCTTCGGACAATGATAGACCATGTGCAAGGACCAACTGTGTGTATTATCTAGACCTGATGCTTACCTCAGTTGGAAGCTTGGGAATGAAGGAAAGGTCTATGCATTGCACGTGAAACACCATTAACCATTCACACTAAGAAACCTTTCGAAGCTGAAATTATCGGTTCCCTTAACCCTTCTTTGCATAATGGTGGAAATTTCCATCATAACATTGAATGCCCCAAAAGGTATATAAAAGAACAAGTTCACTTTAAGTTGATCGTGTCTGGATACCTTTTTAATGTCCATTGCATACAAAAAAAAACATAGCTGTCAAAAATAAGCAAGTGTCACTATCAGTAAAACGAGCTTGAAGTTGTCATTCCGCTGTTTGTTGTAGTTGCAATAAACGTATGATTTCGTTTTTAATTTTGTTTTATTATATTTGAGTTTCTATTGCTAAAAAAGTGAAAATGAGTGGAAGAAAGGTTTGTAACATGTGTATCTGTTATTTTTAGAGCAATTTCTGAAAAAGTTTGCGTTTAATTTAAAAAATACCACACGATACCATCATATTGTTTTTTGCTAAATTTATACTATAAATATATACTAAGATTTTTTTAACCATTTTTCCTTTAAAATTTTGAACATGAATTATATCACCTTGATTTATTTCACCAATAAAGAAAAAATCATGCAAAGAAGGGTTAATTCCGTAGTTGACTTTTTACAGGGAAAATGATAGGTGTTGAAATAGAAGCTGACATATCCAATAAGGATTTACTATGATCTTACCCTTCAGGCTTGATACCGGACTGTCACCTATAGCCCCATTATACTTTAGAATATTCAATTACCAACTCAGTTTTACGTTAAAAAATTGTCATTTTTTGCTTCAGGTTTCCGGATCGCGATAGCCCAGTCCGTAGAGTGGAGGATTAGGAACTAGATGCGTGTTCGAAACTCGATCTAGCCGAAATACTGTCATTTACATGGATGCTGGTGTATGTTTAATCCGTCGAGGCCTCAAATGTCCTCACGTATGTGTGGTACAGACATTTGGAGAGTGGGTTGTCAGGTGTGTTGACCTCGTCATCTAACCGCGGTTCAAAATGATGAGGTGTTGTCCTCGATATTTCCCTTTGGCTTTGATCCCGGACCATTGCCAATAACCAGTAGCTCCTGTGAGGCGTAAATTCAAATGTCTACCTGCTACCGGTTTATCGATTTACCTTTTTTGACACCAAATTTTAGCTTTTCTATCAGGGGACATGGACTCGACATCATATATAATTTGTGAAGTCAAGCTCCTCAGGGGTGTAACTAGTTCTGACTTCACGAATGCGAGAAACTCTAGTGATCTATTTATTTTCACGTAAGGTAATTGGTAATTATTAGTTAACGTCGTACTAGAGCAACACAACGGGCTATTGACGACGGTCCGGGATCAAGGCCTTAATGGAAAGATCCTAGGACAATACCTTGCAATTTTGAACCAAGGTCAGGTGACGAAGCAACACCTGAGCTGGCACCCCACTCTCCAAACCTCCACGCCAACCCAACGTGAGGACTTTTGTCCTCGACAGATTTAAGGTGCACCAGCCGCCTCTACACCATACGCTTACAAACATCCATGCCCAGATCCGGATTCGAACCAGGAACCTTCCGATCTAGAGGCTAACACCTTAACCACTATACCGGTTGGTCGGCCTTTTCCCGTAAGGTTTATTGCCTCTGGTAAAATGGAGATCGCAACCCCAAGATGCCTAACCGATCTTTCTCTATTTTCTCTTCTTCCTCCCCTTGCACATTCTTTTGCTTTCACACACTTTGCTTTTTTCATATTTGAAGATACAGCTTTCAGGCTACTATTTGTCTGTCTGTTTTAGCTGTTTTTATTAGGTATATTTAATCTTGCGTTTGCAGCAGATTGTCCGCTAACGGACCTTGTTCCCTAAAACTCAAACCAACCATTCTTTTCACAGGTGCTTAATGTTGTCTGTTTTGTGTTTGGTGCATTTTGGCTAAATATGACCTTGAGCCAAAAAACTCAAAATATACCAGAGACAAGTCCTACAAAATGCACTTAATATCTAATTCCTAATTTAGTTGATTGTTCTACACAAACACACTTTTTAAAGAAAGGAATAATAATAATACGAAGGAAAAAAAATATTAAAGTTAATGTGATTTTTTTCTTCATTTAATCCTTCCTATTCTATTTACAACCAACATACATTAGTCTTAATAAGAACAATAGTTTTTCTTTTGCTGCTACAAAAATCAATTTTCTAATTATATTCCCTCAGCGTGACATTGGATCATTAGTGACATTGAAGTCTTCTCACCGGCAATTACTATCCCTGTATCATCGGAGTTGGGCAAGGTCAGTCTATTCATGCAAGGTTTTTGCTAACTAGTTTTTATGATATTACGATCCTCTCTTCATTAGTTACGTTTGTGTAATGAGGGGAAAATGTCTGGCTTGGAAGTGTTGCGGTTGTCTGGTTTCCATCGTGCAATACCAAACGTTATGAAATTTGTTACTCTTGTCTGGGGTAAATAAGTGTGTATTTTTTTAAATTTATCAGGAGAAATATAATGCAAAATAAATTTGAAGTGCTCCCTCCAAGGAAATTGCCTGCAATGAGGCTTCGTAAGTCGGGCGACAGATGTGCTAAGTAGTGTTTTGTTATTGTGATTTATAATATAAAATAATTCTAAAATATGAATAGGAAAAGGAATACCACAAAAAAACCACTAAAGTGCCAGAAAAACTGGCACACTAGTCTAATACTTGGTAGGTCTCCCACGGGAGCTTAAAACTGCTGGAATACTAGAGCCGTCTCACGAACTTGAAGAAGTATTCTGGAGGCATTGAACACCATACTTCTTGTAGAACGGTTCAAGATTCTTTCGTATTCTGAGGTGTATGATTTCTATATACCACACCACCCAGCATAACGTTAAAGTCTGGTGACCGGTAGGGATAGTAAGGCCTCAAACTCACGAGTGTGCCCTCTAACCCTGATTGGATGCGTTGAGAATTGTGTGGAGTCGCATTGTACTGTTGGAAGAGGTCAAACCCATCATAATGAGCATATGTTACTCGTCAATGAATGCCAGTTTAACAAATTCCATACCATTAGGGAGACGGGGACGCGATGACCTGGTTGGAAGAGTAACGGATTAGCCACCGGAGGGTGGCGAGTTGGAATCCAACCAAACACCGACGTGTACAAAAGAGCTGGTGCATGTTAAATATGTCGTGACCTCAAATGTCCTCACGTTGGGTTGGTGAGGAAGCTTGGAGAGTGAGGTGCCAGCTCATATGTTGCCTCATCATCTTACCGTGGTTCAAAATCGGATGTTGTCCTCGGTTCCTACCCTTGGGGATTGATATCGGATCGTCGTCAATAGCTTGTTGTATTGCTCCAGTACGACGTTAATTAAAATACCTATCTACTATTATGGAGACGCCAATAGCCTGAACAATCACCTGTTGGTATTCTGAACCCATAGCTTCATAGGAACACGGATACTTCCATCTGTCCAAAACAGTTGGAAACGTTACTTGTCAGACCAGGCTAATCGTTTCCAGTCATCAAATGTCCAGTGTCAATGTTCTTGAGTTCAGTCAAGGTGCATAGCTATGTGTCGAGGATTCATCATGGGTACTCGAATTGGGAGTCGCCTTCGAAAGCTCATATCTAAGTTGACATTGCTCAATCCTCACGCTGATCGCTGAGGATCCAGCATTAAATCTCGGTTATTTGAGGGGCCGTGTTGCAAGCGTATCACTTGAAACAATTCTTGCCAGACGCTGCTAGTTGTCTGGAAAGTTCATGTTCACCCAATGTTTTTACGCCCACACTGTTGTCGTAAGTTACAGGTTTTACCAGGATTGTGGTCACGGAACGCCCTTGAAATAGCGAGCGTGAAAATCCAAACTTATCTACCTACTATGTGATTCATTTCACGAGCTGTAATTATTTAACTGTGTACTTTGCCTTGGGTATGGATCCCGAACCGTCGCCAATACGCCGCTGTGTTGCTCTACCTTTAAACCGCATTGGAAATCGCTTAAATCATAACTTCCCGTTCTCCTGACGGAAATAGCTCTAGAAACTTCCATAGATATCTATCGCTTTATATATGCACTGGCAGGCGCAACCAACGACGTGCACTGGTGGCGTTGCTATGTATTTTTCAGACTTGTCTATGCCATTTTTCTAGCACTTCACACTTCAGCTTTCCATTCTATTATTCTATTATTCCGTCTTATTTTAATTCTATTATTCCGTCTTATTTTAATTCTATTATTCCGTCTGATTTTAATTCCATTATTCCGTCTGATTTGAATTCTATTATTCCGTCTGATTTGAATTCTATTATTCCGTCTGATTTTAATTCGATTATTCCGTCTGATTTTAATTCGATTATTCCATCTGATTTTAATTCTATTATTCCGTCTGATTTTAATTCTATTATTCCGTCTGATTTTAATTCTATTATTCCGTCTGATTTTAATTCAGTGTACCATATTGAATTAAATTACAGATTTTTCTCTGCGTTGTTATATTTCTGATGTATCAAAGCAAAGAAAATCCAGCGCAACAGTCCTGAGTCAGTCATTCTTATACTTAGTTACCTTTTTGTGTTTTACTCTTAAAAACAATGTTTCCTTTCTTCCTCTGTAGTGACTCGTCTTGAATTGGACAGCTCGGCAATTTAAGCTTGAGAAAGCGACAGTGAACGTAAAATGAAAAATACTTATAATTATTTCCAAACAATTGATTTTTCTAACGAATTAATCTATGTATCTTATTTTATTTCCACACGTACTCTACGCATAAATATTTGATTTAAAAAAAAATACGCAAACTAGTGGGCTTGATCCTCCAGAATTCCCTCTTTGGCAACAACTATGCTTCAACTTCCACTGTTACCTTTTCTGGACATGGAACAGCGAATAAATAAACAGTAAAGCTCTCCCCTTCGTCGTACATAACACTTCTTGACTCGTCAGTCCATTTCTTTTTCTCGCCATCCGATTTATCTCTTCTCTGCAATGGCGATGGAAAAAACCTCCCGAATGGCCCAGATAGAAACGCACTAGCCACATTGGTCTGTCGAAGTGTGTTTTCTTTGCCATTCGTTGGAGACTGCGCCCTATAAATCTTGCTGGATTTCAAAAGGGGGCAGAAGAGCAGAAAGGAAAAACATCTTCGATGGCACTTGAAATTGATTGCGAACTCAGTGGTGTTGTCGTTTACCTGAGCCTAGTGCGGAATACTAATGCGGGGAAGGGAGTTGGGTTTGATCTTAAGGTAATCGTAAAACATCCCTGATGAATAATTCCACCTTGGAATGGGGAAAGAGTCATTCATTGGGGGAATTTATTGCGTTTCGGTTGTTGTAACGGGACGATGTCACTGCACTGGAATGTTGAATTATGGAAAGCGTCTTCTATCTAATGTGTAAACACACTTGGGGCAGTTTTATTTGCGGTTTGAGCAACAGTAGTAGGAAGACATTCCACCGATTTATCTTTTCGTGCCTTATGCACGTCAAATCGGATTTTCAGGGGCATTATTTAATACGGGCGTGGCACAAAGTAGAATCATTGTTTATCGAGTTCACGTTAAGTGCAATCGTATTTTTTTCGTCGGGTGAATTTCTCTTTCAACTATGTCCGTGCAGAATAACCAAAATTAAATTATTTCCATTGTACCATTGGTTGAAAATATTAAAAGGGACAACGACCTAGTGCAGGGCTCGAAATACCCGGGTGCACAGGTGCACTGTGCACATGAAAATAAAATTGCGCACCTAATTTTTCCCGCTAGGTGCACGCGGCGCATCTAACGTTATAAAAAGGAGGGAAACGTGTTTTATGTTATTTTGATGTTGAAACAAAATATTTGCATCGACCTCTCTCGCTCTAAAGGAACGTAATTAAAATTCCTAAATACAAACTATGCGAAACAAAATCCTGGGCCGAAACGGGTTTATACAGAAGGAAGGTTTACTTGTGCCACTGCCACCAGAACTTTCCGATGATCGAAACATTTTCCAGATGGCGCTGTTGCGACAGCCGTACGCCGGAGAAGGAAGAATTTAGATGTTTAAATATTTTTATTTACTATCTAATACTGACCTTTAAAAACATACCCAACTAATAAAGTAGTTTACATTACATAAATGCTCTTATATTACGTTTTTTTTTTTTAATATGCACCTAAAATATAACCTGTGCACCTAATTTAAAAACTTAGGTGCACAAGGTGCACCTGTATTAAACAATCTATTTCGAGGCCTGGCCTAGTGTCTTGAAATGCTATACGTATTTCAATGATTTGCGAGAATCAATACAGTTATTTTGCTGTAAACTTGCATTAGTTTTCCTACAAATCTAAAACTATTTAATCATGAATAAATAAAGAGTTGCACACCCTGAAAGAAAGAGTTCAATCTAACCAATCTAACTTTTAGGTTCATTTATGAACCGGGCATAATATCTGATATGTATGTAAATACTGTTTTGCAAAATATTTTTACGGTGAATAACCCATTTTACGAATATGGCGCAAATAACTTATTTTACAAATCGAGAGTTTATTACTTCATGTTTGGCACAGGTTGGCCAAATATAAGCCTTGCGCCATAAAACCAAAATAAACTAGCCTGATGAAAACAACTTGTTTTACAAATTTGACACAAATAACATATTTTACATATTTCACGTAAATAATTTTCATCTTACAAATTTCATACAAATAACTTTTTATTAACTATTTTACAAATCTGAAGTAAATAAACATATTTTGCAAGGGCACGATTACAATTTCATTTATACAATTTTATCATCTTGCCTTGTGATCATGAGGGAAACGTAACCATCCTTTGTATCATTCATGATCGCAGAAGTTTTTTTAATCTTGTACATCGACAGATCATTTTCCATGCTGCGATTACATAAATACTTTTTCGCACGTGATGTTGCATACCACGCGAATCACGAAACGATCAACCTTTAGATAAAACAGCCATTCATAAAAGCCTGTTCTTGTCTCCTCTTTTTTATTCATCTTTTTATTTATTAGCGTACTTTTCAGAAAATTGCATCTTTTTCCTTGAAAATGAAGAAATGATGCACTGGTAGGAATTATGCAATGGTATGTTCGTTATTTTAAATAGCTCCAAGAATGAGATATAATCATATGTGCTAAGTATCTATTCTATCCAATATCTGTATGTTTTCTACGCCATGTCTGATCTTTAAAAAAATGGACTTGAAACTGAAATAGGTTTCAGGGCTTTTGATACAAAAATGGATTATGGTAGCATTTGAGAAAACCTTTCTATCTAAAATATATTTATCTATAATTTAATTTGTCATCACATAATCAGTTTGTTGTAACAAACTAATTTTCTATCTGTTCTTCTAGTGTGAAGACTGAAAACGTATATTTTGTAAGTCATGTAGTATGTCAGATGCTTCATTTAATTGAGCATCGTAGGATATAAACTGGTTAAGTTTAGAATTTGGAAAACTAATGTCCCTTTTGACTTAAAAATATGACTTGGTTGAAAACAGTTATTGAAAACGTTGTTCCGCTACCAAATTTGATTATGACGCCATGTACGTTTTGAATTATGCATTTGTTCGTTTAGCAATATCTCCTTAACATTGGTCTAATCATATGGTCAGTCTGATCAATGTCTTTCCCGTTTCTGGCAGATTTCGAGTTAGAATCGTGGCTTGGAGTTAGCAGTAATTCAGAATTCATATCAAGCTGCAAGCTACTGTTCAGTATCAATCATATGATTCGAGTGTACACATGAATTTAAATTATTGAAATGGGGTATTTACTCTTAGTTCCCCGTTTGTCTCGAAAGGCCAGATGATCAGATTTGCCAATGTTTCATGCGTTGAACTATTTGCAACATATTTGTAGTTGACGATGTATTTATACTGCGCATATACTTTAAATAATAGAACTCAATAACTACTTTAATTAAATAGCCTTCGTATTACTAAATTGTAACCTGATCTAAAAGCAAAAGCTTGATCATTAATGACTGCAACACGTTTCTGAAAAGCAATATGAAATGAATATCATACATACTTAACTCATTTAAGTGCCTAGTTATTTAATTTCAAGGTATAAAATCGTTAACAAAACAAAAAAATTTTGTTTGTGGTTTGTGTGATTTGGAAAAAGGCCCTTTAAATATTGGGATTTTTGTGCGACGCTGTCAAATTGGCAGTTTTATTTTTTCTGGTACTTAAGTTTGGATAACGGATCCAACAAGTCCAACATTGCAATGATAACTCCTTATCAATAAATGAAAATAATGATTACATTTTTTGTATCATTGCATAATCTTTTAATAAATCTTCCCTTCGAAATAGGACCTTTTTGAGAACGAACGGGATAAGCCTTTCTGCCTCAATAAAAAAGAAGTTTTAGAATGGAGAGACAGCGTTATTCAAGGCACTCAAACAGTATTGGTCATTAGTGCCATGACACAAGGCCAAAAATGTAGAAGGCTTTTGTACTGTCCAATTTTAAAGGGCTAAAATGTTTAGTTATTATAACTATTATTGGTGTGCAAAGGACGAGAACATCGACCATGAATGAAATAGATAGCATGTGAAATGGAATCGCTATAGTAAGATCGCAGAAGGTGTAAGTCATGTGGGCGAAAGAACTAGTGCCGATTGACTATCTTAACGGAAGAGAGTGTTTTTAATCACACATTGGATAGTCACTTTAACCAATCAATAATCTGTCTCACATTAGGATTCATGATTTTTCCCGCAACCCTTGTTGGGTCGTCGTGGCTCAGTGGGTATGTCCACTGCGCTAGCAACCTTCGAGTTGTAGGCGGCGAAGGTTCGAATCCCGCCAGGTGCATTCCTCCCTAAGTGTATGTCTCTTCTGTGCACGTAAAAACTTTATGTGTGTGTCTATTATTTTGATATTGTTTGTCGTGTCTGGCTCAGTGTGGTCACATATGGCCCTTGTGCCACAAAACTTTAAAACCAACCCATAACCATGTGATATAATTTCGAATAGAGTGGCAACAAAAATAACATGAAGCTGAACGGACATACACCGTCTACTTAATTAGAAGGTGTATGAAATGAAAAGATTACGAGTTTATGTAAATAAACAATGAGTAGTTGAGGTACATTTTGGTCAAGAGGAGCTCGTCTACTGAACCTAATAAATGGATACAGGACAGATGTGGACGGACTGGTGTTATCCTTAATTTTATAATAATTTAATAAACTAGGGGGCTCCTCCCTCTGCTCGCCTACGATCTTCAAGCCTCGTTGATTGTTACGCAAACCAACACTCCTTTTGCAGAGATTTAAATCTCCTGCGACGTCAAAGCTATTTTAATTCGCATATTCCTGATTTGACTTTCCGGACCATGACGTCACAGCGAGGACTCCTGCCCCTTCTCGCTAACGCTTGCCAGACAAGTTAGAAATGTAACCTTTCATTTCCGTGAAGAAAACTGTAAGTTAACGGGGATCACGATCTAAAAAATACGAAATTGGTATGATCAACTTTTAATCGCAGCGAATTAATTTATTAACCAATTTCAAAAATAATACACTCTAAGAAAGGGTACATTCTAAAGTTTCCCGTGATGTTTTCAAATTTAAAAAGTAATAGTAATAATCTATAGACATGACAGTTTTAACCAAAATAGCCGCATCGGGAAAAAAATCTTCATCTTGTTCCCTACAATTTTGAATAAACCTTGTTAATTCCGTAATTTTCTGATCCGTACTTTCTCGGGAAACCGTCTAAGAATCCAGCGTAAGAAGCGAGTTTTCAATCCTGCGGCTGCAGCGGCAACGCTTTTTTTAATATAGAGAGATAACTGATATGTATATGAAAAACAATATGAAGCTCATCGACGGTATTCCATCGAATGCCAATTTCGAACAGACAAAATTGAGCGTATGTAAGGGTTTTTTTAGATTATACAGACAAAAACCTGAAGGAATTCGACAATTTTACTTCCGCTACCTAAATATTCTCGTGTGATTCTTGAGGGTTGTTTGACTTCGGCTATAGATATAGCAAGCGCGATTCTTTCTTGGCGTGGTTCTTACAGCTTTCAAGTAACAACTGACGAATTAATCGTTGTCTAAATTTTTTCTTGGCGCGATCATCTGATAGGCATTGGTCAACGAACTCGCATACAAAAATTCGTAATTCATTGTTTGGAATTTATTTTGGCGAAGTGGTGTAAATAGTGCTTGAAAAGCAAGCCAAGTGACTTCCCGTTCGTAATACTTACAGGGAACACTTTCCACCGTAGAAACACTACCTTTTGTTTATGCCACCTACATTTAGCTCGGCAGAAAATCTCATGACCACAGTACTTTCTAGTGTGACAAATTGATGAAGCATGTCAATCGGGACTGGGATAAAAGCCTCTTTTCATCCAGAACGATGTCACAATTGAAGAGGCTCATTTCATTTAGAACCCTAAGATTTCTTTTTATTCAAAGGTCAACAGCTGCTCGTTAAGTTCTTTTTTTTTTACTTCCGCCCTCCAATGCTACTTGAACTTTTCACAATTCTGTGTTCATTAGGATTCAAGAGCTCCCCGAGTGGGCAGCGCTTTCAAGATCGGAACTATTTCACACTTGTGCGCGTTTAGTGAAAGAATCTCACACGCCAATTCATTTGCTGTGAGAGGAGAAACAGAATTTAGCAAACTGGGACGTCCAGAAAGAGATTCCTGTAAACAAAAGCGTCACGCTTACTGCGATGGAGAGGTACTTGATGAAGTGGATTCTAATTTCACGTTGCGATGCCTTTGCTGAATGCCGGGAATAGTTTCTGCGGAAAGGAAATGGGTGGTGCATGTGGTGTGTTGTGCATGTGTGTGTTGAGATGAACAAAAACAAAAGTTGGGAGAAATGGCCCTTGTTTCGAACCCCACGGCGTATCGGATGTATTGAAATGTGTTTAGTGTTTCTTGTCGATTGCTTCCAAGAAATTTGAATAAGGCCTTATTACACTGCAATTTGAAAATTGTTTTTCTTTAGAAAGATAGAACGTCCTCCTAAAAGATTTCATAAACAAGTATATCTATTTTAAACATAAACTGTATTTTAATGGCTTGAATTTAAAACTGAAAAAAATCTTCGACAGTGAGAAAGTTGAGTAGTTTTCGAATACAAAGTGGTAAATCCCTTTGACAAACACATCAATGCCATGTCTACAAAACAGCTTAAGTTTAAAGGACTGATAATTGGTTCGAATTGATTTAAGAAGGGGACAACTTCAGTTTTCATTTTCTCTGCATCACATAAAAGATTTTAATTCAGGTTCTATTGGTTTATTATTCAATGTGACCTTGGATATTATTTCATCTTGCTGCAAACATCTTATTGAATGAAATTTTGTCAAATCGGTTTGAAACATGATATCCGAAATTGTCTCAGCCCCTTTTTGATAGGTTATCATTTTGTTAACTTGATCGCAAAAAAGAAACGGATTTCTAAATGTGCATATTTTTAAAATATAGTTTAGTTTCTTTTAATATACTCGTATATTCCGAACTTTTTCCACACTTAAAAAGCAGCCTACTCAGAAATACTGCACCGTTTAAACTCTTTCAGAGATCAAAAATATATATTTCACCAGTTTTGTTATGTTTTATAGATACAGATCAAATCTTCACAAAGAAAGCTTTGTCTTTTTGCTATTTATTTATATTGAGTCTTAAATTTAAGCTTCATTGAAGATTTTAAAACTAGATTGAATCATGGACACATAAAAAAATAAACCGAAAAAGAAAGATTCAAGCTCAAAGCTGTTTCTCACTGACTTAAGATTGCAAATCTTCACAATTGCCACGAGAAAAAACATTAAGCATTTTTAAAATCCCAACATGATCAATTTTATTCTTAACTCCTTCACTGTGGTCGCTAAAGATGCATGAATATTTGATACACGTACACAGAAAAGTAGTACAGTTTATCTTTTGATCATGTTTTATGACCTGGATATCCAATTTATCCAATTGGATATCCAGGATATTTATTGCAAAACAATATTATTTTGATGCGGTAAAAAAATCTTAGAAACCTTAACTGAGGTTATAAAATAAAGGATTTAAAAAGATGTTTTTGCAGTGATAAAAATCTGTTTCATGGATATTTCGAAGTTTGAAGAGCGTGGTGCCAGCTCAGGTGTGACCTCGTCATCTGACACAGATTCAAAAATACGAGTCGCCGTCCTTGGATCTTTCAGGGATCGATTCCGGACCGTCTCCAATAGCCCGTTGTGTTGCTCCAGTGTGACGTCTACTACCTACCTAGATATTTCGAGCATGAAGATTCTAGACGTATTCATTCCGATTCTTCAAAGAAAAATCGGAAGATATTGGACGTAATTGTCACCGATTAGCTAAAGGGAAAGCGCGTTTTTTGTTTGCAAACGTGAAATTAAGTGAACTACAAAACTCAAATTCCGTGACCACAGAGCAAGCCATTTTTTCTGCGAGTGTTCTTGTCAAGGTCCCTGGAAAGCGGAAAGCTCCAATGGAACTATTAAATTGCAGGAAAAGCATCATAGCGAGATGTTTGAATCCTTCCCTAGATAAAACGTATTTGAATAGCTGAGTCTGGAATGGAATGCACCAAATACCTTTAAGGAAGTGGTTTTTCTGGGAATCGTCGATTTCATTTTTAGATTTATCATAAACTTTAGACATGAGTAACAGACGAAATGATAAATCCTCTTTCAAGGCTAATTCTCATTCAGAATTTAAGGCTGTTCCTAATTTTCGCGTAAGCACTATTACATAGTTTATTTTCTTTAGCAATTTTTATTAATTAAGGTAAGAGATTATTGACAAAATTACAATTTTTCATGATCTCCTGTATTGTTTAATGATTACGTCATATTATCAACCAACGGCAGGAATCAGAAGAACATTTATTATCGACTCTTCTTTTACATTGAGTTGTGCTCACCTCCATTCACATTTAAAATAAAATTCATATTTTAATTAGAGCTATTGTTATAAGAATGACAATTATTTACTTGAACTTGTTAAGTCACTCAGAAAATTAAAAACTTCAAATCAGAATGTATCACTTTACAATTTAAAAACTTTTTGAAAAGATTGCGGATTCAAACGCAGCCAATATTTGTTAGTTCTCTTGAACATGTGTCAATGCAATAATGAAAAGTC
Organism: Metellina segmentata; assembly: GCA_947359465.1. NCBI lineage: Eukaryota > Metazoa > Arthropoda > Arachnida > Araneae > Tetragnathidae > Metellina > Metellina segmentata. The sequence continues at coordinate 49,232,207 of OX375882.1, read as the reverse complement.
CCAAGTGGGAAATCGTCTTCAAATTAGCGGAAGAATGAACATCCTTCATGCACACATACACACAGTGAAATGAGCAGGCAAAAGACGTAATATCCAGTCATGTTAAAATCGCCATTGGGCAGTTTGAATTGTTATGTAATTCAATTTGAAATACTCCCTGCGTGTATTTATCTTTTCTGTGTCCTTTGGACTTTCTTTGCGCGAGTGTATATCCATTGCTTGATGTTGTCTGTCGTGTTTGTGCTTCATAGCCAAATATGGCCTTTGCGTCATAAAACCCAACCAACCAATTTGAAACAAATGAGTCTGTAGGTTGTCATATGCAGTTATATATTACCCTCAAACAGGCGACTCTTACAGCTCTAGATAAACGTTGAATACATGTCAGCAAGGATAACTCGTATCTTTCTCACAGTGCTTACTTTATATATGGATTTTCTCATGTTTCGCGGATACTTTTCGCACCTATAAAATGAAAGACAAGCATATCCCGCTTGTGCCTTATTGCCTAGTTTCATTAAAGAAATCAATACTCGTATTGAAGTTCCCCAAGACTTCCGCAAAATCATGGAAGCCCGATTAATTGCAGCCGTCGCTCAGTGGATTTGTCCACTTCGCTAGTAACTTGGGAATTGTAGACGGCGCAGGTTCGGCTCTTGTAACTTCCCTGGGTTTATTTCTCTGTTCTGTGTCGAATATTTTCCTTGTGTGTGTGCTATCCATTTCCTGACGTCTGATGTTTGGCGAAGCTTTACCAATTATAACCCTTGCGCCATGAAATTCAACCAACCAAACGTCATCTGACTGGTTCAAAATTTCGAGGTGTCGTCCTGGGGTGTTTTCTTTCGGGATTGATCCTGGACCGTCGCCAAAAACCCGTTATGTACCTCCAGTGCGAGGTAAATTCAACTCCCTTCCCAACCAACCAATTGCAATACATTCAATGAAAATTCTACTAAACCCAGGAGTAGAAAAAGTAAAAATCGTTTGTGAATAGGTTGATAAATCTAAGAAATAAATTTCCAACTGAGGAGACAATAGCATTATTAGCCAACCAGAAACACTAATTAGCCCTCGTGTAGCAAGAAATGGCGACAGAAGACATCGCGGAAACAACTAACAAACACAACTGAAGAGTTTTTATTATCCAGTACACTATCTTCACCTGACCAGACATTTCAATTACACAATTTAATTTCTGGGTCGCAAGATTAAAAAAAAAATTATTCCTGAGCTATTGATAAATATGACGTAACTCTACGGTGCGGAGAGACAAGAGGAAAAGATAGAAATAAAGAGTAGAAAATAAATATGCTGACGTCCTCCAATGGGGGGGGGGGGCACTGATTCATGGAGACCTTGAGGATGCCATTTCTCTCTATCCCTGTCGTTGTTTGTGTATTGTGAAGGCCTCGCCCACCTCGATCTAATCTTGAAAGTGGCATCATGCAGCATGCTCCCGTGTTAAAAGAGCGGAAACGGCAAAGAGCTATTAAATTTGGATCTACCTAAAGATGGGAGTTCTCTGAATTAGTTTCCGTTCGTTTTGCCAACAAAGACAATTTACCTTTGTAGCTAGATTACGGATGTTGAAATGACCGCGTTTTTTTCTTCTTTGAAGCTGTGTTGTAAAGTCCATTTTTCAGACAAGGAAAATATGGTCCTGATGTAAAGTATGAATCCGGGTAGCTGAACAGTCTTTTAGCTATAATATTTTCCATCGAATTTATTCCTGTATTTTGGCAATGTTTCACTGTTATTTCGTGATCATTCAGTGATGATGTTTTGTAATTTGCAAAGTGTGAAAAGAATTTTGTGTCGGTTTAATATTACGTGAATTTAAGTGAAAAAATAAACGTTACCCCATGGTTGTCACTCACACTAACTTTTCCTTTATTATGAACTGCTTTTTGGAAAACAAACCATCACTAGAACTGAACAGTGAAAACACTCGGCTAAAGCTAGCAATTAATGAAAAAAGATCTGAACGAATGCTGAATGCATTTTTCCATCATGACGACGCATGACCTCATGGCGAGAGAAACATTAAAAATTAAGACAATTTTACTGGGAAATATTTGGATCATTCAACTTTTGTAAGTCCCGTGGTGTACTTTTGTGTTGGAGAGTTTGTTTGTGTTGAATAAAAAAAAATTATGAATCAACCACCATATTTTCCTGATCTGACACTTTTCTAGTAACCTGCAAGTTGTAGGCACCGCTGTTTCGTTTCCTCCTTGAGTAAATCTTTCTTCTGTGACAGTAAAACGTGCTTTGTTTGAGTAGGTCAATTACTTGATATTTTATGTTTTGTGTTTGGCGCAGCCAAATGTGGCTATTGCGCCAGAAAAACTCAACTAACCTGATGACACCAGAATGCCATCCTTTTCGAAGTTGAAGGAACTCCATTCCTTTAAAACCACTTCGGGGGGAAATGTTTAAATTCGCAAAATGATTTTCGAAGAGTCATTTTAAAACATCAAAAATCCGGATTACTTTTGAGAGGACACAATTTCAAAACAGTACATAGTATAGGATATTTATCAAAAACAAATTACTTAGAATTATGGAAATAATTTATGTATTTATATTTGATTTGTCAAGATATTTAAGACTCAGATCATAACATTTTTAGAAGTAAACCCTTTCTGGCTACGCCATTGTTTGCAAACATTTGACACAGCGTGATGGTACGTCCACTTAATTGTTCCTGTAATTTCTGTGAGAAAACACAGCTCGAGAAACTGCGGACGGACATGATTGAAGAGGCGCTAGCAACTTCACTAGCCTCCTGAATCACTTTTTGTTTGGTCTTTACGGTTCGGAAGTCTCACTCACTATTGTCACCTTTGTTCTTGCCGCTTCATTATGTGACTGATTTATGTGCTGCGAGCGAATTTTTTAAAGGCAGGAAATATCGCAGACAATGGCTTCTGTATAAATTACAACGTTTTAACGCCCACGTATGAAGTGAAGGATTTTTTTCTTTTTTTTCGAATGTGATCGTTCAATGTTTACTTTTTCTTCTCGAAGAAAATGTGCGACAGGATTTTAAAGATGTTTATGCAGGTTATCGTTTGAATAGACGATAGAACGATACATATTGATGGATGAGAATGAAAACACAATAAATTGCTCTCCTTGCGTGCCTTATCCGATGAAAAGAGAAAATCTGAAAGTGTAGTAGAGTATGTAATACACACTACAAAAAAAAGAAACGTTGTCTTTTTAAGGCCATTGACGCAAGTGATTTATTATGTTTTTGATTGGCAATTGAGTATAAGTAAATATCTCATCCAATACACTTTTTGTATTAGATAAGATAATCTAACATAATTGGGACTAACAAACGCAAAGAATACACAATATAACCTTCATTATCCGAGTTCAAATTAACCGGGCGTACGTGTTATCCAAGACAAACGTGATAACGCTTTTTTTTTTACAAGAATGCAGCTTCATTTTGTAGCAAAAAAATCTCGTCCTAGGCTAGAAAGTGCTGTGAAACAAAAGGCCGTTGATGACTTATTCTAGAGTTTATTCGCAACTCGTCGAGATTTATGGTAAAATTATCACAACAAATACATACTGTGATATATATCCAAGTATCGACAGTTCATAATGCTTGCTTTGTGTCAACACTGCAACGGAGATCATACAATACCGCCTTTCTTAACTTCATGTCCTGGTTTATGGCATTTTTACATTCAATTTTTTAAAACTTCCTCACCTAGATTATCCGTTTTGCTGGGTAATCCTCCTCACTCTGCACTCTTTCCTTTTTACGATGTTCTAAATTTTTAAATTGTATATAGTTGTCATCTTCACATTCTAAAAACGCCATCACTTCATCGATACATTTTATTACATTCAGGATGAAGATAATCCTATACATTTTTAGGTCCAAAATACTTTTAAATTCCCCACTTCCTTATTTATTTTTAATTTACCTTTAAATGACTTGATATATTAAGTATTTTATTAATTTTACTGGGTCAAATTTCGTCTTGTGTCTGGCGCAGCTTGTCCACTATTGGACCTTGCGCCATTAAAACCAAACCAAAATCCTTGCATTGACTCTTTCAGTTGCAGCAGTAGTAACATGTAGCTCTGTATTTCGAATAGCCTATTTTGTGTTGCTCCCCCTTATCCGTGTTTCTGGTTATTCCAGGCGGCTCTTCGTCCCACAATACCTCGATAACCAAGGTTATACTGTGCTATTATGAAAATGCATTAACAAATCTTTAAACTTAAAATTATGAGTATGTTTTGTAACTAAAACTTCCCCTTGATTATATTGTTTGGTGTACATAAAAAGACAAATTAAGTTTTATGTTTTCGAACTTTCTACTTTTGTCTTAAAACTGGAAAAGAAGGTAAAAGTACGTTTATAAAAGTTTAAGTGCATCAGCTGGTTATTTAAAAAGGTGATATATTTATTTCCTAGTTTTAGTATCGATGTTTAAGTTAATTTTTTCATCTTGATCTTTCTATTTCAACCGGTTTTATATTTTCCCCGTCTAATACTTTGTAAACTATTCGAAACTAATTCAAATTGTCTTCTACACAAAATTTCCGGGTACGATTCATTCACTTGGGATTTGAAATCTGAACAACAGTTATTAAAAGCTTGTGAAAGCATGTTTAAAATTTTAATTTGATCCAATGGGAGACTCAAGTTTCTTATACACGGTTCTTAACCTATCTGACGAGGCAAAAAATATATTTATTTGGGGATATATTTCTGTATGAGGCGCATCTAATAGGAGCAAAAAGCATTTGGTCTAAGTGATTGCATTATGAAAAGTGCTTAAGTTGATTGTTAGCTTTGAGAGTTGATTTCGCGCCGCTACATTACCTACATTGCGTGACGAAGTGATAGTTGAAATATTTAAACTATTGCTTCCATTTATGCATATAGCATTAAATGAGACTAGCGAAAAGCTTATAGGAGTTTTTAAACATACTCTTTTAAAGTTATTTGCATTCAAAAATAATGAATATCATCTGCTCTTTGCATACACAATGTGGAGTGGTTTTTATCCTACGCCAGACCTCAGACTTTCGCCATGAATGTCTATCTGGCATACAATGTTTTCTAGAAAAAAAAATAGAAGATGGAACTCTATCAGCAGTATTATTCTTTATGATGTCAGTTTTATCAGGCCATCTTATGAGGTGGGTTCCTGTCATGTATGAAAAGTCGCACAAAAGGAAGTTGGAGAGTATTAAACCAATTTGGTAGAAATCATTTTACAGGTAATCGTGTCCAGTGAGAACACGAAAACAATATATAGCGTTGAATAGAATATAGAATTATTTTTCCTTTTACATAAAATGTCCGATAGATATTTTGATAAAACAATTATTTTTTTCCGATAGGTATTTTTATATACCTGTCCATTTCCCTTTTCAACAGAATTTATTTTATAATTTGCAATAAATTCATTTACCTACTTTTGCCATGCATACCTCGAAAATTTTGGTGCAGTCGGGAATAGCGTATTCCCTTTAAAAACTGTTTATTAAAATTGTGTAAACGTTTTACGTCGTCTGCAAACCCTGCCGAAAGTTTCTTATAGTACCTTACTGTTATTAATGCATGCTTTAATATTAATTGTAACGTTGTTTTACTTGCCAGTTTGAGTTTTTAATTTGCTTTAACAGAATCATTTGCAGTCTTATGTTGGCGTAATTTGTCTGTTTTTTTAACCTTTGCCCATAAAACCCAAATAAACCAATCATCGTCGTGAATGTAGCACCATTTTAATTTATTCTTAATATACGAATTTTAAGCAACTCGGCATTTATCTCGTTTTTAACTTAGTTCGCTAACGGAATCGTGTGATACCTTATTGATATTTTTTAAGTCGCTGCCATGCAACAAATACAACTGAGGCGAATTTCGCACAAGAGAAATGTATCAAAGAGATTTTCATTGTACACACACCACCGGAAGATGAGGATTTTAATTCAAGCTATCTAGTGCTCTTGCTCAATAGACAACGGAGTTAGCTTAGAATGACATCGCTTCTGAGATGCATACAAAAAACACGTTCTGCCACAAAAACACTCGTGGCAACTTCAGCTAAAATGTCTCGTAGATGTTAGGTTAGCACAATACTTTGCCTTTGTTTGATTTTTATTTGTCCTAACTCGTGATTGACAACGCCACAAATATTCCATTTCGAATATTGTTTCGATAGACAAATCTTATTTATTTTATGAGGGGGAAATCTCTCCATCTTTATGCTTGCGTTCATTTTCTTTCCCCGTCTTGTCGCGTCTATTTTCTCTCAGTCGCTGCGTGTGAGGGTGACGCCTCTGCAACTGACAGTCTCGAGCTCCACTTCAAACAAAACAAACCACTCTGGATGGGTTCCACATTTACTCCACGTGTCCACACAGATGGTGTATTTCCAACTCGAATGAATCAACATTCACTGAGCTTTTTTCTTTAAATAGGGGTGGGAAAATTTAAACACGAATTCTTTTTATCTGCTTTGAAATTAGTCAGAGTAATCTTTCTGCTAAAACCGCAATTATCAGAACCGGATTTACCCTCTTGACCCAGTCGGCCATCTTGAAACACGCTACTCTATTCCCGATCTGGTCTCAAATTGAAACGTGTGATTTTGTGCCAAGACGTATTGAGTTCCCTTTCTGACACCGTATTTAAATCCATTTTTAGTGAATCTATCATGGAGGAAATAGTATAAAATTAGAGTGAATAAATGGTAACTTTTTATGTGCCCAGGACCATGTGACAAAACTTAGTCGAGATCCTTAGATTAATTTCGTCTGCCAGGAGGAAACTAATATTCGTTGTTTGATTGTTTCTCGGGATTGGAGGAGGCGGTCATTCCTAGATTCGTTATCTGATTGGTCCGCGCTCCACAATTAGACTTTGGGGATTTCACCATTTTTGTAGCCACTCTACAAGAAACGCGGGTTGACACATACACTGTCATAAGAAGTGTTTATCGCCAAATGGAGCGATGAAATTCCAAATTGGTCTATTAAATCAGTTTTTTATGGAATTACACTTGTCCAGTCGATGCGTTGGTCACTTTTAAAAACTGCTCAATAGCAATCCTCAATATACATGCATCTATAATCGTTTGTTTGTACATTGAATATTTTCGACCCATTTTAAGTTTTCTATCCGTTTTGGACCCTTCTGATACCAAATCCGCCTCTTGCGCATTTGGTGTCTGTGTCTGTCTGTCTGTATGTATTTGTCCTATACACGTCCGCACGGTTTAATATATTTTCATGGAAATTTGCATGCAGTGAGCACTAATCTTCATTTAGTGAGTGAACTTGGTTGCGAAAGTCTGTCTTTCTGTTCGATTTTGTGTTTGTGCAGGCATCGCATGAATTTTATTCCAGATATTTGATTGCAATGTGCTTTATTTTATACATTATCTATTTGTTTAGTGAATGCAATATTAAACATTAATTTATTGTCATATTTAGATTAGTTTCACTCTAAAACATCTGAGTAAGTAATCCTTAAATCAACCATAATTTGGTAGTTATGAAAAAAATGGAATGTATATTAAGTATTACGATTACTTAGATTTGCTTTGTCAGTACTTCTAAAAAATCAATTACTTTTCAAATAATTTTTTTATGGAATTTTACCTCTGATACTTCATTTATTTCGAGTCTTATTTTTGTTCTTTGTGCAATGTAAACGATTTCCGATATTTGGGACAGACGATATTTTACAACGAACGAGAATGAAACGGAAACTCTCGTTTCTTTCGCTCTGAATTAATTTCGCATTTCTACATTTTGTGCACTTTTAAGTTGTAAGTTGTGGCAACTGCAAGATCAAGAGATAAAAAGGAATCACAAATTAATGTCTTTAGAATAACTTTTTCCCGTCATCTTTTATTTTGTTTTATTTCGCTGTTTTCTGTTTAAAATTTTTTATTTTAATAAATTGTGTTTCTTTTTCATCACACACAACACAATCACAAAGTATTCGACTTAAAGTGGCAGATAAGTCAGAAGAAAGCAAATTTTAAGTGTAATTATACAGTTATCGAAAGAATAATGCCGTTATTGAAAGAATGATAATGTTTAAAAAATCCGAACTAGAACTTTTCAAATATTAAAAAATTCTTTGTCATAATGACAGGAGAAGATTGCGAAATTCCACAATGTCGCATGCCGGATGCAAGATGCCACAAGTAAAAAATATCGTTTTTTTTTTTTTGACTGAGTGCGAGAGCCCTCATTGGTAAATAATCGTTTTTATTAATTGAGTTGAACATAAAAAGAACTTAAGAAAGATAATTCCAAATTTCCCTTAAAATCGTCTTTTGTAGTACTAACCTTTCTTACTTTTACTTACCTCAAAACTAGTTTGACGAGTTCGAATCTCGATCCAATTTAAGACCGTTGTGTACACGGGGGCTGGGGATGTTAAATCAGCCTTGATCTTAAATGTCCTTTCGATTACGAGGAAAATTTGGCTTGGAGAATGGGGTGCCAAATTAGGGGCTGACCTCATGGTTCAATTGTACGATGTTTTCCGGGCCTTTTCCCTTTGAAATTGATCCCTCCGTCGCCAATACCCCGTTGTGTTGCTCGGTGGAGATGTAAATTTAATTACTTAACAATCACCCATATAATTATATGGATAGAAAAACTAAAAAAAGCACTTTTTGTATTCATTTTCCACAACAAAAAAATTATAAAATTTGACTTCAGTTTGCTCAAACTATTTGGAAATGCAATTCTAACTCTCACGACTGGATCATATTTTACATTGTTCCATTCTAGTTAATGTGAATGGAATTCACTTCACGACATCTCAAGGATATTGTTAAATTTCTGATTTCGCTAGAGGCATTCGACATATACCACGCTTAAGGAATGACAGACAGTCTGTACTCGCCTTGCAATAAATGATTCCTATTTGTCGAAAAGATTTGCAGACCCACAAGAATATCCAAGGATTTGTATGCATTCCCAATGTCAGTTGATTTCGCTCAGTGGGTTTACCCTGCTATTAATGTTTTATCTTACGCTTGGCGAAGTTTCTTCGTTTTTCTTTTACCTTGCGCTATAAAATCCAAAAAGCAAACATCCATCCAGTGGGGCTGCGTAGCAAAGTTGGTAGAGCAACGGATTAGCAACCTGAGGGTTGTGAGTTTGAAACTAGATTTATCCAAAGACCGTCTTGTACGGGCCTTGGGGCACGTTAAACCTGTCGTGGTAGATGTCCTCACATTTGGTGTGGAAGTTTGGAGAGTGGCGTACCAGCTCAGGTGTTCACGTCATCCGACCTGGTGGTTAAGGTGTTAACCTCTAGACCGGAAGGTTCCTGGTTCGATTCCGAGTCAGATCATGGATGTTTGTAAGCGTATGGTATAGAGGCGGCTGGTGCACCTTAAATCTGTCGTGACCGAAAGTCCTCAAGTTATTTTGGTGTGGAAGTTTGGAGAGTGGGGATGCCAGCTCAGGTGTTGCTTCGTAATCTGACCGTCGTTAAAATTACGTGGTTTTGTCCTCGGCTCTTTCCTTTAGGGCAGTGGTTTTTTTAAATCCAGTAATTGCATTTCAAAAGCAACAATGTCAATATTAAAGGGGAAATAATTCAATTCTGTTTCGTAGAAGATTACAGCTACGAAAATATTATAATTTTAAAAACTTGATTCAGTGATAGTACCATTTTTGAAATTCAAGATAAAAATATTTTTAAGAATGTTGTAAAGTATTAATGTAAAATATTACAATTCACTCGAGCATATTAATCTATAAGATTCAGTAAAAGACATTACTTCTTTAAACTTTTATTTGAAGCAAAATCTCCCAAGAAAATATCAAGACTATGGGATACGCAACACTTTTTGCGTCGCTCCAAAAGTTTCTGAATCGTTCAAACGTCTCTTTACTGGTATTTGTATTGTGTGTATAATTTTGGAATAACTGGAATTTTACCTGCAATGTGTTACTTCATTGATTAACTTGACCAATTTCGTAACGCTTGACAACTTACTATGGAAGGTGCAAATGGATTTAGACAGTGATGTGATTCAAGTGTCATTGATTGGGGCATCTGATTTCAAAATAGAGCTTGGATCTCCCATTTTAACGAAATTCAGGGATACGATTTTTATCAGAGTCCTTGTCTGCCAGTACCAAGTTAGACAGTGGGCACCTCATGAAATAAGTATATTACGTACTCAAAATGCTTGACATGCACAAATGTTTAATGTTACTCTTTTTCTTTCCACATTTCGGTTCTATTCTTCCGTGGGTGTATTTATACCTTATGTGTCAGTAAAATTTTCCTTGTGTGTATGTCAATTTACTTGACAGTATATGTCTTGTGTTTGGAGCAGCTTGACCAAATATGGCCCTCCGCCATGAAAACAATAGAACCAACTTACCATCCTTGAATGTGCTGGTCCATTACTTGACATTATATGTCTTGTGTTTGGCGCAGCTTGGACAAATATCGCTCTTCCGCTCTAAATTCCAACTAACCTTTTCACATTTCCGTTGGTTGGTGTGGAAGTTTGGAGTGTGAGGTGCCAGCTCAGGTATTACATCATCATCTGACCGTGGTTCAAAATTACGTGGTGTTCTCGGATTCTATCATCCCTTAGGGTTTGTACCCGGACCGTCGTCAATAACCCGTTGTAATGCTCTAGTAGGAGGTTAATTTTTTAAAATTACCATATTTCCGTTTGTCTAGGTTAAGTACTGTTACAAACAAATGGCCGTAAAGCGACAAAGTAGATCAAACTCTTTCACATGTGTTAATACTTTTTATTATAAATATTAAAAACAATTTTTTTTAACAAACAGACTGCGCATCGCTGTTAAAAAAAAAAAAAAAATCTTCCCTGGCTCCCTTTGGCCTTTAATCAAGTCGTCGTAGGCACCAAAACAATCCCTGGCCTCTTCCAATAGCGAGGCCTCCGTTAAATTAAAAATAGAATGAAATGAACAACAGAACAGAATCAACAAATAAATCGTCAAAATAAAGCTTGTAAATTTGAGACTCCTTGAGAAAAATTTCCGTTCCAAATGGCTCTGCTGGCTATAATCCTCAGAAGACCTGCCTCTAGTCACGAAATTCTCGGACGAAGAAATGATTACATGATTTAATTCCGCTCAAGATTTCTACCGCAGCTCAAACCCCTTCAGTTCACATTACCACGCATGCCAGAGACAGTTTACCGCCTCGATCTTTCCACAGTAACGAACACTTTAATTAAAACGCCGCCATATTCAAACCCGCGTCGTAATCCTCAGGAACAAATGACACATCTTCGCAAACATTAATTCCAGTCGTGGACGCGAGGCGAAATTTCGAGTTAAAATTCCTGCACGGCCTTAGAAAATGTTTTTATTCATGCGGGTGGCGGAATTTCACTTGGTACGGACAGGCTCTACTAGTAGTCGTCCTTCAGAAGGCAAACAAAAACATTGCTATGGAGATGGCCTGTTATTCCGATCGAGTTAAAATAGCTTTGTTGTCAGTTAACAATTAGAGAAAGAATGGAAATTACAGGAATAAGATCTGTAATAGACAAAACAGCTGTCGATAAATTTCATCAAAAATACCCGAAAAATAAGAATTTTTTTTTTTTCTGCATCGGAATGTTCAAATTTCTATTTGTTCTTGGGCTTTGTTAGGCTATTGGAAGAGTCGTGGTTTATCACCTGAAGTGTTGCGAGTTCGAAACTCGATCTTACCAAAAGGTCGTAGTGTACGTGAGGGCTGGTGCTTGTTAAATCTGTCGTGGCCTCGAATGTCTTAACGTTGACAGGGCGTGGAAGTATGGAGAATGGGTGTCAGTTCAGATGTTGGCCTCGTCCTCTGGCCGTGGTTGAAAATTACGAGATGTCCTCGGATCTTTCTCTTTGGTAGATCCCGGACCATCGCCATTAGCCAGTTGTGTTCGTTTACTCCGGTTCGACGAAAACTCAACTACCGTTATGTCGAGCTATTTAAACGAATTGTACAGAAAGTAAAATCTCCGTTTTCCAGAAATCCATAATACACGGAAGTATAAAATATATTTCCATGTAAGCAAGCTGGACGTTTTGCGAATATTTTACTTCTGCTATTCAAATGTTCTTGCATAATATCTATTAGGGTTACCTTATTATGTTGTTTAGCACCGTTTTGGCAACGTTTGGCGCTCAGTCTAATGGGTGTCACCATATCGAATCTATATTATGTAGAAATATTTAAATGAGGGGGGAGGGGGGAAAGAGGCTATTCCAAACAGAAAAAAAAATGTCAAAATAATTGGGATACTTCAAATAATTGGCAAAAATGCTATTTATAACTAAGTAATGAAAGGAAGAGGTCAACCCGGTAAAGCAGCGTCGGTCCAGAAATTTAACCCTTTGTTTTAAACAGAAAATAAAAACTGAAATTAACAGTTTCAAAACAATTTCTTATAATTGAGTAACAACAGTTGAATTCATTTAATGTTAGTTATGAACAATTAATAACACCTGCTATCCAATATATATCAATGTTAGTAATCAAAAATTAATAACAACTGTTAACAAACTTATATTAATGTTAGTCAATAACAGTTGACAACACATTTAACAGTTGTTTCGTAGCCCTTAGAAATTTATATTTCCGTCAGTTGCATTTTTAGAAGTGACTGTTTATGTCAACTGTTAAAGACAAAAGAGGTAAATTCAACAATTGCAAACGTAGCTTTGAAAATATTTCGCATTTGACAGTTAAAACTGTTAACGTGTATTAAAAACCACCGTCTACACTCTTGTCGAAAAATAACAGTTTTGTTCATCTCTACATTGTTATCGAAGGAAAACACGCGGATTAAATACCTGTCTGGAGCATAGCATGGAGTGGGAATAAAATAAACGGACTCCCGCGAGTGTTTCTAGTGAATTTTTCGCCGAAGCGGCGTGGGTTCGCCACTGACAGTTCCAGGAGGGGGATGTTTACAAATTATAAAGATGTTCTTGGAGAAATTCGTTACTTTACCGGTGACTGATCGATATCAGAAATGGCGGAACTAATCTATGCAGGTGCATGGAATGGGAGTGAAGGAAATTTTTCCTGTTTCATTTAATTTTTATTTTTATTTTTGAAACGAGAATCGTTTGAGAAAACAGGATAAATGTGAGCACGTTTTAGTGTTCAGAGGAATAAAAACATTCCGAAAAATAAAATTTCTGTTCGTGAAAAAGTAGAATATGCTTCAAAAGTATCGCTGTAATCCTTGTGATCTGCCCTCGGCCATTTTCAGTGGCATCTTTTTGGAACATTTGCCGGCAAATTTTTGTAAGCCTTTGAGGTATTAAAGAAGGACGGTGAAATAGCAGCTTTTAGAAAATGGAATTTTTAAGCACTGAGTGAACGTAATGAGAGAGAATCAGACGAGAGAAAACACAAAGGAAAGCATAAATCAAAACAAAGTTTATCTATTCTTGCCAAACGAGAGAGAACATTCAAAACAAAGAATGTCAAGTAAAGGACTTAATTTTTAAAATATATAACGCTAGACAATAGACAATTATGTGGGGAGCTATACAAATGAATAATTAGGAATTTGATTTTCAAGGGGATGAAAATTATTTTTTTACCATTTTACCCTTTCGAGTGAAGTGGTTTCACCAGGAAGCCACAATTTAAAAATTCGTAAACAAATTGTTTTGCGGTTTATTCGGATAACCCCGCTACAGGTGTTCTTCAGGGTGTTTCGAAAGTATCTGGCCAAATTGTAAAATGTGATGGAGGGGTCCAAAATATTCGCAAATTTTCTTCTCAGTGAAACTTATCGGAAAAGCTGCGGTTAGGTTGTAGAGGGCACTGTTTAGTTTAATCTACACCCACCTGTCGATCAGTAGCGTAAAATTTGTTCCAATGCCTTCAGCGACTAATCGAATAGAAATGTTAGCCGGCATTTCACCACGTTGAGTCGTTGATTGTATAAAAGTGCACATGACTGGGTAAATCTGTAATTAACAGAAACTAGCAAATAAAAGTTGGTTGAAGGAGCTTTATTTTAATTTCACAAGAATTTTTTATGCTAGGAAAAAGAACACTCGTCACCTGCAATTAGCTTGACAGAAAAGCTTCTCGTTTTCTGAAGCTCAGATGACAGATTGAAACGTAAACAAGTAGTCTGGACAAGGTCTGGCGACTAGCGTTGATTCTATTTATGAGCTTATTCGGTACTGAAAGGGCAGCAATGATTACCCCGAGTATGACAAAATCGTTCTCTCTCACTGCTATCACCACATGTTTTTGCTTTTAACATCCCTTTTCCACTGGCGAGCCTAGCACCTTTTTAGAAATAAAATACTCAAAGGTCATCCGCCTTCTCATCTGAGCCGGATTATACAGTGCGAATAAATTGTTCTATTTTCAATGTTTGGGATATTTCTTTGTTTTGAAATGTACTGTGGATCTTTCAAAGAGTGGGACTTCGACAAAAGTGTTAACGATTCGTATATCAGAAATGAGGCTGAATTAATTCTAAGCCCGAATAACGGCTACTATAGAACAAAAAATAAATGGTAAATATTGACAATTCATTGTTTACATGAATTATGTCAAGTTACTTTTTAAAATTAAAGTTTATTGATGAATTATGCATTAAAAATAAAGGCCTCTTCTGAAAGTATATTGAGTCAGTGAATCTTGTAGAACTTGTTTCTTGTAACGCATTAGAAAAAAATTGCTTCAATTAAAAGGTTTAGTCTCGTATCGTGATCTTGTGTGTTTGCTTTCTGCACTAGCAACCTGAGAGTAATGGGCGGTGCCTGTTAGATTTCTTGTTCATATTATGGGTGCATTTCCCTCTTCTGTGGAGAGGGCGGTGCCAGTTCACAGGTGTTGACCCCCCCCCTCTTCCGTGATGCACCAGGATAATGCCAAATAGTTCACAATTCCCGCTTGTAGTGCCTATTGGCTGGACTATGCAGCCTTAAAGCAATTAGCTTCTTAAATTAGTGGTTGAAAGCATTAAAAGTATTTAGTTGTTTTGCCCTGATATGGTAATCTCGTATTAGGAAATCATTTTATCAATGCTTCATAAGCAATATAAATGAAAAGTTCATTTCTCGAAACAATATTTTTTCCGAGCAGCCATTTAAAATAATTCCTACATCCAGTTCAACTAAGATGAGTGACAATCCATGCTCAAGATTCTGTCATTCTTACGCGTTATTAATGTTTTTATAATGAAATAACCCTTTAAAATTAATCTAAGGTTGACGAAATTTCAGAAAAAAAAGACCAATTGAAACTTAAAAGTAAAGGTCCAGTTCTTAATTTGTTTGAAAAATTTTATCTATAACTCTGGGCTCATTCTGGAATGAAATTTTGGCACGTTATAGCTGCAAAAAATCTTCCGTAATTATCCACAGAAAACTCCAGACGCAACCTAAATTTAAGTCTCGGTAGTTTGTACACGGTCCCTCCTAGCGTTTCGAGCGAGGGACGCCGGCGTCTTCTCCATGCCATTCCACATAGTGTTGTCAATAGGTGCTGCAAGCCTAGTGGCGGCGATCATTTTTCGATACACTATCAAACCAACTCGGGAGAAAAAAAAAATCCAGGGGGATTCACGGCCCATGACGTCACGTTCCATGCCCTCTAACCCTGGGGCTCCCCCCTCTCTCATGCCAAGCTGCAGCATTTAAGTGTTCTTCAGGGATACGAGTGGTTGTGTTGTCTCGCGTCATGTTCGAATCGCAGTGAAATTTCTGAGAAGGGTTAACATTCATGGGCGGACGAATTATGGATTTAAATAGCCGACGACGACAGCTGTGATTTGTGTGTGAGCAGAGTGGTTTTTTTTCGGGCCGGCGATCAAAATGGTGACTACCGACACCATGGTAAGCTGAGATTTTTTTTTGTTTGTTTTTTTAGCGTTTGGTTTCGGAAAACGTGTTTTGGCAGTTACGGTTTTCGTCGCGTGAATTTCGATGCCAGAAGCCGCAATACTTACATGAGATTGGTGTTATGTTTTGGTTTTTCTCGGCGAAGAATACCTGATGTAAAATGTTCTTGTTTCCTAATCCTTTAATTCTGCAGATATTTCTTTTCCTCATCAAACCGCTACTCTTTCGTAACATCAATTTGACATCATAACATCAGTTTTATGACTGGCAAATGTTAGATATTTGTTTTGCGAATTGTGATCCTGGAAAATCAAATTCCCTTTTCCGAGTCATTGTTCAAAAAATGCAAAAAAAAAAAAATTTAGTTAATGTGAGCGCTTGCAAGAGCTTCGTGAATTTAATTATTATTTTTTTCTTACTAGCGTACTTGTAAAACGCGCATAATATTGTCTTGTTATTATTTACTATGCAAGTGCAAACTATGATATTAGTAAATGTATTTTTAATTATGCACGTGCAAACTGTTATGGAATGAGACGAAAAATTCATTTGAAATTGAGAATTTCTAGTAAAAAAGTGTTAATTCATGTTCGTAGTTTTGTATCTTTCTTACGCATTTTAAAAAACGAAAAATATTTTTAACAAGTGTTTTTCATGTGCGACTTGGAAGCTAATCTATAAATATCTAATGTTATCTTACTGATACTCTGTTCACCCTAAAAGTGACCGATCTTCATATCAAGTGAATCACGAACCAACTCTGATCACCACGCAATCCTCTGACACAAGAAATATCAAATTTTGATCTAATTCATTAATAATAGCAAAGAATAATTCTCCAGTGATATTTAAGATTGGAAAACGAATTGTTGCATGGAGGGCGTAATACTTGTACGTTCAATTTTTTAATCAAAGATCGCTTTTCCACAACTATCGGCTCTAAAATTGCTATGAATTCCCTGTGCTCAATGTACATAGATTTTTCTATAAAATTATGTAGCGACAAAGCTCTTAATAAATAAATATAAAAATATTTTTCTAGCAACATGAATCAGAAATATCAATGCGCTCGTTTAGCCTCCTTAAAAACAATGTTATACCAACAAAGTAGTATGGAAAATATTTTCTTGTCAAATTTTTATTTGACAGAAAAAAATGAATTGAAAGATAACTATTTATGCCACTAGGTCCAGGCTTATACAAACTAGGCCAAACACCGAAACATAAAAGAATGAAATTTTGTTTATATGAGCAAAAACAAATTCGTAAAAGTGCACTAGTTTTAGTTAAACCAAAAATAAAGATTTTACTCCTATTTATATTCTTATACCGGTACTATTCAAATGTATCAAGTTTATTTGCATTCAATAACAAAGCTATTAACCTACGCTAGAATTTTTACTAAAAGAAATTTTTGATAAATTGGTTTTAAAATCAATCTGAAGAGAGTTTTAAAAAAAGGTATAAAATATCTTAAATGTTATGCAATAACATAGAATATATATATACATGTGTACCTTTTACTTACTATATATACTACCTACCCATTACTTACCCTCAATAGAATGTATACCTTCAGAAACATGTTTCACACCCGAAAAAACCCAGTGATTAACACAGATGATAAAGCGATGTGTTCTACGAAGGAAAAATAATTATAACAATAGACTACTAAACTATTTAGCCTGCTTACTTTCTAATTGTTTTCATGAATTCATGTCATGATAAAGTGCAAATGTTAAAAAAAAGGTCTATATTTTGTTTGCAAAATGCAAACATGTGTTTCTTACAACTTAGATTGTTTTAAGTCGATTTGCCCCAGATATGTGGTGAATCTAGAACCACTTTCATTCTATTCTGCTTTAAGTTTTCAATAGTTTTTATTATTTTGGTATAAAAAAAATGTGCGATTTCTTGATAAAGGTGATAATAGGACACAAATCTCTCTTTAAAAGGAGATAAGATTTTAAGTCGTTTGGTCTTTTATATACTAACCATGCCTTTTAATCCAAATCTGTTTTTTAAATTACCGACATGATAAAAACCAAAAACTACTTGAATTCTAATTTACCTCCAAAAAATTTCAAAGAAAAAAAAATTATATTCACATTGGACAAAGGGCTCACAATAAATTTAAGTGTATCAAAACTTTTGTGACCCACTATATTTTCTTAACATTTTTAGTTTTGATAAAAGTGAACAAAACCAAACCATTCTCTTAAGATCGATGCCACCAACAAAAATCGACGTTATTTGTTTACTGTCAAATGGCAATAACGAATGTGAACAACGTGAAATTAATCGTTATGCTATTTTCCAATTGTGTCGTTTGGTTGTACTTGATTTGGATCTACATAATGCTGTTAAAACTGTGTGGAAGATGTCACACCACCTCTTTTTGCATATACCGAGTGTGCGGTTCGTGTTAGCTACTAGAGAGGGACACACTTTTGCATAGGTGTATTTATATATATTTCTTGGTTATGCATAGTTATTACACAACTGTCGAGACAGCAGCAGAGAATCCCTCGTTTATTCGCCCTCCACTGGTTCCGGTTGTCGAGTCCCCCTTTTCTTGCTTCTGGCCCGGGTAACTTTTCAATGACACCCCCGCCAGCGTCCTTAGGGCAGGGCTCGAAATACCCGGGTGCACTGTGCACATGAAAATATAATTGTGCACCTAATTTTTTCCCACTAGGTGTACACAGTGCACCTTGTGCACCTAATTTAAAAACTTAGGTGCACAATGTGCACCTGTATTAAAAAAATCAATTTCGAGGCCTGCCTTAGGGTATCCATCGTTTCCTCCGACAACTATTCCTTCCTGTGAAGAGAACCTCACAGAAGAATGGATCACTAATGAATATATCTCTTCAGTATTATAACACAGAAAGTAATGAGAAATCTGGAAATAGAAATCACACACGTCACAGAAAAGAAACAATTTAGACGTCCGAAAATGCCAAATCACCTAAGAACAAAGGAATGAGATAAAATTGAAGATATTCAGAATCTATATGATAACATGACATAGGTGTGCTTTTTGCCATGTACACTGGAATGTATATTAGTATTTTCGTCTCTAAGTAAACAAAATGTTACATATTTTTTAATAATTTTATTCCATTTAGAGGTATGAAATCCATTAATGTGAACATTGATTCCACATTCATTGAATTGAAAATGTGAATCGATTGAAATGTGAGTAACGACACTTAGCCATCATTGGATATAGCAATTAAGGAAGTTTCGCTCAGATGCTAAATGCGAGTCTGCCTGCTAGTTAAGAATATTTCGAACATGCGTTATTGGTTTAATAATTTGGATGTTAATATAACTCCTGTTTCAGAGGGTCTTCGAGTTTAAATGGTGTTTTTTCACCGAATAAGAAAAAGGCCTCTGGTTTTTCAGGTAGACGTCTTGTGAATTCGTTAGAAAAGCTACTTCAGAGACTAACTTCATAAGAAAAATACTTGCGAAAGTCGTCGATTTCGATTGTAGTCTAGTGGCTCAAGCATAAATTGCTTTTAGTTAAATAAAAATAGCATTATACTGATTACTGTGAGAATCCGTCCTTTTTAAAATTATCTAGATAGCTTTTCGATATGAGTTAAAAACAGGCTTCAATTTTGTTAATCTTTCACTGATATTAAGACATAGCACAATGACTAATGTGAACACTTTTTTCTTTAAATTCAAGAAGTGCTAAAAATTTATTTATGAGTATCTGTATTGATCTGTGTTACATAACTTTCAAATATATTAAACACATCAAAACGTACAGCGATATTTGAAAAATTTAGGAGAATTTTACTATATATTTTTTAGACGAACTCTCAATCTCCTTTTAACCAATTTGTGCCAACCACACCCGACAAATAACACGTTGAAGCAATAGTAAATTTCATCGAAATATGGCGAGATTCGAGAAGCAGATTCCATTAGTTTTCGACTCTCATTCGAAATAAAATCGTAGCTACACCACTTCCAGTGGTGACTCGACGAAAATTGAAATCTGTACAATTCGTAATTAAAAATGAGATTGAAACGTTCTTTGTCGCCTCAATCCGGATTTTTCATGGTTTGTTGTCTTTAATAAGAAACAATAAAAAGTGCTCTTCATAAGTGGGCAAAGCATTAATAGTGAAGGTCAACGAAGACACACTTGAAGGGCACATTTTAGCATGTCTAGAATTCCAGATCGACCTTGAAGAAGACATAAATTTTAATCTTTTTATGGTGCTTTAAAACCATCCTTGTTTTGTTGATTTTAATTGCTTCCTGGACTTGTCTGAAAGGTTGAATTATTCGGCAATTGTAAATTCAGCTATAAAGCGGTTGCATTCTGTGAATAAAATCTAAGAAAATGTAAAAGCTCGGTTTTATTTTAAACTAGCATGCCCACCGTATAGCATATGTGCTAGTTTTTTAATTTCTTGTATATATTGATGGGCATGTCGTTACTCACATTATACCTGATTTAAATTCATTTGTAATAAAAATCGATAAGCACTTTACCACCAAATGAAAAACAATTAGTCAAAAGTATAAAACTCAGTTTCTTATTTTTGTTGGTATCTCCAGTATAGTACATGGTAAAAAGCGCACACCTTAGTCATGTTACTTGTGTAAAATTGGCTTGTGAATTTCCACTTCAGTTGCATCCTATGTACTTGTTAATTGCGATTTGGGTTTTTGTTACGTCCACCTCTTTTAGTGTTCGCTAATATTTTCTTTTCTGCTCTGATTTCTTATTGTCCTATGTCATCATACTACTTAAGAATTTCATTGAGACTGCCAACTCATCCCATGTAGTTTTAGCGTTATTAGCAGCTCCAAAGCTTAAATCAAGCATATTTAAACGTTGAGGTGAATTGGCGAAAAATTGGCGTATTACTCCCGTAGCGTTTAATTTTATTTCGTTTATATCTGCTTGTTGCCATTCGCTAATATACAAATAATGTCGATTTCTGTACCACATATAGTGCATTAGGCAAAGACTTAGTATTTTTATGTCCTTATGCTGATGGATAAGCTTTGGTCCTTTGAAATAAGCTTTGATCCTATTATGCTGTCTTATTTCTTTGAGATTACCACATTCTCAGGGTAATATGTTAAGAAATCAGGCTCGTTGCTTTTTCTTACATTTATCATCGCTTTAGAGCATAAAATCTTATTGGATTTATTTATTTTTTTGACGAATTATGAAGTATTTTTGCATTTAAAAATCTTTTGTCTGTTTATCAAAAATATATATTTTTTACAGCGTATATTTTTGTCTTAGATTTTCTTCGATTGGAATGTCTCTTGGCAAG
The DNA here is from genome assembly GCA_947359465.1 of Metellina segmentata. Lineage (NCBI taxonomy): Eukaryota > Metazoa > Arthropoda > Arachnida > Araneae > Tetragnathidae > Metellina > Metellina segmentata. The sequence goes on along the minus strand of OX375882.1, from coordinate 49,211,022 downwards.
GCGTTTCGTTCTACAGAAAATATTACAATTTTAACAACCAACAGCGATTTGCTCCATCTAATGTAGAAAACGTAGAATCCAAATTTACATTTTGCGGGTTACTCGACACTTAGTAACACTTTCCCTTTTGTCTGAGTGACACTAAATAAAGATCTACTTAGGCTGAGATAAGGTGTCTAACCCACAGGATAGATAACTTATAAAACATTTTCCACTGACGATTGAACGAGTCCTAACTTATCACAAACCTTTGAAGAAAGTATTGCTTTTTTTGTCTTCAGATTTTTAACTGTAAATTATCGAATACTGTAAAACTTATTTCACCCGATTTTTCATTTTCATTTATCCCAATGAGTAAAAATGTTTACGACATTTTACATTATGATTCATAACGTATAAAAATGTTTTTCTTGCGAGAGGAAATCAGAGCTAAACAACTTTCGAAAACAGAATTGGTGCACAAATAAGGCCAATTATGACCTGCCCTTGATATGACCGGACAATAGTGGGATGTAAACGTCCATCAAGTACAGAGAAAAGGAGGTGTCTTGAGCAGGTGCAAGGTGTGGCTTGACTATGGTGAAATTGTTAGGTCGCTATCTTGCTTTGTAATAACTTAAAGGCATAATCTAAAGGGTTTGTCTCGGAAAGAATTTTCAAGTGAAGGTTCTGGTACTTAACAAAAACTAAATTTAAAAAAGTACGTGGGATAAGGGTTAGTGAGCTCTGCACAGCACTCGAAAGCATTTTTCTCAGTTACCAAAATGTTCTAACTGGGTGCAATTTCAAATTTATCTTGTGTACGTGGATAAGCAAACATAGTGACTCGACTTTTTGTGTTATGGCCATTTGCATTTTCAAAACTGGTTTCGTTAAATGGCAATATTTTGTTTTGTATTCTGTCTCTTTAAATGAGAAGTTCAATTATTACATGAAAAAAAATTCGGAAGTGAGTTGTCAAAAATGATGACTGGGTTGAGCGATTAAGTTTCCTGTCCTTTTGAAAGCATTGAAAATCTTGATTGGATTATTACAATTTCTATTCCAGTTACAAATTTGGGAACCAAGAATAGAATATTTCAAAAGTGCTGTTCTCTGTCTGTACTGGTTATTATACCCAATTTTGATCTGGATACCAATTTCCAGCTTTGACCTCAGATTCGATCGGATTTAAGTGGAGTTCTCAATCGGTATCGGATAGAAATAAGGACATACCTTTATCTATGGTGACCGCCGGGCCATAATCTGCCATACAAACTTGTATGTGTAGATTTGTAACTTGTTGACAAAAAATAAAGTTGCAAATGCCAAATAGTGAAAGACTCAGATTTGGTTTGGCGTAAGGATGGGTTACTGATAATTTCCTTGTTCAATCAATTTATTTTGATTGTTTAGCTTCTAATTAACATTCAGTGTGCAGCTGAATCGTAGCTGTGAATGTCAATTACAAATATCTAATTCTTTGGAAGAACACAACTAAAGTTGAGGATTTTATTTTTTCAATTAACTAATGATTCTTTTAAACTCGAGAGCCAACCATGGAAATCAAGTTAGAAATAAAAAAATGTAAAGACCTCACTTAGAAAATTTATTTTTTTAACTAATTGGTCAAAAAGGTGCGATATTTTTAATCCTACCAACGCTGTTTTGTCTCAGGTTTATGAGTTTTAAAAATATGAATGAAAATGGCAAAGCGATAGCAAAAGGATCGAAAATTACTGCTCCAATAAAATTTTCAACAGAACCTTTGTCAGACGCTTAACAAAAAATGTCCAGGGTCTCATATAAAAGACGATATATGTGAAGAAAATCTGTTCTACCAAGTATGAAGGGTTTGATTTTCCCGTTTTTATGGTCCTGACAGGTCTATGATATTTTAAATTCGAGCTACCCCTTCTGATGCACGTCGTGACAGCTCGACCTAATAGACCTGCCATCGCTAATCTACATCCCTCATCCGCGGTATGTCACGATGCTATTCAATTATAACTTTGATAAATCTAAATAAAAAGCCTTCTAAAAATAGCACCGAAGCCAACATCTGACAGCTATTGCATGCAGTCCTGTTGACAGTCGGTTACTATGGTTACCTTACATGACAGATCAATACTTCTCGCACAAGCGCTCGTGTTATGTGTCCATTTCTAATAGCCATCTCTTTGGCCTTTTCGTTTATAGAGGCTCGCAACAAGTTTATCAGACTCTGAGGCGTTGGTCCTGATCGAAGGGAGTGGTCAACAAGACAATTTTAATTATTTAGAAATTGAGGGTGAGAAGTGTCTGGAGTTGTTCTCCGCTTTTCAGCTTCGAAATGCGTTTCTATGAAGACGCTTTGAGCCGTGTACTCAGCATGGAACTGTTACACGTGTTGTAAGCACCTTCAGATGTGGATGGTACATTAAAAAACGCTGTGTAACATGTGAGCAGTCAAATATTCAGTTTTCATAATGTGATTAGCGAGATTTATCTAATGATTTAATATGTAGTGGAAATATTCCAGGCAACATATTGTTCTTCTACCACGAAAACTGCTCTAGACACTATGTCTAAGTACCGGCGGTCACTATAGAAACTGCTCATGCATTTTGAGTGGGGAAGAGTCGGATGAGGTTTTGGCAAATTTGGCTTTGGACAGTGGTGAAAGAAGTTCACAAAACATGTATCATTATTTCACACCCTTTCGGGAGTCTCGTTGACAGACTCTCTTCTGCAAAGGGGCATAAGAGGAAGCTATATTAATACAGAAAAACTGTCACTAAGTGCATCAATGTGACAATCACAAATACTTCAAGAATCCCTATAAAAAATGGACTCGTTTCTACGGCAACAAATAAGCATACTTTATGCCTGGACAGGTTCTTGGGGTAAATTATACAGTACACTCTAACATCTATCCGCATCCACGATCCTAGATGTCATATCTCTTGTGTTATTCACCCTCCTTTAGATGTGTACGGGGTTTACGACATGAGGTACTCCAGTGATCTTCTCTTCTCCCATGGGTTTACTGTCTTTAGTAAACACGGGAGTCGTTCTACCGGGATACTCAAGCGATCTTTTCTGCTTTCAACCCACTGCCCTGTTCCACAATCCCTCTTTGTTTCCATTCACGACATTTTTCTCTTTACGCTGTCGTGTAATTGGCGCAGTTTGGTCAAATATATGGTCCTTATACCCTAAAACTCCAAAACAACCAACCTTTGTGTTCTTCTCAAACATCGAAAACTAGTTTCGGTCGCTTCGAGCACTTCAATGTTTCTCACAAGCCATTACCTAAAATGTTATGTACCTTGGTACTCCGTGTAACACGTCGCAAAAAGTCGAATCCTCAGTGCTAGGATTGTGCTTGCGAGCAGACCTATCTACAGTGCTAGTTGTGTGTAGAAAGGGGAAATGATCTGGATTCGCGGTAACACATAGCTTTTAGCATCCACGATCCTATGGTCAGAATAGCCTGTTGTGTTGCTTGAGTGTGACGTTAATTAAAAATACCCATACCTATCTCCATATCTTTTGTGTTCTTTAACACAGATAATCCGCTTCGATCGCTTCTAGTATTACGAGGTTTTTCCGAACCTTTTTGGGGTCGCCGTGGCTTAGTGTCTTCGTTTACTACAAATTGACTGCAAGTAACAAAGTGGCTTCCACATCCAACGTATTCGAGGATGCATCATCGTCATGTTTCTTAGTGTTCCTCACAGGCTTCAGGCCCTGGTACCAGTAAATTGATACCGTCGACCTCTGGTACCGCCACAAGTAATGTAACATAGCTGTTGGAAAATCCAGCCTTGTATATGCAAAATTCAAAGATTTCTCCATCACGGCAAAGGAAATATGATTTGAGAATCAGTAACCTTTCAGATCAAACCAATCCTCACCATCTCGTTGTTTCTTTTCTTTAAGCATCGTCATCAGTTGTTAATTTCGCCTAATCCTCTCGAATTTGCAATAAAGAATGGGGCAAGGTGCCGCCAACCTTTCACCTGCACCACGTAATTACAATGTGGCTTTCACATCTAACGCATTTATCGGTGTCCTCCATAAACTTCATGCTCTTTTACCCTAGCACCGGTGATCCCTCCTGTTTGGGGACCCCGCTCACCACCAGCAATGTGACATAACTGTTGGAAAATTCATCCATGTTCTGTAAAAGTCAGATTTTTCCTACATGGCAAAGGATTTGTGAATCAGCAACTTCTTTCGGGTTACAAGTTAATCCTCTCCGTCTCGCTGCTTCCTTTCATTAAGCCACGCCATCAGTTGTTGATTTCGCCTAATCCTCTCAAATGAAGTCGCAGAAAAGAATGGGGGAGGGTGCCAAAGTGAAAGTTCCTGGGAACAATGACCCGCCAACCTTTCACCTGCACCGATTAAGTACAAAGTGGCTTCCACTTCTAACGCATTCAGGATGCCTCCTCGTCACGGAAGGTGAAAGGGGAAGCCCTTGATGCGTGAACGAAAAATCGAACTTCATCAAAACGAAGGGGAGAGCCTCTCGCACGTGTCCGAAAAAGCCGGTTTATATTCTCTGCCCGACGAATTTATATACGAAGCACAGCTATTAGCAGAAAAATTGTTTTGCTTCTTCCTCCACTTGTTCCCGTGCGAGTCCACTTCCATTGTCTGTGACGAAACAAGATGAACAAGCATGTTTACTTTTGGTCTCGAGGCAAGGTCGAACACTGGAACTATGGTAGCGTGAAAACTGTTTTGGTATGCAATTGTGGGATGGGTTCCGGCCACGGGAAGTAAAATAAACACAATAAAAATGAGGAAATATTCCGCTTGTCGTGGGTAGGATTGAAGAGCATTGTTATTGTTATTCCACCTGCTTCATAACGATTTCCCTGTGATCGATGGAAAGGGAAATGGCGAAGGTAATATGCAATTCGTTGGCGAGTCTTGTTATTCGACGCTCGTTATTGTTTCCCGAGGGGGAAATTGATAGCGGAATAAATGGGAAAACTGCCTTGGCGGGACATCTGGTATTTCGCTAATATCTGGATCAAATCGATACTCCACGTTCGGATTTCACGGTCAGTGACTAAATCTGAAATATTCTAGAGCACGCCTGGCCGAATCAAAGTTTTGGCACCGGTCACCTTGACGAGCAATAACTTAGTTTTGTTAACTTATGTTTCCTATCAGATGCTGTCTCGCGTACATATGTTAACTAAATTTCGGCATCTTGACGTCTGAGACTAACATAGGAAAAGGTTCGGCTACCGCAGGAACTCATACCCATTCTCAATGCAAAACGTGATACAAAGTGTATCACGTTTTGATATCACGATATCAAAGTGTACAAAGTGTTCTATATCAGTGTTCGAGGTGGTCATTCCTCCTACCAAGGACCACATCCTCTTTCACAGTTCTATCTCATGGCACACTGTGTAATGTCAGCATTTCAATAGAAAGATTTATTTGTACACTTTCGCTTCTGTTATCATTTAGTGTTTACTCATGTTCGGCAATTCTTGACGCCCCTTTTGTATCATTTTCCTCATCCAAGTCACTGCATTGCAGTAGTTGAAAAACTTACAGTTCCATAAGTTTTGCACACCAGTGTATTCCTTTTTACGTAGTGAGGAAAGAAACATTCATGAACATTTTAAGACTGCCATAGTCAACTAAAAGTCAACGTTTTACTGCTTCTTTTTCAACCTTGTCGACTAGTGGTTTCTTTTTAAGTAAAATCGTCTCAAAAACTGCAAAATAAAAAATTTCACGATTGTTTTTTTGAAAATTTTCTGTCGGTCAACGGTAATTAAATCCTTTTTTTAATCATAGCTGACATGGAAATGTTTCAAATTTGTCTTCAGAGAAAATTTTATACGGGACAATAGTTTCCAAGTTTTGACGCCAAGTCGTAGCAACCATGTCAGAAAAACATGGAAATGTGGTTGCTAGATTGTTGTGAAAACCTTAATAAGAAAATATTTAGTTTTTAATTGTTAAATTAAATTTTTTGGTGAGTTCAACATCTATTTCATATTTAATTAGCACATTTTGCGTTTTAACCGATTTATTTCGTATCTGAAAAACAAATGGATTTAGAGAGAGACCTGCTATTATTATTTTTTTTAATTTTATGCTACTATTTCACAAACACTTTGGCTGTATGAGCCATGTATTATTTGGCAACTACCAGTCCAAGGAATCACGTTATTTCGTTCGCGAATCAAATCAGCTATACCTTTGTATAACAAAATAACTGTCAAATGCTTTGATGCTAGTGCACATTGCGAGTAAACATAATACTTGCAACAGTCATAGAAAAGTGTTTCAGCGATGTGGGAGTTGACTTACAGGAAGTGTTACCCCGTAGCTGTATAAATTATTGATTGATTTATATCGATAAATTTATTGATCGGTTTTTATTCCTGTTGCTTCGATATTGTAACCTACTGGTATAAGTGGTTTGCTAAGAACGGTTCAACGAAAATACAATTTAGCCTATTTTATTTAATAAGAGATCTTACACTGTTCTTAAATTGGCATTTCTATGGTCTGGAATAATAGGAATTTGGGTTTCGGTTATGGGCGCTGTAAAAATATATTAAAATGTTGCAGGGATCAACTCAACCCCCCCCCCGGCCGGGGGTCACGCCATAAACCTCTGCTCAGTTCAAGAGACTCCTCTCTTCCCTCCAGTTGACCAAGCAATCTCTCTTTCCCTTCTTTCTCCTGTCCCTCCCTTTTACCTTTCTTTTCACTGTTGCCGTTGTCTTGCGTTCAGTACAATTTAGCTAAATATGACCTCTGCGCCATAAAACCCAAACCCAACCCTCCAGTTGACACCTAGGGACAGTTAATTCAAGAGGGAGTCTCCAAGATCCTCTTAAAACCATCTGGACGTGAAGAGATCTACTATACGACAGATTTATGACTTGCGGTCACAGTGACAAGACTAGCTGGTGTTGACTCCTGGTCCCAAGTGGTGTTGCAAAGGACATTGCAGTATATCAGTACAGTAGAACTCCAACTATCCGGATCGATTGGGACCTGACCCCATCCGGATAATCAAATATGCGGATAATTGGATAATCCACGAAGAAAGGTTATTTCTTAGTAAAAAAAAAACTAATTTTGCTTTAGTAAATATGTAATGTAATTTAATGACTGAAAACGATTTTGTTTACATTTTGTACTTATCTACTGTATTAAAATGTATAATTGCTTGAACATATCGGTCGGTCAAAGTCAGTAGTTTCGCTGTCTTTACTCGTTTCCATTCAGTCAAGTCTAGCATGTGCTTGACGGTGAGTAGCTCTCGATGGTGTGTGTGTCACACTCAGGCTGCCGCTTCATCCATTTTAACGCTATGTCAAGGCACCCAAACGCCTCATTAGCTGATGGTCTTGTGTCTGGTTGAGTAGCAATGTCGTAGTCATCTTCCGGGTCATCAAGGACTTCTTCTCTTACACTTAGAATGAGTTCATCGTCACTGAAAATTTGGAATACACATGGTCCGAAGAATCACACCAGCCTCTCGCGTACGTCCTCTGCACTGCACTAGGAAATTTCCAGGAATTTTCACTCATGATTCTTATGTCCTCTACTGACACTTTGTCCTTTTCATTTTTATCATTCATCGCTAAGAAACTTTTAAAATGCGGATTTTGCTGGATTTCTTTTGTTTCTCAAAGTGATTCAGATAGTTGGCGATCCGGATAACTGGAGTTTGGATAATTAGAGTTCTGCTGTATTTATAAAAGCAATTAAAGTGTATCTTAATTTTTTAGGATCGATTTTGCTTGAAAGGAAAACTTTTTTCAATTTTGTTTGTTTTCTGTGAAATGTTTAATGTCGTTTTTAATACCTGAATTACATTAATTGCGCGATATTATTTCGGCTATTTCGATGTGATTACCGATTGAGGGTGGTAGAATCAGTAGTCGCCCCTGTAAATGGAGCTGCCAGTTCTTTGTTGCCTCTATTACTTTCATGTTCTCTGTCGTCTTCTGTTTGGATGTGAAATAAATGTATACCTGAAGGCAAAAAAGTTCTCTTAATTGAAGATAACGAGGTTTTTATGTAATTTTTAAACATTCGAAAATACTGAATAATGATTGACTTTATCATTCTAATCTCCTCTATTATCACGCCGTGCTTCTATTTCGTGTAAAAAAGTACTTTTGTTTTAAAAAGCGTCGACTTGTCGGTAGGCCGCGATGCCTTGATTCATGTTCTGGGAATATTTCTCTTTTGGAGTCAGTAAAACTTTCCTTGTTTGAATGTCCATCTGCTTGACATAATTTGGTCAAAATTCATGCGGCCGTGCGCCATAAATCCTGATCAAACCAAAAAAATGGCCACCTCCTTGTGATTGGCCCAAGGACGCAGAGTTTTCTCCTGTTTAACAAGCAGATGAGCAAAATGCACTGTGTTTTTACATCGAGATGCAAGTAAAGGAAGTATCATCTTTCAAGCTTCTGAATTACTATATGTTCGGTCTTGGAAGAAGCATAATGAGACAACAGAAAGCACGTAACAGAACGGGTCTTGTTTTCTGATTGCGTACTAACTTGAAACGAGACTAGAGATGTATGCATTTAAATTTGGAAATACGATAGCTCTTGCGTTTGGAATTCTGAAAACTTCAAATGTTGTTTTAGATAAATTTGTGCCTTTCGTCGTTTATTCTCATTTTCTTTGATTCGATAAAAACTTCCCTGAATATTCCAAAACAGCTGGAAGTTCGATTCCTCCTTGGGTGTATTCCTCTTTTATGTATCAGTAAAGCTTTTCTTGTGTGTGTCCATTTATTTGACGTTGTTTGGCGCTGTTTGGTCAAACATGGCTCTTGCGCCAAAAAACCTCCAGAATAGTTGGTCCCGATCTATTTGGCGCTCTCGCATAAACCCGACAGAAGAGAACAAAATTGCAGCAGATTGGTTGCTATAATCGGCTTTTTAATGCTTTAAATTATGGTTTAAATATTTAAAAACATTTGAACTTAAATGCACTAACAATTCAAAATCAATGTCATTTCCGCATAAATCTAAGACTTAAGTGAGAAATAGGATAAAGACTTGCTCAATTGAATCCATAGAAATCTGAATCACAAATGTCCCCTGATAAAATTTCCACTCTCACTTGAGTGTCAACTTTATTGTAAGCTTAAAAAAGATTTAAAACAAGTTTTGAATGATGAACTACATTAAAAAATGGCATTGAAAAATAACAAAACCTTTTTCCGTCAAAGGCTGGAGAGGCATTATTTGAGAGTAACTATTACCATAAAAGGCCGCTGGTGGAAGACTTCTATAAAGAATTATGACTTCACGTCGGGGAGTGTGTTTCTGGCAAGTTTCCCAAAGGCAAAAGGTTTTCTCTTGTCTTTCCTTCCGAAGGCTCTGTCCCTAAAAAGTAGTTATTTTTTTGAAAGAGCTCTGATCTTTTTTCTTTGATGCTTTCTAATATTTTTGAAGGGCTTCCCGAGTCCTGCTGCTGACCTTGGTCTGGACCGCCCTTCTGTTTATTGTTTCTGCATGGCAGCGTCTGCGCAGTGGAAATTGTGTCAACTGAACCGCAAAAAATGCCGCTCGTCTCGTTTTCGCTTTTTTTATTCTACTTCGCAGTAAAAGGTATTCAACACCCCCGTACTCAAAGCACTAGTTAGCAACTAGTTTTCGTCTAGTTCAAACAACTTTGTTGTATGCAGGTTAGCAACGTTAATTGCCAATGGAACCGAAGCACTTTCCTCAATCCACCGAAATTCTCTACTTGGGTGCGATTTCAAAATATGTGTGTTTATCTAGAAGTGGAAAATACAGTATAATGACTAAAACATGTTGACCATTTGCCTTTCTGGGGTGTTTTATTTTCAAAGGCAATTTTGGACCGTTTTCCATGGGTAGTGATTTTCAACTGGTGCGTCTTACGGAAAGTGGAATTGTTTAAATTGCGGACGATTTATTTAATTTAAACTGTTTAGTTTTGAACACGTGTTCCTAAACAATTTCTGGGAAAGCTCGTCTTTTGATTAACTGGTAAGAATTATTTATTATGGTTATAGTTTAGGACAAACGTATTTCTATTTAACATGGATAATATATGTTTGGGTGTGCCGCATATTTCAATAGTTAATTCATGTGTACCATGAGATGTGTCTGAAAATGTTGGAAATAGCTGGTCCTGGGCCTAGACTTTTATTATTAGTGGTATTTTTCACTTTTAGGACTTTTTGTTTTGTGACATTGTTTTGTATAGTTCAGATTTTTAATTTCACAGATCGAAAGGAGAACAGGTTGTTAGAAGGCTGAATCAATGGCGTATTAGTCCGGAATCTGCTTCTTGGAAGAAATTCAAGAAACTAAGGCATCAAGAACGGCGATTAAGTTTGAAAATTCGGTCGTCAAAACAAAACTTTATCATATGCACACGAAACGTCGAAACAGCGTTTCGTCACCTGGTTACTGAAGCGGCCTAGGCGGCCCGTCATACAAAATACCGATTGCCGTCCGAGACGGTTGTCTGGTGGTTTTCCTGCAGGAGGCGTAAGAAAGTTTGTCCTTATGACATCATCTTGTTTCTGTTGTAGGGTCGTAGATTTCCCGGAAGAGTATATTTCGCGTCTCTTATTTTCCTACATGTAAACAGAAAAAAAAACGTGAGTCACTTATTACAAACGAAGTATCCCAAGGAGAAACGGACGGACCACCAGGTTTGGCTAATCCCTCCAAAAAAAAAATCTCTGTCATAGGTGCCGACCAACCTGTCTGGTGGTTGAGGTTTTAGCCTCTAGATCGGAAGGTGCTTGGTTCGAATCCGGGTCAGTGCATGGATATTTGTAAGCGTATGGTGTAGAGGCGGCTGGTGCACCTTAAATCTGTCATGGCCGAAAGTCCTTACGATGGGTTGGTGTGGAAGCTTGGAGAATGGGGTGCCAGCTCAGGTGTTGCCTCGTCATCTGACCGTGATTCATAATTACGTGGTGTGCTCGTATCTTTCCCTTAGGGGATTGATCTCGGACCGTCGTCAATAGCCGTTGATTAAAATTACCTTACCTTTACCCAGTCATCCGAATCACTCGGAGGCACATCTTATTAGCAGGTGTGTATAGGCATGGCAGCCCCGAGGTACGCGAATGATCTTTCCTCCAGTTAATTTCCCTCATCTGTCATTTTGGGTTTTATTCCTCCCTCTTTTCGTTGTCTGGCTTGTGTTTGGCGCATCTCGGCCAAATGTGGCCCTTGCGCCATCTCGCATAGAACAGCTCAGGTGTGACCTCGTCATCTGACCGTGGTTATAAATTACGTAGTGTTGTCCTCTGATTTTTCCTTTCGGGGGTTGATCCCGGACCGTCGCCCATTGCCGGATGTGTTGCTCCAGTCCGACTTTAATTAAATACCTACCTACCTGTCGCATAGAATAGAGAGGGAAGTAAATTCGAATGATTTCTGAGGTACACAACTATCTGACCCACCCGTAGCGAAAGGCCTGGAAAATCTTGACCGTTTGAGCCACCAGAAAGCTGGAGGTGCAAAATCTAACTAATGACCGCTGATTTCGAATCCTAGCTGTGTTAGGTTACTAGAGACATCCCGACAAGAACGGAATTTGCTTCGGAATTCCGCCGATAATTTTAAACTGTCTGCATTTTTCAGAGGAAAATCTATTGATTCATGACAATTTGAGCAAAAAAAATTGTTAGTCGTTAACGACAATTCACGGAATGATATGCAGAAGTCAGATTTCGTTCTACAATTCGTTATTCCTGATTAAACGACAAACGTCGTCAAAACGAAGATAAACTAGATTTTAAGGGAAACTTTTTTGTATCATACGAGAGAATTCGGGTAGCTGAAGTAAAATCGCATTCCTTGTTTGTTTGCTTTGAAAACCCTTCTCATACTTAAAAAGTCTTGTTCTCTTTGTATGAGAAGCATTTTCTAAAAACTAAGTAAGGTGGCAGTAAAGGTGAAAATTAATTGTGATTAAGTGTGAATTAAGGTGACGACTGAATGTTTGAAAGTGGAGACTGAAAAATTTTGCTACAGTCGCCACACTTAAAAACATTAATTTATATGGTGGAATTTTTTTTTAATAAAGAAAAAAGCACGGAACATGAATATGGAAAGTAGTATTTGGAATTTAGGGAAAAAAAACGCAAAGCAATCTAGGGAATGAAGGCTGAAGATTAGTACTTTAACCTGGAGTATAGTACTCGTGTGCACGTAACCTGGAGTATTTCCGTAGTGCTGGTATTTCGCGGGTGAGAAGCCGACCAACCGGTATAGTGGTTAAGGTGTTAGCCTTTAGATCGGAAGGTTCCTGGTTCGAATCCGGGTCCGGGCATGGATGTTTGTAAGCGTATGGTGTAGAGGCGGCTGGTGCACCTTAAATCTGTCGTGGCCGAAAGTCCTCACGTTGGGTTGGCGTGGAAGTTTGGAGAGTGGGGTGCCAGCTCAGGTGTTGCTTCGTCATTTGACCGTGGTTCAAAATTACGAGGTGTTGTCCTCGAATTTTTCCCTTAAGGGACTGATCCCGGACCGTCGTCAATAGCCCGTTGTGTTGCTCTAGTACGACGTTAACTAAAATTACCAATCGCGGGTGAGAAACTCTATTTTTGATGTATAACGTGTGTGTGCATACTTCAAATATGTGAACGCTCGTAAGTGGCCACTGGCCGCTTACAAAATTTCTTAAATTTTTACCAGTGGTGTTTTTGGATTGTTTTCTGTACATATTCCGATTGGGATGTCACTTGGCTTGTATGTTAAAACGAATGTAGTACATCTCCAACAAAGTTCCAAAGAATGAATTCCGAATTGATATACGATAGTTGATTGATCAATACCAATTAGATTAAACGTCGAACGGCGTTTCAGCTATATTTTAAGGTTAACATCAAGCGAGAGAATTATGTTTGCGTGTTCTAGGTTGTTTATTTGCACTGAAAGTTATCACACTTAAAAATTCGTGTTCTCATTGAGAAGTTATCATATGAATATTTATTTCGTGTTACATCTCAATGGTAATATGTATGTCTAACTTTTGAATGCACTTTCAGGTATTAACTGTTCTATGAACAGGCATCTTATTAAATATAATTTTGAATAATTGGGGCATTATAATCTTACAGAATAAACGAAAAATGTAATAGAGTACTTTTCACCTTTTGTCCAAAGTGATGAAAAACTCAACCTGCCCATGAAAAACCCAGAAAATTTTAAAATTTGCTTGTATTTTTTAAATCAAAAATGAAATATCATTGGCTACAAAATAAACTACGGAGTTTTCCTGTTTATCAAAAACGTTCTTGAAGATCACGTCGTTTCCACCACGTGTGCTCTATTATTATTATAATAGTCTTCTCATTGCCTCTTATTCTTTCTTCTCAAATGTTCTGGACAACTTGTTTAGTTTGTAGTTATTAGAACTAAATTAGTTTCAAAATAAACAACGGAGTTTTCTCCTGTTCATCAAGAACTTTCTTCATCGTTTCCATCATGTGTGGTGTGTGCTATGACCATAATAATACTCTTCTCATTACCTCCTATTCTTTCTTCTCAGCAGTTCTGTACGGTTTGTTTAGTTAGTGTGGAAAAAGTCATTTGGTAACCTTGCGATCCCCAATTTGAAAAAAAAAATCCTTTCATATCTTCCATTCAAAAGTTAAAGAGGATGACTTTGGGTAATGACCGTCGAGTCATTAGGATTTCACTCCCAATTGCGAGGTTAAAAACGTTGTTGGATAAAGAGCTCCCCCACCCATCATTATATGAAACCTAATATTGACATTACTCTGTGACACGAATTAGGCTAATTAGGGGAAACCAAGTGCTTTATCATACGCGGGCTTATCAGCGAGGGACTTTCTAATTTGAGAAAATATTTGTTGGGTTGACTGGTAACTATCCAGAGGTGGTTGTCTTTAGTGCTTTAAAAATTTTTGAAGGATGTGTGATGAAACTTAATAGATTTTGGAATTCATGTGTGGAAGAATGCAAGAGAAATGTGTTTTCATAGAAAGGAACATATTAGCGAAATTTTTTAATGAGGCGTTTGGTTTGGAAAGAATAGTTTACTTCTAAATAAGTCTCGCAAATATTCAGTTGCAAAGAGTTCGAAATTGCATTTAGGGGCAGGTGAACCAGAACCATAAAACAACTGAGTTCGAGGTTGTTCAACCTACAAACGGCGTCTTTAGCATTTTTTTCTGTCTTCGAGTTGGTAAATCAAATAATCATCTGTGGTGGTCATCACGAGATTTTGCGTACAGCAGCCCCCTGCTCTGTTGAGCTTCTCATCTTTCTACCCGCTACGAGTTCGAAACTAGGTTCAACCAAAGACCGTTGTATACACGCGGGGGATGGTACTCGTTAAACCTGTTGTGGCCTCAAATGTACTCACGATAGCGTGATGTGGAAGTTTGCGTGATGTGGAGTGGGGTGCCAGTTCAGGTGTTCACCGTTGTCCTATGACCGAGGTTTAAAAATTATGTGTGGTGTTGCTCTCGGATATTCCCCTTGGTTATTGATCCCGGACCGTCGCTAATAGCTACCATCTCAAACTATAGTGAAGGAGCGTGAAAGTTGTACTAAAGAATTTTGACTGCGTTAATATAATTTATCTTGATGCTGTGGAATAAGGAAATGGTCAAAAGATTCGAAATAAATCCTTCTATCAAATAATATTTAGTATAAGAATAAGCTAGCGAGTTACGGATGGCAAAGCAACTAAAAGATGGCGAAACAGCTTAAATTGTGTAAAATTTATTCAATTTCAATTATTTATTTTTTAACTTTCGGCAAGTGTTTTTTACTTAAATAAATTGTTTCGAAAAATCTTTTACGCCATTTTGGGGTTTAAAGGAGGTAATTATTTACTGGAGTTTTGTAAAGCAATTAAAGCTACACCTATTTTTTGTCATTGGCAAAAAAATGTGTTGGTATACCGTAGAATTTTAGCAATTAGTTTGTGTGCTATGAGGTGAAAAACGTTGGATTGCGAGAGACCAATGGGTCGCCTTTTCCTAATCTATGGCATATACAACACGTTTATTTCGTTTGATTATAGAATAATTGTTTTCATACCTCGCATATACCAAAATTTGAGTTCGTGGACCGTGCTTGAAAAATTAGTGTGTCTCGAACTTTATCAAAGCCTCCCCTGTAAACTAAAAAAATATATATATTTTAAATATAATCTAAACAACATCTCAGCGAATGCGGTCGCTATTTTTACGAGAATTGTTATATTCAAACTACTTTCAATACATTTTTACATTAAAAAAAATCTATCTAGCTTTGCATAATACAAAGTGCTTGTATGAATAAACTTTTTAGAGACACCCAAGACGAAATTTCTTTTCCATTCCCAGTTTTTATTGCTTGTCATACTTTTAAACGACGAAGTTCAGGAACGAAACTAAATATTCGGTGCAATAAAGCGAAAAGCTGTGAAACAAAGTTCTTCCAAAATATTCCAAGAACTTTGCTAACGAGTTTTCATTTTGCTTTTTCGAGAAGTAATTGAGTGTAACACGAAGTTTTTATCGCACGTAAGTTACACGAAATAAAAAAAATGCTTTGACTCCGCCACTTTTTGTTTTGCGATAAGTAAGAAACCTGTACCTGAATTTCTGAGAAATGTTTATTTAGCCCCAAGGGGTTGGTAGCATTTATAAAATTTGAATATACTGAAAACAGAACGTTTGTGTCGACCATTTTTCTCTACATCTGCTCTGGTACTCTAATAGTTGTTACAAATCGCTTCATTACTCATTTGAAAATTATCAAATAATTTTATTTTGTGCTGCAGCATATAAAAACTCTTTTTCCCTGTGAAAAACTTTCCTCTCGAAAATAAAGTCATAGCTGCGGACAGATAACGATCTCGTTATTCGTACACCATTTAGACTAGAACGAATTCAAAGATACCATTCGACAAGTAATGAGGTCTCTAGATTCTGTGCACAAAATTTGCATAACGAGTTGCGCTCATGAAACTACGCATAGGCTTCCTAATTTACAACAATAGCAACACCAAAACTTTTTAATGCCTCGTCACCATTTTATTAGGTGTATTGGGACACTCTGTATCCATCAAGTTTTACCTTTTTACATCACTGACTACTATATTTATAATGCATCACTTTTAAAATTGCAAACAAATTTTTCTTACCTAAAATGGGAATATTTTAGATGAGAAATTTCAAAGATAACCAACGTAAGTTTATATATTTCATGTTTTATCCTACCCATTTCAACATTCACACACATCGATGCATTCTAAACTCTACATTTTACTTTTACCTTGACATGTCTTAAATGAGCATTTACATTTATTATACTCTTGATTATTCAGTATTTTTGTCTACCTATATATTTTATCAGTCTTTTAATATTGTCGAATTTGTTTTGATCTGTTTACAACTATTTTTATTGAATTTTATTTCGTCTTCAGTTTTGCGCAGTATTACTCTTTGTTGTCTTGCACCATAAATCTCAAATCGACCAACCTATTTTTCGTACCTATTTGTAACATCCCACATCGAATTTGAATATTTTATATCCAGACATTTTAAAGATCCCTGGTACTTATCAAATGATATTTTCTAGTATTCCAGTTTGACCCAGTTTGTACGGTAGGCTTTATTTTAATCACTTTCGTTAACCACAGTACCAAATAGTTTTTTTGTCGTAACTTAGTTCCCTAATATGCTTTCTCCCTTACTTATCAAGACACCTCTTATTTTCATCATCAGTATCTTAACCAAATCATTTACTAGTCGAATGAGATTAAAACCTCGTTTCCTATATCAAACGGGCCAAAAATATTTTTCACGAAAACTTTCGCTTGCATGACTGAAGACACATTTGTTTTCCGTTGCTAAGCGAAAAGAATCTGACAGACACAACAGAGCCCCGCTACAGTTACATTTAAGTCAATGTCTTGTTCTGGTAGAGGACACATCTCTTGTTACACATCTCAATGGGACATTGCAATCACTGTTTTGTAATGTACTGTATGTTGCGTATATTTCAAACGAGATCTAACAAAATATGAACAAATGCAAAAAAGGCAGCCTTCCATGAAATTAAAGGCCTTAAGTTCTAAGACCTCAAACCCCAATCAAGGTTGATGTTATTTTTAATACGTGATCACTGACATCTTCAGCATAACTTGGAATCTAAGTGGTGGCTATTTTTGACGAAGCACCGTGTAAATAAACCATCTTTGCTGACAACAGGGACGATCGCAGACACAACAACGACTTAAAACCGGGATTCGAACCCGGCACCCGCCAGACAAACGCTGTGACCACAACATAGTCTGGAGCAGGAGAACTATTTCAAAGTCTTTGCATTGGTGTTCAGTATAGTAGACAGGTCTTGTGTGCATATTTTAAATGGGGATGATTTGACAAGGTTTGGGCGAATTTGAGGGTGGGCGATATATCTTCTGATCATTAAATTCTAGAGAGCCAACCGTCGCTAAGGGCGCCTGTTACAAACGAGTGCTTCAAGCAATTCTCGTGGTAAATAGATAGTAACAGGAGGGGGCGGCACATATATGTTCATTGTTCGGAATCGACTTTAAGCCGTATGTCCAGGTCTAATTTCCCCACCTGTGGTTGACAAGCGATGCCTTTCTTACGCTTTTCACCTGGTCGTTGTGAAAACGAATCTCGCAAACCTGGCGAGACCTCTCGGAGTCTACCCTAAATCCGTAGTGACAGAGCTGGAGGGGTTGTCCCCAACTAAGGTCTAATTCACCCTCGTGCTGCAAATAATGTCTGAAAAGCGATCAACCCAACAAAATCCATAAAACTGGTGTTTTGCCTAGAAATTTGCTAGCCTGGAAGCCTCTTGGCTTCGGTTACCGCTCTGTCCACTGGTTTGGGCCGCAGTGTTAAATCTGCCGTGGCCTCAGATTTTCTCACGTTGGTTTGGCTTGCAAGTTTGGAGAGTGGGATGCCAACTCAGGTGTGACCTCTTCATCTGACTGTGGTTCAAAATTACGTAGTGGTGTCCTCGGATTTTTCCCTTCGGGTTTGATCCCGAACCGTCGACAAAAGCCCGCTGTGTTGCTCCAGTGACGTTAATTAAGTACCTGCAACATGGCCATCGGTTTAAGAGGTCCTGTGTTCCAATTCCGGTATAGACCCGAATGCTCGTAGTGGTTCGGATACCACTTTATGGCGTAGGTTCTGGTCTAGTTATCCCTCGTGTAGCTAAGAAAAAATTACTGCAGAAACGATAAACCAAACCAAGATATTCGATAAATCACTGCGCCATGTAAAGCCTCATTCTGGATGTTCCTCTATTATCTTAAAAATTGAGTTGAAACAAAAGATTTTTTTCGGTTAGGTAAAAGAACGATATATCCTATGTTCCTTTACCAATCTACTCAATAGCTCTATTTTTGTAGTAAAATCTTGCAGTCTATAAATTTTTCAGATTCCTTTCCTTGTATTTAGAGGGTCCATCGTGGCTCAGTTTGTTTGCTCCCCAGGCGCAGAATAAGATTCAGTGTTCTGCAACACAACTCCAAGCAATTCCAATTGTTCTGCAGACATTTTGAAAACTGCAGTAAAATCAAAAACAGACGTAAAACACAGTTATCGTCTAAATATGTATTACATAATTATAATAAAACATCAAAATTAATTAACTTTATTCAAAACCAAGGCATACTTTCAGAATTAGCATTCTGTCGATAACTTTTTAAGTTAAACATTTTGTCATCGACATAGATGTGTTATTTATAAAGTGTTTGTGGCAATTTGGGCGGTGTAGGGAGGGGTTGTTCCGTAGCTAGAAAAGAAAGGTGTGACAAGAAGCGTGCTTCGTACTACAAAACGTATGATTGAAAAAAAAAATCGGCCAAAATTTTGATAGAATTAAGGAAAATTGTTCTGCAAATGGGGGGGGGGGACTTTGTTCTGGCGACGTACGTCGCAGTTTTAAGCACTTTCTGCTCCCGGGGTTTGCTCTCTACGCTAGCAACCTGTGAAGTGTAGGCGGTGCAGGTGCTATTCAGAGTGTTTCTCTTGTGTCTCGGTAAAACCTTCATTGTCTGTGCTTATCCATTTCTTGAAGTTGGCTTGTATTTGGCGCATCTTGGCCAAATATAGCCCTGCGCCATAAAATTCTGCTTGTATTTGCAAAGTCTCTCCTTAATATTTCCCTCTGTTGGATCAGAAATAATACTTTATTATCGCGGGGGTCGCCGTGGCTCAGTGAGCTTACCCATTGCGCTAGCAACCTGCCGAGATGTAGGTGGCGCAGGTTCGATTCCTCCCTTGGGGTGGATTTATTTTCACTGTCAAGCTTTTCTTGTAAGTGGATGCCCATTTGACCTTGTTTGGTGCAGCTTGGTCAAATACAGCTGGTCGTTGCTACATGAAACCGCATCAACCAGTCTGATTAGCTATAAAAAATAAATGTTCACCAAAAAGTTTTTACACACAAGTGTACCTGAACAAACTATTTTAAAAACCAAGCAAGTTAATAACTGAAAAATAAAACTTATTTTATAACCTTTACGGGTTGAAGAAAAATTATTTTTTCTTTCCAACGGATTTACTTGTGAGTTGGGATGAATTACTTACATTTAACTTTGCTTTAACATTTGCCTCGATAGAAAAAACCCTTCAATTTAACCATCACTAAAAAAACAAATTTTGGCGAGCGTAAAATCGCTTAATCAGCGTGAAATCCCAACCTTAAACGTTCTCCCACTTCAAAAATTTCGTAACCTCGGTTGTTTTTTATTCTCAAGTAGAATTTCTTTTTAAGATGGAAATGTAATTGCCACTCTAATTCATTCACCCAAACGATTTCCGGGTCTATCGGTTTTATTCCTTCATTAATGCTACGGTTCTTCTGCCATTTTTATTCTCGCTGTCACGTTCCTTGTTTCGAATAAAAAGTTTCACTGTAACCGCAGTCGTGTTTTTCCGGATGCGGACCGTCTTCAGGGATGAAAAGACGGAAACGCGAGAGCCCACGCTTCGAATTCTTCCTTGGATGGATAATAGTTGAAAATAGCTTTTACCTGTTTCGGAAGTCACGATCAGAATTTGCCGGTTCTGCATTTATTAAGCTTTTTCTTTCGGAAAAGGTTTTCAATGAGGTTATATTACGATTCGAGACTCTGCGTCGTTTCCCGATTTGAACAATTCTGGTGTATTTATTCTTTTTAACTTTCTGGAATTCTGAAAATTCTTAAATTATCAGAATTATGATAGCATAAAAGACTACTTTGCATTTAGAAAAGTAATACATATATTTTAAATTTTGCAGTATGATCAGCATGCTAAAAAAGGCCGTGTTTACATGAGATGTTTTCGATGTCCGCTTTCCGTAAGCCAATTAAATGTGTTTTTATTCCTCTAATTCGTTTCTTTCTTTGCGATCGTTGAAGATAGAGTGAAAATTTCAAAGGATTTCATATCAGAGTAAAATTCTATGTCAGATCGATACCAAAAGCAGATTTGTTTAATTATTTACCATTTGATACTTAATTATTTATTAACTAATTAATTATTTATTTAAAGAAAATATCACATTTAAGGTATCGATCTGGTGTAAAATTTTCCGCAGATTTCAAATCCGTTGAAAATTTCCCATTTTTTTTTCAACGATCGCAAAGATAGAAATTTGAATTAGTGGAATAAAAAAAACATAATCTAATGCTTACAGAAAGCTGACCTCGAAAACGCGCGTTAAAAAACGGCTAATGTGAACAGGGCCGTACTAAACTCGAATTCGAGAAACAAGTCAAGTGACAACTCGCTCAGAATACGTGCTGGAAACACGTTTCACCTCAGAAGCAATACGTACATTCAGTTTGGCAGAAAAATTCTCATAAATTAGAAAAGAAGTGTTTTGTTTTCTTTAAATTTTCTTTAAAAGAATTGTAGTGCAAACAAACAACTAGACGGTCTGAAAAAAAAATTTACTTCTGTCCAAGTACTCTGACATGATACGCATTGGGGGTTACCTTAAAAGTATTTTAAGTAAAAAAGTATTATTAAAAAGGTATTTATTGAATGATGCTTTGCTTCTGCAATTTACAAAATGAGTTATTGAAACGCATGCTATTGTTAAACAATATTGATTCTGTCTTGAATTACACCCATACTAACTTCTAAAAACTGCTTGAAAAAAGCAATTTAGCACCAGTCTACTATAAAAGGAAGTGTTCGTATGTTTGTTATGTGCAAAGTTCCTGACGAAACTATGACATTTACAGTAATACGATTCGGCACACTGGTAATCCGAATTTTTTGCAATTTAGTACGATGCCCTAATTTTAAAATTCAATCTAGAGCATTTTAAAATTAGTTTGACATTTCAATTATCGTTTTTTTTTTTAAATGGCAACAGCTTAAAGATATGATAGATTCTAAATTTATTTTTTCCCTGTTTCCCTTTGAACGCTTTCAGCCGAAGAACAAAACAAAAAAAAATTATTATTTTTATCTCCTAGATCCTTAAAGATAGAGTACAAATTTCAACGGATTTGAAATCTGCGGAAAATTTCACATTAGATCGATACCTAAAAATGCGATTTTCTTTAAAGAAATAATTTTTTAAATTGTAACTTTCATATTTTTTGCAATACGAACACCGCGTCGCTGCGAAGAATGACCGTTTGATTCGAGATTCGACAAATCAGATTGCATTTCCTGCGCTCAAACGATTCCACGGCGAAAGAAAGCAAAAAATATACATATATAACATTTTGACTGGCATTGTTTAGTTCTTTTTTGTAAAATCGGGATCGTAGATAGATTAAAAATTTCAACGGATTTGAAATCTGCTGAAAATTTTATATCAGATAGATACCTTATTCATTTGATTTTCTTTTAATGTATAATTTTTCAGTTAAATATTTATATTTTCGCAAGATATTGTGACGTCACGCCGATTGGATCTCTTCGCGATTCGAATTTATCGCATTTGGCAACGCCGTGGTGGTTGTTATCCAATAGGCTACGAATTCGCAGTTGGTTTGCGAAGCAAATGGGAATTCGTAGCAATCACTGGGGGTTAGCGAGCAGTGGCCACACATGACCCCACAAAAAGAACTGTCACGTACAACGCCATACTGGCCACACAGTGGGTAGTTTTTTTTTATCATAGCAAAATCTAGTGCATAATTTTACAAGAATTTGTGTTATTTTTTTATTACCTTCATTCAACTTCGAATGTTTTCTGAAGAAAGTTTTAAATGACTTTTTAAATTTAAATTGTGATTATGCACTAGATAGGTGTAAAACGTCAGACTTGTAGTCTGTTATCACGTGTTTCAAACATTTATTAAAAGTGATTGGCAATTCAACCGCTCACCGTGAACCATCCATCGAAGTGTGGATAAAGCTGCAGGATTATTGCGAGCTCCATCTGGCATGTGTCAGAAGCGCCACGAGGCTTGTTTTTGAAAGTGCGGTGTTCATAATCACGTCCGCCAATCACCAAGTTAACTAAGCATTTAATATACGGTAAACTTTGTCTACCAAAATGCACATCATGGTTGTATTGCAATAAATATAGTCATGTATTGTACATTATTTTTTATAGTGATGACCAAGTTCACACAACAGTGTGAAGAAAAATAGAATTTTATATGCAAGTTAAATAATAAGTGCTTAAGATGCATTTATTTCGATGAGGGCCCTCTTAGTTAACCTTGTTCAAGGCCCAAAGTGTTGTTTTGGGAATATGATCCAATACCTGCATTTGTCAAAGAAAAATTTCCACTTTATCATTTTAAGGTAAAATACACGTTGTTACTGTTAGTTGTCATCTGTTATGAATATTAATGATAGAAAACGATTTTCAGTATATTATACTGAAGTCATTTTTATCAGAGAATGTCACTTCGCTTACCTGGAAAAATATCTTATACCACTTCGCTTTTAAATTTTAATACATTTTCCTTGGATTCCATCACGCTTCTTTACTTCGAAAATATTTCTTTTTGCATCAAGGTAAGGCTGTTGTAACTCGATAAACCTTATCTGCAAAAAAATGAGCAGTGTCTGTGAATATTCACAAATTACTTAAAAGTGGAAAGGCGCCGGTATGCCATCTAGCGAGCTCATCTGCCGATCACATTCTCCGCTGGGAAATCTTCACTGCAGATTATTCAAAACATTCATCAATTTAAAAGAAAGCTTTCTCAAAAATGAATCTCGAGTCTTAGAAAAATCTGTCACGAAAATATTGCATCGCGTAATGGTTTTATAAATCATGTTTAAGATGGTGTGTTCTTTGACTGAGACGCAAATGTTTGGAATTCGTATTTGTTTCCCAACTTAAAAATCAAATGCATTTGATAATTATTTATTCATCGTATTTAATTACGATGAGTATGTTTGATTCACATTTTCTGTTCTGAATTAAAGTTAATAACAATCCGATTATTTTTAATGTGAAATTGGGTGGATCCCCTTGAACTTGAGGAAGACTCATTGGGTTGGCCCACTCCGCAAGCTAACTGCGAATTATAGGTTGAATAAAATTGTTTCCTTTTTTACTTAACCTGAGTGTATTTCTCTTGAGTATCAGTAAAACTTTCTGTTTGGATTTTTTTTCTTGACGTTGTCTCTCTTATGTTTGGTGCAACTTGGCCCTTGTGACATAAAACCCAACCTATCTTGAGCTTGTGGATAGTTCAAAAGATCTGTATAAAGTGATAAAATATATAGAGGAATTCCTTGTGCTCTTCCTTGTTAGGTTTTATACTAGATTCAAAGCTAACTACTACCGTGCAAGGAGTACCTACGTTCTGGTACTCGTAGAACTTCTGCAAAAGATTTTGTCTCGTCTATAACTGCTAAAACCTGATTTACTTGCGTCCATAAGATTACTCGTTTGTTGTGTCGTCTGTCACTAATTTGTAGATTGTGTACGTTAAAAAACTGTTTACTTGATGCTTTGAAATAATTTATTCTTTGAATGAAATTCAAAATTTAGTCACTCTTGGTTGCAGCTTAGATACGGCCCTGACTGATAAAAAAAAGTTATCTCCATGACTACTTTCATAATAATTTTTTTAACTTAACGAACAAAACAATTCAGTACTTGAGGTCCAAACGGAAAATTTAAATATATGCTTAGATTTCTCGTGATATTAAAGTTTCACTGACTTGTTTTCATTAACATACGTATTGACAGTAGAATAGTAGATTATACAATTTGTTGATACATACCTTAACCAAAGGTAATAGAATCTTGATGTGGTAGAGTGTGGACCGACACTGATTTGAATAACCAGAAACCCGGATATTTCAGACGTCGTAGCACAAATCCAAAACTAAACAGAACTTGACATGTTTCTGCAATATTCATAAAACAAGAATTAAGAGTAATATGTTTATGTATTCGGATTTTATGTGTCATGTATTGTGATAATATTACGACACAATCTAGACGTGAGTTATTGTAGCTTATAAACTTGGGAAAAAGTAAAGGTATTCTGTTTTACTGTATTTTCACTTCTCTGAACAAAGTGCACACCCTTGTGTCAGCTCAGCAGGGTATGACCCTTTAAATCAGCTTGATTTAAATCAAGTGTTTTATTTGAAAAATTAGTTATTTAAATCAAAATTTCTGAATTTCATTTTTTTAGTGTATAATAATATTGAAAATTAAATAACCGAACAAGATGCATGTTATTTTATTCAGATAAGTTGAAAACTTCGCTTGTACTGTGTGTGAGTTCACCCCAAAATTATATTGAAAACAATCCTCTGGAAGACACTAAATAATATTTGCTGATTGGGACAAGAGTATTTACATCTTGGGCCATCGGCCAATAGGTTCCTCATAAGCCTGCTCATCAGTGCTGGTATTGTTTTAAACATTCCGTGGCTATAAATCGCATATGGCCAATTTTAAACCATTCATCATGTAATGAGTAAAGATGCCCAAAATATATACACTAAAATTATTTTAAAAAAATGGTATCTTGCTTTCTTTTTAAGATGTTATAATTATTAATTTAATATGTATTGTAGTCTGTTCATAAAAATACAAACACTTGAAGCGAAAGGTTTTTCTACAGTACGTGTGTGACCTTTCAGTGGCAATAATCGTATAAAAGTTATTCATAATGACCCGAAGACGAAGAAAATGAAACAAGAAGTCGATTCGTGGCAGAGTCGCACTCATGTGGCTAAAGAGCCGCGGTGTGCCGACCAATGCTCTAGTACGACGTTAATTAAGAATTGCCAAACTACCATGTGCGGGCAAGGAATTAATTAAAAACATAAAAATCCGATTTAAATAAGCTGACCAACCGGTATAGTGGTTAAGGTGTTAGCCTCTAGATCAGAAGGTTCCTGGTTCGAATACGGGACCGGGCATGGATGTTTGAAAGCGTATGGCGTGGAGGCGGCTGGTGCACCTTAAATCTGTCGTGGCCGAAAGTCCTCACATTGGGTTGGTGTGGAAGTTTGGAGAGTGGGGTGCCAGCTCAGGTGTTGCTTCGTCATCTGACCGTGGTTAAAAATTACGAGGTGTTGTCCTCGGTACTTTCCATTGAGGGATTGATCCCGGACCGTCGTCAATAGCCCGTTGTGTGGCTCTAGTACGACGTTAATTAAAAATTACCGATTTAAATAAAAAATCTGATTTAAATTATATAACTCCGATGTTTTTTTTGAAACATGATTTTTTTTCATACCCTGCTTGTTCTTGTGCGCTGTTTTAAGCTTTCAAAATAAACTCGAGCATTCAAATTAGGCTCGGATAACTCGAATGTTTGGATTATCAAGGTCCTAACTGCAAAAATTTTCTTGATTCCTAATTGGGATATATTCAAGGACAGAGAGTTAAAAATAATTCCTAGTTATTCTCATATCAAGTCAATGTCCTGAAACGATGGTTGGAAATTTATTCTTTCCGTTGACGCTGCTTAAAGGATGACCGGGAAAGATACGCATATTTTTATCTTTTGATTATATCTAGAGATGAGGAGACGGAGCGAAAATCTTAAAAATAAAAGATCTGAATGGAACCACACCCGTATTTTATCACTGCGCCTTCCCCTTCCTAAACGATGCTCGATACGATTATTAAAAGAAACTACTCTGATATTCAGATAACACATTCTAATTTTGATCGATATCGTTAGAAGTAGTAACTTACGGTCTGGGTGATAATTCTCTTAAAAAGGATAGTAATGAATCAGTTTAATTGATTCTCTTCCAGTTCTAATAGATAGTGTGAGTGAATTTTTTTTCACCGCATTCCGAAACGAAACGCATACATACTATGTCTGATTAATACCAATGACTTTAATTAATAACCTTTCTTTTTAAACTTCACACCCTCACAATTTTATGCAAATACACTGCACATACATAAAATTAAACAATACACAAAAACGACCTTAAAGTGGGCTTAGAAACGCAAACATAAAAGTTTTCACTCTTGACGTCTCCTTTCTCTCTGCACAAAAGCGAAAGTCATTTTTTTTTTTGTTGGGTCATTATTTTTTTCCTATCCCTAATGTGTCACAGGGAAAAGCATCGACCTTCTAATAAAACAGACAGCATGTGGGAAGAGTCACTGTCGTAAGATATCAGAAGATTAAGTCACGTGGGCTTATGAATCGACTTGAGCCAATTGACTTTCGAAAAGTAGACTAGTGTTTTTAAATACTAGTGATGGGCAGAATCGAGTACTTTTGAGTATCGAGTACTTAGTAATCGAGTACTTTCAAGTATCGAGTACTATTCGAATACACGAAAAAAACGATTAATCGATATAAGAATCTGAGAATTACGATATATGGCTTTTATTTGTTATTTGTAAAAAAACTTCATATGTCACGTGTTACTTGGTATAGTGGTTAGAAGCACGGATTTGGAGTAACACGGAACGCGGTTCGAATCCAGATCTAGGACTGTGCTTCCTTAAACAAAAAATAATAAAAATCAAATTAGTTTGATTTTTTTTTGCTTTGTAAAAGGATTGGGTTTTTTTCTCTCACAAAACTCTGAATGTTTTCTAAATTAAATGTTTGAACATTGTTTTTCTTCCGATTTATTAATATAAATTTTTAAAAATTTTGTTTAAATGAAAATTACTATTATTTCTCTTTTTGAACATGTTAAAAAACAACTGTATTTTGCAAAACCAAAATACAATTTACAAATTGCCGAATTTTTTAATTTTTATCTCGATTTTACAAATCATTTTTTAATTTAAGTTTTTGCATTTTATGGATTTGGTTTTCTACTATAATTTGAGGAAATAATCACTCAACAGGAAACAAGACAAACTTTTATTTTGAAGGGAACCCCAAATATAAGAACAAAATTTCTTTTTCTACAAAACTCTAAAAATATTTTAAAAGATGTAAGAGTGTTATTTTTAATACCAGGATCTGAAACTTTAAAAATATTTCTGTAAACTTAGCCCTTATTTCGATTCTTAATTTTTTTTTCAATATGGTATATTCACATTTAATAAGATTAAAATCTGCTTGTTGAAGTTCAGACAATTAAATTAATACATATTACACTTGCACTGAACTAGTAAAAATTTGTAATTCCAATATTTAGGTAGTAATATTAATAACGATATACATATTAAATTTTTATCATGTCAGGATTTTTGCTTCACATACTGAGCAATATAGGGCTCTTACAATGACAAAATAGGAGGGCATTTATCATCGTTTCATAACTTATTTCATAGTTCAGAAACCTGTTCGGTGAGACGTTGAAAATTCAATTAAAATAGTACTTTATTTCTAGTCCTCGTCTACAAGTTCTCATAATGGCTTTATTTTTATTCCGTGCTTTCTTTGAATATTATTTCAAATCAGTCACAGTAATGCTCCCAAGTGCTGTGTTCGCATTAAACGTCAGGGTGGTCATGTTCGATGAGATTTGTTTCATTAGCAAAACTGACCGTATCTTGATGCACGATATATCTCATAACTAGAGGAAAACTGACCCAATCTTCATCTTGTAATCAGATATTTTTTGTACTTGATGTTTTTCGTTGCAACCACTAGGGTGGTTAAACTGAATTCTTATTAAATTTGAAATTTTTAGAAACTTTAAAGCTTATTATTGTGAACTTAATGTTTCTTAACTATATTAATTTCAAATTTTTAAAATACCATTTGGTGTTAAATTTTGAGTAAATATTTTTATTCCAATCAATTGAATAAAAACACCCAAGCTTGTAAAATCTATATATTTTAATTGGATTTGCTTAAGTGTAAAGAACCATAAATTAGTATTTTTTTGTTAAACCCACAGATCTTAAGAACATGTCATCCACGGCTGAGTGTCAGTACAATAACCAAATAATTAATGTAAATGCCGAGAATGGAACAAGTATTGTTCAGGGGCTGTTTCTTCTGGTGTCTAATTTCTCTCTCTTCCAAGGAAGGCACTTTGGACACAATTGTCTTGTTTGAGAATTTTTCTGCTACTAACAATACTCACTAATGTTACATAACAGGGCACCGTTTATAGGCAACGCCATCTACATTTTTAATAAGTATATTTCAGACTGAATACACCAATTTTATGTTTTAAAAGCTATTACAATTATATTCTGTAACTTAAAACATGTCCTAAAATGAACGATTCCATTTCCACATCACCCATGGGGTAGGAATCATGATGCACTTTTTTTATAGAGGTATCGCCAAGAGCTCTAATCCTCTTTAGCAGAGGTTCTCACCTCTAAATTTAATAACCAGTTTACGATGTAAACTGATTTTTCCTGTAGGAACCCTAGATATAGAATGCATGAAAAACTAAATTTAAAATTAGGAAAACTGCAAACATTTAAATTACTTTACAAACTTTAAGGAGGGAAAACACAAGAAAGATCAAGCTAGAGAGGAAAACCACTGCTCTTCTTCAGATTCCAAATGCCTAAAAGAAAAGAGAAAGCAAACATAAAAACATGTGTGCCGAACTTAGCCACCACTACAAAAATTAACTTAAGTTTACTAGTATCTATAACTAGCAGTGTAACTCTTCTTTACTTTTAATACTTTTGGTAGATACACGCTGCTAAACATATAATGTTTAAGAACAGTTCACTATCGGCAATCTTCAAGCAATTTAATGACTGATTGTCAGGACGTAAATGAAACCATGTATCTTCTTGGCCTGGATGGTGGACACATCTAATCTCGCTTCTAATTTAAGAGCCTAAGTTGTGTCTAAGATTCAAGTGAGACGAGAATTAACCATCTTTTCAAAAAGTTAGCACATGCAGCTGGTGAGTGTGATTGGCTTATTGTTATATGCATTTGTTGGATCTTTACAGGTTTTTGAAAAGGTATAAAAAAGGAGTGTATCCAAGCCAAAGGGAAGACATGTTCCTCCAATATGTGATGATACAGATGTAATATGTTATAAAGTGAGTGACAGAGGAAAGATGTATCATTAGATATACAATGCCATCAGGACAGGCACAGTTTTTCTGGTCCTTTTTAAAGCATCACATCAATCCTTTTTCTCTGAATTGAGTTATACGAGAGTTCAGATCAAGAATGGAAATTAATGCAATGGGATTATGCATGTTTTGTGCGCTGAAATGTCTCTGGATAGGTGTTAAAACAGGGAGCTGCAGAAAAAGCATGTGAAATGGCATTTACTATCGACAGGCTCTGAGATATGTTGCCCATTTGCTTCAACGAAGGAGATCGAATATAATCTCATTGCCTTCCGAAATCTGTCCCATAACTGTGTAGGAGCAGCAGATGTTATGCTAAAAGCATATTTTTTCCAAGATTCCCTTAGGCCTTTGTGTCGCACTCTTTGAGCATTGCCTTTCACTCGTTACTGCATAAATATGAGCACTTTAGGCGCTGAATATCACTTCTTGCTTCAGCGATCTAATGTACATCATGCTTATCTTGTCTCATATAGAAATCTTTGTCATAATATGAACACTTACGTTTTTATTCTTTTAAACCTGATCTGGATGACTCAGTTTCAAATATATCTTGGTAATGGGAATTTTAGTTAACGTCGTATTAAAGCAACACAATGGGCTATTGACGACCGTCCGGGATCAGTCCCTTAAGGGAAAGATCCATGGACAACACTTCATGATTTTGAACCACGGTCAGATGACGAAGCAACACCTGAGCTGGCACCCCACTCTCCAAACTTCTACACCAACCCAATGTGAAGACTTTGGGCCACGACAGATTTAAGGTGCACCAGCCGCCTCTACACCATACACTTACAAACATCCATGCCAAGACCCGGATTTGAACAAGAAACGTTCCGATCTAGAGGCTAACACCTTAACCACTATACCGGTTGATCGGCTCAAATATATCTTGAGATATTTAAGATTCATACACACGATGACATGCAAAACAGGGAAACATATCGAAAACAATATACAAATGATAAAGCAGTTGCAACTAATTCAAGAGTTTTACTGGATTATACTAGATATTAGAATCAATTAAATTTTAGAAACATTAATTTAAAACATAAATGAAAACAAATAAGAACTGAAAGCAACACAACATTTACTCAAATGCAAGAAAGAACCCAACGTACAAATGATAAAGCACTTGTAACTAATTTAAAAGTTTTACAGAATATTCTAGATTTTAGAATTAATTAACTTTTTAAGCAATAATTTTTAACCTTTATGAAAAAGTAAACAAGAAATGAAAGAAACATTTAAACTTAATGACCCCAAGTAACTTTGTTAAGACTAATACTATCACTTAAAAGAATTAATCTAGAAATTAAAGAAACGTAATAGAACAGATAATACTTAAGTGATTTTCCTAACCGACAGCAAATTGTTCTTGTAGAAAATAAAGGGCATAGCATGTGTACTTCACTGATAATCCAGCCTGTCTATTCGGGAAATTGCTTCCAGAAAATTTTAAATCCAATTTCTTAATCGATGGAACTTTTCAGCATTTCATGCAGCACATATTTTTTCAAGATAGCATGTAAAAATTGGGAATTTGTAGCCATTTACTCTGGTCAGGTACTTTGAAGAAAGTAACAGCCATCCCAAGAATGAAATAATAACGTTATTTTACTTGAAGAAACAGAAAAACATTTTGAGCATAAAAGTATCTTATTTGTATAGATAATTTTAATACCAGAAATAAAGCCTGAAAATTAAAATTTTAAAAAAATTGACAAATTTAAATACAATTTTCAACAATAAAAGGCACTCAATGTCTTTTGCAAAGAAATCCAATCTCTCAATCGATGGAATTTTTCGACGCTTCATTCATCACGTGCATTTTCAAGATTTATAAAATTGGGAAAAGCAAAATCGAGACAAGGAAAATAAAACTAACGAGAACCATAGATATCCATACTTTTACAATATGACACTTCTGCTACTTAAGAATACGATGAATTCTCAGGTGTTCGAATACGCAGCGACATACTTTTGGTATTTGAACAGCCAGCATGAGTACTCTTGTATGCGAATACCTTTGATGAGTACTTACTACTTTGTATGAGTACAGGAACTACTACTAGAGTACTTCCGGTACTCAAATGAATACTTTTGTAACCGATACTCCTAGGATGAATACAACTACTTTAGTACTTCCTGTATTCATGAATACTTCCTGTACTCATATGAGTACTTTTGTAACCGATACTTTGGATGAATACAACAACAACTACTTGAGTACTTCCGGTACTCATATGAATACTTCCGGTACTCACATAAAAGTATCGAGTACAGCGGTTACTTTTAAGTATCGAATACATGAGTACTTTTGTATTCGAATACTCCCATCACTATTAAATACACTGGATGATCATTTGAACCAATCAACCATTTGTCCCACATTGGGACTCGTGCCTTTTACCACATTCACGTGATTGTTCTTCAAACTAAGCGACCGCGAGAAACAGCATGAAGCTGCCCGCAGATTCTCCGTCTATTTCATTAGAAGGTCGATTGGAAAATGGAAGTTACAGTTAGGTGGTTTCCATCCAATAATTTTAGTTAATCTAACTGTAAATACACTTTCCTACAATAAAGGACTGGACGCCAGCGGATTTGACTAAAATCCGACTACTTGTTTGGAGGTGTTTTTTGTGGTATTATGGCCTGGGGGCCTTTGCATGTTGTTCCTGATAAATTGAACGCCGACGCCTACATGAACATTTTGGACAATCGGGTCATGTTGCAGCATCTGTCAAGCAGTGGTATCAAGATGGTGATGTAAAACGTCTTCCTTGGCCTGCTCTGAGTCCCGACCTAAACCCCATAGAACATTTGTGGAACGAGTTAGAGCGACGCTTACGGACCAGGGAACCACAGTTGAGCAGGAATAATATACAGTTGAAATATATAGGAACCGAAATATACAGTTGAGCAGGAATGGACGCAAATACGCATAGCTGTGAATCAAAACATTGTTGAAAATGTACCCAGAAGGGTTGCTAGTGTAATTGCATCACGTGGGGACCTTCCCCCTGTTAAAACATGTATTATTTTCTCATACCATCACATCTTGCTGCCCGGTCCATTATCGTAAGGTAGTGTACACTTATGAAAAATTTACGCATTTTAATTTTTGTATGAAGTCTGTTTGAAATTGTACGGCAGCGATTGCTCATCTGGAAGAGTGATGGATTAGCAACCGGTGGGTTGCGAGTTCGAAAGTAGGTCCAGTCTAAAGACAGTCGGGTACCCTATGGTTGGTGCACGTTAAACCTGTATTGGCCTCAAATGTCTTCACGTTTGCATTGTGTGGAAGTTTGGAGAGTGGGGAGCCAACGCAGGTGTATTTAACTGCACTGCCATAGAAGTCATGGTAAAAAGGGAGGATGAAAATTTTTAGTTGGTCAAGACCGAGAGCACCCGATGGTTTGTGTAAAACCTATCATCATTTATGAAGGCCTGTGAACTCAAGAACTTGGTCTGGACAAAGTGGGATAGGAAACATCTAACAACTCTATCTAACGCATGATCCGCTCAATCAACTGTTGGTTGAGTGGACTTGGAAGAGAACAACTCTAAACCAATTGTTGGTTGAGTGTGCTGTGCTTTCTAGCTTTGAGGCTGTCTTCTGGTGGTGAGATAATTTTAACACCATTAACACTGAAGATCAAACTTCGAGATACTGCTTACTTAATTAGCACGACTTTATAATAGAAATATTTTTATTTTTATCGAATCAATTTTTATTTTATAAAACTAAAATGATGTCGTCAATTAAAAAAAAATCATATGGTCAGGGATTTCGAATATACACGAAAGAAGTCCGTTCGCACTGTCTGGCTGTTCAAAGAACCGAGCTTTCGTTACCCAGTCCTCGAACTAGACCGTCGGATGTCAAATGGATAAATGCCCGACCATATCAAATTGCTCTCACAAAAGTTTGGATCGGTGACACGAGTTATTAACTACCAATCCTCCACGCTCCGAACTATAAATAGCGCAGGTAGAACAGAAGACTTGTCTGCAAGACGCAGACATGTAATTTTGATCTTGTACGAAGATATTACGTTAATTTTGCGTGGATCGCAATTTATGAATGAGAAAGAATGTAATGTCAAGGCACGGGTGTCGTCCAATGTCATCCTATTTATATCCGACGCGGGCATGCAGCACTCGTAGTCGTGAGAAGAGGAGCCCTTGCCAACCTCTTACAGTGAAGTTTCTAGGGGAGCATGTACAAATATCTGAATTTTATGTGTTAGTTCGGCATTCAAGTTGCGATCGAAGTCAATGACCTCTTTATAACAACGTATGCCATAGCTACATAATATTTGTG
The DNA here is from genome assembly GCA_947359465.1 of Metellina segmentata. Lineage (NCBI taxonomy): Eukaryota > Metazoa > Arthropoda > Arachnida > Araneae > Tetragnathidae > Metellina > Metellina segmentata. The sequence goes on along the minus strand of OX375882.1, from coordinate 49,177,287 downwards.
AAATCTGGTGATTCTTACACCTCGTACAATTTCAGTCATTTGTTGTGAAGTTATTGTAATTTTTTATCTCAAATATAGTACTATATTGTATTCAGTACTTTTTTAGGAGGCTAGAATAATTCGTATGTACTTTTTCAGCAGTGGTGCCTAGTGCAACCTAAAGCTTAATGATTAAAAATGTATTTTTGAAATATGCAGGTTATCAAATTTGTTGATTCATGTGCTGTCTAACAAAAACATGAGACTGCATGTAATTTGAGAGATGAAAGCCTTTAATCAGATATAGAATAGGAATGGCAAGTTTTTGGTTAGCCTAGAGTATAAGAGGCTCCTTTGTATCAGGTACAAGGCCAAAAAGTATTTGCACCCCACAAATCTGCGTAAAATGCCGCAAGTGATAACGAAATGTGTCATTGGATGTTTTATTATAATTCTATCAATGTGACATGTAAGAATTAGTATTGGAATTAAACATGAATGTGTAATTCAGAAAACGATAAAATATTTAGGCTAAAAAAGTATTTACACACTTGCTATGCATCAAAATTTTAAAAATGCATGTTCCATTTGGGTCGTAGACAGAAATTTGTTGATTTTACGTTTTCGGTGGCGATGACCCTCAAAAGGCGCAGGATCAATTTCAAAGGGAGAAAATGGTCTAGGTTATATTGAAAATCCCAAATATTTGCTTCCTTACACCGACCATTTTTTAAAGTTCTGTATAAAGAGGGATTATTGCAAAGAATCGAAATTTTGTGAGGCTATAAACACTCGCTACCGAAAGGAGGAATCGCAAGAAAAATCTCAAAGCATTCATTTACCAAAACTTAAAAGCAACAGATTTTTATCTACGATCCAAATGGAACATGAATTTTTTAGATTTTGATGTACAGCAAGTGTGCAAATACTTTAACCTGACATTTTCACCTTTGTAGCGTCAAATGCCTAAATTAAAAAAAAAAATGTTCTGCACGATGTGCTGAGTTATTGTGAGGCGCCACAGCAAAACCCATCAACGAGATAGGAGACGATAGAGGGCTTGAGTTTGTTATGGTTCACATCAAGAAGCTAGTAAAATACTCTAATGTAATGTTTCCTGATGAGAATAAGACGCATCTTTAAATCAGATGGTGAAAGATTTGTTTGATGTCCCCCACTGTTCTTCACTTTTTTTAAATGTGTAGGCTACCATTAAATACAGAGGGTCATTGTTAGTTAATCCTTTGAGCATCTCTGGATTTTCGAGTAGGGTAGTATTGCACATAATGACTAAATAACCGCTCTGTTTGCTGAAAGAATTCTAGGAAAGGTTCTTTTGGTCAAGAAAATCAAAAACTGGTTTGAAGTCATACAGGGAAGGGACTGCAGGTTGCAGAAAGATACGTCTATGAACTCCTCGGAGGAAGGGCATGGCATACGATTGAGTTAATTTCTTTATAAAGGGTGTATAATATCTGGTACTGGTATAAAGGTGTTGCGAGTTATTTTACCCCAACGTGTTCAAAAATTAGGGACTAGTTCGTAAACAGCCCAAGGAGTGATTCACTAGTTACTATATCATCTATGAAAGAGATTTGCCATTCCGTTTGAATATCCAGATTTCAGGCTGATAGAAACTTTATCGCCTTTTTGAACTTTGGGAAGAAAAATAATGTTTCTTGTAATTGTCAGCTTAAAGGTGTACTTGGGAAATGGAAACCCCAAATACCCCTACTGTTTCTGAAAATTTAATAAATTCTATGTCCATGAGAGGCCATAACTGATGCAAAATGACCTTAAAAATTATCTATTTATGGAATCGACACATTTTCCTTGTTTATTTGAAAGTGCTTCACATTTTTTTTTAATTTTATGCAACGCACCATTCGAATTTATTTTCTGGTTTTTATCAATTGCATTGTTTTGGGGTGCAAAACTACATCATATTTAAACATTTGATTTTTTTTTAATGAATTTGTTTTGAGAAATTATAACAAAAAATCTCACGTGCAAGTAGTTTTTGTAGACATTTGCATTCGCAAAATTGTATTCACACTAAACATTTTTAAGCACTGGATATACCGAAATTCATTATTTTATTGTTCAAGAAACATGACTGATGTGTATTATGCAAACAATTTGTTTTTCAGAGATTAATGCCTTTTAAACACAAATGTACCGAACGTAAAAAACAGGGATCCACTTTTATCTACATCTTTCGAAGGAATGCATCGTTAGAAAAAGAGGTATCAATGGAATAAATATTACTTCTGTTGTCAGGAGACACCAAATAATTCACTTTCATAATGCCGTACTAGACGAAAAGGCTGTATCCAAATTTGGTCTTTTGAGGTCAACGATAGTTTCGCATTCCCTACATAAGTAGCTGATATCCTATAAAACAATCAGAGTACACAGTCAACAATTGATTAAATTGTCACATCTTGTTTTCCCAAGCATCGAGTACTTATGCACTCAGGATTTGACAAGTCATACCAAAATTGATCAAACTTGAAGATATTTTATCGCTTATTAATTCATTGCAAAAGAATTATGTTTTTTTCCAAACTGAGGTAAAAATTTCATGTGCAATCGTTTCATTTTGCATTTGACACTCCATCCCAAGATAAGTTCAATGGATGGAAGTCGCAAGGTAAATATTAGTACACGCTCCCCCCAAAACCTACCAACTACGTCAGGTTTCCCTAATGCTTCAAGTGGTGCCAAAAGGTGTCGCTTCCGCTTTGCCTCCAGTATGCAAGCACCAGAAAAACGTAACATTAACAGTTCTTCCGCTTAAAATGTGTCTTAGTGCAATGCTACTGTGAAACGCCTGAGATTAATATAACGGATTATCGACTAAGTAACAGTTATGGCTCCTGGTAAAAATCTGCTGGGTAAAAAGCGTTTGAATACCGCCACTGGATATCCTTTGCCTGCCAGTTGCAGCGTAAGCTCTTTGAACGAGTTCGTGGTATGTTGAAAGCTATCTTTTCTCAAAACCAATTTCTCCTGTATTTTTCGAGCTGTAGTAGAACTTTGATTATTTGAGCTTCGAACATCTGTCATCCGAGTCAAATTCCTTGCTCATTGACTTTCATTGCTTTCAGTAGCAGTATAATGTGTAGTACTGTAAATCTGTTTTGTTTCTTATAGGCTGTTTTGTGTTACAAAGTCCGTATATCCGAGTTTCTAGTTATCCGAGGTGGCCTCAGTCGTCCACTTTACCTCGAATAATCAAGGTTCTGATGTACTTTTTTGTTTTGAAGACAGGGCGCTCACTGAAGGGAATCAAATGCAAAATGGGAAACTGAAATAGCAAAAAGTTTTTATTGTACTTCGTTAGAATTTTCAAATTTAAAAAGTTTCGAATTTTTATTGTGTTTATAAAAAGGTTAAAAATGTGAAAGCAAGAAACATATTTGTTCAGGTTTTTAAGTTTTTTAAGTATATATAATGCAAACGGAACACACTCCCAATCTAAACTAGTACTGAAACCCGTCAATTAAACTGGTACTGGGAAAGGAGAGCAAATATGATGGCCTGTTGAAGGAGAGAATCAACACCAAACATCCAGTGGAGTTTTTGGAAGTCACAATGACTTTAAGTCGTAGGTCCCTGTCTAATTAGCATTCATATTGCAAAAAATGAGCAATTAAACGAAACCGGTAGTTTCAATGAAATTATCTTTAGAACATTTTTGTATGAATTCTAAAATGTCAAATCTCATGAATATAAATGCCGTGAAAACCTAGTGTTTCTAAAGCTGCTGTTCCGTGGATCGGAATTTTGTGATGCACATAAAGGAAAGTTATTTTACTAAAATGATGATTAGCGTAGGTTATTTATTTGATTTAAACTTTTTCGGGTTTTTTTCCCAACAAATTCAATGTCACGGGTATCTTAGTCTCAAATTTGCTTCAACAATTTCCTTTTTAAATTTCAGAAATTAAAATTTGTTCTGCCATTCTGAAAAGTCTGATTAAAATAAGAGTTTGATAGTTCTGTACTAAACGGTGCGAGAACGCTTTCAGTTTTTAATGCAGAAAAACAGGATTAGATAGTTCTATATACTTAAAGGCTTCGATACATTGATTGTTCGTCCAAAATTGTTTTAGTCTCTTAAGATATTTTTTTAATATTTATCTCCTGGTTATTTTCTTATTATCTCCTGGTATTTATAAATATTTATTTTATAGATTTGCAAAATTTTCATCATTTGTATCGAACTAGGGAAATATAGCCCCGCGCATATCCATCTGCTTTCCATAACTTTCAAAAGTATTGAATTTAGATTCATCTACACAAATATAACAGAGTTCTAGAATTCTTAAATCTGGTTAAGCTTTTCTTTAATTCTCCGTTTACCCTTTGAAAGGATGACCCTTTGATTCAATTCAAGTCGTATTTTTTTTAATGTTACAACAGTTTTAACATCATCAGGAATTTTAAATACCGTAGAACTAATAAAATGTCAATTAATCTACTTGTTTTTGGAGTGTTACTAATATTCCTATAATTCACCTCTTCACGTTCTATGAAACATTAGTTCGTGGTTTGTTTTGAAATAAATACCTTCTGCTGCATGAAATTTATTCTGTGAATAGTAGACTAGCTTTTCATTCAACAATTCACTGACCTCTCCCAGATTTTCCACCATTCCAGAAAAAAAAATTGCGTTTTTTCGAAAGAAATTCGATTTTTTAACCCATATTTTCAAATTTGTGAATAATTGAAATTACCAATTCCGTATTTCTAGTCCATTTTAAAGGTATTGTTTGATAGGTCTCAGAATTTATATACCTATTTATTGCAACTTCCCTAAACGTTTATGATCAGTAAGAGTAAAATATCCTATTTGTTTAATTTAATTTTAAACTTAATATTCTAATAGTCCTAAGGATGCTGAATGAAGTAAAAAAAGCGTTTAATTTTAATATAAAAGTTGCTTATTTTAATTTAATTTTTTAAATATTACGTTCCCCAAAATATTGTAGAATTATTTCGTGAAGTATTTGCATGCAAAATGTTTTGGTCAAAAGAGCTCAGATTGGAAAAGTTACAAATGTCATGAGATTTTTTTTCATGTGATTCATGAAATGTGTTTATTTAGAATTGAATGGCCTCTTTGCGTCCTTCACCTGTCGTTAGCTTCTACAAATCTAACCACTTTGTCAACTTCGGATGACTCTTATACAAGTGTCAAACCAAAGTGAAACGCTGTGGGAGCTCTAAAATAAATACTTTGAGGATGCAGTAGCGAAGCTACAGAATTCTCCCCTTGAAATTGTTGGTTTTTAATTTTTGTACTACTTTTTTATGATTTATTTACAAATGCATAAAAACTTTTGTAATGTTCTTTACTTAAAGTAACATAGTATATGAAATTAACATTTTATGTAATTAATCAGATTTTAAGATATAAAGGTATGAATATTTTAAAATTTCTAAAAGGTATTTTTTCTAAAAGGTATGAATATTTTAAAATTTAAAACATACTAGCCACTACGTGGCCAGCACGACGTTGCTCGCGACAGTTATTTTCGTGGGGTCGGGTGGGACCACTGCTCGCTAACCTCATGTGATTGCTATGAATTCAAATTTGGTTTGCTTCGCAAATCAACATCACGTCCAATTCGAAATACGAAGAGATCCAATTGGCGTGACGTCACAATCTCTTGCGAAAATATAAGTATTCAATTGAAAAATATTTATCAAAAGAAAATCAAATGTATAAGGCATCGTTCTGTTGTGAAATTTTCCTTGCCCATGACAGTTCTTTTCTTAGGGTCATGTGTTGCCACAGCTCGCTGATTGATGATCGCCAACCCCCGGTGATTGCTACGTATTTCCATTTCACAAAACACGCAAGAATCGGAAAACTTCGCATGGTTCCAAAGGCTGACTTCACTGGGTGAAAATCGCAAAATCTATTTGCTTCTTTGACGTTATGTTTAGGAGCAAAGGACAGAATGTAAAAAAAAATTTAATTCATTTATTCTAATGTTCTAGATTGAATTTTAAAATTCGGGCGCGATAGAAAAATTGAAAAAATCCGAACTACCTGTGTGTCAAATCTCATTATTGTAAGTGCCATAGATTCGTCAGGGCGGTCCACACACATAGACACACACTTCATTTTATAATAGTAGAGATTCGCGTGAAGAGTAATCGTCGCTTGAAAAGTGAACGAAAAAAACCGAATTTCGAGGATTTTAAAGTTGACTTTACTTTATTTTGTCGTCACTTTTTGGCGAATACACTATTATGAAGTGATTTATAAACTCGAATCAACTGAGCTGCGTTACATTTTACCCTTACAGTAATCCTTTAATTTGGAATTTAATCTGGTGACCAAATGTAGGATATTGGGTTTTATGGTACAAGACCCAAAGAAGACTAACCAGTTTTAAGGTATGGACTGCTGAATAAAGTTTTGAGAAATTTGATAGGTCCAATTCTTGAAGAATTGTTGACACGATCACCGAAATGAGTCGTGACTCAATAGGTTTCCCACTGCTCTAAGCAACCTACGAGTTGTAGGCGGTTCCGGATCGATTTCTATAACTTAACATTGTATTTCTCTCATCTATGTGAGTAAAACTTTCTCTTGGTGTGCATGTCTTAACTGTATTCGGTGTCTTGTGTTGGGCGCAATTTGACTAAGTATGATCCCAGCGCCATTTAAACCCAACCAACCTCCAAAATGAAATCTTGGTTATGGTACATCTGTTTGGCGCAGTATAGACTTTCCTATTCTTGCACCATAACCCTATATCTAGACCAAACCTGGCTCTGTTACGGAGAAAGAGTGAATTATATAGGATTTAACCCTCTGTTTTCTAGAGGTAAGTTACTACATTTTATAAAAAAATGTGGTTTTTTTTCAGTTGTAAAACATTTCTAAAAATGCTACTTCTCAGCAGAAAATCTTGTTTTTTGGATTTCGTTAAGTTTAATTTTATTTCCATACCTTGGTAGAAAAATGTACAATTTCGCTGATTATACGTTATATCCACATATCACTTCCAATATAATGAACTTTATAATAGAAAAAGTGCCAATGTATTCCTGTAAATACATTCTGAATCAATCAAGACATTGGAACGTATGTTGCGTACGCTTTCAACGATTAACCATAAATGCATTTATTAAAAAATAAAGATATGAAAATTATTAAAACAGCTGTTCCCAAAATTTACAAAATGGACATTGGCCCTGTTCTGCCATGAGTACAGATTTAATCAATAACGTTTATTATTTATTTGGACTTGCTTCAAAAACACCGATATTGAGTATTATATTTAATGCATTTTATGGTTAAAGTTCACTTGTTTTATGACCTCGGAAGATTTACTTATATTAATTTAGTAAGAATTTAGATTATATATTTATCCGTTTTTTGTTCATCTTAAAATTAAGTTAAGTTAGTCTCTTAAGCATTTTGCTCGAACCATTTTTATAAATTATTGAATCTACTAATTTTAATTTTTTTTAAAGGCGCACTACGCATATTAATACTTTTGACAATCTGTTCTCTTCACTTCATAACCTCTAACTACTTTTGAACTCCTTGATCAATGTAGATGTGTATTTAGTCATTAAATGTATTTTCACTAAATGTAGGGTAAAAGCAATACCATACTACTCAAATCTAAATGTTCAAAGGGTTAATCGATCTGCAAGTACAATTAATACAGAAATAACCAATTCTTTTCAATAAATTACTTTTATATTGCAGATAAAAATACGTAGATTCCTCATTACTTATATTAGATTCTTATTTGCTTCCATTTTACTGTCTTTTTAATATAAAACTTTACTGGCTTTTAATATAAAAAAAATATTCAAACTACTGTTTCAAACAAACATTTGGAGGCCAACCTGCTTAGAAGCACCTGCTTCAGAAATTTCCCGAGACATGTTGAGCCTCTCCGTCACCGTATACGAATTACAATAAATAATATGCTTTAAACTTTGATCCTTTTTGTTCAGTTCATGTTTACTAGACGTAACTGAGAACTTTTTAATTTTTTTACCAATTGGTTTATAATCTGAATCAATTCTTGGGTATTGAGCAACTGTTTATGTAAATCGATGGTTTTATCAACAGAGGACTGTAGTACAGCCTCCCTGTAACCGAGCCTTTTGAAACGAATCTCGAACCCAGACCAAAACTATTCGAACCTCGTTCGCTCAGACAGATTACCTTGATGAATGTCTCCTTTAATTTGCTCTCTTGTCCGCTGTACATTTTTGCCTGCTCGTTAAATCTATTTTGAAGTGAATTTACTGGGCAGAGTATACAGCGGAGATAAGACAGCAAATTAAACGAGACATTCACCGAGAACAAATTAAAGGAGATATTCGTCAAGACAATCGGAATTGGGATAGACTTCACGAACTCTCAGTTCCAATAGTTTTGGTTTGAACTTCGTAACAAAAGGGTCGGTTACAGTGAGGCTCACCGCGACGGATATTAGAAATGTCAAAAAAAACCGAGTCGTATATCATAATTGGCGACCTTGGCCCTTGTGTCTCTTCAGGGACAGCTCATATCTACGATGTAATCTCCGGAAGGCGTGCGCTTGTTGTCAAAACAGTCTTGCCCTTGAATTTTCCGCGCTTAGAATTGGAAAGGTGGACTATTTTCCCGCCCGGTTTTGATCCGTAGATTCCACACGTCCGCTTTCCTTCATCGCGCCTCTGATCCCGTTGTACTGCTGGATCATATTCTGTTGTCCATCGATGAACAGTCCACGGACGAATAAGAAATAATATGGAAAGATCGAGGTGTGGACTATATTTGATCTGCCACTCTGGCGCCCTAAGGTCGTCTGCACTCCGCAACTGAAAGCTGCGCATGCTCCCGATGCTGACCCAATCAATATTGCTGTCTCATACGGACTACTGCAGACACGTTGTTCTACGAGAAAACGCGTGAGTTTCCCCTTTGAGAGACAATTCCCCCTACACTAGATCAAAAAGTAAATAAACCCGATGCAAATGGGCATTTTCTTCCATTGCAGTTGCTCGTGTGACTTAAGATTTGCACCGGAATCACCCATGCACCATGTCCTCTCACTTTAGACCTCCGTTTGTTGCATTTCTCGAAGCGAGCGCTAGACATGTGTGAAAAGGGATACAAAATCATCTGGGCGTAATTCCTTTAGTCATGGTACTCGAAGGGGAGCATCCGCAGGTATATGTTTTTTTAAGTATGGTTGTAGAACGCATTATATATCTTTCCGGCATGCTTTTATCAACGAATGTAGTGCATTGATTTTTCCTGCATATGCTTTATTATCATGGCTTAAACAAGTTTGCTTCGTAATCTATTGCGGGTTCATAGAAATCCGATTGCTTATGAGTTGGTTGCAGCTTTTTCTGGTTGTGCCAAAATGCTCTTGACCGGGATCTGAATATTTAAAGCATAAAAACAAAAACAGCTTTTGATTAACACGGCATTGTTTATTAGTTCATATAGTTGTAGTTTTTATATTTTAAGCAAATGGATTTTTTTATCCGTTATCGCACGCGTATGTTGTACTTATCTTGCGCTTAGTAGGGAATGACAGTTCGACTTGTTTATGGAGACACGTCTTGGAGTAAGATTCGATTTTTTAAATTCCATGTTATTCAGTTTCCCTTGAATAAAAAATCGAAATGCCTGTTGTTTTTTAATTCTGTTGCTTCATTTAAACATCTAATTTATCAGCTTAAACTTGTCTCGCAAATCACGATATTTCTGGCACTCCGCTTTTGTAACCATTGAAATACCGTTTTGAGAAACAATTAACAGTCCCTTTTCTAAGTCTTCACTTGAAAACTGCGATATTTCACATTTTATTCGGTGTAAAGAAAAACTTCCTTTGGAAGAGTGATTAGCTTATTCTCTGCTACCTATACATTGATTTTCCTGACCTATTTCACTCTTGTTAATCTCAGTAATAACTGTGCCACACCTCAAAGAGAAAAGAAAAACCGAAAAATGTCTAACACAAAACTTTAAAGCATCAAACACAAAAATATTGAGTTTAATACATAATTTGATAATTAAAGAGTGTGAGTTAGTTACAAACAAATATTTTGTAACTGCAGTAGCAGTAAACAAATATACGAATGTAAATTGAAATTGCTATTTGCTTATAATTTGAATCTCAATATTGTAATATGCTAGGTGCTAATCAAAATTAACTATAAAATTCAAAACAATTAAAATATTTGTTTCAGATCTTGTACATGAATTTTAAACTCGCTTGGCAGTATCAATATTTACAAAACAATGCATATGGTTTTTGCTAAGACCATAAATAAGATATTTCATATCATTATTTGTCAGTTTACAAGTACAATTGTAATATCATCAAGGTACTTTAAATATCGTATTGTTTTTCATAATTCTATTTTACTTTTTAGTTGACACCCTACTTTTGTAAATGGTTATTTTATAAGCATGTTGAAAAAAAGCACACTAATATTATATCACCTTAGATGTCACTTAAGACAACAAACTCGCTGTCAACAAAGAACTCGCGTTGGAAGGTAATTGAAAAAACTATCACATTAAGGCTATAATTCTTAAGGGTGACCCACAAAAAATATGAACACATGGCATGAGCTCTAATTTTAAAGCTACAATTCGCATTGCGTCCAAGTTTTTTGTTTTAACGGCAAGAAAATAAAATTTGTAAGTGTTGATTTTTGAAGTTGAAAAATCGCCTTTTTAAATACATCCAAAAGAAAATTTGATGAAGTAAATTAAGTTTCATACACACCCCTATGAGAAGGATTTTCTGTGTGAATAAACTATCTGCAAAGATTTTACTTCAATCCAATTCCTCTCTTCTAATACATATCGGGATTACCTTAAAATGCAGATTATTGACGTGCGTTTGATATAAGTGAAGTTGACCAAGCAACTATCATGTATCGATTCGGAATTTATTTTTTGGGATTTTTATTGGCGAAGAGAGAGAGAGAGAGAGAGAGTGCTGAAATTGTATTCCAAAAATAAACCAACCGACGTCAGTTCGGAATACATACAGGAAAGACGGTATCGCCGCAGAAGCACTACCGACAAATATTTAAGCTCGATAGAAAATGCCTCTCATACAAAAGAAAGCCCTTCTTAACAATTTGAAGGGCCCTTCTACAAAAAGTTTATGGGTCAAGATCCATTGTCGTATAAATGTATTTTACATATAACAAATATGGAGATTTTATGTGATGATTGACCTCTTATACCTCATCGCCTATTTAAATAACTTACCCAAAACACATTTACTGCCCATCTACAGCATTCCTAAGCATCAGAATATCAAGAAATAGCTATTCATATATTTTAGCCTTAATATACCTATAATTATATTCCTAGCCTGAACCATTTCAATAAAAAGGGTATTTCAGTGAGGCAGACGTCCCACCGTCCCTGTTAATAGAATCATTAAATAAATGCATGTACTATCTTGAAATTTGCAACTTTTCGATCGAGCATTTTCGAGTCATTAGAGGACCAGCGGGCTTTATTGAACAGATTTTTAACCTCTGTGCCTTACGGATGGTGAAGCGGTTAAAACTAAGATTTATTTCATTTCAGCAGCTTAGTTTCGAACTTTTGCAAGTGAGTTCGCAAATAATTTCAAGTAATACTATAACCGTATGTGTAAGTAGTATTTTGAGTACATATATTGCAAAGGTTTTTTTTGGAGCAGTAAGGGTGGGTATAGTTACTATTATTTTTAATATAAATCAATCGAAACTCTTTTAGTTGGATCACCAATAATAATAATGTGGTGCCCTTAAATTTTGTATTTAATTTATGAGATGAAGATGATATAAATCAATCGAAACTCTTTTAGTTGGATCACCAATAATAATAATGTGGTGCCCTTAAATTTTGTATTTAATTTATGAGATGAAGATGGTTGAAAATTGCTGTTATAGAGGAAAATTGAGAAGTATAAATGCTGCCACTCTTTCACAAAAATGTCGTTAGAAAGTAGCTTTCCTTTTAGTTTCACATTCTGTACAAACGTCTCCTGAAATGATTCCATTTATCTATGCCCACTGTTTTCTAGTTTATTAAAGACTGCGTCTAACTCCGATTTAGCCAGAAGGGAATGAATTCCTAGCAAGCAATGGATCTTGAAGGCTTTCCAAAATCAATACTCGTGCTTTGAAAAAGTTGACTTATCGAATTTCAGATCTGAAATCCGTTTCTGTCTGCTTCAGAATGTGGTAATGCTACCCTTTCCCAATGTAACTGGGAAGTGATTCGTTGAGTTGAAACGATAAGATCGATTTCATCTTCTGCATTATTTTTTCAGGTTTTAAGTAAATCGTTTGGTTTTTATTCAAATGGATATTTAACTTCTGCTTATGGCAGTGTAAACTGGCTGTTCGATAGTTAAAGGATTATTCTACTCTGCTCATTCCAAAACAAGATAAATTTCCAACCCCTATAGGAGAATAAAAGGTCGTGCGGATTGTTTTTATGAAAATGTAGTTCTGAAATTTTATAGAGCAGAATGTGCTTTGGTTGAGAGCGATTTCAAAGGAACCTGAATTTCTCTTAAATCAAACCCATCAATAAATAATGTTTATCTAATAGTTTTAATTTCTGAATTTTGGGTTACACTACTCCACACAAATTCAACTGAATACTTCAATTGAAAACTTTCCGAGCACAAGTGTGATTGTAAAATGAGTTAGCTTGTAAAACTAGCACTTATATATATGCGCAATAAATTTAAAAAAAAAACTATAAGCTAGAATTGAAAATCGAATTGTTTTACTTGAAACTGAAAATGGAAGTTGATTCGAGATTTGTAGATTTCTTTGTATTTGTCTTGAAAGAAGTTATTTACAAAAACGGATTCCGTTCGAAATCTAATTTTATCAATTCTTGATCAATTTCGGAAGTATTTCCGGCGGTCCAAGTTAAGGGCAGAAAAAAACGAAAGAAGTACGTGACAGAAGCAAATTTGCAGAATTGCTAAAAAATGGAATTTCGAAGAATTGTTCAGAAAATCGATTGTATGTTGCCATCTGGTTCCAATAAATTTGAACTTTCGCTTTTTACATGATATACGCTTTTGCGATACCAATTCACGTTTTCTACGTACTCAATTTTTTTTAACCTTTTTCTTAAGTAATTTAACTTAATTTTTGCCAGCTGCTATGAAATGTGTCCATATTTTAATAATGATGGGGAAATAAAGCGTAGCTGCCACTACAGATTATAGGTAATATTTGTAATAACTAAAAACAAATTTTATTTCCCCCTGTTATGTTTGAGTTTTAGTCCGATTTCAAGTTATCAATTTACATTTAATTTACAGATGTCACTTATAATTATTGATCATAAATACATCGGCTTTACTACTTCACGACGCTATAATTAAAAAAAATAGAATTGCCACTAAACATTTACACTTTATGTAAATTATAAACAAGCCACTAATGCCGAAATTATCAAACTTTTCAAGTACTATTACGAATAATTATGTATTGATTGATGCTCTGTGCAAACAATTCATGAAGGTAAGCAGGCATGAATAATTATGGTGGATGCAAAATAATTCCAAGGAAGTACACGTTTCCCGCAAGCGGGTGCATACATTTATTTTCATTGCTATCAGGACCACCCTAACCACAGGGCTGAATGGGATATAGCCCCGGGGCGCCAGCCGTTAGGGGCGTAAATTTTGCTTGCTATCAAATCAGTTTGACGGCTGGAGACCAGCGTGTGACTGACTGTATTGACATTTTTCTAGTTCTGAAACTTTTAAAACTTCACCGGTCAGCAGTCTTCTGCTTACTCTCCCATGTATTTTTTTAATGAACAGGGCGCTTTATTGTTTCCAGCCCACGGGTGCCAAATGCCTAAGGGCTGCTCTGATTGCTATCTGATAATTTTGAAGTGACATGAAAAATGAAGCCTTTATGAAAAATTTGATTATCTGACTCTTAACAAATGATAACTAGGGCAACTTTTTTGTTGCAGTAAAAATGGGAAAAGTTGCTTTTATCATTCCCTAAAGTTGCATTTATGGAAGTAAAGTTGCATTTATTTTTGATACACTAAATTCTAAAATAAATTATTCGTAAAAAATGAAAAAAATTCTAAATATCTTGACAGTTTTAGTCGTGTACAACAGTATTATAATACATACTGAAATACAGAAGAACGTTGAATGGCCGATCTTGGCCAGTAATTTTTTTAACATTGAAAACCTGCGCCAGCTGCTGTCGTATAATGTGTTGTTTGATCCGCAATACTTCGGCGTTCGCAAGATCAGACACACGTGATCGAAGAGTTGATTCAGAGAGCAAAAAATTAAATAGTAATTAATTTTAAGCTATCTCTCTATATTAAAAAAAAGTTACCGCCGCCGCAAGATTGAAAACTGTGCTGTTTACCTCGATTCTTAGACAGTTTCCCTAAAAAGTTCGAATCAGAAAAATAGGAAATTAACATTGCTGTTCTTCATCGTGTTCCCTGGAGAACTATAAAGATATTTTTCCGATGCGGTTATTAGTTTAGGGTTTATTAAATGTCAAAGTTTGAAAAGCGAAATTTCTTCCGCGAGTGAGCAAAACACACAAATTTTCAGTGTTAAGCCGTGAGTTTTTTTTTAAGAGTACATCTCAACGTAAATTTTTGCAGCTCGTCGAGTTTTTTTTAGAAATTTCAATTATGTTCTTGATAATATTTTTTTTTTGAAATTCGGGAAAAATCGGGACATTTTCGTTACTTTTTTTTTTAACTGTCATATCTATATCTTATTACTATTAGTTTTTAATTTTTAAAATAAAAACAGTATACCTCAGAATGTACTCTTTCGGGTTGGCGAGCGTAAGCGAGCAGGGGCCGGAGCCCTCTAGTATTTTAAAAAGTTGCAGGTGAATGCATCTATGCAGAAAGTTGCATTTATGTTGCGGTTATAACTCACTTACTATACACACCAAGTAGGAGGAAGTTCGGTTTTAGTACTTTACATGCAGCGTTAGAACGCGTGAAAAAAAAGTTACATTTGTTGCAAAAAGTTGCCCTAGTGATAACGTATGATTCGAAAATTTGTATTCATATGGACTGAATGCCCTGAAGAGAAAAGAACTTGGTGAATTATGTAAAAACGAAAATTGTGTTATTCAACCCTTCTAAGCTTCGCGAGATATGCTAGTGTATTGATTATTTTGAAATATTTTATCGCTCATTTCCTAGAATGGAATACCTTGGAAAGATTCTTTTGCTTATTTCATCAGAATAGAATCATTTTGAAGGATTCTATTGGTTAGGATCAAAAATTGGTTTATAAGTCATGCAGGTTGGAAGGTTGGAACTATGCGTGTAAAACACCTTTGAAGGTTGATGAAGGAATGTGAAGTTAAAATCTTATTAGTTCTTTTTTAGGTAGAATGTTTGTTAATAAAATCGAATAGAGACATGTTTGTGTTGCGCACAATTAAAATATTTACCAAGAATTGAATAGGATTATTATTGAAACCGAACAATCCAAGAAAATATTCTTTTTGTCCCCTCTAGATAATTTAAATATAAAGAATGAAATTTTTTAGTAAGGGTTTCACAGGGGTACATATCTAAACTAGAAAATAAATTTTTTGCATTTTGGAAAACCGTAGTCGAATGATTGTGCTTACTGTATTCGGGCATCAAACCAAATCTTTTTAGTTAATCTAACGCAATAACAGACGTCTCACGAACATGACTGGGTTCTGCTTAGACCTAGGGCACTTTGTCAAATCATTTCATTAAACTTGAGGGAGTTTAGGAAAGAACTAGACTATTTCCTGTGCTTTTTTGTTGTTGTTGGTGTTTTGGCAACGTTCGCACAGACGGGATGACTCGGAACTTTTCGGTTGCTTTGAGGGATGTTTTGCCGACAGATTCTATTCGTTCATTCACTTCCGTATCGCGGTGAGTTGAACGTTTATACAAATACAGGGAACTTAAAAAAATCGTATATGTTTTACACATGCTGGACGTTACTCAAATTTCTTAAGCGATTTTTATAAGCTGTAAGACTTGACCTCGAATCTGATTTTCGTACATATGTCTAGTTTTTTCAAAGGGCATTAGACACGAACGGAGACTCGTAAATGGGCTTATCTTTCAGAAATGCTGTGGGAACGAGAGGACAAATTGGTATCTATTCGGCAGCTGCAAATTATGTGCTGCAGGTTTGGTTTCTTTTGTCACTCTATTGTCATTTCTTGCCACATGAAGGTTAATTGGACAGACTCCTCAACATTTTTTTTTTATGCCAGAGGACAGAAAGTTATCAATTTCTCCTTCTGTTTAGTAGTGGCATTAGTTTGCAGCTCGTTTGGTAGGAAAAGTGGTCTTAGCAATAGCAGATAATTTAGTCTTAATTGTATTGGAGATGGAGTGGCAGAAACAACAAAATGTTGTGTCCTATATTCCGATTTTATTTAGATGGGCCTGCAAATGGTTGTAACCTTACACCAATATAAAAATTTCCATAAAATCTCTTGGAATTTTCAGTTAAAATTTGACTCATTAGCAAATTACTCCCAAAATTTTCCAACAGCTTTGGTCAGGCGTTCACTCTTTACATTTAAATTAACTGATTAAATATCGGCACTTTAACTTGTTAATAAGTTAACAGTTTTCTGATCCTGGGGCATGCTACTAAAGGTGAAAATTAACAAGTTGCCACATGGCGACTGAATGTTTCAATGTGGAGACTGAAAATTTTTGCTGCAGTTGCCAAACTTTCTTAAAAACATTAGTTTATATGGTGGAACCACCGATTTTACGTTTCATTTTCCTCAGGACCGAAAAAAAAACAATTTTTTAAAAGAAAGAAAAAAAGTATAGGGACATATCTATACCAAAATATGGTACTAGGGCCCAAAGTTCCGAAACATGTGATAAGTTTTTATATTGTAATTTGTGTGCAGTATCTTTTCTAAAATTTTCAATTTGAAAATCTTAATTGTGTTTGTAATAAAATTTTGCAATTGGGAAGACGAACACGTGCTTTTGGATAGTTTTTGCTGTAGATGAATAATTTTTGTAGCTGTTCGAAACTGCAATTTCATTTGACGCTTAAAGTACATTTTAATTTAGTTCATCTTGCCGGTTATTTTCTAGAAAGAGAAACTTATTTCATGCGGAATTATAATGTGTTTAATGAATGATTGGATCATTTTACCCTCACATTTTTTCCATGGACTAAAAAACTCTTCGTATAACTCAACGGTCCTCCACCTTGTTTATTGTGATTAAACGGAGTGGGAAAAGACTTGAGTCACGCTCAATAACGAATGCAACATCGCATGTGATTTGCGAATTGTCACAGTCACGTGTACCCCTTTCAACAATTTGCAGTTCATTGTGTTTGCAACAACATATTTAAGGTTTATTTTTGTTACGCTTGAACACGCTTATCCGTTATTAAAATTTTACCTGTAGCTTTTATAATGACTTAGTTCACGTGCCAGTCCTGGCTAGATTAAGAGAACCTTGAGATAATGTTAAAACAATTTTTATTGATATGAGCGGCAAATGATGGACACTTATGAACTAATGGCCATTTGATTTTTTTTCTTTAAGAGTTGTGTGGTAGAGATGCTCGATATTTTCAAGCCAGGAAGGTTCTTTTAACAAGACCAAGGAAGATGACTGATTATAATTTTTTTTATCAAATGTGGCAAAAAAACAAGCATGACATAAATATCGAAAAAAAAATTCTAATAAAGAATGTGGAATTAATAAGGAAGTCAATGAAAAAATAAAACATCTCAAATAATTTTTATAAGAAAAGTTGTACGGGGTGCACAAAAATGTTAACGGTTTCATCAGTATGAGGGAATTTCAGTGTAAACAAACTAGACGAAAATAGAAGGTTTTCACCACTCTAGTTTTCACTACCCTCCCAAATGCTCTCGCATAATATACTATATCTGGGTTACTTTAAAATTTAGTTTATCGTCTTTCCGTCATTAGCTTTCATTTTGTCGTTCACCAATTAACTATCACATTTCTTTTTCGGAATTCATTCTTTGGAATTTTTTATTGAAGTGCTGAATTCATATTCAGAAAACATGCCAGCTGACGTCACATTCGGAACACTTACACGAAACGCGTTCCACAACAGAAACACCGCCACCTCAAAAATTTAGCTTTGTAGGAAGACTCATTGTTATTTAATTTTCTTGTATTCACTTCTGACACCCTTTTCACGTTTACAAGGTTTCCCTCTAAGTGGAAGAATTGCTCGTTGTGTTGCTCCAGTGCGACGTTAACTAACAAACATTACCAAAATAAAAAGAGCTGTCATATTATTTTTCTTTCACAAACCGGGACATTTTGAAGTCTTGTCATATTTTGTTACTAACGAGATATTTTTTAAAGAATGATCGATGAGCACTCTGACCTTGTATTCAATAAGCTTTAGGTTCGAATCCGGGTAAGGGCATGGACGCGTTTGTAGTGTAGTAATTTATGTATTACTGTTTGAAGGACAAAATCTTCACAATATTTTTTTCAGAATTACTGCCGGTTTAATCAATGTTGGTGCACACACGAATAATTAATTTCGAAACAAGTAAAGTATTTTCAAACCATCGTTCAATCCTGTTCCTTGGGTTTCTGATGAATGGGAAAATATTTTGACAGCTAATTTCGCAGTATATCCAAAGAATCAGTGTCGGTACAGCAATTAAAACGTATAAAAAAAATTCCTCTTACACATTATGGGACGTAATGATCGATACATCTAAAGGAGGAATGCCGCCGCAATGTTTTTCTTCTGACCGGAACAAAACGACCAACCGGTCGGGACCCCGGTACACGCCTTTCAAACCGGGACAATCCGATCAAACACAGACGATGATAATCATAATTATGAAGTTAATAGTTTCGAGTATTTATTGAAAACCAGTTTCCCATTGAAGAAATTAATTTTTGTTTGGAAACAATGCAAGCATGAATTGGTTTCGGCTTTGAACGATACAATAACGCTTTTGAAGTGTACATAATGGTCATGTAAAAAATGCATTTTTGCTGGGTTTTCAATGTTATACTTGAATATTTTTTTTTGTAAATATTATTCCACTAATAAACCGTAACTGTATTCGCGAAAATCACTCAATCTTGTTTTCGTTTATCGTCTGCACACAGCGGAATTTTCGATTTTTCCGGTTTTGATGCGGACTACAAAATATTCTATATTTATTAAATATCGTCCCAAACGACTTAAAGGTCCAATGAAGGACTTTTATTACCTTCCAAACTACATCGAAATAATAGTTCTGTAATTACTTTTCCTGTATATTCTTATGTTTAATTACTGGAATTTATTAGTTGCCCTACATTGCGTAAAGTTTTTAAATATTGTGAATATGCTCAAAATTTTAGGAAGGCACTGGAATTTATTTAAGAACACTAGTTAAGTCAACTAGTTAAGATATTTCAATAGTTTCTCTGTTTTAATGTTGTGTTTTAAGATTTTTAATCTTAAAAAGTAAGGGCCTTCGAGTACTATTCATTCCATTACAGTTCCGAAAATTATTGCAGAATATTCAATCCAAAAAGAAAACATTGATAATATTTTCCTATCACTTAAGATCATGGGTTTTTTAATACAAAAATATTACAAATTCAATCAGCTCTATCAATAAGTTACTGTTAAATTTGGATGTTTAGTACACTGTATTTCTTATACTAAATTTCTCTTTCAGACGGATGGCAATGCAAGCTTTCTGCGAGCTGCAAGATCTGGGAATGTGGAAAAGATCACAGAACACTTAAAAGGAAACATTGACATCAATACAAGCAATGCTGTAAGGAGTATTTAAAACTATTAAAGAAAATAGCTGTATTGAAGTAGATAAAACATTTATTATATATGGTTATTGCAAATGATTCATCTTGTTACTAAACACTATTGTGCAAAATATTACGCATAAAACAATGAATGCTTCGTGAAAAGAAAGATAGAAATAGATCAAGATTTAGTTAATACACTACAACTGTTTGGTGTGTGCTCCTGTCACTGGTATAGTATAGCGTTTTAGGTTCATGTATAAATTATATTATGAATAGATTTTTTTTAATGGTGTTTCTCTCATTACACTATACACATCCATTCAGTAAAATTTGGCCCACATGGGTTGTGGCATTTCTATTTTGATGGTTATATAAAAGCAGTGGTAATGTGCTAGCAAAGATCATCTAATGTTTCTGTTAATCAGGGCATGAAAAACAGGAACTCTTAACATATCCCCAAAGGCAAAAAAAAAAAAAATCATAGGGTAAGGTCAGGAGATCCGAGTGGTCATTTAAACATCGCCCAATTCAGTGGGGCCATCATGGTTCAGTGGGTATGCACACTGCTTTATCTGACAGCCTTTGAGTTATAGGCTGCACAGGTTCGATTCCTGTCGGGTGCTTTCCTCTCTTCAGTGTTGGCACAACTCGCATTATGTGTGTCTATTACTTGATATATGCCTTGTGTCTGGTGCAGAATGGCCTATGTGCCATTAAACCTCCAAAAACCACCTACCCAATCCAGTAGTGTGGAGTTCATTGTTCAGATAGTGATGCAACCTCAGTGTGCCAATGAGGTGGAGCCCCATCTTGTAGAATATAAAATTTCCCGAATCATCTTTCTGCTGCTTAGTTGCCAATTTGTAAATGTAGCTCATGCTGTCCCAAAGAAATTTGCACACTAAATTTTGAATTTGCGGTATTTGTGATTAATACAAATGAGGGCAATCCATAGCTTAAAAATTACAGTACTTGAAAACCCAATGAATCATTAGTAATAACAATTTATGTTATCAGCTTTAATAGATGTATTTAAAAACATTACTTACTCAATTTTTGGTAAAATTGGTATTGTTAGTATTTAAAAAAGCCTTTGGGTACTCTAATGTGTAACAATTTTTCTTCAAGCTTTCTGTATTGTTTTAACATTATAGTGTCTAATATCAACAAATTAACGAAATAAATAAACATTCGAGTTCTTGGATCTTTACAGAATTTTCCCTGTTGGAGGTTTGCAAATTTTAGATGTATACTGGTATCCCAATTAGTATGCTAAGGAATCTTAAGTTTGAATTCAGGCCACCGCTACAAACATTCTTACAACCTACTAGTAAATGACCAGTACTACCAATTTTAAGCCCAAAGTACTTTTTGGTGCACTTAACTGCACTGACTTTCATATGCCCAACAATGTTGTGACTAGTAGAAGTGGATATGAATCTTATGAATAAAATGTTTTGTCAAACTTTTAACGTTGATGCCAAGAGAAATTCATTTCCCTTAAGCTTTAGTACTCTTTCTGCTGTTGATATGTCCTTGATATCTACATAAATATGTGGGATATAGGTGTTGGATTTGGTAGTATACGCTGTCAAAAGTAAGGTTGTAAAAGAAATAGCATGTGTCCCATGTATCTTTAGAATCCAGTCCTTTTGTACAGCTACATAAAACTCTTAATGTCTCTATTCTTTGAGAATTGAGGATGCCAGTCTTATGATTTCAAAAAACGCACTCTAATTAGCATAATTTATTTCAATATTCTCCGTTACCATAAAATTGTATATTTCACACACAAAAAGTTTCGTTTTTCCTCACCCTAAGTGATTTTGTTCCCCTTTAACAGACTTTAGTGTCATGATTGTAACCATTTCTTAGACCTTTCTAAAGTACTTTTAAGTTAAGTTCTTTTCATAAAATTGTGAATATTAAACTTCTCTTGCAAATATTGCGTGACTCCAACAACAAAACAGGACTGAGCTAGTCAATTTTTGAAAATATGTTAGAAGGCTTGCATATAGAAAAAGGATAGATATTGCTGCAACTGTTTCCTCCCTTCCAATTCATAATTACTGCTACCAAATGATAACTTAACCATAATCCACACTAAAGATTCCAGTTGTGGAAGCACTTAGTTTATGTTACACAGTTTATGCTACAATTACCTAATGTAACTCTATTCATTCAAAACCATGTGACTTTGACTGCCAACTCAGGAACTGGACTATACCACTTAGGGCTGTTTTATTTAATCCTGACGACTGATTACAGTAGATCGACTGAATTTCATATCTTTTATAACATTTTTATTTGATTTTAAACCAGTTCTTTATGTAATTTAGAATGGGCTGAATGCATTACATCTGGCTGCCAAAGAAGGCCACGTGCATGTTGTTACTGAACTTCTTAAAAGAGGTGCTAACGTAAATGCTGCCACTAAGGTAAGTTTCATACATAAAATATTGTTGGTTTCCTCACGTTTCTCAAAATAGGGCAGATGCACAAGCATATTGCTCTTTTCTGTATTATGGAATATGCATATATGTTGAATTATGGTGAATGTCATTCTAAAATGTGGCTTGTCTTATTGTTGGCTTCCTTATGAAGTTGATTTTAGACAGTGGTGAACCTATGCTATTATATGTTTTACTTAATTTAATTTTGCTAATGTATGCATTATCATCAAATTAATAGCATCAATTCTTAAAATGTAATGTGTTTGACAACAAATAGCAAACAAATCACAATTTTGAAAATTTTATATACTTGCCTGTATTTCATATTAGTTTTATCACTGATTATAGGCTTGATTTGCACTTTTACAATCCTTATTTTGATACAAGTTATCTGTAATAAAATACCATTTTTTTCATTAATTTTTTCATTTTTTTCATTATGCCAACTTTGTAAAAAAATTTACTTTTAATATCTGATCTTTCAGAAAGGAAACACTGCCCTTCATATTGCTTCTCTTGCTGGTCAAGAGGAGGTAGTTAGGGTTTTAATTCAAGTAGGTGCCAATGTAAATGTTCAGTCCCAAAATGGATTCACACCCTTGTATATGGCTGCTCAGGAAAACCATGATTCTGTGGTCTCGTTCCTACTGGCTAGTGGGGCGAATCAAAGCCTTGCAACTGAGGTAAAAATGAAACATTTTTCACTGCTATTTTTGTTGTTTTGTAACCCATTAAGATCCGTTTTGAATATTCAGAATATATACTTCTGGTATGTTTGCAATGTCAACTGTTACTTAAATTCAGTTCTACTTGTTTGTAAAAAAAGTGCAAAATGGAACTGGCTGTCTTCCAATGACTTCCTTTTCAGTATTACTTCACTGTAAAATTTATTTTGATTCAGAACTTTATCCTGTAATTATACTTCCTTCATATCAAAATAATAGTTTTATAATAAATTATTAGCTGTAGTTTAAACAGTTATTTTATCGCTTGAAATATTTGATTATATGAATTATATATGTATGAATTTTGTATAATAAAGCATTTTTTCAGGATGGTTTCACCCCATTAGCTGTGGCGCTGCAACAAGGCCATGATAAAGTAGTTGCAGTTCTTCTAGAAAATGATACTAAAGGCCGAGTAAGATTGCCTGCCTTGCACATTGCAGCCAAGAAAGATGATTGCAAAGCAGCAACATTATTGCTCCAAAGTGACCACAATCCTGATGTTACCTCTAAGGTATTTCATTGAATTGCTAACATATAAAAGAGTACTACTTTGCAAAAACATTGCATCAACAAGCACGCAGTACAACTGGAATCTACTGCATTAAGATTTTTGGTTGAACTGCCTCTGTTTTACTCTAATCCATATTAAAATTGTATTATCTTTTATGTATTACTTGGTTCTTAATTCATAATTTATTTTTAGAGTGGTTTTACACCTTTACATATAGCTGCTCACTATGGAAATGAAAACATTGCCAAAATTCTTTTAAGTAAAGGAGCTGATGTAAATTATGCTGCTAAGGTAAATTTAAATGTCTTTTCAGCAAACAAAATTTGTGAACCATTATTTTATCAGCGATAATGTACTCAATTAATGTCTTGAACAACCCTTGCCTTCAATTACAGCACCAAATTACACCTCTGCACGTTGCTTCCAAATGGGGAAAAATAAATATGGTTACTCTGCTACTTGATAATGGAGCCCTCATAGAATCTTCCACAAGGGTAAGTTGTTCAATCAATGTCAAGGTTCTTCATACTGCGTGTACTAAAAACGAATACATTTTGCATTGAAAATTAGAAAATTTATCACACTGTTTAATTTTAGGGAAAATAGTAGTAACTGATATTTTGTCTAACAATGTAAAATTTATTATTTTAATTTAAAACTAGGAAAGTATACAATGCTGCATTTTAACAATTCTATTAAAAAGTCTAAGTTTACTGTGGAATATTTATATTCTTCAGTTGGAGCATGTGAATTTTTTCAATGTGACCTGTACGACTTTTAGACAAGTCCAAAATATCAGTCCTGTGACAGTGAGTTGACTAAAATATGCTTATGTATCACCCTGTTTTCTGTGCAGAAATGGGATAGGCATGTGTTTTCATGTTTCGTCAGATGCTACTCCAGTGTGTGGCTGTGAAATTGTACTGATATACTTAAAAAGAGTACATACACTGAAGAAAAAAAAGCCAAAACAATATGACCACCTACTCAATAACGTGTTGTGCCTAATTTGGCCTGCAAAACAGCTGCAACTCACCTGGGCATAGATGCCACAAGTTCTTGGTACATGACTGGAGACAGGTTGTCCCAATTGTCTAAACAGCGGTCACTCAAAGTCAAGATATTCGGACATGTTGGTGTTTGAGCTCTGAGCTGCCACTCTATGACACCCCAAATGTGCTCTATCGGATTAAGATCCGGTTAGTTAGGTGACCAGGACATTAAGTAGAATTCATCAGTATGCTCCTCGAACCACTCCAACACAATCCGAGCCTTGTGACATGGGGTGTTGTCCTGCTGGAAGATTCCATTTCCAGTTGGGAATACAGACACCATGTAAGGAAGCAATGATGTTCAGATAGTTCAGTGTTCATGGTCTGTTCTACCATAACTATGGTCCCAGAGTCGCCCATGAGAACGTCCCCCAAAGAATAATACTGCCACCACCAGCCTGTATCTGACCTGCTGTACAAGAGGGGAACAAATGTTTGCCTGGCAGATGGCGTATCCTGACATGACCATCGACGTGATGAATGAGAAATCAGGATTCATCTGACCAGGCAACTCTCTTCCACTCATCCATGGTTCAGTCTCGATGTTCTCAGGCCCATTGTAGGCGCAGTTGACGATGACGCTTGGTCAACAGAGGCACATGAGTAGGACGTCTACTGCGCAGTCCCATTTGCAACAGTGTCCACCGAACTGTGTGTTCCGAAACACTTGCGCTTGTACCTGCATTGTATTGGGCTGTCAGTTGAACCACCATCTTGCACCGATTTTGCTTTACCAAGCGGGTCAATCTCTGATGTCCTTTTTCTTTGAGGACACGTGGACGACCAACACCTTGGCATCTACTGCTGGTATCACCACCATTTATCCACTTTGCATGAATACTAACAACGGAAGATCGTGAACAACCTACCAGAGTCGTACAGTTTCGATGATACTTGTTCCGAGTCTTTGGGCCATTACAATCTGCCATCTATTAAATTCCCTTATATCAGAGCCTTTCCCATCATTTGCAAAAGTGCAAGAATGATTACTTACCTTCTCCAGCAGCAGTTAAATACCATTCTCACTTAATCACGTTCCCTCCACGTCATCCGGACAAGTTCATTGAAAAATGTGGGGATGGTCATAATGTTTTGGCTCATCAGTGTAATGTTTTCAGTATTTTCATCCACATGTTCGTCCATATAACAAAATGAAATTGAAACAATATTATTTTTAAAGATATGTAACGGGTATTATTTTTGTATTGTAATTTTTATAGGTATAATGTACACTCACTTTGAGATTTAAATGGATATGGAGTTTCCATATTTCATCGCTTTAAAATAGTATTTTTCATGTGTACAAATTGTCTGCATAATGAACAATTTTAAATTTTCTTTTATTTGAAACAATTTGATAAGTGTGTGTTTTACATTGTTCATACAGGATGGCCTAACACCTCTGCACTGTGCAGCTCGTAGTGGTCATGACCAAGTTGTTGATCTACTGCTTGAAAAGGGAGCTCCATTCTTAGCTAAAACAAAGGTAAACATTGAAATACTCTAGGTTTTATGTACTTTTTCTGAATAATATGAATTATTTCTGAATTAACATTTTACTTACCACAGACCGTTACACTGGCTATTTTCCATCATTGCTTATCAACTGATTGCATATTTTGTTTTCATTGGTAGAACATCAAATTAGTTGGTCTGTTTTATGTATCACTTCAACGTGCAAATGGTATATAAAGCGTTAACTATGATTTGTCTTAATTGTATAGGTAGCTTGTGTATTCCAGATGAAAATCTTCCACCTTTTCAATGGAAGAACTCAGATTATTCACTCGGATGAATGATTCATGTAATCTTTTAAAAACTTCTGTATTTAAAAAAATCTGTAAATTTAAAAGTAGATGGTATGCTGAAGGTGTGACAGCAGGGGATTAAGTTGAGTAAAAGAACTTATTGTCTCAGCATATCTAGCTTGTCTTAAAAATGAGATGTTGGGTGTCCTATTGAAAGACATATATCTGAAACTGGTTGTTTACCTTAGTTATTTGCATTTAATCATTTTAAAGACTTTCATTAGACATTGGTATTAATGTCTACATGGAAACTATTAAAGACTCTTTATCCCATCTGATCAATCACATCTTTGATATTGTAATTTGAAGAACAATCTTGAACTACTCTGATATCTTCAATATTCTCTAATGTTGTACATAATTACTTTGTACCTACTGTTGCATTTTATGATAATTTTTAAACTCCACATACAGTACCTTTAGTTAACTGTCCACTTCAAGTGTTGAATTACTTGTAAATTTTGAAAGCACAGGGTTTTATAAAATACAGTTCAAATGTAGTCAATCAACTCGGTGCAGTTCAAAATTAAATATAATTATTATTTTTTGTCTGTTAAAGACAATCTTAAAACAATAAAATTATTCAACAATCCCATTAAATTTTTGTAGTATTGCAATTATATATTTGTCCTTGTAGTAATCATATTATCATAATTATATTTTGTAGTTCTTACAAATGTATGTTGCATCAAGTTTTATATATTTTTTTTTTGTAGAATGGTCTCGCTCCTTTGCATATGGCTTCACAAGGGGACCATGTTGACAGTGCTCGTATTTTGTTATATCACAAAGCACCTGTTGATGATGTCACTGTTGTAAGTTAATTGCTATATACTGCTTGTGTAATAATATTGTAGTGAATTTTAAGTATTAGGGTTTTTTAATTAGGTTCAAGTTGCTTTTATCCAAAATAAAGTGTTCTTTTCTAGTGATAAATGTATTCTTAAGTAATTGTTGGTTCTCTTGACCACCATTTTGAATTTATTCCTACCGTTATCTTTTCATCATAGATCACACTCATTAACTGACTTTTTTTTTGGATACACTAAATACAGTAGGACCTCATTATAATGGACAGTTTAAAAAAATTGTAAAAATAATAAAGGGTGCTTATTTTTTTATCAATATGAACCAGGACCTTGTTCTAAAGTTTAATGCAGTACATATGTACTTTTTCAATTCAACCTATGATGAAAGCTGTTTTTTATTTGATAGATAATAAGCACTTCTTATAGCTCACTTCTGTAATTTCATTAATGTTACACCCTGTTGTATTACACCCCTATAAAAATTATTTGTTATTAACAAGACTTTCATTAAAATGGACAACCTTTAACCCCCTACTAGTCCCTACTATTATAAAGAAAGTGTTTTCTGTCTGCATGGAGTGTGCTGATGAATCTATGGCACTTACAAAAATGAAATTTTGCACACAAATAGCCCAAATTTCTATAGCACCCAAATTTTAAAATTTTATCTAGAACATTTTTAAATGAAATTATTAATTTTTTTCACCATTCATTCTTTTTTTCTGTAGTGAGGTCAGAAAGAAGCCCTCCGATTTTTTTTGCTATTTTCGATCGCTGATGTCGCAAACGTTTTTCATTTTCTGTGCAACGATTTCGGCAGACGACTTTTACGTCTTTTGGAATCGTCGTCACAAAGTTTTTGGAAGGTGTTTAATTAATGTTGAACCGGATCAACGCAGTGGGCTATTGCAATTGTTTTTTAAATTGTGTAGCAATCATGTGGGTTTGGCAAGCGTTATTTTATTTTCTTATGATGATGAAATTTGGCACACAGGTAGTCCTAAATTTTTATGAATTATGTGTCCAGTCTGAATTTTTAAATTTAATCTAGAACAATTTAAAATGGATTTATTAGTTTTTTTTCCCTTGAACCAACGTTTTCGACCTTTTTGGAATTGTCACAGGCAAGTCATTCTGGTCACTCAGTGACTAATTTGTTATAATGAGGTTCTACTGTATATTTTTTCCTGAGAAGGGACTGCTGTAACCCACATGGTAGAAGAATAGCAGCCAGAGGGTTGCTAGTTCGAAATTCAATCCAACCAAAGACAGTAATGCATGTTAAATCTCTTGTGACCTCAAATGCTCTGATGTTGGCAAGGTGTAGAAGTTGAGAGATTGGGGTGCCAGCTCAGGTAGTGACCTAATCATCTCACCATGCTTAAAATGAAGAGGTGTGGTCCTTAATCTTTCCCTTTGGGATTGATTCTGGACAGTCACCAATAGACCTCTGTACTGCTCTGTTGAGTTGAATAAATTCAAGTACATATCTACCTACCTTATGAGAAATGCATTTTCATATTGTAATCTGTTTAAAAGAGCAATGCTATCGAAAAGGCTTTTGTTTTTTATTTTTTGACTTAAAACCTAAAGTGTTAGTTTTTAAAAGTTGTATTACCAAATTTTTGTTAAAAAAATCGTCACTTAATGAATTTCTGCTCTATTTGGGTTTTGAAATTATTTTATCTTTTAGTATATTGTTTTGAAATATATTTTTCCCTTACAATCATTCAAAATTCATGAGTTACTACAATTTACTTGTATATTCTTTAATATTTGTGCTCATTATGGTCCTTTTTTTTGTAGGATTATTTAACAGCACTGCATGTTGCTGCTCATTGTGGCCATGTTAAAGTGGCTAAACTTCTGTTAGATCGAAAAGCTGATCCAAATGCTCGAGCTTTAAATGGATTTACACCATTGCACATAGCTTGCAAAAAGAATAGGATTAAAGTAGTTGAATTACTACTGAAACATGGAGCTTCCATTGAAGCTACAACTGAGGTAGGCTGTTTTGAAATCAATATTAAATAATTTTAATTAAAATGGAAATTTATATTTTATCTTCTATGTTTCAGGCTTCTTATTGCCATTAAAAGTTCATAAAGATTCAATTCTCTAACAAAATACTTGATTGGTTTCATTGTTATATTTTTAGTAGTAGATGAATATTCACCTTTATTGTGTGTCTAAATATGTGGTGATATTGAACTAATATCTAGTAACAAACAAAAGTTTAAGAACAACCTATTTATTTAATTTTTATCTATTTCAATAAATCCAAAATTTCTTCATATTTTCAATAACTACTTGAATTTCTATTATCACATAATCAATATTTAGATTTTATTATCATCACATAATTAATATATAGATTTATCTGTCTTCACTGCTTTGGCTACCGTATTTCCTACATGTTTATAAAAATTCATAAACTTACATTTTTTTTATTTATTTGAAGGAATATTCATGTGGGAATGCACACAAAACTTAAACCTAAAAACATTAATTAATTGTTTAAAAATTTTGTAAACAACATTAAGGTAAGTTAATTTTTTTTCTCTGTTAATAGACATGTGGTTTTAATTTCAGTCTGGACTTACACCACTCCATGTTGCATCCTTTATGGGTTGTATGAATATAGTAATTCATCTAATACAAAATGGAGCCAATCCAGATGTGCCTACTGTCAGGGGGGAGACTCCATTGCATTTAGCTGCTCGTGCCAATCAGACTGATATCATTCGAATCCTCTTAAGGAATGGTGCAAGTGTAGATGCCAGAGCAAGGGTATGTTTGTCTCTATCTTAAATTTTGAATTTACTTTTAAATATAATTTCTTGATCAAATCCCTTGCATTTGAATATTTTTGTTCGTATCTATATTTAATTAAATATATTTCTTGTAACTTCAATTATAAAGAATCGTGTGTTTCCTTTTGTGTGTTTTGGATGACACTTCCTACAGTATAACTCATGGCATGATGTGGGCTGATATTTGTTGCAAAACCCCTTTTCAAAACTAGTTTGTTACAATTTTTTTTAATTTCACATGGCAGATTTCAGAACAGTTTGCAAAAAAGATAGAACAAAATCTACAATAAATATGAAAACAAAGTATTAAACATGGCCATGCAAGATGGTAAAAATATGACGCTTCTTGTAGTAATCATCTTCGGCAGATGCATGATTATATAGCAGGACGATGGAGAGGATTCATTGTCTACCTGAGCCCCTAAAATTTACAATGTTTAAAGACAATGCAGGTGTTTTGCAAGGCAATTATGTCTAGTTAGTAGTTGGAATTCAGCCACATTTTTTGCAAGTCCATTATCTCTATACCAGAGAACCTTGGTTTGGAAGAGTTTCCATCGAGTAATTCTTTGGAGAAACACTCTAAGATATTGATGATTGCCAGTTTTACAATCTGGGAAGGGAATTGAGCAATTTATGTTTGAAGAATACCTGTTTCATTTCAGCCAGTTAATCGGGAACTATTACTTCCAGTTGTTCCACAGTGGCATGGTATCTACTGGAAAATTTTCTGATTTTTTAACAATTGTATTTGTTAAAATTAATTTAATTAATTTTAAAATCTGAAATGGTGTTCTTCAGGAGTTATTCTACAATACAATTGGTAGTATTTTCATCATTTGAGTTTCATATTACAAAAAGTTTACTTATCTTCTGTAAGTTTATTTAGATTTCTTTATCCTATGTGTTTATCTATTTGCTGAATTGAATGTATCTTCCACATTTCTCCTGTTGAAATTCTTGTTTTTGTTGTAATCCCTTTCTTCTAGAGGTCTAGTAGACCTATTATTCTTCTATAGTCTGAATTGGCACACATGGGCTTTATTTGTTAGCTGTGGATACCATTTCCTGCTGGTTTATTTGATCATGAAATAGATTATTTACTGGCTAAGAAGGCTTGAGAATAGATCAGCCCAGTAAATACTGATATTGCCACAGAAGTTTACCCCCAATACAAATCAAACATGGTCTGCTCCTCCACTTCTTGGCATCCTGCAAAGTACCAAAGACTGTTGCATTTTAAAGGTTCAAGACTGTGCCAGACTACTCTGACAAGACTTGGATTAGACAAGAGATACGATTTCTTGTTGGAGGAATTTAGAATTTTCCTGCTTTTGTTCTTTCTCAGAAACTTCTTTCCATTTTTGTTATTGTATCAGTCTCTGGGATGACCCCTGAATTGCACTGACTTTCGGATTTTGTCTATGTTTTCC
This sequence comes from Metellina segmentata, assembly GCA_947359465.1. Taxonomy (NCBI): domain Eukaryota; kingdom Metazoa; phylum Arthropoda; class Arachnida; order Araneae; family Tetragnathidae; genus Metellina; species Metellina segmentata. The sequence continues at coordinate 49,145,879 of OX375882.1, read as the reverse complement.
CTTGACCAAGGGGATTAGTAACAATTTATATGTAGACCTTTGATTTTGCCTTTTAGGACATGACTAAAGGTAAAATTCTATATTGTAACCCACTGGTTTTTACATGCTTATTGATCATTTAGATATGAATGTAGAGCCCTAATTGGGTTTTAAAAGAGAAAATCAACATTTTACAGGTTCAACTCTGGAACAAAGATTATTGAGTTTTTATTCTATAATATAACTTTTTAATAGTTCTAATGATGGGACCCATTTATTCTCAGGAGGAACAAACACCATTGCACATTGCTGCAAGACTTGGAAATGTAGATATAGTTAGTTTACTACTGCAACATGGTGCTGCTGTAGATGCCACAACTAAAGACATGTACACAGCACTCCATATAGCAGCTAAAGAGGATCAAGAAGAAGTAGCATCACATCTTCTAGATCATGGAGCCACACTCACTTCAACAACAAAGGTATTATTTTCATTTTATAATATGGTTGATTTTAAGTTTGAATATTTCTTTCGTTTAGCCCTTCTTTGTTTAAAAGTTTTATTACCTCCTTTGCTCAAAACTTACTTGATAGTTAAAGATTCAGGTATGCAAATGCCGTTGAAGCTCAATTATTCTAGCTCCTGTCCCTGTTAAAGGTGAATTTTCAGGGTTATTTTAAGCTTCAAAAAATAATCTTGCTCAAGTGTGAAAACATTGTTTATTTGGCGAGCTGTTTGTTGCCTGGTTTAGGGTTTGACTCAAGATACAAAAATTAATAAACTGCACCAATTGCCGAAATAAAATTCAATAAAAATAGATAGCCAACCAGATGATGATTAAAAGCATGATAAAACAAAGTAAACAGGCAAATAAATTAAACACTTCAAAATCATAAAAATAAGGATATATATAATAAAAACATCTTATCAGCATGAAAAACTAAAATGTAGTTTAAAATGCATTGATGTTAAAGATAAAAGGATTCAGTTTGCATGTAAAAGTGGTGTGAAACAGATGAGATATTAAGGAGTTTTTCGAGACTTCAAAGGGTACGTAATTCAATTCCAGATTCATTGTAGTGATGCAAATCTGAGAATAGATCATTCATAATCTTTGCTTTATAAATCTTTCAGTAACAGTAATAGTGACATGTACATTATTTATTTATGTTTTATTTGTTCTGTATTTTGTATAGGCTGTTTTGTGTTACTGTCCATATTATCTGTGTTTCTGATTATCTGAGGTAGCCTTGGTTCATGTTACCTCAAATAATCAATGCTCTACCCTATTCCGAAGCTCAATTATTTTAGAATTTAAGAATTGTATGTAGAATTTTAGTACAGAGATAACGCAGAGTTTTACTCGGCTAAATAGGTTTATTTAAATATTTAATAAATACATCACAGGCAACTAGACAAGCAGTAAGCACATGCTTCAGAAGGTAAACAAGTAGTCTAGTGTTGCCACTCCAGATTAACTAACTTGAATAATTATATCTCAACACACTCCCTTAATTATCAAAGTTTTCATAAACATAAAATACAACATAGCAAAGACTAAAAAATTAATCACAATTTTACACATTTAGAAATACTAAATTATTATACTTCAGCAATCAAGTTATATTACTAATTCAGATTTAAATTTCTGAAATTTAATAGATCCCAAAGCTTTAGTGAAAATATCTGCAATTTGTATGTCAGTAGGACAATACTTTATGTTAATTAAACCTTCATCTACCTTTTCTTTTATGAAATGGTACCTAACATCTATGTGTTTACTACGTTTATTAAATACCCCATTTTTAATTAAACTTATAGCACTTTGGTTATCAATATTTAAAGTAACAGAAATTTTTTCATTCGTGAGTTCTTCAATTAAACTTTTAAGATACACAAGTTCTCTACAACATTCTGCTGATATATATTCAGCATCTGTGCTTGAGGTAGCTACAATGGACTGTCTTCTAGAACACCAACTTATTGGTCCACCACAAAAATAGATCACATATCCAGTAGTACTTTTACGTGTTTCACTATCTCCGGCATAGTCAGAGTCACAATATGCAATAAGTTCTTTATCACTGCTCTCTTTTGAGTAGCTTATTCCTGAATTTATGCTTCCCTTTAGATATCTTAGAGTTCTCTTTAGATTCACAACATCTTCATTAGATGGATTTTCAACATGACGACTGTTAGAATTCACTGCAAAAGCCAAATCTGGTCTAGTTCTCCACGATAAATATAAAAGACTTCCCAAAGCTTCTCGAAAAGGGAAAGCAATTTCTTCATGTTTTTCAGTATCATCAGCTGAAGTCTTCAATATGGGTGTGTTCATTGGTTTTGCATCTTGCATTTTATATTTTTGTAGCACTTGGCCCGCATACGCTTCCTGGTGAATTTTCAGTGCTTCATAATTTAATTCTATACTAATTCCCAAAAATGAATCTGGTTTATCATATGATGTCATTTCAAACTCTTTTTGAAGGATTTCCAAGTATTCAACTAGTTTGGATCTATCTGGCCCAATTAGAATTCCATCGTCTACATAAAAAGCCAATATTGTGTCAGTTCCCACAAAAATACATTGTTCAGATTTAATTTGACGAAAATTTTTACTTTTCAAAAAGTCAGTTAGCCTTTTATTCCACCTTAAAGGAGCTTGTTTCAAACCATATAATGATTTTTGTAACTTACATATTTTAGACTGATCACTGTAACCCACTGGCATTTTCATGAATATTTCCTCATCCAGTTTTCCATACAGAAATGCTGTCTTGATGTCAAATTGCATAATATGATATCCTCTATTTGCTGCCAATCCAAATAAAATTCGCAGGGATGTTATGTTCACAACAGGACTAAAAGTCTTCATAATCTATTCCATAATTTTGTTCACATCCTCTGACCACTAATCTTGCTTTATACGTGTCATCATCTTTAATTTTAAATACCCATCTATTACTTAGAATCTTTTTATTTCCAGCACTACTTCTATCCACAATTTTCCAAGTTTCATTTTTTTCTAGAGATTTCTTTTCATTTTCTATAGCTTTCTTCCAATTTTCTTTATCAGGGCTATTTACTGCTTCTTCATATGTAAGTAAGACATAATCAGTGAGATGAGTGGGTGGTTTCTTTATTCTTTTGCCTCGTCCAAGTTCCTCTTCATTTTCTTCATCTGTCTGAACCAATTCTTCGGAATCTTCCATACTTTCTTCTACATCAATTGGAAGAGACAAAATATTTCTTTCTTCAGTTCTTGGAACAAGAAATACCACATCTCTTGAAATTTCTATTCTTCTTTTCTCTTCATCCCACAGCCGATAGCCATTGTGAGTATATCCAACAAAAATAAGTTTATTACTTCTACAGTCCAACTTTTTTAGGTGACCAAGTTTCTTTGCATAAGCCACACTTCCAAATATTTGCAATCTGGACAAATCAGGCTTATTTTGGTACCACATTTCAGCAGGTGTTACCTCAGTAGCTTCTGTTGGACTGCGGTTTATTAGATATGATGCAGTTCTTAATGCTTCACCCCACATTAATTTCTTAAGGCCAGAATCAAAAATCAATGCCCGAGTTTTCTCAAGCAAGGTTCGATTCAAGCGTTCAGCTTTTCCATTTAATTGTGGTGTATGTGGAGTTGTGTAATCTAACTTGATACCCTTTGACTTGCACCAACTTCTCATTTCATTTGAAGTATATTCGCCTCCATTATCACAACGTATTTTAGCTACACGAAGTGACCATTTTGCTTCAGCTTCTTCTGTATACTCTTTTAGGACATTGAGAGCTTCATATTTGTTTTTAATCAAAAATACCATAACAAAATGTGTATAATCATCTAAGCAAGTCAAAAAATATCTATTTCTGTCCCATGTTTCAACTTCTATAGGCCCACATATATCTGTATGTATTATTTGCAATGGTCTTGTAGCTCTAGTTCTTTCTGTTTTAAAAGGAAGTCTGACTTGTTTAGCTTTTAGGCATACTTCACAAGAATTAGACATACCTTTTATTTCTTTTTCTGACAGCTTCATGCCTTTTGAATGCTTCAAAAGAAGTTTCATGTTATTTTCACACAAATGTCCAAGTTTACGATGCCATGTGTCTGCATAATTTTTACTCTCTGTCAACAATGCTTCATTTTGTTTATTCAGATCAATTTCATAGAGTCCTATTTCATTTTTATACCCTTTCAACACAATTTCACCTTGTTTGGAAATTTCAACTCTATCTTCAACAAATTTCACTTCTCCTTTGTTTTTAGTAATAGCATTTACAGACAGTAAATTTTTAGACAGTTCAGGAACATATAACACTTGATTTAATATGCAACCCTCTGCTTTGATACTTCCAACACTTTTCGCTTCCATCACTTCTGAATTCTTGGCAAGACCGATTTCAGTCGAGATTTTTAATCGATCTTCCAATAGTGTTTCAGAATTAACCATGTGACTTGAAGATCCCGAGTCCACAACCCATTTGTTTGTAGAACTTCCATTAGGAGCAAGAAAGGAAACTTGTTTTCTTCCATTGGCATTATTTCTAAAAAAACAGTCTTTTTCAATATGATTAGTTTTCCTACAAATGCTGCAATGGAGTTGATTTCTCTGGTTCCTGCAATCTTTGGCAAAATGCGAAGAACTGTTACATTTAAAACATTTTCTTTCTTTACCATATTTTTCTTGTATCTTAATTTTAGGACAGGATCTGGCAAGGTGATCTCCGCTGTTGCATTTGAAGCATTTTTTTTCATGGACTTTAAATGCAACACTCTCTTGCACTTCTGGAATTTTACTTGAGTTTTCTTCATTTAATAACCGAGCTGTTAGGTATTCTAAGGTCTTGTCTTCTTTGTTTGTGGAATCCCGTGCACTTCGGAAGTGTTCATACTTTTCTGGAAGAGTTGATAGAATCTTCGATACAATCATTTCGTCATCTATGTTCTTGTCAAGTGTTTTTAAACGGAATGCAATGTTTTCTAACTTACTGATATGGGTGGCAAGATCCGATTCAGAATCCATATTGTAGTTGAAGAATTCTTGCAACAGATTACACTTTTGCTGCTCAGAATCCCGTTTATATATTGAACAAAGTTTTTTGTACATCTCGCAACTGTTTTCGCAATTTAAAATATGCATCATCACCTTTTTATCGATACTTGTCACAATAATTCTTTGTGCTTGCGCATCTCTTTTCACCCACGAACGAAATGCTGCATCAGCTAAGCCTTCTTTTGATTCCGTTCCGCTTACGATGTCAAATAAAGAATGGGATTTAAAAAGTATAGTCACTTGAAACTTCCACACTGGAAAATCACTTTTGTTTTTCAGTTTATCAATACTGCTCAAGTCTTCCGATACGTTAGCCATTTTTAGTTGTTTTTAGCGTTGCCTGGAACTTTTTACTTCTATTTCATTTAGCCACCAAACGATAATCTGGGCCCATGACCTGTAGAATTTTAGTACAGAGATAATGCAGAGTTTTACTCGGCTAAATAGGTTTATTTAAATATTTAATAAATACATCACAGGCAACTAGACAAGCAGTAAGCACATGCTTCAGAAGGTAAACAAGTAGTCTAGTGTTGCCACTCCAGATTAACTAACTTGAATAATTATATCTCAACATTGTAAACTTGTAATTATGTAAATAGGTTTCCTTTTGGAATGTTTGAAATAAAAGACCTGCTATCACTAACTGTACACCCGTCAAAAAAAAACTACTCCCCCATTTGCAATTGCACAATTTACATCACAAAACAAAACAGAAGGTAGAAATCGATAGGGATTAATGTTTTATACAAATATCAATACTTAAAATTTGTCTAAAGGGCTGTCTTCATATTAAATTAGGTGCTTGCCCCGATAATTTCAATACGAACCCCATCTTTTATCAAAAATTTGGATTCTACACACAATTTCAGGCGGATTTGATGAAAAAATTATGTAAACGGCGAAATATTGACCAAGAAAATTCATAGAAACCATTGAGGGAGCATGTAAATGTTCAGAGTTAAATCACATTATAAATATTAATAAAGACATGTAGTGGCCTATCGCAGTCAACGACCTGTTGCAGGCGCCTTGGTATGGAGTCCATTAAGATGGTGACTAAGTCAGAATCCTTTCTGATTGAATCCCAGGATTTGTTGGCAGAAATATCTGTTTTCACTTTGTGAACAATCCCCAATAACTATAATAATCATCGAATTTTGCAAACAGTCTTGCTGTGCTACTAATTATGCACATAATGAGCTGAAATTTGGAATTTCAATGTTTCAGTAACAGTTGAATCATATGGTGTTAAAATTTTCCCATGTTTCTATTCATAATTTTTATGAATATTTATTTCATAATTAATAAAAAAAATAGTAAATTTAGTTTGATAATTAAAGTGTTTATAGATTGTGTTTGGGTTTTGGGGTAGCAAAGGATAAAAACACAATTTCCAAAAAAAAAAATTAAAGTTTGTAGCAAATATAACCAAAAAAAAAAAAAAAACGTGACACACCAATTTAACATTAGATCTAATTTTCAAACACTTATAAATCGGTGAAAAATCCAATAAAATTGATGAACTTTTTATTTCCACCTGAAATTGTGTGTAGAATTCAAATTTGTGATAAAAGATGGGGTTTGTATTGAAATTATCGGAGAAAGCACTCAATTTAATATGAAGACAGCCCCTCAGACAAATTTTAAATATTGATATTTGTAGAAAACATTCATCCCCATCAATTCCTTACCTTCCGTTTTGTTCTGCGATGTAAATTGTGGAATTGCCATTGAGTGAGTCGTTATTTTTACGGGTGTACATTTGAACTATTATTTTGCAGTATATTAAGTACTTACAAATCCCTTATATTTTGTTGAAATAACAGTTTGCATTTGAAATCGTTATGAATAAAATATTCCTGAATTTTAGATCCTATGAGAATGTATTAAAAATAGAATATAATCATTCTTTTGTGTATAGTACATATAAATTGATACTTTCTTTTTTCGTCATCAGAAGGGCTTCACACCTCTTCATTTAGCTGCTAAATATGGAAATATCAAAGTTGCTCGTTTGTTAATTCAGAAAAGTGCTCCAGTAGATGCACAAGGAAAGGCAAGTATAAGAGTTTTCACGAACAAGTGAAAAGTGATTCAATTTAATCTTTGTGTTTAGAGGTTTCCTATCTCAATTGGGTTGCCATTGATCAAGTTTAACTCGAGGTAAAAAAGTTTAAAATGACCAGTTTAATCTTATCTCTAAATGTTAAAATGGTCAAATTTTTAGGAAAATTTTCTGAGAATTTTTTATGTGTATTGATTTGAATTGTTTATACAGGTTATGAAGACACTTTTAAACACTTTAACTCTTAAGATTTTTTTAAACTTAAAATTTGAAGTTTTAATGTTTTTTTTTTTTTTTTTTTTTTTTTTTGAAAAATGGCCAATTTTGTATCCTTTTAAACAATCAAAAGGAGTTTTTCCGAGCAGATAGAAATCCATTCTCTGCCAAGTCGTTGAATATCATTTTCAGGCCATGTGTACCAAAAAGAATATTTGCTAGAGAATTTAAATGCAAAAATTATGTATTTCTTATTTAGTTGGAAGCTTTAACATATGTAGTTTTACCTAGGAAACTATAATAGTACAATATAACAAACAAATAAATCTTATATTAAAAACTAGCTGAATCGCTGCTCAGGTTTCAAGTATGACCACAACATTTCCCTGTGTTAACTCAAATGCACAAACCCTGTAGAACGTTGTTTCCTTGTCCATGTTGATTTATTGCAGAAAAACAAACTTTAGATTTTGAAATTGGGACTTCAATGGGCAATTTTTGGACTACCTCTGTGCCAATTTTCATGGCTACAGATTGGTCTGAAGACAGGAAAGAAATAGCCTATGTTTCCTGCACTGTTTTAAAGTATGTGTACAAAATTTGGTGTGAATTGGTCAAATGGTGTAGATTTGTTATTCAGAGTATATACACCCACACATACTTTGCAATGAATTGTCTTGCGAGGCAGTCATTGCTACTGGCCACGACTGCCTTGCAAGACATTTATATCGCATAGGAATCCTTGACGATCCATGCTGCAAGTTCTGCAACCTACAAAAACTCATGGACTATACACACCTGCAACACTGTCCTGCGCTCTCCGCTACAACCTTGTGGGAACGATACTGGAAAGCGAGGGACCAAATGAATCCATAGACTTTTTTCTGTTGCCTTTTTTTTACATTGCTTTTGTTCTGTTTTTTGTCTTTACCCACCATTGGAAATAAAAAATATATCTTTTTTTTTTTTTTTTTAAGTTGCCCCCGCAGGATTGAAAACTTACTTTAGTTGCTCGATTCTTGACGGTTTCCCGAGAAAGTACACATCAGAAAATTACAAAATTACATGGTTTGTTCAATATTGTGCAGGAAACAAATTGAATAAGATTTTTTTCCGATGCGACTATTGGTTTAGGGTTTATTTTAAGTGTCAAAGTTGAAGGAGCGAAATTTTTAACACAAGTGAGCAAAACACGTCCTATTTTTAGTCTTCTGCCGTGATTTTTTTAAAGTACCTCTAAATGTTAATTATTGCACAACACCCAGTTTATTTTTTTAATTTCAATTTGTTTCCTAATAATATTTTTTTTGAATTCGTGAAATTTTTTTTTTTAACTGACATTTATATCTTATTACAATTTTTTTAAATTTGAAAGCATCGCAGGGAACCTTAGAATGTCCTTTCTTACGGTACAATTATTATTTTAATTGGCTACTAAATAAATTCAATGCGATCAAAAGTTGGTCATACAAATTTGCCAATTAAGTACAGATCAGGAAATTAGGATTATACGGATTATTAAGATAGTTTCGCCGTCACAGGAGATTGACTCTGTGAAAGGAGTGTTGGTTTGTGAACCAATCCTTGGGGGTTGTCAAGCAGGGGGCAGAGCACCCTAGTAGATGTATGATTTTGTATATCACTTAGCCTGAAAATGATATATTCGTCAAGGAATGTGCTAAGAAGGTTAGTTCAAGGAGAGAACCTTTGTTTTTTACAAATCTAAAGATATAAAATTATTGCTTATAACTGCAAGAAATATAAGTTATATATTTGTTTTAGAATGGTGTTACTCCTCTTCATGTTGCTGCGCACTACGATCATGTGAATGTTGCACTACTACTCTTAGATAAAGGAGCTTCTCCTCATGCAATGGCAAAGAATGGTTATACACCTTTACATATTGCTTCAAAGAAGAACCAAATGGATATTGCTAGTACTCTTCTAGAATATGGAGCCAAAACAAATTCTGAATCTAAGGTATTTATTTAAGTACAATCAGAATACTTTATAGTATGAATTTGTATCCGTCTCTAATATCTTATTAACAATTAATTCTGTTGATTTTTAGAATTGATCAGTGCTATAATTAATTGGATCAACTACTGTTCTATGACTTATCAATGTGTAAATTCGGGTATAGGTGGTGTCTAAAGATCATTAATTTATGATATAAAACCTGTGATCATTGAATTAGTTTCTTGTGTTTATTTGTGACATTATTTTAATATTTGTTCAATTTTATATGAAATAGTGTTCAAATTTTGAATTCATTTAATCACAATAGTGTCATTCGAATATATTTATATTAATTTATATGAGAGTTCAAAATTTAGTATTTGTTTAACAGATGTGTTAATAACTTGTTTTTTAGAAGGCAGTCGTGATATACGAGAAATACTTCCAAAGTTTTAGAAATGGTGTTATAAATTTTTGTTTTGTTAATTTTTGTCTATTGCCTTCTAATTTTTAAGTATAATTTATGTTTAAAAATGTATACTAGTGTTCCAGTAGGAAAATAGCATTTGGGTCACCTGAAACTTTTTGAGTATTTTTTATCCACTAGTTTACAACTCATTTAATTCTTGAAATTTCAGCATGTAGAGTTTTTTCCCCAGTTCTGGAAACATGATAGTTACTGGGTACCTCTTTTCCTCGTACCACCTCTAAACACTCTTATTCCATGGAAAGAAAATAATGACTGGAAAATTCAGCATTTGCCCTGGTTGCAAAATTAATACTTATTATTATACTAGCAAAATACCCGACCTTACTCGGTTTGAATTGGTTTACTCTAGATTGAAGAGATAATCAAAATATATAATGACTTACGTTTTTTGTAGAATAAAAATTTATTTTAACACCTTTCGCCATCTTTATATTTTCTACAACTTACTTTGGACACAAATCCTACACATGCATATCCATTCATGTTATACATTTCACATACATCGCACAATTGCTGTATGACAAAGCTACTATATGACGAAAGGTGATACTAAGGTTACTACTATAAAAGATGATTTATAGGAAGATTTGGAATTCCCTTTCTTAAGTTCTTTTCATATTCAACTCAATTAATTAAAATTACGATTTACGGCGAGTGCTCTCGCACTCATAGTCAACAAAACAATATGTGGCACTCTTGCCTCCGGTATGCGACATTGTGAAATTTTGCAATCTTCTACTGTCATTATTACAACGAATTTTTTAATGTTGGAAAAAGTTCCAGTTTGGATTAATAAACATTATTATTCTTTCAATAACGGCATTCTTTAAATAACGGCATTATTCTTTAAATAACGGCATTATTCTTCAAATAACGGCATTATTCTTTCAATAATGGCATAACTACACTTAAAATTTACTGAAAATTTATACTGACTTACCTAACATTTTTAAGTCTAATACTTTGTGGTGCTGTTGCGTGTGATGAGAAGGAAAACACATTTATTAAAATAATAAATATTTAAAACAGGAAACAGCGAAGTAAAACAAAATAAAAGATGTCGCAAAAAATTGTTCTAAAGATATTAATTTATGATTCAATTTTATCTCTTGATCTCGCACAGTTGCCACAACTTACAACTAAAAGTGTACAAAATTTAGAAATGTGAAATTAATTCAGAGCGAAAGAATCAGAAAAATATCTCTGCTCGCGCGATCTTGTTCATTCTCGTTTCGTTGAAAAATATCGTCTGTCCCAAATATTCGGAAATCGTTTTCATTGCGCAAAGAATAAAAATAAGACTCGAAATAAAGTATCAGAGCTAAAATTTCACCATAAAAATTTTTTTTTGAAAAATAATTGGTTTTCAGCATTACTGGTAAAGCAAATAAAAGTAATCGTAATACTCAAACTACATTCCAATTTTTCGAAAACTATCAAATTGTGGATGATTTAAGTATACTTACTCAGGTGTTTTAGCATGAAACTCTTCTAAATATAACAATAAAAAAATGTTTAATATTGCATTCACTAAACTAAAATTAATGTATTAAATAAAATACATTGTTATCAAATATCTCGAATACAATTCATGTGATGTCTACACAAACACACAAACACAAAATCGAGCATAGAACAGAAAGACGGACAGACAAACTTTCGCAACCAATGCCACTCACTAAATGAAGATAAGTACTCACTGTATGCAAATTTCCATGAAAATATCTTAAACCGCGTGGACGTGTATAGGGCACAACATACAGACAGACAGACACCAAACGAGAAAAGGGCGGATTCGGCATCAGAAGGGTCCAAAACGGATAGAAAACTTGAAATGGGTCGAAAATATTGAATGTACAAACAAACACTCCATTCTTATTTATATAGATTAACTCTGTATTCACCAAATAAATAAATCATACTGATCGATATTGACTAACATCGTTGCGAGTCCAGACAACTGTACCCGGAATCATTAGTCATTTGCCCTGCATTATTCACTGGAATCACTATTCCCTGAACTTTGGAAACATCCCTCATACATTTGAATTACAGTGTAAATAAAAAAACACCATTTTAAAATTTAGTTAAAATAAATATTATAACACATCCATAAATTTGTTATTTTGCTAAGAGATAAGAATGTAATATTTTACCATTCCTTCAGTTCAAAACATTAAGGTTTAACTTCAAGGATTCATTCTGTTTGTTCATATACATTAGTATATAATCTTATGTAACCAATTATAGAGGTTAAGAATGCTATTATTTTTTGCAGGCAGGATTTACACCACTTCACCTATCATCACAAGAAGGTCATGCTGAAATGTCATCCCTTCTAATTGATCACAAAGCTGATGTCAATCACAAAGCAAATGTAACTATACTTAGTGTAATTTCTTTAAAGATGTGTTACTTTTACTGATTTTCCTGTTATGTTATTAGAATTGTATGGTTAATGTCACAGCTAATTTATTTTCCCTCTTTAACCCTCTAGATATTAAGTTTTAAATGTTTTGTACTAGTCATTAAAAATGACTACTTTATAGATACAAAATGCATGGTTTCATAGCTAATAAAAAATCATTTCTATATTATATGGATCAAACAAATCAATCAAAAGGTTATGTGGCTAAAATGTTAAGCAAGCAGAATCTTTGAAATTAATATTTGTCTCTTGGGAAGAATTCGAAGTCTTTTGTTTTGTAATACAAATTTTCACTTGCTTTCCAATTTATTGTATAAAGTAAATTTTGTGGTTTCTAAAAATCTATATTTTAAGTTATATGAATTCGTACGTCATTTCAGAATGGTCTTACCCCTCTACATCTCTGTGCTCAAGATGATCGAGTGAATGTCGCTAACATCCTTGTCAGGAATGGAGCTGAAGTTGGACCCCAGACTAAGGCTGGTTATACACCTTTGCATGTAGCATCACATTTTGGGCAAATAAATATGGTTAAATTTTTACTTCAAAATGAAGCTAATGTACACACTACCACCACTGTAAGCTTTATTTTTTATTATTTATTTTTTATTTCTTTTGCACTATTAAATTAAAATTGTTTTTAACTTTAAATTTATATTTCAGCATGGTTACACTTCTCTTCACCAAGCTGCTCAACAAGGCCATACTCTTGTTGTAAACTACCTTCTTGAAAACCAGGCCTCTCCTAATGTCACTACTACGGTAATGTAAAGTGTTGTCTATTTAATATTTGTTCGGAAATATTTATTGTTTTAATGCAATGCACATAAATTACAGGTTTTATAGTTCAGTTTACCCCTGGAGCAGTAACAAAACCTTAAGGAGGCCTGATTTTTCATTTAGTTTTTTTTAAGAGCCCATAAAAAGCCTCTATTTTCTGGTAATATCTAAAAAGTTTGTAAAGCCTTGGGTCTTAGACCACATTTTATTTGAGTTGCATTCTGAAATCAAACGCATGTCAATTTAAATATTTCTGTTGACTAAAAATTGATAGTTTTAAAACCACTTTCTTGGACTCAAGCTTAGCATTTGTAAATGTTTCTTCACATATGCCTTTGTGGGTAATTATTGTGGTCTAAGTGAATGTAGCTTTAAAATAATTTTGAATAACATCAAAAAGGCCTTATTCATTATTATTTTTATTTGCAATTAGTTGTCAACTCTTCATACATATTTATCCATTTTTGCTGTTAATTAAACAGTTATTGTCAAAAGTTCAGGAAAGTAAGCAAAAATCATTACTCCGTTAAACTATATCTGCCAACATTTGCCTTGCACCATTTTCACTGTGGCTCACTCGTAAATAGTTTCTTATTGTTACTAAAAAGACTGAGGTTTAAAAAAAAAAAAAAAAAAACTTAAATCAATTTGTTAAATACATTGTTTGTAGGATTCTAGAAACTGAGATTCATTGTTGAATTTAAGCTTCAATATCTTAACAAATATTTACATAAATATTCTTATGTTAAAATTTTTATTACATATCTACTATTATTAAAGGAAGGTCTGTGCATGCGGTGTCCAGACGAATCTATAGGACTTACAGTATTGAAATTTGGCACACAGGTAGACCTAATTTTGTGGGGAGCCTGAATTTTAAAATTTAATCTAGAACATTTTTTAATTTATCGGCATTTGTTTATTATTTGTTTTTATTTCGTTTTCTGAGCACAAACAAACAAAACAACTAAAAAATTTTGACTGGCATTTACTTCTTTTTTATACTTTATACAAGTTTCTGCCTTTGCAATCATTAAAGATAGAGTGAAAATTTGAACGGATTTGAAATCTGGGAAATTTTACACCAGATAAATACCTCAGATAGTTCGAATTTTATGGACACAAAAAGAAATGTCATGGACAATGCTGTGCTTATCTGCTAGTTGCGTATATGTTAGATTAATTTTTCTTGTTATTTTAATATTATATAAAAGAGCACGCATATAGTTGTGCTTTTAAATATTGATATTAAAATTATAACCTTTGTCACTGGTTACTTTTATTAATAAATAGTTCCATTTAGAATATTTTAAAAAATAATATTTTTCCAGGTTTACATTTTTTTAGATCAATAAATCATTTTAGCAGATACATTTTTTGGAATATTGAATAGGAATGTTTTGATTTGAGAAAGCTTAAATTTTTAAACTGTTTTGAACTTATACTATTTTGTGGATAGTCATAACTAAGTATTTTTTTTAACACTTTAGCAAGGGCAAACACCATTATCAATAGCTCAACGCTTAGGCTACATATCAGTTGTGGAAACACTAAAAGTAGTTACTGAAACTACCGTGACTACAACAACAACCACAGTTACTGAAGAAAAGTATAAAGTAGTTGCTCCTGAAACTATGCAAGAGACATTTATGACTGATTCTGAAGATGAAGGAGGTACAATTTTATTTGTGAAAAACATTTAATATGTAATTTTAGTGCAGCAATGTATAATTATTATGCATTGTATTTAGTATTTATGTGTTTAAAATCTGCATCTGAAATAGAAATTAAGTTTATTTTGTATTTTCATGTTTCTTTATTTGTGCATTGTTTATTTTGTCTGAATATTATGCTGTTGGGTCGATGTATTATGTGTTTTAGGTAGTTATTTTCATGAAAAATATTATATCTTTAATGTTTGTTTTTACTGCAATGTTGCAAACCGCTGTGCAAATTTCGCAACTGCTCGCATTTGTTAGTGATTCTGTTCATACGCTAGCAATTATTTTTGCAAGCTGCTGCTTTAGAATTCATCAATGCTTAAGGGAGTCTGGTACATTTGTCACAAAAATAAGAATTTAATGTTTATTCTGTTTAGTTAACTTTGTTTTTAAAATTCTACCTATATTTGTTTTGGAAGATATCTTGTTTAAATTCATTGACAAACTGAACCCTACAAAATGTAATTTACATATGGCATCCTTAAACAATTGTTAGATCATCAGAGCACAAATTATACTGATGGGACTTTTATAAGCTTGTAAATAATTGTATTCGTTATGGAATATGTAATCTTTACTCATAAATTACTTTAATACTCCTCTAATTTTTATGTTTTTAAGCAATCATGAGGGAATATTAAAAATTGGGTTTTAATTCATGAAGACAAATAGTATGTCAAAGTAATTACTCTGAGTGTCAAATTAGGTGAGGTAACAGAATAAGTATATGTGTGTGCATTAGTAAATTGAATGAACTTGAACACAGGTGCTGACTTTGACGAAGCTGCAATATTTGGAAAACCCACTCATGCAACTCATGTGTATCTCCCTTATGTAGAAGGGCAAAACTTTCAAATGAGTAAGTTATGTTAAAAAATTTACTGTAAAGTAATCATAGTTTTGGACAATAAGCATGTGTTTAAGAAATTTAAAATTTGTTTGACTTGGGATGATTTTCAAAACTTCATTTCAATTAACATTACTAATAGCAAGTAGGTACTTGGTGAACTGAGAAATGAATACCTATGGAAGGTTGCGTGGAATTGTCAAATAAAATTAAAAACGATATTTCTTTCTTTTTAATGGTGAGAAAAATTACTCTTCCTTTTAACTTTACTTAAATTTGATAGTTCAGATAAATTAATCCATCACAGCCTAAGTAGGATGTTTGTTTTGAGATACTTTGTCTAAAAAAAAAATTAGTAATACATAGTCTTTAATGCAAAAATGTTTTAGAAACATCTCATTTAAATAAACTACCCAAAATTGTTTCGAACAAGTACTTCAACACTTCTAGTTTCCATAAATAGCACTGCTTGCTGCAGTATTTTTATTATATTATTAGCTTACTTTAAATTTGTTTTGCAAACTTAGTTTCTATTTGCATGCTGTTTACTGCTTTATTCCTCTTTTTTATGAATTTAGTATAGTTGCATAACTTGAAATAAACTTTACAACTTAGTTCTGTATATACTCATACTAGACTAATTTTCCTTAATTCGATTGGTTATGAATTTTTAACTATTTCTACTAAAATTTTTGCGTCTTAGTACTTAAAGGAATCGATAGATACACATTTGAGCGATTTGCCAAGATTCTTTTCTATCAAAATGCAAATATTTTGTTTTTTGAATGAATTTATGTAATTTATATACGTGTAGGTGAAGAAGCAATGTTGGGGGATCAGTCCTATGGATACCTTACTGCTGATGAGATGAAATCTTTAGGGGATGATTCATTGCCTATAGATGTTACAAAAGATGAAAAGCATCATGATCTGATGCATTCAGTGAAACAGTTTGGTGGTAAGGAACAATTATTTTGTGTTGAACCTTAATTCTCCGACTTTGGTAGGAAAAGAATAGACAATTTTTTCTATTCAGAAATATTTAATGTATTTAATTGCTAAGAATAAGTAATAAGTAAGCTGGTAATAAAAAACTATAATTTAACAAAAGAAGTATTGAATTGGTTGTAATTTATCATAATTTTATCAATATGGATTTAGGATGATTTAGGATTTGGAATTTTTGTAACCCCCTTGGCAGACCCAGGACAAATTGAACAGGGGTTAATATATAGTCTGTTTCCCCCAAGATTCTAAAGAAGGGAGATTGCCAAATTTAGTGTGGATTGACAAGCAGTGTAGATTTGTATCATCAACTCTGTTATAGATACAGATTTGAGGGGTCTAAAGGTAAAACCAAGGTAACATATATTCTTAAAGGGCTTTTTTCAGATCTTTCTGAAAAATTGGGAGCACCATTATGCATAGGAATAAAATATCTTCAAGGTTCTTACAACAGTCATATATTTTCATCATAAAATTGCTTCATTTGTTGAATAATTATTCATTTAAGTCCAATAATCAATCCAAATAATCTAAGTGTGTTGAATAATTTTGACTGGAACTGTAGGTACAGTAATTATTGACCATAAAAATTAAAGTACCCTAGTGTTTTTTGGTTTATGTAATTCCGATTTGCATATTTCATCCCTCCTAACTATAGATCTCCATTAAGAAACTATCTTTCTGAGCAATAGTTTTTCACAAAAAGGATGGTTGCACTAGGGAGGTTTTACTGTATTTAATTTTGGTCTATATTGTGTAGGTATTTAAAATATATTTTGAATGTTTTGGTGAACCAATGAATTGTTGTCAACTATACTTCACTTAAGTTTTGTTGCGTGTGATATTGTTTATTTTAATAACCACTAAATAAAATTTTACTTGTTTCTATAGCTCCTATGGTTGAAGAAGATAAACTATCGCCTCAACATGGTACTCCTGTTGAAAGTGGCTTTAGTGAGAAATTTTCCCCTGACAATATTGATCTAGGTCGAGTACCACCTATACATGCTGGGTATGACATGTTTTATGTAGTTTGTGACCTGGGATGAAATCATAAATCTCTGGTTTAATAGAAAAAGCTATGCTTAGTTTGGACGAATTTCACTCTTTATAAGTTTTTTATTGTTTTAAGTTTTCAGTTTCAGAAGTGCTATGTTTGAAATTTTTCAGCTGTGCGTTTTATATTTTCAAGTTAATTTTGTTGATCCCTCTTTTATAAATTGATGTAATGCATTTTTACTTCGCATCTTTACCACTTTGTAAATAGACAGTGATTGTAAAAATATTTTATATAAAATATATTTTCATCTGACCTGAAATCTGTTCTTCAAAAAGTTAAAAATTAATTGTTACATAATACAGGTCTGAAAAATAATTGTATTTTACACTGCAATTTCTTAAGTTAATTGTACTAATTGCTTGCAGTTAACAATTTAATTTAAAAGATCAAAGTAATTAGTGAGTATTCGAACTTTTTAGGTTTTATTATTGTTACTTTACTATAAACATGCACTATTTATTTTGTCAGTCACTTCTCTGGTAATGTTTGGTTCACTCTTTTGGTTCAAATTTGATCAAAATGTATTTTGATTTGAATGCCAATTATGTAATGTAGCTTTGAATCCCTTTTTTTTTTTTTGTTCAAAACATCTACTTGTTTCACTGTTTTTGTGTTTAAATATTTCAAATTGTTTCGTTGTAATTATATTGAACTTATATCTTTTGTTTTCTGTATTCAACTAATTGTTTTTGCAAATCATTGAATGTTTTAATTATTAATTTTTTCAGGCATTCCTTCCTTCCCTTGCATTTTGATTATAAATTTTATTTTTATGTAATTTTAGTAAGGTTTTAAAACTTTTTATATGTTAAATTTTTCATGGCATGTGCATTATCTAATTTCATTTCATATCTTAACTTTGATTTCATTTATTAATTATTTAGAAGATTTAGTTGGGCCGATGATTACTACTATTCCTCCCCCCCAAAAGGCATGTTACGAAGCAGGTTGGCTGATTTTATGATGTATTTTGATAATATTGAATGCATGTTTGACTTTCTGTATTTTGACAGCATCAAAAAATTAATTGAATTTTGAGTATTGTTTTACATTTGATTTTTTTTTATTGATTGTTTGCCATTATAATTTTTAATACAACTAAAACAAATTAACAAATATTTTAAATCAAAGATTTCTAAATATGGTAAATTTTATGTATTCTAAAATTAAATTTTTATTTCCTGCTTAAAATTTTTTCTGAAATATTAAAGTAATATTAGTCTGAAAAAATTACAAAACTTACATTACTTTTAAGTATAAACCCTCATGGCATGAATTTTTAAAGTTTATTTTACCTCAAATCCAAGCTTTTGATTAAATTTGAAGATAAAATTACGTTTGGGGCCTCTTTCCATGCGTTTGTAAATAATTGTTTGCTTTGTTCAGTGTGCATTTTAACTATTCTGTTCTTTATTAATATTTGTTTCAGTTTTTAGTTTTTCTCAATACTTTGCATTACATGTATTGCAGCGATATTGTAAACATTCTAACCACATCATTATTACAGTTCTCATGCATTAAAGGAATGTCACACTAAATTTACAAATTTTAAAGAATCATCATGAATGTAAATTCTTATTGCAGTTATAAGGGGTTTTAGATTCAAATGTTTTCTAGAAATATTTTGAACAATAGAAAGTATTTTTTATGTAGATTTGGATTACTACAGATTTTTTAAATAGTCTGCTTTACATCATGCTTCATTTTAAAATCTATCCATTTTTATCCACTTAAGAAATTTGTTAAGTGACAGTTAAAAGGAAATCCCCTCTTTCAATAATACTACTGCAAGTAGTTTTGAAGTTATTTTTTGTATAGCTTGTGCCATGTTGTGCATAACAGACTTATCATTTGAAAACATTTTTTCATTTGAATAATTATAGTGCAAATAAATCTAGTTTACATTTTTAACTGTCACACAAATTTTTTTTTAGTCTTCACATTTGAAATAGATTTTGTTTTAAATTTAATTTTTTTTATATTAGTAGTGGCATACAAATGAATTTGTGTGCCAGTTATTCAGCATCATTAAAAGCACTAATGCTTAAATCGCTTAAGGTTAAATGAAATAAACCAACTAAAATGCTAACATAAATTAAAATAGGAGCTATATATGTGTACAAGTTGTTTTTAGTACTTAAATCAAAATTACTTTGAAGTTTAATTCTATATTCTTGTACTTGCTAAATCTACACATGATTTATTTTCTAAATGTAAAATGTTTACTCGAGTTTCAGGAAATCACAGGATATAACACAATTAATATTTCTGAGACAACTACTCTAATATGTTTAACCCTTGTCTGAATTATGTTTCTTCAGTTTAAGTAAATGTTTTAATACTGATAACTGTTCTGTTATTTCTACTAATTACAGCTTGCAATAAAGCCTGTATTTTGCAGCATAACTTGTTTTTGTGTGTTTAACATGTACTTTACTAACATGTAAATAATCCTCTTAATCTATCCATGTGAATAATTTTATCCTTTTCATTTTTCTTAACTTGCATGGAAAAGTGGCAGACTTAAGTGGAAAACGTAAGTCAAAGTTTATTCATGTGTTTTTGGTTATGAAGTTTTGCATTGGTATTTTGTTAATTTCTTTCATTAGTTTCAATCAAGAAGTCGAGTTTTTTATGAACTTGTATTGTTCTTTGGGGATGAAAGAATCAATTTGGTATATGTTTTATGTAATTTTATTCTTTGAGTCTTACAAACAGATGCCAATTTTCTAGTCAAAATTTTCAAAATTGGCTCAGTTGTAAGCCATTAACAAACTTAACATGTTGATATAGAATTTTAAACATGTGACATTTCATAATGATATAATTCAGCCTTATATAATTTACAATGATATGTTATCAACATATTATCATACTTATCTACTGCACTGGATAGCATAATAGCAGGGAAATACTGAGTACTGAATATGCTTCCGTTATCAGTACTGAAACTTTAAATGCATTTCTCTAGGAACAGCTTCCGTGGAAGTGGTTGGCATAATATCTAAAACTGTTGGATTGGATAGACTTGAAATTTTAGGACTTGTAGAGCAAACATTATTTTACTGTGTAATGAACCAGAAAATCAATCTGTTATGTTGTTTTAATTTTTATAGCAAATTACTCAGTTAATTTGTTTAGCTTTAATTGATGATTTTGTCACCATTTCCTCAAATAATTCACAAACCTTTTCTGATTCATCAAGCTATAGCTACTTGTGTATGAAGTAAAACACTTCACTTTTTTTGTTTAAGATTACTTGGAATTTAGAAATGCCAACCAGCAGCCACGAAACTCAATCGCACAACATTATGATTGAGGAATGTTAGCAGCCATGATTCTGCATGAAAATTATTGAATGGTTTTTCAGAATGTCTTTAATGATAATAAATGAGACATGCGAAATTTTAAGTTATTTGAATGCATAATTGTTTCACTAAAAATTTCCCCATAACAGTAATTTTAGTGGTTGAAAACAGAAAGTTCCCCTTCAGTTGATCTTCAAGAAAGATAGTAAACAAATGTCTTCCTTCTCTGTAGGATCCCCTAAAATTGGCATTTAGAAAAGGTCTTCATACTTGTTTTCCTCTTTAGCGTTACAGATTTTTGTATTATATTTATAACATGTTTTAAACACTAAAAATGCTATTATAAGTTAACTGCTAAAATTGAAGCTATAGTAACATATGATTGAAAGAGATGCAACTTTTCCCATCATATGTAGTCAATGTCAGCTTTATATATGAGAGTACTCTTTTCTAGATTCTATAATTTTTACACATGTAAAAGCTTTTAAACTGTTGGAAATAATTTAGACAGCCCCAAAAACAAACAGTCCCCAAAGTGATTAGGAGACTAAAACTACCTGTTAAATAGGTTTAAGGCGCATTGTTCAAATCTGTAATATCTCTTTACGTTTACTTCTCTTATGCCATTTTCATAAACACTAAATTTAGAAAAGTACTACCTCAAAGTCATAATTCCAAATCATATTAGAAATATATTGATTAAGAGGTACTTAGTTTTGAAACGAGCTTCTTCAATAGATTTTTCTTGAAATTTGTAAGTTTTATATGGGAACAAATTGGAAACATTTCAAAATACAAAACAGTTGTTACTTTATGTTTCTTGCTTGTTAGATTAAAGTGTAAAATGAAAAAAAAAATTATTGAGGCAATAGCTATTTTAAATCTAAAATTCTTCAGCAAATTTTTTTTTTTGTAATTTTTTTTTATTATTAAGAAGTATCTTTATTAGGCATAGATCTATATTAGCATGTATTGGAAGTTCAAGTTTTTTCCCTATTGAAAACCATAAATTAATGACTTCTGTTATAATTTTTAAATATCCTGTTAAATTTTACACACTTTTGCAATTTGTATTTATCTGTATCACTATCTCGACACGTTCACATTTGAAACATTTGTTTAAAACAATGATTAGTGAATTTATTTCATTGGTGGTTGATTAAAACAACCAATAGTTAAGTAAAGTTGTCACTTTTGATGTAATAAAATTGTTTGCATTTTGTAGAATAACTAGTTACAATTTGTAGGTTTCTTGTGAGCTTTATGGTAGATGCTCGTGGTGGTGCTATGAGGGGTTGCCGCCATTCAGGTGTCAGAGTGATAATTCCACCTCGTAAAGCCTCAATGCCAATGAGAATAACATGCCGATACTTGAGGAAAGAAAAGCTCATCCATCCTCCACCTTTAATGGAAGGAGAAGCATGTGCATCTCGTATACTAGAAATGGGTCCAGTTGGGGCTAGATTTCTCGGGTAAGTAACGGTAGCCTTTGGATGTATTTGGTTTCATTTATATTACAAGGCTCATAAGGGTAATAAAGTTTTTAAAAAATTGACTTCACTAAAATGTGGGAAAACAGTTTTTTGTTTACGTTGAGAACTAAAAAAGAATCTTAAATCTATGTGATAGGACAGTTTTATGCATTTGACATTACCACTTTTTAAAACTTGTAATGCATAGAATAGTGTCATTACTTTTTTATTTTGTTTGGATAATTAAGGATACATCTAACACTAATTTCGCCACATTTCTATAGTTGGAACATAGCTTTAAATTATCAATATTTAATCATTCTATGGAAAAACTCAATTTTTAAATTATCAAACTTCTGTATAGCATTAAGTGGTGTGTTTTAATACTATAGCAGGAATAAATCTGCAAAAATGCATTGAGGGAGTTTGTAGTCTGTGCATTATGTATTAATTCAATATGAAAGTTCCTTAAATTAGTAGGGATTGTGTGCCATGCATCAGTTTGCTTTCACATTGGGCTAGTAGCCTGAAAATTGTAGGCAGCACAAGTTTGATTCCTCCCTGGGTATGTTTCTATCTTTATCAGCAAAATATTTCCTTGTTCATTTATTTGAGGTTGTGTTGTGCAGTTTGGCCAAACATGGTCATGGCATAGAATCCAACCAACAATTAGTGAGAAATGTTAATAGTTGAGAAGAGGGGTATGTTTGTTTATACGTAACATCGAATCTTACTTAATAGTACTATGTTTTACTTACAAAATTTCTATTTGAAAAATGAAAGATTTGTTTTCAATCATTCTTCATAAAATAGATATGCTATTTAACACCTTCAAATTTAATATACACTAGCAAATTAGTTTACCTTATTAAAAATTGTATTCATGTTTTAAAAGCATCAAGGTTAATTTTTTTTTTAATTTCCATAGAATTTGTTGTCATTTTTTTTTAAAGTTTTATTTTGTAAATTTTATAAACATTCCAGTGTTTAAGTTTTGTTATAGTAAGAATTGAATTGGAAAATGATAAGAGTACTACTGATTTTTGATTGTAATGCTGTACTATATACTTATTTATGTTTCATACCCAAGAACTTTTGGTATTAAGTCCTATTCAACCTATCTGAATGGACTATAACTGAATATGTGACAGACGTTTTATTAGTCTGAATCCAATTCAAAGTCGAGCATTTTAGAAATGTAAAAATGTAAATTTATAAAAGCTAAAATACCTAAGTTTGGCTTGTCTTATTTTCATTGCCTGCATTTATGTCCATAGGCCAGTCATCATAGAAGTCCCTCATTTTGCTTCAACGCGTGGTAAAGAGAGAGAAATTACCATACTCAGGAGTGACACTGGTGAGACATGGAAAGAACATACTCTCGAAGCATCTGAAGAGGCAGTTCAAGATGTTTTAAATGAAAGCTTTGAAGGTGAAGGTATGTGTCTTCCCTTTCTATTCGACTAATCAAGCTTAAAATACTTTGTAATATTATGATATTCACACAAATTTAAAGCTTCTTAGAGTTGAAACTCAAAATTAATTCGAAAGAACTCTTGCAATGAAACTGACATTTATTATTAAGTTGATCTACACAATACAGATTAGTGATTTGAAACTTTTGGGGTTTTAGTTTGAAAATTACTTTTTAATTCATGTGCCATATCCCTTAAAATACTATTGGTTGAATATTAACTTCTAAATATTCAACCAATTAACTCCTAGAATGCATTTCTTCCTTTTATCTAATGTAATATTTTAACCAATTTTTCTCAGAACTGAGTGCTCTTGAAGACTTGAACACCAATAGAATTACAAGAATCCTTACAACAGATTTTCCCCAGTATTTTGCTGTTGTCACAAGAGTTCGCCAAGAAGTGCATGGAGTTGGTCCCGAAGGTGGAATGGTCAGCTCTACTGTTGTGCCTCAAGTCCAAGCGATATTTCCAGAAGGGGCTTTGACTAAAAAAATTCGAGTTGGGCTTCAGGTAAATAAAAATTCCCCTGATAATGATCCTGACATTATAAAGAATTGCAAGGGAGCTCGAGTGTTTGCAAATCATAATTCTAGTTGGAGACCTAATGTGTTATGTGAGAATGAACTCTATAAGCATATTTCTTCTGATGTAAAATACTCTGAATTGAAGCCAGATAAACCCATAAAAAAAGTGAAATCGTTTAAAAAGAAATCCAGGTGGATTTCGAGAGTGGTACAATTTCTATGGCCAAAATTAGATGTCTTCTCATCCATGTAAAGTTTTGACGATAGATGCAAAATTACTTGCATCCTGCTAGTGAAAAAAATTGTCTTATTTTTTGAGAGGTTAAGAGTAAATTAGTATGGGATACACAAGGCAGATTCCTTAAAATAGTATATTGTGGATGGCTATCATTGTTATAGGTGTTTTGATGAATTGTGCTTGGAAAGCTTTAAGGCCACTCTAAAATTTGTTTTTGAGACAAAATTAAGAGAAAATGGAACATAAAGCATTCCAAAAGATGGAATGGTTGTATAATAGTGAGTCAATAATATTTGGACTTTTATGCTTTCTCGGAAATTGAGTTTCATGTACAAATAGATCTGTTTCCACATTTTATTACTTTGTCAATGAGTTATTTTCTCTACATTCAACTCTTGTTTCGTAGGCCTTGCAGTTTTTCTTGCACTATTCACCATTCTAAGGTGGAATATATTTACAGCTTGAATACATATATGCTATGTGTAATCATTATCAGTATTTATCTTATTTACATTATCATCAATGTGATATTTGTTACTCTCCAAAACTAAACTACATTTTTTAGAGCATGTTTTACTATCAGCCAATTTATTATTGGCATATCCTTTTACATACAAATCTCATAAGTACCAAATTAGTATTATAGAAAATCTCAACCTTTTTTTATCTTTTATTTAAAATATTTCCATTTACATATTCACTATAGATGCGACCATTCACTTTTCAACACATTCCAGTTAATTTGATCCACATTCTGTTTTCAGATCACAGTATTATATTTTTTGTATTAGATTTCAGTATTATATTTTTTGTATTAGATTTCAGTATTTTAGAATGGGGTGAAAAGCTGAAGTAATTCTATTATTAAATTGAAATTGAATTTTCATTCTTTTGACTGAATAATTTAAGGCCATTTATTATACATCCCTTTCTTTCTGTTTAGACAATTCTTTAAACTTAGAATGTCAAGCATCAATTTTTGTTTGGGATTAGAATTAGAAATTGTATATTTTTCTTATTTTTTATATTTAGATTGATTTACTTGTTTTCCCTTTTTTTTATACTTAATCACGCAAACTGTTTTATATTTAATCACACACCTTGTAAAACTTTTTATTTCCATAATTATTTCTACTAATGTGAATATAAAGAAACAAAATACTATTGGTCAAAAATAATGTTTTAAATTATACAGTAATGTTGGCTAGTAAAACATTTAGACAATTATACTATTTGAGACTATTTAAAGGTTCGACTTTAATAGCAGTGTGAATTATGCCAAATTTATTAGTTTCAGGAAAAGATAGATCAATCTATCAGTAATTTTTCAAATAAAATTTGATATAGTCTAAATTGGTAAAAATGATTATATAGAAATAATTTACAAATTTTAATTGTGTGTGCCAAAATTTTATAACATAGTGTAGATAAATAATAATTTAGACAGACCATTTGTTATAAAATGTTAATACAAGTAGATTTATAAAAATATCACATTTTGATTTTCTTGTGCAAAGAAAATTTTCCTGCAGATCAATAATTTTCAATTTAATTTAAGAATTGAATCATCACTTATTTGATAAATAGTTTTCCACAAGCTCCTGTCAAATCACTCATTCCTTAAAACGGATTCATATTTATGCATTGGATTTCTTTCCAAACTGTCTTCCCATTATTTAATACTCACTAAAGAATCCATCAGCTATACAAAAATGTACAGTTAGCAATTTAATAATTGAGATGTTTAGTAAAACAATTCCAAATTGTGTGATTGTTAGTGTTCTCCACACAAAATTTAAGTTTATACAGATTTTTTTTCAATGTTTATAAAAATTTTATAAATTAAAGATACTTGATTATTTAGTTTTAGCTGAAAACACCTTTTTAATCTGTCGATTATTTAACAATTTTCTGTTGATAATATTTTCAGATTATAACTGTTGTGTTTTGTAAAAATGATAATGTTCATGTATGAAACAATGTTAAATTTTTGCCCCGGATAAAATATTTTTATTAATCTGAATTTGAAAAAATTCAGATAACACTGCAGCTATTGTGATACCAAACAGTACAAACTATATTAGACTGAAAGTAAGAAATACTATTTCTTATTTTCTACAACAGACGTGTACGTGTATAAACATCTCATTCATTTCATTATCATACTTTCTTCATAGCATCTTCGCAACACTGTTGAAATTAACATCAACTATCATAAAACCATGAATGCATTTGCAAATTCATGGAAATATGTGCAGTATAACCTCTTGTAGCTTTCTTTATTTAAGAACATCATACCTTGTGACTACTTGAAGAATCTAATTTAAAAGCCATGTAATATATTTAAGTTGCCATTGCTTTAGAGAGGTTTTACTCATATCATAACTTCACATACCAAAAATGAGAAATGTATATGTGGTGCATGATAGTACAATATATATAAATTTCATTTTATTAAAAATATTCTCCAATGCCCTTCATTATAAATTATAAATCGGCTGTGAGAAAAGCTGTTACATTATTAAAAAGTAGTTTTTATTTTTCAGATATTTAAATTTTACTTATAAATTTAATAAGGTGTTTGTAAACATTTAAACAGTTTGTTGAGACTGTTTTGTTTAATTTTCCTACTTTTAATTCTGTGTTGAAGAAAATGTCTCATTACAATATTTATTCAATGTTAAAGATACCTGTGCAGATAGAGTATTGAAATGCACATTTATGAACTACTTGTTTATTATATAGTTATATATTTATGCTAGATAATAATTTTGTTTATATGTACATAAACAAAATTCTATTCTAAGTCATTTTCATTTTTAACTGGTATTACCAGTTAGTTTCTATACTGGTTATCAATCGTCTAAATTTCGTCAGGGTTCATAAAATGCTAGCTATCATAGAAAAAATACAATTGTATTGTACTCATTAAAGGTAATCATAATACAAATTAGTATATTTAGTTCTTATTTTAGCTGAGTTGTGTTCATGGTGACACAATGTCTAAGAAAAAAATTGTTAAGAATGTTAACACAATTATTTTGCATTCTATCTCTATGTAAAAACTGCAGTTTAGATTTTATAGTTTTTATTGAAGTTGCAGTCTTTTTTATTTATCAATATATTTTTTTCAACCTCATTTTTATCTTTGCATTATAAATCCTTTAAGTAGTTCTAAAAAATACTGGAAAAGATCTTTATAGCTGTGCATCCAAATTTTCATCCCAAGAAATGTTGCCAAATTTGAGTTAACTACTCATAACTCACCAACAGTAATTAATGCATAATCAATATACATATTAGATATTGTTTATCATCTGAAAGGTAACTAAAACTGACAAGCCGAAATTTGAGTGATACTCTTGCTTAAATGTAATGCAACCAATCCTTATTTCTTAGTTCTATATTGTGGCCCCTGGCTTTTGATGCAGTTTGTCTGTCATCTGGACCTTGCACCATAAAACCAAAACAACCTTATTTCTTATGCTACTTTCCTATTAACGGAAGCTATGTAATAAATCCTGACAAACCTTAGCTCAGTATGTTGACTAATATTAGAGGAATGAGACAGAAATTCCAAAATTAACTCCTTAATCAATAGTATCCAATAATAAAATTGTTAAAATCAATCAATTGCATTACCTTTCACCCCCTAGTCTTCCAAGCATAAAATGTTAGGAACTAGAAAGTATGAATGTTGAAGGTAAGTTAAGCAATCTTTCTAAAATTTCTTGATTATGAAGTTGCTTTGAAGTCACTATTTTGTTTTGACTGGGAAAGTAAAGCAATAAAATTCAAGAAAGTAATCAAGACTTGCCTTTAGAATGTTTATCTCCTTTCATGAAATCAGCTGACTAAAACGTGTGATGACAGATAACATACCATAACAGTTCAAAGAATTTAATAGAATTGTGTTTATTCTTCATCTGATCAAAAGATGGTTATGATTTTATTTCGTTTCTTTGAAACACTTGAGTTTGCAGAGACAATCTTGTTGTTTTTTATTATTGAGTTCTATTTTCAAATAAAATTGATACCTGCAAAGCTTAAGCAGGAAATTAAAAAATAAACTTGGAAGTAGCCAAATATACTCGAGCTTATTTAATGCAGTTTTTACATAGCTGGTAGCAAGAAGTGATTGTGAATTAGTTTCAACATAGCTTTCATTTTACATATAAAGTGAGAACTGATGTGTATCTGTAAGTAGTAAAATCTGTTTTGTAAACTCTCATGTAGCAAGCAATACTAATAACTCTAGTTATTCTAATGTAGTGCTCTAAATAACAAAATAAAAACTTTCTGAATTCTTTTTCTGTCTGCACCTTTTCTTTGCCTCTTCCTTTCTTTA
Organism: Metellina segmentata; assembly: GCA_947359465.1. NCBI lineage: Eukaryota > Metazoa > Arthropoda > Arachnida > Araneae > Tetragnathidae > Metellina > Metellina segmentata. The sequence goes on along the minus strand of OX375882.1, from coordinate 49,116,894 downwards.
ACCTCTTGTAACTTATATTAAACCACTCTTTCCTTTCAAAACAAGAGAAATTATTAATCAAAAATTTATATAACCTTCTAAAAAATTTGGTTCTAAAACCTTCATCTTAATTGACATTTAAAATATGCCACTTCACTTAAGCCTCTATTGCACCATTATTCAGTCCTTGCTGCATGAGAGTCTGCCTTAAGTAATTATTAAATTGACCTTGTTTGTGTTTTTTGAATCAGAACCAAATTTTTTGGTGGGGAATGTCTCAAAATCCCTACTGTTTTCCTAGTTCTGTGAGACCACATCTGGCCTTTGGTTTAATAGGCTCTGGTTCAAATCCTGGACTGTTCGTTGAGGTTCTTAATCCACCTTCAACTATAGATTTTGAACCTGCTTTCACTTGTGTAGAAATAAAAGGATCATTAATTGACTTGCAAGTGAAACACTTCAAGTCAAAATTTCAAAGATATGGATTTTTTTAAACTTTTTCCTAAACCAGAATGTGGGATCCAACTTATTTTTTGTTTGCATGAGAGTTAGATTTTTTTTTTATTCACACTTAGTAAGTAAAGCATTGGGAGTAGAGTCCACTCCCTCATTTTCTTGGAACTGTGTTTTTTGACTTTGTATGTTTCACTAGTAAGTCAACAATATATATAAGAAAATATTCCTAGTTTTCATTTTATCTAAACCTTGTATCATAAATTAAAGCAATTTACTTAGTTTACTTTTATCTATTTATAAGCAATCATAGTTCGAACATAAAAATTATTATTTGAAGAAAGAGCTCATTATCCTCAAAAGTTATCAACCCAGAATACAATTTTATTTTGATTGCTTAAAGATGTAAATTTAATGTTGCCAAAAAGCCAATATCATTGATCATTCGCAAGTTTGGGGGGATTAATTCACATATATAATCATGTGTTTGGCACAGCTTGGCCAAATATGACCCATGTACCATAAAATCCGAAAACAACCATATATATAATCAATCCACTTTATTTGTTTATGTGATTACTATTGAAGTAATTAGCTGTTATTTAACAATAACATAAATACTTCTAAAATTTAATTTTAAAACTTTGTAATCCTATATCAAATACTAAATTTTTTTTTTTAAATGAAAGCACTAATGACTTTGAATTACAGTTATCAAATGCTCAGCATTTTGAAATTCATAGTTTTTTCAACTTAGTATTTGATACGTCATCATGTCTTTGATGCCACATTTTACAATTTCTTTTGCAACTATTTTTTTGCAAACAGATTACGTACCATATTTTTTGAATGGTAACCAGGATAAATTTGGTATTTAAAAATGTAACTGAAAACGTTTTAGACCCAAATTTACTGTCACATAAGTGATTTTAGTTTTGTTTTGAAATATGACAAGTCTAACAGCAAAATCAAGTCAGTCAACTACAGAAAGGAAGCTCTGCTTTTAATACAAAAAATATTCTTTGGGAAGAATCTCCATGCAAAGTGCAATCTATGTGAAAAAAAACCATGAGTAGTTAAAAAAAATTTTTAATTTAAAGGTAGTTTTGTTTTGATGAATTGTTAAGTATCAAATTAAACTAACAACATAGCCCTATTTTTCTTGAAATACTCTTGCTTAACATAAGTAGTAAAAACTTATTTTTCTACTCTTAGCAGAATGTAATTTAATCAATTTTATATTGAATTTGAATATTTAACTATATAAATGCTAAGTCCAAAATTTTTAATACACAAAAAAAAAAAAAAATGGGTGCTTTGTTAAATTTGAAGTTGGAAGTTTCTAAAACACAAAATGTTTTGCATAAATATTTAGTTCTATTATACCTATTCAGTTGCTATTTTTTTAGTTGGTCTTGTGTTTAGCACATCTTGTCTTATTTTTCTACCTAAAAAATCCAACTAATCTTCATAAAATGTCTACTAATTCAGTTAGAAATAAACTTAAATTTCCAAGTTCATTCAAACATAAGCACATGTTATGCGCTTTTCATTACCAACTACAGTTATGTGACCATGATCATTTTCTCATGAACTAAAGTGTATAAGCATATAGTTCAAGTTATTTTGTAAAAAGGATTTATTTTATTGAAGTTGTACCCAAAGTGTCTAAAAATATGAAATAAAGTGCTAAACCACAGCATAAGAAAAAAATTTAATGATCTTAAATGAGCTCATACTAGCTTTAAATGAACAGATTAACCCTATGTGTGTCATGAGATTTCTGAATGGTGTAGATTGCTTTTATCCCTATAGCATGCATAATGACTACGTAACCACATCTATTAACTGAAAGAATCAGAAAAAATTATATTGATAAAGTTCAAAATTGGTTATAAGTCATACAGGGAAGGTTGGCAAACTTTTAAATAGCATATTTCAAAGTTACACAATTCAGGGCATTGCTGTATCTCAGTGGGTTTGTCACTACCAGTTGTAGGTAATGCAGGTTAAATTCCTTCCTTACCCTGGATGTATTTCTTTCTTGTTAAGCAAAACTTTGTATGTATCCACTACTTTACATTGTTTGTCTTTTGTTTGGTGCAAAATGTGGCCTTTGCACCAACCAATCTTCATGACAAACATTACTCCTCTAACAAGGCTTTCATTGGGAACGATAAATGTTAAATATTAGGTGTGCCAAATGGGAATTTTTCAAAATTATAAATATGTCAATTTTAGACACACATTGAATAAAAGTAAATCGACCAAGCATTGTCATGTTGAAGTACCTATCTCGGTCAATTCATTCCTTGGCCTTTGAAGTTTTGAGAAACAATATCAATATTCTGCATGGTAAGATCAGCCATTTTGACACTTCTGATCAAAATTGCATCTTACTCTGTTGTTTGTTAAGCTGTTTAGTGTCTATTTGTATCACAAGTTTAAAATATTCATTTTTTTAGAGGGCTAATCCAATTATTGTGAAGTACCACATTTAAATATCAAACACTTTAAAAAAAAAGCACATTCTTGTAAAATCTATCCTTTCTATGGTTACAGTACCAGATTTACCTAAATGGTAACAGAATGTATTCATTGAATAAATTTTGATTTTTCATTCTTTTTTTTTTTTGCACCTTAGAAATGAACAATACAATTAAACGTCACATGTGATACAGGTGGTTCCATTTTATAATACAGCAGTGTGGATATTGTAATTGGCAATTCTTAATCTCGTTTTAAAAGTAGAATTTTTTTGAAGAAGCTGATTATATGAATAATATAAATGAGTAAAGTTACATATGGACTGATTGGTTTCTAAAAATCTTATGCTTGTTCAAAGCTTACTTAAGACTAGTGTAAATGAGCAAATTGAAATGACACTTTCTTATAAAATCTGAATGTGGATGGAGCACAGGATCCAAAAAGGACAAGGATATAATATATGAACAAAGAATGTGTATGTCATATTTTATGGCAGAAATGCAAAGCAATAATTAGCTATGTACGAAATGAATATATATTTCATTCAATTTACCATCTTGGAATCTTAATGTGGTAATTTTCTATTAACTGATGAAGATTATTTTGATAGAGGCATCCATCAGGCAGAAGTATGACTGTAGTGAAGAGATGGCTAAGAAAACATTGACTTCTACTTATCCAGTGACTAAATTTAACAGGAGATTTTCAGTTTTTAGCTACACAGATTATTCCCTTAATTCGAATGGTAAAATATTAACATGGTTTAGATCTAAATACACACCAATACCTGTGTGTGGTAATACAGATATTGAAAATGTAAAAAGATAAATGGTTTGTAAGGAAATAATTTAATAGGTAAAGGGATGTTTCATACTTATGTGTGGCATATTATAATCCGTACCTTTGCCCTCAAAATCATCATAATTCGGTTATGAGCATCTATGATCTGAAAAAGATCAATAGAGAGTTGTCTCCTAAAACGTGTTACACATCCACTTTTGTAGCACTCTAAAAACAAACTAAACTTATTTTGTTTGACATATAAAAGCAACTGTGTTATCAATGTCCCAACATATTTTCAAATAGCTGCTTCAGAATTAAAAATTAAGTTCTCCTTTTAGCCTTTTTTAATATTATAAATGTTTTTATCAAGAAAGAAAATTTCTTGTATCAAGATTTACAGGAAAAATAGCCACATTTCGGCAATTTAAATGAGGCTGTCATGTTGGGCACATATAAACACTGTTTAGGAATTTATTTGTCTTTTTAGTATTAAATAATTCTAGTTTGATATTCATGAATTAAAAAAAATATTAGGGATACAAAATTAAGAAAATTCGTTTTGGGATATGTGCGAGCAAAAAGATTGAATAGCACTCGTCTTGTGGGAATGTGTATAAATTTCTTGTTCTGTGAGAGTAGGTCGAAAGACCCTAGGTTTGATTTACCTTTGCTTATAAACAAGTATGTGCCTTTAAATACATAGGCAAGTATGTCCTTTTAACATGCGAGAAAAGGCCCTCCTTCACAGGAACTTTGGTAAAAAAAATGAGTGTATTTCTGGACACATCTATCCAAATTTCTGAGCTCTCAATAAGAATTGGGTACCATGACATGTTGGTGTAGATTTGTCATTTGCTTTTGTTTGTAATGCATCAAAAACAGTTTCTCAAGCAAAAGAAAACTGTCTGAATTGTTTAATGCACTCCAAGTGTTAGTCCTTTTAGTTTAATTAAATATTGACATTTTGTTCACTTTAAATAGAGAAACAATCATTATGTCCAATCACTTATTTCCAAGTATTTCAATTTTAGGCTCAACCTATTGCTCCCGAACTCGTTGCAAAACTTCTTGGTAATCGTGTGGCCGTGAGTCCTATTGTCACCGTAGAACCTAGGAGAAGAAAATTTCACAAACCAATAACATTAACGATACCTGTCCCTCAAGCAGCTACAAAAGGAATGATAAACCAGTATAGCGGTGATGCACCAACGTTAAGGTTGTTGTGTAGTATAACAGGTAGTACCAAGTCAGGTTTGTCTCGCTTTCTGTCTTCTTTTTCTTCCTCTCTTTTTTCCTTTTTCCTTACAGATGAAAATAATTGTGACAAAAGATTAAGGACATACATTATTTCTATTCTTCCTAAGAAATTTTCACGAGTTCTATGTTTAATTACCTGCCAAACTCAAAATATGTTTACCATTCCTATGTATCATTTTTTCAATGATTTGTGTTTTTCCATTGAAATATCTAAAATCTATTAACATTATTTTATTTTTAAAGCATTTGCTTTAATCAAATTATTTACAAATATGAACATTAGGTAAAGCAAAACCTCGACATTGTATCAATTATAAGTCATCAATTTTCTTCAGTCCCATCTAGCTCTCACAAAGAGCAGTGTAATTTACTTTTATTTAATCACTGCCAATTCAATTGATATGCTGGATAACTCAGCACAAAGGAAAGGTCTTAAAACAGTGAAAGTTTATGTTTGATGTCGAACAAATTGAAGATTTCCTGACTTATTGAATTTATTAGAAATCTTAAATGAAAGTTGATGTACTAATCCTGGCTTAAATGTCTAGGTATATATTAATAACAATGTTAACAGTATATTCTCAAGCAGCCGTAAAACTGTTTAACTATAGAAATTTTAGAAGAAAAGCATGAAAATAAAAAATTCTTTCACCACCTGAACAAATTCTTGAAACCTTAGAAACAATTAGAAATTACCTTGCATCAGTTCAAGGTTCTGAATTTACAAGATTGAATACTGTGGTAAACCTGAAATTTACATCATTATTACAGCAATGCATATTGAATCCATTCTGTGATTACTCCACAAAATTTCTTGGTCCCTTGACTAATGACTTATCGAGGGTTTTACTGCAGTTCAATTTTAATTTCAAGTGATTCAAGAAATGTAATGTTTATTAATTTGTTCCCACTCACTCTTGATTCTTTATCAAAATCGTATAGATTAATGATTGTACGATTAACTTCATCCAAGACAATTTATTTCCAAATCGTATTTTAGAGCTAATTTTTATACAACTTGTATTCCACTTTGTATATTAGCTGCTAACTAAAAATATTTCACTAACTTTTGTCACGATTATTTTTATTTGTTATTCCACCGCATCCTATCTGCATTATGTGTTTGTGACGTAAAATTTGTTTTGCATTTATGACAAATTGTAAGGAATCAGACAGTTATGTTGATTGCGTAGCTGGAAGAAAAAAAATTATTTAAATGCACAATACAAAATATTGAAAACATTTTAACAAATCATTTGCATGCATATCTAATTAAAGATCTATTTAGTAAAACTTGTATTTTAAAAGAAACAGTGCTACATTTTTTATGCTCATATAACTTGAACAAACTTTTTCTGAGTTCTTTTGCTAAGTTTGGATTATCTCTTAAATGCAACATGTAAATTAAATAACTATTTTAATGTTGAGGTACATTTTTCTGCAAACTGTTTTGTAAGCAAGTAAAGCAAATAGTACGTAAGTTTCTAGTGCTTTGGATTTTGGACAAAAAATCAAATAATATGATTTATTTAAGGTGCAATTTCAAATATACTGAATGCGTTTTAAAGATTTTCTGATGTAAGAAAAGCATTTGAAAATCAGTTTTGATCAATTTTAATTATATTAGACTAGTTTTATGTAGGAAAACTAATTATTTATTGTTGAATAAAATTTTGTTTTTATTAAAATTTATTTTGAATTCACACAATATATTGCATTTATTGTACCAATAGCAAGAGGTCATCTATTTTGCTCTGTCAATTAGCTCCCATTCTTCTGTTGAAAGTCCAGTCAGTTAAGTCATTTCTTTGTACATGATATAAATTAAGTTGATCACATGAATTGCTGAAATTGAATCTAATGCCGTCTCATGTTTATAAATATGTTGCAAGTTCAAGTAATAGTATCTCTAAAACTAAGATGAATTAAACACTTTTCATTGTACTAAACCAAATTGAAGCTCCCAAAGTGTCACCTGTTATTATTTTCATTCAAGAAAATTAAAATACACAAAATTCATAACTCGTAAAAGATATTGCATTATATAATGTCTGCCGACAAAAAAGTGTGTACAGTTTCAATTTGCTTTGAGTATATAAGTATTTAATCACTCAAATTTGATCAGTTTGTTGTAATGTTTTAATTTATATTTGATCAGGGGGATCTTCTAAAGCTCAATGGGAAGATGTCACTGGATCAACTCCACTGACATTTGTGAACGATTGTGTGTCATTTACGACGACTGTTTCAGCCAGGTAATTAACTTCATTTTGTATTTTAAATATATAATTTCGTTTTTCATTGCACACACAGTTAAACCTTTACCAAAAGCATGTGCTCAAATAACAGGATCTATTTTTGAAGCCTTTGTAATGGCTATAGAAATTGAATTAATTTCAAATCATTCTTACCTCGTGCATAAACAGTACTTTAATGGAATTAATTCCATAAAGCTTATCCAAATGGAATTTTTACTTCAGAATATATTTGTAGAATAGAGTAACTGATAACACAGGGTTCCCACGGTCCTTGAAAAGTCCTTGAATTTTTATTTCCTAACTAGGGGCCCTTGAAAGTCCTTGAAAATTACGAAACTTGGTAAAAAGTCCTTGAAAGTACTTGATTTTTTTTACTAGTACATAATTGTGTAATTTTGTCTTGCGTTGGAACTTGTGTCCAAACTAGTTTCCTTCATGGCAGGTGCACAATTTGAGCGTCATTCTGAGGTGTTATGTGCTTTGACACAACATGATTGATATATATATATATATGAACAACCACAATTGGTGATATATATATGAACAACCACAATTGGTGATATATTTATGAACACACACAAGGTCATAAACCATGTTTCATTGACACGTCATCCCATTACTTATTTGCATAAACTATACAAACATGACTGAGTTCCGCCTCTTTGAACATTTTTAAAAGTTGTCTTGGGGATTTATGAAGAAATACAAAGAAAATATTAAGGTTTTTGAAGGGAGTCACTGTTTTTCTTTCACTTTTACATTGTCAGTAAAAAATTTGTACAATTGACATCGTATGTACAAGAATGGAAACTTAACAGTTTTGGATTTATCCGTTTTCGTGAAATGCGGAAGATTCTTCAAGCATGCGCAGAATTCGGACTTTGCATAAAATTCAGACTACCTGAGGTATCAATCTCTGTTATAAAATTTTCCGCAGATTTCAAATGCGTTAAAATGTTTACTCTATCTTTAACTATCATGAAGATAGAAAACCTCTAATACACCTTTTTTTGTGTTCGTAATGAATATCTTCGTCAAATGTGGCCAAATTCATATTGCAAAAATATAAAAGTTACAGTTGAAAAATTATTTATTTACAGAAAAGCACATTTAAGGTATTCATGTAAAATTTTCTGCAGGTTTCAAATCCATTGAAACTTTCACTGTCTTTAACAATCGTGAAGCTAGAAACTTGGACTAGAGCATAAAAAAGTCATAACGGCAGTCAAAACTTTGGATTTATTTTGTTTCTCAAACGAAATAAACCATGACAGCTGTCTGTTGTAGTGGTAGTGGCAGTGGACGTGAGCAAAACTGAGATTGTGACGTGTGTAGATCGAACCATGTGCAAGCTCCCATACTCTTCTTCGTGGCACCAAAGAATTCATCGTACGATATTTTATCGCACGACCAAAATCGATATGTGTGCAAGTAGCCTGATAGTTAGCATTGAGATGCAAAACCCACTTTTCAGAAAATTTCACAGGATCTGTGACAAAAGAAAATTTAAATTATAACCAAAATTGATGACAACCCATCCTCTTTTTTTAACTGTCAGTTTAAAAAATGAAGTTAAAAAAAAAAATTGGCAGTTTCTTTATATTTTTCACATTTTTCTTTTTAATTGACAACTTTTCCACATGCTTTGTTTTAGGTCGCTATATAAAATTTTAGGTCCTTGAATTTTTTTTTTTAATTTTGAAAAGTCCTTAAAAGTTCTTGAATTTTTTTTGGTCAAAGGTGTGGGAACCATGTAACAAATATCTACGCTTTTAATTTATTCTAAATTCACACTATACATATGATAGCAGTGGCATGATTTTTTAAAAATTTAAACAGAACCAGGTTTATAAAGAAATTTGTAAGTGCATAGAATTCTCAACAAACTTATTTTCTCAAAGATAGCCTTCGTAAATCTAATATTTTATCACAAATTCTAAGTAGGTTAAAAAAAAATTTTACACACATGTTAGAATTTGAACATACATAAATTAAACTTTTTTTTTAATATATTACAAGCATGATTTTTTATAAATAGTCAGAAATTAATTCCCTATAAAAATAGAAGCATTGTTAAATTATTGGATCTGTTTTCATTAAAACAATGAATTAATTAAACGATTTATCTAAAAAATATGACTTTTCTCATTTAATGATATGAATACTGAGCTATGCATATTTGTTTAAGATCAAAGGGAGTTGACTTCAAGTTAATTTTTTAACATTTACGCCTAAATATTCTGAAATTCTTTAAAAAATCTGGAAATTAATTTAATATTTCAAGTAGATAAATCCTGCTTTATTTAAAGTAGAAAAATCGTGTTTATTCATCAGTCTTATGATTTTTTTTTTTTTTTTTTTGGGGGGGGGGGGTTCTATAAAAATAATTTAAATTTTATGTTACTTCAAAAATACTTAAATAAATTAAGTACAGAGTCCAGTCACATTATTATAATCACCTGCTAATTGCCAAAATAACTGCCTTTTGAAGCACAGACAGCAACTAGACGGCGTGGAAGTAAGTCAATAAGTTTGCAGAAAGTTGCTACCGGTTTCTGGAGTCAGACTGCAGAACGTCCAACACCAGCGGCAGGGTGCTTAGGGGCCATAGTGCCATGAAAACATTCCACACACCATATTGTGTTCTTCCAGCAGTAGTTGCAGGGTGTTTGTTCTCGGATGTTTCTCTTCAGACACGTGAACGTCCATCCCTTCTATAGAGCATAAAACATGATTTGTTGGACCTTTGCCAATCAGTAGTAGTCCATTTATTAATATTACTACTCATATTGAAGCCGATGCAACTTGTCAGCATGAGTGCAGTAACTCCAGTCATGTTACACTTTCACCACACTATAGCAGCATGCGAACAGTTCACAAACTGCAGTTTCCAAAATACTGCTGTTCTTGGCACGAAAGCCAATGATCACCCCCTTATACAAATCAGATAAATTGCGCATTTTACCCATCACAGCAACAAAGGATATGTTCCAAGATAGCCTACATTTCCAACTTTTATACCCACCACGCCGGCTACCACCATGTGCTGCGTTTCATTGACTGCGATGTAGATGTCTGAGGTAGGGGTGGTCGTAATAATGTGGACTCAACTCTGTATTATGTGTTCATTTTTTCTCTTGTAATCCTATAACTTTATATCCTAAAATTCTTGATTTTATTCTCTCATATATTGTTTTTTAAACTGTTTATTTCTTGTACGGCAAGATGGATTGTGTGGGATATTATGTAGAGAAAAGGATTTTTAAAGTAAAAGTTTTTTTGCACTAGTGTTATCTCTGTTAAAAGTAGATTTTAATTTTTTTTTCCGAATCCTACCTTTATCTGTTTGTAAAATATAAATTAAATAATATACATAAATCTTACCGGTTTTTAGTACTTTTTTGTTTTATTTTTAAACAATCTGATGCTTTCTTGTGTACTCTGAAATGTAAATGTAATATTGTAAATTAACTCAATTTCTTTTATTTTCTTTGGCATTTTAAATAGACATATTTGAAGTTGGCATGTCTTTTGTGTAAAAATTTTAGTTTGAGTTTGCAGGCTTGTATAAGTGAACAATGTTGAGGCCATAATATTCTTACTTGTTTATTTTTGATGGTATCAATATTTAATGAATCTGTTTAGTTTTCCTATTAATAAGAGAACTACCAGTTTTTAATTTTAATTTTTTTCTGTAAAACAATACCTAAAAGAATTTTCCTTTAGCCTACATTAGTTAATGAATGATTTCTACTGTTTTATTAAGATTTATACTGAATAAGTTTAATGTATTTTGTAATTTTGCATACATTTTCTGAAATTTACTCTTAAAAGGTTTTGGCTGATGGACTGTCGACAAGTGAATGAAGTAACCCGATTTGCTACTGAATTGTATCAAGAAGCTGTTTATGTGCCTTTTATGTCAAAGTTTGTTATTTTTGCAAAAAGATATGATCCTTATGAAGCTCAGTTACGCGTCTTTTGCATGACTGATGACAAAGAGGATAAAACTCTTGAATCTCAGGAGAACTTTACTGAAGTAGCCAAAAGTAGAGATGTGGAAGTAAGTGGTATAGACTTTAATTTTGTACAAAAATGCTCTAACCAATATGCAACAATAAAAAAAAATTATATTACATATAATTTTATTGCACCTTTGTACGTGACAACACAAAATATATTTTACATTTATTTTGTAAATACTTCATAGAAAAATTATAATATTAATTTAACATGAATTTATCATTTTTTTTTTAAATATTTAATTACCATTGCATGTTGACACATCTGAAAATGTATATTTTGTACCCACGATACTTAATTATTTTGCAACTTTTAGGTATGGTTTGCATACAAATTTGAATACTTTTCACATACATCTTTGTACTTTTAGATTTTAAGCTATAAAATTAACTGAGTTATGAATGAAAACTTTAATTTTTTCTGTCAATGTGAATATTTTATTAATTTATATGAAGAAACTTCCATATCAAATGTGCTATGATTCTATAACCCAATGAGAAATTTTTTTCTACCGTTTCTGCATTTCATGCCCATCAAAACATATTTTTTTCCATTTGACAAAAAATTAGTATAATTTTGATAGATTTATAGTAAAAAATAATAGGCACTCTTTTTGTTCCAAAGTGACTTTTTTTTTATCTTGAAACAAATTTGATACTTGGTAACAGAAAATTAATATCCAAAATTATACAGATATGTGAAATTTATTTGTGAACACAAAACTCAACCATTGAGATGAAATAAATCTTGCACAACTTAAATCGTTTAGCTTAAAATTGGCACACTAGTGCAATAAATGTAATTAAATATTTTTATAGACAATAAGACTTAAGGTTGATACAAATTAGATGCTGTTCCAAAATGTCATTTGATTTTTTTTTTCTTGGATATTTTACAATTTTTAAATAAAATTTAGTTTTGTGTTAAATGAGTTAAATCAGATTAGAAAAAGAGTAATATATGTATTTAAAGATATTTTATGTTAAAAAACCAAAGCAGTATTTAATAAAATGTAAGTGGCTGTCTTATCTCCAGACAGCTTCTAGATTTGCTAATGGTTAAGAATATTATAAATTTAAAACGATGTGCAGAATTGTATTCCAAAATTATTTCAAAAATTCATCAGTAACTTCACAAAATATTATCTTTAAATATAACTTACTTCAACTTGATTTAAAAACTGCTGTATAACGAGTTTCACGGCTTATAAAATATTGATTTTAAAAAAATCTCATTTCGCTGTCAATAAATAGTGCTGAAAATTATGTAGTTTATAGAATTAAATGTTTAGTAAAGTCATGCAATTTAAAATTTCTAGAGTTATACTTGAAAGTGTATAGAAAAATTAAGGTATCTTTGAGCTCTAACTTTATGGTGTTTTTCAGGTTCTAGAAGGGAAATTGCAATATTTGGAATTTGCTGGTAATCTAGCACCTGTAACAAAATCAGGAGAGCAATTGAAATTAGCCTTTCAAGCATTTCATGAAAATAGATTACCTTTTACCATTAGAGTGAAAGATCCACATATTGAACCTATGGGTCGAATTGCTTTTATGAAGGAGCCGAAAACAGGACGTGGAGAACCTCCACAAATTCCAATATGCAACTTAAATGTTGCATTGCCAGAAATTACTGTTGTAAGTATCTTCATACAAATAATTTCATTTTGATAATTCTCAATCTCTTAATTGGAATATTTACATTGTTACTTTAACATACATAATTTACATTGTAACTTTAACATACATAATTTACATTGTTACTTTAACATACATAATTTACATCGTTATTTTACGACAAAAACTTGTCTAAATTTTTTGGTAGGTATTAATATATTTGATTACTTACTAAACTTGTTTCAAAAGTTTTGTGAGCAATTAAATTATATTGATAGCTCTATATCTGTTACGCCGACCAACCGGTATATTGGTTAAGGTGTTAGCCTCTAGATCGGAAGGTTCCTGGTTCGAATCCGGGTCCGGGCATGGATGTTTGTAAATGTATGGTGTAGAGGCGGCTGGGGCACCTTAAATTGGCCTAAAGTCCTCACGTTGGGTTGGTGTGGAAGTTTGGAGAGTGGGGTGCCAACTCAGGTGTTGCTTTGTCATCTGACCGTGGCTCAAAATTACGAGGTGTTGTCCTTGGATCTTTCCCTTAAGGGACTGATCCCGGACCGTCGTCAATAGCCCGTTGTGTAGCTCTAGTACGACGTTAACTAAAATTACCTATATCTGTTACATAGCCCATATAACTGATCAAATACTAAGTGTATATCAGTTATAAAGCCTATCAGCAATTTTTTAACCAAATCTCATAACTGGTCTAATTTGATATCTAGTTTTTATCATTCCTGAAAATATTTGATTCCAAGTCTTAAAAGTTTGGGAGAGTCATGGCTCTGGTTATGCCCACAGCGCTAGCAACCTTCAAGTTGTAGACAGGTTCAATTTCTGTCGGGTGAATTTCTCTCTTCTGTGTCAGTAAAACTTTCAATGTGTGTGTCTACTACTTGATATGGCCAAATATGGCCCTTGCACCATAAAACCCCAAAGCAAAACAACCAAGACATAGAAGGTTTTGGTAGTAAAACGTCAATATAAATTTTATCATTTATTATATGTATATATTTACTTACCATTGCATGTTGATGCATTTTAAATTGTACCTTTTATTTTCCTTCAATACATACAATTATTTTACAAATCTTAAGCATGATTTGTGTACTTGAATGCTTTTAAGGTAGAACTAAACACAATTAAGGTTTTAACTTTGATTTCATTTTAAATTTTTAAATAAGATACAAGTAAAACGAAAATAGCAATAAAAATTGTATCTCAGCCAAAAATAATAATTTTATTAAAATTTGTTGAATGCGTTAAGGTGTTAGAAATACAACTCTGAGATTCTTATAAGAGTTGTGCTGGGTTTGTTGGTAGTTGAGCTTGGTTTTATGCATAATTGTAATTTTGTTTTTTTTAGACTGAATCATCTGGTGGTGGTTGTGTACTCGAATTGGTCACCCTTGAAAAGCGATATGATTTCATTCAAGAAGCAGGTCTAAGTATGTATCAACTTTTAATAGACCATAGCTATTAGGATTATATATGTGAATATATATGCATAGTTAGACAATTAATTAGAACTTTTCACAAGAAAACTTACAAATTTAATTTGCTGTAGGCAAACCAGAACTTATCCATCGAGCAGACTTACGTCTGTCTGACATAGCCCAAGGGTTGGATAAGGATTGGATTTTGTTGGCTCAACAGCTAGATGTATCTGAAAGTGACATCAATCAAATCAAAAGTGATGCATCTTGTGAACAGTCGGAGCAGGCTCTAATGATGCTTAGGCTGTGGCTTCAAAAGTCTGGAGCTAAAGCTACAGGTGAATACAGTGGTGATAAATTTAAATCAGTATTTTGTATGTTCTTGATCTTGTTCTTTTACATAAAAATTTTGGTTTTGAAAATTTGATACACTTATGAACTTAAAATTTATGAGCTGCTTAATTATCAATTGTCACAAGAGGTCGCCACTGTGAAATGGCATGTATAGACGTTTTTGTCAGTTGCGAGTCAGCCACATGAATGTGTAAAGACGGTCTGAGACCGTCGTCGTAAATGTGATTACAAAGGGCCATTGGGGTCGATTCATATGTGAAGGAGGCACAGGGTGACATACTTGTCTATAAACTTTAAATAAAGTTGTACATATGTAGATGTTATTATAGTGACTTTTTGTGTTGCCATTCATCGAAAATCCTACATAGAAGTTTGCCTGTCGTAAGTAGACGGCAACATGTTATTTGTATGTCACTAGTGATATAATTAGACCCTTTATAATGTAATTAAAACTCGAGTAATCAGGCCTGTTTCTGAAGTATGAGCTGTCCACATGCAAATAACCAGCAAGCTGCCCCATCTGTAAAACATTTGATTTTCTAATGAATCACCTTCCATCAAATTTGTTCAAAATATCATTGTTGACCCATTCTTTATTCCAGTTCCTTTAATGCTACAATATTAACTAAGCATTGCACTTAATGATTTTTCAATTTATTTTAGACTAGTAAGAAATATAGATGTATATTTTACCTACGATGTATCAAAATTCGTTTCTCTTTGGTATAACTAGCTTCAGCATGCATTTTTGAAAACTTTCGAATTCCACTACATTTATATTGCTTTCAGTGCATTGTAAATTTAACTACTTACCAACAAAATTAAATCATTTGGGGAAGAATTCTATACTTGTGGTCAACTACTATCTACATTACTCTATACTACTACTACTATTCTATATTTGTGGCTACTACTATCAAAACATCCCTATCCATGATGAGTGCTTTTTAAATATACATACTAAGTATAAAAAAGAACAAAATATAAAATTTATATAATTAAATATATCTAATATTATAAAAGTGTTTGTTTTTATCTGTTTTCTGTACTCAAAGTCCTGGCAAATCTATGGCAATTACAGTAATGGGATTTGGCACACAAGTAGTCCAAAATTTTTGAGTCGCTACAACTTTTAAAATTCATTCTAGAACATTTTTAAATGAATTTAATGGAATTTAATTATTTTTGTTTTCCTTAGAATGGCAACAGCATAAAAGATCACAGATTCTAAATTTATTTATTCCGCTTCCGATTCATTTTGCAGAGGAACAATTTGACAGCAGACTAAAAAAAATACAATTTTTAGTGGAGTTATGTTCTCTTTTCTATCTCCTAGATCGTTAAAGATAGAGTAAAAGTTTCAACAGATTTCAAATTGCAGAAAATTTCATTTTAGATCAATAGCTAAAAATATGATTTTTTTTTTAATAAATAATTTCTAAAGTGAAACTTTTATATTTTTTCAATACAAACGGACGCTGCAGTGAATAACCTTCATTTAATTCAAGATGAATTCATTTTGATTTCCTGAGAAACAGATTCTTAAGTGAAGCAAAAGGAATAATTGAAGTTATGACTGGCGTTCTTCAGTGCTCTTTTCTATCTCATTGATCATTAAAGATAAAATGAAATTTTTAACGGAGCCATGATGGCTTTTATGCAATAGGCTACAAATTCGCAAACCAAATGGGAATTTTCAGCAATCACCTGTGGTTACAATCAGTGGTCACACCTGATCCCACAAAAAGAACTGTCACGGGCCATGCAGTGGCTAGCATAATTATAAAATGAAGCTTCAAAGATAGAATAGTATAAAATTGATGTAATTAGAAAATTTATTGCAAGACATGTTTAAATTTGGATACTGTGTACCGCTTTTTCGTCCCCTCTATTTTTTTTCCTGTTATGTATGAGCGCCCAACCATTTAGGAACAACCCAGCAACTAAGTATATTACTCTCAAATATTTTATTTTAATCAGACTAATCCTGTATATTCACAAAATGTTCTTTTATATAGATTTCTCAACCAACTTAAATTAATTAAAATGATTAAGAAATAAAATAGTCGGTTAATTCACCAACTGTATTACTAGATTGTAATATCAAGATAAGTTTTTGTGGATCCTTTTGCAAAATTCTTCATGTTATGCAAGTTCCTGATATTTGATATACCTCACATTTTCCTTTTTTCCCTGCCAGGTAATGAACTGGAGAAAGGTTTAAGGAAAATAAATAGAGAAGACATCATTAAGAATTGCATGTTTAATGTGGAACTCGTTACTGATGATGTTGAGAAAGCGGTTGCCAAAGTTCACCTAGATCAATCTGGTACAGTTTTGTCTTACATTAATTTCTGATAAAATAATTCAATTTCCATTGCTCTAGTATTGCAAAATTTAAAAGTTTGATGTCTTAAATATTGCTTTATTTCTGCTCAAAATATTTTGTTAACTTTATATTTACTTATTTAAAGGTTCTTAAAGTATTTTCATATTTACGTCCTTACTTATTTTTCATGAATGCGTGCACAACTCAGTTTAATGTAATAACATTGAATACACTATATGTTAATGGTTTGGTTGTAAAATTCAGGATTTGATGTATTCAAAGAAGAGCTGGGATCTTCTCGAGAAGCTTCAATGAGACGAGGAGCCTCTTTAGACATATCTTATGATGAACAAGACATTATGAAGGTTAGCAATAAAATTATTTAACACTTCATTTAAGCTCAATAGTCTAGTTTGCAATATGAAGTAGAAATGTTCATCTGAAAGTATGTGGATTCTTATGTAAATGCTGCAGATTGTATGCAAAAGTTAAATAAAATTTTACTAAAGCTGTCTTAACTACTGCACTGAAAGTTCTAGTATTCAATTCGCATCTTTCCATAACAATCCAGTTACTGTCAGTATTCCTTAAATTGCATCTTTGATTACTACCTTACATTCCAGTTTAACCTTGCTATTGTCATTACAGTGGTCTCAATTATAAATGAAGTTAATAAGTTATAGCATCTTTTTTTAAACATGTTTCATTTTATTAGAATTGGATATTTAAATCATGTGTAATGTATGTACTTGAACAATCATTTTTTGTTAACCAGTGATCAGGGTTGTGGCTTGAAAGGTTCCTTGTTTGCATCTGGGATGGTCATGATTATTTGTCCATCTGGAATGAATATGTGGTCTCTATAAGCGTATTGTGCCTAGAATGTGTAATTTGCATGTTGTAACATAAACTCACCTGGAATGAGCCTGTCCACTGTCTGATCGTCGAGATAGGACTGCCCTTGTTCTCAGCGAGAAATTGCTTCGAAATGGTAACGGCTACTGGCAGGGGTATAATCCCGCAATAAGCAGACTAAAATCGCAAATAACTTTTTTAAACCGCTTAAAAGAAATCTGCAACAGAATTGACATGCCTGATATCTGTAGACAGCCTTGTTTGGATGCCCTTGAGGTGGACTGCACATACATTGCCAAGGCAGACTTCCAGTTGGTTCTTCCTTGCAACAAGACAAACTATACTGATGCTGAGTTGAGATCGTTCGCGATTGCTACCATCTACGAGAGATATCCTCTCCCTGACTGGCTCCATGTCTATACTGATGGCTCTGCCGACCCTGAATCTAATAGGGCGGGTGCTGGGGTCTTTTGCCAATACTTCCAGCTGAGTAAGGCGGTTGGAAATTACTGTTGACAACTATGATGGTGAGATTTACGCTGTTCTTATGGCTGTTGAGGCTCTTTCCACCAGAAGGGATATGAAAATTTTTTATTTATCGACTCAACCGCAGTAATTCAGGCTCTTACTGATAGAAACCACGCATATTCAATGGCAAAGGCACATTGCAAAGAATTTATCAGTCGCCTCATTGAGGGTGGTGGTGAGATTGTTCTCCATTGGATCCCTAGTCACTGTGGGATAAAGGGTAACGAGGAAGCTGACAGATTGGCTAAATCGGCCCTCTTTCTGCCCCAACCTTCTCCACCTTGCGGATCTGCAGGACTTACATAAAATCTCAGTTCACAAGAAACAAAGAAAACTGCAGTATCGGAGGGATATACAGGGAAGGTGTTGGGATTTCCTATTGAGTAACAAGGGAAGAATCCCTACTGATCTACCAAGAGGGATGGGAGTGGCCTGTTTCCGCTTATTAACCGGACATGACTATCTCCAACAACACCTACATAAGATTGGGGTGGCTACCTCCCCGATCTGTTTTATGAACAGACAACACCTTGCGGAGTGCTCTAGTTTACAGGACATTGACACCAGGGATACTATTCCCCAAGACTTTATTCGCTATATTGGACGGCAAGACAGCGTATAGCCGAAAGGCCTTGAGCTAGGCGTAGGATAAAACAATAAGAAATGAGCCATGTCAAAACAAAGTGGTTCATAAATCTGTCATTGTGCCATAATGAGTAGTGTTCAATTGGTCAGGCATTAGAGAAAAATGAAGCAAAACATAATTTATACTTAAAAGGAAAAGTTATGGTGTTTTTCTCACAATTTAAAACTTTTTTTGTTTATTAAAACCAGAAGTCAAACTGGAAATGTATTTTTATACTCAATGGAAAAATAATTGATATTTAGTTTAATCCTTTTAAATTGTGAAAACAATTTTAATAAATCCTGAAATTTAATCGCATAATTTATGTATTATATTTCTAGGAGGCTGAATCTGCTGCTGAGACAAGCAGTGAGACAGGATCGCTGTTTGAAAGAGATCAACTCTCCCAAGCTCTTACCGATGACAAGGGTATAAGTTGGTCGTACTATTTTTTTGAGTTACCTGAATCTACTAGGATAACACAAAATTCATTTTAAAAAGAAATATTGCATTCAAATTAAAATGTCACTATATCCTACTCTGGATTATTAGTCCTTTAGATGAGTTTTTTTATACAAGTAAAATTGGGGTCATTAGTAAAGTTATTCTTAAATTAAACTTTATCCTTTTTTCTTAAGTGTTCAGCTACATGTTTCAAGTTTTAGCTATACAAATATTTTTAATACTCTTAGGTTCAAAATTTAACTTTAATCATTAAATGTAATCATTAAAAAATCTAATCATCTTAAAATGCATAATTTTTACCTTATTGAAATACATTGACAATGAGTTACCGTGATATTCATATTTTGGGTCAAATAATTTACTCTGAAGTCAATAGTGTCAATATTTTGAAAGTTAGATAAAGGTAGATATTTTAATTAAAAATTACAACACATATTTTCCAAAAGATCGAGTTATCAGTACACAGTGCTTAATGAATAATTATGAACTGCATTTGTATACTGTCCCATGAATAGAATGCCTAATTAAAACGTTTACAAAAAAATCATAACTAACTAAAATCAATATAAAATATTTTAATTTTATGACTTATAATGAAATTATTTCTTTAAAACTTTGTTATAAAAATATGTCTGATAATTTAAAAAGCTCGCAGGTTCTGTTACACAATCATACAGGTTCCTGATTAGAAACTTTAATGAAGATTTTTTTTTTTTTTTGCTTTTATAATTTTTTGTATGTTTATTTTATTATTTTATTTTGTTTGCTTTGTTAGATGAATCCAATCAGTTAAAAGAGGCATGTAAAATATTGGTCGATGATGTTGAAGCTCTATTTCCAAAGTGTAAAATACCTTCCAGTTTACAAAAAGAAACCAACAATTCATCGGATATCACTAATACAGTGCCAATTTCAAATGAACAAATTCAATCTCCATCGCTTGATGGTTCATGCAATGGTAAAATAGTGGGTAGTGAACTGGAAATGCAGCCTACTGTGATTCATGAAATGAACAGTGTTAAATTACACGACTTTTGGCCTGCTCAGCAATGTAATATATCTACTAAAAGTGTCGAATCCATACCTTCTCATTCTGAAATTGAACGTTCTCCTGAGATAAGCCAGTCATCTAAAAATTCGAATCAACCCTGCGTTGTTAGCCAAAATATGTCTATTTCACATCAAGTGATTGTTTTGACTGAAACTCCAGCTGCTAAGAATGGTGCTCCTAAAAATATAAATGATGCAAGTGCTCCTATTGATGTTTCCGATTTAGGTTACTGTAGTATGGATAAGGAGGCAAATGTTTCCCCTGACTGTGTGACTAATAATGCCAAATTTGATAATTTAAACCTTCTCTCAGAAGTTGTTTCATTGGAAGAGAAAATTTTACCCCAAACTGTAAGTATACCTACCCCTTTGCAGAGTGAAGAGTCTGAATTGAAACCCCAGTTTCCAAATGAAAATATCAAAATACAGTCATCTGATAGTAAAAATTTGTGTACAAACAATCAAAAAAGTATTGTTTCCAATGTGCCAGAACAAGAATCTTGTGATCCTGAAAAAATCACTTCATCTATCGTACATGAGTCAGCACAAGTACTTCAGCTTTCACCTGCTGCAAATGAAAATGCCATGAACAATGTTTGCTCACCTGTCGGTGTGTTTGCCAAAGATGAGCTCGCTATGCCTATATCAGTTTCAAATGTTGATAGTAACAGCTGTAAGTCTGAAGATTCCAATTCACAAGGTAGATTGTCACTTTTTGTTTTGTTTTTAGTTTGAGTTTTCTCTTTGCTATATAATTAGTATTATGCACATACATAACATTAGCTATATTTGTTAATACAAGAAATTTCTTTAATTTGTATTACATTTATTTTGTTTGTTATTAATTGGTACGTTTTTGTTGCACATTTTGACACATGATAAAGGAATAAAATATCATGCATCATTTTCATATTAATTAACTATATACTGTTGAAGCTTTAAAATTTATTATGTTATTTTTTAAATTAGTCTAGAAGAACTTACATGATTCAAAGTTGAAGTGAACACCAAATATATTTACGTTATTCAAGAATTCAAATTTAAGAAACTTTTATGGATTTCACAATTTCTGACTAATAGTATCAAGTTACATTTTTTTAAAAATTGGTATAGATAATTTAAAAATGAAAAGTGCTCAAAAGAGAAGATATATTTTTTTATTTGTCAATAGAAAGACTAGGTCTTAAAAAGTGTTAAAATCAGATGGTTTATTTTGTCAAATGTTTTTATTATTAATTTGAATTTATCGTTTGTAAACACCCAAGTTAAAGCTTTTGTAAATACTCCATTTCCAGACATGGTAATAATAACTAGTAAGATTTCTTCAATCTACATAATCACTACAAAACAACATAAAGACTAAAATCAATGTATTGCACTAAGATGTTCTAAGCCAAGAAGAGTACAAAGTAAGGACAAAAGTCGGGAGCATTAGATTAAATTACGTTTGGATGTTATACATGATATGTATACATTCACTGGATTGTATTTCAAGAAAGTATGAGTCACCACTCAATTATTTTTCTGTTGCCACTTAAAATTAAAGTAAGTTTGCGTATGAAAAAGTATTTTGTTGAAAAGGAAAATATTCTAATTATATCCAAAAATAACTTTGAATTAACATGTAGTTAAAATTCAAAGGACAAGAAAATTTCAAAATATCTAAAAGAACTAAAAAAGTTTTGAATTTAAAATTTTTCATTCTAAGGAGCTTGTTAGCTAGTTTTTACAAAAAAATGGGTATGAAAATATTTATTTTTTACTTATTTCACCTGATTGAGCAGCAGGCCAGACCAGGTCGAAAAGACCGAAGACTACCATAAAGTCATAGACCAGCTTAGGGTTTACAAAAACATCCTTTCTGTCAAGCCCCAGACACTTCAATAGTTGATCGGGAGAGGCGTCTGCAGACCCGCATTTAGAGCAATGAAGATAAGACTTTTGCCCCTGGCAAAAAGTGAGACTCTTTAAGTGTCCATTAGCAGGTCTGCATCCTTCTGTCACCCTTTAAAAGTAAGAGCACCGCCGTGTTATTTCCTGTGATACCAATCATGTGACGGAGAGGTCTTCCATAAATGATTTGATATTTTTCTCCTTGAGCAGATTTCGCAGATTTTTATTAAAGGTATTTTATCTCATAGGTTGTCAGGTTTAAATTTTTAAAATCTAACATTGATTTAATTATCTGTGTTAAATTTTGTTTAGATGCAAGAATACGTAGAGCTTCAAAAACTCCACCTCCCACACCTGTCGATGACTTGGAAAAAGGTACTCTTATAGATATTAAATTCAATAGCTGTTCAATTATATCAGCTCATACCTTCAATGAATTTTCCCTCTAAAGTATTTAATCTTTGTATATCGCTGTGCAAGTGGATGCATTTGGTACATGTCTTCAAAATGTGTTCTTGAAATTAAGTTTAGATTAAATTTCAAGAATTAATAATTTAGTCTTCTAGTTTTTTAAGGCTTTAAAATGCAGTTTCTTAACTGTTAAAAATTTCCATTTGTTTTAAATATTCAAAGTTGAAAGATAATTTTCAACTCAAAGTTTTGAATTAAATATTACAAATTCTGGATGGAAGGAAAATTAAATTACATATTTTGTTCCATTTTCATGCGTAAGCTAAATATACTTTTTCACGCAAAATTTGTAAG
The DNA here is from genome assembly GCA_947359465.1 of Metellina segmentata. Taxonomy (NCBI): domain Eukaryota; kingdom Metazoa; phylum Arthropoda; class Arachnida; order Araneae; family Tetragnathidae; genus Metellina; species Metellina segmentata. The sequence goes on along the minus strand of OX375882.1, from coordinate 49,093,741 downwards.
ATGAAAGCACCCATTAAAGTACTTAATGGTACATATGCATTTATTAAGCATGTAATAATAATTTATGCTGATGTATGTAAATATAGTCCTATCTTATTGGTAATTACACTGGTTTCCATTAATTAATGAAGAAACAGAAAAATTGGTCTTAAACTTCAGAAAAAAGAATACTTTGTCATGCATTTTGCCAGAAACATACCAAGAACAAAAATCATAAATACACACTAATTTAAAAAACTCCAAGCTATCTCGAGGCCCGAGCAGGGTTTAGGGAGGTGATTTGATGGCATGTCTCCCAAGACATCCCATACATACTCCATCAGATTCGAGTCAGAAGAGTGCTGGCCAATCTAAACTAACTAGCCTTATTTTCAAGGCACTGATAAAGGCAAGGTGTATGGATGGGCATTGTCTTGCAGGGCAAATGTTTGTATTACAGATTGCTATTGCATATGAATTAACAATGGATTCACAAAACCTCAGCTCTATCAGAGTGCACTTCTTGCACCTAAGATAACATTTCCAAATATGTACTGTCCCCTTTGTAGACATAAAAGAAGTGATATTGTGTGTTAAGTATAACTGATGAAGATCTGGTCTCTTCTGAATAGCATGGACCTCCATTGATCTTCACTCCAGTTGACATTCATTCATACTAAATTTAAATGAGTCCTCCTGGGATATGAGATATATAAAGGGCATAATTACTACCAGTTTTAAGCCCCTTCATGCATCTTTTTATGTACTGTAGATGATACTACCCTTCCACTTGCTGCAGTAAGAGCAGATTACAGGTGAGTCGTGGTATTATTCCATCACTTAGACGATTTCATATAGCAGTCATTTGAAGCTAGTGTTGCCCTCACCTGAATCAAATGCTTATTCTGTTGAATTTGGTTTCGCCAAATGACAAAACATTTAACCACCTTACAACATCAGCCCAACTTTGTCCCACATTGATTCTGCTTATAACTGCATCGTAATTCTGTAGTCAAGTGTTGCTTCAAGGTCATTTATTGTGACTTTCGTTTCTTATTTTTACTTCATGAAACATCGATCTCCTTCCAAACCCATTTTTATATTGTTTCTGAAGTGACATTATGTCAAAAATTTGTGTGCGATCATCACATCAGTGGTTACATCACCAGGTTTTTAAAAAATTCATATTTTTGTAGTTATCCGATTTTTATGATACATTTGTTCCTTGATTCATAAAAACCAGTGTATTTGTCTATGGTTTGGTTTAAAAAAGAGTTCAATAATTAAAGACTAAAATTTTTTCTTTTATGTTTGTGTCAAATGATGTACATTGGACAAAGGCAGTTAGACTTAAGGGTGTTTAAAAAAATGAGACCATGCATTTTTTATGTTTTGACATGCTTACCATTGTAGGGTTAAACAATTCACTTAAAAATGGTAAACTGCATTTGATTATGTGTAGCTGCATTTCTGAAATTTTATGGTTAATAATTTAACTGGGCTTTTAACATGTCACTTATTGTCATTTTGACATTTTGTCACTTTTTCAGGTGTTTAAGTTCTTAAATTCTATTTGAATAACAATTTTTAGTGTGTAATTAAAAAATAATAATTTTTTCCTCTAAAAAAAGTCAAATGTCAATCTAGTACATATTGTATAATTTCGTCTTGGATTGAAACTTATCCAGACTAGTTTGCTCCATGGCAGGTATGCCATTTGATATCAGTCAGACTGTAGTAATTCCCCCCCCCCTTCTGAATGACGCCTGGATTTCCGCCAAAATCAAACCTTTTTTTTTAATATTTATTTTTAGGCGACCGTAATGTCTTGCTACAGCGAGCACCGGCTGCTTTTATCTTGATTTCGGTTTGCGAAAAGAATTGGAGCCTCAAGTATCACTAAATAAGATAATTTTGCCATCAAATATCCAATAGCAACCCTCTAAATACAGAGTAGCAGAATATTGTTTCCTTCGTGATTTTCATAAAGGCAGTGGAACGCTGTTCCACCGAATTCCCCTACAACACCCTTGGTCACATAGCCTGGTTCTAAGGAATTTGATTTAGGAAGAAAAGAGTTGTCTTTGAAGCTTTGGGGAGATGTGTCTGAACTAGTTTTTTTCTATTCACAGATTTTTAATCAGTGGCCTAAGCATTGGTCAACATTCAGACAAATTCAAGGAGACTTGAAACTTCCCTCTCACTATTTCATCAAGCATTGATCAAGCAGGTGGCTAAACCTAAAGCCAGCTGCTGGAAGGTTACTTGATCAGTGAATTGCAGTGCGTGTGAAAGTAATTCCATGGCTACATTCCAATAAAGAAACCAAACATGATACAAAGAAAAGGCTACATGAAAATTGTTCATTTACTTAGATGAGAAACAGAGAAACTATGAAAGCCGAGGTGATGTTTGTCATATCAAGTGCAAGTATATTTATTTGCATGACCGAATTTCTTCAGAAAAAGGTACAACCAAAATTTGCAATTTAACAATTTTGGGTTGGATCTACAAAAAGGAATTTATTTGAGATTTGAAGATGGATGTCCTCAGAAACTTCCAGTATGAAAATTGTTCATTTACTTAGATGAGAAACTATGAAAGCCGAGGTGATGTTTGTCATATCAAGTGCAAGTATATTTATTTGCATGACCGAATTTCTTCAGAAAAAGGTACAACCAAAATTTGCAATTTAACAATTTTGGGTTGGATCTACAAAAAGGAATTTATTTGAGATTTGAAGATGGATGTCCTCAGAAACTTACCTATGGCTGATATTGGGATTGGTGATCAAATTTCTAAAGTTCTGCAGTATGTGAAAGAGAAGGAAATGAATTTATTTTTTCTAAGGGATCAGAAGCATTACATTGGTAGTGTTAAATATATTTTGAAGAAGTCCTTCTTCAGTTCATCTTAAAAGTTCATCCTGCCTTGGTCCTCTTGAGAGACTCAGTGGTGAGAGTGTACAACAAGTATTAGAAGTTGCAAGAGCAATGTCATGGGAGGTCCCAACAGACATACTACTGGATGAGTGGAAATTACTCCAAAGAATGAAGCCTATCGATGTTTACTGGTACCAGTTCTTCAGACTGCGAGACATAGTGGTGTGGATCCTAAGTACCCAGTTGTGTCAAAGCCTAGTGAAGGCTGCTCTGTCACTTTCTCATGGTAGTGCTGATATTGAACATGGCTTCTCAGCCTCAGGAAGACCTTTGACAGGAGACGGCATCAATGTCAGAATGCACCCTCAATGCATTGATGACAGTCAAAAGAAGCTTGGCAAATTTTGACAATCAACCTTAACTGGTGCCGATCACAACAAAGCTAATGAATATGGGAAGGGTTGAATATAAAGCCTACAATGCCTATGTAGAAGATATAAAACAGAAGGCACAAGAAAAGTTAGAGATTAATTTTAAGCAGCAGGCAAAGAAAAGAAAGGTAATAGAAGAACGAAAACTTAAAATTATGCTTGAGGATGAGGTGTTGGACAGTGCTTCAAAATTGTTAATGGAAGCCAATGATGCGCTGAAGCTTGCGATAAATAATAAAGATTTTAAGGAAGCAGCACTTGCTCAGGCAAAGATTGAAGGTGTGGCAAAAGTCTCAGATGATGCTGGTCAGCAAAGACAGACTTTTAAAAATGCACGTCAGAGGGAAAAAGACAAAATTAATTTCAGACTTTGTCTGATTTTTTTTTTTTGTAGAAAATCTTTCAAAAAAAATGGAAGAAAATTTTCAAGCTATGTCAAAAATGAACAACATATTTAAAACTCATGATTACAAATTATTATTATTATTATTTTTTTTTAATATCGTTTCAAAATAATATGCTTTTTAAATGAAGAAAATAAATATCCTTCCAAAGAAAGAAAAGAAAAAGATAGGGGTGACTAGGGAGTATCTTTTTCTTTTCTATCTTTATACTTGAATATATTTAGCATTATTGCTATATTTGTCACTTTCACCTATTATAAGCCCTGTAATTTAATATATGGTGTTTTTCTTTCAATAAAAATTGTAAAATATTCTATCATATTATGATTTTTTTTATGTACATTGGAAATCTGTTTTTTTTTTTTAACCATGACTAAGTAAGCTTTCCTTTATATATATTTAAATAAAACCAGTCACTCAATAAATGTTTTTTTGTTAATATATGTGATGGTTTTCAGATGGTGTGGATGTTAAAGTAAAAGGAACACTCTTTTCACCATCATCATTACATGAAAAATTGAAAGAAGATGGTTTCAAAGAGTCTACTGAAGTAGATATTAAGTCTCAGGAGTTAGCTGGTTAGTATTATCTTTTCATGCTATAATTTCTATAATTTTAACAATTGAATCTGTTTCAACGTTTTGAGTCAAATTTTGCTTATGCTTAAATGGATACTTTAGGCCGGCAAGAGATTCCTGCCAGATTAACAGAATCTGAAACTTGGCCATCTTTAGAACTGGATACTAGTCAAGTGTCCATATCTAGCCTACCTGATGATGAGAAATCTGAACCAACGACAGCTACTGCCTCAGATGCTGTTGCAATAGCTACAGATCTTGATAAAACTGTCACACTAGTAGAAAATATCGGTAAGTGAACAATTTTTCTAATTGTGAACAAGTCAAAGCGTGTTAGGTTTGATAGTTCTGATGGATATTTCACACTTACCAATTGCTATGAATATCAAGTTTCTTCAGATTCAAGAGTATGTTGGATCTTAACATGCATATGACGCCCAGGGTTTCGATTTTAGGAGTGTATGTTTGAGTAGGCTAAAAAAAACTTGTTTTTTATGCTTTTCATTTTTATAAGATCTATTTTCATTCTTGATATTATAGTTTTTGTAATTTCATTTGAATGTCTTTATAAATCAGATTAGATGGGTTTCTGAATTTATATTAGCAAAAATAAATTAATAGAACATTTGAAATTTTGAGTTAATGTTCTTAATGTTTTGATAATTTGTGAACAAGTATTTTGACATTCCATAACTCTAAGAAATTACTATCAACAATATAGAGAAGAGTCAATGTATTGTAATGATATTATGAAATTGACAAATGTATATACTTTGTCTAATGATAACTAAACTTTTTTTTTTCTGTTTTATAAAAGCTGTAGTTTTTCTTGCCTCATTTTGCACTTAACTTAAGGATATGTGGTGGTGTTAGTTTTAAAACTAGTTTTCACTGTATAAAAAAGGATTTTGAAAAAAAGAATCGTAATTGGGACATGAGTATTTAAGATTCCTTTTAATTGCATTTGCTTTTAAGGAATTCATCATTTGTAAAAAAGTATTTAGAAATCATCTTTTTTAGTAATTTGTGTATTGCTCAAATTTCTTTTTAAAATGGTTTCTGTGTTAGCAAACTAGCCAAAATGTATTCCACTTAAAATTTCGTGGCAATCAATTTCATGTAATATTGTCTAGGCATATTTGTACGTACTATTAACATAATCATAATAGGATGTCGTCCCTTATATAACTTCTAACTTGTGGAGATTAAATTCAAAATTATTCTTCAAATCAATGGGATAGTAGGAATGTCATGTAAACATATTATTCATCCATTCCATTGATGTAAAGATGTTATCAAATATTATCAAATGCTTAATTTCATGTTTTGTATTTTTATTAAATGATTATCTCTATTTTACTGTAATCATGCATTATTCTGTGCCACCTGAAAGATGTATGGTTGTGCATTGCTAATTGAAGTTTTTTTAGCATGTAGAATTTCTAGCTCCTTGCTTCTCCTTTTGCTAAACTTAGTTTGCTTTCCTTCTATTCCTTCCCCTTTATTTAATCACCCTTTTACTATTTAGTTGTATTATTACTGTAATTATCTCCAACATAAAGCTCTTGTTGCATGGTATCTTATAGAACTATATTACAATATACTGCACTTTTGCTTCAAACTGAAATCTGAACTAAGCTCCTGCCTCTGTAATTACAAATATTTATCAATTCTTCATATGGTAGTTTTATAATTTCAAAAATATTCTTACTTATAAACTTTTCAAAAATACTTTTCTGTCTTGCACTTTATAAATTTCCTTAATGCCTTATCTTATGTGTACAAAATGCTTTAAAAGGTTGTAAAGGAATTCAAATAACCTTTTTCTAAAGGTAAATATTAAGCACCTGAAGCAAACATGAAATTAACATTTTCATTTTGGTTCTGGAACTAAATTTGACATGAATATTTAAAAAATGAGCGGTAATTATATAAGAAAAGTATGTGCTATTATTTATTTTGAAAAAAAAAGTATTTATTTGTGTGATTATTTTATTCTTGTATTTTTGGCTTTTGAATGCAATATTAGATTATAAAAAGATACGTGACATATTTTAAGCTTTTCTACATAATTTTCAAGATGTTAGTTAAAATGCTGTTGTGCCTTTTAATGTTGTTCACAGTATCAAAACATGTACACAGAAACAAAGAGTCTAGATGCATATTTTTAGAAATAAAATAAGATATTTTGTTTCAAGTTTTCTTTCCACTACAGTACCTACCATTATATTAATTTAAAGCTGGTTTAAAATTCCAAATTTTCTTCAACTCCAAAATTTCTTATTACTAATTCTGATTTGCTATTTTTTTAATTACAGCGTATCTAAAATGATTCAAAAAGAAAAGTTTGTCTCACTAAAAAGGATGATTTCCCAAACGTTTTTGGCTGAACATCTCCTTTTCCGGTTACAATTTTCTTTAGTGCCCATCTGGAAAACTGCCTAAATTAATAAATTGCATGTGTAGTTGAACCCATGAATTTTGAATTTCACCAAAATATTTAGTGTTGTGGTCATTTTAGAATTTAGAAAAGCTGATTGGAACTGAAGCTAAAACTATTTATTAAAATTAAATTACAAAATTAAACTTTGCATAAATACAGGATTGCTTTATTAGTAGTAATTAGCTGAATAACCTGCCGTTGCTCGGGTTTAAATGGTTAAATGTTAATTGAAAATTAATTAGAATAATCACTTTTCTTACGTAGAAAAATACAATCATTTAAGTTGTTCATCATTAATAAAGAATCATTAAGTAAAAATGCAGAATTCTGTAAAACAAAATCTATGGAAAGTGTCGAATTTCAATGGAATAGAGCAATTCGAAAAAAGACATTGGGAAAATATTGATAAAAGCGATGATTTATGAAATTTAATAATGCTTAAATATCTTAAATATGACCGGATATTTTCCTGTAGAATGTGTTTCCTTGTCAATATTCATTTATTGCAGGAAAACAAACTTTAGATTTTAAAATTAGAGCTTCGAGAGGCACTCATAGGACTATGTGTGCCAGTTTTCATGGTGGTAAGTGCTATAGATTGGTTTGAAGACAGGAAAGTAATGGCCTATGTTTTCCACTGTGTTCTAAAGTATAATTGTTCCAAATTTGGTGTGGATTGGTCAAACGGTGTAGTTTTCTATAGAAAATACACACTCGTCCTTTATATATATATATATATAGATTAATTAATTAATATCAATCAAATCAGTAAAATTAAATTAAAAGATAGTCACTAATGAGAAAGGTGAGCATGGTGTGCTATCGATTTGGTTGAAAAAGATTGGTGTTCTTAAATCTCCAATAAGCTATTTGCAGTCAATTCCTGTTTTTAGTTAAAATGCTCATTTATTGCACCAAGTACATACATGCTAACACTCAAAACGCAAACTGCCATTCGGCCATGACTAGTGCATCTCTTAATAACCCTCGGAGGATGTATATTTATATTCTGTAACCTGCATTTCTCGTCAGTTTTGTCCTTAACCTATTGATTGTTTCGCAGAATTCTTTCAACTAATACATAGGGCAATTAGTCATAAATATTTAGGATAGAGTGCAATGCTACCCTCAGAAATCTCTCAGGTAGATCAGCTTCAAAATTTATGGTGGAAATTCTTTTTGAATGTCCTTTGTCTTAAAATTTAAATATTTTAAAAATTTCATTTTCTTTTCGTTTTTAATTACAAATATTTTTAACTAGCCACTGTGTGGCTAGCCCAGCATTGCCTGTGCACGTGGTGTAAGGTATTAAGGTGGTGTAAAATTTTCCGCAGATTTCAAATCCGTTGAAGATATATTCAATTAAATTATTTATTTAAAGAAAATAATATTTTTAGGTATCAATCTAAACTAAAATTTTCTGCAGATTTCAAATCCATTGTAATTTTTACTCCATCTTTAACGGTCTAGGAGATAGAAAAGAGAACTTTGACTTCAGTTTACAGATTTATAGTCTTGCTGGGAAATCAATCGTGCAAAATCAAAAAGGAAACAAAAAATAATAATTTTCTCTGCGTTTTGTGGATGAAAAAAACTTGGCATTCCAAACCCTAACTGCAAGGTCGCATGAGTAGAAAAAGTTCGCGTTTGAAAAACCGATGGAGAATAAAACTATGAAATTCATTTAAAGATCTTCTAGATTGAATTTTAAAATTTGCAGCGACGCAAAAATTGCAAAAAATTTGGACTACCTGTGTGGCAAATCTCATTGCAGTAAGTGCTATAGATCATCAGGATTTTGCGGCCGCGAAACAGACAAACTAACAAACACTTCCTTTTATAATAGTAAAGACTAGCAAAATACCCTACCTTAATCGATTTGAATTGGCTTGCTCTAAATCGATGATCAAAATATATAAGAACATGTGTCTTTTGTAGAATAAAATAATATTTTAACACTTTCGCCATCTTTATATTTTCTACAACTTTGGGAACAAATCCTGCACATGCATATCCATTCATGAAATACATTTCATATACATCACACCCTTGCTGTATGACAAAGCTACAAAATGACGAAAGTTGACACAAAGGTTACTACTACCAAAGACGATTTGTAATTCCCTTTCATAAGTTCTTTTCGTGTTCAACTCAATTAATAAAAGTGACAATTTACGGCGAGTGCTTTCGCGCTCATACTCCCCACAAAACAATGTTTTCTTTTTACTTGTGATACTCTTGCGTCCAACATGCTACATTGTCGAATTTCACCATCTTCTGTCGTTATGACAAAGAATTTTTTTAATGTTAGAAAAGGTCTAGTTCGGATTTTGTAAACATTCTTCTTTTGATAACTGTATAATTACCCTTAAAATTTGCTTTCTTCTTGACTTATCTGCCACTTTAAGTCGAATACTTTGTGGTTCTGTTGCGTGTGATGAACAGGAAATACAATTTATTAAAATAATAAATATTTAAAACAGAAAACAATAGAAAAAAGCAAAATAAAAGTTGTTGGGAAAAAAGTTGTTTTAACTATAGTCATTCATGATTCTTTTTTTGTCTCTTGGTCTTGCACAGTTGCCACATACAACTATAAAGTGCATAAAATTTAGAAATGAGTAATTAATTCAGAGCGAAAGAAACATAAAATATCACTGCATGTGTGCAATCAACCAACACGAGTTTCCATTTCATTCCCGTTCGTTGAAAAACATTGTCTGTCGGAAATCGTTTACATTGCGCAAAGAAGAACAAAAATAAGTCTCAAAATAAACAAAGTATCAGCTGAAATTCCATATAGAAAAAAAATTTATGTAAAATAATTGCTTTTTCAGTAGTACTGGTAAAGCAATCCAAGTAATCGTAATACTCAATATACGTTCCAGTTTATCCAAAACTAACAAATTATAGTTGATTTAAGTTTACTAACTGTGGTGTTTTAGCTTGAAACTTATTTAAATATAACAATAAAGAAAAGTCTAATATTGCATTCATTAAACTAATATATACAAATACAAATATTGACGACCAGCTACAGGCTCAAGCCCAACAAGGCTGGTCCTTTGTTTATGAATTCCCCAATTCCCACTGACTATCCAATTGTATCTTAAATTCGTACACTCCCTTTGAATTAACTATATTTTCAGGCAACACGTTCCAACTGTTTATTACCCTATTAAAATAGTAGTTTTTCCTTAAATCCCGATTAAAATGTGTCTTATTCAATTTATAACCATGGCCCCCTTGTTCTGTTATCCCTGTTGAAATTTAAGCCCTCTGTGTCCCCTTGTTTTACAAACTTGAAAAGCTGAATCAAATCCCCCCTCCTTCTTCTTCTTTCCAGTGTATACATGTTTAGCTTACTTAAACGTTCATTATAGTCGAAATTTGCTAGCCCCTTTATTATTTTTGTAGCTCTGTGCTGAACCCTTTCAATTGATTCTATGTCCTTTCTCATATATGGAGCCCAGAATTGTACAGCATATTCTAGATGTGGTCTTACTAAACCCTTATATAACGGCAAGAATATATTCTTATCCCTTGAAGTTACAGTCTTTTTAATATACCCCAATAACCTATTAGCCTTTTTACCCGCAGCTGAACATTGGTGACCCATTTTAAAATCCCTGTGAATTATCACCCCAAGATCCTTGACTGTTTCTCCCTCCTTTACCTTTACTCCCTGCAGACAGTACTCGGCTCCACTGTTCCTGTAACCCATATGCAGAACTTGACATTTCCCTACATTAAATGACATACCCCATTTTACAGCCCATTCGGACATACATGATGACATATATGATGTAAAAAAATAAAGCACATTGCAGTCAAAATATCGGAAATAAAATTAATGCGATGCATGTACAAACACACAAAATCGAACATAGAATAGAAAGATGGACAGACAAGTTCAATCACTAAATGAAGATAAGTACTCGCAGTTATGCAACGTTTCATGAAAATATATTAAACCATGTGGACATGTATTATGCACTCGCATACAGATGGACCGACAGACACAAAATGTGCACATCCAAGGTTCACATCCTCTCTTTGGCTGTATTTCTCTCTCCGTTGTAAATAAAACTGCACTTGTGTTTAAATGCAAGTTGATGGTTGTTTGTCTTGTGCTTGGTGCAATTTGGCCTATTCTGGCACCATAAAAGTCAAACTAAACTTGAGTATATATTTTTATTTAGGAAGCAGTTATACTGCCCATTAATAACTAATGGAATAGCTAGAGCAGTCATTTTCATTGGGAAAATTATAGATTTTAAAGTTCATATGTATCTTGAAGTGGTTATAGTTTCTAAAACCAATCCATTTTAACTTGACAGAGCTTTGGAATGCTTGAAAATAGTCTCTTTTGACTGTTTTTATGGATTTGTTATACTATTGTAACTTCTGAAAGCTCTTAAGTATGTCAGCCCACACCATCAAAATATACCAGCCCAATTTCTCATATCCTCCACTTCCCAGAGGTTAAAAAATAACGTTTGACGTTATATACATTCTAAATATAGTAATATGTTCAAGATTAGACTCGGCTTACCAAGAAAAATAAAGAAATTTTCATCTAACATTAATTAACCATTGTATCAGGAAGACATCTAACATGTCATCTACTGTATGGCATTTTAGGTACACATAAAATTTGTAAACTTAATTATTTTGATTTGAAAATATTTTTTATTATTAATTTTAATTTTTAGTTGCATGATCAATTTTATTCCAAATGCTTTTTATGACCTACTAGCACTTTTCAATAGCTGCTTCATTTGTAGCAAATGAGGTTTTAATTTTGTTGAGTTTTAATCGAGTTTGTTATCGTCCAAAGCTTTTCCTCAATCTCAGTTCCATTCAGTTTTCCCTGTTCTGCTTTCGTTTTGGAATTTATATTTTCCTTCACTCTCATTCATGTAATCTAATTTATCATACCTGCTTCCTTCCAATGTCTGATATTATAAGGGAAATAAAACAACAGTATACTTGCTGAAAGTTTTATAATAAAAGTTTCAACAAAACGCTTTAATTAAATTCTGATCTCTGCTTTTACAAAAATCCTGATTATTGATAATTATAAAAAGGAAAAATAATGTTTATAGTTAGGTAGAAATAATACCAAAAATTTCTGAATACCCTTCAACAGCTTCAAAATTATAAAAGTACCACAATTCTCTGGCCACAAGAAGTTCTTTCTATCTTTTTGTCATCTAAATATATTTTCAATGTCAAGAAGAAATCAAACCATCCTTTCCATGAAACCTATGCTAACAATCATTGCCTTTTTGAATCCATAAGTAACCCAAACTTATGTGTATAAAGAACTAGTCTTAATTTTAGTTTGAAAGTTATTTGTAATGATTTATATCATTACTTGTTGAATAGTTTTCAGATGTAATTTTTTTTTTCAATTCATTTGTTTTCTTGTGTATTTTTTTATTTTTTATTATTATTATTCATCTATGTTTTATATAAATTCTTTTTACCCCTTTTCATTTTGAGAATAGTAGAATCCTATGATAGAAATTTGCATGGCTTTTCAAGTTATGAAAGACTTGTTCTGCGTTCTATTCCCTTAGTGCATATTTTCTTTTATATGAAATAATTTAATTGTTTCAGGCTTTTTTTTATGCAATTATATATAATTTACCAAGATACTTGCACCATGATAAGGAATGGTAGTGATGCACTGAATGGTAACCTTTTTTGAGTTTCTTAACACACAAATGAAACCATTCTATAGTTAGAACTGAAAATAACTATAATCTTTCCATGTTTTTGTTTTATGTTGGCCTTTGTTCCTATAGTTTGCAAAGAATGCAATTGTTTAAACTAATGTATATAGTTTGCTTGATGAACATTTTTCATGTTTCAAGCATGCCTTAACTTTTAGAAAAGTTTTGTACCGATTGTTTTACACAAAACACTGAAAAAAAGTTTAATGACAGAGTTTATTAATTTCCTCTGAAATGGGTGTTTATGATTTGAGGCATTAATTCAGCAATATATTTTGAGTGCTTGCTTTATTGCTTTACAATGGCTTGGGTGACTTTTTGCATTTAATTATATGTAATAGAAAAAACTTGTTTACTAGATTTATGATCAAAGTATGTTCTATTATTATTAAAATAATCATATTTTTATGTTACATACAGTGAACTATTAATAACTAAATGCAATATTTTGTGCAAAGTTGTAAAATATTTATATGGTATAAAGTTTTGAGCTTGTTATGCAGTTTATAAGTTAAAATTAAGTGTTTATTATATAGATACATTGTGTTATATTGTGATTAACATAAATTAGACTTACATAGTTTATATCTCAATGTTTTATTCTAAAGAATTTTTTACATGGGGAGGAGCATTTGTATGTTTGAAGTTCATCATTGTGTGGTTGAATTTGTATATAAATGTTTGTTGACTGAATAGAAATCTTTTAGCTTTTGCCTATTATTTTTCTTATTTTGAGCTAGATTCAAAGCATGGTACAATTGTACTTTAGAAAATACCTAGTAGTTAAATAGTTCATAGTTTCAACCTTGAATTCCCTTCGTTCCTGAATTCTAGTGCTAGATACAATTTTGTTGCATCATTGGTACTTTTGTTGATTATTATACTTTACTTTCTGCTTATTTGAATGATGTGACGAGTTTGTGTTGGTGGCTAAAAAAGTAGGTAGCTGAATCCTTTGTTCACGAATGTTTTGTGGACAACTTTCAGACCCAGATGATGATAACGAGGATGAGGCTCTCTCACCTACAAAGTTCAAAGATCTGTGCTCCAAGAAAGTTTCACCTACAAAGTCTTCAAAGATACTTTTTAATTCCAAGTTAACTCCAAGTGTGCAGTTGACTCCAGAAAAAATTTTGCCTCTCCAGGAATTGCCACTGTCTCCAGTCAAAGAAGTTTCTGAAATTGAAACTAAAGAAACTTGCACCAGCCCTTACTCTGACAGGAATGAAACAGTAAAACCCAATCAACTTATTTCAACTAGGAAAGGTTTTAGAACTAGGAAAAGATTGAGTCCTATCCATGACAAATGTAAATTCGAACCAAAAGTACCATCCAGAGTAGACCGAGGCTTGAGTCCAATTGCTGTATTTACTGCTGGGCCATCGGGGTTACAGAAAGAAGAAACTGAATATTTTGTGCAAACTTATGATGCTCCAGACATGGAAAAACCAGACACTCAAACTGATCAGTTTTGTAGCAAAAGCACTGGGATGTCTCCTGGCTCTGCATTTGATGCAAAGCATGTCAAAGAAGCACATACTGATTGTTCAGTAGAATCAATGCAAAAAGATAGTGTTATTTTAGATAATGAATCGCAAGCTTTTGATGTTGAACATATGTTGGATGATTTATCAAAGGTTGAGAAATCAACCAGTCCTTTTTCTGATATAATGCTTGACACTGGCATTGGGACTGATTCCCTTATTACTGCTGATGCTGCAAGTAGTCCATTTCCAGCTGATGTCCAATCACCGTCCAGCTTTACTTCTCAATCCAGTTCTATTCACTTGTTGAAAGAAAATTGTTCCACTCAAACCATCCATGTGGAGATGCTTTCTGCACATACCAGTCCCATTGATGGAACTCTATCCCTCCAAGACTCTAATTTATCTTTTTGTGCAACTGAAAGCAGTTTAAAATCGGATTCATTAGACGATCTAAGTAAAACTTTAGGAACTCCAAGTTCCGATACTGCTGAACCTGATGCTGTCCTTGAGTTGATTTCTCCTCATCATGACCTCACCAAATCCTCAGTTAAGGACTTTCTTCAAGTACACGTGGCTGAAGATCAATGCAGTAATGAAAACGATGATCTGTCTAGCTCTCTGCATGATAGTTCTAAAGACAATTATGTCCCAGTTGAGGACAATAATGAGCTGAATAAGATATTGGTTATTGAATCGTTTAGAAATGTCTTTGCAACTGAACCACCTTTCTCTATCGTGGGTTCTCGGAAAATTTCGAAAAAAGAGATCAGTCGAAAGAAAAGAAAAAGTTTACCTCCTGAAATGACTACTGAAGACAAAATATTTTCACTGCATGATCAGCTGTTGTCAGAAGAAAGTGCTTTAGAGAGTAGTACTGATTCTGGGGTAGATCTTAAAGAAGCTGGACACAGTTCTGCCTATCAAGCTGCTATAGACACATCTGATGCCTCTTCATTGAAAGGAATTGCCAAAATTGAAGATCTTCCCCAACAAAATATTGTTAGTGGTAAGGAAGAAGAGAAAATTGGGTCCATTGAAGATTCCAGTGAGGTTGATGAGCATTTTGAAAAATTTACAAATAAAAAATGTGAAGATGTTGAAAAGAAACACGTCCAAGACACTTTGGAAAGTGAAAGTAATATTTTAGAAAAAGATGTTGCTCAGGCACTTGGTGCATTTAATCTATCTGTTGAGAAAAAACATCAAGATTTTGATGTAAATCCTGAATTTATGGGTTCAGGAATCATGGATCATAAAAAATTAGAGGATATTGAGAAACAGATTATTCAAGATGTTTGGGAAGATGAGATTATTCTACAAAGAGGTATTACTCCCTTACTTGATCGTTTTGACCCATCCACAGTGAAAAACCACAGCTCCCCAGATGTCTTAAAAGGTGAAATTTTGGGAGATTCAGACAGCATAGTTGAAGAACTGTGTACAAAAACAAAAGCAACATTTCACATTGGTGATGTTGATTTAAACAGGGAAAAGAAAGACAAAGTGTCTTTATCTGATTCTAAAAAAGGACTTGATAAACTTAATAAGGTTGAGCATGAAAAAGATCCTAGTACTAGGGAGTTAAAAGATAAAACTCCTGAATTTGTCAGACAAATTGAAGAACAATTAGTTAGTGCTACTACTTTACGTACATTTGTTTCACCAACAGCTGAAATAAATCGCATTTATATTCAGGATATATATATAGATTCATCAAATCAGGAAACTGATTCTATTTCCACTGATATCAAACCTGATGGAATTGATGAAGGTAAAACGATTAGTGAAAAGCCTATTATTCCTCAAAAAGCCGATTATGACTATTCTAAATGTGTTGAAAACAATAATCAGCAATTACAAATGTCCCAGACTGAACCATTTTTAGTTGAAAAAGTGATGCGTACTGTAAAAACGTTTGTGGAACCAAATATCCCTATCCCTAAAGATGAAACTGACAGCTCTCTAGAAGCCTACACTGATACTCATACAGAAAAATATGCATCATTAGATGCAGCTATGATAGAGAGTAAGATAAGCTCCCCATCCATATCTGAGCAAAATCTGTTTATTTCCAACCTTCAGAAAAGTAGTAGTTATGACACTATTACTAAAGGTAAGAACTTATAATTTTACATTAGGTGTAGATATTTGCAATTTAAACCTTCATTGTTACCTGGTTTTTTTCTGATATTCACTGTGAGACTGAAAGCTGCATGGTGTAAAGCTTCAAAGCTAGCACTCAACAATCAAAATTTATTTATTTGGTTCGAAATTATCTAACTTGGTCAGCTCATCCTTAATATTCATTTATTGATAAAAATATTTTCAATCCAAAAATATTTACATGGAGATCCACAAACTTTATACAATACCTTGATACAGTTTGTCACTTTCCGTTTTGCTTTTGAAAGAATGCTTTTTACTTTGTATTAAGTAAGTTATAATTTTGGGAGGGGAGATATTATTGCATAAAATCTTAGATATCTTAGACATAAAATCTTATTGCATAAAATATAAGATGATCGATTTTCTTAACATAAAAGGCTATATCAAGCGTAAGGTGTTGGCCTGAAAATTTAGAAGCTATAAATCATTTTCTTGATATTCCCATCAAATTTAATCTTGAAACATTTTTTTATCTAATTTTTTGTGTTTGCCAATAAATATTCAATAAATTTCACAAAACTAACATATTTTTATAAATCCTCATTATTAACACTAAACCATTTTGCACATTTATAAAGGTTGCATATCACCCATAAGACACAAAAGTACCTGAAACAGAAAATTACAATTTAAGAGTACTCCAAAATTAGGTGACCCTTGTGCCATAAAACCCAATACCAACCACAAGTAAAAGTTTATACCATTCTTGAAGTGAGTTCATAATCTTAACACCCTTGATAGAAATGAATTGATTGGCTTTCTGTCCTATGAATTTAACATGCACATACCCTGCATACTGACAAGGTATTTCAGGGAGTATCATGCTAGATAGAACCCATGTAACTACCTGGGAACTGTGCAGTTGTACTCTGTGTATGACAGATATGTACATGTGTTAAATCTATAGGTCAGCAATTCTTCCTGACGGATGAAGGTATGGATCCCCGATATTGTCCTTGTGAAACTTAATCAAAATTGGGTCTGTGATGTCTTACCATGTCTAATTTAAAGGGCAAAGTTCCAATATAGATTAGCTGCTGGAGATGTATACATTGATGTAAAATGTATTATTGAAAATGGGTACATTCAAAACCTGTTCATTTTCTTGACTAAGTACTGCTACAATCATAACACTTACAGAGCCAGTGGTTTACTCTATGAGGGTATTAGATTTCTTTTAAGAGGTTAATACTTCTGTCACATGAATCTTCAAGAGCATTGTCAGCTATGGTAGTGCATTGTTTCAAATTTGTTTTTTCTGACCCACGTTTTGACAAAAATAGCATAAACTTTTCAGAATTTCTAAGATGCCACTTCAGCTTGCTAGAATACCATTGTGATTTATTTAGATTTTATTTTACAATTTTTTAGTTGGAATTTAAACTTGCATCTCAGTGATAAATCTAATAGTGCTATTACCAACTGCTTATCCTGTTACCAAAGGTTTTTATCAATATGTTCTACAGATTAATTAAGGATTTTATGCATGCTGTTATGATGTGCATTGCCTTTAACTTAAATGCTTGAATTGAGATAATGTTCTAAAAAGTTTCTCGCTGTTCCTAAGAAATGCACTCGCTGAGAGAGTTTGTAAGCGTTTCAGTACTAAAATAAGTGTACTGTTTTGCAATATGTAACTGATTTATGTTCTTTTAGAAGAAAAAACTGAAGTTGATGAACACGGTGTAACTACTTGTGTTATTCAAACTACAACAATTCGCACAACATCGCAATCAGCCCCTGAGGCTGTATGTGGGGAGGAAGGTAAGTTTGGAAGAAATTTCTTTTAAGTAGAAATCTGGTATATTCATAAATGTGTTATTTTCAAAACTTTACTCTATGGTCAGTAAAATTAGACTTATTAATTACTCTTGATGAAAAACAATCCATTGTAATACACTTTCTAGAACTAAAAGTACAAACCATGGACTTATTTTCATATTAGATGCTACATTTTATCATTAAACTCCACTGTAAAAATACCAATGTCATCCATTTTGGTTGTCTGAATTGTTTTTCTAGTTTTGTTTAAAAATATGCTATGTTTAGTCACACAATAGGTATTTACTTAATTGACGAAAAATTTAGATACAGTTTTGACTAGCTTTAGATTATAATGAGTTATGAGTCTTTGACTGGATAACATGATGCAATAACTATTTTTGTCTCGTAATCATGGTTTTTCATGTGAACATTTTTTTATATTAATTCTCAATGTGTTACTGTTTTTGAAAAATGTTGGTTTTGGTTACTTCATTTAATTTTTCAATCTCATTTGCAATATTTATTTTAAATCTTTATAAGGCCTCTTGGTATATTAATATCTCCTTTGAAATGGCATATACATTGCTCACAACTATTGGTAATGATTGTGGCCTTTTGGTCAATGTCAAATTCCTGTTGCATTGAGCAGCAGAACAAATTCAGGTTGCATATCCCGTTAGAAATTTGTAACACAATTTTCTTTCTAAAAAATATTCTTGAAGTCGTTTTTCTTATTGGTTGTGAGTTTTCTAAACACATTTTTTATATAATTTTGCAACACTCATGCTCCATTCTTTTGTCCAATAATGAAGTGTTAGACTTTCAATGTTAATGAGATATTGCTATTTTACATCTTGAAATATCACAAATTCAGAAACTATTCTAATTGCTTCACTTTGATGCATTGCAATTTGGTCATCTTAAGTTTTATGTTTCATATTACTATAATTGGGACACCTTTTCTCAAACTTTTGGTTTCTGCTCACTTTATTTCAAGAATGTTTTTTATATTTATATTCTAATTTTGGTTAATTATTCCTATTTTGTAGAAATCAGCACTATTAGACAATTTAATTTGAAATATTGTCTTAATTCACTTAAAGTATTTATCAATGCATCAACAGTAACATGACTTGACCCAATCATTTATTTTTAAATCCTTATTAATACTGGGGATTGCAAAATATACACATGAAAATGTTACTTGCGTCTTAAAAGCTTTCAAGTGTTCCTTTATTTTAAGTTTCAAAATAAAGGATTTCTTAAATTGGATTACTACACACAAAGAAGACGATATTTTGATATCATTGTATTTTCCTCTTTGTATTTGTTCTCATTAGTGAATGATTTTGCTCTGATTAAAAAATTATTCTGAACTTGGCTTATAAAATTAGGTGGCCCTCTGACTGCTGCCTCTCTAAGTTCAGAACAGGAAACGGATTCTCCAGGTTCACCCGAATTAAGTTTTGCCGAAAAAAGAGATTTTTTCCAAAAGTTATCTCTGTCTTCATCTTCTAATGCCACTCCAACGCATACAATGAAAGGCAATTCTGAAGCAGAGAGCAAGGCTGAAACCTATGTTCCTGAAGAAGAAATGTACCCTGCTGAAAGTCCAGACGAGCAACTTAGTTTCAAGGAATGTTTGAAGTTTTTTGAAAAAACAACAGACACTCAAGAAGAAACTCCCAAGCCAGAAATAAAAGACATTAAAAAAGAAGTTTGGACTGTAATGGGTGATGAAAACGATGTTAGGGAGCGTCTCGATTCGGTTTCGGATGTCTCTGACATTGAGAGAGAACGTGAGATTGAAACAATGGAAGTTTGGGAAAAGCGAAGAAGTACTGTCAGCATCGATGAACAGGTTTCACTGCCCCTTTATGAAAGTAAAGAAGTTTTGGAAACCGTTTTCGACTCTACCAAAGATGCTAAGGTTGAAGTAATGGTAAAAACCTTTGTGCCTGGATCAGAAATGCTGGAAATATGTTCTGTTGAAAATATCTCATATCCTGAAAGCGATACTTTAAAAAGCTGCAAGGTAGAAGAGGTAATATCGCAATCTGTTACCTTGACTAAAACTTTAGAAGATGTAACTGTAGCGCCTCGAGAAAAGGAAATAGATGATTCTGAGCTTAAGACTGAAGTACTGCTAGATCAGCAAGAAGAAAGTGTATCAATTACTGAAGAAAGTAACATTGTGAAAGTCAGCATTCCAGTTGAAGGAGGGGAAAAAGAAATTTTAACCAATGAAGAATTCATTAGCAAAACCTTCAAGACTCTGACGGAATCACAATCAGAAATATCGCAACTAGAAGTATCCAAATCAACTGTAGATGCCTTTAAGAAGGAAGGAAATGATAAAGCTGACAATAAATGGCAACGGGAATCCCCGGATAATATTAATTTAGTGAAAGAAACTATGGCACCCACTTTGGGTAAAAGTGAGATTTTTATTTGCACAGAAGAAACACTGGATAATGTTAAGAAAATATTATCTGTTGCAGATGCAGAGTCAAATGTTGTTATACATGAGAATGGAGCCACATCATCAGCCTTGCCAGAAGAAATGGAACCAGAATTTATTTCTACTGAAAAAATTGAGCATGAAGTAGACATATCTAAATTAAAAACAGATGATGAAGCCATGCAGTCCATGGAGGGTCATGATGAGTTATCTCAATTACAAGATAAAGCAGATATAAACCTTGGTGACAAAATAGATAGTGATAAGAGGACATTGTCTTCAATAGATACTCAAGTTGCAACTGCTTTAGTGGATGAAGAGTTGAAATCCAAAAACCGTGAACAAGACTTGTTTATTTGCACTGAGAAAGTAAGTAGTGATGTTAAAAAAATCATTTCAGAAGTAGATGTAGAAAGTGAAAACTTACTTTCAAGAGATAATTCAAATCTCTGTGCCCATGCATCTCAGGCTGAAGTATCAGTTGATAGTTATCAAAAATCAACTGATTTGCAAATTGAAGATGAAATTACTAGTCCTGAACATATTGAAATTTCAACTATAAAAGTTAAGACAGAAGAAATATTACAAACTACTACTGAAAGCATTTCTATTAAAGAAGTGGAAAAAGTTATTACCACTGAGAAAGATTCTGTTGAAATTCAACTTGAGAAATCCGAATCTTCTAAACCCTTCATCCCTGATGCTAAGCAAGATGAATTAAAAAGTTCTAAAACGAAGGATGTTACTAAACCTCCTTTGGATATTGAGGCATTAAAATTGGACATTCAAAAAAGCAGGGAAGCTGGAATGCAATTTGAAGAAACTTTTGTTCAGTCAGCAGGTAGCAATGAAGAAAGGTCAGAGTCTTGTTTTAGTTCTTCAAAGGATCATTCTGTTGAAATAGAGTTCTTACCTGTTCTTGAAGTATCGGATGATGTGAGTAAAGTATCAGTAGATATGACAGGTCATGAAGCTTTGGGAACACCATGTTCTTTTCACAAAGAAACAGATTTTGAAATGAAACATGCAGACTTAGAAGAAAGTTTTGAAGAAATTGAGAGAAATAAACTGATAAATGAATTTGAAAAACAAACTATCACTTCCTCTGCTCCAGAAACTGTTGAAAAAGCTGAGTATGAAGGAGTCGAAAAGGCAAAACAGTCCAGCTTGGAAGAAATGATTTACAAAAAATCAGTTTGTCGTGAAACATCTGGTAAAGAAACAGTTCAATCTGTTCAAGTTACACAGTTTACTGAGCATTTTACTGAGAGATATAATGTTCCATCTGAAAAGCTGATTGAAAAGTTTTCATCCAAAAACATTCACATTGAAAGTTCTGACGGTAGAGAAAAATTCGCCACACATAAGATGAATCAGTTCTTAGATTCTGTTACTCAACAAGAACTAGGGGCAACAATTGCCCTTCCTAGTGACATAGCTCCTGTTCTTCAAAGAACAGAAGAGTGGATTGATCAGAGTGGAGAGCTTCTAATGAGAGAAGGTGGCATGATGGATAGTACAGACAATGGTATTTTCGAAGATCGTCCACCAACCTTGGATGACGAACCACTAAAAAGGAGCTCACCTACAGCAGAATCGTTTGATGACAAAGCAAGAGTTGAACAATGTGACACTGATGTAATGATGCAGTTGCTTGACTTTGTGTCACGAAATGAGATCGAGCTTTCTGAAGTCCGAACTGAGGATGAAGCTCCAGATATTGAAGAAGATGTATCGCCTTCAGCTGAAGAGGAAGTTTGCAGTAGGATATCTTTTGAAGAAGCTAAATCTGAAGAAAAACTGCCTGCCATTGATTCAGTGGTCAAGGAAAAGACTCAGGAATGTCTTAAAGTCATTGAAGCAGATAACTTGCAGCTGTCTCCCCAACGTTCCTCTTTTGATTCTGTTACTAGTCCCTCAAGAAAAGAAGCTCCATCAGATAATGTAGATACAGTAATCGATGCAAAACCACAAGAAGTATATGCCCAATCTTCACAATTGGTAGGGCGAATACATCCTCAGTCTTCTTTAGAAGTTGAAGTAGGAAGCCATGATGATGAGGACATGGGAGCTCGTTCTCCAGATAGAGAAGTTGTTCAACTTTCCTTTGTTGAAGAAGAAAGTCTTGTCAAACCAGACATTAGTGACGAGAAAAGGACATCTGTGTTAATAGCTAAAGGTACAGCAAACTCAGTCGGTATCACTTTGCGATGAATATTGCCGCTTCTTTTGCGTTTTAGTTTGATCAGTTTCGTTCTTGCACGACATATTATTTGCATCTTTTATATTTGCCAATTTATAAAGAATATTAATGATAACTGTGCAACTATTCACTCATCCCAAGTTCATTATTATATGTTAATATACGTTTTTATATCATTTTTTTAGGATAGATATGAAAATTATTTATTTTGTCATGTAATGAGAAATGTGTATTCTGCTTTGTTTAAAGTATTGATATTTTTTAATATCGCTTTTAAATACTTTTCTGAAAGTAGACTGGCTGGTTGCCTTGCACTTCAATTTTCAAGCTTTCTTCTCTTCATAGATCCTTGTTTTACATTAAATTTTTATTTGCAAAATATTTCATGTGTGTTTTTCTTTGTAGTTCTTCATTTTGCAGTGCACCATTTGATCTAATTTATTTGTATTTTGCCCTTTTTCTCTATTTCATGATGTTTTCTATGTCTTGTTTTTAATAATAAAACATCTTTTGTTTGAAGCATTAGAATTTGGCAAAAAAATGCTTAACTTAATATAAAGGCTTACTTTAAAATATACTCTTTCTGAATTATGTATTACGAAGTCGAAAAAAGGAAGTTTTGTTGCATTTTTAATTGAAATGATTAATTAAGTTTACAATGTTTGGTTGCTAAATTCAATTTCATAAATTAGGTAAACTATTTTTGGCTAGACTTTGTAATTTAATATATTTTTCTTCAAGTTAAACATGTGTAAAGGGTCATTATCTTTTTTAATTTACATTACATCCTTATCTTTCAGTACCTGAAACCCAAACTTTACAGGATTTAGAAAATAACTTGCTCCAAGAAAGAAAACAAGTTGAAAATGACAAACAATTATTAAATGAAGGAATAATAGCAGCAATTGACATATCTAGAAAAACAGAATGTCTGAATGAAGCAGATTCAGAAAAAGGAATTGATATGGCAACAAAAATCATAGAACAAAAAGAAATTTCTAGTTCACCAACAAATGATCAAGCAGCTGAATCGGAAGCACCAATTGTACAGGACATGGAATTCAGGATAGGTGTAGAAACTAGCACAGTTCAATCAGTTGGCAGACCTGAATTTGAAGGTATATTTTGATATTCACTGCTTTTTTTTATATTAATTAAACAAAATGGTGTTGGGGACTTTTTTAACAAAAGCCAACCTTAAATTTTACAAAACTTAACATGCAATGCAGTTTAATTGATCTCACAACAGATTCTATGGTATAGTAGTTTACAAAACACATAATTATCTAACCTCTTTTTTTTTAAATTTAAGATTTATTAATTCTTAGGTCTTTAATGAAATCACTGGCTATTTTAACGACTTCAGAACAACCCTTGTCTTGAAAAAAAAATTGTCCTACAGGCGTAGTATTGGAGTAGTGTAAATTTAGCATGCAACCCTTTCAGATATCCTATTTTTCATACAAATTAAAAAATTACTCTGCTTTTTATTAAAAAATTACACAGCATAATTATTTTGTTGGTTGGACTCAAGCTGCTGAGTGCTTAACTATCTCAATTATGAGGACATTGTTTATTTTTGTTTGAATATTCATATAAATTTCTGGATCTTTGTAACACATTTTGTTTTGCGAAATATATTTACGAATGACATTTTTATTTTAATAGTTTTACGTAAAATTTAGTTTAATGAAATTGAATTCTTTACTCAGAAATTTCATGTGTAGCCAAAGTTTTATGTAATTCCGTTATTTTACACTCTGCAATTTCTTCAATTCTAATAACCATGTTTGGCAAAAAGCATTTTCTCTACTAACAAACCAAATTAATTGCATGTTTAGATGTTGAATGTTTGCTTAATATGTGTGCAATCCTGAATTAAGAATGCTGTATATGTGTATTGTTATTTGAGTAAATTTTCATTTTTGGCAAAAGGGTTCATGAAGTTTTAGAAAATTGAATGATTCAGTTAAAAGATTGTTTTGTATAATGCCTTAGCATTTTATAAATACAGTTCTGAAGACATTTTTAATGGAATAACTTGTATAAGTGTTTCAATGATAATTTTATAAAATGGCTGTTTATTTACTATATCCTTCAAAATGAAACAAATATACTTTAAACTTAAATCTGGAATAAAGTATATACAAACAATTTTAATTAATAAAGGAAAGATCATGTTAACTGACCATCAAAGTTTAAAAAATTCCCATGTGCAGTATAATTTATGCAGTAAATAAAATCTTGGATATTAGCAAAATATGCAGAGAAGGTTATTTTTTTATGGTAATAAGTAAGTTGGCTTTATGTGATGTAATCCCAAGAGTAATTTTCCTCCAAAGTAGTTCTTGAAGTTATAAGCCAGTTCAATTTTAAAATAGCTCTTAATTTGTTAAAATAGTTTTTCATGAATCCTTTTTCAAAATGCTTTTGAAATATTGCTTTAATTCGTACTCCAATGTTCAAGTGCCAGCTTATGTTTTTTGCTATGAAATTGTGCATGTTTCAATATGTCCTTTCTAACAAGCTAACTATATTTTACTAACATTCTAGAGCAATTGCCGAAATTACATGAGGAAAGTGTATTAGTACAAGATAGGCTCATGCAAAGTACTGAGGAGACAGATTTACATTTAGATCAGGCAACTGTGTTTGATCCTAGCCTTAATAAGTTGGATGATCAAACCGATAGCAAATTTGTTCCATGTGCATTTGTCAACACTGCATTTGCAGGAGCAGAGTTAATTGATGAAGTTGAACAGTCCACCCCAATTCGTGCACGTAGTCCTTATGAAGTTATCAGGGATGATATCCATGACAAATCTGATACTGCAGAATTGATAGAGCATCTTCCATCAGACTCGCGTAATATTGTGAGAACAACTTACGTAACCAAACATGTGGAGGTTAGGCGTCGACCATTACTGCAGCAAATTCCATCTGAAATATCTGAAGAGGATTTAGTGGAAAGAGAATTAGTATCTCCAGTTTTAAAACAGGACTTTGATTATGAACTTGAAACTGAAGGCATGCACACAACACCTCGTCAATTGCCACCATCTGATGACACTGCATCATCTGAAGTTGATGAATTAGGTATGAAGGACATGAAAGAATATTCTCAGTTAGCAAAAGATAATCTTGGTCTTGATACATCAGAGCATGTGACTACAGAAAAGGTGATAACTGACTCGGGATATACTGTAACGAAAACAGTCGTGACTCGCGTTAGTAAAACCGTGGAACATTTCAGTGAAGATGTTGATGAAGCTCCCAAGTTCTTGGCGCAAAATGCTGATGGGGTGAAAGATTCTGAAAGCTGGGTTTCTGATAATGTCAGTATGGAAAAAATAACATCCCGTCGTGATACCCAAAAGGTAAGTCCATCTGATTTTAGTGGTAGAGCTGATGCGAAAGGAAAGGGAATTGAAATAGCAGCAGTATCGGACACGTTTTCTGAGAGTTTGAATGAAGATAAATATCAGGGCTCAGAAATAATTACTACTCATTCCTCTACTGTTGTCCAAACTTTTTCATCTGATGCTGGAGCCTCTTGTGATTACTCCTTTGAACAAATAGGTGGAGAAAATATTGAATTTGAATCTCATGTTCCATCAGCAAGTGAGCTTGATTCAACTAGTGTTATATCTGGTGCATCTCCCAAAGCAAAACCCTCAATGAATGGACCTGGTGAAGTGGAATATCATCCAGAATATGATGACAGTGAAGATTATACAAATGCTAAGTGGTCGGGTAAATATGAGATTGAAGATACTGCCTATGAAAGATCCTCACAAGATGTAATGGATGATGCTAAGAAGAGTAGATATAGTAGTGTTTCAGATGATGTGATTGACTCAGAAATTGGAGAAATCCTCCTAAGTTCAGACCAACAGTTTGAAGATATTATTGAGAGACCCATGACACCTGAACCACCTGTCGATGAATTTTCTAGCACTTCACTTGACTATAAAAGTGTAAAAGCTCGAAAAGAACTTGGTGAATTAGACTTGCACAAGCGTGATCCCTATTTTAGTGATGGGGAACAGGTTGTTTCATCCCCTGTGCTAAGCCCTGAAGATTCAAAAACTGGATTTGCATATGGTATGCAGTTTGAGAAAGATATATTAGATGCTGCAGAAGAAGCAATGGATGTTGACAGTGATCCATATAGTGAAGAAAAAGAGCCAGTGTTTGGATATGGCATGAGATTTGAGAGGGATCCTGAACTAGAAGAGGATATCCCTTGCTATGGTGATCTGTATACACATGAAGAAGAAGATGAAGATGCACTTGAAAATGGAGAAAAAAGTAAGTTTGTCGCTAAACCTAAAAAGGATCCAGAGTTTGACATATTGGCTGGTCGAAAGTTCTTTACGAAGAATGTTGAAATTGATGAGTTGTCTATGTCTTCTTTGCAAGAATTTGAACGCTTGGAGGCAGAGATTGTTTCTGGAAGGAAATCTAGTATTGGATCTGTTGATTCATTAAATGGAAAACTTCCTGTGAGTAAAAGTGGCGAACATGATGATGTGTCTATGAGCTCCCTGACAGAATTTGAGAGAATTGAAAAAGAATGCTTAGAAGTTGAAAAAATAGACCCAGCTATGCAAGAGAGCATCACACAGCTTTCTGAAATTGAAGAGGGTCATGAAAGTCAAGCATCTGAAACCAGTATGGAAAATAAATCTGAGGGTGGTAAAGATGACGATTTGAGCATAATCGAAGACTACGACCATCACCTTGATGACATTGGCAATATTATACTAAAAGCTGAACCAGGCGATAAGTCTGAACTGCCTTTTCAACTCTTGATGAAGAAGTCTCAAAAAGCTCCCGAGGATTCAACAGCTGAGTTTGCAAAAGAACAAATTTTCTCTGGCAAATCTGTGAAAACAGAAACACCTAGTCACCAAATCGAACAAACCATGAAAACAAGCACTGATGAAAGTTGCATGAGAACGTCCCTTCAGTCAATTGAAAGTTTTTCTAAGTTGGAGGAAAGAAGTGACGATATTGATCAGGATTCCTTGCATGATGAGTTTTCATTAAAACCAGATTCCCTGCTTGAAGAAAAACAAGAGTATTTAGATTCTTTACATGAAGGAAAATGTGATGATGTTGATTCTCTTCAAGGGGACATTCCTGATGATATGAGAGATTCGCTGTTTGAAGACAGGCATCTGGAAGATGACTCCCTTCATGAGATGGACATTTTACCAGATGAGTCCTCTTTATCCATGGAAAGTAGTTTTGCTGCTGCTATTTCGCATGATTCAAGTAAAGCTGAAGATCAAGGACGAAAGAAGATGCATGGTGTTTGTGAAGACAATGTTATTAAGTTCACAGATTTAGGAAGCAACATGATAACACTTTCAAAAGACAACAAAACGGAAATTATTGTGACTGATTTCCCAAGAGGGGATGTCATGCTATCTAGCACTGATTCTTTGGAGCAGAGTAGTTCTGCAGCTGCTGCATTCCACTTGGAAAGTGAATCTGTAATGTCTACTAGCTTAACTGGTCCACCAATATCTGAAGACAGCACAATGATATCGAGTACAGACACTCTAGAGCACGAAGGAAGAATAACATTTCGGTATGAAGATATTCCTGTTGATGACTTGGAGATTCTTGTGAAAGATGGACGCAAAGTAATAGTGGACTCTGAAGGAAATATTCAAACTGAATATGATGTCAAGCATTTTCTGGATACCGAAGAGAACATAAACTATGATTTGAATTACTGTTCTAAAGGGATGATTGAAACAACACTTCCTTCCACCACTATGCATGTTCAATCAGCTATGACCACTGTTAGTTTTGTTGGTGAACCAGAAGAATTCGGCTCAAAAGCCTTTAAAAGTGCTACAGATGCTAGAGAAGAGGGATCAAAATATGAATCTTCCTACTCTGATCCAGAAGTGGAATTCGAAGAAATCCACACCACAGATGAATTCGGTAATCCTAAGACCATAAAAAAGATAAGAAAAGTCATAACGACAAAAACTCAGTTTTCCTCATCTTCTTCCTCTGACAATGTGGAAGAAAAAATGAAGGAATTTCTGAGAGAACATGGTGCAGGTGAAACTGCTGGGACTGGAGAAGAAGTTGTACAAGAAGAGCGGTCGGTAGATGACAAAGGCAATGTTGTATTGATTCGGACAGTGAAGCAACAAATACTCTCTCAGCCAGAAATACATTCCAGAACTTTTTCAGGCCCTGATGCTGCACTCATGTCTCAAGAGTATGTTGAACAGTTTAAAAGCGTTGATCCAACAGATGATGTTTGTGAATTTGAAAACATAGACGATCAAGGAAATGTGGTTCGAGTGACTCAGCAAGTAGTAATCAAACCCGAAGTGCATTCTGTCTCCTTCAGTGGTCCAAATGCTCACCAGCAAATGGAAGAATACATGAAAAGATTTACTGGTATGTCTCAAAATGGAGATGGAAAGAGTTCTTGGGAATCTACGCAGTCATCTTCCAGTGTTCAGATCTCAACATCTACCAAACAGCATCAAGAATACATTCCATCAGGTATATGCATGCTTATTTGTTGATATTTGGCTTGAAAGCTTGTACATTTATGAAATAGCTTTAACTTTTAAATATGTGTTTTGCTTATAATTGTAGCTTATAATACTTTACTACAAAAAATAGCTAATATGTGAGGCATGAATATTTGTTTTAATACTGGTGTTAATAATTTTTATCTCATTCAAAATACCTTTGGTACAAATCATCCCTTGTTTTTGTTTAGTTCAGTATTATTTTATGTACTGTATTTGTTTAGACATGAATCAAATAAATCTTGTAAATAAAATTTTCTTTTAACTTAAAATTTATGTTACTAATTTAAGTGGCTTTTATGTATTTTCAGTCTATATTTGCTGTTTCACAAGTGTTTAACTGTTCAGAATAATTAATTTTTAAATACTTTACATGTGTAAAAAAATAGCCTTTTATAATTTCTTATTTTTATGAAATTCATTAAAAATTAAACTCAGTCTAAAGGGGTGTTTTTATTAAAAGCATAAAACAAAGGTAAAAGAAACCCTAATTTGTAATTTTTAGAACCTAAAATTCAGGGTCTGGTGTGTTAAAACTCTGAATGTAATGGTAAAAACGGTATTTGTTGCAGAAATCAATATTAGAATGTTAAGGTAACTTATATTTTTTTAATCTATCTTAAATTTTTTTTATTCTAAGTAAATTTTATTTGTATTTTTAAAAACTTTTATATTCAATTTTACATTAATCTTGCAGAAAGTTCTTCACACGATGTAATAAGTGGAACCCAGTTTGTCAAAACGTAAGTCATTACTAAATTTCATATTTATTAACTTCAATACCGTTTTTTAACGTCCTTTTTATCCTTAAATGTCTATAATAAATGCCTTTTTATAAGAAATATCTCCTTGTATCCTTAATTGTCAAATGTTTTTTTGATTAGATGAATAATTCTTCCATTACCACACACACATAGTAGATGCTCAAGAATTGAAAAATAAAATTTCACGTTTGACTGAAATCTTATACTACAAATCGTTGCATTGCAAATTTGCTTGATTGTTATATCTTGTAAAATCAATTTCCTTTTAAGTATCTAACTTTCTATTGTGTATATATAAACTTATTACATTATTTTATTCTTACTGTGTTTCAACTAATATTTTATCCATTGTCATATATAAAATCAATTTTTAACTCAAATGTTTGCCATAGCAAAAATTTGTTTCATTTGTGTAGAAGCTGCTAAAATGCTATTTATAAAGATAATGCTTTATGAGTCTGAATTATAAATCTTAAAATATTTCTACTCTCGTGAGAATATATCCTAAAATTAAGAAAATTCCAAAAGTTTACAGTCAAAAAATAAATTGAATATTTGGGCATGAATAAAATGTTTTGTTAATTTTTTAATTTAATGTACAGTCTCTAGCCAAACTATTAGAATCACTGATTGTTTAGAGACTAAACAATCTTATGTTTAGACTGATTGTTTAGACTTCTGTGAACAAGCATAAAATTACAAATAAACTATTATTGCATTAACTAGTGTAATTACATTAATGAACTAATATTATATTAAAATGCATTTTTATGGCTTAATTTAATGTGACCGCGAATTTCATGTATGCATGGTAAACAATGAAATATGTTAATGATGGGTAAAAATTCGTTAAAATTTTTGTTATGTCAAAATTGAAAGTATAGAATACTTGTTTATTAACTGACCCTTTTTTGCATGAAAAGTTCGGATAATCACAAAAGTATGAGTAAAGTACATGATTTAAGGACATGATTAGTCTCGAAAATGTAAATATTTTAACTTTTCCACTATATCATTGTTCTGGAAAGAATAGAATTTAGATTTTACATGTTGAAACTTGCAATGGATATTTCATCTTATGAGTTTATGTAAAATGAAATGTCCTCCCCTAAACGTTTTTACTTATCCAATGCAGTGACAGTTACTTTGAAACTGTTGATTTCTGCATTGCAATTGAATGACACATCTTTTACAGAACTGTATCAAGCTTAATCCCAGAGTCTTCTGAACAGATAGTGCATTCAACTACAACTACCAGTTATACAGTGGATGACACAGGGAGGCCTAGTGAGTCTACGGATCAAACTTCATCCTCTATCGAATAAACATGCTGATTGCTATTATCTACACGTGACCAAGTTTGATTGCCCATTTAAGTGCCGAAGTTTAATTTGTTATATAATTGTTTGGTGTTTTAAGCTTTTTAGTGTACATGCTCACTAATAAGCCTTTTTAAACTCATCACTTGTTCATAATAAGTATTATTTTAAAAGCTCTTCTGATAGATTTAAATTCAATAGAAATGTTTCTTTTGGCCTATCAAGGCAATTGAAACCGTTTTTCAACACAGCTGAACAACTTAAACTTGTTTTTATACATAATTGCCATGTTCTGGAATATAATGTTTTTGTAAATTTTATATTGGTTGTGATTTTCTTAGACGCCTCATTTTTATCTGTGCCATATGTGTTTTTAAACATAACTTTCAATTGTGATCTGTTAATTTTAGGAAAGTGTTCTTAACTTATTCACATCACATCTAACACCAGATTTCGGCACGAAAACCGATTACGAGTGATAACTAAATGCAGAAGTTGCAGTGAACAAGCTGTCTGTTTTGGTGCTTGCAGTATCCCAACAGAACTGAATGCTCATTATTTTAGTGAGTGCCTGCCGTGTGATTCTGTTTACTGACTGATGACAGTAATAGTGTACAGAATCTGCAAACACTGCATTGGTTCACAACCAAAGTGTCCTTGTTGAACATTCTGTTGCTATGAGTCCTGTGTTAGCATAGAATCTTGCTATCAATTTAGAAAATAAAAAGCTGTAATTTTCTTAAATCAACTCTACCGCTCTTTGCTTAATGGATAGTGCATAACTTGGTGGGGGGAAAAAATAAGAGAGCCCTATTTTGAAATGAGAAGGAAGTGGCATGTAGCAACGAGCCAATGAAGTTCCTGTAAAGCTGAATAATGTGTGGTATGTCTGCAGCGTGTCTGTATCAGGGTATTGAGGTTGTGAAAGGAAATGCTTTCTATTTATTTCACCCTCTTTAATGGAACAGTGCTGACATTTTTGTGTTCCTGCTACCGTCTACTTTTACAAATTTGTTCTACTGTAACAAACTTAAGACAGCACAAAAAGTTGATTTAGCGTCTAGTATTCACTAACCTGGTGAAGAATTTGCCTTTACATTTGGACATTGACTTGTGCTTAACTTTTTGCTGTTGCTTATTCTGCCGAAAACAATTTGTGCTTGTGCATTTTTTTTTTTTTTGTTTTTTAAAGAAAGCTCAAAGTCATTACAGTCATGAGAAAATATAACCAAAAACAAATTGCAGATGCTTTAATTTTTGAACTATTTATAGTCCAATGTTATTTGGTTTTAAGTGAAATAAAATTCCCTTATATATGAAGGTGGATTGAAAAATTCTGTAATTATTGAGATGTAATTTATCTTGTATAATGTCCAAAGCTTTTTATGTAGTTTATTAGTAATTTAAAACAAAAAAAGATTGATCTCAATTTATTTATTTTTCATTAGTATTGAGAGAAAAAAAATTAGTGTGAATTCCGTAAAAGTTATTTAAAAATTCTTGCGCCAATTTTATAAATGAAATAAGTAAAAAAATGCAATATGATTGAAATTGAGAAATAACATGCTGTGTTATATATTTTTTGAAGTGATAAACAGTTGTAAAAGTATGTGTATTCAGTATTCAGCTATGTTTTGAAGTCAAGATATCATAAAGTAATTTTTTTTAATGTCATAAGCTGAGAAATAAACATTACTGCCTTATTCTTATTTAGTTATTTATTTGTAGCTGGTGTAATTTATTCCATTTTCACAACACAACTAGAGTGACTAACTCTATTTTCTGGGAATTCCTGTTTTTAGAGCTAGCTTTTAATTCTCTTTCCTCCTATATTTACCTTCTATTTATCCAGTATATTTCAATTAAGATCTCTAAATTCAAATTATATTTTATTCCCACCAAATAAATTTCAATATAAACTTATCAACAGTTTGGACTTGGATACTTATCCTTAAACCTATATCAAACAATTACCTGTAATAGTTTGAAAAGTGTAATATACATACTAATTAAAAGCGTAATATCCATTTCCAGAGTGTAAATGGCTAGTATAAAACAAAGTTCAATATTTTGCATCATTACAAGGTCCACTACAAGGCCGGAAGTGATGGCCACTTGTGAAGGAGCACCCAGTGGGAGGACCATCATTGTCCCTAGCAAAGGACAGGCACTATTTACATCCATGCCCTGACCCTGGATTCGAACCAGGAACATTCCGATCCAGAGGCCAACACCTTAACCACTAGACTGGTTGGTCGGCTATACTGAAAGCATTTTTCTCTGATGAGAGAGAGAGCAATGAATGGACACCTCAGAGAAATTAAAATACTTTACAACCAAGTTCAATTTAATGGTAGCAATAGACTACTTGTAAAGAGTTTTTGAAATGTGCACTAATTAAAAATGTTTAGTTTTGCTTCATCAGTTGATAAAACCATTACAGATTAAAACTAAGAAACATGTAAATTTGTATTCTATGTTCTGACCTATATATGTTATATACAATGTAGATTAGTTGTTCTCTTCAGTATTATCCATTCCTGAAAGATTTGTTGGTGGTGTTGAATCACTAATTAACCTCCCTTTAATTCATGACTGAAAGTTGGTCATCCTCATCACCGCAGTTAATTCCCATGCTGTTCTTCAAAGTTGCATTTAACAACTTAATTAATCTTTAATTATACAAATCTTAACAAGAGATTTTACTCTACAATATTGATGACACTAATGAAATTTATTTTTCTGATTAGAGCTTTAAATTTCTAGAGGCTTTAATGTATTTATTTTGTAAGAAGATCCATTACAAAACTTAAGCATCATTTTCCATCCATTCTGAGGGAATTTCAAACTCTCTTCATATTCAAATTAAAGTTATAAGTAAGTTATTCATGTATTAACAAGCTCAATATGTAATCAGGTATATAATAAAGTTAGCTTCTTTTTTTTAAAGTTACTGTTAAATCAAACAAAATGTATTTACCAGTTTCTAGAAGATTTAAAAATATTTTTATTGCATGTGCCCTTTGATAGACTAAAATAACCTTTGTATTTTTATTCATTTAACAAAATGTCAAATGATCAGTATTCTCAAAACGGTCTTTAGTAATAACAGTTATCACCCCATAATCCCAATGGCAACTTCAATAGGCATGGCCAAGAGTACATATTCATTATCAACTGAGGCACACCAGAATAGTTCAAGCTGTGATCTATTACCCCTAACCGACCAACCACATGATGGACCCCCTGCCTATAACAGCTGGCAGACAGGTATATACCCAATGCATAATTACCAATATATGATGTTTGATCGGAAAATATTCAGATTTTAGCTGCATTGTAAGGTCATGGAAGATATGTGTACATTAATTACACAATTACGCGCCGCTGCGGCAACGCAAGTGCGGTCTGAGATACATTAGATCCAATTCAGTAGTGCACACATGCCTTGGACGACGCGCGTGCAATTTGTACCGCAGTTCCCCACGGCGCCGCAGCTCGCCACACACGTTACTCTGGTCTCAAGTAGAGTGCCTATATAATAAGAGTGGCGACAAGGGACCAAATTTGGCCCAATGCGCGGCAGCCATTTTTCTACCAGAATTGTCTCAGAGAAGGTTGCTGGGCGAATTAAAATATCATTTCAGGGAGAACAAAAAGCATATGATTGTTATAATATGGATACATTCGGTATAAATGAATCATTTTAACGCTCAATTACATGCGTAATTGATGAGATAGATTACACAACGCTCTAACTTAGATGGCGGTAAACACCATGTTGTAGAAAAAAGCTATTTACTTAAAAAGTCTTCAAATTTATACCGACAAAACACTAAAATAATAACAAATAAACATTCTAGAACACGAAATGGAACATGAATAAGCTATATTTTATTTTTTATTTAATGTACACGCGTTTTTCTCGAACACACAAAGTTCCCATGTTAAGTCTACGGGAGCTGGGAAAATACCGCCTCGGGCGGTAGAAAAGGTCTCTAAGCCAATCAGAAAGTGTTTCCCGTATGTCGCCACTCTTATTATATAGGCACTCTAGTCTCAAGTACCTTGTTTCATAAATAAATGGAATATAAATAATTAGTAAATTGATGCATCCAGTAAAAAAAACCGTCTATTTTGTTTCAAAATATATTTTTTGTACACCAAGTAAGCGAAATAAACGCGTTTTCTTCGATAGATATCCATCACAAATGGCGCGAAATGAGTACTTGCGTCACTTCACGGTTATGTGTGCATAGTTGGGCTGGTTTCGGCGCCGCACGTTGAAAAATCGGAAGTGTGCACCGGGCCTTAATCTTTTTAATTTGGTTTTCAAGAGACCCAATGCATGTTTGAGATTTCAAATTCTACATTTTTCTCTGTTCCAATCGGAAAACATTTTATTCTAGACTGGAAAACGTGCTCTGCGTAAATAAAATTTCCAAGCACAAAGTTTTACGTCTCGCTTTTTTGTGTAATTGCAGGATCATCTTCCATCCAATAAGTTGTGCAGTTTCAGATGGAAGTGACCAAAAATTCAAGAAATCGTAATAGTATGTGTAGTTAGTGTCCTAAAATCATAATTGCGATGTTCATGATTCATCGTTCCTTCCCCTGAAAATTAACTGAAAACCTTTTTAGAGCAAGCTGAATAAGCAAATTATAAACACGTGATAAGTATGTAAGCAAAAATGCAGATATTTTGAATTTTTTGATTAAAATGTATATTGTACATTTCAGAAGTCTGCATATTATGTACAGCCACCAAAAAAACGCCTAACCGATGACGATTGAACAATTTACTTAGCAAAACGGAAGGTAGCAATCCATAGGGATGAATGTTTTCTACAAATATCAATATTTAAAATTGTCTAAGGGGGCGTCTTCATGTTAAAAATTTTGTGTTTACTCCGATAATTTTAACTCGAACCCCCATCTTTTATCACGAATTTTGATTCTACACACAATTTCAAGCGGAAATAAATGAAAGTTAATCAATTTTATTGGATTTTTCACCGATTTGTAAGTGTTTTAAAATCGGATCTAATGTTAAATTGGTTTCGCGTTTTTTGTTATATTTGTTCAAAACATTAATTTTTCTTGGAAATTGTTTTCCCATCCTTTGTTACCCAAAAACTCAAACAGAATCTATAAACATTTTAATTATCAAATTAAATTTTACTATTTTTATTATTTAATTTTTAAAATTTAATTAATTTTAGACTACGGCTGGTACAGCAGTTATAGGTACCATGATCGCTCCAATAAAGAATTTAAACAACGGCCAGTGCAGCAGTTCCACCTGGAAAGTAATAAGAATAGCGCTTGGGAAATAGAAAGCCGAAGTAAAAAGGTTAATGATAAAATAAAAATCTCTCTATATTAAAAGAAAGTTACCGCCGCAGGATTGAAAACTGTGTTGTTTAGCTCGATTCTTAAACGATTTCCCGAGAAAGTACTGATCGGAAAAAAACGAAATTAACATGATTTGTTGGGGGTTGGCGAGCAGGGGGCGGAGCCCCCTAGTTATATAAATAGAAACATGAACAAATTTTCACTCCATGCGATTCAACTTACTGAAACATCGGAATTCCAAATTTCAGCTCATTACGTGCATAATTAGTTCAGTGAGACTGCAAAATTCGGTGATTATTATAGTTATT
This sequence comes from Metellina segmentata, assembly GCA_947359465.1. NCBI lineage: Eukaryota > Metazoa > Arthropoda > Arachnida > Araneae > Tetragnathidae > Metellina > Metellina segmentata. The sequence continues at coordinate 49,056,884 of OX375882.1, read as the reverse complement.
AGGGATTGTTCACAAAGTGATAACAAATTTCTCGGAAATGTAAATCCACTGCAAAAAATATGTATATTGTTGACTGGAGATGTCAATGTACTATCAGCCTACTGTAAAATCATTGACTGTGACGGCCACTACACATTAATATTTATAATGCGATTTTATATTGAATCATTTTTATTATAAAACTTTTGTATGAAGGGGTATTTTATCACGATTTGCTAGGCATAATTTTTCTTCATAATTCAGATATTTCTGTAACATAATTAATAACCTACTCATACTACTGTCGGTTAGGATTGTAACAATCCACTTATTGGACACAACGAAACTGTGTCATACTCTATTAAACCTTCCTCAGTCATTGAAAGCGACAAATACTCGCGTAATCGGACTATCTGATCGGAATCTGCCCTTTGCACTGCTGAGTTCAATTTTTACATTCCCTCAATGGGTTTTCTTGGTCAATTTTACGCCTTCATCCTTATTTTTTCATTAAATCCGCCTGAAATTGTGTAGAATCCAAATTTGTGATTAAAGATTGGGATTCGTCTTGAAATTATCGGAGCAGGCACCCAATTAAAAAATGAAAACGGTTACCTTAGACAATTTTTAAATATTGATATTTGTCGCGAATATTCATCCTTATCGTTTTGTTTTGCGATGTAAATTGTGCAATTGCGATCGGGTGAGTCGTTTTTCTTACAGCTGTACACATAAAAATTGTAAGATTTCCGAAATTAACTTGTCGTCAGGCGTGCCAGTGTTAGCACAAGTTCATTAATTGTATCTGAAGAGCTTTTGTAAGCTTCTTGGATGTGTGATTATATATCTTGAACTCGTCAGGTAGGGCTTCTTGTCATCGCATACGAAATACAGAACTTTATATACAAAAATTATTTGCAGGATGCGTTGAACATAAGATTTCCTTTCCTCCATGCATAGATTTCTTTATTTTTTTTATTTTCACAAAATAATACTGCACTTAAATTTCGGTTATACAATAATTGTTCTAAAAGAGCAATGCTAAGAAGTTTAAAATTAAAGTCTACATACTATTATATCGTTGGCTTATACAAGTTAAAATTTTTAAAGACGAGTTGTAGCTTTTTAGACAAGAATGTGGTGATATTCAGACTAAAGCGTTTTCCTTTCGCATGAAGGTTAGATTTCTTGAGAAACTTAGCGAGCAGAAGTTTTTTTTTCTTTTTCTTGGAACTGTTTTTCATCTTAGTTGTGTTTCCCTTGTAAGATGATGATATACTATGTATGAATATATAGGATGTATGAAGAGACTTGTTAGATTCACTTCTACTTTATTAGTATCTTTAATCCACAGACAAGGTACATTTGCTAGTACCTGATAGAGACCTGAGGAAGAAAGCTGACATCAAACAACGAACTAATAACATGCTGAATTGAGTGTTTGAAATCAGTTTATATGACTATAGGATGTATAAAGAGACTTGTTAGATTAACGTTTTTTTTTTTTTTAAATTCATATGTGGGTTTAGTGAAGAATCTTTAATCCTCACACAGAGACAATGTACATTTTCTAGTAACTGATAGAAACCTGAGAAGGTAATAACTGACATCCAACAACGAACTGATAATGTGCTGAATTGAGCATTTGAAATCAGAGTGGTTCGATAAGAAACTCCAACGGTTTTTTAGTAATTGAATGCAGTTTATTTCACACCATGTTTTTTTTTTCTCCCATTTATTCAGTTTAAGCTATATAATTACTCCTTCAATGCATAAAGTTCTGCTTTTCTGGATTATATATGTCCTTGTGTATTATAATAGAGTTTAGTGAAATATTTATTTTGTAATTTGAACTCTGGTTTTTAATTGTTCTTTGCGAGGGGTACTTGCACAGTATCTTGTCATAAACTTTGAAGACCGTAGTAGCTGACTATTTATTACACTATTCTACTTTAGAACTAATGTGGTACAAGTAATATTTTCGTCGAAATTTTTTAATTGTATCTAAATAGAAAATTTTATACCATTAAAAACAAACTCGTGAAATTAAAATGCTGAAATTTTGTAATGGCGTCTAATGAATACTAGTATAAATTTAACTAAAAATTAATATTTAATTTGATTTAAAGATAGATCTAGGGGTTATACTCTAAATTTAAACCAGTTCCTTTTAACTATCTGTTTATATATAAAAAAAGTTTTTATGAAATTAGAGGAGGTTCAGTTTAAGAAAAATTTATTGAAGTAACCAATGACATTTTACTTGTTTCTTACAGTAAAAACTAATTTCATCTTACTCATTGAAGGTTGTCTCTGTTTAATGTAGTTGATTTCTTAAGACCAAACATCTGTAATAAGAAAATAATTGTTAAATTGTTCGTCTTTAATGTAATAAATATAAAGAGCAAAGCGCGCAAATAAGCATTTCGAGGTTTTTTTTGTTCTAGAATACCTATTTTTTTTTTAATATTGGAAACAAAAATAATTTTATATATGATCTTATCGTGTTATTTCTTATAACTGACATCTAACTCAACATATACTGTTAGGATGAAATATCTGGACATATTACCGATAGTTAGAGAGTTAGAATTGCGATGTTTTATGAAAAAAAATCTTAAAATGTGCCAATGTATTTGTACTTGAGAGATAACGTCAGGAGTCTTGGCAATGGAAAAAACAGAGACTGGTGAAATCTGCTTAATTTGTCTGGGCGTACTAGTTGAAAACGATGAAAGGAAAGGATTCCTTGTAAAATTTGCTTCAAAACCCAAAATCAATTTACTCCGAATAAAAAATGATTTCCACAGAAATTTCAGATTTCTAATTTTCAGTATGTCTTGCCTGTGAGGAAAAGTTATAGAATGTCGCGATGATGCAGAGCATATTTAAGCTACCTTTTACTAGAGGGCCTATATAATAAGAGTGGCGACAAGGGACCAAATTTGGCCCAATGCGCATGCACGGCAGCCATTTTTCTACCAGAATCGTCTCAAAGAAGGATGCTGGGCGAATTAATATATCATTTCAAGGAGAATAAAAAGCATATGATTCTTATAATATGAATACATTCGGTATAAATGAATCATATAAACGCTCAATTACATGCGTAATTGATGAGATGGATTACACATCGCGCTAACTTAGATTGCGGGAAACACCACATTGTTCAAAAAAAGCTATTTACTTAAAAAGTCTTCATATTTATACTGACAAAACACTAAAATAATAATAAATAAACATTCTAGAACACGAAATAGAACATGAATAAGCTATATTTTCTTTTTTATTTAATGTACACACGTTTTTCTCGAACACAGAAAAAGTTCCCATGTTAAGTCTACGGGAGAGATAGGAAAAGACCGCCTCGGGCGGTAGAAAAGGTCTCTAAGCCAATCAGAAAGTGTTTTCCGTATGTCGCCACTCTTAATATATAGGCACTCTACCTTTTACCATGCTTGGAAGAAAAATCCGTCTCTGAATTGAATATCAAATTATGGTTTCCAAAATTAAATTTTACTATTTGGTAATGTGTGTATTTTGAAAGATGGAATATTTCCAAGTGTACTAATGATCTACCATTGCGAAAGAAATTAATACATTTAATTAAAAGCATGCTTTTATTCCAGCTTCAATGTTTAACAATTTGCTAGCGAATCACATGTGACTGCTTATTCGAGCTACCTAATGTATTCTACTAATACTTTTCCTGCGGTTGCTCTAGTACGACGTTAACTAAAATTACCATTACCTTTCCTGACATTTTTATTCAAATGATGTTTTTGATCACCAATGAGGCATCTAAAATCGCGAGAAACTGCACTGCCACAAAAATCGAAACGTCCCGAAGACTGTTCAATCGGAATGAATAATTTAATTATATGATATACGTGAAGAAAATATGTTATATACATAGAGATAAAGAAATAGTGACACTATCAAATCTGACCAAGTAGTCCTGAGTGTCGCGGCAATACGACGTTAATTCAACTACCTAACGAATCTTACTATTAATGCATTAGAAACATTATTTAGGAACATATGCATAAAAGTCTTGGAAACGGATTTAACATTAGGAGCTCCAATCTTTCTGTACTCATAACTTTGAAACGGTAAGACCGAATGACATGAAATTAGGTATCCGAAGTTAAATTCTGACATAGATTCAAAATAAGGGGTTCCTATTAGAAATTATGAAGTAGGTGCTGAATTTAATATGAAGAGCAACCTTATGCAAGTTTTATGCATTTAAATTTATAAAAAACGTTAGTTTCTGTCAAGGTCAACTTTGAATTTTCTCTACTGTTAAGATTGCTCGCAAGAGGGGTGGTTCGGGTTTTTTTCTGCGACTGTACCATCCTAAGTTTCATACTAATCAAACACTAGTTCGAAGTGTGTTATTTGTTTTGCTCATAGTGTATTTCCAAGGGATGTTCAAATGAAAAGGTACGAAACGTCGTACAACGTAACCGTAAACGTATTTGCATATGGCGCTATGGGATAGGGATGCAATTGGAATCTCCAGCATGGATCGGAGCACGCGCGGGCGCCCGCATGCGCAGGAGGGAGCAGAGGCTATTATAAAGAGCGCCGTCCAATTGACGCTGTAGCGCATGTGAGGACAGGATGGCGTTCACATTGCAAAATTCGACGATTGAGGAGCAGCGAGGCGCTATCCGATTTCTGACAGCGGAAGGTGTTAAACCGGCCGTTATTCATCGCCGAATGGTGACCGTATACAGGAAAGACTGTTTGTCCGACCAGTCAGTGAGAAAATGGAGTGCCCGTTTTCGCGCAGGCCGTGAGAGTTTAGTTAATGACCCGAGACCAGGCCCGGCAAACACAGTCATCTCAGCCGATCTCATCGACAAGGTAAACGGCCAAGTTAGAAGTGATCGGCGTGTCATATTGCGAATGTTGGCGGTGAAAGTGGATATCAGCGTTGGAACAGTGTGGACAATTGTTCACGACAGGTTGAGTTATCGGAAGGTGTGCACGCAGTGGGTTCCGTAGCAGATCACCGACCAGCAAAAAGAACTGCGTATGGGTCAAGCACTTCAACATCTGTTTCGGTATTATGAAAACCCCGCTTGCCTGGAGCGGATCGTCACAGGTGATGAGAGCTGGTGCCATCACTACGAGCCAGAGACAAAGCGTGACAGCATCCTAAAAAGTTCAAAGCCGTGGAGTCAGCAGGGAAGGTGTTGCACACCGTCTTTTTCGACATCCAAGGTCCGCTGCTTGTTGAATTCCTCGAGCACAGAATAACCATTAACTCCGATGTGTACTGTGAGACACTCCGAAGCCTACGCAGGTCCATCAAGAACAAAAGACCGGGTCTGCTCACGGAGGGTGTGGTTCTGCCCCATGATAACTCGCGTCCATATGTCTCCAGGGTCACACACGCAGAACTGGCCAAGTTCAAGTGGGAGAAGCTTGACCATCCGCCCTACAGCCCGGACATGTCGCCCTGCGATTTCCATGTGTTTGTTCCCCTGGAAAAACGTATGAAAGGGAAGCGCTTCAACTCGTACGACGAACTCAAGGACGCTGTGAAGGACTGGGTCTCGTCACGGCCACAGGAATTCTGGAAACAAGGAATCCTTCGTCTCGTTAATCAATGGGATCGTTGTGCTCAGGCCTCTGGTGTATACTTTGAATAAAGTCTTCATTTATACCCACATTGTCGTTTCGTACCTTTTCATTTGAACAACCCTTGTACGATAGGATAAGCATATTTATTGATTTGATATTTGTATATACTACTTTTGACACGCCTGCACCAAGTACCTCAACCATCAGGATTCTGCGGAGCATCTAATGAATTACAGGAGGACATCTGTCGCGATCTTGTGCTCGACTTCTTGCGAGTCAACGGTCTTACGGATCTTATCTGACTTCGTCAGACACTGGAGGATAAGAAACAACAACTTTTGACTCTAGAAATTTGAAAGTTGACATTGGTTTAGGTAGTGCATAATCTCTCTCTTAATAAAAATTTAGACTTTTTACTGTCAGGCGTTTATTATTTATCTTATAACTTAAGCAACGTGCTAACTAATGGGCATTTTTGAAATGGAATATATTTTGTTTGGTTTGGAACTCTACTGTCAGTTTTTTGCTAAACGAAGACTAATTTGACCGGTATCTACAGAATGTCATTAGCGTTACCTTTTCTTTTGATTGAATAGAAAAATGAATTAGTAAAAAAAGCAGTAAATCTAAATTTAGTCTTTGCAAATTAACCTTTGCTAAAATGCTGCGTTTAAAAATATTTGATACTTAGCATACTGAATAACGACATGGTCAGTGTGTGAAAGTTTTATAGGCAGCTTTTCAATAAATTTTAAATCAAAAGCTAAAAACTAATGGTTAACACAGAAGAGTAATATTTATTTTTATATTTTAAAGAACCAATATTTGGCCCTTGTCCATTTTGAATCGGAAGACAGAAAAATCATGTACACACACACATCACATTTACCTTAAAAGCCAACGTGATTGTCGAAACTCTCAACATATTTTTCACCAATTTTGCACTTAGTTTCTTTAATTCTGTAAAAATTATTAAACATACCATATTTTATATGTTTTGATTCAATTTAATATTAGTTTTAACAGAAAAGGATAGTACAAAGTATATTTACCTTTATGCTTTGGTTCACTATCTGCAATACAAGTGACTGGGGAACGTGTTGTGTCCTGGGAAATTAACATTGAGAAATTAGTTGAGGTTTAGGATATTTTTTACATGAAATAAATTTTTTTTAGTAAACAAAGTGTATGCTTACCTCATTTCCATAGAACCTTTCGTTTAGAAGCTCAAACTTATTTGTAGAGGGCATGCTTTTACTATCCTGTAATAATTCGATGATCCATATCAAATTTAAAGGAACTATATAAGTGTCAATATTTTCAAATTGAATCTGGTATCCAGTACTATGAGAATTAAGAAAAAAACATCTGCCAATTACTCAACAAGCTTTTTTTAATTAAGATACACAGTCTAGTCACATTAATGTGACCACCACCTACTTTCGACGTCAACGTGAAATAACCAATCACAAAAGGCAGGTGGCAGCACATTGCAGTGGATTGCACAAAGCATTTCAATCGTTGGCGTAATGTAGAAACGTAGCGATTTATCCGACGTCCAAAAGGGCATGATTACTGGCTTTCGGGCCAAGAATGGAACCGTGCATGGCAAAATGGCACTATCCAAAATCAGCGGCGTGGCACATGTGGTGCACCACGGGCTATAGATGACAGAGGCGAACGAAGGCTACGGAGATGCGTTCGGGCGAATAGACGTGCAACTGTTGAGCAACTGACCGCCCAGCTGAACCAAGGGGCTATCAAGAGTGTGTCCTCAACAACGGTTCAGCGAACGTTGCTGCGCATGGGCCTCCGCAGCAGACGCCTGGTTAATGCACCTATGCTGACTGCTCTTCATCAGTGACGAAGGCTGGAATTTGCACGCCAGTACCGCAACTGGACGTCCACATAGTGGCGACAGGTGGCTTTTTCCGATGAATCACGTTTTATGCTCCATCGGACAGATGGACGTTGGCGTATACGGCGTGAAAAGTCTGAAAGCAAACACCCTGCAACAATTGCCGGAAGGATCCAGGCTGTAGGAGGAAGGTAATCTAGCGCAGCTGGCCACGGCACTCGAGTCGGCATGGCTCAACATCCCAGTGAACACCTTCAGAAACCTAATTGACTCTCTTCCTGCATGTCTCGCAGCGGTCCGCTCTGCCAAAAGTGATTATTCTGGCTTTTGACAGGTGGTCACATTAATGTGACTGGACTGTGTATATTTACATATAATATTCAATAACCCTCCAAGTGGTTTCGAAGAGGTATCTCAATCATTAAGATCTGACCAATTTTGCTAATGACACGATATCTCGTCATTAAGATATTGCCGAATTTTTTTATGACGATATCAAGAACTGGTCAGTTATTTTTTCTAATGACGAAATAACTCGCCCATCAGGATCTGATTAATTTTTCTTATGACAAGATACCTCGTTGAGACAATCACCAGAGGGCGAAGTTATAGTTATATAATGAGTTTCTTACCTTAAATGCATAAAACCTTTCATTCAAAAGATCGAACTTGCTTGTATTCGTGCAGTCATTTTGTTCTAGTGAAAGGAAAAATTCCTAGTAAAAATACATTCGTAAAAATGTTACATACAGAACTCGTTTTTCTAGCAATCACAATGAAACGTTGCATCTTCAAGCACTCCCAGGAGGTTAAAGAAATAAGAGATGGTACAGGACTTTCCACATCTGCACTCCAGGAAGCTATAATAGGTTAGGTTCCAGGGCCGATTCTAGGTTGAGGTGACAAGACCCTCAGGAAATACAAACACAAATATTGACGACCAGCTACAGGCTCAAGCCCAACAAGGCTGGTCCTTTGTTTATGAATTCCCCAATTCCCACTGACTATCCAATTGTATCTTAAATTCGTACACTCCCTTTGAATTAACTATATTTTCTGGCAACGCGTTCCAACTGTCTATTACCCTATTAAAGTAGTAGTTTTTCCTTAAATCCCGATTAAAATGTGTCTTATTCAATTTATACCCATGGTCCCTTGTTCTGTTATCCCTATTGAAATTTAAGCCCTCTGTGTCCCCTTGTTTTACCAACTTGAAAAGCTGAATCATATCCCTCCTCCTTCTTCTTCTTTACAGTGTATACATGTTTAGCTTACTTAAACGTTCATTGTAGTCGAGATTTGCTATCCCCTTTATTATCTTTGTAGCTCTGTGCTGAACCCTTTCAATTAATTCTATATCCTTTTTCATACATGGAGCCAGAATTGTACAGCATATTGTAGATGTGGTCTTATTAAACCCTTATATAACGGCAAGATTATATTCTTATCCCTTGAAGTTACAGTCTTTTTAATGTACTCCAATAACCTATTAGCCTTTTTACCCGCAGCTGAACATTGGTGACCCATTTTAAAATTCCTGTGAATTATCAGTATTCAGTGTCTTACACACACAAATTCGTAATTTTTTATTTATTCCTTTGCACATATTATTATTACCTGGTGCTTGTCAAAACGAGGTATCGCGCGCCAGATCTTGATGGACGATATATCTCGTACAAAAAAAGAAATCTGATCAAATCTTGAACTCGTCATCACACAAAAATCGGCAACGTTTTGAGATATATCATCGAAACCACTTAGAAGGTTAAATTTTGAAGATGTCAGGTTTTTTTTTAACTACTAGGTGGCTCCACCCCCTGCTCGATTACGCTCGCCAACTCCAGGGGATTGCTACGCAAACACTCCTTTCGCAGAGTCATTCTCCTGCGACAGCGGAACTATCTTCATAATTCGTATAATCCTAATTTGACTTTCCGGTCCATGACGTCACAGCGAGGGCATCGACCCCAGCTCGCTAACTCGCCAAACCCCGGGGATTGCTGCGCAATCCCATTTGGTTTGGCTCTCAAACCAAAACTCCTTTCTCGAAAGTCATTTCCTTTTTTTTTTACTTTACATTTAATGCACCCTAAAATAATAGCCGCGTCAGTAAAAAACCTCCTCCGTCTTTTTCCCTGTACAATTTTGAATACACCAAGTTAATTTCGTAATTTTCTGATCCGTACTTTATCTGGAAACCTTCAACGGCCAAATAAAAAAAAATCGTTGCCATGATAATCTTTCGCAAACGTCTTCCTTTTCCACAACGTCACAGCGTTTCACCCTCGGAGTTCCATAAAGGCCCTTTGACGTTTTATATCCGCACGTCTGCGCGAGGAATAATTTGTACATTATCGCGAAATTATACTTTTCATCGCATCGAATTTATTTATGAACCTATAGTGGTTTGCCAGCTCAGGTGTTGCTTCGTCATCTAACCGTGGTTCAAAATTACGAGGTGTTGTCCTGTGATCTTTCCCTTAAGGGATTGATCCCGGACCGTCGTCAATAGCCCGTTGTGTTGCTCTAATACGACATTAATTACAAAATTGCCAATTTATTTATGAACCAATTTCAAAAGTAATTGTATCGTAAGAAAGAGTACATTCAAGGTTTTTTGCAATGTTTTCAAATTTAAAAAACGATTGTAACAAACTTTAGATATGACAGTTTTAACAAAAAAGTTTCGAAAATGTCCCGAATTTTTCAGAATTTCAAAAAAATATTATCAGGAAGCAAATTAAAATCTCCATCAAAACTCGGGAGGGTACAGAAATTCACGCTCGATGTACTCTGTAAAAAAAAAAATTCACGACAGAAGACTGAAAATTTGTTCGTCATTTGCTCACTCACGTTAGAAATTTCGCTTTTTTCTACTTTAACCCTTCTTTGCATAATAGTAGAAATTTCCATCATAACATTGAATGCCCAAAAATTATATAAAAGAACAAGTTCACTTTAAGTTGATCGTGTCTGGATACCTTTTTAATGTCCATTGCATAAAAAAAAACATAGCTGTCAAAAATAAGCAAGTGTCACTATCAGTAAAACGAGCTTGAAGTTGTCATTCCGCTGTTTGTTGTAGTTGCAATAAACGTATGATTTCCTTTTTAATTTTGCTTTATTATATTTGAGTTTCTATTGCTAAAAAAGTGAAAATGAGTGGAAGAAAGGTTTGTAACATGTGTTTCTGTTATTTTTAGAGCAATTTCTGAAAAAGTTTGCGTTTAATTTAAAAAATACCACATGATACCATCATTGTTTTTTGCTAAATTTATACTATAAATATATACTAAGATTTTTTTAACCATTTTTCCTTTAATTTTGAACATGAATTATATCACCTTGATTTATTTCACCAATAAAGAACAAATCATGCAAAGAAGGGTTAACTCTTAATGCATCCGCATTTAACTCTTAAATAGCTGCATCGAAAAAAAATCTTTTTCATCTTGCTCCTTGTAAAATTTTGAACAAACCATGTTAATTTCGTAATTTTGTGATCCGTACTTTCTCAGGAAACCGTCCAACAATCGAGCGAAAAAAAGCTAGTTTTCGATCCTGTGGCAGCAGTAACTTTTTTTTTAATTTAGAGAAGAAAGTCTACAGCACCCACACACATAGAATACAATAACTTTCTACGTTTTTTGAGCGCTCCCTTGCTCTCGGTACCCGGTATTATGGTATCATCCGATTCTCACGAGTTGACAGTCGAGTCACGTGATTTTCGGCGAGTTTATTTTTTTAAATTAGGAGTTAGCTTGAAACGTAAACAAAGTACTTCCACAAATAGCGTCTGGCACAATGACGTAAATTCTGGCTCTGAGTTTATCGTTCGGCGGCGAAAACGATAACGAGTTGGCAGGGGAGAAAACATCCGTGGCGATTGACATTCGTGTTTTTTTTTTTTTTTTTTTTTGCATAACAACCTTCTCTTAACTAGCTTTCACAGCTTTTGGAAAATCGACAGGCCTAAGGTCGACTACTTTTTCATCGGAGACAACTATACCCGCGACCACCCATCTGTGACCCCTGATGGAACACCAAGAGTGCAGCCTCGAGTTCTCTCCGAGAAAGAAATATACTTGTTAACACAGAACTTCAAAAGAATTGGTAGGAATATGTACCACCAGAATTTATACACATGAAGTGTTTCGTTAATTTATAAATTAGGCTGAATCAAACCTGAAAAGTGTGTTACTTTAATTGTAATATTTGAAATTGACTGCCAATCTCCAAACTGCCATTTGAAGTGAATCAATTATGCAGGTTTTAACTTCTATACTCTTGTTTTATGTCTGTCGTTACTTGTTTTATATCTGATGCTATTATACAGAATTAGAAATTATATCCAAAAGATACGATTTTTTTTTTGGTATTTTAAATTAAGAAAATATGATTTCTATAGTAAATGGCTTCACGACTAGTCTAATTTCATATGGGAATTTAGTCCTTTTCAATGTCGCCAAATAATCTGGAAAACATTTTGATGATGTCTGCGTTTTACCACTAGCAATCGAAATTAAACCGAGTTTCCATTCAAATCTATAAGTGTTTGCTTAGTACAAACATGCAAGCAGCATACATTTTGATATACATATCAATAAGAATGTCATAAAATTTTGTTTTTGACACCTCACCTTTGTGGTATGGATCATGTGGATTAAATAATCAATTCTCTTTTCTTCATTCTTTTGAAAGGTATTCTTTAACAACTGAAACTTTCCTGTGGCTTTAAAATAATAGTCCTGAAAATATGAACATTAATTTCACTTTAAACATAATCAGTATTGCAAAGAGTACTTTTAGAGGCAATTTTAGAAAACTTTCAAGGTATGATCAAATGGATTTGAAAAAAAAAAAAAAAAGATATTATTTTTTTTTAATCAATACGTATTTAAGTATAACCATGCCAAAGTAACTTACACAATCTTTATGTCCTTTCTGGTCACCGCCATTGATGTTTAAATTATCTTTAAAAGCTATCATTTTGTGGATTCCAAAGTCTTATTCCTAAATGGAAAAAAGATGGTCAGTAGCGAAAGTTTGTTACTCCAAAAGACTAGTAAGGTATTCATACTGGTATTTTTCAGTTAGTTATGCCGTTCCCGGTTTCTTTTCAAGAAAGCAGTAGGAAAGTTGAAACCATAGACAAATTTAATTAAAATAGATTACGATAATGTCCATAGACACGATATAAATGCATATTGAATAAAAAATTCTCAAATACCTGAAACAAATTTGCGGTCCTTAAAACGATAATAATTTTAAAACTTCACTCTTAACAATCTGTCCTTAACGGTCTAAAGTTTTAAAAAATTATATCCATAAATCTAAATTCAAAACACTGCTAAATTCAAACTAGTTCTCAATCCATTTTCAGTGGAATTCTCAAAAGTTAAGATGTCGATTGGGAAACACAAGTGCCACATTCTTATCTTGGCAAAATACGATTGCAAGTTTCTAGAACATCAGGTAGAAAACAAGTTAAAAATAAGAAAAATTTAATTTAACAAAATGCAATTTTACTTTCTCAATCTTTATAGTGTTTCGAAAAACATTCAAATAGGAAAATGAGTACAAAATATCCACTGACTTTTGTATTAAAATTTTTACACAATGCAGGACAGTCACAAACAAGTAAAAATAGCTTCGCAATTACATCTCTTCGTGTATATGGAATCCCTCCACACTCTTCATTGTTTTTGATTGGTTGAATTTTATGCCGCAGATGCTCTCGTAGTATAGAAATCTGGAGAGGGTACATTTTTATCGTGAGCTCTTTATTTAGGGGATGATTTGAAAATGTCTTTGCAATGTAGACTAGTTTTAGAGTATGTTACGTAAAGACTAGTTTTGGAGTGTAACGTAGACTAGTTTTGGAGTGTAATGTAGACTAGTTTTGGAGTGTTACGTAGACTTGTTTTGGAGTACATTATCAAGAGACTAGCTTGGGAGTGCTTCCAAGAGACTAGTTTTAGAGTTTCGCCCAGAGGCTATTTTTAAAAGCGAATGGAAGCTGCACTGTAGGGAAAATACGCCATCGTTTTAATGAACAATGTTAAAATTTTCAATAATTTTATCCAATCCCAGTAAATAAGAAAAGGAGTACTTTTGTTGTGCTGAAAAGAAATGATTAAGTATTAGTTGACTGTAAGGTAAAAATATCAAAACCTCTTTACCAACGATTTTTAAAACGGAAATCAACTTATTATATAATACTAGGGGGCCTGCCCCCTGCTCGCTAACGCTCGCCAACCCCCGGAGGATTGCTTCGCAATCCTCATTGGTTCGCTGCGCGAACCTATGCTCGCTTCGCTCGCCTCAATGAAGACATGTGTCCTAGCAGAAGGGATTGTTTACAAAATATGTTACCCAAAAAATGTTTTTCAAATCTAAATTTGCTGTATTACAGAAAAAATATATACAGTATCTCTAAAATCAGAATTCAAATGAAAACTTTGTGCACATTTTGACTCGAAATGTGAGCGTTGCTTTGGAAATTGAATACCCAGCATGTTGTTTGTGTGTACATTTTCCCAGCACTCAAACGACCCACACTTGTTCATTGAGTTTGTTGCCGAAAGTTGTAGTGCAAGCGTCTTGTTGAACTATGATTGTTGGCCCTGAAAAGAACCGTTTTTTAAATGGCCCTGAAAAGATCCTCCGCTTTCCTTGATTTCTATTATAAACTAACTGCAACAGCTCATTAAAATTTCCTTTTTTTTTTTTCAATAAAATTTCATCCGATAACGCTATAAATTCAATCGATGCGCGAGACTTCGCGATAAGCAAACAATCGTACAGTGTTGCCAAGACGCGATTACAAATAACGCCTTTTTTGCGTGCCACGTAAGAGAATTATATATATAGATTTGCTTTCTATGTGGTATGGGGGGTTAAACCCTCTCTAAGGTGCATCCTTGCGCATCCTTATTTGACCAAGCTGTACCAAACCCACAAGACAGACAGTGTTAAGTACATATACACATAACGAAGGTTTTGCTGACACAGAAAAAAAAGAAATTCTCCCACAGTGAGAGTTACACACGGATTTTCATTCAATTTGAATAGCATAGAGAAAGGAATAAACTTACTTATAAGGCAAAGTATTAAATCCGCACTGTTTAAGTAATTGCATATAATATAACCTGTACAACCTTCTGTGGTACATGTGATATCAGTTCTGCAATATAGTCTTCTGTTCGTGCCTTCTAACTTTTGGTAATTTTTTTAACTAACGTCGTACTATAGAGCAACACAACAGGCTATTGACGACTATCCGGAATCAATCCCCTATGTCAGGGGTTCCCAACCTTTTGGTAACTGCGTACCACTTGAAATTTTTAGAAATTTTTGGCGTACCATCAATCCTATATTTTTTTAGAAACATATATCTAATGTCAGAAAAGTGCCCAATGGATTGCTCTATTTTAATTACAATACTAAGAAAGCTTTATATTTTATGATTAATGCACGTGTATTTCGTATTAATGATGTTTTAATGAAGGAAAAAATAAAAAGATTATTGAAAATTGCAGTTTTATTTTTTACTCACAGGTCAAAAAACAAATAATTATCTCGTGCGAATTACTTCAAATTATCTCGTACGTATTTCTCATACATAAAGTTAAAGGAATTCTTCGTAAAACGATTTGACAGGGAGATATGTCAACTTAATTTCGCCGAGATAGCCATTGAATAGAATCAGATAATCAGCAACAAAGTTTTTCTTTAAATAATGTGCTACTGTTAGCGTTATTTATTACAATGTAATAAAAACGTTAATCACAAAATTGATTCATATAATCCCATTTTTCCTATGACGTGGTTGTACATACTAAAAAATCGAACAAACTTCGTAGAATATTTGGGTCGCTTGTATCATCCTTGCGTTTGCGTACCACCTGAAACGTTGCCGCGTACCACCAGTGGCACGCGTACCACCGGTTGGGAATTATTGCCCTAAGGGAAAGATTCGAGGACAATGCCACGTAATTTTGAACCACGGTCATATGACGAGGCTACAAATGTG
The DNA here is from genome assembly GCA_947359465.1 of Metellina segmentata. Classification (NCBI taxonomy): domain Eukaryota; kingdom Metazoa; phylum Arthropoda; class Arachnida; order Araneae; family Tetragnathidae; genus Metellina; species Metellina segmentata. The sequence continues at coordinate 49,041,417 of OX375882.1, read as the reverse complement.
AACTGGCACCCCACTCTCCAAACCTCCACACTAACCCAGCGTGAGGACTGTCAGCCACGACAGATTTAAGTTGCACCTGCCGCCTCTACACCATACGCTTACAAACATCCATCCACTCACCCGGATTATAACCAGGAACCTACCGATCAAGAGGCTAACACCTTAACCACCAAACCGGTTGATCGGCTCTAACTAGTTCTGATCATAACCAAATGAGTGTTTCCAAAGATTACTAGTAGAAATGATTATTTAGTTATTATAATGATGTATGTAAAAAAGCAATATATATTTCTCGGAAATCAAGTGGCGTTCAAGTGTTGAATCAACATTGATGACATATATTATATAAATGTGCTTTGATTCAGAATATAAGCAATATATATATTGAACTACTAGCCACTGCGTGGCTAGCACGGCGTTGCCCGTGCTGTACTTTGTGAGGTTAGGTGTGTCTATTGGGAACGTTTGTAAACCACCGGTGTTTGCTACACATTCCCATTTGGTTTGCTCCGCAAACCAACACCACGGACAACGGCGTGATGGCCTCGTTATTGTGAAATTGGAATTGCGAAGAGAGTGAATGGGTGTGACGTCACAATTACTTGGAGGGTGGGGTGCCAGCTGAGGTGTTATGTTATGATATGACCGTGGTTGTCCACGTATATTTCCCTTATTGGATTTAACTACGACCCTAGTTAATAGGTAGTTGTAGTGCTTGAGGACGTTAATTAAAAATTACCCAATTTTCTCGGATACTTTCCTTAGGCGATTGATCCCGGACCGTAGTCAAAAGCCCGTTGAGTTGGTATTGTACGACGTTAATTAAAAATTGCCTCGGATCTTTTACTTAGGGATTGATACCGGACCGTTTTAAATAGCACGTTGAGTTGCTATAGTACGACGATAATAAAAAATTACCTCGGGTGTCTCAATTAGGGAATTGATACCAGACCCTCGTTAATAGGCAATTGTGTTGCTTTTGTGTGATGTTAGTTAAAAATTACAAATTTCTTCAAATTTAAAATTGGTTGAAATTTGTAATAAAAACTTGCACAATTTGTGTTTATTGTTGTATTATTTTTAAAATCGATCTTATACACATGCATATATTACTACAATGGCAAAAATTGTATTTTCTAAGAATTAAAGAGATTTAAGTTTTTGAATAAGGCAGTTGAGAAAATTGTGTGAATGGTGAAAGGAGTGAGAAACATGTTTTTTTTACTGAAAACCGAAAAAATGAGTCTATTATTTTTTAAATTTTACAACTGAATGTGTATCTTATTTTGAACACAACAATGAAATGTGTTGATTTGGGCAACATAGTATATTTTAACCCCAAATTACTTAAATAATAGGGAGACAGAAAAATTAGAAATATTTTTGCAAGTTGCGGTAATTTTGAATAAAATAGATTAATAGACCAAAATAAAAGGTTTTTTTTTTAATTTTATTTTGTTGAGTACAAAGATAATTATTTTTTTGCTTACCTGAATTTTTTAAATTAGCAACGTTTGTAGATGTGAAATGTAACTTTAGAAACAATTAAATGAAATGAAATAAGTCTGTACCATGTGCAAAAGGAAAACAAATTTTAAAAATGTGAATTTTTTACTTGATTATTTTTCCTTGAGAGAGTATACATGTACACTTATTAAAATAACCATATGTGGCAAGAAATTTAAGTCATATCTCTTTATAAAAAGTAAAAAGGTATTAAATAATCTCAAACACTTGAGCGTGGGAGAAACACGGTTGAATGAGACAGAGTTGTACGACTTTAAGGGGGGGGGTTGTGCCTTGTTGATGCTGACAGTGAATCTTAAACGAACTGGGAACTGAAGTTTTTTAAATTGGAATGGGGATATCAGAAGTGATGATTGGTATTTAACGAATGAATACGTTTAAACTTGCAGCATGTCGAGTCACGATGGTGGCTTCAATAATATTTCGCATGAGTTTCTTGACAGAGTGTTGTGCCATTGCACAGTGAAGGTGGATTGATATTTGTGAGACGCATAATCGGTGCTCCAATATGTGCGAGAGTAGTCCAAATGGTTCCAATATATTAAAAAACTGTGTCGTGTGTTTTAAGGCCTCATTTGTGTGACGCGTAATGTGTATAGATTTGTAAATTGAAAAACTACGGGGCAATTCTCGCAAGAGTTGCTTTTTGATGGCATTGACATGTTTATTTAATTGGGAAAGATTTGCCCTTTGGCACATCCCTGTATGATGAGTGGTTTGCTACAACAGCAATATATCGATGAACCACAGGGGTTGTAACCTTTTGGCAGGGGGGCACAGGTGTTTGCATAACTGTTTGGCTTGTTTGCATAATCATAAAATCACGATGGTGGCTTCAATAATAGTTCGCACGAGTTTCTTGACAGAGTGTTGTGTCATTGCACAGTGAAGGTGGATTGATATTTGTGAGAAACATAATCGGTGCTCCAATATGTGCGAGAGTAGTCCAGATGGTTCCAATATGTTAAAAAACTGTGTCGTGTGTTTTAAGGCCTCATTTGTATGACGCGTAATGTGTATAGATTTGTAAATTGAAAAACTACGGAGCAATTCTCGCAAGAGTTGCTTTTTGATGGCATTGACATGTTTATTTAATTGGGAAAGATTTGCCCTTTGGCACAGCCCTGTATGATGAGTGGTTTGCTACAACAGCAATATATCGATGAACCACAGGGGTTGTAACCTTTTGGCAGGGGGGCACAGGTGTTTGCACAACTGTTTGGCTTGTTTGCATAATCATAAAATGACGGAATGAACGGCAAAGAAAAGAGCAATATGAGTGATTGATTGCCCAACTTGAAGGCATCCCACAGAACGGCAGCTCTCACTATTTGCTATTTGTGTTGTGGAAGTGACAGAAACACGTCCGTTTTGAAAACTAATCCTACAAAAGTTGCAAACACTTTTTATAGCACTTACATGCAACTCCTCTAATCCTTGACAGTGCTGGCTTCTTATACGACTGCCTTTTTATATTTGTCGGCACGAAACTGTGATTGGCTGTTACACAACACATTTGCATAGTTCCATCTAACTCTGCAGCAAATTGCAAGTTTAGATTAGCCTTACAGAAATTAACATATTCCACAATGTCCTTAACTTTTGGCAGCGAGTGTAGACAATTATAAAATAAAGTACTACGTGTGTTGTATGTTCGGCATGTCCTGACGAATCTATAGTACTTCCAATAATGAAATTTGGCACATAAGTAGTGTGAATATTTTAAATTTTTATAGTCCGCCACGAATTTTAAAATTTAATCCAGAACATTTTAAAAGTAATGTAATGAGATATTTAATTATTATTGTGTTCCTCCGAATAGCAAGTCTTCAATTGGCATTGACTAAATAAGTATTTACTGTGCGTATGTAGCTGCCCGATTACAGGATATCCCTTATAAAAATTTATTGCATTTTTAAAAGCATATTAACTATTAGTTTGGATTATCATAATGGAATAACATAAGTATATATATTTTTGTGTTTCCTCCATTTTTGGAACTGGATCATAGTTGTGCAATACGTTGTTTGTTATTGTTTCTGTCTGAGAGTACGATAGTTTGTATTATAATTTTTAAAGCATATTAACTTTTCGTTTGGATTATTTGGATATCTTTTTCAAAAGCAGAGACCTGCTTCATCAATTTATTGTCGCTATGTATTCCGAGATTGAATCGGAGAAGGTGTGGTACATACCTGTTGCCATTCGGAAGAAAGATAATAATAATAGAACATCGCATTAAATTAATTAAAAAAATTTTAAGATTAAATTTTAAAAATTGGGCTGGTCTATAAAATCGCAAAAAAATTCGTACTACATGTGTGCCAAATTTCATTAGTGTGAATGCCATAAATTCGTCAGGGCACAACTTCATGACACACACACACACAAAAAAAAACTTTACTTTATAATAGTAGAGATTAAGGAATATATTTTGTTTCTTATAATAATGAGATTAATGTGTTCCTCGAATTTTGTTTGCTGCATATATTTTTCTTTTCCAACGAGCTGATGGTACGAAATTTAGCTTGAATTATCCTTGGTTTGGTCTTCTGAAAACCAAAATCAACCTCAAGGTTCATATGCATGCTAAAATTATAGTCTGGCTCCCGCTGGTTGGAAGTCGCGTACGATGGCTTTGAATTATTATATTAGTTAAATTAGGGGATATGTGGCAATGTAAACAAATTGCTTCCATAATTGGAGTCTTGATAATGGGTTGGTGGAGGGAGACCTTCCACGGCGATCGCCATTCACGCTTTTGCATATGGCAACCTTTTCCCAATGAGTTTTGCCATTTTTTCAAAATTTGACTGACCCAAGGACTTCTGTCCTCTTGTCGGAGCTGCACTACCTATATCACCCTCGCAAGAAAAGTGACACAAGTCAAAAAATAAAAATTTTGATATTATGTCATTTAAAAATATGTATGAGCTGCCCCAGAGAGCTATGTTACTATTTTATAGAATATAATAGAAGTTACCACCATAAATACTTACCTAAAATTCAAAAGAAGCCTTATACTATTTCAATAAAAATTTTATAGTATCCTTTAAGTTGATGTTTCTCAAATTCCGCAATTTTGAGTTGCGTCAATTTTCTTGCCGGGGTGCAATATGTCCCGGAAAGTTCATTCTTACATGAGTATATTATTTATGAGCATCAATGTGATTGATGAGACACATTGATGCACATCATCAACCTGTCGGCCACTAACAATGCCGTTATCGACAACTTTTGGGTTACAATTAAATCAATAAAAAATTATTTGGAAATTCAAGCATTTGATTTTCATTCCTTTTACTTGTCAAAGTTGAGTACATACAGCGTTTATAAAGTTTGGTTAAGAAAATTCATGACAATATCTGCTAGTTGGAAACAATGGTTCTTACAAAGCTTCCCTTTGTTAAAAAGGTTTTCTCTAGGACATCAATATAGTTCACCATAAGCTACTTTTGCTGTACGGAGGACATCAAGTCGATTCTCGACTTTTTTCATGTGTTGTCCATCTTTTCAGTGACGGTTGCGAAAATGTGATTATTCTCTTCTTCAAAGGCTTAATATCAGGTTGGTTGGTTTTCTCCCTGGGTAAGGACTAGATCTGGCCAAGATCTAATATCAGTAACTAGCTTCACATACACTAATCCATAATGTAACCTCACAAAAAAATCAAGGTAGGTAATTTTCGAATCTTTCTGACTATCATACTAGACCATTCCTCCCAACTAAGTAACAGACATACAACATCACTAAAGTTAAAAACTGAAAATTACCTGGACCGCGGTGACCTGGTTAGAAGAGCTTGTACTAGCAACCGGAGGGTTGCGAGTTCAAATTCAATCAAAGACCGTCATGTACAAAGATGCAGGTGCACGTTAAATCTGACGTGGCCTCAAATGCCATCACGTTGGCATGGTGTGGAAGTTTGGAGAGTGGGGTGCTAGCTCTGGTGTGACCGTCATCTGAACGTGGTTCAAAATAACGTGGTGTTGTCCTATAATCTTTCCCTTCGGGAAGTTGATGCCGGACCGTCACCAATGGCCCATTGTGTTGCTCCAGAGTGACGTTAATTTAAAAAAAATATCAAATACTAAAAATTATCCTATACAATGCAACAAAACCCGCGTTTCTAACTCCTTATATATATTTTTTTCCAATCAGAAAAAGACTTCATGCACATTCTGAACATTAAATTCAATACATAAAAATTGCAAACCATTACCTGTTTGTTAAGTGTAGCTCCGAATTCTTTTGTTCACTTTTTCAATATGGACATCACTCCAAGGTCCTCACTCGCCTGTCATCAAAAATAAATAAATTTTGCTACATTTTACCTTCCAAAAACGATGTTACTTTCTCTTTTTCTAAAAGCACCAAAGTAGTTGAAGAACTCAAATTGTACCTAAAATTAACTGGTTCTTTTCTGGCGTAATTATGTGAGCGGTGCGGCTACGTTCTCAAGAAGTATCCCTTAAGGAGAGTACGTTTGAGGAACAGAGGAAATTGAACTTGGAAACTGAGCTGCTGACATGTCTGACTGATCTTGTGAGATTAGTCATTAGTTAACGAGGTTTTCGGACTTTGACTTGTTTTCATCTGTTCAAAGAAGGTCTTGATTCAATCAGCTATGACTATTATTGGTTTGGTTATCTTACGAGAGACTTATCAACCACAAAACATTTCTCAAACACACGTGATTGCAAAACTAGTTTCTGCATTTTTAGAACTCTTGTGGTTATTCAAATAAAAGTTTATATATACATCGAAGACAAAATCATATCCTCCGCAGAGTACGATTTAGAAATGAGAATACTTTCGTTTACGAATTCAGTGTTTTAAGAAGCTATATGCTTGAACCCCCGACCCCATTATTTAATTAGTTATTAAACACACAATAAAATAGGTTAAGGTGAATCGTAATTAGAATTACTCTGTTATTTTTACATCTAATCCTAACTCAGATTTAGCGCAGTTGTCCTGTATAGGACTCCGCAATAAAATTAAATCCAACTCAAATTTAACAATTTACACTGTAAAAATTTAGAAACTAAAACATAATCAATATTTTGCTGTAATGAATAGCAGTTTTTATTTCTGAAACGAGGCTCTGTGTTGTTTGCTAGAGAACGTCCACGCACACAGTTCTCGATCGGTTGGTTTATTGGGCTTTATGGCGCAAGGGCCATAATTGGCCATGCTGACCCAAACACACGTTGGAAAACGTCAAGCCATGGACCTACACATGCAAGGAAAGATAGTTTTTTTGTTGATACAGAAGAAAGAAATTACTCGGAGAGGAATTGAACTTTGCCAGCTCAGTAACCATATTCACTGAGACATAACGGGCCTCCCCCCCCCACATCGAATTGGATATCACGACAGCTTGACAAAAATTTAGTTATAAAAAGGTGGGAGTCAAAAGATGCTGATACGTTCTGCGATGAAAAGTCCTCAATCAATACCTAGCTGTTCTTAAACATTTAGATAAATTTTAACTACATATTAACTATACATCTGGACATCAAGTCAAATATTGTCTGAAGTTTGACTAAACAACTCATTTTCTCCTTTTCTTTCAACAGAAGGTTCCTGGTTCGAATCCGGGTCCGAGCATGGTTGTCTGTAAGCGTATGGTGTAGAGGCGGCTGGCGCATCTTAAATCTGTCGTGCCGAAAGTCCTCACGTTGGGTTGGTGTGGAAGTTTGGAGAGTGGGTGCCAGCTCAGGTGTTGCTTCGTCATCTGACTGTGGTTCAAAATTACGAGGTGTTGTCCTCGGATCTTTCCCGAAAAGGATTGATCCCGGACCGTCGTCAATAGCCCGTTGTGTTGCTCTAGTACGACGTTAATTACAAATTACCAAGTACCATTTCTCTCAAAATAACTTATTACAAATACAGATGAAATTTTGATCATATATCTTAAATGATTGATTCATACAGGGTGATTCATAAAAGATGGGTAAAACTTTAAGAGGTGATAGTACACATCCAAACAAACAACTTTCATCAAAGAATGCATGGTCGGAAACAAAACGCAAAGGTGCTGGTGCATTTGAAAACTTGAACCTTGCAAATGTTAAAGCTCCATTCTTGTTGCGAGTTATTGGTATAAGAACGACAGTAATTGCATGCAAATGTGATATGGGGGGGAAAGAAGAACTCGTATGCAAACTTGCGCCTCGATTAATACATAAAAGCCGCTTATCTGAGTGTGCAACTGTCAATCGCGGTAGGAACATATCGGAAGATGTCCTTCACTAATATGGAAAAGGCTGATATGTATTTTATCTACGGACTTAGAAATGGTTCAGGCTCAACGATTGTACGTAGAGAGGTTTCCCAACAGGCGGTTGCCCGACCGTAAAACATTTGAGCTCTCATGCACCAACAGTTGTGCGAGGCGGGATCCTTTCTCGCTTCCCGGTAGGATGCAGGTCGTGCAAAGACGGACAGAACTTCAATCGTGGAAGAAGCCATTCTGGATATGGTGGCTGATCAGCCAAGTACAAGTACCCGAGCAGTGGCTAGGCAGTTACATGTATCACGACATGGTGAGTACTGAAGTCTGAACGTTTGCATCCTTACCATGTTCAACGAGTTCATGAACTGACTCAAAACGATTCTCCTCGTCGTGTGGAATTCGCTGGCTGGTTTCTGCAGAAGAGGGCAGTAAATCCAGATTTTGTGTCTACTGTGCTTTTCACAGATGAATGTACATAAACATGTTTGGACAGATGTAAATCCACATGTCACTTATTCAGGTGCTCATCAGCGGCGCTTTTCTATCAATGTTTGTTTAGAAAAAATTGGAGATCACCTATTCGGACCGTATCTTTTGCCAGAACGCCTTGAATTGGAAAAATACCTCACGTTTCTGCAACAGGTGTTGCCAGGCATGTTGACGGACGTTCCCACACGCATCCAGAATGTAATGTGGTTCCAGAAAGATGGAGCACCGCCCCATTATGCACAAGAGGTGCGACCTGATGCAAGAGGTGCGAACTACCTGGATTTAACTTTTCCGAACCGATGGATTGGGCAAGGTGGTCCTGCAGCTTGGCTCGCCACATCTTTCACGTAATGATTTCTTTTTGTGGGAACAGCTAAAGGCTCTTGTGTATGAGACCCCCTTTGAATCTGCAGAAGATCTCATCGCCAGACTTTCGGCCGCTGCAGGGAAAGTACGCGATATGCCTAGCATTTATCATAAAGTTCGCCAATCCTTTCTTCGCCGTTGTACCTCATGCATAGCCACTGCCAGTCTCTGTTTAGAGCACTTATTGTAATCATATGTCATCAAACTTGCTTTTGTCACTTATCCTCTCTTTGTGTGTTTATGTTTCTTATAACAACACCTTCGACGCCCTCTAGCACCTTTGCGTTTTAATTCCGACCATGCATTCTTTGAAAGTTGTTAGTTTGGACTGTACCTTTTAAAGTTTTGCCCATCTTTTAAGAATCACCCTGTATATTAAAAGCTGAAAGTAATTTCAGTGCGCAGAATATGTTCCTTGAGAGCTGGCACTCCACTCTTGACACATTAAGAACCTGTATCGTGTTCTTGAGTATTAAACTATTTAAAGAATGTGGATTAACATCTGAACAGCTTAGTCATCTGACCGTGGTTCAAAAATTTACGAGGTGTTGTTCTTTGATCTTTTCCTTAAGGGACTGATCCCAGACCGTCGTCTTGCTCTAGTACGACGTTAATTAAAATTATCTAAAATTACCAATACCTCACGTTAGATTAAATTGTACGGATACTATTTTTTTTGGTGCTGTACTCTCTCTCTCTCTCTCTCTCTCTCTCTCATGAGGAAGATTTGATTTACAGAAGAGAACACTTTTAAAGCAGTTAGGTAGTTAAATCTTACTATAAGGTAGGTAGGTAGTTAATTAGGGTCCCAATGAGATGTACAGCGGGCTATGCGACGGTCCAGGATCAATTCCCGAGGGAAAGACTCAAGGACAACAACACGTAATTTTGAACCACGATCAGATGTACTTAAATTCAAGGATAATAGTTGAATTTAGATCGTAGTGAAACAGTGCAATGGGTTATTGGCTGCATTCCGTGATCAATATCGAAAGGTAATGGTAATGGTAATTTTAGTTAACGTCGTACTAGAGCAACACAAAGGGCTATTGACGACGGTCCGGGATCAGTCCCTTAAGTGAAAGATCCGAGGACAACACCTAGTAATTTTGAGCCACGGTCATATGACGAAGCAACGCCTGAACTGGCACCCCACTCTCCAAACTTCCACACCAACCCAATGTGAGGACTTTCGGCCACGACAGATTTAAGGTGCACAAGCCGCCTCTACAACATACGCTTACAAACATCCATGCCCGGACCCGGATTCGAACCAGGAACCTTCCGATCTAGAGGCTAACATCTTAACCACAATACCGGTTGGTTGGCAAATATCAAATAATAATAATTTTTCAGTTAACGTCGTACTAGAGCAACACAACGGGCTATTGACGATGGTCCGGGATCAGTCCCTTATGGGAAAGATTCGAGGACAACGCCTCGTAATTTTGGAACCACGGTCAGATGACGAAGCAACACCTGAGCTGGCACCCCACTCTCCAAACTTCCACGCCAACCCAACGTGAGGACTTTCGGCCACGACAGATTTAAGGTGCACCAGCCGCCTCTACACCATACGCTTCCAAACATCCATGCCCGGACCCGGATGCGAACCAGGAACCTTCCGATCTAGAGGCTAACACCTTAACCACTATACCGGTTGGTCGGCACAAATATCAAAAGGACATGAGGACATATGAGTTCACGGCAGAATAAATGTGAAACAGCTTCCATGTATGAGACGATCCTTGGTTCAATCAAGTTTCAAATTCGCTACCCTTTGATTGCTAATCCGCCACTCTTCCAATAGGTTACCGGGCCGCTATAACCCTGTTGGATATAAAGGTTCAGGTGTTCCCTCGTAATCTGACCGTGGTTCAAAATTACGTTGTGCTGTCCTTGGTGAAATTTTTATCAACGTCGTACTAGAGCAACACAACGGGCTATTGACGACGGTCTGGGATCAAACCCCAAAGGGAAAGATCGAGGACTACACCGCGTAATTTTGAACCACGATCAGATGACGAGGCGACATCTGAGCTGGCACCCCACTCTCCAAATATGCTGTCCACGGATCTTTCCCGTTGGCATTCATCCCGGACCGTCTTCATTAGCCAGTTGTTTTAAACGAGTACGACGTTAATTAAAATACCTACATACCAATAAGTAACCGTTGCCCATTTAAAACAAATGTCCATATAGGTTTGCTTAACAAATTACTTTGTACGAGCATTTCTGTTGAAAAATTGGGTGCAAGCTTATATGTTGACCTTGTCATCTGACTGTGGTTCAAGTTTATTTGATGTTGGCCTTCGGTATTCGGTATTTTTTAACTAACGTCACATTGGTAATTTGGTAATTTTAGTTTGGAGAGTGGGTGCCAGCTCAGGTGTTGTTTCGTTATCTGACCGTGGTTCAAAATAAAATTAAGAAGTGTTTACTAAAATTACCATTACCATTGGTAATTTTAATTAACGTCGTACTAGAGCAACACAACGGGATATTGACGACGGTCTGGGATCAACCCCTGAATGGAAAGATCCAAGGACAACACCACGTAATGATGTTTTTCTCTGGCCTTGGGATTGGGCCTGGCCTTGGCCAATAGCCCATCATTTTATCCCTGTCTCATATTAATGAACTCCTACCCTTTGGTAACGTGGTGTTGTCCTTGGATCTTTCTTTTAAAGAATTCATTCCGGACCGTCTTCAATAGCCCGTTGTGTTGTTCCAGTATGACGATAATTAAAAAATAACCAAATATCTCTCACAAATTACCTACCCTTTAGTATTGATCTCGGAACGTCACCAATAGCCTGCTGTGCGTTCATAATCTTTCGCTGTAATTTGGCAACACCTGAAAATCATGAACTTTCGTGTTTCAAAACAAATACCCCAATCAGCTGTGGAATTGGTCGAAAAAAAAATAAGGAGCAGAGGAATTTATCAAAAAAAATTTGAGGAGAAAAATTAATTATTAATTACAATGGATATTGGTCCTGCAGAGAAAGTTGACCTAAGCGGTGTGTTTTTTCTTTCTTGGTGTGATTACGACAATTATTATATAATTATGAAGAGTAATTAATTAGATCTTTTTTAAACATTTCAGGTATGAGAATTCCCTATGAACTTGATGAAACGAAACGGGATTTTTCGATCAAAAATCCCTTAAAACTATTTGATATGTGGTTTGCAGAAGCTCGAAATACAACTGAAATACGAGAAGCTAACGCTATGGCTATAGCTACAGCTGATAAGTAAGACATTTATAATTTTTATTTAATACGTACAGGTCGACTTTTCACAACATAATTTTCGTAGAGGTTGCTTGTTTCAGAATTACAATAATTAGCTCAATGTGTTCTACCTAATATTTTTTTTTCTAAACTCAGCGTCTGCAGATGTGAAAATGTTTCAATTCCAACGGATTTAATCAGCTTTGATATTTTGTACACATTTTCTCAAAAATTTTCTACTTTTAAGTTGACAAACGTTTTATTTTTAAGTGAGGAGCAGTTGTAAATACATCAGATGAAATATTTTTCTATTCATTAGTGGTTATAGTCTTGCAGGATCTCTTCACAAGAAAAATATTATATTAAAAATGAATTTTAAAGCATCATAAAATAAAAATTTATATCCTGGCTTTTTTTATTATTGCAATTATGTCAAAACTGTAGTACAATATTAATTAAGGTGTGAATGCTTTCAAAAAGTCATAAATCAAATTTTTGTAATATTTTATCATTTTTGCTTTGGTGTTTGAAGTTTCAACATTTAGTAGTTGATATGCTTTATAAACTTGCTTCAAAGGCTCCTGTCTGAATCTCTTATAAGGCCTTCAACTACTCATTTTTAAATCTTGTAACCTGTCTGGCCTATAGTTTCGCTTACAGTTTTTCATCATATGATTTATTACATTTTCTTGTCCCATTTTGTAGCCGAGTGGTTAGTGTTCTGTCTAAACCACATGTAGCAAAATGTGATCTTAGTCTGAATTGTAGAACTTATATGCCTTGAAAACCATAGAGCTCTGTTAGCAGTAATTAATTTACCAGTAGGGTCTCCTGAATCAAACAAATCGTCATGGCTTACGGCCTCAGTCTTACCCCAAGATCACAAGTTAGATATCTTGGAGAAGGTAAACACACCAATTCCAAACTTGGCAAATGTTTTCCATGTTAAGAATGGATATACATTTGGGCAAAGTCATGTACTATGTCTTTTTCTGAGGGACAGCAGGTGCAATCTACACCCTTGGTATGATGATTGATTTGGATGTTCAGTCTGCATTGTCCGATATACAGAATAATTTTGGATACATCCAAGTTTTAGTCAAAGGATCTTGCTGTAACTTTTAGGGTAGCACCATGTCTAGTCTTGACCAGGTACTGCAAAGTTTCTAAATTTAAAAGGATGTTCACAAGGATCCAATGTATCTTTTGAACATTTTTCATATTCCTGTGAAAAATATTAATGATGTCCTTTTGTAATAGACATATGGAACTGATCTAATTTTGATCTGGGAACAAGAAAAATCTCCTTATCAATAAAAAGCTAGTTCTGCAACATACATAAATATGAGATGATTGAGGTCCTCCTGTATTTTCCTCAAGTTAGCACAGATGATTTTAGTGACACAAAATGTGTACCTTTTACAGGTCTGGTAAGCCTTCTGTTCGCTATGTACTTCTTAAGGGCTATAGTAAGGAAGGATTTACTTTTTTTACCAACTACAACAGCAGAAAAGGTCACGAAATTGTAAGTTTAATTTTTTAACTTATATTATACCTTTAATTAATAAATTTACTGGCAGTATACTTATGACTGCAGTTTGATAATAAATGTTTACTACTGTAATAACTTTTTGTGCACTTTAAGCTGCCGGTCCTGGTTTAATTATTCCCTATATAGCAAAGAAATACCTTTGGGAACCTAATTTATTACTAGAATCTGTTTTGAACATATTTCACTGTATTGTGCTGGAACAAAGCAATTCACATATGATATTCCAAATGATTGAATTAGGATTAGCAATTAAAAATATTATTATTTTTTGTTGTAGTTTATGGACAAAAGTAAATGTTTAATTTTTTCTCTGTACTATACTGAAAGTGATAACTATATCTAAAAACCTGTCATATTGGATTAAAAATTCCTTACTGAATTTCAATATTTTAATAATAAATGTACTATTTTTATATTCTTTTTTTGAACTTTGTTCTTTAACTCAGGCCTCGAAATTGATTTTTTAATACAGGTGCACCTAAGTTTGTAAATTAGGTCCACCGATTATATTTTAGGTACACATTAAAAAAAAAAACATAATAAATGAGTATTAATGTAATGTAAATTGCTTTATTAGTTGGGTTTGTTTGTATAAGTTTGTAATAGATAGTAAATTAAAATATTTTTAAATCGAAATATTCCCTTCTCTGGCGTACGGTTGTCGCGACAGTCGCTTCAACAGAGCCACCTGGAAAATGTTTCGATCATCGGAAAGTTCTGGTGACAGTGACACAAGTAAACCTTCCTCCTGTATAAACCCGTTACGGCCCAGCGATTTTGATTTCGCACAGTGTGTATTTTGGAATTTTAATTACGTTCCTTTAGAGCAAGAGAGGTCGATACCAATATTTTGTTCAAACATCAAAATAACATAAGACACGTTTCCACCCTCTTTTTTTAACGGTAGGTGCTTTGCGTGCACCTAGAAGGCAAAAATTAGGTGCGCAATTTTATTTTCATGTGCACTCGGGTATTTCGAGCCCTGCTTTAACTTGTACTTATTGTTTTGTTAAATTAATATTAATGACACTTTTAATCTTCCAATGTTGTATACTTAACTGGCTTTATTTTAGTGCACATCTAATCTTCATTTAATTGATTTTTTGTTTTTGTTTATATAGGCAGAAAATCCACAAGTATCTTTGTTGTTTTATTGGGAACCTCTCTTCCGTCAGGTAACTCCAATTTTATCTACTCAATTCTGTTATTAAAAATATTAATTAAATAATAGCAAATTATTACTTTTAATAATTAATCTAATTAACAATTATAGCCTGTAAACATTTATTTAAAATTAAATTGGATCATGAAATTATAAATTTTTGCCTTTTAGGTACGAATTGAAGGGTCAGTAGTTAAAATAAGTGAGAAAGAGTCTGAAGAATATTTCCATTCTCGACCACGAAGTAGCCAATTATCAGCTGCAGTTAGTCTACAAAGTGAATTGATTGAGAGTAAAGAGGTAATATCTCAATTGTATTAAATAACATTACTCATGTTACCTATATGCTGGATTATATGGCAAACATGTATTTTGTATTTAGTTTTCATTCAATTCTAAAATTCAACTTGAACAGTGTTGTATATAAACAGAGATGCCAACTATTATGGATTCACTGTAGTTTCTACGAAAGTGAATTGGGTACTAAGGATTAACGAATCGGCGATTTTTTTTTCTACGGAAAAATTCGATTTTATTAATTTATCACATCACATCAATTTGTGTACTTATTTCTGTATTTTTTCATTGTTATTATATTTTTTTGTAAATGGGAGAGAGTGCTTAAATTTAATTATTAAATGTTTTTATATATATATAATTCTTTTAAACACAATTATTGGTTCTATATATGCGTTTTCATGTATGATATACCTTACTAATTATAAATAATAAAATGTGTTGCATAAATGTTTCAAATTTGTAATTACATTTTCAAATTAATGATATATGCTTGTTATTAAAGCCGATTTCTTAGATTTTTACTTGACTATTGAGAAATTCTTAAAACAATGAATTTTTTCCTTTAGTACTACTGAAAACTTCCATCACAGGTTGGCATCTCTGTATAAATCCTTACTTAATCATGTGGCTCAGTGGGTTTGCCCACTGTACTAACAACTTGCAAGTTGTAGGTTCGATTCTTCACTGGGAGTTTTTCTTTCTTTGGTATAAAAACTTGTAAATTGGTAAAAACTTGTATGTACATTGTTTTTGCTAAGTATGGCCCTTGTGCTATAGAGCCCATCAACACAACTTACAAGGGAAGAGCAGGAACATGGAAATTCCAAAACATGTGAATTAAGGAATTGAAATATTTGTGTGCATAGCTACATAGGATAGTATTCCACTTGGGAATGCAAGTGCAAATGGCAAGATATAACAGCGGTTTTCAAGAAACTTCGATTTTAAAAATATACAATTAGAATTGCTTATATATTAATTGTATTAGTTTGTAATAAGCAGTGTAGATTAGTGGATACATGTCTGACCATCCTAGGTTGTATTCCGACTTTTAATAAGTTTTCTTCATAAATTTTGTATGTGCAGCTTCAGTGTAAGTATTGATTCATAGAAGCAATAGATTAGTTTTGCAACTTAAAATCCAAAATTCTCTCTTTTATGAAAATTTGTGTTTGTTCACCCAAAGTAAATTTGATTAAAGTAAAAGTAGATTCAGCTAAATCAACCATTACTTTCATGAAAACATTTTGTCTTAAAAAGTGAATTTCGGAAGAAAATTGTGAAATGGGGGGGGGGTTGCATAAATGAACTGTTGCTTCCTTGAATAAACATTAATATAAAGCTGAACACACAAAAAATATTAAAAAATTATTGAAATTAGGAGTCAAACCAGGTGGAAAGACGTTCAGTTAAATGTATATCTTCTTAACCAAGCTGATTTCTCAACATATATATATATATATACAAGTCAAATGTTCTGCTGATTTCTCAACATATATATATATATATATATATATATATATACACAAGTCCAGTATATAAGGAATTATATTTTTAAAACAGATATTTCTCAAAAATGGCTGAATGTTGTGTCCTGCCCATTTGCAATTGTATTACTCCACTGGAGTACCATTGTACATAAACAAATTCAATTGGAAGACTCCATGTTTATGCCCTCTTTAAAAAAAAATTATTGAGAGTTGTGTTTTATTAAAAACTCCAAAGATTAAGATTGGTGTTTTTTTTTTCTTTCTTCTGCTTAAAAAAATCTCAGTTTTGATATTACCCAAATATATACCTCCAATTCTAGTTTATTCTATTCTAGCTTGCCAATTAGTGACTTACTCAATCATACAATGAGCTCTTGTATAGCACTCAAGTGGCAAACCAAACTTTATTAATCAAAATAACATTTGTATATGACCAAAAATCAGTTAACAAGAAGACAAATGAACATTTTGATAATCAGCCACTCTCTTTATGAATTAGTCTCAAAAGCTCTAAATGTGTTCCCCATAACTTATCATCAATTAGATGAATGAATAAATACATTCACAGTGTGTGTATTGTAAATTTAGATATCTTGATAAAATAGTTGTATGATTTTGTATGATTGAGAATAAACTAGAATAGAAAATACTGACGATGTAATATCTTAATTGTCTTCCTGTTTGAAGTATGATCTGATACATGTATATGATTTTTGAAGTTAGTGGTTTAGCAATGATGTATGCTGACACGGCTAGCTAACACTTAAATTGAATTTATTTACATACACATACACTACAGAAATTACAAGACTTTCACGAACATAAAATATAAGGAACAGGGACATTTTTAGTATCACATACTACAGCCTAGCTGCTGCTTGCTCCAGGGTTGGAGTTACACTGTGTAAGTTTTTGTCAGTCCGCTAGGGGGCGTTGTTGGTTCCGTTACAGTGGGAAGAATTTTCAACAGAATTCATATAGTTTATAATTAAATGTGATTTCACTTAAATTGGCTTTAACCAAATTCATATACTTTTCTCACTACTTTTTATATCATACGCTTGGATTATAAATAAATGACACTACATTTTTCTACTGCTTAAAGTCTTTTATTTATCTACTTCATATTTGTTTCTGTTGTTAAATTTAAATACCTATTATTAATTTAACATATTTTAATTTTTATTTCTCCTTTTTTAGGTTTTAGTGAGAAAGATGAAGGAATTAGAAGAAAAATATGCTGATCAATCAGTAGTAATTCCAAAACCAGATTATTGGTATGTAAATTAAACTTGAACACTTGATTAGAAATTAAAAACACGATGTAATTATTATTTCCAACATTACTTCAACCCTTATCCAAATAAGATTCAATGTGCTAATTGCTATATAACAGTTGGATTATGTGTCATTCATAACTGTAAAATATCTAATTTTCAATAATGCATTCAAATGTTAAATATGAAATTATCCTTCTACCTTCATCTTTATATTGCTTTTGGGATTGTAAATTCACTAACACGGTATTGCCCATGCTTCGCAAACCAACACCACAGTCAAAGCGTAAGTTATTAATCTGGTGTAAAATTTTCCACAGATTTCAAATCCGTTGAAGTTTTTAATCTATCGAGCGATTCCGATTTTACGAAAAAGAATTAACAATCCCAGTCAAAATGATTTTTATTTTTTGCTCTCATTCCCTGAAATGGTATAGGGCGGGAAATGCAATCTGTTTCTTTTTTTTTAACTTGAAGGTCAGAGATGCAATCTGTTTCACGTGACGTCACAATCTCTAGTGAAAATATAAAAGATGTATTCAATTTAAAAATTATTTATTTAAAGAAAATTATATTTTTAGGTATTGATCTAAAGTGAAATTTTCTGCAGATTTCAAATCCATTGAAATTTTTACTCTATCTTTAACGGTCTAGGAGATAGAAAAAAGAACTACATAACTGAAGTTAATATTTTTTTTAATCCTCCCTGGAAAATCATTCCTCCACGCAAAATGAAAGCGGAAACGGAAAAAATAAATTTAGAATCTTGTCCGTGTTCATACCGCGATGAAAAAAACTTGCCATGGTTACTACCCACATTACCTTGCCATAGCAAGCCCAAAATTGCCCAGATTGGGGTGTTTCTTCTCTCTCTGGTAGAAACGTATTAAAGGACCAATGGAGAATAAAACTATAAAATTCATTTAAAAATCTTCTAGATTGAATTTTAAAATTCGCCATGACCCAAAAATTGTAAAAAAATTCGAACTACCTGTGGGCCAAATCTCATTGCTGTAAGTGCCATAGAATTGTCAGGATTTTGCGGCTGCGTAAAAAACAGACAAACACTTCCTTTTATAATATTAGAGATAGTAAGAGAAGTTATTACCCAGGAGTTATGTTGAAATCTATTCTCATATGGCCAAGGTTGCACGGCTAAATATATCTTCAATTTCTTGTAGAACAAAATGCATTCTTCAACAATCTAATTAAAAAAGAACTGCTTCATTGCACTTATGTCGCACCCCGGCAAAAAAAGTGACACAACTCAAAATTGCAGAATTTCCGAAACATCAACTTAAAGGATACTAGAAAACTTATATTGAAATAGTATAAGCTTCTTTTAAATTTTAGGTAAGTATTTATGGTGGTAACTTCTATTATATTCTATGGAATAGTAATGTAACACGCTGGGGCACCTCATAAATATTTTTCAATGACATAACATCACAAATTTTTTTTTTTGACTTTTGTCACTTCTTGCGGGGGTGCAATGTAACCAAGCATATTTTTCGATAAAGGCTTAGTTTTTTTATTTCGAATTGCTAAGCCACAATCATAATATAAGAAAAAAATTACCCATAACATACAGCAATGACAGAAAGATTTAAAATTACTGTCACACATGTCAATAAACAACAACAACAAAAAAATCATCAAAATCGTTATCTTAGTTTTCTTGACTGCCAATTCCTAGACACCTCGAGCCATAGTAGCCCAGTTGGAAAAGTAATGGATTAGCAACCAGATAGTTGGGAGTTTGAAACTCTGTCCAGAAAAGACCCTTGTGTACATGGGGGCTGATAAAAGTTAAATCAGTTATGGCCTCGAATGTCCTCACATTGGCATGGTGGAGAAGTGTGAAGAGGAGGTGCCAGCTCAGGTGTTATTCTTGTCATCTGAACTCTGTTCACAAAATTATGAGATGTTGTCTTTGGAAGGAAAAGTACTTTGATATTGATCCCAGACCATTGCCAATAGTCTGTTATATTGCTCCTGTGTGACATTTATCAACTATTTACCTAGAACCTCATAAGGTCTATGGAGGGCTCTACATTGAACCAGGTGGTTTCTGTCCATTACTTTTCCAGAATTAGAGTCGGAAGCAGGGCTTGAAGGAAATGAAACAGTAGGGCAGTCATATCTTGTTATCAGGTTGAAATCCGCAACTGCCTCTTGGCAAGGCTTTTCAAATACATTCTTGGGGACTTTTCAGCATTTTTGTATTTGCTCTATCTTGAAGATTATGTGGAGAATTTCGATGCTATGGACTGTTTTAGAAACAATTTTATTTTCCAAAACAAAGGCCAGCATTTGGATATGCAGCTAATTTACTCGCTTTGTAGCAATGGAGTCTTCTTGCTCATTTCCCGATATTTTCCATGACCAGATATCAATTCTGTGCTCAGATAGCAAAATGTTGCAAGTCACTTTTCCCAAAAAATTGACTAAGTCCCATCTTGGAGTCTTTTGTTAATGTTTAGAAGGGGGCAAAGTGTAGTAAGTCCTTTTCTTTCAGTTTATGAGAAAACAAAGGTGGGAAAATTGTAATAAATAAAAAAACACAGAACCATATGTTGAATCTTAAAATTGCTGTCATGAAAAATTCAAAAGTGACCTATAACATTTTGCCATCTGAGCACAGAATTGTTTAACAATTATTATTTTTTACCTTAAAGACTTCAGTTCTTGGGAGTAGAGAATGCAGATCCTGGTAAAATGTTTGGCTTGTTTAGCTCAAGCCATAAAGGTCATGTTTTGTGAATCAGTTTCTGTGTCAACATCTTTTAATATCGCCACAGCTGAATAGGAATGGGCTAGATTTTTAACTCTTTGGCCAGGTTATCTAAATACTCATGAGCTTCTGTTTATATGAGAAGGTTTAGTTATTTTGCCATTCAGTAATTTCTCACAAGTTCTTACATACTTACAATTATAGAAACTGATAAGGAATATTTGGAAAGATAAGGAATATAAGGAAACTCACAAGTTCTTACATAGCAGTGAAAAGATGATAAGATAAACATTTTCAGATTTCCTAGATCAATCAATCGAGAGGTAACTGAAATCTCTCCTATTCAAATATTCCTTATCAGTTTCTATAATTGTAAGAAGAAATCTGTATTCAATACCATTTTAACAGGGTTCTCATAAACTTAAAAAAAACCTTACTGTTTGCAAAACATCCTCACAATTTAAAACCTTAGTTTTACCAGAACACTGGATATTTTATTTCACCTGCATTCAAAATTCTTATATAAACGATACTTGTTGGTCAAGTGTTTAAGCTTAAAATTGATGTTTCTAAAACTAGGTTCATGAGATCCAATCCTAGTACTCATGTAAGCTTCTTCATCTGTCCACTGATGACTTAATTTATTGCAATCCATGTTAAATGTAACCTTAAAATAAGAATTTGGCTTGGAAAAGCCTTAATTTTAGATTCTTAAAAAGTTCTTAGTGGGAATCAGGTATTAAGGATCTTAATAGACACTTGATGAAATTTTGAATAATCAAGACCATGGATGAAAACAAGTATCTCCATTTCTCTCAGGTTTAAAATATTACCCGACAGCTAAACATTATTACCGAGACATTTCCTTGTGTTAACTCAAATACACAAACCCTGTAGAATGTGTTTCCTACCACTACAGGTAAAATATGACAGCAAATTTAAGTCTAACTAGCTGAATAACCCGTCGTTGATCATGTTTAAAATATGACCGTAATATTTCCCTGTGTTAACTCAAATACACAAACCCTGTAGAATGTGTTTCCTTATCCGTGTCCATTTATTGCAGGAAAACAAACTTTAGATTTTAATATTGGGCTTCGAGAGGCACTTTTAGGACTACCTGTGTGCCAATTTTCAAGGCTAAAGATTGGTCTGAAGACAGGAACGAAATAGCCTATGTTTTCCTCAGTGTTCTAAAGTATAAGTGTACTAAATATGGTGTGGATTGGTCAAATGGTGTAGATCTGTACAGAGAATATATCCGCGCACATACATACACACATCCTTT
Source organism: Metellina segmentata (assembly GCA_947359465.1). NCBI lineage: Eukaryota > Metazoa > Arthropoda > Arachnida > Araneae > Tetragnathidae > Metellina > Metellina segmentata. The sequence goes on along the minus strand of OX375882.1, from coordinate 49,019,755 downwards.
TCATATACATAGATTATGCATTTTTGATTTTTATATTTACTTTCTGTTTATAAACATGCAAAAGAAATAACCAAAAATTTGGTATTTTTATGTGACTATAAGTTGATTTTTTTTATCGGTTTTGTTTCAGGGGTGGCTTTCTTGTAATACCCACTTCCTTTGAATTTTGGTGTGGCCGTAGTGACAGACTTCATGATCGCATACGATTCAGAAGACCAACATCTGAAACTTTTGATGAAAATTTAACGCACAATGGTGAAGATGGGTGGCTTTATGAATATCTTTCTCCTTAGAAAATGAAAGAAGCTGGGTATTTAAATATAATGACGTTTTTACATGATTGCTGAATTCTTCATTTGATAAGACTTACCATTTTCCCCAAGGAATTCAATGGATATTATGAAGATAGGTCAAAACATCTCTGTCACATCAATGTTTTAAAATTAAGAAAAAAAGTTTTTCTTGGGCATATTTAAAAAAATTTCCTTTTATGTATAAAAAGAATTTATGGACTATATTTTATTTGAAGAGAATTTGATATTTTATCTTATAGTAATTATGTATCTTACAGTTATCAATAATGAGATTATTTTCTATTCTCCAGATTAAAACGGCTATTTTGTTGCGCAAAGTCGTCTAGACTTCAACTTTCTTATTTCTATTACCTGTACCGTAAAAAAGAAAACAGCCAACTTTGATTACTGATTCAATCTAATAATTTTTTTTATATAAAGAAGAAGGAGCTTTGTAGGTTGAGTAAATATGTAAACAATAATACATTATTCCTATTTTCAACTAAAATGAACTTTTTTACAAATTACCTTCAAACAACATTTTTGTGGCACATATTTGAAAGCGCCGCCTATTTGCTTGTACATTAGACTGACATCAAATTTGGTTAAATGAAGGATGTAAGTATAATGTGGTCGTGATATATAATGTTCAAGTGTGACAGTGGTTTATTTTCTGGACATTAAAACGAGTGAACTTTATTAATGCCTGAAAGATTTAGAAAACTACAAGATATTTTATGCATTTCTGACTATCAAAATCAATTAATAGTCGACATTTTGTCTAAAATGCACAAAGCTGGATCATTGTAAAATATCTTTATTCTAGTCCAGATTTAAATTCTCTCTTCAGCAGATACTTGGATTGAGTGCATTGTCACCACAGGTTGAGGTGTCATACTTGGCCATCCTGGCGTTTTTTTGCCCTCGAAAAAAAGTATCTTGTTTAAAGTACATTCTTTCTGTCTTTGTACTAATGACATTACAATATTTTACAATTAATCTACAATATTTTACCCTTTTTATTTTTAATGAGGCAAAATTAACTAATGTTACTTTTGTTTGCTTCTTAAGACTAAAAATATTCGTATGTAATATAGAAAATAAAGTGCTTTATATTTGTTGTCACATCAGATGCATACCTTTTATCTATTGTTATATATTTAATCTTTTTAGTCATTAAATTTATTAGTGTTACATAATTGTATAAAATTATAGAATCCATTTTATGATTTGTTATTAGATTCATCATGTTATTTTTGCAAGTTCAAAAATTCATCTTTGTATATCATCTGATAAAAGTTATTAAACATTTATTTGAATTGCATAAATTCTTATGCTATTTTATGTAATAGGATACGAATTTTTGTTATTGGTCTGTTTGGGGATGTAAAGATTTAATAAATGGATGTTTTCAGATTTACTGAATAAATGCCATAAAAAATTGCTTTAATGCTATATATTTATTTTAATCTTAAATTTATGTGTGGATGTTTTATATAAATATTAAAACCTTCCACTACCATTTACTGTCTTCCATTTTAGTCATAAATAGTACATGTAATTTTATACTTACATAATTCATAACATTAATTAAAATTATGTCCATTGCTATTCACTAAGTCTTCCATTTTGTAAAAAACTGTGTACATAATACTTTAAAGTGTATTGTTAAAATATGTTATATAATATTTACTACTTTAACCACATTGGATTGGTTTGCCTTAACAGATCTTTTTTCTAAGTTTTTTTTAAATATGAAAATATGCTTATCGAAATTTTTTGATTAGGACTATCTTGTAAAATTTTGAAATAATTTTTTACATTGACTACTGCAGTAGACCTTTCAAATTATGTTACTACAACATGATAGAAATTGTTAGTAGATATATCTTTAGCTTTATGATAGAACGTACTATGTCCTTTCGGAACGTCGCAGCATATTGCTGGTAGGACTCGTTTTTACAATGGTATTATAGAGGTTTTTCCTTCCTTCTGGCAAGACAGCTGGTACTACCACCAGAAAATTCCGGGTTGGCGCAGGAAAAAAAAGTAAAAATTTCAACTGTAATGTTTTATACGAGTTGTTAAAAATTCGGAAGTTTGCTACTTTACAAAAGTAAACTTAACTTGATAAACCCACTTTGTATGTGTCAGCACTAGTGTTTTCGACAAATTCGCCTTCGAATTCACTGTTCTAAGTTCAAAATTTGAAGCCGGCGGGAAAATGCTATTCGACCAAGCTAAGAAATGAGCGCATGAAAAAGAGCTGTTTTATTTAACAACCTTTATCAGTTGTTAGAACAACCTAAAAATCCTAATTTCATGTCATTTCTAGTCACGATGTCCTAACCAATACTACCACGAGTGCGTATTTTTGTTTTGGAAACTATTTGACAGCCCAAACAGTGATAATGCTTCGAGTAGAGCAGAATTCAGTGAAAGTTTTCCGAACGCGAAGTGTTATGGTGCGGTAGTCTATTCAAAAAGAATTTCGAGTCGACTTGAAAAACCTATCTCCCAGATTTCACCTGTGCATTGGCTCTTTAACTTATCACTAACGACAGTTCTTCAGGTGTGTCTGTTCTTCAAAATCGACCTGTAGAGGCAGTGATGAAGCACACTTTAGTGTCACTATAAACGAACGATGCGTGGAAAAAAGTTCAAAGAAAATGTTCTCGAGTTCACCTATGATATAAAATGCATCAAATAGAAATGTATTGATGAAATTAAATGTTTCTGTTGGAATGAGAAACATTGCTTTTCAATTGATTTTCATTGTTTAACCTTGCTGATGTCTGTCTTAATAAATGGAACTTCTAGTTAAAGGCATATGGGGTTCATTGATATCTGATTTTGCAATGTTGAGATAATGGAAAAGCATTCAATTTCTCACAAACAAGTTTTGAGTAAAGATATTACTTTTTTTTTTTACTTTTATTATTTTGACCCTTTAGAAATAACATCATCAAAAATTTTTACAAGCTTCAACGTATTTCATCCCTTTAAAAGAATATTGTGACTTATTGCATTACACTTTCCACATATGAAAGACATATTTTGTCCTTTTATAGTTTGTCCACTTTTTATTGGAACTGTTTGGTGCACTGTAATAAAGATCTAAGTTTTAAAATTTTTGTACTAATTTTAGTCAGATTTCAGTTATTTTGTTTATGTTCTTGTCCTTTTTTTTTTATAGGATTTTAATTTTTATGCTTTTCAAGATAAATTATACTAGCTACAATTAAAGTAAAAACACCCCCAAAAGGATTAAACCCTTTATTTTTCTTTGAAACATTTCTTTAGAATGAATATTGCTGCTCATAATGTACTGCATTTTGTATCTGAGAAACTACTATTCAAATGTTTTCTTTTCTTTTATAGAATAATAAAAAAACTATTTTTTGAAACCTAAAACTCTCGAGTCTAATCTAGTGTAATAATAGCTTGGTAAACACATTTTAAATCCGAGCATTTTTTAACAACTTGATACTAGCTAATTTTCACTCGAAGCTATTGAAATATTTTTCTTTATTTGAGTTTTCCTACAAATTTTGCCAAAATTTAAATTCTTAAACCAATAAAAAAATTTAATACATAGTGTTGAATGTTCAGGTAAAATTACGAGAAGAAACACACTTCTCTATGTTCAAAACAAACGACTAAAAATAGCATGAAGATGCGTGTCTAAAATATAGCACGATTGTGCTCCGTCGACGACAAAAAAATTTTGAGCAAAAAGTTCTTCAAGTTGAGGATTTGTTTACCTTTCTCCCGTATAAATTTCGCGAACTGGCGGCAATTGTACGGATTGATAACCCAATGTTTTAAGTGCATAGATTACGAAAAATATGTCCTCCCAAAAAGTTTGGATTGTACCCCAGTAAAAAGAGGAAGATTAAATTAACTATATTAATATAATTAACACCTATTAATTATTTATAATTATATTAATATGGTTAATATGTGTTAATTATTAAAAAATTAATTATATTGATGCATATTTATTAATGAACACTTGATTTTAAAAAATCACAATTTTTTTTATCGCTTTATATTTAAAAAAACGTTGCCGCCGTCGCAGGGTTGAAAACTCGCTTTTTTTGCTCGATTCTTAGACAATTTGCCGAGAAAGTACGGGTCAGAAAACTACGAAATTAACATGATTTGTTCAAAATTGTTCAGGGAACACGAAAAAGAAGATTTTTTTCCCGATGCGGCTATTAGTTTAGTATTTATTAAGTGAAAAAGCGAAATTTCAAAAGCGAGTGAGCAAAACACGTACAAATTTTCAGTCTTCAGTCGTGATTTTTTACAGTATTTCTAAACGTGAATTTTTGCAGCTCGTCGAGCTATTTTAGAAATTTCAATTTGGTTTCTGGTAATATTTCTTTGAAATTCGAGAAAAACGGGTACATTTTCGTTATTTTTTTTGGTAAATTGTCATATCTATAGCTTATACCAGGCCTCGAAATATATTTTTTAATACAGGTACATCTTGTGCACCTAAGCTTTTAAATTAGGAGCACAGGTGCGCCTAGCGGGAAAAAATTAGGTGCACAATTTTATTTTCATGTGCACCCGGGTATTTCGAGCCCTGGCTTATACTATTAGTAGGTACTATTAGTTTTTAAATTTAAAGACATCACACAAAACCTTAGAATATACTCTTTCTTACGGTACAATTATTTTGAAATTGGTTAATAAATAAATTCGACGCGATCAAAAGTTGCTGATACAAAATTTGGAATATTGGGAAATTTTTGTTAAAACAGTCATATCTATAGCTTGTACTATTATTTTTTAAATTTGAAAGCATCACTGAAAACCTTAGAATGTATTCTTTCGTATGGTACAATTATTTTGGAAATTGGTTAATAAATAAATTTTCGATGCGATTATATGTTGATCATATAAAAATGTCGGGACTTTAAGATCGTTAGTTCCGATACACAAAACTAAAACTGTCATATGTGTAGCTTAATACTATTAGTTGGTCATACAAATTTTATAATTTTTAGATCGCGGAGCGATAACATTCATTCTCCTTCACGGAAATGAAGGTTACATTTTCTGACTAACTTATACATTTGCCAGATATCAAATTTATCATAGCAACGATTTGTTTTTTAATTTGGCGAGGAAAAAGGCTCGCTTTTTTCACTCTATTCTCAGACGGCTTCCCGAGAAAATATAGATCAGAAAATTAAGAGATTAACATGGTCTATTTCAAATTGTAGAGGGAACAAGATGGAGAAGGTTTTTACTGATGCGTTACTGATACATTAAGTGTTAAAATAAAGAAAAGAGAAATCACTTGCGAAAAGAATGTTGGTTTGCAAAGCAAACCAAAAAGGATTGCGCAGCAATTCCCGGGGGTTCGCGAGCAGGGGGCGGAGTCTCCTAGTTAATACAATATTTACCAGATGTTTTTATGGGGAATTAAAAAATTTACAATACATTTAAATTAGAAATTAAAACGTCGATTTTTTTTCGTAACTTCTTAAATTTAAACTTGATTTGCTTGAAGCACATTGGTAAAAATTCTCTCGATTCTGATTCTGTCGTCTATAAGTGCTCACAATGTTTTAATAAGTGTATTAATTATATACTTGTGAATACCTACATGCAACTGTAATATTTATGATGAGATTAAGACATGAAATCATTCATTAGTATTGGAAGAAACATCACTGTTGTAATGTCAACAAGAGGAAAAATAACTTATACTTATCACATTAACGTTTCTATTGAATTTTTTTTAATAAAAAAGTCATCTCCCGAAAGTAATATTTAAATTCTAACATAATTACATGAAATATGTCTTACCTTAAAAATGCAATAATGCTTTCGCACTGTTATTTTTTGTTACGTCTTATAATAAAAGAAAAAGAGTGTACTTCCAAGTCCAACAAGATATCTAATAATTATAAAGGGACATCACAATAGACAGGGATAAGTACGAAACGAGCAGCGTAATGACTCAGAGGCAATTGGGTTAGTTACTGCGTATTATAAAAGATTACATCAGCCTGTTGTAACTGATTAGAATATATATTTACTAGAAACAATAATGTTTAACACATGACATCATAAATTTAAATGCCGAGAAGAGTAATGTATAAACATTTGTGATTAACAGCACTCATAATATAAACAATTAAAAGAAGTATGCAACATTTTTAATACTGAAACATTTTAAAGCAGAAGTACAGAAGATGTGCTGTGGATAAGGTTCGCCACAACATCTCTGTAAAGAGAATATGTCCTCTCGCCCTTAAGGAATTTAAGACTTTTAATAACATGTAGGCGATTAAGAAACCATGATTATAAAGTGAAACTAGTAGAACTTAATGAGTAATATATAAATGTATGTCGAAAAGGAAATGAACCACCAAAAATCTCCATTCATTGACGAGTGTAGTATCAAGAATTCCTTTGCGCGGACCCTTGTAGTACTCAGAAGCATAGGCGTGACTAGGGTTGATGACTGAGGGCGGGGGAGGAGTTCAGTCCCGAGAAGTATGAATTGTATACCAATAAAAAGGTGAAATATCTAGAGACCTTCTCAGGGAAATTTTCGTATTTTTATGTTAAAAATCACACGATATATTGATACTTTTTTTCGTAGAACATTGATAAAATTATTAAAAAATTTGCGTCTAGCAAATGTTAGTCACTATATCAAATGTACTATAGCAAATGTTTCAAATAAAGTCGTTTTAAACAATGTTGTTTTATAGTATCATACATGAGAAACACATTGTTTGGTTTAACAACAAATTATTTAAGGATAGTCTTGAATTACACTAAAACCTTGCTAATTCAAGTCCCCTGTTCATCCGAGTTTGGTTAATCCGAACCATCTGTTTTTAAAATTTGTGAAACAAATACAGTAAATCAGTGGCAACATATATTACAATTATTGAAATAAAAAACATCATTGGTAAGAATGCACATACATTCAAATTTTTAGATTATCATAAAATTAGAAAGAATCGAAAAATAATCACTAGAACTTCATGAACTATAAACTTTTGGATAAAATTAATTAGTTTTTGCTGTGATAAATACATATAAACATTTTCCTAGTTGGTTCTTCAAAAAACATATTCTAAGTTAAACATTAAAAAAAAAATCAAGTGAATAAAGATTTCATTTTTGTTGTGCATTTACGTATATTTCCGTGTATAAGCCGAGAATGTTTGGAGCTTTTTCTAAAGCTAAAGTAAGGGAGGGGGGTCGGCTTATATACGGATCTGCTAATTTCGCAAAAAACTAAGGTACATTTCCGTTAGCCGGGCTCAAGCTATAAATCGCTAACTATCGACAAATATAGCACACAAAATAATAATTGAACACCGTAATTAATTAGCACATAAAAATAACAGGGCTCCTAACAGGTTTCAAAGTCTAAAAAGGTGACAAAAGTGACTAACTGAACAAAAAAGGTGACAAAAAGTGACTAATCAAGCAGAAAAAAGTGACAAAAGGTGACAAATCGAGCTTTTGTGTATAAAGATAGAAAATAAAAAGATCCTCCCCAGCCACCCCTATCTTTTCTTTTTCTTTCTTTGGAAGGATATTTTTATTTTCTTCATTTAAAAAGTACATCATTTTAAAATATTAACATAAAAATAAAAAAATCGTAATTAGGATTTTTTAATTCGTTTTTTTTTTTTTACACAGCTTGAAAAATTTCTTCCTTTTTTTTAAAAGATTATGATTCATTGTTTTTGTTAAAAAAAAGTCTGAAATTAATTGTCTCTTTCTTCTCAAAAGAAGAATGTGCATTTTTTAAAGTCTGTCTTTGCTGATCAGCATCATCTGAGACTTTTGCCGCTCCTTCAATCACTGCCTGAGCAAGTGCTGCTTCCTTAAAATCTTTTTTTTTAATTGGCTTCTTGAGCCTATCATTGGCTTCCTTTAATAATTTTGAAGCACTGTACAACGACTCATCCTCTTCCTTATGCATAATTTTAAGTTTTCTTTCTTCTATCACCTTTCTTTTCTTTGACAGCTGCTTTAAATTTTTGTTCTCTGCTTCCAGTCTATCTTTTTCTATCCAGTCCTTCTTTAATTTTTCTTATGCCTTACGTTTTATATCTTCTAAATAGATATTGTAGGCTTTATACGAGGGTTGCTATTTATATTTCTGGCCTTGGCAACACAGTAAGTGTTTCTAGGCAACCGCTGACGTTTGCAAACGATAATTTAATATTTTTAACCATAATTTCTTTTGAACTTCAATATTCATAATTTCTTTTGAACAAAACAAGAGTGCTTCGATGAACTTAATTATTTATACACCGATAAAGCACCATCCTATAGCACTGTAAAAAACTGGTATAACGAATTCAATCGTGGTCGACGTTCGCTCCGGGACGAATTCCGTGAAGGTCATCCAAAATCGTTTGTTGTGCCAGAAAATATCGATGCTGTGCATGAACTGATAAACATCGACCTTAAAATGAAATAGACAGACCATGTAGGCGGAGTCACTGTCGTAAGATCTCTGAAGGGTAAATCACAAATCGAATTCACCGATTGGCCATGGAAGAGCAGACTAGTGTTTTTGATCACGGTGGATTGTCACATTAACCAATCAATAATATAAGATTCATGCTTTTACCCACAACCACGTGACACATCTTGAAACCGAGAACTGGAAAACATAACATGAAGCTGCGGGCCCATGCTCTGTCTATTTCATTTTAAGGTCGATGCTGATAAAGCAAGATCGTCATGTGACATACCGTGAGATTGAAGTATCTTTGGGCATTAGTATGACAAGCATCAATAAGATATTACATGAACACTTAGCCGTAAAAAAGATTTGTTCGTGTTGGATCCATAGGTTGGATCCCGCATAATCTGACAAACGCTCAAAAGATGGCTCGTGTCGATTGGTGCAAGGAAATCTCTCCATATTAAAAAAAAGTTACTGCCGCCGCCGCAGGATTGAAAACTGTGCTGTTTAGCTCGATTCTTAGACGGTTTCCCTAGAAAGTTCGGATCAGAAAAATATGAAATTAACATTGTTTGTTCTTCCCTGGAGAACTGTAAAGATCTTTTTCCGATGCGGTTATTAGTTTAGGGTTTATTAAGTGTCAAAGTGATTGGATAGCAATCCCCAGTGGGTTGGCGAGCGTAAGCGAGCAGGGGACGGAGCCCCCTATTGTCGAAACAATATGTTCAAGGTACATCAAAGGCTGTGTATAACATCTACACAGGTGACGAATCATAGATCTTTGCATATGAGCCCGAAACAAAACAGCAATCGACTGTATGGGTCTTCCAAGACCAGCCAAATTTAACAAAAATTGTTCGCGGAAGAAGCACATCGAAGCAAATGGTTGCCTGTTTCTTCGGCACCGGTCACGTGGCGAAAGTGGCGTTAGATCAACGCAGAACGGTCAATTCTGAATGGTACACAACCATTGGTTTGCCAGAAGAAATCAGAGAATTTCGAAAAAAGAAGAAAGTGACAGAGCAGCCTTCACTAGGCTTTGACACAACTGGGTACTTAGGATCCACACCACTAATGTCTCGCAGTCTGAAGAACTGGTTCCAGTAAACATCAATAGGCTTCATTCTAGATCCTTCTTACTCAAATTCTTTTAGTAGTAATTTCCACTCATCTAGTAGTATGTCTGTCGGGACATCCCATGGAATTGCTCTTACAACTTCTAATACTTGTCGCACACTCTCGCCACTGAGTCTCTCAAGAAGACCTAGACAGAATAAACCTTTAAGGAGAGATGAACTGAAGGAGGACTTCTTCAAAAGATATTTAACACTGGCAATGTAATGCTTCTGAACCCTTATAAAAAAAGAAATTCCTTTCCTTCTCTTTCACATTCTAAGGCGCTCTAGAAATTTGATCTCCAATCACAATATCAGCCAGAGGCAACAGTTTCTGAGGACATATATCTTCCAATTTATTCATTTTCAAATCTCGAATAAATTCCTCTTTGTAAATCCAACCCAAAATTGTTCTTGTCAACAACTCAAGTTGAGAATGAAGGTTATGTATTAGAGGTTCTTTTTTCTGAAGAAATTCGGTCACACGATTAAAAATACATGAACTTGATACGACAAATATCACCTCAGCCTTCATAGTTTCTCTTCTAAGGAAATGAAAATTTTTTTTGTAGCTTGGTCTTTGTATCATGTTTGGCTTCTTTATTGGAATGTTGTCAAGAAAATACTTTCGCACTGCAATCCACTATTCAAGTAACCTGTCAGCAGATGGCTTTAGGTTTAGCCACCTGCTTGAACAATACTTGATGAAATAGTGAGTGGGGAGTTTCAAGTCTTCTTGAATTTGTTTGTATGTTGACCAACGCTTAGGCCGCTGATTAAAAAATATGTGAATAGTAAAAACTAGTTCAGACACATCTTCCCCTTACTCTTTTAGACCTTTAAGAAAAGCATTATGCACTGTGTGTATATTACATGTCCCACTGTTAATTAGTTCTTTTTTTCGGGTAGAAAGTAATGAGTCATTAATCTTTTTAAAAACTGACCTTCACTAATAAAACCTCAAGAATTTGTAATAATCAACTTTGATGATAACAGAGAATGATTTTCAGTACTTCACAATACTCCTTCAATATTTAACCCTCTGGATTCAGAGACGGACAAAATTTTTGCATTCTCTGGTTACGGAGGGGTTTGGAATCTTTCAGATCTCAAACTCCTGAAGAAAAGACAGAAGGCCATTAAGATTTCCATGCCACAAAGCGAGCAGCGCGTGAATAGCCTCCGTTCCGTAGACAGGAATGTCGGGGTACTTGATGGGGAGCTTCGAGCGCTTAGAATGTGTGAAGTTGATGATCTATTCTCTTAAAAACTTTGCCGAAGACACCTTCGAGTGTAAATTATCATACATGTAATGATTTCTCTGGATAGCGTGCAGATGAAGAATCTACAGAGAACAGTCTAGCTTAATTAATATAAGAAGTTTTACACACACACACACTGGACCGGATGTCCTTCACTCTGTAGTAATCCTGGATGGTTATGTTTAATATCGCAATAATACTTCTTGAATTTTTTTTCTTCCCTGGACTGGATGTCCTAACGTATTAATTCCTGAGTGGGCTTAACTACGCTAAAGGTGTGGTTGCCAATATCTATTAAATGGCTAATGATCACTCAAGCTGCCACCAAATAAATTAAGTAGGCTGTAATGATTTCTCTGGGTAGCGTGCAGATGAAGAATCTACAGAGAACAGTCTAGCTTAATTAATATAAGAATTTTTATTTACAGTTTTCTTGAGTATTTGTAAGTTATATACACAACTCGGATATTAGACATAGGTCTATAATAATTAGATTGGACAGGTTGTCTCAACTCAATTCTAATCTAAAAGCAGAAAAGTCTCCAGCAGAAGAAAAGATTACACCGAAGAACGGTTCTAGGGTAGTATAACGGCACTACGCTCGTACAATTTTATCTCGGGAGGAGATCACTTCGTCGGCGACACAGAACCACACAGACGTCTGGTGACGGATTACACCAGGAACTCTAGGTCGTTCCTTCTAAATAAAGTCGCGGGGACTTTAGTATTCAGCCTTCCAAGGCTTCTGAGTTTGTGTCCTCCCAGGGCGAGGTCACACCGAACTCCCAAAAATAATTTCTCAAAAGAGAAGAAATTGGTCGACCTATTTGGGTCTCTGAGTACGACGCACCTCAGGATGAGATCAAGTCAAAACTGATTTTTTTTCTTCTCCCGATTCCTCGGCTCGGATTTTGGCGCGCTCCGGCAGCTGAGCGGAGCTGGTCCTCGATTGGTCCTGGTTGGTTCTGATGTCACTCCGTTGGGTCTGTCATTGGCCTCGTATCTGGCGTCGGGTCGTCTAATCGCTCTTGGCTGTTTCTACCCAAGCTGATGATAGTTCACGTATAAGGGCGTGGCAGAACGACTTCTTATTGTCGTATTAGTGTCAATAGTCCAGATAGACTGGCGACTCTCCATTGTCCGCAGTGGTTCGCACCTGTGCCTCTCGGCGAACTCCGTCGGGGGTTTAGACTTCGCATTGGGAGGATCAATGGATGGCCTTCATCAATGAATCCTCACAACCCCTCCCCCTTTTGAAAGATCTTGTCGTATGGCAATATCTATAAGGCAACGGTTAGACATGGCAACTCGACACATCATTAGAGGCAACAATTTAAAGAAAATTTGTATACCAAATTTTAGTACAATTTCAACACTTAAATTTTTACAATACTCTTAAATTCTACTCTTGTGATATAATTATATTTTATCACATAATGCACACTTAAAATACTTGGTGTTTTTTTACAATTTAAATCAGTACTTAAGGTATGATTTAATTCTATGAGAGCAGTCTGCTTAGATAATCAGCGTGTTGTTTATCCTTCCCAGCCCTATGGATGATCTTATAGTTAAAGGGCTGCAACGCCAACGCCCACCTAATCAATCTCGGGTTATTTCCGGAGTTAGTTTTCAGGAACACTAACGGATTCTGATCCGTCTCAATAGTAAAGCGTTGTCCGTCCAAGTAATGCCGCAGCTTTTTAATTGCATAAATAATACCGGTGCATTCTTGTTCTGTAACGCAAAATTTTATTTCTGTGTCTGTAAACTTTCGACTTAGATATAGTATTGGGTGATCCACTTTATCTGGCCCTTTTTGTGCCATGATTACCCCGATTCCTTGGTTGGAAGCGTCAGTTTGGAGGATAAATTCATTTGAGAAGCCTGGGGCATACAACACCGGCTTCTCAGTGAGTTTTGTCTTTAGCTCCCGGAAAGCTGAGTCGCACTCCGCAGACCACTCCACCTCCTCTTTTCGATTGTTACCTTTTAACGCCCGAGTTAATGGCTCGGCGATGATGGCATATTTTGGGATATACCGGGCGTAGTATCCACTCAGGCCTAAAAATTGCCTGATTTGGGTTTTATTTCTGTGTGTGGGGAAATCAACAACCGCTTGGATTTTTGCCTCGGTTGGAGTTCTACATCCTCCCCCTACCATGTGTCCTAAGTATTTCACACTGCTCTGTGCGAACTTGCATTTGGCAGGTTTAATTGTTAGATTCGCGGACGCTATTTTCTCTAGAACAACATCCAGGTCTTTGATATGTTCTTCCCAAGTTTGAGAAAAAATAGCTACATCGTCTAAATAAGGAACACAAAATTCATCTAAACCTTGTAAGAGTTGGGCCATGAATTTAGAGAAGCAATATGGAGCGTTTACCAATCCGAACGGAAGAACTAGCGGTCGATATGACCCGAACGGTGTCACGAAAGCGGCCAACCTTTGCACCTTAGGACTCAAGGGTATCTGCCAATATCCCTTGGTCAAATCTATGACAGTTATATATTTTGCAGCGGCCACTTGTTCGATTCTGTCATCCATATTAGGCAGCGGATAATATTCCGTCCTAATGATGGAATTTAATCGACGATAATCGACACAAGGGCGAGGATCACGCCCTGGGCTCTCTACTAAAATCATGGGGGAGGTATAATCCGACTCCCCAATCTCAATGATTTTTAAATCTAGCATTCTCTTAATTTCTGATTTTAAGATTTCCGTCTGTCTAGGAGAGGTGCGGTAGGGTTTAGACCTAATGGGTTTGTCACTAATTAAATCTATCTCATGCTCAATGAGATGCGTCTTACCGGGATCATTTGAAAACAACTTCCTATGGGACTTTAACAATTGTTCAAGTTTATTAATTTGATCCTGCGTGCATCGCTCCTCTAATTTACCTTCTTTCACTATGTCTCCGAAATCAAAAATATTCGGATCTGCTACCGGATATTGAATATCTAAATCCGATTCTAAAGTTTCGTGAGAGAATTCTTCGCTCAACAAAATATTGATGCTTTCCATCCGCTGGTGGTATGGCTTTAATAGGTTTACATGGTACACTCGTACTTTCTCTACCTTCCCTGGCATCTTAACAACATAATTTGTTTCCGAAAGCTGTTTTTCTATAACTCCCGGACCAACCCATTTTACTGCGAATTTCGTTTGTTGACAAGATGACAATACTAACACGCGCTCGCCTATCTTGAATTCTCTTTTCACCTATCCTTTGTCGAAGTACGACTTCCTTTTAACTTTTAAGTTAGTTTCAGTTTCAGTGGCTATCTGTTGACAACGTCGCAATCGATTGATCAACTGGAAAACGTATTCCGTGACAATGTCTTCACATGGGGGACTCTGACACCATTTGTCAAATAAGATGGACTCAGGCACCCTCAAATTCTTTCCGTAAATCAACTCTGCGGGAATAAAACCTGTTGACGCATGTGTTACGTTACGTAAAGCTAAAAGCACGGACGGGAGACTTTTTTCCCAATTTTCTTTCATCTCGAGACACATAGCTTTCAAAAGACGTTTTAAAGTGCGGTGAAAACGTTCAACCGGGTTCGTTTGTGGATGGTAAATCGAACTACGCATAACCTTTAATCCAAACTTCTCAAAAAAATGTAGTCGTAAGGTTGCTAGTAAAATACGTAGCATTGTCTAATTGAAGTTCTTTGGGGAAACCTATTCTACTAAATATAGCAAGCAATGTATCCGTTAAGTTTTCTGAAGTAACTGCTGATAATGGAATTGCTTCCGGGTATTTGGAGGCAAGGCAAATAGCCGTCAAAAGATATTTGTTTCCATTCGGTGATATTGGTAAGGGACCTACAATATCTATATTTATTTTAGTGAACACCTCTGTGATCACAGGTACCAGCTTAAGAGGTGCTTTTCTTTTGTTCAGAGGATTTCCCTACTTTTTTGCAAACATCACACGATTTTACGAATTCTTCTATCTCTTTAATACACTGGGGCCAGAAATAATAACGTAAAAGTTTATCTTTTGTTTTTGTACTACCCATGTGGGATCCGAACCCATCATGGCAAAGACTTAAAATTTTATTTCTATATTTAGCGGGTATTAAAAGCTGTCTCCGATCTTCACCTCTATGATCCTTAGATTTCCTAAAGAGTAGTTCTTTTTCAATGACAAACTCACTTGTCTTGTTTAGTCGAACTTTCTCCCAAATAGACTTGAGTTCGGGACAATTTTGTTGTTCCCTCGCGAAAGTTTCAGAGTCAATGCCTACTAATTCAATTTCCGCATTTTTCTCTAAGGGTGGTAAATCTATTACTAAATTATCATCCTCCATTTCTTTTTCTGGTTCTGTTACCTCAAACGGATCTATTTGCGTTTTGTTTTCAACTGTAGCCTTTTCAGGGCTCAGACGGTTGGTTTTACTCCTAGTCATAATTGCGTTTAATTGTTCATGGTTTACTGTATGTGATTCAATTAATTCCTGGGTGGAATTTCCGAGAAGATAATGTCGCATCTCGACAGATTTATCAACAATAGCTGCTTTAGTACTAATTATTCCGAGTTCTGGACTTTCGATTTTTATTGTAGCTAAAGGTAAACACTTGAAATGGTTGTCCAAAGGTTGCTTAACCCAAACGTGTTCGCCCGTGAAATCCTCAGGTTTCACCAAGTCTAGGGGCCCTAGATCAATATTAGTCCCAGAATCTCTCAACAAAATCATGTCAACATTATTCATTTTAGCTTAACTTAAATAAGGCTCAAATGAGGGAGCAAAATTTGCACTCGCTGCAAGATTATTCACAGGTTCTGCTACTTTCTTAAGCTCTGGGTAGTGAGGGCGTATATGGCCAGATAAATTGCAATGAAAGCAAATTGGGCTACTACGTTTCTCAAATTCCTTAGTCTGCCATTCTGTGTTGTTACCCTTATTCCCAGTTCGCCAATCCTTACTATGATTTTTCTCACTCCCTAATTTCTTTCCCGTAATCGGTTTTTCAGTTTGTTTTGGGCGGTCGAAAACTTTTTTTTCCAGTGGTTTGGAGAATACCGGTTTCTTAATATACCGCCGGGTTGACTCATACGCGTCTAGCTTATCAGTCAATGAATCCGGATCAATCAACTCGCCCCACTGATCAATGAAGTGGTCCTTTATTTCAGCCGGTACCCTTCTTTTAATTTGATCAGCGATCATCAGATTCTTAAGAGAATCAAAAACATTAACTTGGATTCCGCTAAGCCACCCTTCTAGATAGCTTCTTAACTCGAAGATCATATCCTTCCATAAGGAGCCATTTTGTCTTTGGTGCGTTTGAAATTTAGACCTAAACGATTCTGTGCTAAGCTTGAATCTAGCGAGTTGTACGGCTTTTATGTGATCATAATCATCACTCAATTCTTCGGGTTCACGAATAATAATCTCCGCGATTTCAATCGGCAAAATGCTAAGCAGCTGCGAGACTAACTCGTCAGGATCGATTTATAATTTTCTACTCTGGCGTTCGAAAAGCGTCAAGAACAAGGCCATGTCTATTTTATCAGCATCAAACTTTTGCATGACTGATTTGATGTTTTTGGACGGTTTCCCGCTAGCATGGTTAGACAGAGCTTAAACTATTTACTTCTCCTGATTGTTGTAATTTTAACTTTTCTAGTTCGAAAGCCCTAGTCGCAGCTAAATTTTCATCTTCCCTAGCTAACCTTTCATTTTCCCTAGCCTCAGCTAATTTCCTGTCTTCTATGATATTAACTATCATATCTTTAGCGCTTTCCACACTAAAATGTTCGCATTCCTGTATTTTCCTTGCCAGATCGATGATTCGATCGTCGGAATCAAAATCAACATTAAATTCATACGCTAATGTCTGTAAGTCTATCTTTTTCTGCTTTGTTAAAAACGCCATGGTTCTACTCTAAGATTTACAGTGACACAAATACAATATTTCAAATTCTACTCACATACGATAGTATGTGAGTAGTACATACACAATAACAATAGCCGTTATTCGACTGGTCCACTCTTTTAGTGGAACTAGTTTTAACAATGCACTCCGCTTACAATGCTTATGCACATACACATATATTATCCTCCGATACTTTCGTAGGATTTAAAACCTCCTAACCAAGTTACTTTTAACTGATAACAAGCAATACACAATGTAGTCAGTTCCTAAGCTTTAAAATATTTTCTAACATTCATGCAATATATTAAGATATTTTTACTTAAATAATACACATTTATAACTCTACTGACAAGTTTACTAAATTTCATTCACATTGACTATGTAACTCACAATGTAAAGATACTTTAAATTCTCAATAAAATTAAGCTGTTTGCTAAAGTAACAAGATCATCCACAGACTTGGAATTCGATTGTTTCAAGCAGATGTTAAATTGACAATTTTCAAATCCTTACTACACATTTTACAACAATTATTAACTATAAAAGCCTTACACAAATTTGCATACACAATACTAATCAGAATTCTTTAGAACAATTTCCACCATTAATTTAAAGAACTAATTTCTTAAATTGCCTCTAAAAAATGTCAAGCTTACCGTTTGTCCGACGACTGGCACTGCTTTTCGACAGAAAGTGTCTTTCTGCTCGGTCTTCTCTCTGGGCTTCGATTTTGAATGTAGGACGGGCGTCCGTTTTCTTGCACTAACACAATCTTGCACACACACACACTCACACTGGACCGGATGTCCTTCACTCTGTAGTAATCCTGGATGGTTATGTCTAATATCGCAATAATACTTCTTGAATTTTTTTTCTTCTCTGGACTGGATGTCCTAACGTATTAAATCCTGGGTGGGCTTAACTACGCTAAAGGTGTGGTTGCCAATATCTATTAAATGGCTAATGATCACACAAGCTGCCACCAAATAAATTAAGTAGGCTGTAATGATTTCTCTGGGTAGCGTGCAGATGAAGAATCTACAGAGAACAGTCTAGCTTAATTAATATAAGAATTTTTATTTACAGTTTTCTTGAGTAATGGTAAGTTCTATACACAACTCGGAAATTAGACATAGGTCTACAATAATTAGATTGGACAGGTTGTCTCAACTCAATTCTAATCTAAAAGCAGAAAAGTCTCCAGTAGAAGAAAAGTCTACACCGAAGAACGGTTCTAGGGTAGTATAACGGCACTACGCTCGTACAATTTTATCTCGGGAGGAGATCACTTCGTCGTCGACACAGAACCACACAGACGTCTGGTGACGGATTACACCAGGAACTCTAGGTCATTCCTTCTAAATAAAGTCGCGGGGACTTTAGTATTCAGCCTTCCAAGGCTTCTGAGTTGGTGTCCTCTCAGGGCGAAGTCACACCGAACTCCCGAAAATAATTTCTCAAAAGAGAAGAAATTGGTCGACCTATTTGGATCTCTGAGTACGAAGCACCTCAGGATGAGATCAAGTCAAAACTGATTTTTTTTTTCTTCTCCCGATTCCTCGGCTCGGATTTTGACGTGCTCCGGCAGCTGGGCGGAGCTGGTTCTCGATTGGTACTGGTTGGTTCTGATGTCACTCCGTTGGGTCTGTCATTGGCCTCGTATCTGGCGTCGGGTCGTCTAATCGCTCTTGGCTGTTTCTACCCAAGCTGATGATAGTTCACGTATAAGGGCGTGGCAGAACGACTTCTTATTGTCGTATTAGCGTCAATTGTCCAGATAGACTGGCGACTCTCCATTGTCCGCAGTGGTTCGCACCTGTGCCTCTCGGCGAACTCCGTCGGGGGTTTAGACTTCGCATTGGGAGGATCAATGGGTGGCCTTTGTGAAGTTCCCTGTAACCTCACCAGGTTTGGGACGGGTCGATGGACATAGAATCGAACTCCACGGGGGTCCCTCATCGGGTTTTTGAAAAGGAACCCGTTTGGAGAGGGTGAAAAGAAAAAGAGGACTTGCACGAAGGCCAGCGAGGAAGCAGGACGCGTTGTTTTGCGCTGGAGATCGAAGGGGATTATTCCCGACCATGTATTATAGAGACTGAATGATCCTGTAAATAATATAGTCAAGAGTTGTAAATAAATACTGAAATATGCTCATGGACTAGTGTTACTGTTTGGAGGACGACAAGGCAGAGGATTAGAAAATCCGCCTAAGGAAGAACCCTCACAGCCTTCATCAATGAATCCTCACAATATTGAAGATTCCACCATCCTTTCAGAGTTTGCCCTGACGTATCTATACCTTCTAGACATAATCAGACCCACAATAGAAATTGCAACATGCGATGACAAAGGTACTAAACACATTACCTCTCCTCCTGGGTTTACGTTGAGTTAATATCAGCTTGATCCGTCCGGTCTCTTGACCTCTCCATTCTCGTCATATTCCAGAATCCGAAAATAAAATGTGTCTGTTGAGACCGCCCTCAGATCTGTGTATGGAGGATGTTATCCCCCTTTTAAATGACCACTGGCATCGATCACTATTTACGAGCTGTCAGCGTCTGACCTTCTAGAGGGTTCCTCCTTTTGTTCGACACTGTCGAGGGGGTCGGACATGCAAATGGCCCTGCTTCCCTTAAAACTTAGCCGCTTCGTTTTACTGATAGCCTTTTCCTGAGGGAAAATTTCTAGAACTTGCTGCTAATACTTGCTGCTAATTAACGTGAAATATCCTTTTACAATTGAAACGGAACGTTTTTTAATCCATTCTTGCGGTGGAACGTAGCACGCATTTCAAAATGGAATTCGTGCAAACCTTGGTTTTTTTTTTATTTTTTTTTTTGAGGAAATGAATTTTTTTTTATTGCGCACCAAAAATTTTTCTTCAAATATAATTTAAGAACTTAAAACCCCTGAAAAGGTGACAAAATGTCAGAAAGGTGAATTGTTAGGAGCCCTGAAATAACAATTGGAAAGGGAACATTTTTTTATATAGCCGTTGGATTCGGAGATCCCTCTGGTGGCAGCAACTTCGAATTCTTTACGAGCGATAAACGATTTTTATAGCAACTCCAACGGGTGTTGGGAAAGCAACCTTTTTTTTTTTTTTTTACTTCGTGCCATCTGAACTCGGATCCGAATCCAACAGCTGTTCCAATTTGTAAAGTATTTTAACTTACGCTTTGAATGCAGCCTTTAAGCAAAAAAAAAAAAGTCATATAAATCCTTCAAATCCGAGTTTCCGAATAGTTCGTAAAATTCGGCTTCACTTATTGGGATGTCCTGATGTGTATCATCATCACCAGTTCCAATGCCTTTTCCGTACTAGAATTTATATGTTCTTCATACACATCACTGCCATGGGTTAATGAGCCCGCTTCCCCTTTTGAAATTTTATGTACCGCACATGTTTTAGGCTGCACGGTGAAGATAAGTGGCACTGATAAAAAAAAATCCCAAGCCCCAGCCGCTCTCCTTTGACCATTGTTGAACTGATCATCTGTCAATCACCCAGTCAGAGGTCCGGCATCAGGTGCTGGAAAATTTTGGAAGACCATTAGCGGTCACCTTTACAAAGGGGGCGAATAGACAAACTTGCAGTGAAACCTGCGACTTGAAACTCAGAACGCTCGTCATTGCACATCTTTATTGCCAAGTTAAATCGTGGCGAACAGTTGGAGAGTTCAATCTCATTTAGACCCTACCCGAGTTTCTTTTAAGAGCCATAATGAATTCCCTCCCCCTTTTGAATCCTAATGTCCAGTACATCATCACCTGTCAATCATCCCGTCAGAGGTCGGATATCAGGAGCTGGACCGCCTGGACACTGTGGAAAATCATTAGCAGGTTAAAGCTATCATTGTTAGCAAGTAGCGTTTTACTTTAGAGCGATTTGATGGGAAAATATTCCACCCGTTTTACCTTCTTGGCGACATTACGCCCTCATGGCTTTAAAACGTATGGTTTGAACGTTACAAAAACAAAATTAATTTTTATTTCGGCTTATATACAGGTTTTGAATTTTGGGTAAATTTTTGAAGAAAACACGCACCCCCGGCTTATACACGAATCGGCTTATATACGACATTTATATTATGAGTGTAAAAATAATTTTTATTTTTACATAATCTTGTTTAAATAGCCATAAAGCTTAAAGCTCCGATTGCTCTTCATTAACAAATTTGACTATCTTTTATGACGAACTGAATGAGGGGTTGAACCCCCAACTCTCCCTGATTACGCCTATGAACTAATGTACCATACCATTGTTTCATCGATTACATTTATTTTTACACAAGAAAAACATTATTTAAAATTAAGTTATGAATGATTCTGCAGGTAAAAAAACTTGCATAACAGACTAGGATATAACATGTAACATTTCATAAATGTAAATAGAGGCAAGCTATCCAAAATCTTCGATAATAAACCAAAAAGTGAACTATATTGGGTAACATTAAAAAAAAATGCTCCCTCAACAAAATCCACCATTTGGTAAAACAAATGCAAAAAACATTTATTGTAATTTTTAATAAAAAATGGTACAATTTATATCTTGAAGATTGTGTGGATACAACTAAGTATTGTAAACAAATGTTGGTACCTTTCTTGGTGAATTACCATGTGGTTTGCTCTGCTTATATTCTTTCCATTGCCTTAATTAAGGCAGAAGAGGTGACAGTGAGCAGAGGAAACACGATTTTCATGGAAAAGGGTGAGCAACACGGTGTCATGTCCACGGAACAGATTGCAATAGATTTCAAGTGAGACATTTGAGAATAGAGTTCCAGTCATTCTTCACCCGACTAGAACTCTGGCCTCTTACCCAAAGGTTCCACTTCTAAATCAGACATGAAGATTTATTATTGGATACTTCCCGCAATAGCTTTGCAATTTCTGCTAGGTAGCATTCTAAACCAAGCTCATTTGGCACAGATAGTTACTAAATACCTAGACTTGTACCTTGTGCGTAATAGTTCATATTAAACATGTACACCATCTTTAATTGACACACCAAAAATGATTAAAGGTTAATATTCTGAAACTGAACATGCAGATAGCATGTAATTATGAATCATTTATGTAACAATGGCTAAATTGTTATGGTTTCAATGAAACCTTAGAATACCAACCAAAGCATATTCTGCAAGGAAACATACAAAATCAAGCTGACTCAACACTATCAACAATCTGCATAAAATATTAAAATAGGAATAGAAATTACAATAATTGAAAAGCAGATAGAAATATTGTTATTTACCCAGCTTTCATCAACGTAACAAAAACAGCTAAAGGGTATTTTGAAGTTGAACATGCACCCATGCAAAAAATCTGCATTATGAACTATAAATGCAACATCTAAGAGCATAAATATAGATAGTCAAACCTCGTTGAAACGAATTTCATGAGACAGTAAAAATAATTCATTTTTACAGTAGTTCGTGTACTTCATTACTTATTTCACAATTCCTGGTTCAGATAAATTGTATTCTTCATCACAAAAATTGTTTGTTTTTGATTGATTATTCTTGATTATGTAATTAAGCAGTGAATTTTCATCACGAAACAAATACTGTGAACAATTTTTAAGCCAACAGTAGCTTAGGTTCTTTTAAAGACATGCTTATTCCTATGTCTTTGGAATCTTCACTCTTCTACAAACAAATCTACAACTTTGGAGTCACTTAATGCTTCTATAATTAAAATCTGTTTGCCCTTAAAGTTCAAAAATTTGCTTGTTTTAATTAGGGTGGAGTGGTAGCATCCGATACGTTAGGCCGCCAAAGCGATGGTTTACGCCAAATCAAGATGGAGGCCGATATAAACAATTCCAAGGTGTCCGCCATATAGCAAAATCCCACCGTGAACCTTTGCATACAGTGCATAAATAATAATATTTTTTTTTAATAAAAAAAAAGCAATATAAATTTCACTTGAAATTTTTCTAATATTTCGGTCTGGTTTTCTCTGAACATGTACGCAATTTTGCGTCAATTTCATCCTAGTTTTTTTTTGTCCCTTAAAAAAAAATTTCGTATAAAAAAAACTTTAAAAAAAATTGTTTTTAGTAAAAAAAAAATTATTTTAATAAAAAAACGCGAATTTTTTTAAAACGTCCGGATTTTTATCAATTTTGAATTAGAGACTTTGCAATACATAGAAAATTCAAAACAAGAAATTTTTTTTAATAAGGTAGTTCTTTTCTGTGATCATGATAATCCACAAAAAGGTTTTTGATGAGAAAAAAAATAAGAAAATTCTTCTGCTATCCATAAGTTTGAAAAAATATTTTTTCACAATTTTTCTAGCAATTAGCATTATGTGAGCAACTCAATGGGGATCTTCCTGGTTTTAAGCCATATATGGGAAAGCAAAACAAATTTTTTTTATTGTAACGGTTTTTACAAGAGGAAATTGTTTTTATGAGTAGTCAAAGCGTATTGCGCACAAGGTTTCAATGCGTTTAAACCAGTATACCGGGAGAAATTTGTTTGTAGATAAGTCACAGTGTATAACACGCGATCCCGGCCTGCCGGCGAGGACCTTTCACCATTGACTTCCATGCGTATAAGCCACCGTATTGGGTGCCCACCCAAGCATAGTCCAGTGTTGGTAATATAACCAAAAGCTTAACAAAAATCAAACTTACCCTCATTCTTCGTGATACATCTTCACGACATGCTCTAGAAATGCTAAAAAGTTTCGTCGTATCTCTGTCCCTAAATGTTGCTGCCGTCACCAGATGTATGCAGCAAGGTAACCGTCAAACTGTCCCTTAACGGCGTTTGTTCCTTTAAGGGACCGTTTAACGGCACCCCACGCCTCCTCTATGGAGTTGCTATGGGCTCCTTTAGCCGGGTCCTTGAAATTATGACTATGGTTAACAGTCATATGCTCGAATCGATAACCCTTGAACTCTTTGTCCTTCGGGTTATTGATACCAGGTTATTGATGACTTGCAACAGTCGGAAATTTTTGTAGTTCCTGGCAAAATCCAGCTCCGAATTAACTCAGCCAAAAACTTCTGGTTCCTATTTTTCACCACAACCATAAAACATTTATCTGTTCCTCGTTCAAGTCCTCCAAACACCCATTTACCCTCCAATTTCTTACTCCTGTTATACCTTCTTTTGCCAAACTTTTATCCATTCTTTCTACATTTCCACTCCTACCTATCACCAGCATCCTTTCTCAATGTTAAAATCATATTCTCACAAGACAGACATTTCACCCTCTTCCCAATCAAAAACATTTTCAAACGTTCAGTAACACCATCCACTGCCATATCAAATCAAATAAAGGGAAGTAAGCAACCAAAAGGGGAAAAAAATTCTAAATTCCAATCTGCAATTTCAAAAATCAAATTTAATCCCCCCTCCCCAAAAAAAAGTAGGAAAATTTAAATCAAGGAACAAATTTAAAAAATTGTAACTTGCAATCTGCAATTTCCAAATTGAAAAAGAGGAAAAAAATTCTAAATTCCAATCTGCAATTTCAAAAAACAAATTTAATCCAAAAAAATTTTCAAAATTACAATCACAATTTAAATTAAGTAAAATTTAAAAAATTGTAACTTACAATCTGCTTTCCAAACTTATCTTAAAAATTTTGAAAATAAATAAAACAAGTCGATTTTATAAATCAAGAGCAAAATTCATATGAATCCAACAATTTCAAAGACTGTCTAAATTTTAATTCCGTTCTACATTAAAATTAAAAGTGGAAAAGCGTATTTTCTTCCTTAACCAATCATGAGACGCGTTTCTTATCGTCAGGAGAAAATATCTAGGGTTGCCTTAAAACTAAGAAAAGCACAAAAATGGTGAAAGTGAGAAGGTTACCACATTTGGCGATACATCGCTCGAAAGTTGTAACTTATCGGATACTACATACCATCCTTAATTAGCAATTAGTGTAACCAGCATTTTCCTAACAATTCTAATTTACATTTGAATTTTTGATGGGATTGGAATTTAGTCTGTATTGAATGGGTCTTTAATGAGGTTTGACTGTCTAAAACAAAGCAACTGCATAGAAATATGACATGAGAAAAATCACCAAAAGTGTTTTTCGTAAATAGGTATAAACAGAAGCAAACGATCTAAAATCCATTTGCCGGCTTATTAAAGTATATCCTGCTTGTTGGCATTCCAAGCAAAGTTGACTTAATAGAACTCACCAGTTGGAAAAGTACGAGAAGTAGGGACAAGAGATTACAATTATTAATGAAAGCAGATATAAACATTGTTATTTACATATATTTAATCCTTACGTGTATTACTTTTTCGTATTAATTGGATCATCAGCTTTCATCATTGTTACAAACTTGGCTCAAGCATATTGTTCGGAAGCTGAATAGTGTAGAAAACATGCATTATGAACCATAAATACAATATACAAGAGCAAAAATAGATGCAACAGCAATAAACAGAAATTCTTTTCTTTTGCAAAACATTCAAGAAGTTGCGTTACTCAAGGAAATCAGTTGGGTAATAATTTTTTGGTAATTTTTAGTTAACGTCGTACTAGAGCAACACAACGGGCTATTGATGACGGTTCGGGATCAGTCCCTTAAGGGAAAGATCCGAGGACAAGGACAACACTTCGTAATTTTGAACCACGGTCAGATGACGAAGCAACACCTGAGCTGGCACCCCACTCTCCAAACTTCCACACCAACCCAACAGGAAATCAGTTGGGAATGTTACTTCAAGCAATAGTAAAAGATTATATATTTTAGATCACAATAAAGAAGTACCATAAAAAAAAGGTGTAATATATGCTGTCATGAAGCTATATTCATACACTCAAAACCATCTAGATTGAAACTTTCAACGAAGCTATAATTTACAATTACACAGAAAATGGCTAAAGCATTAGCATTTGTCAAGGTCCAGGCCCAACTGAAAATGGCAGAATAGGAATTGCGAATGGAGCAACTATGATTAATCATTCGTTTGAAAACTGCGATCCAACAAATGTGGCCAAACAAATTATTAGCGCCAAAAAAAGTAACAAAAGTATAGTAACCTGGCGCACCCATCATATAACATTTGCGTAGTTATCCTGAAATGAGTAAGATTGAAATAAATGAACGCATCAATGATTACATCAAACACCCATCCCTTGACAAAATCTTTGCATAGCATTATTAGTATAGATAGGTTTAACAGGGGATTTACTAGCAATAGCAGGAGACAAAGAATGTTTAACAGAGGTTTCATTAGAAACAGCAGGATTTCACAGAAAGAGTAGAAGAGTAACAAGAATTGATAGAATGGACGGTTTCATAGATATCTTATTGGAAACAACAGCAGAATACAAGGGTTTAGAAACAGCAGATGAAGAGTAATAAGGAGAATTGATAGAATGGGCAGGTTTCATAGAAAGGTTATCAGAAACAGAAGAAAGTGAAAGAGGTTTAAGTGAGAGAGTAAGTGCAGAGTTACATTGAACAGGCAAGTTAGCAACTGACAAAGGACTTACTTTCTTACAGATAGCAGCATTCATAGCAATCAGCCCTTTTAATGTTTTCACAAACATTCTTGCCAGGTAGTGGTTTCCTTTTCTGTTAAGATGCAATCCATCATCAATCTCTACCCCAAAAGACCTTGCCATAAACCACGACCGACAAAAATAAAAAGTCTCTCGGCTGCTCTTCGCATTGATAATTTTTGTCTTAGCGTTCAAGGACATCAGATGACACGACAGAGGACAACGGTATCAATAATCTAAAAATAAATTACTTATAATAAATCGTTAAAAATAACTAAATCCAAGAAATAAAATGAGAAAAAGAACAATACAAATCTAAATATAATTTAGAGATATTTACAGGAAACACATTTAGAATGCAATATAGCGACATCCACTGAAGAACTAACGCGGTTGGAGACGAGTTTGTCGAGGAACAAAATGGCAGTTTTCTGTTTTCTTCGAAATTCACGCCAAATTTTAGCCCAAAGAATTCACGCCAAATTTTCTCGAGAACAGTCGAGATGGTTCGTTTATGACTCATTTGATTGTCAACAAATGGTAGTCATAGTAACGACTGACCAATCAGCGCGCGGACTTTGAGCAGTAAATGGTTTCTCCTCACAGCTGAGAGTTCCAGATTTCTGTAAGACCCCAGAAGAAAGACCCTCTCCCACTTCACTGTTGAAAATTTTCTGAGTCCATGACACTGACCTTCCTAAATCCATCCAAAATTTTTCCCAAGTCCAAACGCATACGTAGTAAAAAACAAGTGCTCATTGGCCGTTGCGGTTAGCCCCGCCCCCGGTAGCAGAATCAATGTACGTATTTGAAATTCGCGCACCGGTGAGGAGTAGAGTGCCTATATTGTACCATATGGTACTTGCCGACCCTTTTCCCTAACACGTGGACGCTGGAATGTTTCGGAATGCGAAAACAATTTTAGTCTTTGCACGTGCGGCTCTTCCAAGTTTTTGCAGTGGGGGACTCAAGTCGGCATGACAGACGGTTTCGCAGCGGTGTGGGGGTGTTTCTCTTCGGCAGAGAACATAAACATCTCTAGAGGGCTCGGAATTCACCCCCCCTCTCGTTGTCAGCGGCGGTTCTGCGAAGCGAACGTGGATTTTGAGGGAATTCGGACTCGAGATTCAACGAGAGACAGACGTCTCTGTTTTGCCAATTGTGTTACTTTGGCTTCAGGCAGGTTTCGGTTGTCGATGGCTGTGCCCATAATTATCTTGTAAATATTTATGTAAATAAATAGTTTAATTTTAAATCAGCTGTCCGTCAAATTCTTACATGACGGTACAGCTTATTAATTTGGTGGCAGCGGGGTTGATAGATTAAAACAGCCTCGACAAGTAAATCGAACCTGCCGTTTTGCCTGAAAGAGAAGGCCGATAGAACTTCGAAACCAGAAGTTCGGATTGTCATTTCCGCTGTCGGATTGTCACTTTCGCTGAAACCATAGAACTTCGAAACCAGAAGTTCGGATTTTCGCTGGAGACCGTTCCCTAGTCTTAGAGAAAGCGAGAAGGAGGTACCGGAGTCACCGACCCCATCCATCACCAAAACTCGTCGCAAGAAGTTCTGGTTTTGGTTTCGAGTTGCCGGCCCTTTTCAACGGAGCGTGAGCGGAATCGACGGAAAGCTCGACAAGTCCTGTTCATCAGGGGAATAGATTACCCACCGGTTCGTCCAGAGATCATCTTGATCGGCTATTATAGGTTCATCGCGAACCGTTTTTTCGTCAGTGGCGCAGTGCTATTTGTGCGCGTTGTGGAAGAGGTCGAGACGACCTACACCAGTGGGCTTTCAGCCGAAGAGTGTGTTTGTGGGCTTTTTAGCCGAAGATAGTGCAGTGCAGTGCAGTGTTTCCACCCGTGGTCCAGCCTGTGGACAGTGGTGCCAAGTGATCCAAGTCAGCAGATACAGGTTAGTGCCATTTCCCTATTTTGTCACTGTGACTAAGTTTCAAGAATTGTGTAATAGCTAAAATTTTGTTAATCTCAATTAGTGTGGTCACTCCAAAGGGAATTGATTTAGCTTAAGTATTTTTTTTTTTGAATCTGTATTGTGCATTTTAGAATTGCTAAATTATTGTATGTTGTGAGATTACGGTATGTCGTAAAAAGTATTGAATTGGGTGTTGTGCAAAAGAATTGAATTTTTTGGTTTTTTGGCAATTTTGAATTTTCGAAATGGCGTACTTGGGCAAAGGTAGGAAACAAGATCTAGAGGAACTAGCGGAATTTTTGGAAAGAACGGTTACTCCGGGATTAATGACATCCCAACTTAAGGAGTTAATCCTCTCGCACGATTCCTACGATGAGGAATACACAAAAGTGGCGTTAGAAAGGATTATACAGGAAAGACGGGAGAGGGAGAGGCAGGAAAAAGAACAAGCAAGTAAGGATAGGGATAGGGAACAAGAAAGACAGTATAACTTTGAGCTTGAAAAACTACGGATTGAGGCATCCCGACGAGAACCCCGCGATCACGTCGACTCGTTAAGTTCCCAGGGAAAACCACGAATAGATATTTTAAAACTGGTTCCCAAATTCGATTCAGACCAGACCGACATTAGTCTGTACCTGATAATGTTTGAGCGTCAGGCTAAGAGGGCTAACATTGAGAAAAAAGACTGGGTGTCTTGCTTACAACCGGTATTGCCTCTGGATATCGTGCAGATCATCGCACGCGAACCAGATGAAGTAGCAGAAAACTATGACCACGTCAAAGAGCTTCTGCTAAAGCGGTATAAGTTGAGTCCCGAAATTTTTCGCCAAAAATTCCTCCACCATAGCCGAAAACCCGATAGCACTTGGAAGGATTTTATTTTCGAAACCCGAAATTATCTGGAAGAGTGGATTCGAGGGTTGGAGGTTATGGACTATGAATCTTTAAAAGATTTAATGATAACGGACCAAGTCAAAAGACGTGTCCCGTTGGAGGTGAGGGACCATTTCCTCGATGATTGGGCTAAGATTAAAAACCCCGGCAAATTAGCCGAACTGCTAGATTCCTACGAAGACATTCGGAAACCCAAAAGAAAGCCTTTCGAAAAACCCAAAGGAAGTACGCCTTTCCCAGCCAAAGTCAGAGAGGGTAAATACCATCCTGCTCCCGCTCGAGGGAAGAACGATTTTTTCCCGCCTAGTTCCCAGGGAAGGAAATTCGACACTTTTGACCGGAGACGCACGCCGCGGTGTTTTGAGTGCAACGCAAGCGACCACCTAAGGCCAAATTGTCCGAGGTTGGGGAATAGGGTGACAGTTGAATCGGTAAATAGACTCAGACGGGAAGCCGAACATGAATTATTGATGCCGTATGTACAAAAGGGATCTGTAAACGCTAAAGAAATAAACATCCTTCGAGATTCGGGTTCGACCTTGGATTTAGTACACCGGAATTACGTGGACCCCAAATCCTACACGGGAGAGACCGTGTGGATTCAGCAACCGCTAGACTCCTATCAAATTTCGTTACCCTTAGTGGAAGTGAAAGTAGAAGGAGGTTTTGGGTCAATCACTACCAAGGCAGCTGTCTTTGCAAACACCGCCGATGTGCGACGATACATCTTAGGTAACCGAACAGCTCAGATGATTCGCGAATTAACGGGATATGAGTTCTCGGAAACTGAGCAAATTAATGCCGTTCAAACGCGTTTACAGAAACGGCAGTCAGAAGCGAATGTTTTGGGGGAGGGGGAAAACCCCCAAGTAGTTTCGATTTCGCCCTCGCCGGGGATAGACAAGACAGCTACAGAATTGAGGTTGGACGAACCGCTTGTTATTCCCGTGGCGGAGGCAAGCGGCACGGAATTGGAGCTTCTGGAAGTAAAGAGAGAGGAATTTAAGAAGGCGCAGGAAAATTGCCCTAGTTTGAAAGAGGCGTTAGAGATGGCGTCCGACCCAAAACAAAATCAGAGGGATAAACCATATTCATTTGAGAAGGGAATACTTGTAAAAGGTCGAGAAGACCGAATGGGTCTGGCACAGAAATTATTAGTAGTGCCAAAGGCGTTAAGGCAAAAGGTTTTGGCGTTGTGTCACGAAGGGACATCGGCGCACCTGGGGGGTACGAAATCAAAGGATAAGCTTGCGCGGTATTTTTATTGGCCCGGGTGTTTTCGGGAGATGGAAGAAAATGTTGCGGCCCCGTTGGCGATAAATAAGACCGACGCGGAGTTGAGATCGGGCGAGCCTATTAGTCTTCCTATGACAGAGGCTAACGACCAGAAAAAAGAACTAAAGGGGCAGAGAGACGACGATGTTTCTGGAGGGGAGAAAGTAAGTCCCCAAGTAGCCAAGTTATGCTCTCCGAGGGTGGTAATCCAGACCGCGATCGCAAAGGTGCGGTCGGAAGAATCGTTGGTTCTTCCAGTGGGGGTAGCAAGTGAAACGACGGGAATGATTTTCCTGGAAATACCGAATAGCAGTAAGGGAAAGATAACGGAAGGTGGCCCAGGGTTAGAAGAAGAATTAGAGGTGTCCGTTTCCGTTCAGGAGGAAACTTTTGAAATAGGTCACGTGGGCCAAAAGGGGAAAAGAAAAGAGTTGCTAGTGAGTGAAGGGGTGAAGCCAAGACCTTTAGAGTTAGGTTCCGGAGCCGGATCAGATTGGGACCCACAACTTACACCGTTAGTGTTTTCCAGGTTCACGTGAGCAGCGTTTACGCCCCGGCAGAATTGGTGCACGGGAAGAGTATAAAAACCCCAGACACCTTGCGGTATGAGAAATGGCTAGGACCCCAGATAAAATTGTCACGAGATTGGCAGGAATGTGAAATCGGGAGGGTATTAATGATTTTGGCAATGCATCGTCCAAAAAAATTGGAAATTCCGCGATCGAACACCGATCTGGGAAAGGAAAAAAAAAAAACACTTGAACGCCGACAGTCTGAGTCGCGCTTTTCACGAAAATTCAAAGAGCTAAATAAAATGTAATTGAGGAAGATTTGTGTTGTATAGTGTAATATTATTGCGAATCATGTTTTGAGTTGAGTGAAATGGAGATTTTTGTAGTTATGGGCATTTCACTTAAATGTTTCTTTTTCTTTCTGGAGATTTTAAGTGCTAAAATTGTGAATCATGTTTGCTCGGAGTGAAATTGGTAGCCTTGTAATTATGAAATATTCATTCAATGATATCAGTATCTTTTGCTGAGGATTTTAAATGTTAAAAGTTGTAAACTATGTTTTGCGTATGGTGGAATTGATTTCTTGTATCTATGTTCTTCATTCGAGTACTTTTCGCTGAAAGCTACGTGCAAATTTAAATTATGCTTTGTGTAGAGCGGAAATTGATTTTGTGTTTAGGATGTTGTCACTCTGTCATTCTAAACCACTGTCAAAGATTTGTAGTTTTAAAATTGCAACTCATGACGTGTGTTGAGTGAAACTTAGGAATTTGGTTTTCGCTTAACAAGATTGATATTTTGTATATGTTTTGGTGTATTTTGGTTGGTTTAATGAAAGTATTATTATAGTTCGTATGGTTTGTTTATTCTGGGTTCGCTTAGCGAAAATATTGAATTTAGAAATATGCTTTGTTGTATTTTTGTCTGGTTAATGGAATTTGTATAGTTCGTATTGTGTATTGAAATTTTGGGTTTCGCTTAACGAAATTCTTATATGTGATGTGGTTAATGTGATTTGGTTTTAGTTTTAACGAATTTGGTATAAGTCTTAAAGTTTGGTGTTTATTTTGTTTTTATTTTAATTTGGTATTTGAGCCTTGAGTGACCATACTGTAAGGGAGTAGAAAGTTACTCCGGTATATGAATTTTAAATTGATTGGATTTAACTTGCCTTACACATATTCTTGAGTCACGGTTTCAGGATATGGTGGTGGTAAGTGATCTGTTATTCTGAATTGCCAGTGGGTGATTATCAGTGCGTCTGTGGATGCGTACGTTGAAAACTTTTCACCTTTGGGAAAAGTTTTTTCAGTAGTGGGGGCGGTTGTACCATATGGTACTTGCCGACCCTTTTCCCTAACACGTGGACGCTGGAATGTTTCGGAATGCGAAAACAATTTTAGTCTTTGCACGTGCGGCTCTTCCAAGTTTTTGCAGTGGGGGACTCAAGTCGGCATGACAGACGGTTTCGCAGCTGTGTGGGGGTGTTTCTCTTCGGCAGAGAACATAAACATCTCTAGAGGGCTCGGAATTCACCCCCCCCTCTCGTTGTCAGCGGCGGTTCTGCGAAGCGAACGTGGATTTTGAGGGAATTCGGACTCGAGATTCAACGAGAGACAGACGTCTCTGTTTTGCCAATTGTGTTACTTTGGCTTCAGGCAGGTTTCGGTTGTCGATGGCTGTGCCCATAATTATCTTGTAAATATTTATGTAAATAAATAGTTTAATTTTAAATCAGCTGTCCGTCAAATTCTTACATGACGGTACAATATATAGACACTCTAGTGAGGAGAGCGTCGGGTAGATCTCCTTCTCCTCATGGCGCTTTTTCGAAATCAGAATAATTCACACACGCGATACAGTGTGCCAAGCTAGTAAACACGATTTTCCTAGCGATAAGCAATAAACAGTAACCTCCCGAGGACTTTGAGCAGTCTAGCTGGCTCCGTCATGTGACAGTTCCTCCCGTGTAGCCCGTTCCGATAGACACTGCCCACCCAACAATCTTAGAATCGAAAGAAAATAAGGAGCAAAGGAAATTAGCAAAAGAAATTTAAGGAGAAAATTAATTTTTTAACTACAATGGATATTGGTCCTGTTGAGAAAGTTGACCTAAGCGGTGTGTTCTTTTCTTTCTTGGTGTGATTATACGACAATTATATAATTATGAAGAGTAATTAATTAGATCTTTTTCAAACATTTCAGGTATGAGAATTCCCTATGAACTTTATGAAACGAAAAGGGATTTTTCGATAAAAAATCCCATAAAACTATTTGATAAGTGGTTTACAGAAGCTCGAAATACAACTGGAATACAAGAAGCTAACGCTATGGCTATAGCTACAGCTGATAAGTAAGACATTTATAATTTTTATTTAATACGTACAGGTCGACTTTTCACAACATAATTTTCGTAGAGGTTGCTTGCTTCCGAATTACAATAATTAGCTCAATGTGTTCTACCTAATATATATATTTTTCTAAACTCAGCGTCTGCAGATGTGAAAATGTTTCAATTCCAACGGATTTAATCAGCTTTGATATTTAGTACACATTTTCTCAAAAAATTTCTACTTTTAAGTTGACAAACGTTTTATTTTTAAGTGAGGAGCAGTTGTAAATACATCACATCAAATATTTTTCTATTCATTAGTGGTTATAGTCTTGCAGGATCTTCACAAGAAAAATATTATATAATAAATGAATTTTAAAGCATCATAAAATAAAATTTTAAAAATTTATATCCTGACTTTTTTTATTATTACAATATTAACTAAGGTGTGAATGCTTTCAAAAAGTCATAAATCAAATTTTTGTAAAATGTTATCATTTTTGCTTTGGTGTTTGAAGTTTCAACATTTAGTAGTTGGTATGCTTTATAAACTTGCTTCAAAGGCTCCTGTCTGAATCCTTTATAAGGGCTTAATCTATGGATTTTTAAATCTTGTAACCCGTCTGGCCTATAGTTTGGCTTATAGTTTTTCATCACATGATTTATTACATTTTTTTTGTCCCATTCTAGTAGCCGAGTGGTTAGTGTTCGGTCTAATCCACATGTAGCAAAATGTGATCATAGAGCCATGAACTAAACCTAATGCTAATTGTTGTGAAATGATTTTTTTCTTTTAAACTTCAAATTGTATTCCTTAAAATGTAATTAAAATTCATTAATAGCTTCTTAAATATAGCTTTGAAGCTTCACAACATTATAACCAGTTATGTTTTAAATATTATACTTTTGATTGATTTAGTTTTTTATGAATATTCTGCGTGTTTTCGGTATGAAGTTCAGTTTAATATTTTTTGTATAGTGTTCTTGATGCTTGAAATTTCTTAAAATTAGTTTTTATGATGTATGTAATAAACTTTTTCAAGATTGCAATCAATATCACCAATCTGCTCTGCTAAACTTTCTGTGTTGTAAACAATCTTTGCATCTGGTATTTTTTTTTTTTTAAAAGGACATATTTTTTAAAGTACCTATAGCATTTATTTGCTAATAGGAACTCTAAATTTTATTATAATTCCTCTTCCAAAAGGTAAAGAAAGTACTGCATATCACACAAAGATGCAATAAACCAAAAAGTGTGTAAAGGAAAATGTTCAAACAAGAATCACCTCCATCTTAGCAACAATTTTTATAGTTGATATCTTTGCTAGTAACATTATAAAAGGAAGTGTCTGTGTGTGTGTATGCTGTATCCTGACGAATCTATAGCACTTATGATAATGAAATTTGTCACACAGGTAGTCCGGATTTTTGTGTTGTGCCCAAATTTTTATATTTAATCTAGAACACTTTTAAATGAATTTTTAGTTTTTTCATCACTCTTTGTTCCTTTCCGGAATGTGATGTCAGAAAGAAAAAGCCAGCCAATTTTCCTATTTCTGACATCTGACTTTCAAATTGCCTTTGGAACCATGCCAATTTTTCCGACTCTAGTTTGTTTTGATTCACGTTGTTTATAACAGCCACCTTGAGGCCATTACAGCGTTTTGTTTGTGAAGCAAACCAAATGGGAATACCTAGCAATCACCGGGATTTGGCAAGCGTCAGTGAGCAGTGGTCATACCTGACCCCACGAAAAGAATTGTCACATGCAACACCATGCTGGCCATGCATTGGCTAGTATTCCAATAAAAGGCTATCAAACTATTGTATTCATTTTAAGTTCATACTAATTTGCAGCCTTAAATGAGTTACAATAATAAATTCTATCAATAGCTAGCAGACTAACATCCTTGGAATTTCATTTTTGGTCTAACATAATTTTGCTTTATATTTTAAATAAATCTAGCTTCGTTAAACAGACTGTATTACGGATCAATCAACTCGAACATAAAATTAACTCATTTATCGTAAGACAAATGTTTGTAACAGTTGGCAGTAACAGAAGTGGTAACGAGCTTTTACAAGTTGCTACATATAAACGACCTTAATATACACATACACTCCTTTTACTATGCCCTCTACTGGCGCTCAGCACATTTACATACACAATATATTTTACAATATTTGAGCTGTCGTTTTTAGTTGTAGGATAAATGTAACTAAACTTTCAAATCTATATTTTATGTCTGTTTCTAAACATTTTCTCGTTATTGCACCATTTACTGCAGAAGCACTAAGTCTTTGCTGCCTGAACACTTTGGATCCACGCGTTGAAAAACCGGATGTGTACACTGGTCCTAAGTGCTGGTGGCTTGAATCCCTTGGGATGTCCAATATTTTTATGGTTGGAGCCATGCCTCCTAAATAAGAGGAATAAATCTTTAATATATATTGATAACACACACATTGTATGTATAATAACTAGGGCAACAAATGCAACTTTTTTTCACACGTTCTAAGCTGCATATAAGATACTAAAACCAAATTTCCCCCTACATGGGGTGAATTGTAAATGAGTTATATATATATATATATATATATATATATATATATATATATATATATATATATATATATATATATATATATATATATATATATATATATATATATATATATATAAATACATGTGATCTTGTAATTATATTACTTACCCATGCTATTTCTGCAGTTTCAGCGCTTTTATGGTTAGTTTTAAAATCCGTTTTGACTTTCGTTTTCAAAGATGAATACCCCAGCTGCTTAGCTCTCTGCTTTCTTTTCTTTTTTTGCTCTTTGCTTTTTAGTAGTTTCTTGTGTTTGAATGCTTTTCTTATGCGTTAAATTATGTTTTTAATTCACTTAATTCAAGTTTCTATCTTTGAGATCATTGCAGATGGAGTAAAAATTTCAATGGATTTGAAATCTGCGGAAAGTTATTTATGGAAAGAAGGTGTTCGTCCTAACAGACAAAAGTGAAATAAACGGCAAGAAATACTTTATCACATTGGTTGGTACTCTTGATAATCCAGAGAAGACTTATGTAATCGACTGCAGAGTTTGCGAGGTGAATGTCGATCATCAATATGTTGTTCGCATTGTAGATGACGTTTTGAAATCTTTGAATGTTGAGCGAGATGATTTTGCGCGTCTTCTATCTGATGCAGCACGTTATATTACTGCGGCTGGAAACACACTCAAAGTTCTTTATCCTCGATTGCTCCATATTACTTGCGTGGCACACTTGTTTCACAACTATGCAGAAAAAATGCGTGGATTTTACGCAAATGTCGACAATCTCATCGCTTGTGTTAAGGCAGCACAATTGGAAAAGAATAAAGACCTGACGGTTATTGCTACACTTTCCGAAGACGATTTTTCTCCAGGTCATTACTTGCTACTGCAACACTGTCATGCAACATCAGTCTCTGTTGAGCGCAGTTTTTCAATGTTAAAGAAATTAATAGCCAAGGATCGTCCATTCAACAACGTCAACGTTCTTCTGTATTTAATGATGTATTACAATACTGTTCACAATTAATATTGTCAATGCCTTTAGATTTTTTTTTCATTTTTATGAATAATTTATTATACAGGGTGTTTTAGTGAACCGTTTCAGAACTTCTAAGAGGGGTAGGGTACATCCTGACAACTCGAAATCATATAGCAATGTGGGGTCAGAAATGCTTTCCTGAAGCGGTGTTGTACACAGAAGCACCGTAAAGAAAAGAGACCGTAAGTGAGAAATCGTTTTAATAATACATGAAAAGAAGCAAAAGGTACATGGATTAAAGTAAGTGTTCGAAGTTTCTTCCACGGGCTACAATGCACGCCTCATATCTCCGACGCATGGACATCCGAACATTCTGGAATACTCCAGGCATATCTCGAATTTCTCCGGCAGCTACTGCAATTCTTGCAACTAGCTCCTCAACATTGTCAACAGGGGTGTCATAAACTAGCGATTTCAGATGACCCCAGAAATAAATATCAAGACATGATAGGTCGGGTGACCGAGCAGGCCAACGCACGGGACCACCACGTCCGATCCGCTGTTGACCAAATGTGACATCCAGGTAGTTACGAACATCTCCGCTATAATGGGCAGGGGCTCCATCGTGTTGGAACCACATTGTCTGTTGCGTCGATGCAGAAATCTGTTCATCTCTCAAAAGTTGTGGCAATACTTGCTGCAGAAAGAGCAAGTAGTTAGGTCCGGTTAGACGAGACGGTAACAGGTAAGGTCCGATGAGGTGATCTACCATAATACCGGCCCATACATTGACCGAAAATCGAATCTGTGCTGCTCGACGTCGTATTGCATGCGGGTTCTCGACCGCCCAATGGTCGTTATGCGTGTTGAAAATTCCTTCCCTTGTGAAGGATGCCTCATCGGAAAACAACACTTCAGCAGGAAAAAGGGGATTTGTAGCACATTTTCCAAGGTACCACTGTGCGAAAGCAATACGAGGTGCATAATCCTCCGGTTGCTGTGTCTGGACACGCTGCACGTGAAACGGATGCATGTCTTCTTCTCGGAGAATCCTCCAGACGCTGTAATGGGAAACCCCGACTGCGTTTGCTACACTTCGTGTACTCGTTCTTGGATTCCCCTGTACATGCTGCAGCACATTCTGTTCGACGTCTGCAGTCCGTGCTGTTCTTACCCTGTCCCTGTCAGCTCTTTCTAATGAACCTGTCTCAGCTAACCTCAGTAATTAGGGATATATTCAAGTCTTAGTCAAAGGATCTTGCTGTAACTTTTAGGGTAGCACCATGGCTAGTCTTGACCAGGTACTGCAAAGTTTCTAAATTTAAAAGGATGTTCACAAGGATCCAATGTATCTTTTGAACATTTTTCATATTCCTGTGAAAAATATTAATGATGTCCTTTCTAATAGACATATGGAACTGATCTAATTTTGATCTGGGAACAAGAAAAATCTCCTTATCAATAAAAAGCTAGTTCTGCAACATACATAAATATGAGGTGATTGAGGTCCTCCTGTATTTTCCTCAAGTTAGCACAGATGATTTTAGTGACACAAAATGTGTACCTTTTACAGGTCTGGTAAGCCTTCTGTTCGCTATGTAATTCTTAAGGGCTATAGTAAGGAAGGATTTACTTTTTGTACCAACTACAACAGCAGAAAAGGTCACGAAATTGTAAGTTTGATTTTGTACCTTTTATTATGCCTTTAATTAATAAATTTACTGGCAGTATACTTATGACTTCAGATTGATAATAAATATTTACTACTGTAATAACTTTTAGTGCACTTTAAGCTGACAGTCCTGGTTTAATTATTCCCTATATAGCAAAGAAATACCTCTGAGAACCTAATTTATTACTAGAACCTGTTTTGAACATATTTCACTGCATTGTGCTAGAATAGAAAGAAGCAATTCACATATGATGTTCCAAAGAATTAAATTAGTATAAGCAATAATTTTTTTTTTTTAGCTTATGGGCAAAAGTAAGCGTTTAATTTTTTTCTCAAATCTGCATACTGAAGGTGATAACTATAAATCTAATACCTGTCACATTTGATTACAAATTCCTTATTGAATTAATAATAAATGTGTAAAAAAATTAATAAAAAACGCACTATTTTATTAATAAATGTACTATTTTCATATTCTTTTTTTAACTTTGTTCTTTAACTTGTACTTGCCTAATCGTTTTATAAAATTAATATTAATGACACTTTTAATCTTCCATTGTTGTATATTTAACTGTGATGTATAATTTAAACCTTCATGGGCATGCCATTTAAATTTTAGTGCACATCTAATCTTCATTCAATTGATTTTTTTGGTTTATATAGGCAGAAAATCCACGAGTATCTTTGTTGTTTTATTGGGAACCTCTCTTCCGTCAGGTAACTCCAATTTTATCTACTCAATTCCATTATTAAAAATAATAATTAAATAATTTAACTTTAATAGCAAATTATTAATTTTAATAATTAATCTAATTAACATTTATAGCCTGTAAACATTTATTTAAAATTAAACTGGATCATGAAATTATAAATTTTATTAAAAATCTGATTTGTAATACATAAATTTGTGATTGCCTTTTAGGTACGAATTGAAGGCTCAGTAGTTAAAATAAGTGAGAAAGAGTCTGAAGAATATTTCTATTCTCGACCACAAAGTAGCCAATTATCAGTTGCAGTTAGTCTACAAAGTGAAGTGATTGAGAGTAAAGAGGTAATATCTCAATTGCATTAAATAACATTACTCATGTTACCTATATGCTGGATTATATGGCAAACATGTATTTTATATTTAGTTTTCATTCAATTCTAAAATTCAAACTGAACAGTGTTGTATATAAACAGAGATGCCAACTACTACGGATTCACCAAAGTTTCTACGGAAGTGAATCAGGTACTAAGGATTACGGAATCGGCGAATTTTGTTTTTACGGAAAAATTCGATTTTATTAATTTTTCACAACACATCAATTTGTTTACTTATTTCTGTGTATTTTTCATTGTTATTATATTTTTTTTGGTGAATTGGAAAGAGTGCTTAAATTTAATTATTAAATGTTTTTTTTGTATATATATAATTCTTTTAAACACAATTATTGGTTCTATATATGTGTTTTCATTATTATAAATAATAAAATGTGTTGCATAAATGTTTCAAATTTGTAATTAAATTTTCGAATTAATTATATATGCTTGTTATTAAAGCCGATTTCTTAGATTTTTACTTGACTGCTGAGAAATTCTTAAAACAGTGAATTTTTTCCTTTAGTACTACTGAAAACTTCCATCACAGGTTGGCATCTCTGTATAAATCCCTACTTAATCATGTGGCTGTGGCTTAGTGGGTTTGCCCACTGCACTAACAACTTGCAAGTTGTAGGTTCGATTCTTCACTGGGAGTTTTTCTCTCTTTGGTATTAAAAACTTGTAAATTAGTAAAAACTTGTATGTGCATTGTTTTTGCTAAGTATGGCTCTTGTGCTGAAGAGCCCATCAACGCAACTTACAAGGGAAGAGCAGGAACATGGAAATTCCAAAACATGGGAATTAAGAAATTTATATATTTGTGTGCATAGGTACATAGGATAGTATTCTACTTGGGAATGCAAGTGCAAATGGCAAGATATAACAGCGGTTTTCAAGAAACCTCGATTTTAAAAATACAGGGTGGTCCCGAATTCATGGTACAAATTTAATGGTAGGTACAGGACATTGTAACAATGATTTATTGTATAGGAATGTATAGTCGCAAGTGACGCGGTGAGGCGTAAACAGGGGAAATAAAAGGAAAGAGAAATGGAGTGATCGGTTGGTATCATTGCCGGTAGAGGGCAGTAGATGTCTAGCCGCTGTTGAACATGATGCATCGGTTGTGGTTTCAGCACGATGGGGCGCCAGCACACTTCAGCATTGATGTACGGAATTACCTGAATGCCACGTTTGGTACTCGATGGATTGGGCGTGGTGGACCAGTCCCTTGGCCACCCCGATCTCCCGATTTATCGAGCCTCGATTACTTTTTATGGGGACATCTAAAGCATCTTGTTTATGAGACTCCAGTTGACTCAGATGAGGATCTCGTCGCTCGCTTATCTGTAGCTGCTGCAGGTGTGCGTGAAATACCAGGCATCTTTGAACGTGTACGCCAATCGCTCCACCGACGCTGTCAAGCATGTATCGATACTGGTGGACGCAATTTTGAACAATTACTGTAAACATGACACTTGTCAACAACGCTTTCAATAAAATCTTTGTTTTTCCTTTCGGCCGTTATTTCCCCTGTTTTCGCCTCACCGCGTCACTTGCGACTATACATTCCTATACAATAAATCATTGTTACAATGTCCTGTACCTACCATTAAAGTTTGTACCATGAATTCGGGACCACCCTGTATACAGTTGCTTTTATGTAACTGTATGTTTTTAATAAGCAGTGTAGCTTATTGGATACATGTCTGACCTATCCTAGGTTATATTCTGACTTTTAATAAGTTTTCTTCATAAATTTTATGTGTGCAGCTTCAGAGCAAGTATTTATTCAAAGAAGCAATAGATTAGTTTTGCAACGAACTTAAAATCCAAAATTCTTTCTTTTATGAAAATTTGTGTTTGTTCACCCAAAGTAAATTTGATTAAAGTAAAAGTAGATTCAGCTAAATCAACAAGTACTTTCATGAAAACATTTTGTCTTAAAAAGTGAGGGGGGGGGGGTTGCATAAATGAACTGTTGCTTCCTTGAATAAACATTAATATAAAGCTGAACACACAAAAACTATTAAAAAATCATTGAAATTAGGAATCAAACCAGGTGGAAAGACGTTCAGTTAAATGTATATCTTCTGAACTAAGCTGATTTCTCAACATATATATATACACAAGGCCAGTATATAAAGAATTATATTTTTAAAACAGATATTTCTCAAAAATGGCTGAATGTTGTGTCCTGCCTATTTGCAATTGTATTACTCCCCTGGAGTACCATTGTACGTAAAAAAATTCAATTTAAAACTCCATGTTTATGCCCTCTTTAAAAAAAATGAGAGTTGTGTTTTATTGAAAACTCCAAAGATTAAGCTTGATGTTTTTTTCTTTCCTCTGCAAAATCTCAGTTTTGAGATTACCCAAATATATACCTCCAATTAAAGTTTATTGAAAAATTGGAGCTTGCCAATTAGTGACTTACTCAATCATACAATGAGCTCTTGTATAGCACTCAAGCGGCAAACCAAACTTGATTAATCAAAATAACATTTGTATATGACAAAAAATCAGTTAACAAGAAGACGAATGAACATTTTGATGATCAGCCAATCTCTTTATGAATTAGTCTCAAGAGCTGTAAATGTGTTCCCCATAACTTATCATCAATTAGATGAATGAATAAATACATTCACAGTGTGTGTATTGTAAATTTAGATATCTTGATAAAATAGGTAAACAGCACATATACTGACGATGTAATATCTCAATTGTCTTCCTGTTTGAAGTATGATCTGATACATGTATATGATTTTTGAAGTTAGTAGGAAGAATTTTCAACAGAATTCATATAGTTTATAATTAAATGTGATTTCACTTAAATTGGCTTTAACCAAATTCATATACTTTTCTCACTACTTTTTATATCATACGCTTGGATTATAAATAAATGACACTACATTTTTCTACGACTTAAAGTCTTTTGTTTATCTACTTCATATTTATTTCTGTCGTTAAATTTAAATACTTATTATTAATTTAACATATTTTAATTTATTTCTCCTTTTTTCAGGTTTTAGTGAGAAAGAGAAAGGAATTAGAAGAAAAATATGCTGATCAATCAGTAGTAATTCCAAAACCAGATTATTGGTATATAAATTAAACTTGAACACTTGATTAGAAATTAAAAACATGATGTAATTGTTATTTCCAACAATACTTCAACCCTTATCCAAATAAGATTCAATGTGTCAATTGCTATATAAAAGTTGGATTATGTGCTAATGTTATAAGTCACTTTTCCCAAAAAATTGACTAAGTCCCATCTTGGAGTCTTTTTTGTTAATGTTTAGAAAGGGGGCAAAATATAGTAAGTCCTTTTCTTTCAGTTTATGAGAAAACAAAGGTGGGAAAATTGTAATAAATAAAAAAACACAGAACCATATGTTGAATCTTAAAATTGCTGTCACGAAAAATTCAAAAGTGACCTATAACATTTTGCCATTTGAGCACAGAATTGCTTAACAATTATTATTTTTGATTTTAAAGACTTTAGTTCTTGGGAGTAGAGAATGTAGATCCTGGTAAAATGTTTGGCTTGTTTAACTCAAGCCATAAAGTTCATGTTTTGTGAATCAGTTTCTGTGTCAGCATCTTTTAATTTCCCCACAGCTGAATAGGAATGGGCTAGATTTTTTACTCTTTGGCCAGGTCATCTAAATACTCACGAACTGTTTATATGAGAAGGTTTAGTTATTTTGCCATTCAGCAATTTCTCACAAGTTCTTACATACTTACAATTATAGAAACTGATAAGGAATATTTGGAAAGATAAGGAATATAAGGAAACTCACAAGTTCTTACATAGCAGTGAAAAGATGATAAGATAAACATTTTCAGATTTCCTAGATCAATCAATCGAGAGGTAACTGAAATCTCTCCTATTCAAATATTCCTTATCAGTTTCTATAATTGTAAGAAGAAATCTGTATTCTATACCATTTTAACAGGGTTCTCATAAACTTAAAAAAAACCTTACTGTTTGCAAAACATCCTCACAATTTAAAACCTGTTTTAACAGATTGCTGGATATTTTATTTCACCTGCATTCAAAATTCTTAGATAAACGATACTTGTTGGTCAAGTGTTTAAGCTTAAAATTGATGTTTCTAAAACTAGGTTCATGAGATCCAATCCTAGTACTCATGTAAGCTTCTTCACCTGTCCACTGATGAGTTAATTTATTGCAATCCATGTTAAATGTAACCTTAAAATGAGAATTTGGCTTAAAAAAGCCTTAATTTTATACCCTTAAAAAGTTCTTAATTTGAATCAGGTATTAAGGATCTTAAAAAACATTTGATGAAATTTTGAATAATCAAGACCATGGATGAAAACAAGTATCTCCATTTCTCTCAGGTTTAAAATATTACCCAGACAGCTAAACATTATTACCGAGGCATTTCCCTGTGTTAACTCAATTACACAAACCCTGTAGAATGTGTTTCCTTATCCGTGTCCATTTATTGCAGGAAAACAAACTTTAGATTTTAATATTGGTGCTTCGAGAGGCACTTTTAGGACTACCTGTGTGCCAATTTTCAAGGCTAAAGATTGGTCTGAAGACAAAAACGAAATAGCCTATGTTTTCCGCAGTGTTCTAAAGTATAAGTGTACCAAATTTGGTGTAGATTGGTCAAATGGTGTAGATTTGTATAGAGAATATATCATTGCACATACATACACACATCCTTTTCATATACATACAGGGTTCCCACGGGTGCTTATTTTTACTTTTCATTTCTAAGGGCCCTTAGAAGTGCTTATTTTTCATCAATAGTTCTTAGAAGTGCTTATTTTTCATCAATAGTCCTTAGAAGTGCTTATTTTCCTTTGAAAACAAAATTCAGTTTTTGAATGACGATATTTTTTTACAACATTTCCGCCCTCTTTATGGCGGCTGATCGGCGAAAAAA
The DNA here is from genome assembly GCA_947359465.1 of Metellina segmentata. Taxonomy (NCBI): domain Eukaryota; kingdom Metazoa; phylum Arthropoda; class Arachnida; order Araneae; family Tetragnathidae; genus Metellina; species Metellina segmentata. Next base: position 48,975,067 of record OX375882.1, on the reverse strand, counting down.
CTGCTTACAAGTACGGTTTTGGTGATGATTCGAGAAATGGCTTGTCTGAATGGCAACCCTTGATACGCGATATACAAATCGTCGATCGACTCTTGATGAGCACATAATATACTTAAAAAACTTGAAAATCTGTCTGTTTTCGACTTGTGAGTGGCTCTTGCAATGCACAAAACAGTTGCCCTAATAGAGGAAACTAGAATACAATCATCAAATGTTAATTAATTTTGTTTTATTCTGTTACCCGCGTATGCAATGTTTTAAAAATTTATTATAATTACGGGGAAGTGTATTTTTAAGTTTGTAGGTAAATTGAAAACAATATAAAAATAATATATTTTAATTAATACCTACTGTTATCTGAGTGGCAACCCGATATGTTTCAATTTTGTTTTTGTTTTTTAATCTAGCTTTTTTTATGCTTTTAATTTTTTGTAAAAACTATCCCAGAAAGAAAAAAAAAACATTTTGAAGATTTTCGAGGGTGATTCTCTTTTGAAAATTTGAAGCAATCGGTTATCAGTTCCGAAAAAAAAAACCCTCTGGATCAAAAAAACATTGGAGGAAAAGATCGCAAAAACGTAAACCAGAGTGCTGGAGAACCGAGAATTGTCAGGGAATTTCATGAATCAGGGAAAGTAGTTTGAAAACTGGAAATTTCGAACTCTCATCGTATTTGGCCGTTGACCGAAACCGAAAGTAATTTTTCTATGCTTCATAATTTTTTTCTCTTTGTGTCCGAGTGACAAATGCTCAATGGCCGACAGTGCTTTAATTTCACTTTGATTTTGTTATGCCATGTGCAATCTGTTTCCATCGTCAGCTTATGATTATTTTCAAAATAATTTTGTTTCATTAAAATGATGTTTATAGGCGTATGGTATAGAGGTGGCTGGTGCACCTTAAATCTGTCGTGGCCGAAAGCCCTCACGATGGGTTGGTGTGGAAGTTTGGAGAATGGGGTGCCAGCTCAGATGTCTTGTCATCTGACCGTGGTTCAAAATTATGTGGCAATACACCTAATGGTTTAGGCTTTGACGGTGGCAACTAGTTGAATATCTATTCAATGAAATAGCATTTTATTTTTTTAACATTTTTATAAATTTATCAAAGTTTATGCATAACTCTTATGATTTGTTTTAGTTCACAGGAAAATATTTTCTTTGAAACTTGCTCGGTCTCCGATCCAGTCAAATTTGACTCTGACGTATGCAACTTGCAATCCTTTGCATCCTTTCAGTAAATTAATAGTATGCCACTAATTTTATTTTATTGAAACCTCCGATGTGCCAATAAATGAATTTATTTTTTTTCACTATGAATTTATGAAAGTGTATTATAAAATAATTACTGGGGTGAGTAATTTCCATTTAATAAGCAGACTGAAACTGCAGGCACAACAAGGTAAGCAATGTAATTTCAAAAACAAAAAGAAATAAACATAAAAAAAATTACGAAATTATCGAAAATGAAAGTGTTGGTGGATCAGGGAGGAAAGCCTGACCCAGACAACACAAAATGGTGTTTCCTACCCATGACCAGCAATATTCTAAAAAATTGCTCTTACACTACCCTTAAGACCATTAAATAGCAAAAACAAAATAATATGAAAAGAATAAGAAAACGAAATCAAACTCGCAACAGCAGCTTTGAGACCGACAACACAAAGTTCGGTCCTCATCAAACTTATCTCTTTCTTTCCCTTTTTATAAAAGCATATGCACTGTGAAGAGATAAAAGATAAACAGTCAAAGTTTTTTTTTTTCTTGCGGCCTCCATTCTATAATTTGTTTATGTACTTACACATATTACTAATACATGTACACGTAAATGCCCATATATTAACTGCTCTATTTCGTAAAAATCAGACGGCTTATTTTGAAAAATCTCATTTTTGTGTTGCATTATTTGTGTATAATATTTAGAAAATAGACTTGAATATTAAATTTTTTTCTACTACTATTCTTATAAGATTAACTAATCTGTAAGAGCATCCTCATTTGGTCGAAAGTCGGGTATTACATTGTATAATACGGTTTCTTCAATGTTTTATTTAAGTCCTTATTTTGTCCTAGAAAGTGCTTAGAAAGTCCTTATTTTTAGTTAGAAAAAAAGAGTGGGAACCCTGACATAGATTATACATGTTTGATTTTTATATTTACTTTCTGATTATAAACATGAAATATAAATAACCAAAAATTTGGTATTTTTATGTGACCATAAGTTGATAAATTACTTGATTTTTTCTTATCGGTTTTGTTTCAGGGGTGGCTTTCTTGTAATACCCACTTCCTTTGAATTTTGGTGTGGGCGTAGTGACAGACTTCATGATCGCATACGATTCAGAAGACCAACATCTGAAACTTCTGATGAAAATTTAACGCACAATGGTGAAGATGGGTGGCTTTATGAATATCTTTCTCCTTAGAAAATGAAAGAAGCTGGATATTTAAATATAATGACGTTTTTACATGATTGTGTGCTGAATTCTTCATTTGATAAGACTTACCATTTTCCCCAAGGAATTCAATGGATATTATGGATGTTTGATTCTTAATGTTATGGATAATGTATATTCAATGGATGTTTGATTAATGGTCAAAACATCTCTGTCACATCAATGTTTTAAAATTAAGAAAAATGAATGGTGAATTATCAGTGTAATTAAAAGTTTTTATCGGGCATATTTAAAAAAATGTCCTGTTATGTATTAAAAGAGTTTATGGACTATATTTTGTTTGAAGACAATTTGATATTTTATCTGATAGTATTTATGTATCTTAAAAGCTATCAATAATGAGATTATTTTCTATTCTACAGATTAAAACTGCTATTTTTTTGCACAAAGTCGTCTGGACTTGAGCTTTCCTATTTCTATTACCTGTACCGTAAAAAAGAAAACAACCAACTTTGGTTACTGATACAATGTAATAATTTTTTTTATAAAGAAGGACCTTAGTAGGTTGAGTAAAAATCTAAAGAATTACATTATTCTTATTTTCAACTAAAATAAACTTTTTTACAAATTACCTACATTCAACATTTTTGTGGCACATATTTGAAAGCGCCACCTATTTGCTTTTACATTAGACTGACATCATATTTGGTTAAATGAAGGATGTAAGTATAATGTGGTCGTGATATATAATGTACAAGTGTGACAGTGGTTTATTTTCTGGACATTAAAACGAGTAAACTTTATTAATGCCTGAAATATTTAGAAAACTACAAGATATGTTATATATTTCTTATCAAAATCAATTAATAGTCAACATTTTGTCTAAAATGCACAAAGCTGGATCATTGTAAAATATCTTTGTTCTAGTCCAGATTTAAATTCTCTCTTCAGCAGGTACTTGGATAGAGTGCATTGTCATCACAGGTTAAGGTGTCATACTTGGCCATCCTGGCGTTTTTTTGCCCTCGAAAAAATCTTGTATTAAGTACATTCTTTCTGTCTTTGTACTAATGACATTACTAATCTACAATATTTTACCCTTTTTATTTTTATTGATGCACAAATAACTAATGTTACTTTTGTTTGCTTCTTAAGACTAAAAATATTAGTATGTAATATAGAAAATAAAAAAGTGCTTTATATTTGTTGTCACATCAGATGCATACCTTTTATCTATTGTTATATATTTAATCTTTTTAGTCATTAAATTTATTAGTGTTACATAATAATAGTGTATAAAATTATAGAATCCATTTTATGATTTGTTATTATATTCATCATGCTATTCAAAAATTAATCTTTGTATATCATCTGATAAAAGTTATTAAACATTTATTTGAATTGCATAAATTTGTGTGCTATTTTATGTAATAGGATACGAATATTTGTTACGGTCTGTTTGGAGATGTAAAGATTTAATGAATGTATGTTTTCAGATTTACTGAATAAATGCCATACCAAATTGCTTTAATGCTATACATTTATTTTAATCTTAAATTTATGTGTGGATGTTTTATATAAATATTAAAACCTTCCAACTACCATTTACTGTCTTCCATTTTAGTCATAAATAGTACATGTAATTTTATACTTACATAATTCATAACATTAATTAAAATTATGTCCATTGCTATTCTCTAAGTCTTCCATTTTGTAAAAAACTGTGTACATAATACTTTAAAGTGTATTGTTAAAATATGTTATATAATATATTTACTACTTTAACCACATTGGATTGGTTTGCCTTAACAGATCTTATTTCGAAGTTTATTTTAAATAAGAAAAAAATTTTAAATATGAAAATATGCTTTTCGAAATTTTTAGAATAGGACTATCTTATAAAATTTTGGAATTATTTTTTACATTGACTACTGCAGTAGACCTTTCAAATTATGTTACTGCAACATGATAGGAATTGTTAGTAGATATCTCTCTTTAGCTTTATGATAGAACGTACTATGTCCTTTCGGAACGTCACAGCATATTGCCGGTAGGACCAGGACCGGATTTAAGAGTACGCCGCCTATAGGCTGAAGTCTATTTGCCGCCCCTTATATAGTTCATATTTGCTTAATACATTTGTTTTATACAACAAAAGGATATAGTTCATTGGTGTTTTCATCTTGTTTAAACATAAAGTTCATTTAGTTTAGATAAAACTACAATTTTAATGGTTTACATAGTAAATTTTTTATATAATCAAATTAGTTATCTACTTTTTTTTTTTTTTACTTACTTCTTTTAAGATTTGTTAAAAAATTAAATGGGTTCCGAACTTAATTAATTAATTTGTTCTTTGAGATCAGTGATCACTATTTAAACATATTTTTATATTTTAATGCTAATGACTATCTTATGCGTAGTTGAAGAACTGTGTTCAATTTGGATTAAGTTGTCTTGCTCGGAAATGAAATCACACAAAATGTAGTTAATTACTGGTTTATTTGTTGAAAATTAGGAAAATTCTCAAAACAACTCCCCCCCCCCCTAATCTTCATGTTCAAATTTACATAGCTTTCTTACGAGATTTCTTAATGGCAAACTCGTTAATATTGTATTTGCCGTCGTTTATATAACTCGTTGTATTTGCCTCAATACAAAGTAATGAAAGTGAGTTTAACCATATTTCAGAAATACTAGTTCGCAGATAGTTCTTAACTCTTCTAAGGCAAGAAAAACTGTGTTCTCCCGCGCAATTTGTAGCAGGTATGCACAAACTTATCCTTACAGCAATGTCCAAATTGGGTAAACATCTTGTGAGGAATTGCACCTCAGAAATTTCGAAATTCCTTCCAACGATTTATCAGATGGGTGATCATTACCCACAGCACAGTGATTTAGTGGATGCACTCTTCAGTGAAATCCGAATCTAAATCATTTGTGTAGACGTGGTAAAGGTTGGTGGCCTTTTTCCTCAGTTCCTCTTCCATATCTATAGGCTGATTAGGCCATATTGTTATCACACAATTGAGTTAAAAGGTAGAATCGGTCTTGAAACTCGTCATATGCCATTTTTCTTTTCTTGAATTCACAAACAAAAGAGTCTATAATTGGTAAAAACGTGTTTATTTTAAGGTCATCCTTACCAGTAAAGTTAACTTCTCCATTTCATTCTTCGTCAGGCCAAACTTTTCATTTTGGCTGTCTTTTATTGTCTTTTTCATAAAATGTAGTTTTGGTTATATCCATGGTCAATTCCTCAAAGTAATCAAAGCTGTTTCTCTGTTCCGTAAAATATTCTTCAAGAGAGCCATACAACTCCCTGATTAACAAAACATCCATAGTTCCACTTTGCATGGCTTTGCTAACTTTATGGATTCTGTGAAGTACTGTGCACCAGAAACACTCCATAAACGCAGTCTCAAAACGTTCTAATTATCGAAGTATTCTTCGGGATTCACATCTAGTCGTTACTTTTTCTGTTGTGTCATTTGAAATTCTTGTCAGAGCAATGTACACTTCTTCCCAAGACTATCGTAAAATTTGGCACGCGTCATCTCTTGCTGACCATCGAGTAGGACACACTTTTTTAATTGTCTTCTTATTCTGATAAGATTCTTCCATAACGCTTGTTAGGCATTCCCATCGCTTTGTGCACGTAAAAAATACATATATTTCTTGGAGCAACATGAAAAATGTGTACGCTTCTTCACAAGATTTTGCAGCAGATGATCCAACAAGATTTAGGGAGTGTGCTGCACACGGGATGAATAAAGCTAAAGGAGTTTTTTTTTTGCTTGCAGACTATTGTAAACGCCGGCCATATAGGAAGCGTTATCGTTAGATTCGCTTCTGCAGTCATCAATGTTTATTTGCAGATTTTCTAGCCTATTCATAACACATTCCTTCTGAACTATGACCAGCTGATGGAATGAAGGTAAGAAATCTTTCACAGGGCACACCGTCACTTGAAACATATCTAACAGCAAGGACTAACTGGTCTACATGTGACATGTCTGAAGTCGAGTCTATGATGAGAGAAAAGTATTTAGATTGTTTCAACTCTTCACAAATTACTTGCCTACCATTTCGAGCCATTAACTCAATTACCTCATCGCATGTTTTGGAAGAGAGTTAATTTGTATTACCACTACCACAATTACCTTATTTTTCAATGTGTGTTGCTAAGAATGGATCAAACTCGGATATCAACTCTAAAGCCATAAGAAAATTTCCATTCCTGTTAGAACCAAATATCTCGTTGTCGCCTCTTAAAGCGAGGCCTCTTGATGTCAGGGCCTTGACAGCTGCTACAACTCTAGTTTAAACGTTTCTCCAATAGCGTGTTTCTTTGTCTAGTTGTAAAAATAGTATACTGCTAACACGGTTAAGAGAAATTCCTCTTGCATTTAGAGTAATAACAGCATATTTGTGTATTGGGGAATTTTCATGGTGCCATGCACGACTTTCTCCATTTTTCCAGTCATTGAAACCATCTTTGTCGTCAAATTGTGATCGTTCTTTAGTGTTAAACACTAAACAAGGGCCACAAAAAACTGATCCCTTACTTTTAGAGCAAATCATCCATTTCCTTTCATGAAATTCTCCATTTTTTAATCTCCGTTCAAAGAGAGATTTAGTCAAATATCTCTTTTGATCTTTGTACGCTTTTAAGCTGTTATTGAAATCTGATCCTATGTTTTGGTCAAAGCCATTTTTTGCTATTACATCTCTAGTAGCATCATTTAAGATCCACAAAGCTGGATCCTTTTTAAAGAGTTTGTACCTGATAGATTTGATGTTAAAAGTCAATCTTTAACAGAAAATAAAGAGCCAACATTAGCAATCTGATTGTGAGAACTTACTTGTATTTCAGTAGGTTCTGATAACAACATGGCTCTTCTGGAACAACTCGTTCCAGAGAAAGCATTGTCGTCCTCAACAGAACCATCACAAACAGTACGAGCACTTTCAGATTCCCCTTTATCTTCTTTGTCGTTCTTTTCTTCCACTGGCAAACTATTAGTTTTAAAAAACAAATCTGGTATTTTTGTTTGTTCCAGAACACGTTCTTATTCTTGAAGTTTCAGTTTTGTTCGTTTTTTGTATTCAGCGCCACTGAGTCTCTTCCTACCGTCACTCATAGTAGCTAGTAGGGAATAGCCTACTTGTTAAAAACTGTACGCTATGTATTGGAGTTACACTAAACTATAAGGCAAAATCGTAATAAACAACACGAACACGCCTCGCTCAAAATAATAATCAACGATCTCGCACACCGATAGACATGAATGACAGCGTTAGATTCAAACAGACTAGACACACTACACTACTGACAGCGGAGCCACTGGGCCTTCCACCAACAGTGTTGCCAGATCGGCTACAGTGTTGTAAGATTGAATCGCTGCGCTTGTGCCAGTGTTGTCAAACCCAGGGCCCGATTTAGAAAATTTGGTATAGTAGGCACAACACGCAGGAAGCCGCCCCCCCCCATGTTATTTGTTCATCACAAAAACTAATTTTATAACAATAATTGGTACTTACGTATTTGACAGCTTCACAGACGTCACCAAAAAGTTTGAGAAAATCGTGACATCACTTATAACTCTTAGCAAAACAAAATAAAGCAGATGAAAATCAAAAACATAATAGTTAGATAATTAATGTAATTACAAGAATATGATAGTGGGGGAAACGGTCGACGTACATTTACGTAAATACCCAATAATTTATGTAACTACTTAAAAACTTTTTTAAATTTTTAGATACTTTTGAAAATTAGGGGCCTTTTAAATTATGGGGGCCCTAGGCCCGTGCCTCACGGGCCTAATGGTAAATCAGGGCCTGGTCAAACCAAATTAGATTGCACTACAAAAAAGTTATAATACAAGATTATTTGCTGTGAATTTGTATTATGTTATAGTTTTTTAGAAAGTAGGCTATGTAGAGGACTAAAACATATTTTTAAGTAACATGTATTCTTAAATTCGTACGGAAAATATTATTAACGTCTGAAATACTTCAGCTTAACTTTTGATTAAATTGCCAAACTGCCGCGCCTGAAAAATTTGCCGCTCTAGGCTGCAGCCTACTTAGCCTATTTAGAAATACGGCCCTGGATAGGACTCGTTTTTACAATCGTATCATAGAGGTTTTTTCTTCCTTCTGGCAAGACAGCAGGTACTACCACCAGAAAATTCCGAGTTGGCGCAGGGAAAAAAAAGTAAAAATTCCAACTGTAACGTTTTATACGAGATGTTAAAAATTCAGAAGTTTGCTGCCTTACAAAAGTAAACTAAACTTGTAAAGCCCACTTTGTATGTGTTAGCATTGGTGTTTTCGACAAATCCGCCTTTGAATTCATTGTTCTAAGTTCAAAATTTGGAGCCGGCGGGAAAAATTAAGTAGAAAGGAAAATAAGGCGCCATTCGTCCAAGCTAAGAAATGAGCGAATGAAAAAGAGCTGTTTTATTTAACAACCTTTAGCAGTTGTTAGAACAACCTCAAAATCCTAATTTCTTGTCATTTCTAGTCACGATGTCGTAACCAATACTACCGGGAGTGCGTATTTTTGTTTTGGAAACTATTTGACAGCCCAAACAGTGATAATACTTTGAGTAGAGCAGAATTCAGTGAAAGTTTTCCAAACACGAAGTGTTATGGTGCGGTAGTCTATTCAAAAAGAATTTCTTCAAGTCGACTTGAAAAACCAATCTCCCAGATTTCACCTGTGCATTGGCTCTTTAACTTATCACTAAGGACAGTTCTTCAGGTGTGTCTGTTCTTCAAAATCGACCTGTAGAGACAGTGATGAAGCATACTTTAGTGGCAATATCAACGAACGATGCAAGGAAAAAAGTTCAAAGAAAATGTTCTCGAGTTCACTTGTGATATAAAATGCATCAAATAGAAATGTATTGATGAAATTAAATGTTTCTGTTGGAATGAAACGTTGCTTTCAATTGATTTTCATTGTTTAACCTTGCTGATACAAATACAAATACAAATATTGACGACCAGCTACAGGCTCAAGCCCAACAAGGCTGGTCCTTTGTTTATGAATTCTCCAATTCCCGCTGACTATCCAATTGTGTCTTAAATTCGTACACTCCCTTTGAATTAACTATATTTTCTGGCAACGCGTTCCAACTGTCTATTACCCTATTAAAGTAGTAGTTTTTCCTTAAATCCCGATTAAAATGTGTCTTATTCAATTTATACCCATGGCCCCTAGTTCTGTTATCCCTATTGAAATTTAAGCCCTCTGTGTCCCCTTGTTTTACAAACTTGAAAAGCTGAATCAAATCCCCCCTCCTTCTTCTTTCCAGTGTATACATGTTTAGCTTACTTAAACGTTCATTATAGTCGAAATTTGCTAGCCCCTTTATTATTTTTGTAGCTCTGTGCTGAACCCTTTCAATTGATTCTATGTCCTTTCTCATATATGGAGCCCAGAATTGTACAGCATATTCTAGATGTGGTCTTACTAAACCCTTATATAATGGCAAGATTATATTCTTATCCCTTGAAGTTACAGTCTTTTTAATATACCCCAATAACCTATAAGCCTTTTTACCCGCAGCTGAATGTTAATGTCTGTCTTAATAAATGGAACTTCAGGTCTCTCTTAATAAATGGTCTGTCTTAATAAATGGATCTTCAGGTGTGTCTGTTCTTCAAAATCGACCTGTAAAGGCAGTGATGAAGCATACTTTAGTGGCACTATCAGCGAACGATGCGAGGAAAAAAGTTCAAAGAAAATGTTCTCGAGTTCACCTATGATATAAAATGCATCAAATAGAAATGTATTGATGAAATTAAATGTTTCTGTTGTAATGAAACGTTGCTTTTCATTGTTTAACCTTGCTGATGTCTGTCTTAATAAATGGAACTTCTAGTTAAAGGTATATGGGGTTAATTGATATCTGATTTTTTACAACGTTGAGGTAATGGAAAACCATTCAATTTCTCACAAACAAGTTTTGAGTAAAGATATTACATTTAATTTTTTTTTTCACTTTTATTATTTTGACTCTTCAGAAATAACATCATCAAAAATTTTTACAAGCATCAAAGTATTTCATCCCTTTAAAAGAATATTGCGACTTATTGCATTGCACTTTCCACAAATGAAAGACACTTTTTGTCCTTTTGTAACTTGACTACTTTTTATTGGAATTGTTTGGTGCATTGTAATAAAGATCTAAGTTTTAAAATTTTTGTACTAATTTTAATCAGATTTCCGTTATTTTGTTTATGTTCTTGTCCTTTTTTTTATAGGTTTTTAATTTTTATGCTTTTCAAGATAAATTATATTAGCTACAATTAAAGTAAAAACACCCCAAAAGGATTAAACCCTTTATTTTTCTTTGAAACATTTCTTTAGAATGAATATTGCTGCTCATAATGTACTGCATTTTGTATCTGAGAAACTACTATTCAAATGTTTTCTTTTCTTTTATAGAATAATAAAAAAAACTATTTTTTGAAACCTAAAACTCTCGAGTCTAATATAGTGTAATAATAGCTTGGTAAACACATTTTAAATCTGAGCACTTTTTAACAACTTGATATTAGCTAATTTTCACTCGAAGCTATTGAAATATTTTTCTTTATTTCAATTTTCCCACAAATTTTGCCAAAATTCAAATTCTTAAACCAATAAAAAAATTTAATACATAGTATTGAATGTTCAGGTAGAATTACGAGAAGAAACATACTTCTCAATGTTCAAAACAAACGACTAAAAATAGCATGTAGATGCGTGTCTAAAATATAACACGATTGTGATCCGTCGATGACAAACAAATTTTGAGTAAAAAGTTCCTTAAATTGAGGATTTGTTTATATTTCTCCCGTATAAATTTCTCGAACTGGCGGCAATTGTACGGATTGTTAACCCAATGTTTTAAGTGCATAGATTATGAAAAATATAATTAATTTCATTAAAACCAATAAAACATCACTTTTGAGTCAATTACGATAACTTCATATGGAATTTGTAGTTATTATTTTGTATCTTTTTGCACCATATATAAAGGAATGCTAAATGAGGGTACTTGTTTTTTTTTTTTTTTTATTATTTTTTTTTTATTAACGTCGCACTGGAGTAACAGAATTATGTTAAAGTGAGTAGGAGGTAGATTTTATTTACGTCGTACAGGAACAGCAGAACGGGTATTAACGATGGCTCGGGATCAATCACAACGAGAAAGATTCTTCGACAACAAGTAATTTTGAACCATAATCAGATGACGAGGCAACACCTGATCCTGGCAACCACTCTCCAAACTTTCACCCCACTAAAACGTGAGGACGTTTGAGGCCACAGCGGATTTCACGTGCATCAGTCCCATTTATACACGGCAGTCATTGGCTGGATTTGAACTCACAGCCTTCCATTTGCTAATCCAATGCTCTTCCAACCGCGGCTCCTCTCTGGATAGTATAGAATAGAACAGAACGACCATTTCTAGATCATAATTATAACCACGCATTTAATTTAATCTTGAAAAACAAAATTCCTCAAAGTACATATGAGTTAAAAATAACTACTAGCGCGGAGTAACAAACCTCTACGGTTGGAAAATAAATAAAGAACGTAATAAAATACATGTTTTGATCAATTTCTCTTGAAAAATCTGTTTCTTTTTCTCCAATTATGGAAAATACTTTGTGGAAATATGTAAGCTTTTTTCCTTGTATATTTTTGCAATTTTCGTACCAAAAATAATGAATTTTTGTAACCGTAGGTTGTTCTGTAAACATCGTACTTATCCGTGACATTTCAGTTTATTACAAATGAAATTCTTCGTAAAAGTGTGAATTTTTTGTTCAGGTGACGATTGTTATAATTTTTATTCGCTTTCAAAACAATACAGTTTCAAAGTTAAATGAATTTCACTAAAACAATGTACTTGGTATCGATCAATTATACTGAAAAGAACTGCTTTATAAAAATAAAACTGTTCAGATGGCTTCCGTTTAAATTTTGTTCATATATATTCTAATCAATGATTTGAGGCTTCAAACGAAGCAAGAATTTTGGTTATGGAATCGGTTTGGCGAATATTAGTAAAGCCAATTGAAATCTGTCAAATGCCTTATCTGCTTCTAAATCCAAAAGATATGTTTTCATACTACCCTACTTAGTAAGGTTATGTGTTGCCTGTTTGTAGACGTTATAAGGGGCGCTTTTCTTCAGGTACTAACTCAATTTAATAACTTAGTTCTTTTCCTTTAAACAGGCATGCATTGGAAAAAAAATTCAAGGGTGGACAATAGATTTCTTTTTTGCAGATCTTTATCCAGATCACCGACTGTTTAAAAGATCATGTGATTCTATGACCTTTGTGCCACTGTGATCCAGTGAGTTTACCTACTCTGCTAGTGATGTTTGAGTTTTAGGTGACACAGGTCCAATTCACCCTTGGGATGTATTTCTTTCTTCTGTGTTAGTAAAACTCCATGCATCTGTCCATTATTTGACAATGTGTTTGGTGTGACGGTACGGCTTCAGTCTGCATTTATCACGGTGACAAGAGCCTTGGCGCACTTCTAATGTCATTAAGGAAATAATTATTTCAAAAATCTCTTTCTTTTTACAACGGAAAGTAAAAAGCTTCAGAAACAAATTTGTAAACGTTTTAAAACATACTGCATATGTAAATAATATAAATATTTAAAAAAAAGTACATAAAATACAACCTTAGATGACAGCATTGTACCGTGACACAAATTAAAATGAAAGAAAATTCCACAACTACCAAAAAAACGATGAAATCAAAAGAAAATTCAAAAGTACCTAGGAAATCAAAGGATAGTTTAAAATTAAAATAACCAATGGAATCAGAAAATTTTCAAACGAACCAATGAAATCAAACGACATTTTAACGGATTGTGAAAAAACTTTCTAGAATATTCAAAATGAAAATTTAAACTTTCTGCTTGCCGAGGTTGACTTAAAATACAAAATAAACATAATACAGATGGGTTGCCTTAACCTGCCATAACTCGCTATTAAAAGTGCGCCAAGGCCGTTACTAATGCAATAATCGTAGACTGAATATGTACCAGTGCAGCTTGTACAAAATATAGCTCTTGTGCCATAAAAACTCAACCCTCCGACATGGTCTTTGGTAACACGAAAAAAACTTACATTTGCATATCATTTGTTTTTTTACTGCCGCTTAAGCAAGTCAAGTTGTCCAAAAAATCTATGACATCCCATTTTGGGATCACAATTTATCTAGGCAATGAACCCTTGTTCTAATTTTTGGTTCAGTCCACTTGGCAGGATTCCTATGGCCTTAAGACCTGTTTTTTCATTTTAGTTTTCAAAGGTCCTTTGCTAATATTTGTAGAAATTCTATAAAGGCCTTAATTTTTACTGGAACACTGCATATTTTATTTCATCTGAATTCAAAAACCAAGTTCAATGATATTTACCCAAGGTCAAGTGTCATCGAATGTGAATCACATAATATTTCCGGCTTGTTAAAAATTGATGTTTTCAAAACCAGGTTTGTGAGACCCAAACAGCATTTGTGATAGTTTTTTCACATGTGTACCTACCTATGGGTTAATCTATTATGATCTGTATGAAATGTAGCTTTATAAAATGAAATTTGAACAGACCCAAATTTTTCTTTTGCTTCAAAAGTAGGAAGCCTACTTGATGTGTTGCATCTATAATAAAGTAAAAGCTTTATTTATCAAAAATCAAAAAATTCAACAAAGAAATTTCATTAATTTCACATTTTAACTAATAAATAAGTATATAAGTTATTTTTTTTAAATCTTAGTTCCACTAAAATACGAATACATGATTGATTCATGATATTTTTGCAGCTTTAACAAATGGTAAATTATAATATCTTTAGAAAAAGCTTGCAATAAATGATGCAAACTGGGTTGCCACAGGTGACTGATTATTTTTTTAGCCTTAGCAACTAGAGTAAATTCAAAATTTTGTGACAAACCTTTTTAATTTTCCAAAGGTCAACATTGTCATCAGGCTGTGGTTCAAAATTATGTGGTGTCCTAGGATCTTTCCCTTAATGTTTATCCTGAACCTTCACCAATAGCCCATCATGTTGCTCCAGTGCAACGTTAATTAAAAATACATACATACCAAAGGTCAACGAAAATTAAATCCATTTTCAACTAATAAATGACATAAAAAATTAGGATTTTTGTTTTGTGAAAATTTGGGTTACTATGCAAGAAAACCTTTGGAATCTGGTTGTAAGATTGTCATAAGAACCTTTTAAAAAAATATTTAGTTTTAAAATTTAAATTTCTATGGCGATATCTTCAACATCTGTTTCATACTGTATTCTATTTTTGTGTTTTTGCTGATTAATTGTGTATCTAAGCAACTGAAAATAAAATAGGGTTTAAAATATGTTTTTTGCTAAACTGTTCTTTAAAGTTTATGCTACTGTTCCATGGTGGTTTGGCAGTGGCAGCCATGTGCACCCTTAAAATATTTATCATATTTGAAGGGAAAAGCCTCCCTGCTTGTGAATTTTACCATGGATAAAAGTTGTGGTCTTATTGAACAGATGTTCTGTTGCAAAAACTTAATATTACATGTTATATATCAATAAATCTTTGTTATGGAAATGGCAATTTGAAAACATTTCTATCTTGCAGTGTATGATTTGCATTTATGTTTCTTTGACTGATGTCATTGCATGGCTTTATGATCTTTCTACTCTTTTGATGTTTGTTAGTTTTGTATGCTATTATATATTTTGCATTTTTATTTCAGATAAATATTTCAGCATCCTGCATTATTCTTTTCTTGTGCATGTTCTCCATGTACCCTTACCTTGCATACAGTGGGGGCTGCAATGAGGCAGTTTGTGCCTCTATTGTTAGTAAATGTATGCTGACCCAATCTTGTAAATGTGATGCTAAAAATATATCATGCAGCAAAGATTGCTTTTACTGTCTGGATTTTCTTTACTCTGAATGCTGTTCTTGTGTTGGTTTGTAGTCCCTTTTTGTGTATAGTATATTTTCTGTTTGCTTATTTATAGTTAAGGTATCCTTATAGGATTAAATATTTTATCTGTTGCATGCAATAGCCAAGTGCTATTTATTGTTAAATAATCTTTTATAGCTTTTTGATTTGTTTCAAAATTTTGCAGCTTTTAAAAATTCCTTTTTTTTAATAATTTTAAGTGAAAATTTAAGATTTCACTGGAACTTTGCTTTTTCTGATGAATAAGTGGGTTAACTAACTGTAATAAATTATTTCACATCTTTTCGTTTGATTGTTGGATTAGTATCCAGAATGTAATCTCTGATTTCACTTATATAGAACTTTTCTAATTGTATTGTCTGTATTTTTTGCATCCCTGGTATATTGATTTTAATCAGCTTGATTAATATCAAATTATTTTTATTTAAAAAAATTATAATTGAAATTTAACTTTAAATATTCTTTTTTTTTCCCCTTAAAAGAAGTTTTGTAATGATATTAAAAATGAAATAAACCTGGGACAGAATGCATGTGATTTTACACAAATTAATTTTAAAATTTACCAGTTACTATTTACCAGTTTAAATTACCATGGCTAGCCCAGCGTTGCCTGTGATGTAAGGTATTAATCTGGTGTAAAATTTTCTGCAGATTTCAAATCCGTTGAAGATATATAATATATCTTCAAAACATCACGGGCTAGCCACGCAGTGGTTAGTTTCTGATAAAGGAAGGTATTGTTTAATGTTTGTTTTCAGTATGTTAAAAATGAGTACTGTGTGAACACCTCTCACTTCTTAGCTCGTTTAATAAACCCTCTGGTTTAAAATCGACTGAGCTTAAATAAAAGAACCTCTTTAATATTTTCATAAGCAAATATTCATAAATTGTCATGCCTGTAATTAATAAAATTCGAGATAAATCAAATTAGTTTTTTTGACTTCCTCTTTGTAAAAGAATTGTATTCCAGATATTCCCTTTTGAATGGAGACATTCATTTAAATTTTAGTGTTTGTAGCAAACAAGAAGGATATTCATAAAACTACCTTGCCACCTCTGCTATTTCTGTTTTTATAGAAAGAAAAATTCCAACTAAAATAAGTTTTTGACAAAAAGGCTGCATAATTAAAATTCATTAAATTTAAAATTTAATTTTATCTCCCCTTGTATAAGGGGAGATAAAATAAAAAAGTTATTATTATTTTTTTAATTTACAATTTCAAGTATGGATTTGTATCATGAAATAGTAAAAGCAACTAGGCCCATGGGTAGTTTTAATTGTTTAAATTTGCCCTGCTATATTTTCTGAACGCTGATATATTTTTAACATTAATCGATACTATCTAAAAACTATACTATGGTTTGCATGCCTCATAAAAACTGATCTCATCTGAAACAAATTTTAACACGTAGAGAACAAATTACTTGAAATCATAAAATCCTGTTTAAATAAAAAATATCTTATTTTGTTTTATATTAAAAACCCTGATTCTTTCATGCCCTGTTTTAATTCTACTTTTTAATGTTGTGAGTTGTTTCATTTTTAAAAATGAATAGTAAAATTCTTTTGTACCTTAGAAATGTGCCCCAACACAAATGAAACCAACAACTATTTGAATATGAAGTCTCATGTTGAGGATTTGCCTGAACCCTTCCCAGACCTGTTCAGTGTACTAACAGAAGAAAAAGATGGACTATTAAGATGGACTTCATACACATTTCCCGTGGAAGTATCATTCATATCACTTGATAAAGATGTAAAATTTGTTGCTGGTAAGCAAAACACAACTTTTATTTTTTCAAGTTCTTAAAAAATTAATACCTGTTCTTTTATTTTGTATTGATTTGAAAATACTGTCCAAATAGTCTCCAGCCATTGTTAATGTAACGAAATGTGTGTTACGTGGCATTGAAGTAACTTGCAAGCCAATGAGAGGTGTCTTTGATATTGAGGTCTTGGAAGAGTCACAAACTCATTGGGCAAGGTGCAAAGCATCTTTTTTCATATTACATTTATGGATACTTCCTCAACAAACCTCAAACAAGAAATTCTGCTGCCCTTTTTCATTTCCATGATAAAAAAATGTGAAAATATATTTCAAGATTAGAATATGATACATTTTTTAGAGTATTTATTAGTATATTGAAAGATAATTGAAGAGATCTATCATCTATACTAACTATTATTATAATTAAAAAAAAAATTAGTCCTTTTAAAAAAATATTTGAATAATTTTATGAAAATTATTTTTTTTTAACTATTTGTGTTGAACTTTTGGGAAATTTATGAATACATACAGAAATTGATTAAATATTTTTTGAAATACATTTTTGAAAGTTTGTACTAACAAAAGAGGAATTTTGAAAATAATTTCAGAGAGAAATTTATCTTAAAGATGTTTACCGTAGAAAATATAACCTTAGTTAACAAGACAAATTATTTTAAATTGTGATGAACATACAAGCACTCAACTAGAAACTAAAATAGTAGCTATGATAAATTTAATTTTTAATAAATGAAGAGTGTCAAAGTGAATGAGCAATGTCTGATTTGATAGACAGTGTGTAGTAGTGGTCAAGAACAGAAGAACACTGCATACCTAAATTGAACATTTAAATTTATTTACAATAAAAATATAAAGTTTCAAATATACACGCCGCACCTTCCGGTGCAAAATCTGTCTCACTCCTCTGAAGTGTACAACGAATCTCCTTATTTGTTCTTATCCAGAACAGCACCCAAGATTTTATGTTCTTGATCGTATCAGAACACGTGTGTCTGATCTTGCGAACGCCGAAGTATGCGGATCAAACAAGAAGTTCATGGAAAGAAGGTATTCGTCCTGACAGACTAAAGTGAAATAAATCGCAAATACCTTAACACATTGGTTGGCGCTCTTGATAATCCTGAGGAAACTTGTGTAATCGACTGCAGAGTTTGTGAAGTGAGTGTTGATCATCAATATGTTGTTCGCCTTGTAAATAACGTTTTAAAATCTCTGAATATTGAGCGAAAGGATTTTGCGATGGGATACATTACATTATACTACTGCAGCAGGCGCAGTTTTTCAATGTTAAAGAAATTACTGACCAAGGATCGGCCATTCAATGTTCTTCTGTATTTAATGATGTATTCTAATACTGTTGTACACGACTAAAATTGTCAATATATATTGAATTTTTATTTAGTGTATCAAAAATAAATGTAATTTTATTTCTATAAATGCAACTTTTGGGAAAGATAAATGCAACTTTTCCCATTTTTACTGCAACAAAAAAGTTGCCCTAGTAATCACCTGTTGGAAGATTGTTACAAAGAGTGTTGTGCATAAATATTTGTGATACAAATGTGTTCAAAAGTATAATGTTTGTGTATTTTTTATACAAATACATCTGTTTCAGCCATAAGTAACAACTACTGGAGTTCAAAGAAAAAGACTTTTAAATGCTATTTAAATTTTTTCTTGAAATTATTGATTTAGGATTGAAACATACCGAAAAGTTCCCACTAACTCATACTCTAGTTCATCAGTCCTTAAGACTTAATATAGTCCTTGTGCACCATAAGACCCAACAAACAAAACCAACCTTCATAAAACTTTTGTGATTAGTACAACTTATATGAAATAGAGTTTGTAACTAATTCCCGAAATTTTGACAATACATCCTCCCTCAGAAAAAAAATTTAAGGTTTCAAAACTTTATTATGAATGTAAAAAAGCTTTCTCTAGTTCTGTTAAATTTTTATAAATAACTGTTTTGTTGTAGCTGGTGAAACAAGCAGTGGTCAGTTAGAACCTGTACCTGTTAACTGTACAGTTGCTTATATGTCTCAATGTATGCCATGGAATAAATGCAAGGATTCCTGTTGCTCCATGGGTGCTTCAAGTTACCGATGGTTTCATGATGGCTGCTGCGAATGTGTGGGTTCAACTTGTGTAAATTATGGAATAAATGAGAGCAGGTAATCAAGTTAGATATCGTTTTGGTTAATGTAAATGTTTTTTAAAATAAATAATGTTTACATTGTTTCTACATTAACATCTAAGAATTTCATACACCATCTGGAAATGGAAATTTTTCAAGTAATTTTGTTGGTATTTAAGTTGTGTTTTGTAATTATTCCTAATATATAGGAATTGTAAAATTGCTTCATTTTTGTATGTAATTCACTACATTTTCTTCTCTCTACTGGAAATTAATTGTTTTAAAACCAACATTAGCATATATTCCATTTTTTCCCACATTTCCTGAAAATATTCAAAACACTTATTTTTCCAGATTTTTCTTTTCTTTCGCAAAAAATGTAAAGTATTGCAGTTTTGGCACCAAACTGTGGCAATCATAAAAGAAAAACAGAAATCTGGCTTCTAGATTGTCGTAAAAACCTTCTTTTTCACAAATTTTCAAGATAAGAAAGGCTTCAAATATAGCTCAAAAGCTTCCAAGATAAATTTTGCTTGTTTTTGTGTCAGTTTAATACCATTTTATGTGAAATCAACAAAACATTTTCTCATAGTTTGAAGTGTTGCATATAACAGTGATAGTGCAGGGTTACTTTTCTGTTTTGAATTGTTTTCATAAAGCCCAATTTGGAATAACTGTTGTTAATGTGGCACTTTTAAGTATGTTTTATTTTGATAATTTTTATTTCTCTTTTTGCATTTTTTATGTTTGCAAGTTAATTTTTTTTTATGTCACAGAAATCTTTCAGATTTTTTTTTTTTTTTGAAGGTTGGCATTAAAACATAAAATACTGACAAGGGTTTAAATAATTTTTTTTTTGCTATAAAGACATAGATTCAGATACTAATTCATAGTTAATTTTCAGGTGTCTAGATTGCCCTCCTGATAAAGACCAAATGACATTTGAAGAACTCAATGTTATTACTAAAGATTCAGTAAAGGAGGATGAGAGAGACTTCTCTGAAGATACTGGGAAAGGGGGTCATGAATCTCAAACAAAGAGAGAAGAAGGTTTTGATGAGATGCAGAATATTGACTCTTGAATATATGTGTGCCATTGAATCAAGTATTCAAAAATCAAAAATACGTCCATTTAACTCGTGTTTTTTACCTTTTGTTGCCAATTTTATACGTTTAGATTAATAAAATATATTTTTTACTTTTGTAACATTTGTATTTTTTATTTATTTTATTACAAATGGTATTTCTGGTGCACATTAAAACATAATAAATTATAAAATAGCTGAACAGAGCCTCAGAGAACGCTGATTTGAATTATATTGCTTTTAAAGAGACCGATGATAACACAGGTTGAGAATGATAAATACAGCTTCCCGGGCTAGCCACGCAGTGTCAAGTAAATTATAAAATAGCTGAACAGAGCCTCCGGTACAATGATTTGAATTCTATTGCTGTTAAAGAGACCAATGATAATACAGGTTGAGAATGATAAATACAGCTTCAAATGTAATTTTTCCCAAATGCAGAAAAATTCTGGGCTAATTTTATTGCTTCCAAGTGGAATCTTCGTCAATGTATCCACAAAATGTGATGGTAAAAATAAAGTTATTTTTTATATATACATAAAATTAAAATTATGAAATAGGTTCATTTAAATTTATGCTTATTGAACTTTTTAAAATTTTACCATTGATCAATTTTGCTATGCAGCTCATCCATACCAATATTCACTACATATTGTGAATATCATGACAACTAGAGGGCTCCAACCCCTGCTTACCAACCCCCAGGGTTTGCTACGCAAACCAAAACTCCTGTCGCAAGTGTTTTCTTTTTTTTTACTTTAACACTTAATGCACCCTAAACTAATAGCCTCATCAGTATAAAAACATCTCCATCTTGTTCCCTGTTCAATTTTAAATAAACCATGTTAATCTTGTAATTTTCTGATCTACTTTCTCTGGTAAACTGAGAATAGAGCGAAAAAAGCGGACCATTCGCGACTTCCGCTCCATGACGACACAGCGAGTTGCAATGGCCAAATAAAAAAAATCTCACAAATTTTTAAAACTTCAGAAAAACTTTTGAAGTATAGCATATCTTTGTTTTCACCCTTTACATAACAGAATTCCAAAATGAAATGTTACACACAAAGGGCTTTATGCCTTAAATTTTTAGGTTAGATCACAGTTCCTATACTTTATTGACTCAATCTTCCTTTTACAAGACAATATTTTGGTGCCCTTTCTCTGGAAAACTACCTTGTCTAATAATAAATTGCAAGTGCAGCTGTACCTATGATTTTTGAGTTTTACCAAAATATTTGTAGAGCTCTGCATTTTAGAATTAATTTTATATCCTTTGTATGTAATCCATAGGCCCTTAATAATCACTAGTTTTTAGGTATTTTAATTGCAGTGCATCCCATTGATAACGGCTTGTCACATAATTTAGAAACTGTCTATTAGAGATTTAAGTCTTTCACCTTTTTTTTGGTATTGTACAATAAACTTGACATTATAGATTTCTGCTACTGCATGCAGGATTTATAAGAACCTACTTGAGTCAGAAGTGTGCTCAAATACATGTATATGCTTTATACAACCTATCATGTTTTATAGACCGATCAGTTATAACTTGCATTTTACACTGTTTCTTGTGTGTTAATGTTCTTCAATTATGACAATGTTTCACTGTAGTAAATATCAAGTGGATAGATGTTTGTCCAAAATAGTTTTAGGGGACAAATATTAAGCATCTTATTGCCCACTCTTGCTCTTAAAAATCCCCCTCTTTCCACCGAGCCAGCATTGTCCCCAAGATTTCTTTAGTGTCAGCAGAGTGCTGTAGTTCACATTTTGGGAAACTTAAGTTTAGGCTTTAGATGTATATCATTCCTGCAAAGAAACTATTTTCGATAAAGGGATTTTAAACTATATTTGCAAAAAATGCTAGTTGCTTGTTGCTACCAGTTATAGGGAAATAAGATGCTTCAAAATAGATTAGTTTTCAGGGCAAATAATGATGGATCTTTTTTAAGATCCTACCCTGCCAGTTAGCTCGCAGGCTTAGAGCTTTTCATGGCAAGGCGTAAATGATAAATCTTGAAAATCTTTGTAGTAGATGCTTTTTTTATTGAAAAACGAATAGCTCATAATAAGGAGGGGGGAATCATATAATGAAGGGAAATAATTTTTATTCCAGATGTTGGGGGCAACTATCGACCAAGTGATTAGAGTGCTCTTAATTCAACAGGTTCCGGCCATAGGTTTGAATCCTGGTACGAGTACATTTAAAACTTATATGCCAGAGCGACAATCCCTGGGGCCTCATAACATACATGTTGGGTAGTTGAAGTTATGTCGCACTGAAGGCAATACAACGAGCTATTGACGACGGTCCGGGATCAATCCCAACGGGAAATATCCGAAAAAAACACGTAATTTTGAACCACGGTCAGATGACGAGGCAACACATGAGCTGACACCCCACTCTCCAAACTTTCACACCACGCCAAGGCGTCTTTAACATACACCAGACCCCTTTGTTAACGACGGCCTTTGGCTGTATTCGAACTCGCAACCCTCCGGTTATTAATCCTACATTCTTCCAACCGTGGCCCTTGGCTTTGGTGGATATTGATAGTCAAGTGGATATAGAAAGTCGAGTGGATTTTGACAATGGTGGTATTTTTTCTGGATAAATTTATTGTTCTACAAGGACTGCACACATCATGAAATCATTCACATTGGAATGAGGAAACTCGCGGCTAAGTAATGATATCTCTATTGTTCTGTGACTGCTTCAAGTTCTTTTCAAACCAAAGTCTATCACAAACATTTCTCGAATATCCAAATTCATTTTATGAATACAGAACGAAAGCGTTTTTTTGCATTTTCTCAAATTTTCGCATATTTATTGCTTTCCACATATATCAGCTGACCGGTCTGGTGGTTGAGGTGTTAGCCTCTAGATCGGAAGGTTCCTGGTTCGAATCGGGGTCAGTCCATGAATATTTGTAAGCGTAGAGTGTTGAAGCGACTGGTACACCTTAAATCTGTCGTGGCTGAAAGTCCTCACGTTGGGTTGGTGTGGTAGTTGGGAGAGTGGGGTGCCAGCTCAGGTGTGTTGCCTCGTCATCTGACCGTGGTTCAAAATTACGTGGTGTTGTCCTCAGATTTTTCCCTTAGGGCAGGGGTAGCTAACCTTTTACATACCATGCGCCAATATTTTTTTCACATAAGAGTTCCGATACGCCATATAACTCAAGCACCTTTTCTACCTTACGTTCATGGTCCTGCCATATCCTTAATAACTTTTTAATAAAAGTATGTTTATAGACATAATTAATATTTTTAAATGCTTTAACTATTGTACGTAAAACAATGTCTATTACAGCACATAAACATTACTTACCATCAATAAGACTTTTGAGACTGTTTGGATTTCGCTAGTCTTTCAATGTTTGGTGTAAAGTTGTTACTGAGAGCAACAGAGAATTTTTCAAATTTGAATCATTCATTTGCTACCTCGTTTTCCTTTCATGGATGAAAATGCTTGTTCACTTGTAATCAAAGAATATGTAGGCGCAAGAATGAAATGCGCCACTTGTAATCATCAAATGCGCCAAGTTTGGCGCATGCGCCACAGGTTGGCCACCCCTGCCTTAGGGGATTGATCCCGGACCGTCGTCAATAGCCCGTTGTGTTGCTCTAGTACGACGTTAATTAAAATTACCTTACCCCACATGTTTCGTAATTGGTGCATTCCTTGTTGATGTTGATGACTCATTACCTGCTTCCATTGGTTGAACTCCATCACTCGATAATGAAGCGTTATATCTTCAGATATGCTATTCGCGTCAATCTGAAGGTAATTGGTAATTTTTAGTTAACGTCGTACTAGAGCAACACAACGGGCTATTGACGACGGTCCGGGATCAGTCCCTTAAGGGAAAGATCCGAGGACAACACCTCGTAATTTTGAACCACGGTCAGATGACGAAGCAACACCTGAGCTGGCACCCCACTCTCCAAACTTCCACGACAACCCAACGTGAGGACTTTCGGTAATTTGTTAATTTTAGTTAACGTCGTACTAGAGCAACACAACGGGCTATTGACGACGGTCCGGGATCAGTCCCTTGATGGAAAGATTCGAGGACAACACTTCGTAATTTTGAACCACGGTCAGATGACGAAGCAACACCTGAGCTGGCACCCCACTCTCCAAACTTCCACGCCAACCCAACGTGAGGACTTTCGGTAATTTGGTAATTTTAGTTAACGTCGTACTAGAGCAACACAACGGGCTATTGACGACGGTCCGGGATCAGTCCCGTAAGGGAAAGATCCGAGGACGACACTTCGTAATTTTGAACCACGGTCAGATGACGAAGCAACACCTGAGCTGGCACCCCACTCTCCAAACTTCCACGCCAACCCAACGTGAGGACTTTCGGCCACGACAGATTTAAGGTGCACCAGCCGCCTCTACACCATACGTTTACAAACATTCATGCCCGAACCCGGATTTGAACCAGGAACCTTCCGATCCAGAGGCTAACACCTTAACCACTATACCGGTTGGTCGGCGTCAATCTGAAGGTGTTAGCCTCTAGATCGGAAGGTTTCTGGTTCGAATCCGGGTTCGGGCATGGATGTTTGTATGCGTATGGTGTAGAGGCGGCTGGTGCACCTTAAATCTGTCGTGGCCGAAAGTCCTCACGTTGGGTTGGCGTGGAAGTTTGGAGAGTGGGGTGCCAGCTCAGGTGTTGCTTCGTCATCTGACCGTGGTTCAAAATTACGAAGTGTCGTCCTCGGATCTTTCCCTTACGGGACTGATCCCGGACCGTCGTCAATAGCCCGTTGTGTTGCTCTAGTACGACGTTAACTAAAATTAAATTAAATTAAATCGCGTCAATCTGAGCGTTGGAAGTGCTTGGCGCATTCGTATCTACGTTTACAAATGTTCACTTTGACGGCGCGACGCCCCAACTTTCATGTGCTCACGTGAGTCCATTGACGACATACGGATCTTCTTGGGTTTCTTCCTGTCGACGTTTTCTATAATTCTTCTGATGTTTATTAAGTATATATTTGGAGATTTTGAAATTTTTTTGCGTAATTTCCACACTTTTAAGTCCGATATCTAAACAAGTATTGAATGTTTAGGTTTTATTTTTACTTATAAAGTGCAAAGAACCGAAACAAATGACGCCCTAAACGACGTCGTGCTCGCACAAAGGAGGCCGAAGCTGAAATGAATTAATGTGAGCGCAAGTGCATATTTTCGTGACTCAACTTTGAGCTGCGATTGCATCAACTGATGATGTCAGAGTAATATCAATGAGTATTTATAACATTCTTTGTTTAATGCTCTATTGAACTCGATATCGTTCATTTATGTATCATTTTGTTGTTGTTTCTTATGCCTACACTGGCAGACCGGAGGAGTGCCAGGCCCGTCGAAGACGGCAAGAGGGGTGCGCCTTCCATGTTATTGAGCCCCATTGGGAGGAAGTCCGTCTTTGCTCGACATACATGACACATCCGTTTTACAGGATGGTCTCTTTCATACATTCATTCACTCACACATATCGTAATTTAGATCCCAATCAGAGCCCGATAACACCCTGATCAGGTACCCCCAGAGGTATTGATTTGGTATGGGAACATGGGGGACTTTGTGACCACGACCTATTTAACGTGCCCCAGTCACCATTATTGAACACGACGGTCTTTAGCCAGGTCGAAGCACCGATCTCGCAATCATCAGACTTGCAGGCTCCACCGAGGACTGAACCCACAACCCTTCTGATGTGAGCCAGACGCTCTACTGACTGAGCTACCGCGGCTCATGTTTTTTAATATCATTTAAAAATTTCAAGTTATTAAATTTTTTGTGATTCCTTTTTTTGCGACACTTAAAAATTAAGCGTGGCACCGGTTTTAAAAGTAAGACGTATTCTACGTCAAAGAAGAGAAATACACACAAAGGTGGGTAGAAGAATGGTACGTTGGTAGATAATTACTGTCGCACTGGAGCAACCCAGTAACAGACCAAATCAAGTGGGGGCCCCCAAGCTTCCAAATTTTCTGGGCTCTCAAACTCAAGTTAGAAAAATAAGTTTCAAGAAAACTCTCATTAAGTTATGAACAAAAAAGAAAAGTCATCAAAAACTTCATAACCATAACACATTAAATAAATTCATTTAAAAATATATATATATATATATATATATATATTTCATAAATTTCCGTCTTGCTCTATTTCTTGCAAATTCGTCAATTATTTTGGCAGTTTTGATTCGGTTTAAAATTCTTGCTCTATATACAGAATGGCCATATTAATTCTTCTTTTTTCTCCATTAGTACTCCTTAAGTAATTTTTTACACGCTTTAATAAAGAAAACGATCTTTCTATAATTTTCAATATTTCAACTTTCGGAAATTTGCTCGATAGATGTCTGGTGTAGTTTCTATCGTATCCTCGCCTTTGTTCAGAATTATTAAAAAATGGTCCAATTCATCTTAAAACGTACAAACATAAATGTCATTTTTGTAAATTATCCTTCAACTTTTTTATCGTGTTCTTTTTTTCTTCTATTCATAAATCCCAATCGCAGCCTTTTATTCGAAAAGGCTTCAGAACAATTTCATATGTCTGAGTTTTGAAATAATTATGCCTTGGTTTTATCACATTTGACATAAAATGAACTGACTATGAAATTTTCTCTTATTGCAAATTCATGTCCAACTTCTTTGTTTTCATTAAAAAAAAAAAACATTCTTTTTTGCTGTTTAGGAGTTTGTCTATCTTCCACAATAAATTATAGACCTGATAAATCAGTTGCCTCTCTTTCAACTTTTTCAAATTATTTTCTGAAGTTATTGATTTTCTAATGACTTCAGTAGGATATAGATCCTTTCAATAGTTCGCATTCCACCAATTTCAGTAATTTTCTAATAGCATATATTCTTTGTAAAAAATAGTATTCCAAATAACTGTCATTAGGGTGGTTTCATATTCGTCTCTTTTCTTCAGAAGTGAAGTCGCCTCCACTATGTCAACTTTTTTTCCTTCTCAATAATAAAATTCACTTAAAGCCTCTTTTATATAGGTGAAACCAAGTTTTATAGCTTGTACAGCATCTGGGCTCTTGCTGACCATCTTTTATTACAAACTCTTTTCACTGGACTTAAAAAGACGCACATTGTAAAGACGCGGTCACAACTTTCCTCGAACCCTTGAAAAGACATTTTAAAACTTCGGGACCCATTCTGTATTCCGTGGTCCGACGCGGCCCCTTAATCCGCCACTGGAGCAATCCAACGTTATAAGAATGTAACGTGCTCCACGTCTACAGATCATATGCTGCTAGGGTAATAGGTAAGTACACTGAGAGGCCGTGCCACTTCTTAAAGAGAACTTGCAACTGCTAGTTTGTCATAACAATAACTTTACATGCTTTCTGTAATTGCTGCTTCAGTTTTCGAATAGACTGTAACATAAAATTTTTTTTGTTTCACAGTGATTTCTGCAACAGTGTAATCTTGAATTGCATGGGAAACTTACGTCCTGAAAGATTAATAAAGAACGTGATTGCTATTCATTTTTCTCAAAAGTTGTTTAAAGAGTTTTCAATCACATTTTGTATAACGTGATTTTCATCCTTCCCAAACTCTTGTTCTGATGTGCACTTTGATATATAATGGTTCAATTACTAGAGATCATATTTTTTTTTTGTCTCATACAGCAAATCTTTAAAATGACTTAAATCTCTAACATTAAACAGAATTTTTTTGTTTGTTGAGGAAGGTGGGGGCGTTTGTGGTAAAATTGATTGCCCTCTGTTTACGAAGGTCGCCGAGAATTTGAATACACACTCAACATCCAATCATATTTCTTTTATATTTCGCTGCAGATAGTTTTGGCTTGGCATCAGTTGTTTCCATCCGGGCTCGCTGCGTGTCCGACGACTACTCCACTATACGAGGTCGTATCGGTCATATTGAAAACTTAAAACACTAGAAATATTTATTGGTTTAAAATTTCCCGGCTCATCTCTAAAAATGCTGTCAGCATTTGCTCGGGCTTCAACTACGCTACTCCAAGTAGCCAAACCTTCTGTTTCTATTACTAAAATAGCCGGACAGGGACATAAATTCCTACCATGTATTTGGTCCACATGTAAGTACTACCGGTGAACCTAGTACCAAATATTTCCACCCCATCCTAGCATGCATGTATCTTTAATACTAGATTCTCAGAGTATTTGCATCCTCATGTTTGTAAACCATAGCATCAAGCTTCTTTACTCGTTTTGACCTTTGTTCGTTTTGTAATGGGTGTGATATCAAATTATCTATATCTGTGAGGGTTAATATTTAGTGTTAAAAATGTTTGGAATGTTTTAATATGATAATTCATTAGACGTAGAATTGATCTCAAATTAGGGAGGGGAAATTTTATCAGAAAAGAAAGAAAACAGCGTGAAAGAAGAAATGCTTGCATAATCAAATTCCAAGAAGAAATTCAGAATTATTTTTATGTGAAATTTACTATTTGCTACCGACAGTTTCATGAATATTAGAACATACCACATCTTCTTTTTCTTCGTTTAATTAGGTATTGCAATTGTCTATTCACTGTCCGATTTAAGGGTAAACAATTCCTTTTGTGCAATTGTTTATGTAAATAACAATCGATTATAAATCCAGTCACGCTGAAGACGAAATATTTATCTCACTTAAAATAAAGACGCCGACTAAATAAAATAAAATATTTGCTTTGGTTATTTAATTTTAATATTATATATTTTACCTGTATGTGAAACACTAGATAATATCTTTTAACAGAAGAACCTTCCATTGATTGCAGGTTGAGTGCATTAAAAATTAATGTGTATTAAAAAATCTTCATAATTCAAAATTTTAGTTACTAGCTATTGTTCTTGTATGATCTTCATTAATGTTTAAGTTTGTACACGTCTTCAAAAAGAATACCTGGACTACATAATGGAAGACAATATGCTCATATCTAAGCATGGGGAGAAATATTTTTTGCAAATGAATTTTCTGTTTATAAACATTGTTAACCTTCACATCAGATCCCTTCCTAATGTCGGTTGCTAAACTTTTGATGAAGTGTAATTGCGTTTTAAAACCTGGGTGACCTTTATTTATGCTATGATCATAAGAAAGTGGCAAGTTTGTTGTGAAAAAGAGAATCAAGAAACAGTTTTACTTCCAAAGAGAAAATATGGTATTTTATGTGACAATATACTTCCTGTTTTTTTTTTTTATAAAACTTCTGATATGTTTTGATCCAATTCTTTAAAGTTCAGTAATATATTTCTTTATCCAGCAAATCAAAACTATGCATCTGCCGCAACGGCTGCCCAAGCAAAAGGCAAAATTGTTGCAGTCATTGGTGCCGTTGTAGACGTGCAGTTTGATGACAACCTCCCTCCCATTCTAAATGCCTTAGAAGTTCAAGGAAGGAAACCTCGTTTAATTTTAGAAGTCGCACAACATTTAGGTAAATATTTTTCTTGTCTTTTAAATTTTATGAATTACAATCTTTTTATATCTTAACACAAACTTTCATTGTTTTTCATGTGATCTCTTAAAGTTATTCAAATAGCTATCAACATGCATTGTATTGAACTATATGCTATGTTGCGATTGAACTATATGCTATGTTGCTATTGAACTATATGCTATGTTGCTATTGAACTATATGCTATGTTGCTGTTTATAAACACTTTGAAGCACAGAAATTTTCTGTAGTTTTAATGTCTTGTATTATTGTTCTATTGTTATTCATTTGTAAAAGGGCCAACTTTTTATGACCTTAAATTAGTTTTCTTTTGGCCTCTACTGAATATTCAAAAATGTGTAAAAGGCTGACTTGCATCAAGAAAATCTAGTAATGTTTTCAAATTAATATCTTGGAGAATGTAAGAGTTAAATATTGCATAACTATCACTGCATTAACGAAAATAAATGCCACAGTCCAATTCATATCTTGATTTTAAGGAATTTATATTGGTAAAGATGTATGAAAGAATGTGCTTTAAAATATGAAGAAATATCTCAATATTTTTCAAGACTTAATATTTTTCATTTATTTAAGATGGATTAAAGCATTGCATTCTGCCCTAACCAATGAAGTATGCTCGTGCAAAGCTCTATAGGTCTTCCCATTTAATTTCTGTCTTGCATTTGTTTAGTTGGCAGAAGAGAAAATGGGACCCTTGGATTTCTGTGATATATAGATAGCAATACTCAACCTTATTTACTTATGCAGGACTCCTGAAGTCCTGATTTTTCATTTAGTTTTAGTCAAGTGTCCCCATAAATCAAGGGCATAATGTTAATGTATGTAATTAAGTTAAGTTCCCAAGTTTAGCAATCTTATTCAGTCTTTATGTTTTTGCTTTGTCCAGGGTAAAAAAATCATTTGACCCTTTGCATCTCGCCAATATTAATCATTTCCGAAAACGGAATGAATTAAGTTAATCAAATAGCCAGGGTATGCCAATTTAAATCTAAGTGATTCCATTTTCCTTTCTGTATTAAGTCTAAATATTGAAAATGAAATAACAATGAATAAGATGCATGTTATTTTATTCTACTAAGTTAAGAACCAGATCAAATAAGTAAAGTAGTCTGCTTTTGAAAAAGAAATAACGAAACTTAGTCGCTATGAAAATGTTTTCTCCAGTATCGCAAAAGCATTCCACTTTTGCACATATATTTTTATTATTGGGAATTTCAATAGTTTCATATTGTTTTGTGCAATATGTTGATTAATTTTTATTTAAACTTAATTAGGATATTTTATGCATTGATCCATAGGAACTCTTTACACTGCTAGCATAACTATTGTTTATTTATGGAATTGAAATTTGAAATGTAAAAGTTAAAATTCACCCATCTGATTATTGAGTTTATTAACAAAATTGATTATGGTAGTATGTTTATTACTACCAGTTAGTTAAAGGGAAATAAGATGCTTCAAAATTGATTAGTTTTCAGAGTAAATAATGATAGATCTTTTTTAAGATTCTCCCCTGCCAGTTCGCTCCCTGGCTTAGAGCTTTTCATGGCAAGGTGTAAATGATAAATCTTGAAAATCTTTGTAAGAGATGCTTTTTTTTTATTGAAAAACGAATAGCTCATAATAGGAAGGGGGGATAATATAAGAGCGGAAATAATTTTTATTCCAGATGTTGGGGGCATTTATGACCATGTGATTAGAGTTCTCTTAATTCAACAGGTTCCTGCCATAGGTTTGAATCCTGGTATGGGTACATTAAAAACTTATGTGCAAGAGCAACAATTCCTGGGGCCCTCATAACATGCATGTTGAGTAATTGAAGTTATGTTGCAGTGAAGGCAATACAACAAGTTATTTACGGATTGAAATCATACCGAGGCAGTATGATTACAATGATTATGATTGCAATGATGAATTTTTTATTGCAAGCTCAAATGTAGAAACAATGTTACATTTATTCTATGCGGTTTAAAATAGAAGGTTAATTTTCTTGAATGTTATGGATTGATCTTTTTCTTGTACTTGGAATATCACTGGAATACTTATCAATGCTTGGAGAATATTTGAACAATAGACATATTGATTTGAAATTATGTATGTTTTTCATGTCCTGTCTCATTTTTTACTATTTACTTCCCTGTAACTTTTTTACAAACAAGTACTGCAAGCTAAATATTAATGAGAAGGAGGAATTTGTTATGTATTTTGGTGCAAGAAATTATTTAATTACTGTATATAAAAATAACTAAAAAAATTATACACAAATATAATGCAAATAATATTGAAAATTGTCTGATTTTGAATAATTTTTTGCAAAACTTTATATGGTAGTATGATTTATTAGGTCTAAAATTTTCATGCCACCATTATGGGCTAAAATCAAACTGAATTAAGCCACTTGTGAACCAGATGATACAACATTACTAATGCATGGCATTTGTTGTGCTGTTCTATTTACTCTCTTGCGATTGACTTTGCTAATCCTATATTGTGTTTTAATCTTTCAAAAATTTACCCTGCTATATTTCCGAATACATGAATATTTTTATAAAAATATTAATGTTTAAAGCCGATCCCCCTAGTATATGATTTAAATCAAATGAATTCGATTTTTAATGATTGTCGAAAAAATGATTTATTCATTCCCTGTGAGTAACCCACCTCACCTGGCATAAAACGCATTGTTTGAAAATAAAACAATATCTATAAATGAAGAAATGTATATACAATACAATTTATCATAATTGGTTTTATAATCTTGAACTTTGAAACTAGTGATTACTTTGTTGTAAATAATTTACTTGTAGATTTATGCAAGTTCGATCACTTGCTGCTTGTAAAATTATTAAATTTTGAATATTTATCTTGCAGGAGAAAATACAGTTCGTACCATTGCTATGGATGGTACTGAGGGCTTGGTTCGTGGAAATGTAGTCTTGGATACAAATTCACCCATTAAAATTCCAGTGGGACCTGAAACATTAGGAAGGATTATCAATGTAATTGGAGAACCCATTGATGAGAGGGGACCTGTAGTTACTGACAAATTCCGAGGAATTCATCAGGAAGCTCCCGAGTTTGTGGAGATGAGCGTAGAACAGGAAATTCTTGTAACCGGAATTAAAGTTGTAGATCTATTGGCTCCTTACTCTAAAGGTGGAAAAATTGGTGAGTAGCAACTTGTTAACATTGAAAAATCATTTACTTAATCTGAAGCTTATAAAATATTATTTGAAACTTACTAAACAAATGTTGCATTATGGAATAATTTGTTGACACAGAAAATAAGAAATTAATATTATTCCATGTCCAGTCATTATTAATTATATGGTCAGCTCAGTGGTCCGGAAAAATCAGACCATATATGTGGAACAGTACTACACTATTTAATTATGGCCGGTCAATCTGTGCAGCGGCGTTTGCATTGGAAAAAGTATAAAATTGCAATTTAAAAATTATTTATTAAGAGAAAATCATATTTTTAGATATTGATGTAATGTGATATTTTCCGCAGATTTCAAATCCGTTGAAATTTTTACTACATCTTTAACGGTCTAGAAGATAGAAAAAATAACTACATAACTAAAGTTAAAATTTTTTTGTTTTGTAAGCCTGCTAAAATCGTTCCTCCGCAAAACTAAACGGAAGCGAGAAAAAATAAATTTAGAATATGTAATCTTTCATGCTGTTGCCATTCCAAAAAAAAAAAACAATATTAATTAAATTTCCATTGAGATCAAGTGATGAGTCATCTGCCATCTGCTTAAGAGTTATTTCCATGCAAACGATCTGTCATGGTTTATTTTATTCCAGAAACAAATTTTATTCTCAAGGCCAAGTTTGTATGTTCGCAATCGTTAAAGATTATGTGAAAATTGCAACAGATTTGAAATCTGCGGAAAATTTTACACCAGTTCGATACCTTAAATGTGATTTTCTATAAATTGATAATTTTTCAATTGTAACTTTTATATTTTCGCTTATTAAACTGTTCATCAGTTTCTATTGAAATGTGTGAACAAAAACGGATTCAACATTTTTAGATCAACTATAATCGGTCGATTGAACTTGATTCGTGAGAACGTGCCTAAAAGAACACTCGCGTCATAATTTTGAAATTTTTTTTTATGAAACAGCATTTTATTTTAATCGTTAGTAAAGGTTCCATTTGTTGTTGCCCTACAGCAGCTTTCTGTGTATAATATAGTGCTAAATTTTACAAAATTGAGGAGACTATTTTGACTACTATTTTTCACATATGAGGCAACTAAAGCGACTATTTTCGAAGGTAAGAACCACTGGGGGGCCTGAGCATGCACATGTGCATCCATATTCAATGCACTTATCTCGACTATAAAAGTGTTTGTTTTTCTGTTTTCACAGTCCTGACGAATCTATGGCACTTACAATAATGGGATTTGGCACACTGGTAGTCCAAATTTTTTGCAATTTTTGAGTCGTGGCGAATTTTTAAATTCAATCTAGAACATTTTAAAATGAATTTAATGGAATTTAATTATTATTGTTTTCTTTGGAATGACAACAGCATAAAGGATCGCAGATTCTAGATTTTATTTTCGTTTCTATTTTGCGCAGAAAAACAATTTATCAGTGGACTAAAAAATAAATAAAAATTTTTAACATAAATGAACGTTCTTATTTGTCATGTATGATCCAAATGAAACAAAAATTTTCTTTAATATTTTTGTTTCAATTTCAACATACTTTTCAAGCATGGAGAGATAACTTCAACCAATAAACATACAGATGTGCACCTGTTGTGCTTGGGGAGGAAGAGAATTGAGGGGGGGTGGGTAACACGGATGATAATTCAACGTAAAAGAAATGGGGGAAGGGGAGGGAAGTAAAGGTGTAAATTCATATAGTTTCTGGGATCGCAAATACTTTTTTCTTCTGGTCGTTCCCTGTGTTGCTCCCCGTCTCAAGAAATGTTACAACAATTACTATTTTTCAAAAAAAAAAAAAAAACTTGAACCTTATAGAAAAGATGATAAAATTGTCCATATAACCATTAACTAGGAAAATAAAATGACTATACAAGCGGTGCGCTTTATCACATGTTACCCATTAAGTTAGACGGGACTTTAGAAAACTGGTCATATAAGCAGGGTGACCATATAGCTGGTACTGACTAATATATTTTCTGTATTTGTATTTGAAGTGCCTGCTGATTCTTAAATACTTAGTAAATTAAAAACTTTTTGTTTGACATTGTATCGCAATTCGTTACTTTAGTGCAACTTGCAGATACATTTATATAAATAGGCTTTTGTTACAGCTTACACATAGCTGTTAATTTTCATTTGGAGAAATTGATGGGATTAGGAAAACTTAATTTTACAGGAAAAAATTTCCTTCGTTGAGATAGTTTTAACCCCAGGATAGCCAGAATTATTATTTTTTTTTAATTTTGATTTCCTATTTAGTTTGTTGTGTTTGTTATTAATGTAGTAAAGGACAATTGTTGTGAATACACCTGGGGTCTTCTCAACAGGACATCAGCTATCAAAATTGATATTCTTGTGAAGAAATTGTAAATTTCTGGATCCTTTTTTTTTCACTGGTACCAAACGTTACCATGTGGCCTTCTCAGGTTGATAGGGTTGGATTTAAAAAAAAAATGGACATTTTGTGTTGAAATGTCAAATTTTACTGTTTATTTTCAATATTTTAAAATTTCATGCAGGAGCAGAATTTTAATTTGAAGTTTTGGAAGAAAGTTTTAATGTGGTAAGCTACAATGACATACCAGTTCCAGATTTTTGGCTTTAAATTGACAAGAAATTGTAATATATTGAATTAGTAAAAGTTGGCGATTGACGTAAGTAAAATTATTACAAAATTTGTAATTACAAATAAAGATTGAACATTTTGAAATGGAAAAAGGCATTGGATTATTTTAAGCAAGTGTATACTTTTGATAAAGAATAAGTCCTGATATTAGTCTTGCTTTTCAGGTTTGTTTGGAGGTGCTGGTGTAGGCAAAACTGTATTGATTATGGAACTTATCAACAATATTGCCAAAGCTCATGGTGGTTATTCCGTGTTTGCTGGTGTTGGTGAGAGGACCAGAGAAGGTAATGACTTGTATCATGAAATGATTGAAGGTGGTGTCATCAGTTTGAAAGACAAAACCTCTAAGGTAAATATGATCTAAGCAATTAATGACATACAAAGCTTCATTGATTTGTTGATCACGATAGGTAGTTTGGATGGTTTGGTGGTGGTTAACTTCTGAATGTGTCAATTTGGGATTACAGTGGTAGCTTGGTATATGTCCGGTTTGGAATAAATTCCACTAGATATACGTCCTGTTTGGACGTGAAAATTTTTATTTGGAGTATGTCTTGCATGTGTCAAATGTTGGGGAGGAGGTATTCTGGAGAGGGGAAGATTTGGCATCTCTGCCACGACTGCCCATCAGTGTTAGTATATAATAGCATTGTATGGAATGACCAGACAATGTTACATTTTTGAAACATCTTGAGAAGGCAGAATCAAAATTCTTGGGACAAATTTTTAGTAAACGTCAAACCTGATTATCTTTAACCAGGTCCTAGTATGGAAAGAGTCTGTGAAGAGAAAATTCGTTCGTTAAATTTTCATTTATTGCATCTAATTGCTTTTGTATTTTAGTGCTGAGTAGTGTTTAAATTAGTTTATACAACCCCATCAATGTATAATATGCTACTAACAATGGATTTTTTCATGCAAACGGATTAATAATTGTCCTTTTATTTCCTATGGAACATTTCGTTTGGTATAAGTCCAAGGATCTAGAACGGATTAAAGACATATGCCAAAGTACCACTAACATATTTACTTTTCGAAAATAATTTTGATGTTCCAATTTCTCAAATAAATAGTATCAAGGTATTAGAGTTAAAGAATGCAGATTTTATTTCATTACTTTCAGTGATCATTTATTTTTAATAAGTAGGGTAGGCAAAATTCATTTCTGAATAGAAGAGTAGTTTAAAAGGTTAATCTTAAAATTAATTTCTCTTATTTGTATTACTCTCCTGACATGATTAAATTTTTTTCAAAATATTCAGTTGCGGTTTAAAATAAATATGCAAGCATTTCTACAAAATTTTGAAATTGGGAATAAAATATGACTTAAATGGCTGTGAAGCTCAAGTGCAATCAGTAAAGGTCAGGTTATTAGAATGAAAGGGAAAAAATTGTCTTGTACTGTCGAATGGTTATCCTTAATTATTCAGCTTAATAATTTTTCAACTTTTATTGGGTACTTAGATCTATGTTCTACATTTAGACTTGCCACTAATCACACCTGCCTGTCAAAACATTATCGCCTCAATATTATCTCTGCCCTTTTCTTCAGGCTCTTGAGGTCTGGAAGAAATTGATATTTAAATGGAATATGTCCTGTACTTTTGGCCCTAGTTATATATCTTGTCATTGGAAATGTTTAAAAATTTTGTCACTTGGAAAGGGTTTTATAAAACTGGGTTGAAATTGGAATTAGTATGAGAATTGAATTAATAAGAGAACACTTCTAATTTTTTCATAGGCAATTTGGTGTCACTGCCTTTAAGTGGTTCCAGCTCTAGCTTTCGGAAGAACCCGAATTCTAATGCTGGCTAGCAGCAATTGGCGCTTTGCTGCTATTTCAACATATTATCAACTGTACAAAGAATGCATTCCAGGAACAGGAAAATACAATTTATTTAAACCTAAACTTAACAATGATAAATAATAAAATCCAAAAGGTCTGCTATTCAGACTTTAGAGAAAAGATATCTAGAACTGAAATTACAATTTCGAGTAAGAGAATTCTTCAATTGAACAATTCTTCAAAAGCATGACTTCATACTTGGTTTAGTGCAGAGCTGTCAGATGACAGCGTGCGAACATGCTTAAAATTTGCCTAGTGATTGTTGCCACAGGCAAGTTTATAAGAAAATGCTTAAGACGGACAACCCAAAGCTGGTTTTTAAAAATTGCAAATAAATACTGGTGTAATTTTAAAGTCATAAAAATTTTTGATTAATAGAACAATTTTCTATTTAATATGTTGCTTGAAGTAATTTATTGAATTCTTAGGTGTCTCTTGTCTATGGACAAATGAATGAACCCCCTGGTGCTCGTGCTCGAGTGGCTTTGACTGGTCTTACTGTTGCTGAGTATTTCCGAGATGAAGAAGGTCAAGATGTGTTACTTTTTATTGACAACATTTTCAGATTCACTCAAGCTGGTTCTGAGGTAATATATCAATTGCATTTTAACAAATATATAAACTGCAAACCTGCCAACTTTTCCCGGATATCTTCTGGGAAAACACCTGGCTTTATGATTTTCCAGGCAGACAAAACATTTTGTGATTCATGATTTAAAAGGTTTCACTTTAGTAATTATTAAGTATTTAGTAATTTTACAGTGGCACTTTAGTAATTTCGTATTATAATTTGATTTAGTAGTAAAAATTAGTTTGGTTTTTCAATTTTTACTGAAAATTTCATGTTTGAGTTTGTTTTTGCTAATATAAATCTATTTGTTGGAACAATTTGGGATTTCTGGAATCAAAATGGTTAGAGAACAAAAGTGACAGGTCATTGCGCTTTTTTATTTCCAATTTCACATTATTATTTTTGCCACTTTCCACTGTATGTTTCTTTTGACAAACAGTGTATCTTGCAGAATTTGATTTGATTACATAAATGCCCAATTTTGTTTATCCATGTTCGTGATTGTAGACATTTTGTTGTACTTTAAGAAACTACATTAATTTCCAGTAGTAAACATTTTATCTCTAAAACGCAAACATTAGTGTCCACTGTTAAAAGATGTTTCATGTATTCCGAGTGCAAGAAACTGATTAAAATAAATGTTTTAATGGCTGGTTAATACCAACATAACCGCTTCTAAGCACATTTTAATCCGACAACATCTAGTGTTACATTTTGCAAGAGTCAGTGTTGGGTATTTTTTTCCATATTTTTCACTGATTTGAAATATAAATGGTGAGATAGAATATAGCTGTCAAAATGTAATACTTTTCACTTCCTACCTCCAGCTAAAATTCGTTGAAGGAGTGTATAAATGGTTATCCTCAGT
Source organism: Metellina segmentata (assembly GCA_947359465.1). Lineage (NCBI taxonomy): Eukaryota > Metazoa > Arthropoda > Arachnida > Araneae > Tetragnathidae > Metellina > Metellina segmentata. The sequence goes on along the minus strand of OX375882.1, from coordinate 48,936,089 downwards.
GTTTTTCAATTCATTTCCCTTAGGCTAGGGAGAGAAATGTCATTGGGACCTTAGACATCTTAAACACATCACATTGATTTCGTAATCAGCTTATGTTATCTACATGAAAATGAAACGCCTTTAATCACTTTGAGTTAACTTGTGTCATAGTTTGTCTTATAGTCATGAAAAATTGTACTTGATTTTAAAAATCTAAATTTTGACCTGCTGGTTATAACAATCAGCCTCTTAATGAAATCAAATTTGAACAGAAGTGATGTTTGAACACTAAAGTTGTCATATTTTTAGTCCTGTCTAACTCTTCTGTATGCAGATGTAACTTTTCCTTTTTACTTGTTAACTCGAGAAATTTGTTTAAAGGTGAGAATTAAACAAAGCTAAATGTAGAGTATTTTTTTCTTTTGAGTTTGGAAATAAGGAATAGCCTGTCATAGTTTGGAATAGTTCGTTTTCTCTTAGAGATCTTTCCCAATGAAATTGCCATAATGCAGTGAAGAAAAAAATATATGGCCACAAATAATTTACTTAGGATCCTATAGTTAGAAGGACCACATACTATATATATGTATATATACACCAATCATCTTAATATTTATATCAGTGAGGAACAATTGATTATTTTAAAATTGTTTATCTTTGCTGTTTTGTATGTAATTGTAAATGGTTAAATCGTTTATCTTAGGTATCTGCCTTGCTTGGGCGTATTCCATCTGCTGTAGGTTATCAACCTACTCTGGCAACTGACATGGGTACTATGCAGGAGCGAATTACTACCACAAAGAAGGGATCCATCACATCTGTACAGGTGAGTGACTGCAGGCAACAAAAGCACCTCTTTGTTCTTTTCAACTTTGCCGTTGTTGGAGTATCTTTTAAAGCAAAGTCGACTCAAAACTGCCTTTTATACCTTTTGCTTCATTTGGGAAAATAATTTTGACTTCGACCCCGTGTAACATAGCATATAGCATACTTGACAACTTTTACGGATTATCCTTATTTTTTTACTTCCACTTCATTTTACTGATTTATGGATGGGTCTGCCTTTTTACGGATTTTTAATATTTCAATCAAGCAATCAAAGTAATTTTTTCCCTGCCTCTAATTTTTTCTATCTTCTTTATAATCCTCTAATTTTTTCTATCAAACTTGATGAGGGCAAAGACGAAGCAATGGATGAGTGGGAAAAGGAGTTTCGTTGTCCTCAGTTAAAAGATTTATCGGTGATGATAGGACTTGACCGCATTCATGTGCAGTGGGTTGAAGTAGGTAAAATAAAAGGCTCATAAACTTCTAAAATTCGCTAGATTGGCCAAAATTATGCTTTCTATTCTGCTCATCCCCATACCAATATGCAGAGTGTTAGAGAATCTTCTGCCTTGTCAAAAAGAGCCAAACTGAATACCGTTCTCTCATTTCTAACAGAAAAGTTTATTGGTGTTTAAGACACAAAACCCCCAAATCTTATTTTGAGCAGAAATGCAGTGCAGAATTATTAAAGACCAAAAAGGCGACTACAGTTTCATTGAATTTTTCTGCTATCCCCTCTTCTGGATGAAACACTAAACTTTGATATAAAACTTTGAAACTGGATAAACAAACAACTTTGTAAGTAGAACATTGATTTTTTCTTCCTTTTCATCTACTTGTAAATAAGCTTTATGAACACCAATGATCTGTAATCCTGACACAAGTTTAAAAGGTATGTAACAACTGGGTGGTAACAGAACCTGGAAATCAGTGAATTCTCAGGAAACTTTTCAATTCCAGAAAAATCAGGAAAATCTTGGTTAACATTTCCAACTGTCACAAAAAGTCGGGTAATTTTTGATAATTTAAAAGGAAACTATTAACATTTGTCCTATTTAGAGATTCGCGATTACAAGTACTTTTGAGAATCGACTAAATCATCCGTTGGTTTTCGTGGTCGCAGCGTCTCATTGCCTTGAGGCCGGTTATACAACTTGTGGTGTACAGTTCGAAATTTATGTTACTATTGATGTTCTTTTTTGCTCAAATTAATATCTTTTGCTTGCAATTACATTTTTGTGAATTTTTTTTATTTATATTTGATTTTGATCTCTAGTTTGATAATGAATATATGGTCATGTGTAATAAGTTCATAATCAAAATATTTTGTATTTTTTCTCTCCAGTTTTTTCAATTGCTATTTTAAGAGTTTCAACTCTTACAATAACAATTAAAATATCTGAAGAGGAAAAATACAAAATATTTGTGGAGAATTATCCTTTTATCCCGTCTGGCCCTAAATATTTAAAAATAATGTGTGGGTACTGTTTCTCGATACCAATCACAGATCATAACATTTAATTTAGGTTATTGAGAAATCAGGGAAATTTTTGTGACACTATCAGGAAAATAACAGGGAACTTTTTTTCAAGGACTTTGTTTGAGGATTGGGATTTTTAAGCTCACTAGTTTCAAGCAATTATCCTGAATTGAATTAGTAAGAAGAAAATTTTATTTCTCAAAAGTGGGTGTGATATGAAATTTATTTCCAAATCTATACTTCCAAACAGTAACTTTTAATAAAATGTAGGTTTACATCTCTAATATTATAAAAGGAAGTGTTTGTCTGTTTCTTGCACACTAAGTCTTGACGAATCTATGGCACTTACAGTAATGGAATTTGACACAGGTGGTCCAAAAGTTTTGCAATTTTAGTGTCACAGCGAATTTTAAAATTCAATCTAGAACATTTAAAAATAAATGTGATGAAATTTAATCATTATTGTCTTCTTTCGAATACCAACAGCATAAAAGAGATCATATTCTAAATTTAATTCAACTGTTTTTATTTTGCGTGGAGGAATTATTTTTATCTGACGATAAAAAACAAAATTTTAACTTTAGTTATGTAGGAGTAAAAATTTCAATGTATTTGAAATCTGAAAAATCTCACATTTGATCAATACTTAAAAATATGATTTACTTAAAAAAAAATATATTTTTTAAAATTGTGAATATCTTTTATATTTTTGCAAGAGAATGTGATGTCATGACAACATCCATATAAAAAAAATAAGCAGATTACATTTCCTGCCCTCTTACAATTTCAGCAAAAGAAATCAAAGAAAATAAAAAACATTTTGGCTGGCATTATTTAGTTCTTTTTTGTAAAATCAAGTTCGTAAGAAAGATTGAAAATTTTAACAGATTTGAATTCTGCAGAAAATTTGACACCAGATATATTTCATAAATAATTTTATTTTTTACACCTTATACGTTTGATTTTCTTTTAATAAACAATTTTTCAATTAAATATTCATATTTTTTGGTTTGTGAAGCAAACTACCACATGAGCAATTTGTCCTCCACAAAAAAACTGTCACGGGCAGCTTCGTTATGGCTGATATCCAATAGGCTATGAACTCCCAAACCCCACAGAAGAACTGGCACATGCAACGCCTAGATAGCCACGAATTGGCAAGTAGTTTAATAAAAATTTGTTTATTAAGCAAAATATGTGATTTTTTTTTATTAGTTAAGTTAGTTTTTCTCATCCAGTATGTTATGTTTTTTTCTTGTTCCCATCAAGTGATATATCCAGTTATAAATCGAATTTGCTAATTTCAAAACCATTACAGTTGTCATTCGTTTCTTTCCCTATATTTTTAACATACTCTCACAAAAATGAAAATGAATCCGATGATCATTAGTTATGTATAATAGTAATTGAATTTCTTTTTAATTTTTCATTGTAAATATTTCACTGATGTTTTTTTTTCAACATCTAACATTGAATTTTTGTAGGCTATCTATGTACCTGCTGATGATTTGACTGATCCTGCTCCTGCCACCACATTCGCCCATTTAGATGCAACCACTGTGTTGTCTCGTGGTATTGCTGAATTGGGTATCTACCCTGCTGTGGATCCTCTGGATTCAACATCTAGGATTATGGATCCCAACGTTGTCGGACAGGAGCATTATAATGCTGCTCGTGGTGTACAGAAAATATTACAGGTTTGTTCAATTTTTCTTAAAGCACAATTTAAAAGTAATATGAAAAAGAAATGTAATTCCATATATATCAAAACGTACTGTGCTCACTGTATGACGGGAATTGGCAAATGTTATTGATAAAGGATGTGTTGCTCGTTTTAAGGAAATGTTAGGAAATTTTCTTTGTAACTTATAAGTATGAAGAAATTATAATTATATATTACTCTTTCTGGTTGTAGGAAGGCATATATTAAAACAAGGTCATCTGTACTAAAAACCAGATATTTGATTAATATTTTAACAACTATCAGGTGTATCTTTTCTCTCGAATTGCCATGATTACTTTTGTTATCTTAAGCCCTAGACCTCGTGCTGCATATTTAAACAAAAAAATATTTTTTAAATGTAAAGTGATGGATCTGTTTTGCTTTGTTTAATATTAGCTATTATGATTAATGTACAGTCGCTGGGGGGAAAACGAACCGCACCATTTTCATTCCAGCAATTTTAACAGTAGAGAAAATTCAAAGGTGACATTTGACATGAATTAATGTTTTCTACAAATTAAGAATGCATAAAATTTGTATAAGGGAAGTCTGCATATTAAATTGCGTACCGACTTCATAATTTCCAATGCAAACCCCCTATTTTGACATACAATTTATAATAAATATCTAAATTTAACTTCAGATACCAAATTTCTAGCCATTGGGTCTTATTGTTTCAAAGTTATGAGTATGCAAACATGGGAGCTCTTAATGTTAAATCAGTATCTATGATTTTCAGACATCTTCCTAAATAATATATCTTTTTTATAACTGATATTTTGTGCCATGTTGCTGTTAAACAACCCAAACAAAATCATTAATATTTTGTTTAAAAATAGTTTTTAGTATGCAATAATAATTATTAAATTGTCTGAAAACATTATAAATTACAACCAGATTCATCCTCAGGAAAAGTATATTTAGTATTAGATTGTAGCAGTTTATAAAGCTAATTTTTCAAAAGTAAAAAACATCTGGCATTTTTTTACTCAAAAATGTAGTTTTTTTCTAGCCGATAAACATAAAATAAAATTTAAAAATTCTGTGAAGAAAATCCATTATTTGTTTCTGCATTGTTTTACAAAATTCAGAAATTTAGTAGTTTTAGCTTTAAAATGTATTTATTTTGGGGGATTTGGTGGTTTTTGAGTTGGCAAAACTGCACCAATGCCTTGTTTCCCACCATTACAGTCCTTCATTTTCTGGATTCTTTTCCCATAGAAAAAATGCTTAAATAAATAATTAATTGAAAATAACAAAATACTACTACACTTTGAAAATAGGATTTTTTTTTCCATCTTGTATATTCATTTTTACGTTTAAAAGAATATTCTTGATTGTATTCTCCAAAAGATTATTACCAAGAATTTTACATCTCTAATTAAAAATTGTCCCATTTCTACTGACTGATAATTTTAATCATTTGTTCCCACAATCTCTACTATTATAAAAGGAAGTATTTGTCTGTTTTTTTTTTTTCATGGCCGTAAAATCCTGACTATTCTATGGCACTTACAGCAGTTAGATTTGGCTCACAGGTTGTGAATCTTTTGCAATTTTTGGGTCGTGGCAAAATTTTAAAATTTAATCTGGAAGATTTTTAAATGAATTTAATAGTTTTATTACCTACCTGGTTCTTCAAACGCGGAGGACTTTTTCTACCCACTTGACCTTGCAGTCATGGTTTGAAACCATAGCAAATTTTTTTCTTCTGACAAAACGCATTTAAAAAAATTTTTTGTTTCCGCTTTGATTTTGCGCAAGGAATGATTTTCCAGCCAGAGGATAAATCTTAACTGGAGTCGCAGTTCTTTTTTCTATCTCCTAGACCGATAAAGATAGAGTAAAAATTTCATTGGATTTGAAATCTGTGGAAAATTTCAGTTTAGATTGATATTTAAAAATATGATTTTCTTTAAATAAATAATTTTTTAATTGAATATATCTTTAACGGATTTGAAATCTCCGGAAAATTTTACACCAGATTAATACCTTACTTCACTGGCAATGCCGGGCCAGCCACGCAGTCGCTAGTATATAATATTTCTGATTCATATAACAAGAATTGGTTATTTCTGTTTTAATTTTTAAACAGCTAACACTGCATGTTAATCTTACCTAACCTAAAGCTCACTAAGGCTCAATGAATTTGCCCATTGCATTAGCAATCTGCTTGTTATAAACTGGTGGTTCGATTCCTTAACTTTTACTCTGGGTGTACTGCTCTTTTCTCTGCCAGTAAAACTTTTCTTGTACGGAATATCGCTTTAATGACATTTTCCTTGTGTTTGGTTCAACTTGGCCAAATATGAGCCTTGTTCCATAAAACATTACCAGCCTTACTTAACCTAAAGGTAAAGGTTTATTGTTTTGTCTATTGTATAATGTTTAAATTGCTGTTGATCTTGAGTTTTATCTGCTATGTCATTATAATTATTTTTAATAAATATTTTTTAAAGTTTCTAAAAAGAGTGAAATCTATCTGCTTTGCTGGTGGAGAATTTAATTCAAGAAAACTTGTTTTCATGAAAAGTGAAATTGGAAACCTGGTTTACTTCAGAAAATGTAAATGTTCATTCTTGTTTTGCTTAGGATTATAAATCCCTTCAAGATATCATTGCTATCCTGGGTATGGATGAATTGTCTGAAGAAGATAAGCTCACCGTATCTCGTGCCCGTAAGATCCAGAGGTTTTTGTCCCAACCCTTCCAAGTAGCTGAAGTTTTCACAGGTCAAGCTGGAAAGTTCGTACCATTAGTTGACACCATTAAGGGTTTCAGGAGCATCTTGAATGGTAAGTCTAGTTTATATATTTCAAAACATTTCTCTTATATCCGAGCCAAGGGGCAAACCCACTGCTATTTGTGAAGGAGCACCCATTGGGTAAGCTGCTGCTGCTTCCAACATCCATGCACTTATAAACTGGAATTCAAACATGGGACATACTGGATGCAATACTGCCCAAGTGACTGCTACTATTCTTCAACCTTTGGTGACTAAAAGCAAAATCATCTCAAAAGCTACACTAGTTTCAAAATTTTGGCATTCCCAATTCCCCTTTAATGAATGTTTCTTAAGGTTTATTATCTTAAATTTTTGTAAAGCATTTATTCGGGTGATATAATACCACCAATATGTCAATATACGAGTTAAAATTAACTACTGAAATGCCGCTGATATAGTGACATCCAAGTGCAAAGGGTTGACTGAACTGATCTGATTAGATTCATTAAACTGCAGAGATCGTTCATTACTCGGGAAACTGGAAAATTGTAAATCCCTGGAGGGCTAAGTTTTAAAGTGTAAAAATTTTTTCAAGTAAAAATTAAAAGTTTCTTGTAATTCTTTTAATGAAGTAATTTAAATTTTTTTTTGAAAAAAAAAATGTACTTGGTTAGGTTTCTGAATATGTACAGATTCTAGAAAATTTGGAATTTGATTAGATTTTAAAGAAACATTTTAAAATTAAAATATTATTTTTTCATAATTATTCAATTTCTTTTAACATTACTTATCACATTTAACAGTTTATAAATAAGTGTCTAGTTATGTGCATGAAACCTTGATAACCTCTCAAAAGTATGCAATTCTGTCTTATTAAATTATAGCTATAAAGTAATTTACAATTCTAGTAACTTTATTTGCCATCATCACAATCCATTGGTCCTAATGTCTTTTAGGTATTTTTTCTTGATCATAAGAGTTTCTGTTGGAAAATGAAAAATTTTACATTTTTGCCTTTCTCAAACAGGTGAAATGGATCATTTACCTGAAATTGCATTCTACATGGTAGGACCAATTGAGGAGGTTATACAGAAGGCCGAGAAGCTTGCTGAAGAATCATAAACTGTGTTGTTTAGAGACATTAGTAATGAAAACATCTTGATGAAAATGCAAAAATAGCTGTAACATTTAAATTTAATTCTAAAATGCATATATTTCAAAAACTGTTCATCAATGTAGATAATGAGTCTGTACTTTTCCAGATACGTTTTCTGACAATAAAATTTATATAAAAATGGAAATAGAAGCTGTGCTAATTGAATTTGTTCTAAATTTTCTTTTATATTGTGTGACAAAGGGTTTGAAGATGGCGAGTAGAAGTCTCAGTTAAGTGGAGTTTCGCTAGAACTAATACATTACTCTTTATTTAGCAGTATAAATTTCATTACATTCCCATGTTTTATAAAAAAAAAATTTTAATATAGCTTTTTTTTTGCCAATTATGGTCATTCTAAAAACTAGTAATGGTCACCTTAGTAAAGGTGACTTAGTAGGTCAAACTAGTAAAGGTGAATCTTGCAATTTTCATAAAATTCACTGAAGTATTCAATAATATTAATCTTTATTGTTGCTTACTACACAGTCCTTGGTTTATTATTATTAAATGTAAATAATCAACCCTGTCCCTACAAAAAATATTTTCAATGTTGTCATCTCTTCAGCATATTGAAAACACGAGGGACAAACAAATACTCTTTCATCATCACTGTCTACTAAATTATCTTCGAATTCTTTAGGCAGGTGTCTGATGATAATTTGTGTTGCATAAGCTGCACTTAAAAACCCTCTGATTTTTTTTACGTTAGATGTACACTTGAAGAACAGCACAAGCAACTCCTTCAGCATTTTCGAGTTTCATTTTCTAATAGAGTAAGACAAAAATTAAATCATTTTTACATTAACATTACCAATTTATTTACCGCATTAATCTATAATTTACTTTTCTTAGAAAGGATTGCTTTCTTCTGTTTCTGCCTTCCTCTTTCTTTTTTTGCATTTTTCTTTCTTTTAATTTTATTTTTCCTTGGCTAAATGAAAAAGTTGCAACTTTCGAGAGGTGACAAATGGGTACTTGTGTACATTCTGTTTTCCTTTCTCGCTTTGGTGAATCTGGGTAATGCAGAATTTTTGCAATATTACTATTTTATAATCAAACAAAACTAGAAATCACCTAAAAATTAATAATGGTCACCATGTGACCATTATAAAAATATTTATTTTTCATTGATTAGTTATGGGTACTATGACTTGAAATTAAAAAAAAAAACATTCAGGTCTGATCGAAAAAGGGGTAATGAATTGGTACACACCAATAAATCAGAGTTCTGATGTCAGTTTCTTAAGAAAGAAGCACTACAAAAATTCACATACGAAGTACATAACCTGTATTTGAGATTTGCACAATAAAATAAAATCACTGGAGAAATAATAACACAAATAAAAACACTGTTTAGAACAGATTTGGGTGTTACTAGAAGGATATTGATTAATCAATTTTTAGAAGAAACTTTTTAGAATGTTTTTAAAAATCTTAATTATGCCAATTCAATGTAAACCTGCCCTTTACTGGTTGGCTGACTTTTACAAGTAGTTTACCATAGAGGGTTCTAGATGGTTTTGGTGGCCTGTTTTGTAACTTGAATGCAATTCCATCATGTTGCATGCAAAAAACTAAAAGTGATAAAATTAACTTGGGTAATAGGTATTTTTCCTTTTGTGTAGTTTTGGTTCTCACTAAAAAATTTCCTGTATGTGAATTGAAAAGCAAGCGTGGTCCGGCTATACATAATACTGTCAATGGTTTTCTAATTACAATTCTCAAGAAATCTTGATTGCATATCTGTGAGTTGTAGGTGGTGCGTTTCAATTCCTCTCGTGTGTATGTCTTCTGTGTCAAAATCTTTTCTTTTGTGTATGTCCATTACTTGATTTTAGGCACAACTTGTCCAAATATGTTGCACCTTGTTTACATGAATAATGTTGGGTCCACCATTTGTGCCCTTTGGTTTCAAAGGGTCGGATATTGAGGTGTCATTTGAATTAGTTGAGCCATTGGAGCTCTTATTCTTGACTGATTTAGTAATTTGTTAGAGCATGCATGGAATTTGCTATAGAATGTTTGAGTTCATAAAACATTTTTGATTAGGAAGTGTGATTGATTCCCCTCATGATTCTTGCAAAATGGCTTTGAATGTGTGATTGAATTAATTTTTCACATTGCATTTTTCGTCATCTGACTGTGGTTCAAAATTACGAGGTGTTGTCCTCGAATCTTTCCATTATGGGACTGATCCCGGACCGTTGTCAATAGCCCGTTGTATTGCTCTAGTACGACGTTAACTAAAAATTACCATTACTTTCACATTGCATTCATTTTTTGTTTAATTAAGCAAGTAGTTTTACCACCTGATATATATATAATTTCAAGAGCACAAGAATTTCCAAAAATTTTTTTAACAAAAGTCTTAAAAAAGGAAGAAATGTTGGTGGATCAGGGCATCATCAAGGAGGAGCCTGATCCAAACATCATAAAATGGTGTTTCCTACATATTTTTTCAGCCTAATGATGCTCACCATTTTATGTTGTTTGGGTCAGGCTCCTCCTTGATGACGCCCCGATCCATCAACATTTTTTAAGACTTTTGTTAAAAAAAATTTGGAAATTCTTGCGCTCTTGAAATTATATTGCTTACCATGCTATGTCTGCAGCTTCAGCGCGCTTGCATGGGTAGTTTCGAGGTTTGGTTTCTGGTTAATGCACCCTGGCTGTTTGGTTATTTTTTGTTATTTTGTGTGTTTTATGTATGTATATATATATTTATTTATTTTTCACAACACATCAATTTTATTTCAATATATACACAGTATATGCAGTCTCAAATCTTAAATTTTCCGGATCTCAAGGATTGCAAATTTCAGACCAAACGCAGTCGAAAAATTTGCAACAAAGGTTACTCTTATCATAAGAGATTAAACAATAAACCTGACCTTGTATACATCCTTTACCCAATCTCATTAATTTAACTGATATCCAACAGCCCTGTGTGTGTTGGTCCCCCTGTTTCTATTTTTAGAAACCAGATGGGGGAGGAATTTTTTTTATTAAAATTAATTCCCAAGTAACTGTCTTTAAATATAAATTGCTTTTCAAGTAAACACAAATTAAACTTACTCATTAATATATATTTCAAAATGTTAACATGTCTTTAATTGGCAGATATTATAATTAATAATGCTTGCTAAGGATTGAAAAATTAGGTTGAAACTTACTGACCTTGTCTTTCATAAGATTACATTTTAATTACAAAATAAAAAAAATTTGCAGTTTACTTATTTTTGTATTTTTTTATTATATTTCAAGCTTAAATTTAATTATTACATGTGAACAGAAATGAGGGGATGGAAATCTTACTGGATTTCAGCCGTTTCTTCAGGAGTTTGAGATTTGAAAGATTCCAACCCCCTCCGTAACCAGAGAATGCAAAAATTTCGGCCATCTCCGTATCCAGAGGGTTAAATATTGAAGGAGCGTTGCGAACGTATTGAAAATCGCAATCTGTTATCATCAGTTGATTATTACAAATTCTTCAGTTTTTTTAGTGAAAGTTAATGACAGTTAATTTTTAAAAAGATTAATGACTCATTACACTTTCTACCCGAAAAAAGGAACTAATTAACATTGGGACATGTGTCACACAGTACATAGTACTTTTCTTAAAGGTCTAAAAGAGTTTGGGGAAGATGTGTCTGAACTATTTTTTACTATTCACAGATTTTTTAAATCAGTGGTCTAAGCTTTGGTCAACATACAAACAAATTCAAGAAGACTTCAAACTTGCCATTTCATCAAGCATTGTTCAAGCAGGTGGCTAAGCCTAAAGCCAGTTGCTGAAAGGTTGCTTCAACAGTGGATTGCAGTGCGAAAGTATTTCCTTGACTACATTCCAATAAAGAAGCCAAACATGATATAGACCAGGCTACAAAAATACTGTTCATTTACTTAGAAGAGAAACTATGAAGGCTGAAGTGATATTTGTCGTATCAAGTGCAAGTATATTTAATCGTGTGACCGAATATATTTCTTCAGAAAAGGGAACCTCTAAAACTTAACCTTTCATTCTCAACTTGAATTGCTGACAAGAACAGTTTTGGGTAGGATCTACAAAGAGGAATTTATTAGAGAGTTGAAAATGGATAAATTGGAAGATATATGTCCTCAGAAACTGTTTCCTCTGGCTGATATTGTGATTGGAGATCAAATTTCTAGAGCGCTACAGAATACGAAAGAGAAGGAAAGGAATTTCTTTTTTCTAAGGGCTCGGAAGCATTATAGTGCCAGTGTTAAATAGCTTTTGAAGAAGTCCTTCACTTCATCTCTCCTTACAAGTTTATCCTGTCTTGGTCCTCTTGAGAGTGTTGCAAGAGCAATGCCATGGAATGTCTCGACAGACATACTACTGGATGAGTGAAAATTACTCCAAAGAGAATTTGAGGAAGAAGGATCTAGAATGAAGCCTATTGATGTTTACTGGAACCAATTCTTCAGACTACGAGACATTAGTGGTGTGGATCCTAAGTACCCAGTTGTGTCAAAGCTAGTTAAGGCTGCTCTGTCACTTTCTCATGGTAGTGCTGACATTGAACGTGGCTTCTCAGCCTCTTGAACAGCTTTGACAGGAGACAGCATCAATGTCGGAACTCACACTCATGCATTAATGAAGGTTAAAAGTAGTTGGGTAAATTTTGACAATCAACCTTATTTAGTGCAGATCACATCAAAGCTAATGCATATGGGAAGTGTTGCATATAAAGCCTACAATGCCTTTTTAGAAGAAATAAAACGTAAGGCACAAGAAAAATTAGGAAAGGACATATAAGATTTAAAGCAGCTGGTAAAGAAAAGAAAGGTGATAGAAGAAGAATGAAAACTTAAAATTATGCATAAGGAAGAGGATGAGGTGTTAAACAGTGCTTCAAAATTATTAAAGGAAGCCAATGATAGGCTCAAGAAGGCAATAAAAAATAAAGATTTTAAGGAAGCAGCACTTGCTCAGGCAATGATTGAAGGAGCCGCCAAAGTCTCATGATACTGGTCAGCAAAGACAGACTTTAAAAAATGCACATTCTTCTATTGAGAAGAAAAAGACAAAATTAATTTCAGACTTTTTCAACAAAAAAAAATGAGACAATCTTTCAGAGAAAAGGAAGAAATTCTTCAAGCTGTGTCAAAAATAAACGAATTAAAAAATCATAATTACGATTTGTTTATTTTTATGTTAATATTTTTAAATGATCTACTTTTGAAATGAAGAATATAAAAATATCCTTCCAAAGAAAGAAAAGAAAAATATAGGGGTGGCTGGGGAGGATCTTTTTCTTTTCTATCTTTATACTTGAATATATTTAGCATTATTGTTATTTATCACTTTTTTGCTCGATTTGTCACTTTTTTGGTTCAATTTGTCACTTTTTTAGACCTTGAAACCTGTTCGGAGCCCTGAATTTATTTCAGTATTCAGTTCACATTCAGAGCGATTTTTGGACCATTTTGGATTGGTGCAATTTTGCATTTTCTCAACCAATTTAGTTGAATTTGGAGTGTACTTTGTGCATTTTAGAAGTTCCACTTTTAAGTTTGAATCTGTTACTCTGTTTCTGTTTGCTTTTAATGTAGTTCATCGTAGAGAAAAATTGTTCACAATTTTATGTGGATCCAAATAAGATCAAATCCCAAAACCTAATCTGGTATTTGAATAATTAGTTGGAAAGAAGCACCCCAGCAATTAAATATAATATCCTGTGGTGTTTCCCCCATAGTTGTCTCATTTCTTCAACCTGCGCTACCATTTACTGAAGTTTATGTACCCAGATACAGGTAACCCTCGTATAGCACGGTTAATTGGTACCGCACTATTAATTGCACGGTTAATTGGTACCGAGCTATAGAGAGTACGTGTTATACGAAACTTACCAAGTCCCACAAATTTTGATATTGCGTACTGTGGCAATATGGAATACCGTGATATAGGATACTCGTGTTATATAGAAACCGTGTTAACGAAAACTCGAAAATCATATACACAGTCCAGTCATATTAATGTGACCACCTGTCAAAAGCCAGAATAAACACCTTTGGCAGAGCGGACCGCTGCGAGACGTGCAGGTAGAGAGTCAATTAGGTTTCTGAAGGTGCTCACTGGGATGTTGAGCCATGCCGACTCCAGTGCCGTGGCCAGCTGCGCTAGTTTACGCGGTTAAGGATCCATGGCGTGAAAACCCGATCGAGGTGGTCCCAAAGACTCTCGATTGGGTTTAAATACGGTGAGTTTGCTGGCCAGGGGAGTACGGTTAACTTATCATGGTGCTCTTCGAACCACGCACATACACTGCGAGCTGTATGACACCTCGCATTGTCCTGCTGGTAGATGCCATCATTCTGAGGAAAAATAATTCGCATGTAGGGGTGGACATGGTCCGCAAGGGCAGATACGTACTTGTGCTGATCCATCGTGCCTTCCACAATGATGAGTGCACCCAGTGAATGCCAGGAAAACATTCCCCAAACCATAATGCTCCCTCCTCAAACCTGGATCCTTCCGGCAGTTGTTGCAGGGTGTTTGCTTTTAGACTTTTCACGCCAACGTCCAACAGTCCGATGGAGCATAAAACGTGATTCATCGGGAAAAGCCACCTGTCGCCACTCTGTGGGCGTCAAGTTGCGGTACTGGCATGAAAATTCCAGCCTTCGTCGGCGATGAACAGCATTCAGCATATGTGCATTAACCAGGCGTATGCTGCGGAGGCCCATGCGCAGCAACGTTCGCTGAACCGTTGTTGAGGATACACTCTTGGTAGTCCCTTGGTTCATCTGGGCGGTCAGTTGCTCAACAGTTGCACGTCTATTCGCCCGAACGCATCTCCGTAGCCTTCGTTCACCTCTGTCATCTATAGTCCGTGGTGCACCACATGTGCCACGCCGCTGATTTTGGATAGTGCCATTTTGCCATGCACGGTATACTTTTACCACGGCGGCACGCGAACAGTTCACAAAATTAGCCGCTTCCGAAATGCTTCTACCCTTGGCCCGAAAGCCAATAATCATGCCCTTTTGGAAGTCGGATTAATCGCTACGTTTCTGCATTACGCCAACGATTGAAATGCTTTCCGATGCCCTAAGACATCCTTTATATACACTCCACTGCAATGTGCTGCCATGCCACCTGCCTTTTGTGATTGGTTATTTCACGTTGACGTCGAAAGTAGGTGGTGGTCACATTAATGTGACTGGACTGTGTATATTTGATAATGCGTACAATGTTTTATGGGAACCACAATTTTCATGAAAATATATTAAACCGTGTGGATGTGTATAGGGCACACACAAAAACAGACGCGCAAGAGGCGGATTTGGCATCAGAAGGGTCCAAAACGGATAGAAAACCTGAAATGAAAATATTCAATGTATCGAAACAAACACTTAATTCTTATTTATATGTAGATTATCATTGTTATTGTAAACCGTGTAATGTGGAGAACTTAGGCGTGGTATATGAGGGATGCCTCGCAATTTTGGTACCGTGTTATATGAGGGTTACCTATACTTTTATTCTGAATTTCCATTTGTAGATCTGCAGTAGATATTCCAAAAAAGGTTTGGACGTCTTAATTTTAAATCACACTTCAGTGGATCTAATATAAATTTCATCTGATGTTTTCTAAAATCCTGAAATCTGTTTAAAAATGAAACTAAAATAAAAATCACTACAGTGAATATTATTAATAATATTAACTCAACCTATATTCTTAGATTTTCAAAAAATACAAATGCCTCTTTGGAAATGTCTTCCAAAATCACTTAATTTCTGCTCACACGTAATGACTTTCAGTATTTGTAAAGCTGTATTTCCTTACACTTGTAACTTCAGATGTCCGGTCATATCAACCAGAAAATAAAATTTTCGAATCCATTTGGGATTGGTGAGAAGTTGTAAATGTTCTGTGTTGTAATTTTTAAAAGTTGAGAAAGTTATTACTTCTTTCAACACTAAAAATCATTTTAATGTTTTTGGCTCAATGCGATATATATTCGCTTAATGCAATGTACATATTTAGTTACATTTACGCCTGTAAGATGGCTATCAAGGAGATAGCCATTTTACAGACGTAAATGTAACCAAATCTGTATATTGACTACCTACTTCTAACAATGCATCAAAAAGTATGATTCAACTCTTTAGATCAGATTAAATTAATCATTGGTACAACAACTTGCATCACTTTTTTCAACTGAGGTAACCGTAAAGGTTTTGCAACAAAAGCTTCTTGATGCAAAATACAATTAAATAAAATAATTTCATGAGAAATATGAGTAGGGAAAATAATTCAACACCCCTTAATTTTTGCAATCATGGCAGCCGCGCCATCGGTCGCAATGCATACTATGTTATCAATATTTATATTTTTATTCAATAAACATGTTAGGTTGTCTGAAATATCTTTACCTGCAGTATGTTTTTCAAATGACAAAACCATACAGGAGTTCCGCTAGAACAGGGGTGGCCAACCTGTGGCGCATGCCCCAAACTTGGCGTATTGGATGATTACAAGTGGCGCATTGCATCCTTGCACCTACTTATTCTTTTGAAAAGCAATCTTCATAACCGAATCCATCTTCATATTTTCAACACAAGAGTACTCTTATTTCAATTCATACAACCTTCTTACTCATCAGTTCGTCGCAATTTTTTTTCAGTTTACAATTGATATTCTGTGTGATACGACTTACTTACTTGTGATGTGTTTGTTCTTTTTAAATATATTTTGTACTTTTAATGTTTTTATTTTATTTTTTTACTTTCCTGTTATCTATTACTGTGCAAAAGAAAATGAGCAAAAGAAGCGGAAAGAGTGAGAGAAAGAGTGAATTTAAGGGCACACGGACCACCTCGATAGACTAAATGCATGAATTTTAAGCTCATATTCGTCAAGCCATATACAATTAAAAAAAAAAAAAAAAACATATATTTAAAAAAAAGTTTCTTTAAAATATACGCATTACATTTTATAATTAACTGTAACAAAATGATTCCCTTCATAATTTTCTTTTTCTGTAGCTACTTACTTTTTAACTGTTTGAAATTTTTTTTTTCACAATATCCCAGTTTGGTACACTTTTCTCAAAAACTATTGCAAGTATTGTCTCCAAAATTTTCCTGGCAACAAAAGATATCCCATTTGAAAATAATAAGAAGGATTTTTATTTTTAATCAGATAGAAATAAAATTAGATTTTTTAACAAAAAAATTTTCAAAAATAACAGAATTTTTAAAACTTTTTTTAGTGATATTTCCATATGTTCTGTATTTAAATTTAAAATAATAGGTATTTTTATTGAAAACACTTGTTTGAACAAGTGTGTAAAATTTGAAAAGTGTAGCTTCAATAGAATTTAAGAAAAGTGTACCAAAGCATGAAAAAAAACACATTTTGAGAAAAATGAAAAAAACCATAAGAACACTTACTATGCTTAAAATTCTCTAGATTAAAATTTTCCAGCACCATAATCATTTTGATTCAGCATTTCTGAATCACATTTCTTTTGTTTCTACAGCTTTAACTTCATTCTGGCATTTTTAGATAGCTTCCGGAAAAGTTGTGTCAATCTTCTTCTCAGATGCACTAATTTCGGTCACTGAGTCATCAGCAGCATTTACCTTCCTCTTAACAGTAAACCGATTTCCACTAAATTTTTGTCTACCAAACAACTTTTTTCTCACCATTGCAAACAAGCAAAAGGAACTTTTTAATCAATATATGAAGCTACATTTTTTACCAAATCATAAAACACATGGTTCAATCCCTTAGCTCGGTTCAAAAATACGTCACCTGCTCAATGCACGTGTCTTGAAAAGACATGTGCATTGTGCAGGTGATGTATAAAGAAGCATTTAATTCTACTCACACAGATTAAAGTAAAAAGTAAAGAAAACCTACTGTCAATATTGCAGTAAAAATGAGGCTGAAAACTAGCCGAAACATTGTGCAAGTCAAAACGTACGTACATGTGATTTTACTGGGAGAGGGCTAGGCCAACGGGTGTGTGACAGGCGTTGTTTACATTCGTAAACGTCTGTTTAAATGTGTTTATAGTTTTCAAACCTATACAAGTTATACATTTTTGGAATCGTCTTAATTCCCTCTATTTTTTAAGCCCAAAATTAAAAAATCGCAAATTTGAGCCAAATTATGTTTTTAGTGCCCTTAATGAACAGTAGGAAAATGAGTTGTTATTTATAACAAGTCCATCAGGAAAATCGTTTTGCATTGTTTGTGAAACTATTCTTTCACATAATAGAAGACATGATCTTAATAAACACTATAAAACACAGAATCAGGCTAACATAGAAGGAAAAATGAAGCTTGTTCTCGTGTCGGAGTTACGTAAAGAATATGTGACTTAGAAAAAGGAAGAAATCAGAAGACAAAATATATTTGCTAAAGTAAGCTGTGAAGACCAGACGATGACAGAAGCATCCTATGAAATTACTTTAGCATTGCGAAAAAAACCTATTCTATTATCTCCAAATATTTGCACGCCATCTTGGTTATAAAAGGTATTGAAAGGAAATCAGACGAAATTGCTATACCAAGGCAGACTGTTACTAGATACATCGTAGAACTCTCTCTGGATGCATTTCAACAAATGAAAGACCTTGTCTATTCTTTTCTCTAGCTTTGTATGAATCAATGAACATATTTGATGTAGTCCAGTTATAAGCATTTTTGTAAACGGAATTGATTATAATTTTGATGTATTTGAAGAACTTGCCAGTCTTTAAAATCATGCCTAGAAAATCTAAATAAGATTATTGTACTCATCAGTATGTGTACTGACGGTACGCCGTCAATGGCACTACTACTTTACTTGGAAATTTTTTTTAATCGTCCTGTACTAAAATATTATACACCAATAGGCACTGTGTGGAAAAACTTTAAAATGCAGCTTGTTATGTTACCGGTTGTGAAATGTGTGATTAAAATTAGAGCAAAAGCATTAAACAGACGAGAATTCAGATAATACTGAATTATTAGATATGGAATATGGTGTGAGGATTCATTGATGAAGTCCATCCATTGATCCTCCCAATGCGAAATCTTAACCCCCCGACGGAGTTCGCCGAGAGGCACAGGTGCGAACCACTGCGAACAATGGAGAGTCGCCAGTCTGTCTGGAATATTGACACTAAGACGACAATAAGAAGTCGTTCTATCCCGCCCTTATACGTGAACTATCATCAGCTTGGTTAGAAACAGCCAAGAGCGATTAGACGACCCGATGCCAGATATAAGGCCAATGACAGACGCAACGGAGTGAAAACAGGACCAATCGAGGACCAGCTCCACCCCAGCGGCCGGAGCGCGCCAAAATCCGAGCCGAGGAATCGGAAGAAGAAAAAAATATAAGTTTTGACTTGATCTCATCATGAGGTGTGTCGTTCTCAGAGACCCTTACAGGTCGACCAATTTCTTCTCTTTGGAGAAGTCATTTTTGGAGTTTGGTGTGACCTCGCTCTGAGAGGACACCTACACAGAAGCCAGGGCTTAACACTAAAGTCCCCGCGACTTTATTTAGAAGGAACGTCCTAGAGTTCCTGGTGTAGACCGTCACCAGACTTCTATAGTGAGATCCTGTGTGGATCAGTGTCGCCGACGAAGTGATCTCCTCCCGAGATAAAATTGTGCGAGCGTAGTGCCGTTATACTACTCTAGAACCGTTCTTCGGTGTAATCTTTTCTTCTGCTGGAGACTTTTCTGCTGTTAGATTAGAATTGAGTTGAGACAACCCATCCAATCTAATTATAATAGACCTATGTCTAATTTCAGAATCTTGTATATCACATACCATTAATCAAGAGAACTGTAAATAAAAATTCTTATGTTAATTAAGCTAGACTGTTCTCTGTAGATTCCTCATCTGCCCGCTACCCAGAGAAATCATTACAGTCTATTTAATTTACTGGTGGAAGCTTGTGGGATCATTAGCCATTTAATAGATATTGGCAACCACACCTTTAGCGTAGTTAAGTCCACCCAGGATTTAATACGTTAGGACATCCAGTCCAGAGAAGAAAAAAAATTAAGAAGTATTATTGTGATATTAGACAGAACCCCACACATCCAGGATTACTACAGAGGGAAGGACATCCGGTCCAGAGTTAAAGATTGTGTTAGTGCAAGAAAAACGGACACCCGTCCTACATTCAAAATCGAAGCCCAGAGAGAAGACCAAGCAGAAAGACACTTTCTGTCGAAAAGCAGAGCCAGTCGTCGGACAAACGTTAAGCTTGACATCTTTCTTAGAGGCAATTTAAGAAAATAGTTCTTTAAATTAATGGTGGAAATTATTCTAAAGAATTCTGATTAGTATTGTGTATGCAAATTTGTGTAAGGCTTTCATAATTAATAATTGTAGTAAAATGTGTAATAAGGATTTGAAAATTGTCAATTAACATCTGCTCGAAACAATCGAATTCCAAGTCTGTGGATGATCTTGTTACTTTAGCAAAGAGCTTAATTTTACTGAGAATTTAAAGTATCTTTACATTTTGAGTTACATAGTCAAAGTGAATGAAATTTAGTAAACTTGTCAGTAGAGTTATAAATGTGTATTATTTAAGTAAAAATATCTTAATATTGCATGAATTTTGGAAAATAATTTAAAGCTTAGAAACTTGACTACATTGTGTATTGCTTGTGATCGGATAAAAGTAACTTGGTCAGGAGGCTTTAAATCCTACGAAAGTATCGGAGGATAATATATGTGTATGTGCATAAGCATTGTAAGCGGAGTGCATTGTTAAAACTAGTTCCACTAAAGGAGTGGACCTGTCGAAAAACGACTATTGTTATTGTGTGTCTATCGTATGTGAGTAGAAATTGTAATATTGTATTTGTGTCACTGAAAATCTTAGAGTAGAACCATGGCGTTTTTAACTAAGCAGATAAAGATAGACTTACAGACATTAGCGTATGAATTTAATGTTGATTTTGATTCCGACGATCGAATCATCGATCTTGCAAGGAAAATACAGGAATGCGAACATTTTAGTGGGGAAAGCGCTCAAGATATGATAGTTAATATCATAAAGGACAGGAAATTAGCTGAGGCTAGGGAAAATAAAAATTTAGCTGCGACTAGGGCGTTCGAACTAGAAAAGTTAAAATTACAACAATCAGGAGAAGTAAATAGTTTAAGTTCATCTAACCATGCTAGCGGGAAACCGTCCAAAAACATCAAATCAGTCATGCAAAAGTTTGATGCTGATAAAATAGATATGGCCTTGTTCTCGACGCTTTTCGAACGCCAGAGTAGAAAATTAAAAATCGATCCTGACGAGTTAGTGTCGCAGCTGCTTAGCATTTTGCCCATTGAAATCGCAGAGATTATTATTCGTGAACCCGAAGAATTGAGTGATGATTATGATCACATAAAAGCCGTACTTCTCGCTAGATTCAAGCTTAGCGCAGAATCGTTTAGGTCTAAATTTCAAACGCACCAAAGACAAAATGGCTCTTTATGGAAGGATATGATCTTCGAGCTAAGAAGCTATCTGGAAGGGTGGCTTAGCGGAATCCAAGTTAATGATTTTGATTCTCTTAAGAATCTGATGATCGCTGATCAAATTAAAAGAAGGGTACCGGCCGAAATAAAGGACCACTTCATTGATCAGTGGGGCGAGTTGATTGATCCGAATTCATTGACTGATAAGCTAGACGCGTATGAGTCAACCCGGCGGTATATTAAGAAACTGCTATTCTCCAAACCACTGTAAAATAAAGTTTTCGACCGCCCGAAACAAACTGAAAAACCGATTACGGGAAAGAAATTAGGGAGTGAGAAAAATCATAGTAAGGATTGGCGAACTGGGAATAAGGGTAACAACACAGAATGGCGGACTAAGGAATTTGAGAAACGTAGTAGCCCAATTTGCTTTCATGGCAATTTACCTGGCCATATACGCCCTCACTGCCCAGAGCTTAAGAAAGTAGCAGAACCTGTAAATAATCTTGCAGCGAGTGCAAATTTTTCTCCCTCATTTGAGCCTTATTTAAATAAAACTAAAATAAATAATGTTGACATGATTTTGTTGAGAGATTCTGGGACTAATATTGATCTAGGGCCCCTAGACTTGGTGAAACCTGAGGATTTCACGGGCGAACACGTTTGAGTTAAGCAACCTTTGGACAACCATTTTAAGTGTTTACCTTTAGCTAGAATAAAAATCGAGTCCAGAACTCGGAATAATTAGTACTAAAGCAGCTATTGTTGATAAATCTGTCGAGATGCGACATTGTCTTCTCGGAAATTCCACCCAGGAATTAATTGAATCACATACAGTAAACCATGAACAATTAAACGCAATTATGACTAAGAGTAAAACCAACCGTCTGAGCTCTGAAAAGGCTACAGTTGAAAACAAAACGTAAATAGATCCGATTGAGGTAACAGATCCAGAAAAAGAAATGGAGGATGATAATTGTTGGATAGATTTACCCCCCTTAGAGAAAAATGCAGATATAGAATTAGTTGGCATTGACTCTGAAACTTTTGCGAGGGAACAACAAAATTGTCCCGAACTCAAGTCTATTTGGAAGAAAGTTCGACTAAACAAGACAAGTGAGTTTGTCATTGAAAAAAAACTACTCTTTTTAAGAAATCTAAGGATCATAGAGGTGAAAAGCGGAGACAGCTTTTAATACCCGCTAAATATAGAAATAAAATTTTAAATCTTTGCCATGATGGGTTCGGATCCCACATGGGTAGTACAAAAACAAAAGATAAACTTTTACGTTATTATTTCTGGCCCCAGTGTATTAAAGAGATAGAGTCTAAACCCTACCGCACCTCTCCTAGACAGACGGAAATCTTAAAATCAGAAATTAAGAGAATGCTAGATTTAAAAATCATTGAGATTGGGGAGTCGGATTATACCTCCCCCATGATTTTAGTAGAGATCCCAGGGCGTGACCCTCGCCCTTGTGTCGATTATCGTCGATTAAGTTCCATCATTAGGACGGAATATTATCCGCTGCCTAATATGGATGACAGAATCGAATAAGTGGCCGCTGCAAAATATATATCTGTCATAGATTTGACCAAGGGATATTGGCAGATACCCTTGAGTCCTAAGGCGCAAAGGTTGGCCGCTTTCGTGACACCGTTCGGGTCATATCGACCGCTAGTTCTTCAGTTCGGATTGGTAAACGCTCCATATTGCTTCTCTAAATTCATGGCCCAACTCTTACAAGGTTTAGATGAATTTTGTGTACCTTACTTAGACGATGTAGCTATTTTTTCTCAAACTTGGGAAGAACACATCAAACACCTGGATGTTGTTCTAGAAAAAATAGCGTCCGCGAATCTAACAATTAAACCTGCCAAATGCAAGTTCGCACAGAGCAGTGTGAAATACTTAGGACACATGGTAGGGGGAGGATGTAGAACTCCAACCGAGGCAAAAATCCAAGCGGTTGTTGATTTCCCCACACCCAGATTTAAAACCCAAATCAGGCAATTTTTAGGCCTGAGTGGATACTACGCCCGGTATATCCCAAAATATGCCATCCTCGCCGAGCTATTAACTCGGGCGTTAAAAGGTAAAAGGAAAGAGGAGGTGGAGTGGTCTGCGGAGTGCGACTCAGCTTTCCGGGAGCTAAAGACAAAACTCACTGAGAAGCCGGTGTTGTATGCCCCAGACTTCTCAAAGGAATTTATCCTCCAAACTGACGCTTCCAACCAAGGAATCGGGGTAATCATGGCACAAAAAGGGCCAGATAATGTGGA
Organism: Metellina segmentata; assembly: GCA_947359465.1. Taxonomy (NCBI): domain Eukaryota; kingdom Metazoa; phylum Arthropoda; class Arachnida; order Araneae; family Tetragnathidae; genus Metellina; species Metellina segmentata. Next base: position 48,912,452 of record OX375882.1, on the reverse strand, counting down.
TCACCCAATACTATATTTAAGTCGAAAGTTTACAGACACAGAAAACAAATTTTGCGTTACAGAACAAAAATGCGCCGGCATTATTTATGCAATTAAAAAGCTGCGGCATTACTTGGACGGACAATGCTTTACTATTGAGACGGATCATAATCGGTTGTGTTCCTGAAAACTAACTCCGGAAATAACCCGAGATTGATGAGGTGGGCGTTGGCGTTGCAGCCCTTTAACTATAAGATCATCCATAGGGCTGAGAAGGATAACCAACACGCAGATTGTCTGAGCAGACTGCTGTAAGAGAATTAAATCATACCCTAAGTACTGATTTAAATTGTAAATAAACACGAAGTATTTTAAGTGTGCATTATGTGATAAAATATTATTATATCACAAGAGTAGAATTCAAAAATATTTAAAAAATTAGAATTAATTTGAAATTTAAGTGTTGAAATTGTACTAAAATTTGGCATACAAATTTTCTTAAAATTGTTGCCTCTAATGATGTGTCGAGTTGCCATGTCTAACCGTTGCCTTATAGATATTGCCATACGACAAGATCTTTCGAAGGAGGGAGGGGTTGTGAAGATTCATTGATGAAGTCCATCCATTGATCCTCCCAATGCGAAATCTTAACCCCTGACGGAGTTCGCCGAGAGGCACAGGTGCGAACCACTGCGGACAATGGAGAGTCGCCAGTCTGTCTGGAATATTGACACTAAGACGACAATAAGAAGTCGTTCTATCCCGCCCTTATACGAGAACTATCATCAGCTTGGTTAGAAACAGCCAAGAGCGATTAGACGACCCGATGCCAGATTTAAATAGGCCAATGACAGACGCAACGGAGTGACATCAGAACCAACCAGGACCAATCGAGAACCAGCTCCACCCCAGCGGCCGGAGCGCGCCAAAATCCGAGCCGAGGAATCGGAAGAAGAAAAAAATATAAGTTTTGACTTGATCTCATCATGAGGTGTGTCGTTCTCAGAGACCCTTACAGGTCGACCAATTTCTTCTCTTTGGAGAAGTCATTTTCGGAGTTTGGTGTGACCTCGCCCTGAGAGGACACCTACACAGAAGCCTTGAGAGGCTTAACACTAAAGTCCCCGCGACTTTATTTAGAAGGAACGTCCTAGAGTTCCTGGTGTAGACCGTCACCAGACTTCTATAGTGAGATCCTGTGTGGATCAGTGTCGCCGACGAAGTGATCTCCTCCCGAGATAAAATTGTGCGAGCGTAGTGCCGTTATACTACTCTAGAACCGTTCTTCGGTGTAATCTTTTCTTCTGCTGGAGACTTTTCTGCTGTTAGATTAGAATTGAGTTGAGACAACCCATCCAATCTAATTATTATAGACCTATGTCTAATTTCAGAATCTTGTATATCACATACCATTAATCAAGAGAACTGTAAATAAAAATTCTTATGTTAATTAAGCTAGACTGTTCTCTGTAGATTCTTCATCTGCACGCTACCCAGAGAAATCATTACAATGGTGAACCTTTTCTTTATTGTGAGGTGCGCTGGCTTTTTAGAGGACAGGTTCTGAGTAGATATTAAAAATTGAAAAGTGCTATTTATAATTTTTTAGAACAGGAAATTGAATTTACTGATGAAAGAACCCTATTATTTGATAGCAACTGGCTAGTTAATAAGATACTTTTAGTTGATGTTACTAGCCATCTCAATTATCTAAATTCGAAGCTACAAGACAAGAAGAAATTATTTCCTATTTAGTAAATAGCATCAATTAATTTCAAATGAAATTAAAACTGTTCATCTCTCAGTTAGAAAATCAGGATTTGAGTCAATTTTCACACTTGGAAGCAGAGTGTATGTGCTGCGGATAATAACAATTTGACCAAATATATTAAAATTAGTTATTGCAATGATCATTTGAATGTAGTTTTCTTGATTGGCTAAAGAAGAAAACTGCATGCTCGCATTAATATACCCCTTTACACTTAGTGAACAAAACGTAATGAAGATGCCTAGTAACATACAAATGGTACTTATTGATTTCAAAACAAATTCATTATTGAAATTGAAATTTGATGAGCTTTATATTCAGATCAAAATGCTTCTGACATGATTAATTTCTGGTTTTCGTTACCCTGTGAACATTTTCCGGAACTAAGAAAATTTGCAAAAGCTATATATGTCGTTTTGGAACGACATACATATGTGAACAAGCATTTTCATCCATGAAATTTATTAAAAGGAAAACGAGGTAACGAAGGACTGATTCAAATTTGAAGAATTCACTGTAATAGACATTGTTTTGCATACAATATAGTTAAATCATTTAAAAATGTTAATTATGTCGATAAACATACTTTTATTAAAAAAGTTATTAAGGATATGGCAGGACCATGAATGGAAAGTAGAAAAGGTGCTTGAGTTGTATGGCGCATCTGAACTCGTACGTGAAAAAAATTGACGCATGGTATCTAAAAGGTTGGCCACCCCTGCGCTAGAATATCGGTAGACGTGATATATTTAACCATAAAAAGCATTGGACTATCAGAAATATCAGTTGATTCATCAAAAGCAATAGATATAAATTCAGCAAAATTAATATGCAGTTATCATATCTGATACTTCCTCAGAAATAGTTAGGATACGTTCCTTTACGGTTCTAGCTGATAGGGGTAAATCTTATTTTCTTACATATATTCTTATTTTTCATATCTTTAAATAGAATTTGAGACATTGTACTCGTACATGACATTTTTTAGAAATTCGTCATCAATAAAAAAAAATTTCCCGCTTTTGCTATTTCCAGGGATATAGAAAAACTTGCTTCAGTTGCACTTGAAGATTCCGTCTAAGATGACAAACTTTGTTTTCTTTTGTAATTTTTCAAGTTTTTATTCTACTATCACCATCGGGATACTTGATTTATTATTTTGAATTCTTTAGTTGCAAATTAAACGTTGAGGACTTCCATTTACTTCTAGAAATGCAAATTTCTCTGTCCACAATTTAAGATATTTTCTATTTTTTTAAAATCAGTGTTTTATAAGGGTTGTTATCACGAATTTGAAGTACTTTAATATAGCTGTGTAGGCATAAAGTACTAACTAAACTACTCTGTCAATGTACTACAAATTAAATTGTGCATAACATATTCTGGCACTATATTGACGCACTCGTATCCAAAGCATTCTGGTGCAGATATGGTTCTTACGAAGAGTATGTCTCGTGCAAGGTTACTTTAAGAAATTTCCTTAACTATTCCAACTATGCTTACTTTTTTATAAAAATTACTGCATCGATACATTATCGATTTTTTTCTGGGGGGGGGGTTCCAGACCTCTGGTCTAGAACATGGATGAAGAACCTGTAGCCTTTTAACTCTATCCAAATTTAAAAAATCCTTTTTATTTTTATTAATACATTTTGCTCGTCTTTTGAAGTTTTTTATTTTTAGAATGAACACATGAAAATACCTAAAAATAAAATGTTTCAAAAAATAATCCACAGATTGTCCAGAACACTTTGAACGTTAGTAAAGTAATCCACACGAGTTAATTTGACTGCTACTCGTATGATTTAGTTATAATGCGACTAAAATGCGATAATTTCCCCAGCCTGATTGGCGAGGGTTTATAGAGGTCAAGTTAAGCGTCTGTTATCAGTTTTTGGCAACTGAACTGTGTTTTTATTTGAAGAGTAATTTGAATAAATGCACAGCTTGGTAGTATTTTTAATTCTGCCTGCTTATCAGCCCATTTCAATGAAGGATGAAAACAGATTTTTTAAATGTGGATTTGGATTTGCAATGTTATCTTTCTGCTAAAGATCAGATGTGTTTGTTTCGTTATCTCTACTATTATAAAGTAAAGTTTTTTTTTGTGTGTGTGTGTGTCATGAAGTTGTGCCCTGACGAATTTATGGCATTCACACTAATGAAATTTGGCACACATGTTGTACGAATTTTTTTGCAATTTTATAGACCAGCCCGATTTTTAAAATTTAATCTTGAAAATTTTAAAATTAATTTATGCGATGTTCTATTATTATTATCTTTCTTCCGAATGGCAACAGTCATGAATCGGTATTGAATGAATAATCAAAACGAATATTTCTATGTAAGGTGAAACTAAGTCTATGATATGTGGCATGAAAATCCAAGCATTCGAAAAAGATATATATTTTTCAAAAACGATTTTCCATGTTAGCATAGGTCATTGACAAGTTGAATGATATATGCGAATCATTTGAAAAATATAGAGTTTAACACCTTAATTCAAGAAAAAATACAACGAAAGGTTCACTGACTTTGAGAACAATGACATTACATTCAAATAAGCGTTTCAACCTCAGTTGATGCCTCTAAGGTACCTAAAGAACTACGGATGGAATGTAAAGTCAAATGCTAAAAAAGATCCAATTGCTATATGAAAAAGTGCAGAAGAATACACGTCTGGAAATATCCCGAGAAATACTTGATTTTCAACCACTGCGAATGTATTTTCCTGTCTAACCCAAATCAAGACACCCTAAAAGCTACAAATGCCCATCTAGAGAATCAACTGAAACTACAAGTACTCTTTTGAGATAAAAATAAAGTGGACATTGTAAGAGATGTGTTTGTACCAAAAGTAAGAAGCATCAGGGAAACAAACACCTGAAATCGATAAAAACCTACCAAGCGAAGATATAAGACTTGAAGAGCCCACTATTCTGATTCGAGAGGACCCTCAAGAAGTAAGAAACCGAAGTCGTTTAAGAAAACCTGAGACGTACGACTATTGGTGTTATTTTGGCGAGATACAAGAACCACTGACTTTTCAAGAGGCAGAAAATTGGAAAGGTGTTTTAAATGACAAGAGTTTCGAGTACTTGAAGAGAACAAAACGTGAATGGAAACAAATCAATGAGATTGATAGCAAGTGGGTTTTCAGGAAAGGTAGCAGGTGTCAGTGGCGGATCAAATCAAGTGGGAGCGCCAAGCGGTAAAATTTTCGGGGCCCTTAAACTCAAGTTAGAAAAAAGTTTCAAGAAAACTCATAAAATTAAAAACAAAAAAGAAAAGTAATCAAAAAAATTTCCTACCATAGCACATTAAATAAATTTATTAAAAAAAGAAAACATTTTACATGAATTTCCGTCTAGCTCTATTTCTTGCAAATTCGTCAAATATTTTGGCAGTATCAATTCGGTCTAAAATGTCTTGGCCCTAGTAATTCATCTTTCTTCTCCTATAGTACTCCTTAAATATTTTTTTACACGCTTTAAAACAGAAAACGATCTTTCTCCTGACACATTAGATAAGGGAACTCTTAAAAAATATTTCAATACTATTTCAATATTCGGTAATATGGAAGACATTTATTTGGCGGCTCGATTGATGTCTGGTGTGGTTGTTATGGTATCGTTGTCTTTTAGAAATATTAAAAAATGGTCAAATTCATCTTCAAAGGTACAAACCATTAATATCATTTTATGTAAAAATATCCTTCAACTTTTTTTATCGTGTTCTTTTCTTCGATTGTGATAAAACCCAATCAAAAAATATTTGAAAAGACCACAACAACTTCATACATCTGAGTTCTTTGAGATAATACTGCCTTGGTGTTATCACATAAGACATAAAATGAATTGACTATGAAATTTTCTCTTATTGTAAAGTTCATGTCCGATTTCTTTGTTTTCATCAAAGCACATTTTTCTCTTTTGTTGTCTGCGAGTTTGTCCATCTTCTACATTAAATGATACACAATGATAAATCAGTTGGCTCTTTTTCAACTTTTTCTATGAAATTATTGATAAAATTTTCTAATGACTTCAGTACGATTGATCCTTTCAATAGCTCGCATTCCAGTGATTTACTAATAGCATTTATTCTTTGTAAAATAGTATTCCAAATAACTGTCATTACAGCGGTTTCATATAGTATGTCCATTTCTTCAAAAGTAAAGTCGCATCTATTGGTCACTTTTTTTTTCTTCTCAATTATAAAATTTCAGTTAAATCCTCTTTTATATGGGTGAAATCTAGTTTTATAGCTAACTAGCCACTGCGTGTCCAAAGCCCGGCGTTTCCTGTGCCCGTGTTGTAAGGTATTAATCTGGTGTAAAATTTTCCGCAGATTTCAAATCCGTTGAAGATGTATTCTATTAAAAAATTATTTATTTAAAGAAAATCTTTTTTTAGGTATCAGTTCAAACTTAAAATTTCCGCAGATTTCAAATCCGTTGAAATTTTTACTCTATCTTTAACGGTCTTGGAGATAGAAAAAAGAACTGTGACTTCAGTTAAAAGATTTATCGTCTGGCTGGGAAATCAATCAATAAAATTAAAGCTGAAACGAAAAAAAAAAATTTTCTCCGCGTTCTGCGGATGAAAAAAACTTGGCATGATTCCAAACCCTGACTGCAAGGTCGCATGAGTAGAAAAAGTTCTATGCGTTTGAAAAACCGATGGTGAATAAAACTGGGAAATTCATTTCAAAATCTTCTAGATTGAATTTTAAAATTCGCCGCGACCCAAAAATTGCCTGTGTGCCATTTCTTAGTGCCATAAAATCGTCAGGATTTTGCGGCCCCAAACAGACAAACAAACAAACTTCTTTTATAATAGTAGAGATACAGCATCTGCTCGCCGCCCAGCCAGTATGGTGGTTATGATCCTCGGTTGTCACCGAGTGGGCCCGGGTTCGAATCCCGGATAAGGCATGGATGTAATACCTGGGAAAGAAGTCGGACTTTCGCCTGGAATGGATTCCCGTCTCGAAAGGAAAGCAGCGCACACCTTCTGTTCTTTGCTGGGATCATCGTTTGTTATAATAAAATATTCTTCTTCTGTATTGTCTTGAATGTTTCTGTTAACCACTTGCTTTCATATGCATCCCAGAAAAACATACGACAACAACAACAGCATCTGCTCTTGCTGACCATCTTGTATTAGAAACTCTTATCACTGCATTCAAAGATGCACATTGTAAATACACACTTTGTGTCACAACTTTCCTCGAACCCTAAAGAAAAAACATTTTAAGACCTCGGGGCCCCTTCCGTATTCCGGGGCCCTACGCGGTTGTTTAGTCCGCTTGCCGCTTAATCCGCCACTGAGGTGGAGTAGTAAAATACAAAGCAAAATTTGGTTGCAATACGTTTTCAACAAGGTGGAGATTTTGATTATTCAGAATTGTATTAATCTTGTAAAAAAATGTAAAACAATACGAATACTTTGGTAATACCAAAGAAAACAAGCTATTTACCAAATGGACGAATGCAATGCTTTCTTGCAAGGAGACCCAAGTGTACTTCGAAGTGCCTGATGGAAATGAAAAATTAAAAAATATACTGTTAGAACAAAAATGGAGAGGGGTGTTGAAAGCATTAAAATATTACTGTTATGTGGTAGAAGCTTATTTAAATTTAAAAATTAGTTTTATTTTTCGGTTGTTCAAACAGTATCTGTAAATGTTATATCCTTCATAAATAAAATTGATTTAGTTAATTAATTATTTTTACTTCTTTCCCAAGTTTATTTAAGATAGATTTTTTTTATATTTAAAAAAAATTGTTCAACTGTCCCACTATATTAAATGCAATATAATTTTTTAAAGTTATATATTAAAACTTGTGTTAAACAACTGTTAGAACGAAAATTTTATTGAGAGGGGGTGTTGAAAGCATTAAAATATTAGTGTTATGTGGTAGAAGTTTAACTAAATTTAAAAATTAGTTTTCTTTATAGGTTCAAAAAGTACCTGTATCCTTCCTAAATAAATTTGATTTAGTTAATTGATTATTTTCACTTCTTTCTCAAGTTTATTTAAGATAGATCTGCTAGTTAGATATTGATCTTAATTTTTTTATATTTAAAAAAATCTTTAACTGTATTACTATTGTTGGGTTAGCAGAGATTGTGGCCAAACATAAGGACGACAAACGTTACTTTTATTATTCACAGATAATTCACAATACAAACAATAAACTTAGAAAATACGGGAGCGCCTATGGTAACAGACTCCCTCTGAGTAAGGTCTCAGCAGCAACTGAGAAGACGGTAAGCGATGACGTTAAAGGTGACGTCAGACAGTTATGACGTATTGGTGAAGGAAAATAAGGATTATTCTCCAACAATTCCCCTTCTTAATGCTTATTTTCATATATTCACAATTAAAAAAAATTATCAGCATTAACTAAAATTTATAATTATTTAGGCATTAAAACATAGTCACAACATTTTTTTATGTAAACACTTACCTAATCCTTTGGTTCACATATCTGCTGGCATATCTGATGAACTGATGAACAGCCGATTAACCGGTCTAGTGGTTAAGGTGTTGGCCTCTGGATCGGAAGGTTCCTGGTTCGAATCCGGGGTCAGGGCATGGATGTAACTGTGCTGTCCTTAGTTAGGGGTAGTGATGATCGCCCATTGGGTGCCCCTTCACAAGTGACCATCGCTTCCATTATTAGCAATCGAGTGCCCGCCGTAATTAACAAACATATCTGATGAACTTAGATATTTTACACAAATATTTTTATTCTCATACATTTCGCGCACAAAATGATGACGAATGTCAATATGCTTTGTCCTGAAATGATAAACTGGATTGTGTACTAATTTCTGTGTTGATTGGTTATCACAGAAAATTGTTGTTGGCGATGTTGTTGATTCTGGAGAGAGTTCATTAAGAAAGCATCTTAGATGTACAACCTCCTTCGACGCATCAGATAGAGCCATATATTCCGCTTCTGTTGTTGATAAAGCGACAGTTCTTTGTTTTCTTGATTTCCAAGAAATAGCTCCATCGACGAATTTTAGGATGTATCCAGTATATGACTTCCTATCATTGATGTCAGAAGCCCAGTCTGCATCTACGAATGCAATTAGCGTTTTTCCAGTTGGCTTGAATCTCAGTTCTTTATTTTTGCTTCCTTTCAGATATCTAAGTATTCTTTTTGCGGCATTCCAATGCACCTTGCCTGGATTGTTGTTAAACTGGCTCAGGAAATTTACTGCGTGCGTGATATCTGGTCTAGTCGCGACAGAGAGACATTAGAGAACCAATTAAGGATCGATATAGAATATCTTTCATTTCCGACTTTTCAGTTACATCTTTGGGGCATATTTCTTTGGTCAGCTTGATACTGTTGTCCATAGGAGTGGAGACAGCTTTAGCTTCTTGCATGTTGAATGACTGCAGTAGATTTTCAATGTACTTTTCTTGCGACATTGAAATGCAATTTTCGTTTTGAGAAAATTCAATTCCTAAGCAATAATGTAACAGTCCTAGGTCTTTCATTTTAAAAGAATTTGATAAATTGTCCCTTATACTGTTATAGTTTTCTTTAGTGTTAGTAAATATTATTAAATCATCCATGTAAACGACTATGATTGCTTCAACTTTGGAAGTTTTCTTGTGATAAACACATTTATCTGAATGAATAAGTTCTAATAGGTGCTTACTTTCATATTTTGATTCTTTAGGAAATGGTTTAGCAGTTTGTTTACACTGAATACAAATTTTACAGTCTTTTAGAGGATCAGTATTGTTAAAAGACATACCTCTGACCATTCCTTCTGCTTTCAATTTCTTTAAATCATTTTCGTTTAAGTGTCCGTATTTCTCATGCCATTTATGGAATTCGGTAACTGTTGCAGCGATTTCGACAGTTGGTTCAACGTAATATAGATCACCACTGCGCTTTGCATACAAAAGTATAGTTACATTTACATAAGCCATAACAAAATCTAATTGATATGCTGTAAGATTATTTTCAACAGCTTGTGCGATAACAGTTCTGATGGAATTTAATCTTGCGACAGGTGAGAAGAATTGAGAAATATAAAGCACGATTAGTCGCTAAAGGTTGTTCTCAAAAACCGGGAATTGACTTAGAGGAAAACTTCTCGTTCGGTGAAAACCACAGATCTGTTATTCGCAGTAGCTTTTGACATAGAGAGAAGATTATTTTTCAGTTCGGGAACACACAAAACATTTTCGAGACGGATTGTTTTTGTTTGATTTCCTGCTGGTACGGTGATGCGGATAGACCCCTTTCCAGTTACTTCAGTTGATTTATCGACAGCCAGCTTCACGACTGAATTCGTTTGCTTGTTTATTTCGAAGAAGAGGGTTTCATCGTTGCACATGTGGGAAGTAGCTCCACTATCCAGACACCATAATTTCTTTTCTTTATTGATGTCACTCCAAGGTTTATAGAAGGGGATGTCACTCAGAGAAGTAGCTGTTGATGCGTATTCATCGTATCCTTTCACAGTCATCGTTGCTTCGTGTTTTGAAGCTGCGTTCTTTTTATCAGCTATTTTCTTACGACATTCGAAAGCTTTATGGCCGGGTTTGGAACAGTAGTTGCATTTGAAATTACGAAAAGGCTTGTTAAGATTGTGATTTCTATTTTGATTGTATCTCCAATTTTCGGTGTTTGTTTTCAGATTTTGATTTCCCTTTTTGTAGTACGAATGGTAAGCCTGTTGAGAATAAGATTTATTCTTATCTTTCCTTACTTCCCATTCTTCTATTAATTTAATTTTCAAAGCTTCCGGTTTTGGCAGCTCATCTCGGGATTCAATTGCACATCAAAAAATTGTCAAAGTTCTCAGGAATGCTGTACAAGAGGAGAATACATATAAGATCATCAGCGATTTCTATTTCCATTTCATTGAGTTTGTCCACTGTTTCAAAAAGGTTATTCAAGAGTTAAGTAATGTTTTCGTCATCAGTCATCTTTCGGAAAAGGAGTTGCTTAACAAGGTAGCCTTTTTAGCTGGTCCTTTTGATTCATACACCGATTTTAATTTCGTCCACACTTCGTTTGAAGGTGTGCAGTATTTTACGTGACATAATTCACTAGGAGACATCGATAAAATGATATCAGCTTTTGCCTTTTTATCTGATGTAATCCACTTTTTTTGCTTTTTCTGGCCTTCGTCAGTTGCTTCATCAGCTGGTTTTGTTTCGTTTCCAATCACAAAGTCCCAGTGATCGTTCTTGATCAAAACAGCTTCTATTTGTAATTTCCATGTGAGATAATTATCTTTAGTAAGTTTTTCGATGCTTGCGACTTGCGACATTTTGCTCAGTATCAAGAGAAAAAATCAACTTACAAAATTGTTCCAAGATGGATGCCGTTTCAAGTGCGCGTCAGCTACGAGTCCTTTGTTCAGGCACGTGCCAACAGGGGGGAGGGGGGGGGGCTCCTGTCACTGAGGAGAAGGGGCGAAAGCCATATTTCGTCCCTCCACACTATCAAGGAACATTATTAACATTTTAACTTCAAAAGCAACATTAAACAGAACCGTTGAAGCACATTTGGATTAATTTCATTTCCTGTCAATAGATGCAGGCCCAGATCTGGAGGAGGGCAAACAGGCACTTGCCAACAGGAGGCAGGGGGTATTTGGCCCCTCCCGTCACTGAGGAGAAGGGGTGAAAGCCATAGTATATATAGCCATATTACATATTTAGTCCCCCCACACACTCACTATCAAGGAATATTATTAACATTTTAACTTCAAAAGTAACATTAAAAAGTACCGTTAAAGCAAATTTGGACTCTACTTTCATTTCCTGTCAATAGATGCAGGCTCAGATCTGGAGGAAGGCAAACAGGCACGTGCCAACAGGGGGGGGGGGTATTTGGTCCCTCCTGTGACTGAGGAGAAGGGGCGAAAGCCATATTTAGTCCCCTACACACACTATCAAGAAACCTTATTAACATTTTAACTTCAAAAGTAACATTAAAAAGTACCGTTAAAGCAAATTTGGACTCTACTTTCATTTCCTGTCAATAGATGCAGGCCCAGATCTGGAGGAGGGCAAACAGGCACTTGCCAACAGGGGGTCAGGGGGTATTTGGCCCCGTCCCGTCACTGAGGAGAAGGTGTGAAATCCATATTTAGTCCCCACACACACTCACTATCAAGGAATATTTTTAACATTTTAACTTCAAAAATAACATTAAAAAGTACCGTTAAAGCAAATTTGGATTCTAATTTCCTTTCCTGTCTATAGATGCAGGCACAGATCTAGAGGAGGGCAAACAGGCACTTGCCAACAGAGGGGCAGGGGTTTTTTGGTCCCTCCTGTCACTGAGGAGAAGGGACGAAAGCCATATTTAGCCCCCCCCACATACTATCAAGAAACCTTATTAACATTTTAACTTCAAAAGTAACATTAAAAAGTACCGTTAAAGCAAATTTGGACTCTACTTTCATTTCCTGTCAATAGATGCAGGCCCAGATCTGGAGGAGGGCAAACAGGCACTTGCCAACAGGGGGTCAGGGGGTATTTGGCCCCGTCCCGTCACTGAGGAGAAGGTGTGAAATCCATATTTAGTCCCCACACACACTCACTATCAAGGAATATTTTTAACATTTTAACTTCAAAAATAACATTAAAAAGTACCGTTAAAGCAAATTTGGATTCTAATTTCCTTTCCTGTCTATAGATGCAGGCACAGATCTAGAGGAGGGCAAACAGGCACTTGCCAACAGAGGGGCAGGGGTTTTTTGGTCCCTCCTGTCACTGAGGAGAAGGGACGAAAGCCATATTTAGCCCCCCCCCCATACTATCAAGAAACCTTATTAACATTTTAACTTCAAAAGTAACATTAAAAAGTACCGTTAAAGCAAATTTGGACTCTACTTTCATTTCCTGTCAATAGATGCAGGCCCAGATCTGGAGGAGGGCAAACAGGCACTTGCCAACAGGGGGTCAGGGGGTATTTGGCCCCGTCCCGTCACTGAGGAGAAGGTGTGAAATCCATATTTAGTCCCCACACACACTCACTATCAAGGAATATTTTTAACATTTTAACTTCAAAAATAACATTAAAAAGTACCGTTAAAGCAAATTTGGATTCTAATTTCCTTTCCTGTCTATAGATGCAGGCACAGATCTAGAGGAGGGCAAACAGGCACTTGCCAACAGGAGGCAGGGGGTATTTGGCCCCTCCCGTCACTGAGGAGAAGGGGTGAAAGCCATAGTATATATAGCCATATTACATATTTAGTCCCCCCACACACTCACTATCAAGGAATATTATTAACATTTTAACTTCAAAAGTAACATTAAAAAGTACCGTTAAAGCAAATTTGGACTCTACTTTCATTTCCTGTCAATAGATGCAGGCTCAGATCTGGAGGAAGGCAAACAGGCACGTGCCAACAGGGGGGGGGGGGTATTTGGTCCCTCCTGTGACTGAGGAGAAGGGGCGAAAGCCATATTTAGTCCCCTACACACACTATCAAGAAACCTTATTAACATTTTAACTTCAAAAGTAACATTAAAAAGTACCGTTAAAGCAAATTTGGACTCTACTTTCATTTCCTGTCAATAGATGCAGGCACAGATCTAGAGGAGGGCAAACAGGCACTTGCCAACAGAGGGGCAGGGGTTTTTTGGTCCCTCCTGTCACTGAGGAGAAGGGACGAAAGCCATATTTAGCCCCCCCCCCACATACTATCAAGAAACCTTATTAACATTTTAACTTCAAAAGTAACATTAAAAAGTACCGTTAAAGCAAATTTGGACTCTACTTTCATTTCCTGTCAATAGATGCAGGCCCAGATCTGGAGGAGGGCAAACAGGCACTTGCCAACAGGGGGTCAGGGGGTATTTGGCCCCGTCCCGTCACTGAGGAGAAGGTGTGAAATCCATATTTAGTCCTCACACACACTCACTATCAAGGAATATTTTTAACATTTTAACTTCAAAAATAACATTAAAAAGTACCGTTAAAGCAAATTTGGATTCTAATTTCCTTTCCTGTCTATAGATGCAGGCACAGATCTAGAGGAGGGCAAACAGGCACTTGCCAACAGAGGGGCAGGGGTTTTTTGGTCCCTCCTGTCACTGAGGAGAAGGGACGAAAGCCATATTTAGCCCCCCCCCCACATACTATCAAGAAACCTTATTAACATTTTAACTTCAAAAGTAACATTAAAAAGTACCGTTAAAGCAAATTTGGACTCTACTTTCATTTTCTGTCAATAGATGCAGGCCCAGATCTAGAGGAGTGCAAACTTAGCATTTGCTCAGGGCAGCCGATTTCGTGTGTGTGTGTGTGTTAATAGAGAAAGAAGCATGGAGGGGGCAGCGCTCATTCTGTGAGCTTCGATATATTCCCCGTAAAGGGTATTAAATGAAGGGTCAAAGGGCAACACAAAATTAGATTTTGAAAATAACGAATTAGAAAGTTTTCTAACACGTAAATGTATGAAAAGTTTATCAAGAAACTTCGAACAAATTTTATTTGTATAGTAAAAGTTTATATTTAACTAAAAGTGAAAAAAAAATTGTTTCCAAGATCCAAAGTACCAAAAGATTAAATTCTTCCTCTGAATATGTGGAGAAAGGAGGCCCAGCATACCCATACTTTATCACTTGAAATGAATGCACTTTTGGTGCTCGCACTTGAGTGCTACGAGATGATAATCTCATTTTCGAAGAAATTACTAATTTCACCTCTGGATCGTTTAAATGTATTGGTGGGCTCAAACGTGTCTTTGACGGCATGTCTTGAGAAAAGCGATTTATTTTTATGGTCGAATGACGGATTGTATGCTAGGGTTTTATTGCGAAGGGTCCCAAACTGGACAAGAAGCGCCTGACCCACTGACGGAAATGTCGTTCGAAGATAAGGGCATTGGGGAAATCGCAACAAATCTGTCATTGCTTATTTTGATGATTTACAATATAGGGTCTTTGAAATTGTCGGCTTTCTTATTTGAAGTAAATACGGGAAACTGCCTGCAAGTGAACTGTTTTGAATTTTTGCACGATGGATTATTTAGTCTTACGGATTTCCTTGACGAGTGAGGTTCCGAGCTTAGTGTTTTGAAAGTGAACACTTGAATTTGTGAAGTAATTAAGTGACGGAAACGTGAGAACAGTGCATTGTTGAAACTTGCTGCTTCGCAAACCAACACTCCTGTCGTAAGTGATTTCGCTTTTTTTTTTTCTTTACTTTAACACTTAATGCACCCTAAACTGATAGCCGCATCAGTAAAAAAAAACATCTCCATTTTGTTCCCTGTACAATTTTGAAAATCCATGTTAATCTCGTAATATTCTGATCTGCACTCAATCGACAAACCATCTTGAGAATCGAGTGAAAAAACCCAGTTTTCAATCCTGCGACAGCGGCGGTGGTAACTCTTTTTAATATAGAGAGATTCATAAATATTTCTATCTTAAAACAACAATAATACCCAATTAATGAAAAACGGGTTTCCAATAAAAATACCTATTCCAAGTTGTAGGTAACAAAAATATTCTTATTTTCATACAAGTAGTATGAACAAAATTTGCGGTCGCTAAGCAGTAAAAATTACGACTAATTTTTGATAAATGTTAGGCAATAATAAATCTAATAAATTATCTACCTGAACCATTATATTCCAAACTTTCGTCCTATATATGATCCGCTGACCAACCGGTATAGTGGTTAAGGTGTTAGCCTCTAGATCGGAAGGTTCCAGGTTCGAATCCGGACCCCATGGATGTTTGTAGGCGTAGAGACGGTTGGTGCACCTTAAAACTGTCGTCCTCACGTTGGGTTGGTGTAGAAGTTTGGAGAGTGGGGTGCCAGCTCAGGACTTGCTTCGTCATCAGACCGTGGTTCAAAATTACGAGATGTTGTCCTCGATTCTTTTCCTTAAGGGATTAATCCCGGGCCGTCGTCAATAGCCCGTTGTATTGCTCAAGTACGGTAATTACCAGACCACAATAGAGACTCGTATTGTCGATCAGATTAAAAAGCTATGTGATGGTCATTAGTTTTGTATTCATGTATAACAGAACTATCAATCATTGCTATGTATTATAAAAACATAAATGCATTAATTAGCGATTTGTAATGGTTTCCTTAAGGTTCATGTCGATCCAACTCAATGTTTGAGACAGACAACGATATCAAAGAAAGATCTGAAACTCGGGCAGATTCGTGGTGCGTGAATTGAAATTTATGGACATGGAATCATAAAAAGCATGCAAGTAAAATTGTTTTTCAGTAGAATGTGTCATGTCATAGAATCCTGGAAGCAAAGATTCAATTTTTATTGCGATTAAAAACTACTAGGTAGTGTCCTTAAAAAAAAAAGACAGGGATGAATTACCAGACTGCCTCTTTATTTGACTTGGCTTATCTTATGTGCTGTGGTACAGGACCATACCTTCAAGAAAGTGTCAACTGAGCTTTAGTGGTATAGGTAGTTAGATTCACTCTTTAGAGACCTTTTTAGTGCCTTATTTAGTCTCGAATGAAGAAGGAGGGTTGATATGGGTTTTATGGCGCAATGGCCAAAATCAGACAAGCTGCGCCTCGAATAAAGAGAGCTGTGATATTGGACAAAAGTATTTGGACAGAGCAGAAATTCGGAAGAGGATCCATCTTAGTGTGGGGTTGTTTTCCTGGTTAGGACTCGGCCCATTGCTTTATGTAACTGGTACCATGAACGCTGACGTGTACCTCGACGTTCTGGATCATTCGGTATTGCCTACACTATGACAATGCTAAGACGGTGATGGTTGTTTCTTCCAACAGGATCGAGCTCCATGTCATACTGCAAAACGTGTGCTGGACTGTTTTCCTGAAAATGAGTTGAATTTGCTTGACTGGCCTGTTCAGTGTCCCGATCTCAATCCGATTTACTTATTTCCACATTCTCGATAAAACGGGGAATTTTCAATATAATTTTCCGCAGGGGTTTATTATTATCTATCATATTTATATTATTATCGCACTTAGAATTTTAAAACTTTGCCTATGCAAGTTGCAAGTGGTGAAAAAAGTTTTTCAAATTAAAAAACATCACAAATTCTTTCAGATCCACAATAACTCTACATAGACTAAGTAGATTGACTATAACTATCGAAAATGAGTTTTGAGATAAATTGTGTTTTAAAGAACTCACACGAGATTAGGAAGAGTAAAAGGTCAGAGGAATATTTTTCGATTAAAAATGGGATTTTTTATTATTGTCAATTGTGCTTTTTTAAAACCAAATTTTCAAATACATTTTATATTTTAATTATTGTTATTAGTTTTTAACTTTTAAAAATTAATGTTTATCTCATTTCATTGGTTTTTAAAAATATTGCCTACTCTGCTTCATTGAAACCGAATTTTTAAATATAGATTCTGTTTAAAAAAATTATGAGCACTCATAGGCGGCAGAGTCAGAATCGAGATAATTTTTACCCATGTGCTTATAGCAAATCAAATGTAAATCTAATAAGTTCAGAAAAATCGAAACTTTTACGAAAAAATCGACGTTTTAATTTCTAATTGAAATGTATTGTAAGTTTTAAAATTCACCATAAAGTCATTTAGTAAATATTGTATAAAGAAAAAAAAATGATTTTTTTAAAATCAAGTGTTAATTGATGAATATCTTTTTATATAAATTAATTAATTGTTTATAATTTATTATTAATAATTAATAAATAGTAATATAATTAATTTATTCTTCCCACTTTTTACAGGGGTACTTTTCGGGAGGACCCCTCCCCCCATTCATCAACCCTAGCTACGCCTATGCTCCCCCCCCCCTCTATTCAAAACGTTGGCACGTCCCTGTCTTTGTTTAAGAGTTGCTTTCGATGTACTCCAATTGAACTGGTTATTCTGAGTAGCCTGGGCCCATAACCTTTGTTGGGTTAGCAGAGATAGTGGCCAAACATAAGGACGACAAACGTTACTTTTATTATTCACAGATAATTCACAATACAAACAATAAACTTAGAAAATACGGGAGCGGCTGTGGTAACAGACTCCCTCTGAGTAAGGTCTCAGCAGCAACTGAGAAGACGGTAAGCGATGACGTTAGAGGTGACGTCAGACAGTTATGACGTATTGGTGAAGGAAAATAAGGATTATTCTCCAACAACTATATTAAATGTAATATAATTTTTTTTAAATTATGTATTAAAACTTGGTTTATCTATGGTTATATTATCGATTTTTTTCAAGCATAGCAGGGCTTCAGATGGATATTTAAATAGGTTTCGAAATTTTTTGCATTACACCCGAGTCCCATTCCCCTGTTTAATACGATTAAAAATTACCAATTCAGTAAAAAATTTTAGAATAATTACCTCTTAAAAGTTTTTATTTTCGATATTTTAGATGCCTGAAGTTTGAAGGCTGAAATTTGGTCAGATCGGGTCCCATTAGCCAACTTTTCTGCACTAGGACTGAGTCAATTTCCAAAACTTTTCGGACTATCGTAATTGCCGTCACATTCGTCCTGGTTGGCAGAGTAGGGGATAGGCAACCGGAGTGTTTGAATTTCGAAACGCGATATAAACAAAGACTATTGTGTATGTGTGGCTAGTGCACCTTAAATCGAGATTTCAAATGTCCTAACTGGCGTGGTGTGGAAGTTTGGAGAGTGGGTACCAGCTCAGGTGTCAATCTCATGGTTAAAAATTACGAGGTACTGTCCTTGGATCTTTACTTTTGATCCCGAACAGTTACAAATAATCCGTTGTGTTGCTCAGTGCAACGTTCATTAAACTACCTCCCATTACCTGACGTCGTGTTTGCCAAATGACTCCATATAGGATACTTGCGCCACAGACAATCTAACCCAGCCAACTATCCTGCTATTCAAATATATTTTCATTTCTTAGATATTGGTGACCCCTACTTATATTTAGGATTCAAACTCAATTTCACTTCAAAATGAAAGCTCACTAAATTTTACGGTTTTTGCTTTTAAAAAAATTTTAACTGACAATTTAATGTATTCGACGTTTGTCGCATCTTTGCCTAACCTGGGCCTTGACTTATGAATCACCAATCCATTTTCACAGCCCCGTCGCCAGAGGTGCTTCACAAAGTATGATTTTTGGAATGATGTACTTACTATTCTTAGCGCCACATTGCCATTACCCATATGGTAGAATTAAGATGACAAATGGACGAAGGGATAGATATGGGACTGACCGATAGAAATCCAGGAACAGACCGCAAAATTGCACGACGAAACGATATGGCATTTCCCGTGTGATGTCCATTTGCATAGCGACATCAACTCTGTTCATACAGCTGTAGTTTTCTGTCACAGGTCAGGTGCTGTCCTCCAGCACAATTCGATGGCGCCTGTTTGATAAAGAATTAGTTGCGAATTCCTTTGACCCCTAACCGCAGACGTTTTAGACTTCAATAAGGTCTCAATCACAGACATTGGTGTGATTAATACCAACAGGTCTTGTTTTCTTGCTTCACTATTCCACCCAGCGCTTAGTATGACACAGTTTAGAGATACCATTAGTTTTAAATCGCGATAACCTTCAGCCAGAGGAATGTTTTAAAGACTGTTGGGGGGCACCGGAAATCTCCCATTACCTGAACTACGAAGGATTTAGCTGGTTAAACGGGTTCCCCAAAAATAGAAGCACGATATAGTAATCTGAACAGCTGAATTTGACCGATTAACAATCAAATTGATTTTTTTTTCATTAAAAGGAATGCATGCTTTCGTGGACGACTTCTAAGGAGAGGTTTGCAATAATTTTGCTTAGCTGGGGGATAAACACGAAAAGTTTATGACAACTACTGTCTGTTTACCTATCGAAAGTTCTTTTGGGTAAATGCTGGAGACGGAAAGAGGTAATTTACTAGTAAAGTAAAAACAAGGAAAATCAAGAAATATTTTTCCAATTTCTCAATAAGTGTTCTAATGGGGCAAACTAAATGTATTTCAACAAGCATCACATACGGAAATGGGATGCGGTCCACTCTTATGGTAATACACGGGCATAGACAGCGGGAGCAGTTCTCGTGGCTGACAGGCACCGCTAACAGAAGGGTTGTGATCTCGAAACAATCCAACCAAAGACAATTGTTATGAGGGGGCTAGTGCGCGTTAAATCTGTCGTGACGTGGAAGTTTGGAGGGGGGGGGGGTACCAGCGCAGTTGTCGATCTCGATCTGACCGTGGTTCGAAATTGCGAGATTTTGTGTTCGAATATTTTCCTCCGGGATTAATGCCGGACGAATATTAACAACCTTTACCTGGAATAGAAGACACGGGGAAATTTTAAGCTCGCTGATTCGTTGATTTCAAACTATTGACTATGACGTCACTACATGACATCATCATAAATGGCGATGCTTCACGTGGACTCTGTCATTACTCATTACTCGGTAGTATCTACTTGGACTGAAAGTCGGTGGCAAAACCTCTACAGCATAAATAACGAATCTATACTACAGATCCCCAGTAATAACGAAAAACTCCCCTGTTTCCGCCTTTTATTCTGTTCAAGGACCCAAGTGTCCTTTAAAGTTCGAAAAAGGATTATTTTTTAATTTTGCGTGTAGAATCCATACTGGAATTAAAACTAAACACAAAACATTTACGATCAAATTAATAGTGTATGGCACAAACCGTTGAACTGTCGCTTGGTAATCATCTAAAAGCTATCACTTTCTTTTTTTATTAGTATTCTATTTTCGGTCGAAGCTGTTTGAACATTTTTTTTTCGCAAACATTGTAAGTAAATAGTGATACTTTTCACACATGGGGAGTACGCACTATGGGTGAGTGACGTCATAGATCTCGGAGAGAGATAGCAACGAATCAACGGGTTTAAAATTTCCCCATGTCTTCTATTCCAGGTAAAAGTTGGTAATATGCATCCCGCACTGTTCGCAATAGCCGCTTGTGTTGATCCAGTGCGTCGTAAACTCAACTACCAACCAAAACATTCGCGAGGTAGCATGTAAAAGCGCACAGAGCAAAGAAATTGAAAAATAAGGCAGAATATATTCGTTGTATAGGGACGACGTCTAATCGAATCGGCGTCTCAGTGCCAACTGTTTCCTATTTGTTCTTCGGTAGGAACCGGGTGAGGTTGATTCGTCTATCGAAGTTGATTACTTGCAGGATTGTGGAATATTCAAGGACACCTGTTTTGTCGGAGACCTTGTCAAGGGGACGTTATAGTTTGCCCCACCGCCTATGCAGAACTTGCACTGATTACATCAAATAAAAAAAATACTCATGCACCCATCTGACAGTGGTCTGACAAAATGTATCTCAATTTCAATTTATAACACCGATGGGGTAAAAATTCGACTTTTATTTCGAAATGACAAATTCTTATTTCTAAATTATTAAATCTACAAAAAATAAAAAGCTATACCCAAAAAAATTAAATCTCAATGCACATAAATGAAGAAAAAACATGAATTACTATTGTTCTGTTGTAAACCATATGCAAAAAAAAATTAACTAATAAATGGAATTGTGCAAGAAGTTAAAATTTTTCATAACAAAAAGGTATAACTACGATAACTGCACAAATTAATCCGATTTCGCGTCTTCTATTGGAAGCATTTGACACCAGTAAAAGACAATGGGGTAGTTTATCCACCTTTCTGTTTTTATATGAAGAACAAATTTGGGAGGGTAGTTATAAAATAAGAAAGTGGTTGTGTACACTACTTGCTACATTAAAATGGTGATTCAATGGGTTTACCCGTTGCACTAGCAACATGCGAGTTGCAGGCGGCGAAGGTATGATTTTTTTTTCTTGGTTAATTTCTTTCTTCTGTGTCAGAAAAACTTTACTTGTGTATGTACGTCTATTTATATTCGCGACGTTGTTTGACCATAAAAACCAACCTACATTAAAATGATTTATACAATACTATAAATATCCGTCCATCGAATATTTGTTGGGTGAAATAGCAGTATGATTGAAAATTTCAAAACTATTTTTACTATAAAAAAGATTTTTCAAAGAATATTTGTGTACAAAAACTACTGTGGTATTTTGTTGACATCAGTATTAAAAATTTCAAAAGTATTTTTTTGTAAAAAAGATTTTTTCAAAGTATATTTGTGTTCAAAAACTACTGTGGTATTTCGTTGACATCTGTATTGAAAATTTCAAAACTATTTTTTTGTAAAAAAGATTTTTTCAAAGCATATTTGTGTACAAAAACTACTATGTATTTTGTTGACATCATATGACACCTTTATGAATTCAAGTAGGTGAGTTTCTGTAGTAAAAACAAGGATAGATACTTGAAATAAACCATTAAAAAGGTGGCGCCCCGCCGTTCAAGGAAAATTGACGCGATAGGCGAAATTAAAGAACGTGACCAGAGTTGAATATACTCCAAAGATGATATATTTCCTTCTCTCAAAACAAGAATGTCTATTAGTCTGCTTTGAGACTGGAATCGTGTAACAATAGACCTACATTGCGTCCTCAACCTTCCAAACAGTTCTCTCGGAGTTTCGTTTAAAAATAATTGAGCCCAGTTAATGATTCTCGGGCATGCTGCATCAATACCTATCAGCCAATTTTTCTAATTTTGGTATCTTCCCTTTGACACAGTTTCCCGCTTAACTCAACTTAGAAAAACAAACTTTCGGAATGCACACGTGGAATACGATGTCCTACTTTCCCTTTTCGTATCAATTAGATTATGTCAGACCCCCAAGGCATCCAGTGGGTAATCGCTGCTCTGTTATCACTGTTCCATCTTTTGCATCTTGTGTTGTTTGTATGAGCTACTTTCCTTATCCGTGCCTTTTACTTTTAAGCAGTACCATCTAAGAGCTGATTAGAGGGCAAGGGCAGAAGTTAAAAAAAGGAGCTCCTTTTTTAATTGTTGGTAGAAAATCATTCACGATTCCTTTTGTATGCACACTCCACATATACAATCAATCGTAGTGTGGGAGTCTATGGATTCTATACATCATAACTGAGAGAGGGTGTGTGTGAAGGACTATATAAATACATTTATTTACAGTTACTAATTACATCGGAACATTCCACATCTGATTAAGATATCTGTATATTCCATCTAAACATCAGGGAGTACGTCTCACTACTGACAAGCCAGTCGCCACGCACAACAGAGGGCGCTGGTGTGTTGAAGGTTGAAAGGATAATATCCTATAGTAGCTATAAAAAAAAACCCTGGATTTTTGAAAAATTTCTGAAATGCGTGCAACTACTGAAAGTAAAATGCTGATTGAAAGGTGTCCATACAAACAAAGTGTATCAGGTTATTAGTAGAATAATGATTATTGTAGATAGTTCTGATTTCTTAGAGGGACGTATGAGAAACTTCAAACGGACGTCATGGCCAAGGACCATGTTTGACCAAGCTGTGCAAAATAACCACTTGGTGTAACCCTGGTACACCAAGGGGGGTGAGTTCATGTGGTACCTCGCTTACACATCATACATTCGAGGCACACGTTTATAGAAAGACCACACATTTACTCCAGACCTACATATGACTATCCATCGAACAAGGAACTAGTAATTGGTCTGATAGGTCAGACACAGTATATACACAAACATCACAGTTAATACAGCACTTGCAAATAAAATATTCATTCAGTATTATAGCAATTTGATCGGTCATGCTTAAGCAAACGAAGAAGTCCTTTATGTCCTTGATAATTGAACGGAAAGCGTGTTGGAAAAAGTAAGAATATTTTCTTGACTATTCACCTTGAAACGAGCTTACAAGGAGATATTAAGAGGTGACTGGTTGGTAGGTGCACTAGAGCAACTCACCGGGATACTGACAACGGTCCGAGATTAATCCTGAAAGATCTAAAGACAACTCAAATGCATTTTTTGCATAATGATTCTCGTCATCTGAACATGGTTCAAAATTGCATAATGTTACCTTCGGATGATTTCTGTCCTCGCGTTTGATCCTGGACCGTCGCCCATGTGTTACTCCAGTGCGACGCTAATTGAAAAATACCGATGGATGACAACTCCTCGTAATTCTGAACCCCAGTCACATGACGAGGGCAGCACCTGAGCTGGCACCCAACTCTCCAAACTTCCACATCACGGATACAATGAGATCCACCACAGTGAAGATCGAAGTAAGAAAAACAAATTGTCCCTTTCCCAGAAGTGGTGACATTTTGACACAGGTTTTTACACCAGAAGCTGGCCCCTAGAAGGCAGATTTCTAATCGGAGATAGACCACCAGAAGGGTTAAAGGTGTTTGTCATGCGGAATGAGTAATTCAGACATAACCTATCCCCTCGCCTAGGACTAAAAAAAGTGATTCAGGTACCGGAGTCGAGACTAGGTGTGTATGTTCGCATATGTCAAAATTATGACTGTCTCCGAAATAAGACATAGATGCCTAAGAAGGAATTTTAACTTGAAACCTTGCAATCTCAAGCCCAGGCAATAAATTGGTAGGACAAATGGAAAGAACTAAAGGTTCTAAAGGTTGGAAGAACACTTATAAGGATTCATGTCCAAGGAGGTAAGTGCCTTTCGGGTCCCCTACCTCCTTAGACATGAAGATATATACATGTAAGAACAGACCCCCGCACCGCATAGCAACCAACCGACATTTCTACCTCAACCGACATTCCACCCCCGTGCAATGTTCGGTCGTTGGCCCCGACCCCGCAGACGAAAGAAGGGAGCTAAGGATACCAGACGTGGTTTTCTGCAGATGGCGGAACCGGCGGACGATGAGTATTAGATTTTGAAGCAACAGTGTTCTAGACGCCAAACTCTCAATCAGAATTTGTTACTTAAAGCAAAAACGTGCTTTCGATGTCATTCTTTAAACTTTGTAAATACATAATTGTGATCGTCTTTAATTAAATGTAATTGAAATTCAGACGATTTAGTTTCTTTAAACTCCAAACCATACATACATACACTATTGTGAACAAAAGTATTTGGACACTGCATGTTTTCAGAAAAAGTGCTTTATTATTCTATCTAGTATCGGGTAGAATCTCCTTTTGCTTGAACTACAACTGCAACACGTCGAGGCAAACTTTCCACAAGTTCTCTCTAAATCTTGGCAGGTATAGCTCGTCATGCTTCTTGCATGACTGTGAGAAGATATTGTTGTGAAGATGGGCGTGCGTGACGGTGTCGTACTCGTCGCTCCACTTCGTCTCACCACTACTCGATCGGATTTAGATCAGGGCTCTGAGCAGGCCAGTCAAACAAATTCACTTCGTTTTCAGGAAACCAGTCCAGAACACGTTTTGAAGGAGCTCACATGGAGCTCGATCCTGTTGTAAGAAACAACCATCATGGCCGTAGTATTGCCATAGTGTAGGCAAGACCGAACTATCCAGAACGTCAAGGTACACGTCAGCGTTCATGGTACCAGGTCCATAAAGCAATGGGCCGAGTCCTAACTAGGAAAAACAACCATACACTAAGATGGATCCTCCTCCGAACTATTGAAACAACACAGTCTGAATTAAATTGTTCTTCAGGTTGTAGCAACACCCAAACACGTTCATCACACTGGAAGAGTGAATACCGACTCATAACTCCAAACATCAGTTTTTCATTCTTCGGAAGTCCAGGAACGACGGGCAATACACAAGGTCAAACGACGCCTCTCATTAATAAGAGCAATCAATGGCTGCTCGACCATGATAACCGATCTTGTATAGCTCTCTGCGACAGTTTTGACACTAATTTAGCGCCCAGATGCATTTCCAACCTCTACAGCGATCGCAGTGGCAGAAGTGCGCAAGGTTTTACGTGAATATGTCTCATTAGCGTCGTTAGTGTATAGTTTTTATTTGGGTGTAGTAAATGAGAGAAAGCCAGATTCCATGCTCAATC
The DNA here is from genome assembly GCA_947359465.1 of Metellina segmentata. Taxonomy (NCBI): domain Eukaryota; kingdom Metazoa; phylum Arthropoda; class Arachnida; order Araneae; family Tetragnathidae; genus Metellina; species Metellina segmentata. The sequence continues at coordinate 48,886,851 of OX375882.1, read as the reverse complement.
CAGTGTTTATCGAAAGCTGACATGTAGTTCTCTAGTTTAGACAACGTATTATTTCTGCTTGGCTTTTCGACAAATATAAGCCGACAATGTGGAATCTCTACTATTATAAAAGGAAGTGTTTGTCTGTCTGTCTGCCTCAAAATCCTGACGATTCTATGGCACTTACAGCAATGTGATTTGGCACACAGGTAGTCCAAATTTTTTGCAATTTTTGGGTCACGGCGAATTTTAAAATTTAAGCTAGAAGATTTTTAAATGAATTTAATAGTTTTATTCTCTACCCGGATCTTCAAACGCGGTGGACTTTTTCTACTCATGCGACCTTGAAGTCAGGGTTTGGAACCATACCAAGTTTTTTTCATTCGCAGAACGCGGAGAAAATTATTATTTTTTGTTTCCGCTTTGATTTTGCGCGGACGAATGATTTCCCAGCCAGACGATAAATCTTTTAACTGAAATAAAAGTTATTTTTTCTATCTCCTAGACAGTTAAAGATTGAGTAAAAATTTCAACGGATTTGAAATCTGCGGAAAATTTCAGTTTAGATTGATACCTAAAAATATGATATTCTTTAAATAATAAAATTTTTATTATTATGTTGTTGTTGTCATCGTGCGGGCCATATATGGCCCAATTGGGGGTGCCATTGCCCCGCAGGGTTGGACTTCTTCATACATGACACATCCGTTTTACAGGAAGGTCCCTTTCACACATCCATTCACTCACACATATCGTAATTTAGATCCCAATCAAAGATCGATAACCCCCTGATCAGGTACCCCCAGAGGTATTGATTTGGTATGGGAATTTTATTATTATAAATTATTATTATATATTATTATATTAAATTTTTTAAATTGAATATATCTTCAACGGATTTGAAATCTGCGGAAAATTTTACACCAGATTAATATCTTACACCACGGGCACGGGCAACGCCGAGTTATACTGATTTGAAGTTCGAACACCGCATCGGAAAGTCCCCCAAACGGCCGCCCCTTCCCCGCTTATCACGGCACGAGAACTCAAGGTCACTAACAAGTCTCTGTTTCCTGAACTCGATGCTCAATTTTCTTGTACCGCTCAACTATCGGTACTGGCCACCTTGTACTGTGGACTGATTTTAAAAACTCACTAAAAACTCACTTTCTCACTTAAAAAACTGTCGCCTAATATCGTTTTAAGCAAACATTTATCCACTGAACCTTACAGACACACTCACTACAGTGAGACATTCTCATTCAATTTCTATCCCATTATAAAAGGAACTGCTTGTCTGTTTTCTGCCCGCAAAGTACTGACGAATCTATGGCACTTACAGTAATGGGATTCGGCACACATGTAGTCCAAATTTTTTGTGATTTTTGGATCGCGGCGAATTTTAAAATTCAATCTAGAGCATTTTAAAATGAATTTAATAGTTTTTTTCACCATTCTTTCTTTTTTCGATAGTGAAGAAGCATCAAAATTTAGACTTCTCTTTGTCACGTCACTATTGACGTCAGCCTTGGGAACCATGCCAAGTTTTTTTCACCTTCCATCTCTAATGGGAGTGAACAGATTCGAATGACCTTCGTTTGATTCGAGATTCATTCATTTTGATTTCCTGATAAATGGATTCGAGTGAAATAAACGAAATTATTAACTGGCGTTCTTCAGTGCTTTTTTTCTATCTTGGTGATCGTTAAAGATAGAATGAACATTTTAACGGATTTGATACCTGCTGAAAATTTTACACCAGATAGATACCTTATACTTTAGATTTTCTTTTAATAAATAATTTATCAATTAAATATTTATATTTTTCGGTTTGCGAAGCAAACCAACACCACGGGCAAAGTGACCCTCACGAAAAGAACTGTCACGGGCAACTTCGTTATGGCTGTTATCCAATAGGCTACAAAATCCCAAAACCAAATGGGAATCCGTGATGGCTAGTATCCAATAGGCTACGAATTCCCATTTGGTTTTCGAAGCAAACCAACTCCACTGGCAACTCAGTTAAGGCTGTTAACCAATAGGCTACGAATTCGCAAACCAAATGGGAATCCGTGATGGCTAATATCCAATAGGCTACGAATTCCCATTAGGTTTTCGAAGCAAACCAACTCCACGGGTTATCTTCGTTATGGCTGTTATCCAATAGGCTAGAAATTCGCAAACCAAATGGGAATCCGTGATGGCTAGTATCCAATAGGCTACGAATACCCATTAGGTTTTCGAAGCAAACCAACTCCACTGGCAACTCAGTTAAGGCTGTTAACCAATAGGCTACGAATTCGCAAACCAAATGGGAATCCGTGATGGCTAATATCCAATAGGCTACGAATTCCCATTTGGTTTTCGAAGCAAACCAACTCCACGGGTTATCTTCGTTATGGCTGTCATCCAATAGGCTAGAAATTCGCAAACCAAATGGGAATCCGTGATGGCTAGTATCCAATAGGCTACGAATTCCCATTAGGTTTTCGAAGCAAACCAACTCCACTGGCAACTCAGTTATGGCTGTTATCCAATAGGCTACGAATACGCAAACCAAATGGGAATCCGTGATGGCTAGTATCCAATAGGCTACTACTAATTAGGTTTTCGAAGCAAACCAACTCCACGGGAAACTCAGTTATGGCTGTTATCCAATAGGCTACGAATTCGCAAACCAAATGGGAATCCGTGATGGCTAGTATCCAATAGGCTACGAATTCCCATTTGGTTTTCGAAGCAAACCAACTCCACGGGTTATCTTCGTTATGGCTGTTATCCAATAGGCTACAAATTCGCAAACCAAATAGGAATCCGTGATGGCTAGTATCCAATAGGCTACAAATTCCCATTAGGTTTTCGAAGCAAACCAACTCCACGGGCAACTCAGTTATGGCTGTTATCCAATAGGCTACGAATTCGCAAACCAAATGGGAATCCGTGATGGCTGTTATCGAATAGGCTACGAATTCCCATTTGGTTTACGAAGCAAACCAATAACCCCACAAAAGCAACTGGCACGGGCAACGCCGGGCTTGCCACGCAGTGGCTAGTTTTTAACTAAAAATGAATCGATTGCAAACAGTTAACTTGAGATTTAAGGATGCTACTGACGGAAATAGAGCGTTATATAGACAAACTGATAAGCACTGCACCTGGTTCATATTTCTCATAACTGATTAGTTTTAATTTTACTTATTTGATTGATATTTATTACTAATAATAGTAAGACGTCTCGTGTGTTGAAGTGCAAAATTTTTTGTCATTCCGTTTAAATAAATAGCTTTATAATTTAGTTCCAAGTTTTATTTTCAAACTAGCTTTCTGAAATTCCAAAATTACACTCACAAAGACAAAAAATATTTTGGTGAACAGTTTTCAGAGAGGGAAGAGCCAATAAAAATTGTTTTGGGAAGTGGGCGTGGAGTCAAAATATTTCGGAATGTATCATTGCAATTGTCGTATTTGCTTTTGACGTACACAGAAATAAGCTTCTATTAAGGCATTTACTTAAACTTCTTATTGAGAGTGTGTTCTGTTTATTCAACCGATAATAGACCTTTTTTTACACACGTGTGTCTTGGATACAACAATTCTGAAGCAAAGTTGAAGTTGAGAATCGAAAATAACAAATTTAGCACAAAGTGAATGACAAAGAAGATTCTCATGAGTGGATGACTTTAACAAGTTAAAAACATTTAAACTCTTGTTTATATGTGTTATAATTTTAACAATTGTAAAATCCAAAAAAATTATAGATTAGACGATTCTATTTGTAAATATAAACGATTATTCCAAGTTCTTTCGCTGAAAAAATAAATGTGTTTATTCTACTTCGATAGCCATCTTTTCCCTTTGTATATCGGTGATGTATTTGATAGACAGATGCTACTTTTCTCTTGTGAACGGCCAATCTGTGTTATTTAAAGAAACAAGTCTGCAGGATATTGTAAAAGTAACATCGGCTGTTTTATAAGGGTTGGTCAAAAGGATTGGTTTTAATTCAAATCTCCGGAAAATAGGTAATTACTTTTTTTCCCTACTTCGTAAATGTTCCTACTTATTAGACGTAGAGCAACATAGAATGTTGGACTGTCCAATGCATGAAATAAAATTCATCTTATCTTTAGATATATAACAAAACGTCAGTATCACTAAAACGTGAACAGAATTTCGAAATTGTTTGTTGTACGTATCTCGTAATTCGATCGATCTTCGCTTATCTGTGGAGTACATCTCTTGATTTTATGTTCACTCTGTCATCTCAAGGAATGAGATACTAATTTAATGCATGTCAGCGCATTCTTTATATTAAATTATTATTTTTGGCAGAAAAGAACACTAGTATATTAATCTTCAGCTGATAGAAAGTCCAAGTGTGTTAATTCTAAGATATATAAACATTCTTACATTTGATATTATGATGTAAAACAGTACTATATGCCCCCTCTCTTTAAGAAACTGAAAACTTTTTTCTGTGAAAAATTTAGTCTTCGCCTAATGAAAGGTATTTTTTTAGCATATTGCCTCTCCAAAGGGTTAAAGCTGGTGTTTATAAATATTTTGGGTATGTTAAGTCTAAGATATGTGAATAGTCTTTCATTTGATATTCTGATGTCAGATACTACTACGCCTCACTAAAGAAGTAAACGTACCAAATTTTTGGATTGTGCTAAATACATTGATACAATGTGATGTTTTTACTCGCAAATTTTATTTAAGTCAGCTTTAAGCTGCTGTACAGAAAAAAATGCCAATACACCTTCAAAGGGCTAAAACCAGTGATTATAAATATTCTAAGATGCTCAATACTGTTTCATTTGATATTCTGATGTCACACAGCACTCTATGCCCTACCCCTCTCCTTAAAACTAGAAGTACTAAATTTATACAATGACCCATAAAAATTATTTACTCTTTAAAATGTTGTCCAGAAAAAATGCCAATTACTCTTCAAAGGGTAAAGCCAGTGATCATAAATGTTCTACGTGTGTTAGGTCCAGGATACGTAATATCCTTTTATTTAATATTATGATGTCGCACTGTGCTTACTCAAAAAAAAATAATAAATAAAAACATAAATAAAAAAAAAATTAAAAATTAAAAAATAAAAATATATATGTATATATATATATATATATATATATATATATATATATATATATATATATATATATATATATATATATATATATATATATATATATATATGTGTGTGTGTGTGTGTGTATGAGTCCCTCTCCTCTATCTCTCCTAAGAAAACTAAAAGTTTTAAATTTTTGTGATGTGAAAACAACATTTATACAGATATACAGAGTGAAAGTCTTCACGCATAAAGGTTATTTAATCTTTAAACTGCTGCACAGAAATAAATCAAAGCGTTAAAGTCAGTGTTTATAAATGTTTTAGTTTTGGTAGGTCCATAAGATATGTAATCTTTCCTTTGATATTCTAATGTCACGGTACAATTTCCCCTCACTCTACCTCTTCTTAAAAAACTAAAAGTACACATTTTTGTGGTGAGCAAAATACATAAAAAGACTGATAAGTCTTTACAGATTAAAGTTTCACGTCATAGTGCCCCTTCAAAGTGTTAAAGCTAATATATATAAAACTTTAAGTATGTAGCCTAAGAGATATATAAATATTATTTTATTCGATATTCTTAAGTCAAACAATGTTACATACAGTCTCTTCAAAAATTGAAGTACTATATTTTCGCTATCCGCAAAATACTTATACAGCGTGATAAGTATTCGTCCATAAAAAGCTCTACAGTATAGTTCACTTTCAAGGGTTAGAAGCTAACGTGCTCCAATCTTCCATCGATATTATTCACTTTTATCATTTGTTATTTTTGTTATCTGCAAAATAACTAATAAAGGCGTGTTAAGTATTCGTCCATAAAAAGCTCTACAGTATAGTTCACTTTCAAGGGTTAGAAGCTAACGTGCTCCAATCTTCCATCGATATTATTCACTTTTATCATTTGTTATTTTTGTTATCTGCAAAATAACTAATACAGGCGTGATAAGTATTCGCCCATAAAGCTCTTCAATATAGTTAACTCTCAAGGGTTAGAAGCTAACGCGCTCCAATCTTCCATCGAAACTATTCACTTCTATCCTTTGTTATTTTTGTTATCTGCAAAATAAACTTATACAGGCGTGATAAGTATTCGCCCATAAAAGCTCTCCAGTATAGTTAACTTTCAAGGGTTAGAAGCTAACGTGCTCCAATCTTCCATCGATATTATTCACTTTTATCATTTGTTATTTTTGTTATCTGCAAAATAACTAATAAAGGCATGTTAAGTATTCGTCCATAAAAAGCTCTACAGTATAGTTCACTTTCAAGTGTTAGAAGCTAACGTGCTCCAATCTTCCATCGATATTATTCACTTTTATCATTTGTTATTTTTGTTATCTGCAAAATAACTAATACAGGCGTGATAAGTATTCGCCCATAAAGCTCTTCAATATAGTTAACTCTCAAGGGTTAGAAGCTAACGCGCTCCAATCTTCCATCGAAACTATTCACTTCTATAATTTGTTATTTTTGTTATCTGCAAAATAAACTTATACAGGCGTGATAAGTATTCGCCCATAAAAGCTCTCCAGTATAGTTAACTTTCAAGGGTTAGAAGCTAACGTGCTCCAATCTTCCATCGATATTATTCACTTTTATCATTTGTTATTTTTGTTATCTGCAAAATAATTAATAAAGGCGTGATAAGTATTCGCCCATAAAGCTCTTCAATATAGTTAACTTTCAAGAGTTAGAAGCTAACGCGCTCCAATCTTCCATCGATGCTACTCACTTCTATCATTTGTAATTTTTGTAATCTGCAAAATAACTAATACAGGCGTGATAAGTATTCGCCCATAAAGCTCTTCAATATAGTTAACTCTCAAGGGTTAGAAGCTAACGCGCTCCAATCTTCCATCGAAACTATTCACTTCTATCATTTGTTATTTTTGTTACCTGCAAAATAACTTATACAGGCATGATAAGTATTCGCCCATAAAACCTCTCCAGTATAGTTAACTTTCAAGGGTTAGAAGCTAACGTGCTCCAATCTTCCATCGATTCTATTCACTTCTAACATTTGTTATTTTGTTATCTGCAAAATACTTATACAGGCGTGATGACTATTCGCCCATAAAAGCCCTCCAGTATAGTTACTTACAAGGATTAGAAGCTAACGCGCTCCAATCTTCTATCGATACTATTTACTTCTATCATTTGTTATTTTTGTTATCTGCAAAATAAACTTATACAGCGGGATAAGTATTCGCCCATAAAAGCTCTCCAGTATAGTTACTTACAAGGATTAGAAGCTAACGCGCTCCAATCTTCCATCGATACTATTTACTTCTATCATTTGTTATTTTTGTTATCTGCAAAATAAACTTATACAGGCGTGATAATTATTCGACCATAAAGCTCTTCAGTATAGTTAGCTTTCAAGGGTTAAAAGCTAACGCTCTCCAATCTTAAATCGATACTATTCACTTCTATCATTTGTAATTTTTGTTACCTGCAAAATAACTTATACAGGCGTGATAAGTATTCGCCCATAAAGCTCTTCAATATAGTTAGCTTTCAAGGGTTAAAAGCTAACGCTCTCCAATCTTAAATCGATACTATTCACTTCTATCATTTGTAATTTTTGTTACCTGCAAAATAACTTATACAGGCGTGATAAGTATTCGCCCATAAAGCTCTTCAATATAGTTAACTTCCAAGAGTTAGAAGCTAACGCTCTCCAATCTTCCATCGATACTATTCACTTCTATCATTTGTAATTTTTGTTATCTGCAAAATAAACTTATACAGGCGTGATAATTATTCGACCATAAAGCTCTTCAATATAGTTAACTCTTAAGGGTTAGAAGCTAACGCGCTCCAATCTTCCATCGATTCTATTCACTTCTATCATTTGTTATTTTGTTATCTGCAAAATAATTATACAGGCGTGATGACTATTCGCCCATAAAAGCTCTCCAGTATAGATAACTCTGAAGGGTTAGAAGCTAACGCGCTCCAATCTTCCATCGATACTATTCCCTTCTATCCTTTGTTATTTTTGTTATCTGCAAAATAAACTTATACAGCGGGATAAGTATTCGCCCATAAAAGCTCTCCAGTATAGTTAACTTACAAGGATTAGAAGCTAACGCGCTCCAATCTTCCATCGATACTATTTACTTCTATCATTTGTTATTTTTGTTATCTGCAAAATAAACTTATACAGGCGTGATAATTATCCGACCATAAAGCTCTTCAGTATAGTTAGCTTCCAAGGGTTAAAAGCTAACGCGCTCCAATCTTCCATGGTTACTATTCACTTCTATCATTTGTAATTTTTGTTATCTGCAAAATAACTAATACAGGCGTGATAAGTATTCGCCCATAAAGCTCTTCAATATAGTTAACTTTCAAGAGTTAGAAGCTAACGCTCTCCAATCTTCCATCGATACTATTCACTTCTATCATTTGTAATTTTTGTTACCTGCAAAATAACTTATACAGGCGTGATAAGTATTCGCCCATAAAGCTCTTCAATATAGTTAACTTCCAAGAGTTAGAAGCTAACGCTCTCCAATCTTCCATCGATACTATTCACTTCTATCATTTGTAATTTTTGTTATCTGCAAAATACTTATACAGGCGTGATGACTATTCGCCCATAAAAGCTCTCCAGTATAGTTAACTTACAAGGATTAGAAGCTAACGCGCTCCAATCTTCCATCGATACTATTTACTTCTATCATTTGTTATTTTTGTTATCTGCAAAATAAACTTATACAGGCGTGATAAGTATTCGCCCATAAAGCTCTTCAATATAGTTAACTTCCAAGAGTTAGAAGCTAACGCGCTCCAATCTTCCATCGATACTATTTACTTCTATCATTTGTTATTTTTGTTATCTGCAAAATAAACTTATACAGCGGGATAAGTATTCGCCCATAAAAGCTCTCCAGTATAGTTACTTACAAGGATTAGAAGCTAACGCGCTCCAATCTTCCATCGATACTATTTACTTCTATCATTTGTTATTTTTGTTATCTGCAAAATAAACTTATACAGGCGTGATAATTATTCGACCATAAAGCTCTTCAGTATAGTTAGCTTTCAAGGGTTAGAAGCTAACGCTCTCCAATCTTCCATCGATACTATTCACTTCTATCATTTGTAATTTTTGTTACCTGAAAAATAACTTATACAGGCGTGATAAGTATTCGCCCATAAAGCTCTTCAATATAGTTAACTTCCAAGAGTTAGAAGCTAACGCTCTCCAATCTTCCATCGATACTATTCACTTCTATCATTTGTAATTTTTGTTACCTGCAAAATAACTTATACAGGCGTGATAAGTATTCGCCCATAAAGCTCTTCAATATAGTTAACTTCCAAGAGTTAGAAGCTAACGCTCTCCAATCTTCCATCGATACTATTCACTTCTATCATTTGTAATTTTTGTTATCTGCAAAATACTTATACAGGCGTGATGACTATTCGCCCATAAAAGCTCTCCAGTATAGTTAACTCTTAAGGGTTAGAAGCTAACGCGCTCCAATCTTCCATCGATACTATTCACTTCTATCATTTGTTATTTTGTTATCTGCAAAATAATTATACAGGCGTGATGACTATTCGCCCATAAAAGCTCTCCAGTATAGATAACTCTGAAGGGTTAGAAGCTAACGCGCTCCAATCTTCCATCGATACTATTCCCTTCTATCCTTTGTTATTTTTGTTATCTGCAAAATAAACTTATACAGCGGGATAAGTATTCGCCCATAAAAGCTCTCCAGTATAGTTAACTTACAAGGATTAGAAGCTAACGCGCTCCAATCTTCCATCGATACTATTTACTTTTATCATTTGTTATTTTTGTTACCTGCAAAATAACTTATACAGGCGTGATAAGTATTCGCCCATAAAGCTCTTCAATATAGTTAACTTCCAAGAGTTAGAAGCTAACGCTCTCCAATCTTCCATCGATACTATTCACTTCTATCATTTGTAATTTTTGTTATCTGCAAAATACTTATACAGGCGTGATAATTATTCGACCATAAAGCTCTTCAGTATAGTTAGCTTCCAAGGGTTAAAAGCTAACGCGCTCCAATCTTCCATGGTTACTATTCACTTCTATCATTTGTAATTTTTGTTATCTGCAAAATAACTAATACAGGCGTGATAAGTATTCGCCCATAAAGCTCTTCAATATAGTTAACTTTAAAGAGTTAGAAGCTAACGCTCTCCAATCTTCCATCGATACTATTCACTTCTATCATTTGTAATTTTTGTTACCTGCAAAATAACTTATACAGGCGTGATAAGTATTCGCCCATAAAGCTCTTCAATATAGTTAACTTCCAAGAGTTAGAAGCTAACGCTCTCCAATCTTCCATCGATACTATTCACTTCTATCATTTGTAATTTTTGTTATCTGCAAAATACTTATACAGGCGTGATGACTATTCGCCCATAAAAGCTCTCCAGTATAGATAACTCTGAAGGGTTAGAAGCTAACGCGCTCCAATCTTCCATCGATACTATTCCCTTCTATCCTTTGTTATTTTTGTTATCTGCAAAATAAACTTATACAGCGGGATAAGTATTCGCCCATAAAAGCTCTCCAGTATAGTTAACTTACAAGGATTAGAAGCTAACGCGCTCCAATCTTCCATCGATACTATTTACTTCTATCATTTGTTATTTTTGTTATCTGCAAAATAAACTTATACAGGCGTGATAATTATTCGACCATAAAGCTCTTCAGTATAGTTAGCTTTCAAGGGTTAAAAGCTAACGCGCTCCAATCTTCCATGGTTACTATTCACTTCTATCATTTGTAATTTTTGTTATCTGCAAAATAACTAATACAGGCGTGATAAGTATTCGCCCATAAAGCTCTTCAATATAGTTAACTTTCAAGAGTTAGAAGCTAACGCTCTCCAATCTTCCATCGATACTATTCACTTCTATCATTTGTAATTTTTGTTACCTGCAAAATAACTTATACAGGCGTGATAAGTATTCGCCCATAAAGCTCTTCAATATAGTTAACTCTCAAGGGTTAGAAGCTAACGCGCTCCAATCTTCCATCGAAACTATTCACTTCTATCATTTGTTATTTTTGTTATCTGCAAAATAAACTTATACAGGCGTGATAATTATTCGACCATAAAGCTCTTCAGTATAGTTAAGTTTCAACGGTTAAAAGCTAACGCGCTCCAATCTTCCATCGAAACTATTCACTTCTATCATTTGTAATTTTTGTTACCTGCAAAATAACTTATACAGGCGTGATAAGTATTCGCCCATAAAATCTCTCCAGTATTGTTAACTTACAAGGATTAGAAGCTAACGCGCTCCAATCTTCCATCGATACTATTTACTTATATCATTTGTAATTTTTGTTATCTGCAAAATAACTAATACAGGCGTGATAAGTATTCGCAGATAAAGCTCTTCAATATAGTGAACTCTCAAGGGTTAGAAGATAACGCGCTCCAATCTTCCATCGAAACTATTCACTTCTATCATTTGTTATTTTTGTTATCTGCAAAATAACTAATACAGGCGTGATAAGTATTCGCCCATAAAGCTCTTCAATATAGTTAACTTTCACGAGTTAGAAGCTAACGCGCTCCAATCTTCCATCGATACTATTTACTTCTATCATTTGTTATTTTTGTTATCTGCAAAATAAACTTATACAGCGGGATAATTATTCGCCCATAAAAGCTCTTCAGTGTAGTTAACTTTCACGAGTTAGAAGCTAACGCGCTCCTATCTTCCATCGATACTATTTACTTCTATCATTTGTTATTTTTGTTATCTGCAAAATAAACTTATACAGCGGGATAATTATTCGCCCATAAAAGCTGTTCAGTGTAGTTAACTTTCAAGGGTTAAAAGCTAACGCGCTCCAATCTTCCATCGATACTATTCACTTCTATCATTTGTTATTTTTGTTATCTGCAAAATAACTAATACAGGCGTGATAAGTATTCGCCCATAAAGCTCTTCAATATAGTTAACTTTCAAGAGTTAGAAGCTTACGCGCTCCAATCTTCCATCGATACTATTTACTTCTATCATTTGTTATTTTTGTTATCTGCAAAATAATCTTATACAGCGGGATAAGTATTCGCCCATAAAAGCTCTCCAGTATAGTTAACTTACAAGGATTAGAAGCTAACGCGCTCCAATCTTCCATCGATACTATTTACTTATATCATTTGTAATTTTTGTTATCTGCAAAATAACTAATACAGGCGTGATAAGTATTCGCCCATAAAGCTCTTCAATATAGTGAACTCTCAAGGGTTAGAAGCTAACGCGCTCCAATCTTCCATCGAAACTATTCACTTCTATCATTTGTTATTTTTGTTATCTGCAAAATAACTAATACAGGCGTGATAAGTATTCGCCCATAAAGCTCTTCAATATAGTTAACTTTCACGAGTTAGAAGCTAACGCGCTCCAATCTTCCATCGATACTATTTACTTCTATCATTTGTTATTTTTGTTATCTGCAAAATAAACTTATACAAGCGTGATAATTATTCGACCATAAAGCTCTTCAGTATAGTTAAGTTTCAACGGTTAAAAGCTAACGCGCTCCAATCTTCCATCGAAACTATTCACTTCTATCATTTGTAATTTTTGTTACCTGCAAAATAACTTATACAGGCGTGATAAGTATTCGCCCATAAAATATCTCCAGTATAGTTAACTTACAAGGATTAGAAGCTAACGCGCTCCAATCTTCCATCGAAACTATTCACTTCTATCATTTGTTATTTTTGTTATCTGCAAAATAACTAATACAGGCGTGATAAGTATTCGCCCATAAAGCTCTTCAATATAGTTAACTTTCACGAGTTAGAAGCTAACGCGCTCCAATCTTCCATCGATACTATTTACTTCTATCATTTGTTATTTTTGTTATCAACAAAATAAACTTATACAGCGGGATAATTATTCGCCCATAAAAGCTCTTCAGTGTAGTTAACTTTCACGAGTTAGAAGCTAACGCGCTCCAATCTTCCATCGATACTATTCACTTCTATCATTTGTAATTTTTGTTACCTGCAAAATAACTTATACAGGCGTGATAAGTATTCGCCCATAAAGCTCTTCAATATAGTTAACTTCCAAGAGTTAGAAGCTAACGCTCTCCAATCTTCCATCGATACTATTCACTTCTATCATTTGTAATTTTTGTTATCTGCAAAATACTTATACAGGCGTGATGACTATTCGCCCATAAAAGCTCTCCAGTATAGATAACTCTGAAGGGTTAGAAGCTAACGCGCTCCAATCTTCCATCGATACTATTCCCTTCTATCCTTTGTTATTTTTGTTATCTGCAAAATAAACTTATACAGCGGGATAAGTATTCGCCCATAAAAGCTCTCCAGTATAGTTAACTTACAAGGATTAGAAGCTAACGCGCTCCAATCTTCCATCGATACTATTTACTTCTATCATTTGTTATTTTTGTTATCTGCAAAATAAACTTATACAGGCGTGATACTTATTCGACCATAAAGCTCTTCAGTATAGTTAGCTTTCAAGGGTTAAAAGCTAACGCGCTCCAATCTTCCATGGTTACTATTCACTTCTATCATTTGTAATTTTTGTTATCTGCAAAATAACTAATACAGGCGTGATAAGTATTCGCCCATAAAGCTCTTCAATATAGTTAACTTTCAAGAGTTAGAAGCTAACGCTCTCCAATCTTCCATCGATACTATTCACTTCTATCATTTGTAATTTTTGTTACCTGCAAAATAACTTATACAGGCGTGATAAGTATTCGCCCATAAAGCTCTTCAATATAGTTAACTCTCAAGGGTTAGAAGCTAACGCGCTCCAATCTTCCATCGAAACTATTCACTTCTATCATTTGTTATTTTTGTATCTGCAAAATAAACTTATACAGGCGTGATAATTATTCGACCATAAAGCTCTTCAGTATAGTTAAGTTTCAACGGTTAAAAGCTAACGCGCTCCAATCTTCCATCGAAACTATTCACTTCTATCATTTGTAATTTTTGTTACCTGCAAAATAACTTATACAGGCGTGATAAGTATTCGCCCATAAAATCTCTCCAGTATTGTTAACTTACAAGGATTAGAAGCTAACGCGCTCCAATCTTCCATCGATACTATTTACTTATATCATTTGTAATTTTTGTTATCTGCAAAATAACTAATACAGGCGTGATAAGTATTCGCAGATAAAGCTCTTCAATATAGTGAACTCTCAAGGGTTAGAAGATAACGCGCTCCAATCTTCCATCGAAACTATTCACTTCTATCATTTGTTATTTTTGTTATCTGCAAAATAACTAATACAGGCGTGATAAGTATTCGCCCATAAAGCTCTTCAATATAGTTAACTTTCACGAGTTAGAAGCTAACGCGCTCCAATCTTCCATCGATACTATTTACTTCTATCATTTGTTATTTTTGTTATCTGCAAAATAAACTTATACAGCGGGATAATTATTCGCCCATAAAAGCTCTTCAGTGTAGTTAACTTTCACGAGTTAGAAGCTAACGCGCTCCTATCTTCCATCGATACTATTTACTTCTATCATTTGTTATTTTTGTTATCTGCAAAATAAACTTATACAGCGGGATAATTATTCGCCCATAAAAGCTGTTCAGTGTAGTTAACTTTCAAGGGTTAAAAGCTAACGCGCTCCAATCTTCCATCGATACTATTCACTTCTATCATTTGTTATTTTTGTTATCTGCAAAATAACTAATACAGGCGTGATAAGTATTCGCCCATAAAGCTCTTCAATATAGTTAACTTTCAAGAGTTAGAAGCTTACGCGCTCCAATCTTCCATCGATACTATTTACTTCTATCATTTGTTATTTTTGTTATCTGCAAAATAATCTTATACAGCGGGATAAGTATTCGCCCATAAAAGCTCTCCAGTATAGTTAACTTACAAGGATTAGAAGCTAACGCGCTCCAATCTTCCATCGATACTATTTACTTATATCATTTGTAATTTTTGTTATCTGCAAAATAACTAATACAGGCGTGATAAGTATTCGCCCATAAAGCTCTTCAATATAGTGAACTCTCAAGGGTTAGAAGCTAACGCGCTCCAATCTTCCATCGAAACTATTCACTTCTATCATTTGTTATTTTTGTTATCTGCAAAATAACTAATACAGGCGTGATAAGTATTCGCCCATAAAGCTCTTCAATATAGTTAACTTTCACGAGTTAGAAGCTAACGCGCTCCAATCTTCCATCGATACTATTTACTTCTATCATTTGTTATTTTTGTTATCTGCAAAATAAACTTATACAAGCGTGATAATTATTCGACCATAAAGCTCTTCAGTATAGTTAAGTTTCAACGGTTAAAAGCTAACGCGCTCCAATCTTCCATCGAAACTATTCACTTCTATCATTTGTAATTTTTGTTACCTGCAAAATAACTTATACAGGCGTGATAAGTATTCGCCCATAAAATATCTCCAGTATAGTTAACTTACAAGGATTAGAAGCTAACGCGCTCCAATCTTCCATCGAAACTATTCACTTCTATCATTTGTTATTTTTGTTATCTGCAAAATAACTAATACAGGCGTGATAAGTATTCGCCCATAAAGCTCTTCAATATAGTTAACTTTCACGAGTTAGAAGCTAACGCGCTCCAATCTTCCATCGATACTATTTACTTCTATCATTTGTTATTTTTGTTATCTGCAAAATAAACTTATACAGCGGGATAATTATTCGCCCATAAAAGCTCTTCAGTGTAGTTAACTTTCACGAGTTAGAAGCTAACGCGCTCCTATCTTCCATCGATACTATTTACTTCTATCATTTGTTATTTTTGTTATCTGCAAAATAAACTTATACAGCGGGATAATTATTCGCCCATAAAAGCTCTTCAGTGTAGTTAACTTTCAAGGGTTAAAAGCTAACGCGCTCCAATCTTCCATCGATACTATTCACTTCTATCATTTGTTATTTTTGTTATCTGCAAAATAACTAATACAGGCGTGATAAGTATTCGCCCATAAAGCTCTTCAATATAGTTAACTTTCAAGAGTTAGAAGCTTACGTGCTCCAATCTTCCATCGATACTATTTACTTCTATCATTTGTTATTTTTGTTATCTGAAAAATAATCTTATACAGCGGGATAAGTATTCGCCCATAAAAGCTCTCCAGTATAGTTAACTTACAAGGATTAGAAGCTAACGCGCTCCAATCTTCCATCGATACTATTTACTTATATCATTTGTAATTTTTGTCATCTGCAAAATAACTAATACAGGCGTGATAAGTATTCGCCCATAAAGCTCTTCAATATAGTGAACTCTCAAGGGTTAGAAGCTAACGCGCTCCAATCTTCCATCGAAACTATTCACTTCTATCATTTGTTATTTTTGTTATCTGCAAAATAACTAATACAGGCGTGATAAGTATTCGCCCATAAAGCTCTTCAATATAGTTAACTTTCACGAGTTAGAAGCTAACGCGCTCCAATCTTCCATCGATACTATTTACTTCTATCATTTGTTATTTTTGTTATCTGCAAAATAAACTTATACAGCGGGATAATTATTCGCCCATAAAAGCTCTTCAGTGTAGTTAACTTTCACGAGTTAGAAGCTAACGCGCTCCAATCTTCCATCGATACTATTTACTTCTATCATTTGTTATTTTTGTTATCTGCAAAATAAACTTATACAGCGGGATAATTATTCGCCCATAAAAGCTCTTCAGTGTAGTTAACTTTCAAGGGTTAAAAGCTAACGCGCTCCAATCTTCCATCGATACTATTCACTTCTATCATTTGTTATTTTTGTTATCTGCAAAATAACTAATACAGGCGTGATAAGTATTCGCCCATAAAGCTCTTCAATATAGTTAACTTACAAGGGTTAGAAGCTAACGCGCTCCAATCTTCCATCGATACTATTCACTTCTATCATTTCGAAATCTGCAATTCGGAGGATGACACAAGCCGATCGCGGCGCATCTGAGGTAAACAAAACCCGAAATATGTGGTTTACCTAGTTCCTCCGAACGCCGAGAGCAGGAAGTTTGTTCAGCGAGAGAAGGCACAAAGAGATCACTGTCCATGTTAAACGAAGGTATCTCTCTCATCCTTCAGAGTTAAAATCCTTCGTGACTTTTTGTTGGGGGAAGTTATTGCTCGTTTTTAAAATAGATCGGAAGGTGGCTGTTGCGCAATCGGTATGAATGAAAGCAATAGGTCTTTTCCGAAATCCCACCAGTCTTGCCAGAACTTCTTCGGCCGTCTGACCTGTGTCGTCCGCCCGGTGTTGTGGGTCATGGTCATAACAAACCCGCTGATCGAGAAGTCGACTTCCAAAAGGACGAAGAACGTGATGGTTCAGCGTGTGTTGTTACCTGATGGGTGTTAAAGATGACACAACTAGCCTCGCCATGTGATAATTGGCCTCACGCAAGTAGATTTCTTTTTTTATTCCGATTCGTTTTACTTCCGCTTTTGACCTGTCATTGAATTATGCATTCCGTGTGTACATGTGTACGGCAATTTTAATGATACTCTGCGATTGTTTTGCTTTGTTCACTGTTCTTAAATGGGAGCTTTTTTGGGTTCGAAAGGTTTTGCACATTGTAGTTGCCGAGACGAAACAATGGGCCAGTTTATTGTAAAGGATTAAATGTTCTTCATCAAATTTTTTTTGTTAATATGCAGTTCTCTGAATGGATGTGTGCAATGTTTTTTAAATGCTGAGTTTGAAAGCTTTTGCACGTTGTATTACCGAGACGAAACAATGTGCCAACTCTGCGATTGTTTTGCTTTGTGAACTGTTCTTAAATGGGAGCTTTTTTGAGATGCTTAGTTAGAAAGGTTATGCACATTGTAAATGCCGAAACAAAACAATGGGCCAGTTTATTGCGAAGGATTAAATGTTCTTCATCAAAATTTTGTTGTTAATATGCTGTTAATGTTAAGTTCTCTGAATGGATGTGTGCAATATTTTTTAAATGCTGAGTTCGAAAGCTTTGGTACGTAGTATTTGCCGAGACGAAACGATGGGCCAACTTATTGTTAATGATTAAATGTTTTTCATTAAAACAATAATTCGGTGTTTTTTTTTGTTATTAATGTGCAGTTCTGAAATGGAAGCATGCAAAGATTTTGTCGAAATACAAATTTGAAAGCTTTTGCACCAAGAAGTTGTCAAGATAAAACAATATACCAGTTTATTGAGAAGATTTTTCATTAAAACAATAATTTATAATACTTTATTGCTGATATGCAATTCTTAAATATGTGTGCAAAGCTTTTTTGAACCAAGTTCAAAAGTTTGTAGTTGTCTAGACAAAACAGAGGGTCTGTTTATGATTTTATTGTGAAGAATTAAATATTTATCATTGTAATATAATTTTGAATATCTTTTCATTAATGTGCAGTTGTTCTAAAATGGAACTAAGCAAAGCTTTATTTTTAACTGCTGAGTTTAAAAGTTTTTACGCGTTGTAGTTGTGCAGACAAAACAGTGTGCCAGCTTATTGTGAAGAATTAAATATTTTTCATTAATATAACAATTTATAATACTTTGTAGTTAATATGCAGTTCTGAAGTATAATAGAAGTGGTGCAAAGGTTTTTTGGTCTGCTGAATTCAAAAGGTTTTTGTACATAGTAGTTGTGTTACAAAACAGTGACCTACTTATGATTATATTGTGAATGATAAAATGTTTATAAATAAAAATAATTTTTAATATCTTGTAGTTAATGTGCAGTTCTGAATTAGAAGCATGAGAGGCCTTTTTTAAACTGTTGCGTTCAAAAGTTTTTGTACATAGTAGTTGTGCTAAATAAATCAGTGGACATGGTTTTTGTAAAAGGTTAAATATTTCTTATCAAAATAAAAATGTACAATATTTTGTTGTTAACATGCAGTTCTGAAAGGAAAGCGTCAAAAGTTTTTTTGAATTATTGATTTCAACAGTTTTTTTATGAATTGCAATTGTCTTAACAGTAGGCCTGTCTATGATTATAACGTGAAGGATTAAATATTTTTCATTAAATAATACTTTATCTCACCTTGTTGTTAATATACCGCATATATTCTTATATGCTAATAAGAATCTATATAAATAAGAATGGAGTGTTTGTTTGTACATTCAATATTTTCGATCCATTTCAAGTTTTCTATCCGTTTTGGACCCTTCTGATGCCGAATCCGTCTTTTTCTCGTTTGGTGTCTGTCTGTCTGTCTGTCCGTCTGTCTGTATGTTGTGCCCTATACACGTCCACGCGGTTTAAGATATTTTCATGAAAATTTGCATACAGTGAGTACTTATCTTCATTTAGTGAGTGGCATTGGTTGCGAAAGTCTGTCTGTCCGTCTTTCTGTTCTATGCTCGATTTTGTGTTAGTGTGTTTGTGTAGACATCACATGAATTCTATTCCAGATATTTGATTGCATTGTATTTTATTTTATACATTATCTATTAGTTTAGTGAATGCAATATTAAACATTTCTTTATTGTTATATTTAGTTGAGTTTCATGCTAAAACACCTGAGTAAGTATACTTAAATCAACCATAATTTGGTAGTTTTGGAAAAATTGGAATGTCTATTGAATATTACGATTACTTCGATTGCTTTACCAGTACTGCTGAAAAAGTAATTATTCTTCAAAATTTTTTTAAATTTTTTTTATGGAATTTCATCTCTGATACTTCATTTATTTCGAGTCTTATTTTTATTCTTTGCGCAATGAAAACGATTTAAGAATATATTTGGGACAGACGATATTTTTCAATTAAACGTGAATGAACAAGATCGCCAGAGCAGTGATATTTTTTCTGGTTCTTTCGCTCTGAATTAATTTCACATTTCTAAATTTTGTACACTTTTAGTTGTAAGTTGTGGCAACTGTGCGAGATCAAGAGATAAAATTGAATCACAAATTAATATCTTTAGAACAATTTTTTGCGACATCTTTTATTTTGATTTACTTCGCTGTTTCCTGTTTTAAATATTTATTATTTTAATAAATGTGTTTTCCTTCTCATCACACGCAACAGCACCACAAAGTATCAGACTTAAAAATGTTAGGTAAGTCAGTATAAATTTTCAGTAAATTTTAAATGTAATACCATTATTGAAAGAATAATGCCGTTATTTAAAGAATAATGCCGTTATTGAAAGAATAATGCCGTTATTTATAGAATAATGCCGTTATTTAAAGAATAATGCCTTTATTGAAAGAATAATAATGTTTATTAATCCAAACTGGAACTTTTTCAAACATTAAAAAATTCGTTGTAATAATGACATTAGAAGATTGCAAAATTTCACAATGTCGCATACCGGAGGCAAGAGTGCCACAAGTAAAAAAATATTGTTTTGTTGACTATGAGTGCGAGAGCACTCGCCGTAAATCGTAATTTTAATTAATTGAGTTGAACATGAAAAGAACTTAAGAAAGGGAATTCCAAATCTTCCTATAAATCGTCTTTTATAGTAGTAACCTTAATATCACCTTTCGTCATTTTGTAGCTTTGTCATACAGCAATTGTGCGATGTATGTGAAATGTATTACATGAATGGATATGCATGTGTAGGATTTGTGTCCAAAGTAAGTTGTAGAAAATATAAAGATGGCGAAAGATGTTAAAATAAATTTTTATTCTACAAAAAACGTAAGTCATTGTATAATTTGATTATCTCTTCAATCTAGAGTAAACCAATTCAAACCGAGTAAGGTCGGGTATTTTGCTAGTATTTTATAAAATTTAGTAACATTAAAAGGTTTGGTATTAGACAGGTTGGATTATCTGAATATAAACCTATCTTAGTGCTTTTAATAAAAAAAAAACTTTTTTGTTGGTTTTATGAGAACTAATAATTATTGTGATATCTTGCCAAATACTTTTAGCATTCAATCATTGTTGATTACGAATTTATGTTATTCCGAAAGACATAGTAATCAGTAATTCTAAAGTATAAAAGAAAATTCCGATTTTCATATTTATACATCTAGTGTCATGTTACTGTATTAAAAAAAGGTTCCTGATAGTAGGGAAAAGTACTAAAACATTCTCATATATTTTATTAGTTTTAGTCATAGGGAGAGTTTATAAAAATTCCTAGCTATAGAATTCAACTAGTTACCACCGTCCCAGCCTAAGCCATTCGGTGTATCAACACGTAATTTGGAACCACAGTCAGATGACGAGGCAACATCTGAGCTGGCACTCCACTTTCCAAACTTCTACACCAACCCATCGTGAGGACTTTCGGCACGACAGCTTTAAGGTGCATAAGACACCTCTGCACCATACGCTTACAAACATACATGCCCTGACCCGGATTTGAACCAGAAATCTTCCTATCTAGAGGCTAACACCTTAACCACTATACCGATTGGTCGGCTGCAACGATGGAATACAGGTTGTTCGTAAACTGTTTAGAAAAAAATTGAAGGTATGATAGTACCCTTCATGACGACCAATATTTACAATGGAACATGGTCGCAATCCACTGAGAGTGTCAGAAAAGCGTAAAGTAAATTATTCAGGTGTCTCGTACAAAAATGATTTCGTGTGGCCTCTCAAAAAAAGAAGTCCAGTGGATTTAGGTCCGGTGAGCGTGGAGGCCGTCACAGGTCCACCACGTCCAATTCACCGTCCGCGATACCTGGCATTCAGAGAATTTTGGGCAGCGGTGCTAAAGTGTGCTGGAGCAAAAACCACATGTCCATCTGTGTGGTGAGCGGAATAGGCTGGAACAATTTGGGAAGCACTTCTTGGAAGCAGTAAACCTTTGCATACGGCAAATGCCTCACCGTGATGTTCTGGAGAAGAGCTGGCAGAGCATAATTGACGTCAGAAGTGAATACTTGTGATTGTTGGACGTGTTTCTAAGTTTCACTTTTCTGACAATCTGAGTGGATTGCGACTAAAGGTTCTATTGTAAATATTGATCGTCTTGATGGGTACTATCACTCCTTCAAATTTTTTTAAATAGTTTATGAACACCCAGTAGAAAGAGAAGTTATAAGTAGTTATTCCGAAGCCCAGGATTTTGCTTGTAATTTTGTTTTAAGTGAAATACCGGAATTCAGGGGTGTTATCTGCTAAAGTATGACTTGGACCAGTTTTCGGAGCAGAAATTTTGACACTTTGAAGCTACATGAAAGCATTTTGGAGCGTATTCATGAGTATTCTTGAGGACGTTCTTGCTAAGAAAGTTACCGAATTTGTCACGCGGTTAACAGACAGCAGCAAGAATCCCTTTTAGTTACTTCATGGCCATCCTTGTAAAAGAGCGCAAAAGTAGCGAAAATTCTGCCAAATTTAAAGCCTTATGAATGCAGCTCATAGCAACACTAGTATCTCTATTCTTTTTAGATTGTCTGCTGTCTGCAGTTGGCGATATTTAATAAAAACGGCGCCAAATATGCACCAAATACGTAAGATTATTTAAGTCATAATTTAAAAGTTATATAGCAATTTTATTGAAACGTATTTTCTTAAAAAGTACTTTTTTGGAGTAACTTGAAGCACAGGAAGAAGCGATAGGCCCAACTTGGAGTAAATGGCCCAATATTACCACTTCTGCATAATTTCTTTTCCATGCGAGGGGTTCAAGGTTGTTTGACACTCACGTCATTAAATTTTAAATTTTCGATTCAAACAATGATTTTAATCGTCTATTCTTTCACCAAACGAACCGAATAACGTGTTCATTGTCAATCCATTGAGAGGTAACAATTGCCATTGATTTAACTATATCACAAAGAATTTCAAATATTACATATGTTGTATCAAGTGTAGTGATGAACATGACATCAAATCCAAACAGACAAGAAGAAAAATAGTTTTTAAAATTTAAATATGACTTTCCTTTACTGAAGATCGAAGACAATTTTTCAAACGTAAATCTCAAGAAACTGCATTTATTACTGTGTTATAAGTATAAAAAAATTATTACCAAAGATGCAGTTGCCAACATTTTGGCACAACACTTCTCAAACCCAAGCTCAGTTGTTTGCAACTGTCTTGTGGAATTAAAGGTACACTTGAAGAACGTTAATGTTGTGAAAAGAACGTTAATGTTAAGAAAATCCGAACTAGGACCTTAGAAATATTAAATTCTTTGCTATAGCGACAGAAGGTCAAGTGACTTGTTTTACGAATTGAAGCTGTATTTAAGCATCGTATATAAGGAAATTTTTTTTAAACAATGATTTTTTAGAAGAAATGCTGTCAAACTGTTTTACTATTTAAAAAAATTGGTAATAGTTTACCTTTGCTTTTCTGTACTGAAGGCATTCAATTTTAAAACATATTATTTTATTGTTGCACTTACCACAAAACGGAATTTTTTAGAAGGAACATACTCGCTTTTGAAAAACGTAATGATAAGTATACTATCAAACTATTTTGCCATCTCTTTAATAATGGCGAAATTTGAAAATGTCGGAAGTCTGGTGCAGCAAGTGTATAAGTAAAAAAATATTGATGCAAAAACTATGAGTGCGAGAGTATTCGTCGTAGATTTCTCATGTTTACGAATTGAGTTGTGCGATTTTACAGGAAAAGAACTTAAGAAAGAGAATTCCTAATCCTCCTTCAAAATCACCTTCTGTTGTATTTAATTTAGTGTCTGTCATCTTTCGTCAATTTGTACCTTTAGCTGGGGTACGATATGTGTAAAATGTATTACATGGTTGGATATGCATGTAGAGGATATGTGTGTATAAGATATACGTCCAAAGGTGACAGTAAAAATTATAAACATGTCGAAAAGGTGTGAAAAAGTTATTTTACTCACACTTAAATGATTCGACATTTTTTTTTTGAAATAGGGAAGTGATTATTCTTTGGTAACTTTTTCAATCTATAGTTAACCAATTCAATCCGACTAAGGTTGGGTAATTCTGCTAGTTTAACAATTCACCTAGACGTGCGTTTCTTATTTTTTAAACTCACTTGAAACGTTCTTGGTGGTCTTCTATTCCGCAGCTGTTTCACACACAAACTGTATCATTCACACTATGTTGTATGTCATATTTATGCATTTCACATGAATGTTGTTTGAATAACATATTAATTTCTTATGTTAAGAATGAGATGTTTTTTATCCTTTTGAGGGTTAATTTTTTGTTTACTTAAGGGGGTCCGGGACACATTGAAAAAAAAATTTTATTAATTAATTTAGAATTTTGAATTTTTTTGTCTGATTACCCATCTAACTAATAAGCGAAATCACAACACAAAATTTTTCCAAAAGTTTAAAAAAAAATTTTAATTAAAATTTTTTGAAAAAAAGAAGGGTCATTTTAAATTGCTAAAACTTAAAATATTCTTGATCAATTTTCAAAATTCTTGCAGTAAATTATTCACAAATTTATAAACTTTAATTCTGATTCAGCAATTTAAAAAATATTAATTTAATAAAAAATAAAAAATATTTGAATAAAAATGTTTGAAAATTTTAAGGTATTTTTTTTTAATTCATATTTTTAAAAGTGAACTTTTGTTTCAAATTTGCTGAATCAAAATTAAAGTATAATGTTTGAAAAAGATATATTCCAAATTTCAACCCTTAAACTTTATCGGTTTTCGACTTATAGCAATTTGAATTAAGGAAATCTTGAAAAAATGTATCATGGAGAAACACGCATTTAAAGTTTTAAAGACAGATGTTGTTGCCATGACAACAACTGTCAAGAGTGTTAGATTTTCAAAACAACGCACCACAAAAATTATTATATCTCTAGTTCTAATTTAGATAGAAACATGATTTAGACGTCATTTTAAGCAGAAAAACACAGAGAATTTCTTAAAATAATAATAAAAAAATTTCGTAAATTTGACGATTTTTGTGTCCCGGACGCGTATTTAGAAACCCTGGCGCTTTCAGCACAAAACGGAAATACGTCATATACGTAGCTGCGCAGACGCGTCCGCTCACGCAAACACAGCTAGACGAAACACGACCCTCGCCCGTATTGAGAGCTGTGTAATAGCCGTTTTACCTAAAAATTAATAATTGTTGGGCTTACATTTCTTTTTGCAAATGAAAAATGTATTAAATAAAGCCATAATGAACAACTGTGTGTGTAGCATAACTCCATATAAACAAACTCGTGTATCTGAAATTTGAAGAGAGAAGTTGGATTACACAGTACACACTTTCACACACAACTTTTTTCATAAATCTTACTTCTTGTTTACTTGGGCATTAAAAAGTACGAATAAATTATTCGTTTCTCTTTTTCACACACACACACACACACAAAAAACATTTTCAGTTGAAATTAACTTAAAGATGAGTGTGAAAAATTTCACGGTGAGCTCTGTTGACAAAGTACCTTCAGAGCCAAAATACTTAAAATCACTTATTTCTTTTTACTTTTGGCATTATAAAGTTTGTATTATTTATTGCTTTCACTTTTTCCACCAAGAAAAACATTAATAGTTCTAATTTACTAAAATATAAATGAAAAGTCCACGGTGAAATCCTTCAAAAAAGCTGCACACACATTTTTTCACACATCTTTTAAAAAAATGCTCACTTCTTTTTAATTTTGTCATTAAGAAGTTCGAATTAATTACTACTTTCACTTTTTCACCAAGAAAAACCATTAGTAATTCAAATTTACTAAAAGGGGAGTGGAAAAAGTTCACGGTGAAACCCTTTTACAAAGCTGCATACACATTTTCACACACAACCAACTTCTTTAAAAATGCTTACTTCTTTTTACTTTTGGGTTGGAAAAGTTTGTTTTTATTAATAGTTTCACCTTTTTACAAAGAAAAAACATTAACACTTGAATTTCACTAAAGGATGAGTGTCAAAATGTTCATGGTGAGCTGGGTCAACAAAGTACTTTCAGAGCCAATTAAAAAAAAAAAGCTTCATTCATGTTTCTTTTAGCATTTATAAATTAATATCTGTGTTTACTTTGAATTATGTACCAAAAAATAAGTTTAATTGTAGGAAATAACCAAAATGAAAAAACTACACAGTGAACTGCTTCGACAAAGTTGAACAGACACATTCATAATCCAAATTTTTATAAATGTTTTTATCCATAATATTTTTGCATCAGTAAGTCTCTTTTATTGTGTACTTTGTTTTATATACCTTGGAAATAGTTTATTAATTATAATTAACACAAAGGTTCATGTAAACATGTCAGAATGAGTTGTCTTCATGATGTTAACACAGTATGTTAGAAAGACACACAAAACATTCAAAGAGTGCCAATTTCTTGATTTCTCTTTTGCTTGAACAGGTTGCAAATGATAAATACTTTCTGTTTTTTACAAACAAAACGGTCAGAAAGTTGGAATTATGTAAAAAGTACATGAAACAAGTTCACAGTGAAATGCATCGACAAAGCTGAACACACACATCCAGACCTAGAATTTTTATTAATTGCTTTTTCCAAAATATTTTTGCATCAAAAAGTTGATTTTATTATGTTCTTTCTTTTGTATACTTTGTAAATAGTTTATTACATAGAATTAGTATAAAGTTTCAAGGAAACATGTCAAAAGCAGGTGCCTTCACAATGTTAGAACATCCAATTTAAAACACACACAAAACCTCTGAAAACGACTACTTTCCTCATTCCTTTAATATTTATGCGTTGCAATTATCCAATAGTTTGTGTTTTTGACCAATAAAAACATTTAAAACTTTGAATTATTTAAAACTTTGAATTATTTAAAAAGTGCATGAAAACAAGTTCACGGTGAAATGCTTCGACAAAGATGCACAGACACTTTCACACCTAGAATTTTTATATTTTGTTTTTTACACAATTTTTTGCATGAATAACTTAGTTTTATTGTGTTTTTTGTTTTCTATGTCTTGGAAAGAGGTTCTTACATAGAATTAAATAAAAGTCTCATGGAAACATGTCAAAATCACCTGCCTTGACAATGGTAACAGAGCATATTAGAATCAAACACAAAACTCTAAAAAGTGATAATTTCTCGATTCCCTTTGAATTGACAGGTTGGAAATCATAAATGCTTTCACTTTGTCACCCAGAAAACATTTTAAAAAGTTAAAATTAATTAAAAAGTACATGAAACAAGTACTCGGTGCAAATACATTGACGAAGGTGAACAAACACTTATGAGACCAAGAACTTTTATTTTTTGTTTTTTTTCCAAAATATTTTGGCTTTAATAACTTTCTTTTATTGTGTTCTTGCTTTTGTATAACTTGAAATGAGTTTAATTCAAAGAATTAAATGAAAGTTACATGAAAAAAATTTCTAGAATATGCTGTACAATTCTGGGCTCCATATATGAGAAAGGACATAGAATCAATTGAAAGGGTTCAGCACAGAGCTACAAAAATAATAAAGGGGCTAGCAAATTTCGACTATAATGAACGTTTAAGTAAGCTAAACATGTATACACTGGAAAGAAGAAGAAGGAGGGGGGATTTGATTCAGCTTTTCAAGTTTGTAAAACAAGGGGACACAGAGGGCTTAAATTTCAATAGGAATAACAGACAAGGGGCCATGGGTATAAATTGAATAAGACACATTTTAATCGGGATTTAAGGAAAAACTACTACTTTAATAGGGTAATAGACAGTTGGAACGCGTTGCCAGAAAATATAGTTAATTCAAAGGGAGTGTACGAATTTAAGACACAATTGGATAGTCAGTGGGAATTGGAGAATTCATAAACAAAGGACCAGCCTTGTTGGGCTTGAGCCTGTAGCTGGTCGTCAATATTTGTATTTGTATTTGTATTTGAAAGCATGTCAAAATCACCTGCCTGAATAATGTTGACACGGCAATGTAAGTAAACACAAAACCTCTAAAAATAGTAATTCTTTTATCATGTGTGCATGGACATGTTGCAATTGTTAAGTAGATTGTATTTTTCACCAAGAAAAGATTCTAATAGTTAGAATTAAATATATATATAAAAAAGTACATGAGACCAGTTCACGGCGGAATGACTCGTCAACGGCGTGGCGTCGTATACCGGGGCGGGTTTGCTTGCGCGGTCGCATCTGCGCATCTATGTATATGACGTATTTCCGTTTGTGCTGGAAGCGCCAGGGTTTCTAAATACGCGTCCCGGACCCCCTTAAATGCTCCATCATGCTTTTAAATATAGTTTGGTCGTTAAATTTTTATTTTAAACCTTATTTTTTATAAAATTTTATTTTGTCTTGCTTTTGGTACTGATTATCTATTTTAGAATCTTAAGCCAAAAACCACCTGTTCACACAGTCGTGCTCGAAACTCTTATCTAAAGCTTTAGAAACATTTCGGTACCAATTTCGGCGGATATCAGACTCTCGATTCATCGGAGCTCGTTTTTACATTGTCTGTTGTATTATTAAAAATTAAAATTACATTCTATGGTTTGGGTTGTTTAAGTTTTTCTCACTGCAAATTTTGGAAACCGATACACTCCTGGCCGGCGTTTTTCAGCGACAAACCATAAAAAGAAATGTTTTCTGCGCAATTCTGAAAAACAAATTCAATCTTCAATTTTTTTTTTTTTTATCTAATCTGTGCTCATTTTTTCTTAGAAGATCGGGACCCAGAGGAATGCTGCATCTGCACAAGTTGACGTTCACAGTGATCACATGGATTGTGGTCATCCATCTCTTCTTCACAGGTGCCAGATGTCGGGTCACTTCTCAGAGAATAGGTAATCGACTCCTACGTTCACTTTAATCTGTGTATGGCTGTATGTAAAAAAAAAGTATTGATCAATAGAAATGCTTTGGGCAGGACAAGAAAACCCTACTTGCTTGTATGTGGGTTTCTTAACTACAAATCTAAGATAGCGGTAATTTGTGTTTACATTAGGAGGTTCGTTGCCATGGTTGTGGTGGTGGGGGTGAATGTTGACAATTGGAGATTTGTTTTGTTTTTCTTAGGGTGCCATCTGGTGGTGAAAGGAGAAACCATAATTTTCTAAATTAAAAAGGATTTACTTGGATCAAACCCAGGTCTACGGCGAGGTAATCAGAGACGCTAACAACTACGCCATGGTGTTGCATATGGCGTGATATGATAGTATGATATGATGGCATATGATAGTATTAATGTGTGGTAGAAATAATTGGACTTGTGTCCCATTGATTGAATTTTTTTCGAACATTTGGTAGTTTTATTTTCTTAACTTTTATGTATATATATTGAAATGACTGGTAATGTAATCTATTGGTTGATTTTCAAAGTACTCTAACGAATGTATTTTTTATGACTATAATACCATCAAGTTTTCGTGGATTGGTTAAAATTTTAGTTTCTAAATTTATTTTCCAGAAGGGTTTGTACCGACAGCTAGGAATGAAATTAGTTTTAAAAACAGAATAATTAGTTTCTTTATTTTATTCTAAGTGTTTTCATACATATCCTCGCTTCATATAAGCTAAATTAAAGAAACTAAATAGGGATGGAGTGAAATTAGTTTGAAAACACTATATATATTTAGTTACTTTTTTTATATCTTCTGTGTTTCAAGCAACTCGTATCATGCAAAAGAAGCTAAATTTGAGATCCCTAGGACCATTGCCGCAAATGTTTCTTTGTCTTCTGTGTATAGCAGCCTGTTTTCTAGACAACCTTTCACACTTATTCAGAAATCAACTGACCCAAGGTCGTTCGTCTTCTCGTGGGAATAGTACGATACGCTACTCTGTCACGGTGTATTTCATTTTCACTGTTAATATATGAAAGCCGTTTCGGATAACTATTTTTTCGGTTAAGCCATAGACATCTATTACTTTGTATTTTGTATCTAATTACAGTTTGTGAAATGTTTTAAAGGTGGAACGAATTCAAAACTCTCTTAGTAGGCTACACATTATATTCTTTATTAAAGTTAAAATTAAATTTTTAGCCAGCTCTCTCTCACCCTCTCGATTATTCCCGTACAGTGCAGTACGTGTTTTCTGTTTTTGATTTCGGATAATCCGGGTTTCGGTTAACCGGAGTTTTACTGTAATTTTACAATCAACCTGGATGTCAGTTACGTCAACTCTCTTGAAAATGTTCTTAGCGGTTTTCTGTTTCGCAGCAAGTTTTACAATCGGATAACACGGACTCTAAGAGCTCGGATAATCAAGATTTTACTGTATATCGTCGACAAAAGTGTGAAACCACGTAAATCGAAAAAATCTGATTTCGGGATGTTCCGTGAACATGCGCAGTAAGACCATTTGCATCTGTCTAGTTAATTTTTTCGACCTACGTGATTTCACACTTCGTTCGACGAAATGATTGATGAGAAAAGATACTAGAATTATGTTTTCTTCTCTTGAGTAGACGTAGAGGATAAGGTAACAGTTCCCCGTGTCTTGCTGAGTGTTAACTCTCTGGCTTCTCATACATCGGAAGGCATCGTAAATGAGCGGCTTCTGGAGTTAAATTGGTTCGACGCCCCTGTTGGTATGAATGAAGACCCCACTTCATGGGTGGGACTTTTCAATCATGATCCTGCAGAAGGCAGTCACGATCCACTGGAAGTAGCCCCTACCAGAAACCATCCGGATGGTTACTACAGGACGAGAATTGCTTTCCCAAGAATCGAATTCTTCGACAATAAACTCAGTGACGGATGTCTTGGCTTCTGGATAGGTAAGAACATTCAATCTCTTTCGAAAACGCGTTAATTCTTTAGAAAATTATGCGATTGTGGAGTCATTAAACTTTTTTTCAGGGCGATTGTTTTTGTGTTCACTTTTATCGAATGTGCTGAGTGTTATTAATACAAAGAAAATAGTAATTCTCTCTTTCTTCTCTTTAAAATATATCAGCTGCGTGAGGGAATTTTAGTGTACACTGGGAGTATATATTAGAAAAACTGGTAGGTACACTAATATTCAGTGGGCTTCTCTTTTTTTAAAGGTTTCCTCCCCGAGTATTTCTATCTTCTCTGTCAGTAAAACCTTTCATGCGTGTGTATGTTTATTACTAAATACTGTATGTCTTATGTCTTAAGCAGCATGGCTAAATAATGGCCCTAGCGCCATAAACCCCTCAAAACAACCAACCCATGGGAGCTTAGAACTGCACAAATGTGACAGAGTATGGACTGTGCGAATTTGAGGAAGTATTCTGTAGGCATTGAATATCATACTTCCTGCATAAGGGTCAACAATTCTGTTATATTCCGAGGTGTAGGATATCTACCTTCTATAGTAGTGCGCAACATGCGCAGTAAAATCATTTGGGTGGTATATAATCATAGATTTGTATGGTGGCGCATTGTCCTGTTGGATGTAAATTCGAATGAAAGCATCAGAAAAGATACACACATAGCATTCACATGTCAGTCATTTGTAGACGGCTTGTGAGTGACTTATTAAAAATTTCATTTATAGCCCCACCAGCTTCGCTATATTTCACAGAAGTGTGGAATTTATTTTATTCTACAGGACACTAAGGCCCGGCGAACACATCCGGTTTTTAAACGTGCGGCGACACTGCGGCACCGAAGCCCAACTATGCACACATAACCGTGAAATGACGCACGAACTCATTTTGCGCCATTTGCGATAGATATTCTATCGAAGAAAACGTGTTTATTTCGCTTACTTGGTGTAAAAAAGTATATTTTGAAACAAAATAGATGTTACTGGATACAACCATTAATTAATTATTTATATTCCATTTGTTTATGAAAACAAGGTACCTCAGACCGGAGACTCATGTGCGGCGCCGTGAGGAACTGCGGTACAAATTGCAAGCAGGTTGGACGTGCGTCGCCCCAGCGGCGCTGGAGGCATGTGTGCACTGCTCCATTGGATTTAATGAATCTCAGACCGCATTTGCGTTGCTGCAGCAGCGCCGCACGTTGAAAAACCGGATGTGTGCATCGTGCCTAAGTAACTAAGTAGCCACATATTTTGATTAAGAGAATCGCAATAAATATTATGTGGGTAAATAAATAAAAAACTCATTAAAAGCTACGATGTGAAAACTGTTGGTTACATTCACGGTCGAGTCACATGTATTATTATGACCACCCCCTACCCCAGACATCAACAGCGCACAGCCAATGAAACGCGGCACGTGGCGCTAGCCGACGGGGTGGGTATAAAAGTTGAGAAACGTAGGCTATCTTGGAATGTTCAGGAAACGAACTTTAACAATTCTGCATTCAAGTTACTCCGGAGTTAGAGAACTCACGCTCAGGAACTCCCGCCATTGCAAAACCCCGCCTGAGAACATATACTTCGTTGCTGTGATGGGTAAAACGCACGATTTATCTGACTTGCAAAAAGGGATGATCATTGGCTTTCTCACCAAGGGCGGCAGTATTTCGGAAACTGCACAGTTTTGAACTGTTCGCTTGCTGCTGTACCGTCATGTAAGAATTTGACGGACAGCTGGTTTAAAATTAAACTATTTATTTACATAAATATTTACAAGATAATTATGGGCACAGCCATCGACAACCGAAACCTGCCTGAAGCCAAAGTAACAAAATTGGCAAAACAGAGACGTCTGTCTCTCGTTGAATCTCGAGTCCGAATTTCCTCAAAATCCACGTTCGCTTCGCAGAACCGCCGCTGACAACGAGAGGGGGGTGAATTCCGAGCCCTCTAGAGATGTTTATGTCCTCTCCCGAACAGAAACACCCCCACACAGCTGCGAAAACCGTCTGTCATGCCGACTTGAGTCCCCCACCGCAAAAACTTGATCCCAGATACGAGATTGGGGAACCGACGGAAACTCCAGCTGTGTATGGATCAAATGGGCCGCCGCCGCACGTGCGAAGACTAAAGTTGTTTTCGCATTCCGAAACATTCCAGCGTCCACGTGTTAGGGAAAAGGGTCGGAAAGTACCATATGGTACACTGCTGTGGTGAAAGTGTACCGTGACTGGAGTAACAACACCATTGAAAATAAATGGCGTGGAAACTGCGATACACCACGTGCCATTGATGTGAGAGGTGAATATCGGTTGCGACGGTGTGTTAGAACTGACCTACGTGCTACAGTTGAGCAACTAACGTGTCAAACGAATCAAGTGCCTTCCATACGTGTGTCTAAGACGAAAGTACAACAAACCCTGTTGTGTATGCATACTTGCCAACTTTGAAATCAGTAAAACTTTTGCGCGAACACCCCTTAACATAAATACATGAATTAATGTGTATTAGAAATATCCGAATGTGCTGTGCCACAAAAACTAGTATTATTTGTATTTAAAAATGCATAAGTAATAAGTCTCATTTTTATCAACTGCAGAAACCTTGCAAATCAGTAGTGTTTTAATACCAAACTGAACACATCCACTGTAAAAAAAAACGTATTCACTTTATGAGTACCTACACATTGCATCCGAAACTATGTTACATACCATTTAAATTTGTGTCTGGATTACAGATCATTGGTGTTCATAAAACGTACTTACAAGTAGATGAAAGAAAAAGCTCAATGTTTTATTTACCAAGTTGTTTCATTTAGTGTTTATCCAGGATAGGGGTTTGCAGAAAACTTTAATGAAACTTTTTTGGTCTTTAATAATTCTGCACTGAATTTCTGCTAATCTAGCAAATTTTAAAAGTCCATCAGCTCCTTATTTTACCTACTTCAACCCACTGCACATCAATACGGTCATGTCTTTCTATCACCAGATAAATCTTACAACTGAAGACAGCAAAACTTCTTTTCCAAACTCATCCATTGCTTCATCTTTGCACTCATCAAGTCCGATAGAAAATTTTAGTGGATGGTTGCAGAGAATGAACTATTTCGATTGCTCGATCAAAATATTAAAAATCCGCAAAACGGCAGACCCATCCGTAAATCAGTAAAATTAAGTGAAATCCGTAAAAATTACGAATAATCCGTTAAAGTTGACAAGTATGCATGCTTGTTGGGCTCCGAAGTAGACGGATGGTCACTGCACTCATGCTGATAAGTTGCATCGAGAAAAAAAGGCTTCAATATGCACGGCAATACCAGAACTGAATTGCTACTGATTGGCAAAGGGTTTCTTCTCCAGTAAGTCTCGTTTTCTGTTCTATCGAACGGATGGACGTTCGAGTTCGACGAGAACCATCCGAGAACGAACACCCCCTTAATCATTGCTGCAAGAATACAACATGGTGGTGGCAGTGTTATGGTGTGGGGAATGCTCTCATAGCATTGCCTGGTACTTTCGTACCACTGGAAGGTACATTCAACGGATTGGGTTATGTATCCATTGTTGCCGATCATGTACACCCATACATACATGTTGACTGTTTTTCCTCAGAAGGATGGAATCTTTCAGCAGGACAATATCTCGTGCCATACGTTCAGAATTGTCCGCGATTGGATGGAGGAGCACGACGAAGACTTCCAGGTGTTCCACTGGCCCCAAATTTCACCAGATGTGAACCCATTCGAGCATATTTGGGATAAACTCGATCGCCATGTTGTCAGTATGAACACTCCACCATGGATCCTGCCGCTACTGTTGGACATACTGCAGTCTGCAGGGCTCCAGATACCTGTAGCAACCTGCCGTAATCTTATTGACCCACTCCCACGCCGTCTAGTTGCTGCCCGTGCAGCAAAATGCGGTTATTCTGGACATTAGCAGGTGGTCATAATAATGTGAGTCGACCGTGTAGTATAGTGGACTAATTCCCGCATAATTATTTAAGAAATACTAGAGAATTGCTTTATAGCTTTAGTGACTGTATATAGGATCTTTTTCTTCAGGATTGATACTGTACCGTCCCCAATAGTCCCTTTTGCTCCAGTTTCTCCTAAATTCATCTTCGTACCTTGTAGGTGGAAGAAAAAGGATGTTAATGACAGAAAATGATGGTTCTGCATATCGATTGGAAGATATAGATATTGCATTTCCCCTTACATATAAAAAAGATACGCTTAATGAAGTATCATATAGGCATTTCTATTACGCTAGATGTTGATAGCGGTAGTTTCTGTGGAAGAATTGTTTTCAGAACTTTACCAATAAAAATCCGAATGAATGAATTCCGAATTGATACATGGCAGTTGATCGGACAATGATAATTAGATAAAACTCCAAACGTCCATCAAATAGCGATAAAGTACATTTTAAGGCAATCCGGATAGGGTGGGTGGAGGTGTTAAGTTTAAATTAAGCCGATCGGGAACACTCAAGCTATTCTCGACATTCTGGATCCATCCTGAAAGGTTGGTAGCTGAATTTACATCGCACTGAAGCAACACAACGGATTGCTAGTGACGGTCCGGGATCAATCCCCAAGGGAAAGAGCCGACCAACCGGTATAGTGGTTAAGGTGTTAGCCTCTAGATCGGAAGGTTCCTGGTTCGAATCCGGGTCCGGGCATGGATGTTTGTAAACGTATGGTGTAGAGGCGGCTGGTGCACCTTAAATCTGTCGTGGCCGAAAGTCCTCACGTTGGGTTGGCGTGGAAGTTTGGAGAGTGGGGTGCCAGCTCAGGTGTTGCTTCGTCATCTGACCGTGGTTCAAAATTACGAAGTGTTGTCCTCGGTTCTTTCCCTTAAGGGACTGATCCCGGACCGTCGTCAATAGCCCGTTGTGTTGCTCTAGTACGACGTTAACTAAAATTACCAATTACCCAAGGGAAAGATCTATTTCGAGGACGATACCTCGTAGTTTTGAACTGCGGTCAGATGATGAGGTCAACATCTGAGCTAGTACACCACTCTGTAAACTCCCACACCACGGCAACGTGGGCAATCCTGTTATGTATGATGCGAGAGCATTAGGTTAGATGAAGTAAAATCTTCCGTCCCTAGGTTTACACTAAAAATCCCACATTGCCTGGGGCCACGGTAGACCCAGTTGGAAGATGAAAGAATTATCAACCGGAGGGTTGCGAGTTTGAAACTTGGTTAAGCAAAGACCGTCACGTACATGGAGGCTGGTCCAAGTTAAAACCATCGCAACCTCAAATGTCCTCACGTTGGCGTGGAAGTTTGGAGAGTTGGTTGAGACAGCTTAGGTGTTCACCCCGTCAAATGACCTTGGTTCAAAATCACGAGTTGATTCTCCCTTAGGATTTCATCTAGATAATGGTAATTTTAGTTAACGTCGAACTAGAGCAACACAACGGGCTATTGACGACGTTCCGGGATCAGTCCCTTAATTGAAAGATACGAGGACAACACCTAGTAATTTTGAACCACGGTCAGATGACGCAGCAACACCTGAGCTGGCACCCCACTCTCCAAACTTCTACAACAACCCAACGTGAGGACTTTCGGCCACGACAGATTTAAGGTGCACCAGCCGCCTCTACGCCATACGCTTACAAACCACCATGCCCGGACCCGGATTCAAACCAGGAACCTTCCGATCTAGAGGCTAACACCTTAACCACAATACTGGTTGGTTGGCGATTCTTATCTAGGACCTGTCGCCAATAGCCTTTGTGTTGCTCCAGTGCGACGTTAATTAACTACCTACCCTCACAACGCTCAATCCAATTTAAATCTGGTTGGGTTGGCGTGGAAGTTTGGAGAGTGGGGTTCCAGCTCAGGTGTTGCTTTGTCATCTGACCATGGTTCAAAATTACGAGGTGTTGTCCTCGGATCTTTCCCTTAAGGGACTGATCCCGGACCATCGTCAATAGCCCGTTGTGTTGCTCTAGTACGACGTTAACTAATATTAACAATTTAATTCTGTTTTATTTTGTTTAAGGATACTTCAACTTAAATCGAATTGTGGCAAAGTCTTGCATCAGATCCAGACCCCGCTGGATGTACGAAATGAAGGACCTCATCGGCAACAAGACGCTGAAGGAAATCATGATCCCCGGAACCCACAACGCCGGCAGTTATGAGCCCTACAGATCGGATCGGAACACGGCCAAAATCCGCTACCAGATTTGCCACGACGAGGACGTGTTCAACCAGCTGGTCTACGGCAACCGGTTCCTGGACTTCCGCGTCATATTCCAGCATGTGGCGGGGAGCAAGGAGAAGTTCTGGATCAGCCACAGCATCCTGAGAACGAACAACTCCGTCCGCGAGGTCCTGTCCCAGGTGAAGCGCTTCCTGGACAACACCAACGAGATTGTGATCATGGACTTCCACCTCTTCTACATGGGCTTCATCGACAGCTGGGTGGACGATCGCCACAAGGAGCTCATGAGCCTCATCGTCAGGACTCTGGGACATTACATGATGCCCAACTCGTACGAGTACTCGACGCCTCTGAACGAGATGTGGAAAAACAACAAACGACTCCTGGTGGGTTACGCAGCGAAGCAGGCCATCGAGAGCAACCTGTTGTTTCCCGGAGCCTTCCACTTGTGGGGTAACAAAGAAACCCGACCTGAGCTGGAGGAATTCTTAGAGAGGAACATGTGCCACTTCCGGCACAGGGGTCTGTGGTCCGCCATGGCGGAGCTGACGCCAACCACGTCGGGTGTTCTGATAGACAAATACGGTGGACTTCGGGCTTTGGCACAAGAAGTGAACCCCCACATTACGAGATGGTTTAGAGATCGATGGGGCAGCTGTGCCAATATTGTGGCGACAGATTATTTTCTTGGTAATAATATAATTGACGTATCTATAGATGTGAATGCAAGAAAATATGGTACAAATAACGTTATTTATTAAAATGTTCATTCGTGTTTTTATACACCGTTTCATTCCTTTCACACTGGGTTGGGTTGGCGTGGAAGTTTGGAGAGTGGGGTACCAACTCAGGTGTTGCTTCGTCATCTGACCGTGGTTCAAAATTACGAGGTGTTGTCCTCGGATCTTTCCCTTAAGGGACTGATCCCGGATCGTCGTCAATAGCCCGTTGTGTTGCTCTGGTACGACGTTATCTAAAATTACCATTACCATTGCATTTCGATAGCAAAACATCAATGTTCAAAATTAAAACATCGATATTTTTAAAATTCAGTGTATTTAAACTTTTCCTCCCATTTTTTAAAACTGGTTTAGCAACTTGTGATGCTACATCGACAGCAAAACATCGATGTTCAAAATTAAAACATCGATATTGATAATACATCGCCCCCAAACCATCGATGTTTTTAAAATTCACTGTATTTAAACTTTTTTCCCCATTTCTTAAAACTGGTTTAGCAACTAGTGATGCTACATCTGCTCCTCTCTTTTATCTAAAACATCAATGTTTAGAAAACATCGACATCGATGTCGCATCCCTACTTCCCTATGCTGTCCGAAGCCACATAGCCCAGGGTGTAAGTACTGGCTCCGGCTATTGGCAGGTCTGAAAAACGGCTTTTCGAAGCTTGTTTTGTGCTGTGGCTGCCTTAACACAAGCGATGTGATTGTACAGATTTGAGTAAAATCTGCAGACTTTTTCTGCAGCTGTGAAACAAGTGTGCCACGCAAGTTACTTCGAGCAATCACGGATAAACCACCTTGAGTGTGTTTCCAGCCGCAGTCATTTAATATGCAGTATCGGATAGCAGAAGCGCAAAATCCTTTTGCTCAACATTCAGAGATTTTAAAACCTCATCTACATATTGATAATCGACACTCACATCGCAAACTCTGCTGTCGATTAAGCAAGTTTCCTCCGGAAAGTGCCAACCAATATGTTATAGTACTTCTTGCCATTTGTTTCACTTTTGTCTGTTAGGACGAACACCTTCTTTCCATGAACTTGTTTGATACGCAATACTCCGGCGTTTGCAAAATCCGACATACATGATAGAAGGGTTGATTATGAGGGCAAAATATGAAATATTAATTTTATATTTGTTAATTTTAAGCTAAATTTTAAAAAGCTAAAAAAGGTTGCATTTATGCAAAAAGTTGTATTTATGTTGCGGTTATAACTCACTTACAATACATCCCATCAAGGTGGGATTTTTGTTTTAGTACTTAACATGCAGCGTAGAATATGTGAAAAAAAGTTGCATTTGCTGCAAAAAGTTGCCCTAGTTATTAGGCATCTTCATTACGTTTTGTTCACTAAGTGAAAAGGGGTTTATAAATTCGAACATGCTGTTTTCTTCTTCAGCCAAATAATTAAAACGACTTTCAAATTACCCTTGCAATAATATGTGTTATTTTTCAGTATAATTGGTCAAATTGCTATTATCAGCAGTACATAACCCTGCTCTTTCAAGTGTGGAAATTGACACAAATCCTGATTTTCTAACTGAGCTATGAATAATTTAAATTTAATTTTAAATGGGAGGATGCTATTTACTAAGCGAGGAAATAATTTATTCTTGATTTGTAGTTTCGAATTTAGATCATTAAGCTGGCTAGTAACATCGACTAAAAAGGCCAAACAAATATGCAATTATCAAAACATAGGGTTCTTTCATCCAAGGTAGTTCATTTTCCTGTTCTAAAAAAATTATAAACAGCATATGAAATCTCCAAAATATACTCAGAACCTATCCATTAGAAATCCAGAGCACCTCACAATGATGGACGATTTCGCCATATTCCAAATCTAACAATTCACAATTTTTTCTGAATCCTCGTGAATTTAGTACTCTGGCTCTAATTTTATTCACACTTTTCACAAC
This sequence comes from Metellina segmentata, assembly GCA_947359465.1. Classification (NCBI taxonomy): domain Eukaryota; kingdom Metazoa; phylum Arthropoda; class Arachnida; order Araneae; family Tetragnathidae; genus Metellina; species Metellina segmentata. The sequence goes on along the minus strand of OX375882.1, from coordinate 48,847,338 downwards.
CAGTAACATAACATGCTGTATTTTTAAATTCTTCTACATAATGCCTCTTGGTTTATAATGCAGTGATATTTTAGTGCAGTACAATCTCAAAAAATTTCAAGCAAAGTTGTAGTACCATTGACTTTACCTATCATTGACGGCGTTCCGTCAGTACACACACTGGTGAGTTTACAATACTAGGGGGCTCCGCCCATTGCTCACTTACGCTCGCCAACCCCCGGGGATTGCTGCGCAATCCCATTTGGCTCGCAATCCCACCAACACTCCTTTCACAGATGCCATTTGGTTTGCTTCGCAAACCAACATTCCTTTCACAGTGTGAAACTATCTGAATAATTCGTATTATCCTGATTTCACTTTCCGGTACATGACATCACAGCGAGGGCTTCGCCCCCTGCTCGCTTACGCTCGCCGACCCCGGGGATTGCTACGCAATCCCGTTTGGTTTGCTTCGCAAACCAATACTTCTTTCGCAAGTGATTTCACTTTTTTTTGCTTTAACACTTAATTTACCCTAAACTAATAGCCGCATCAGTAAAAAAACTTCTGCATGTTGTTCCCTGTACAATTTTAAGTAAACAGTGTTAATCTCCAAACTTTACGATCTGTACTTTGTACTTTGTCGGAAAACTGTCTGAGAACAGAGGGGGAAAAAGCGAGCCTTTTTCTTCGCCAAATAAAAAGAAATCGTTTTTATGACAGTTGTTGCTACGATAAATTTGATATCTGGCAAACTCGATAGTCAAAATTGCAACCCACTACTGCTTACGGAACATTCTATGCGAACTGAAAAATACGAAATTTGTGTCACCAACTTTTGATTGCATCGAATTTATTTATTAACCAATTTTAAAAATAATTGTACCGTAAGAAAGAGTATATTCTGAGGTATACTGCTATATTTTCAAAATTAAAAACTAATAGTAATACGATATAGATATGACAGTTTTAGTTTTGTATCGGAAATTACGATCTGTGAAAGTTCCGAAAATTGTATGACCAACTTTTAATTGTATCCATTTTATTTATTAACCAATTTGTACCAATAACTGTACCATAAGAAAGAGTGTAATGTAATGTATACAGTGATGTTCTCAAATTTAAAAAATAATGGTTTTTGCTGTAGATATAACGATTTTAGCAGAAAGTAGCGAAAATATCCAAAGATTCCGAATTTTGTATGACCAACTTTTGATCGCATCCAATTTAATTATTAACCGATTTCAAAAATAATAGTATCGTAAGAAAGAGTATATTTGAGGTATACTGCGATATTTAAAAAATAAAAAACTAATAGTAATAAGATATAGATACGGCAGTTTTAAAAAAAAGTAACAAAAATGTCTCTATTTTTCCCGAATTTCTAAAAAATATTATCAAGAACCCCCCCCCCCAATTGAAATTAAAAAAAAAAAAACTTGACGAGCTGCAAAAATTTACGTTGAGAGGTACTCTTAAAAAAAACTCACGACTGAAGACTGAAAATTTGTATATGTTTTGCTCACTCGCGGAAGAAATTTCGCTTCTTCAATTTTGACACTTAATAAACACTAAACTAATAACCGCATCGGAAAAAAATCTTAATAATTGTCCAGGTAATATGATGAAGAACAAACCATGTTAATTTTGTTTTTTTCCGATCAGTACTTTCTCGGGAAACTGTCTAAGAATCGAGCTAAACAACACAGTTTTCAATCCTACGGCGGCGGAGAAGGCGGTAACATTTTTTTAATACAGAGAGATACTCTAATTTTAGATATTCTAGGCATGATTTCACATTTTCAAATTTGTCTGATCCTCTTGTTTTACCATACAATAACTCCAGATTGGAAAGTTCTTCAGACATTTAAGAAAACATATAATAATTTCCTCTTATAAAAATGCTTAACTAGGCATGTAACTAACATATGTTCGTTGATTCAATCAAAGCTAGAGAAAAGAACGGACAAGGTTTTATCAGTTGAAGAGGTACATCCTGGTAGAGTTCCTCGATACGTCTCGTAACTGTATGTCGTGATATAGCAATTTCATCTGCTTTCCTTTTAATACCTTAATTACCAAGATGGCATGCAAATATTTGGAGACAAGGCTTAACAATTTCTTCTCCGTCAGAAAAAGTAAGTTTTTCGTCAATAGTAAAGCAGTTTCTTAGGACGTTTCTGTCATCGCCGAGTCTTCACAACCTACATTAGCAAAAATACTATGTCTTCGTTTGATTTCTTCTTTTTTCTTAGTCACATATTAATTTCCTAACTCAGACCCACGAACGAGCTTCATTATTCCGTCTGTGTTAGACTTCAGATGTATTTTATAGTGCCAAGATTTTCTTATTATGTGAAAGAGTACTCTCACAAACAATGTAAAACGGTTTTTCTGGTGGACTTTCTATAAATAACAACTCATTTCCTCACTGTTCATTCAATTCACGCTTACTATCACTTTCTGCGCTTCTTTTACTCATTTTCTTTTGCATTGTGATGGATAACAGGAGTATAAGAAACAGAAAAATTAACAACTCTAAAAGTCTAAATGTTGAAAGAGAACAGAGAACAAGTACGTAAATCGTATCACACAATATCAACTGTAAACTTTTAAAAAAATCACGACGAACCGATAAGTAAGAAGACTGAATTGAACTGGGAGCACTATCGTGTTGAAAATATGAAGATGGATTCAGTTATGGCGCCTACTTAAAACGAATAAGTAGGCGTAAGGATACAATGCGCCACTTGTAATTATCCAATGCGCCATGTTTGGTGCATGCGCCGCTGGTTGGCCACCCCTGGTATAGAGAATACACACACATCCTTTTTTTATACGGTACTAGCAAAGTACCCGACCCTTACTCGGTTTGAATTGGTTTACTCTAGATTGAAGAGATGATCAAAATATATAATGACTTACGTTTTTCGTAGAATAAAATAATATTTTAACACCTTTCGCCATCTTTATAATTTCTACAACTTACTTTGGACACAAATCCTACACATACATATCCATCCATGTAATACAGTTCACATACATCGCACCCTTGTTTATGACAAAGCTACAAAATGACGAAAGGTGACACTAAGGTTAGTACTACAAAAGACGATTTTGAGGGAGATTTTGAATTTTCTTTCTTAAGTTTGAAAGGATTGGATATCCTTCAGTAAATAACAGAAACTTACGTGGTGGATTTGGTGAATAAAGAAGTCGGTTATAAAATTTAACATCGTTTATTTAACTACCGTTTAAACAAGTATAATATGATATCAAATTAGAATTAAACATTCAAAATCGAAGTCCGAACTGTGGCTTTAAGAACAGAAGAAATGAAGAGGGTTGATAATGCACGTCGATCTCTGACGCGAAGAAATAAGTGAAATCAGTGAGTATAGAGATCTAAGGACATAGTATTTACTAGGGGGCCCGCCCACTGCTTGCTTACGCTCGCCAACCCCGGGAGGATTGCTTTGCAATCTTCACTGGTTCGCTTCGCTCACTTCAATGAAAACATTATTTACAAAATACGATATTCCAAAAATATATTTTTCAAACATAAATTTGTTAAACTACAGAAAATTTCCGTACCTCTGGAATCAGAACTCGAACAATTTGGAATTCAAATGAAAACTTAGAGCAAATTTTAACTCGATATGTGAACGCTGCTTTGGAAATCGAATACCCAGCATGCCGTTTGTAAGCTGCAACAGCTGACTAATATTAATTTTTTTTCAATAAAATTTTATCCCATAAGGCTATAAATTCAATTGAGGCTTCAGGTTTCGTGCTAAAAAAAATAATCGTGCAGTGTTGCCAAAAATGCGATAACAAATAACGTCTTTTTTGATTGTCACGTAAGAGAATTATATATTTACTAGGGGGCCCGCCCCCTGCTCGCTGACGCTCGCTAACCCCCGGAGGATTGCTTTGCAATCCTCATTGGTTCGCTGCGCGAACCTATGCTAGCTTCGCTCGCATCCATGAAGACATGTGTCCTAGAAGAAGGAATTGTTTACAAAATATCATTTTCCAAAAAAAAATATTTTTCAAATCTAAATTTGCTATATTACAGAAAAGATCTATACTGTACCTCTGGAATAAGAATTCAAATTAAAACTTTGAGCAAATTTTGACTCGAAATGTGATTACTGCTTTGGAAATTGAATACCCAGCATGTTTGTGCGTACATTTCCCAAGCACTCGAGCCACCCACACTTTTTCATTGAGTTTGTTGTCGAAAGTTGTAGTGCAAGCGTCTTGTTGAACTACAATGGTTGGCCTTGAAAAGGACCGATTTTTAAATGGCCCTGAAAATATCCTCCGCTTTCTTTGATTTCAAATTTTAAACTGCAACAGCTCGACTAAAAAAAATTTTTTCCTATAAAATTTCAACCTATAATTCTATAAATTCAATTGAGGCGCGAGGCTACGTGGTAAACAAACAACCGTACAATGTTGCCAAAATGCGATAAAAAATAACGTCTTTTTTTGCGTGCCGCGTAAGAGAATTATATATATAGATAGATAGATACTTTAGACACTTGCCGATCGGAAGCAGAAATTAGTAGCTGCTTAAATTTGCATACGATTACGATACACACGCCGCCACAAGTTCTTTTCATGTTCAATTCAATTAATAAAAAGGACGATTTACGACGAGTGCTCTCGTTTTCATTGTCAACAAATTAATATTTTTTTACTCGTGGCACTCTTGCATTCGGCATGCGACATTGTGGAATTTCGCAATCTTCTCCTGTCACTATGACAAAGAATTTTTTAATGTTTGAAAAGTTCTAGTTCAGATTTTTTAAACATTCTTCTTCTTTCAATAACGGCATTATTCTTTCAATAATGGCATAATTACACTTAAAATTTGCTTTATTCTGAATTACCTTCCATTTTTAAGTCGAATACTTTGTGGTGGTGTTGCATGTGATGAGAAGGAAAACACATTTAGTAAAATCTCTACTATTATAAACGGAAGTGTTTATCTGTTTCTTGCCGCAAAATCCTGACGATTCTATGGCACTTACAGCAATGAGATTTGGCACACAGGTAGTCAGAATTTTTTGCAATTTTTTGGTCCCGGCGAATTTTAAAATTCGATCTAGAACATTTTAAAATGAATTTAATGAAATTTAATTATTATTGTTTTCTTTGGAATGGCAACCGCATAAAAATATGACAGATTCTAAATTTATTTTTCCTGTTTTCGTTTTCATTTCAGGAATAATTTTCCAGCAGAGGATAAAAAAAAAGTTTTAATTTATTTATGTTTTTTTTTTCTATCTCCTAGACCGTTAAAGATGGAGTCAAATTTTTAACGGATTTGAAATCTGCAGAAAATTTCACTTTCGATTGCTACCTAAAAATATGATTTTCTTTAAATAAATAATTTTTAAATTAAATATATCTTCAACGGATTTGAAATCTACGCAAAATCAGCCACTAACAGACAGACACCAAACACGCAAGAGGCGGATTTGGCATCGGAAGGGTCCAAAACGGATAGAAGCTTGAAATGGGTCGAAAATACTCAATGTACAAACAAACACTCCATTCTTATTTATATAGATATACAGGGGTTGGACAAAATCTTGTGAACACCTGTGAAAAGATAATTTTTTTTTTATTAATAGGCCGTTGGTCCTCCTTTTGCATGAATTACAGCTTGTATCCGACGTGGAATTGACGAATACAAGTCACGTACAACATTCAGAGTGATGCGTTCCCACTCAAATTGCAAAAAAGACCCTAATTTAGAAAGTGTCCTTGGAGGGGGGAATCGACTGCGCAGCTTGTTTTCCAAAATACCCCACAAAGGTTCAATTATATTGAGATCAGGGGACTAAGAGGGCCAGATGAGGTGCTGTATTTCATAGTCGTATTCATAAAACCAGTCTCGGGCAATTCCCCAGGTGTGAATGGGGGCATTATCATCTTGGAAGACTGGTCGTTTATCAGGAAACACAGTTTCAACCATTGGGTGAAGATGGTCGGCCAGAAGACTGACATCATCCTCTCCTGTAACACGGCCATTCAGAACAACAAGTGGGCCAAGACCACCCGTAGGCCGAAAACAATCAACTTGATAGGCTTCTGGTGGCGTCCTCCAAACGTAAACACGTCCATTTGTCGGGAATAATTTGAACCACGATTCGTCTGACCATATTACATTCTCCCATTGTTGTAGTGTCCAATTTTTATGCTCGCGACACCATATTCGCCGCTTCATGGTGTACTCAATGGTTTTGAAATAGCCGCTCTACCATGAATATTTGCCATACGCAGTTCACACCGGATAGTTTTTGATGAAACTGCTTCCTGTTGATGTATGTTCATCTCAGATGTTATCTGGGATGCTGTTGTCTTGTGTTTTTTGCCACAATCCGCTTCAAAACCCTTCTGTCTCTGTCATTCAGCTTCGATTTTCGACCACTGTTGTGCTTTTAAGATTATGTGTTTCCCTGTTTCAAATATGCTGACATTACAGTCGACACTGTACTTCTCCCAACACCTAGAAGGGTGGCCGTTATCGTTACTGAGGCTCCAGCAAGGTGGACCCCAACAATCGCCTCTTTCGAAATCAGAGAGGTCAGCCGCAATTTTAACACAGAAATATATTTCGCGTCCGACTTCTATCACTGCTAGTAGCAGACTGATGTGTGTACTTTGTCATCCGCTAGGTGGCACCCTTCACCGCTAGAGGTCAGGAGTATACGAGAGGTTTCTTTCGAGTGCTATTTTTTCACAAGTGTTCATATTATTTTGTCCAACCCCTGTAGATTGAGTAGTTGTAAAATACTGAATCGACCACCACATTCAAATAAATTTACATGTACATAAGAAAAGTATTTATTGATACAAAAGAAAAAATACACCCATACTAAGTTACAGGAATTGGACCTGCGTAGCGTGCAACTCGTAGGCAGTTAACAATGAACGAATCCACTGAACTACTGCGGTCCCACTGAGGTTGTTCCTGAGCTATAGCCAACCCATGTGGAAACGAAACAATGTAAACACCCTTTCCTCACTTCCCAAACATGTGATACATCAATGATTTCTCTCTCTCTTCACCCTCTTGATAAGTTTCGTTAAAAATTCATTCCGATTCATAAACATTTCTTCCTAGTTATGTAGAAAAACCTCATATTACTGACTAATAAATACAAAAGTTATGATTATTGTGAATTAAAATGTAGGTAGTTTAAATAACATAGCACTGGAGAATCACCGCGGATTGTTGATGATGTCCGGGATCAAACCCGAGGGGAAGTTTGGGAGACACCTCATAATTTTGACCTCCGGTCAAATGAGGAGGTCAACATCTGAGCTGCCACCTCACTTTTTAAACTTACACACTACGCAAACGGGAGGAAATTTGAGGTCACGATAGATTTGACAAGGCCTAGCTCCCACCAACACAACGGTCTTTGGTTGTATTTAATTTCGAACCAGCCCTCCGGTTTCTGATCTGTGACTCTTCCAACTGTGCTACCATGGCATCTGTACTGGTTTATATACCCAATTTCGATCTGGATACCAATATCCAGTTTTGACCTCTGGTTCGATCGGAATAAGTGGAGTTCGGATAGAAAAACGGACATGCCTTTATATATGGTGACCGCCAGGATGAAGTAAGGCATCGGGATATGCAGGTTCCTTCTTTTGGAATCAGGTGGTTCTTTCCTTCTGGAGTCTAGAGATTTCTATTATTGGTGAACGAAACAGTAAATGCAGCCGTATTCTGTTTGGTAACTTCGTTTATTTTTCATTCATTCAATTCGTCGATGATTCATCTTTTAATTGTTGAGTTGCCATATCTTTGGAAATAGCTGGCCACAACCGAAAAAGCCTCAGTCTCTTCTTTTAGCGTTGGCGTTTATTCTATCGTTCTCCCCGTCTGACCTTCCCCCAATATTTAGGGTGCTAAACCCTGACCTTGCCAGGGGGTCAATCCTTCTATTGGCCGAGTGACATTGCGCCACTTCAGATATCAACCCCATTGCCTGAAGGGTGAAAGCGCACCCGTTCCATTTTCTAGGAATGGAGGGGTGATGAACTTGGTTTCTCCTCAAGTTCAGGGATTCGTTAGGGGACTGGACATTGAAACAAATAGCTTGCAGGTTGTGTTTCCCTGCTTTTAGGGCAAAACAATATTTGATGTGATTGTCATAGCACAACATCCGTCGGATTTTTAGGATACAAGTAAAGTCATTTGGGCAGTCATTTATGCGAGTTTAACAAGGGAAATTTCAACCAAGCAGGAAAAACGTGTATTTTATCCCACAACGCTCTCTCTCTCTTCGATTTTCAATGAACCAACTTAAAGAAAATTCCAAATTTAAAAAAAGGATAAACTTATTTAAAACATGAACACTTAAAACAAGACCGTAAAAGTTTCTGCACAATAAACGAACAAAAAATCGTATAAAATCATTTATTTCATTAATCACGTACAAAGCTTTAAAATCTTTCTGACACATAAGCTACAGGTGTCGTGTTGGCATAAAGACATGATTAGTGCAGTTTAGAATAACAAGCCTTGAACCTTGCCCAGTAATCAGTGTTGAGAACCCAAGTGTTGTTGCAGCCGAAGGGACCAGCTTTGTGAAGAAGGGCCCAATCGTAGCAATCTATGTTCACGTTGCCATCACAGTCTCGAGCCCACTTTTGCATGTATCCTCTGATGGTTGCTTCAGCACAAGGTTTAGAATTCAAACATTTTTCGAAATCTGAAATGCCAAATTGGTTTTGAATTACAGATGCTGAAATTTCAAAAATCAGATAGTTTCAATTTACTCTATATACACTACCCTACAATAATGGACCGGACAGCAAAATGTGATGCAATAAGGCAGGGGTTCCCAACCTTTTAGTAACTGCGTACCACTTGAAATTTTTAGAAATTATTGTCGTACCACCAGTTCTATATTTTTTTAGAAACATGTATCTAATGTCATAAAAGTGCCCAATGGCTTGTTTAATTTTAATTAAAATACAAAGAAAGCATCATATTTTATGATTGATGCACTTGTATTTCGTATTAATGATGTTTTAATAAAGGAAAAATAAAACGATTGTTGAAAATTACAGTTTTATTTTTTACTCACCGGTCTAAAAACAAATACTTATCTCGAATTATCCGTGCGTATTTCTCATACATAAAGACAAAGGAATTCTTCGTAAAACGATTTGACAGGGAGATATATCAACTTAATTTCGTCGAGATAGCCATCGAATAGAATTAGATAATCAGCAACGAAGTTTCTCTTTAAATAACGTGCTACTGTTAGCGTCATTTATTACTATGTAATAAAAACGTTCATCACAAAATTGATTTCATATAATCCCATTTTTCCTATAATGTGGTTGTGTGTGTGTGTGTATATACTAAAAAATCGAACAAACTTAAAATATTTGGGTCGCTCGTATCATCCTTGCGTACCACCTGAAACGTTGCCGTGTACCATCAGTGGTACGCGTACCACCGGTTGGGAATCCCTGCTATAAGGGAAATAATACATGCTTTAATAGGGGGATGGTCCCCTGCTGCAATTACACTAGTAACCCTTCTGGGCATACTTTCATCAAGGTTTTGATACACAGCTATGGGTATTTGTGTCCGTTCCTGCTGCAAGAATGTCGCCAACTCAGCTGTATAATTCGGACTGGGTTCCCTGGTCCGTAAGCGTCGCTCTAATTCGTCTCACAAATGTTCTATGGGTTTAGGTCGGGACTCTGAGTAGGTTAGGGAAGATGTTTTACATGCATATATCGATATCACTGCTTGGCAGAGGCTGCAGCATGACATGGAGCGTAGTCGACCTGGAAGTAACATTCGTTCATTCCATAAAATTGCCAGAGCGTAGGAAGAACCTGGTAGTCCAAAATGCAGGCGTCGGCGTTCAATTGACCAGGAACAACATTTAAAGGTCCCAAGCCATACCACGAAAACCACCCCCTAACAAGTAGTCGGATGTTATGCAAATCAGCTGGCGTCCGGTCCATTATTGTAGAGTAGAGTGAACACGATATGGACAAAAGAACTTGGACACTACAGATATTCGGAGGATGATCCATCTAAGAGTGGAGTTGTTTTTTCCTGGTCAGGACTCGGCCCATTGCTTTTTGTACCTGGTACCATGAACGCTGACGTGTACCTCGACGTTTTGGATAATTTGGTCTTGCCTACTCTATGGCAATACTACGGCGATAGTGGTTGTTTCTTCCAACAAGATCGAGTTCCATGTCATACTGTAAAACATGTTATTGGTTGGGTTATTTCTGTTGCTTACAAAATCATAAAAAGTCAACCAGCAGTCTTTAGTCCCGAGATAATTCATTACATGAAAAGGGACACGATAAATGACATGACAAAAAACATAACCAGAGAACATTGTGTGATCAGTAATGACGGTAGCGCAGATTATCTTAATCCGGAAGAAGAACCAATCGGTGCCTTCCCGCTCGTCTTTCTCAACCCTCTACTCTGATTTTGGCAACCATTCGCTGGGTTGTCGCGCTTGTCACTCGCCAACCGCTCCAGTTGGCACTCGCCAATCTCTCCACTTGGCGACAGCTTCCTGACACATGTGCTGGACTGATTTCATGAAAATGAGGTGAATTTGTCTGACTAGCCTGTTAAGAGCCCCGATGTCTATTCGATCAAGTATTAGTGGGACAAACTGGACCGACGAGTACGACACCGACACGCACGCCAATCTTCACACAAGAGGCATGACGAGATATTTCTGCCCAGACTTACAGAGAACTTGTGGAAAGTATGCCTCGACGTGTTGCAGCTGTAATACAAACAAAAGAAATGCCTACACATTACTAAATATAATAACTAAAGCACTTTTTCTGTAAAACATACAGTGTCCAAATACTTTTGTCCATATAGTGTATATCTTACTTTTCCAAACATTGGCCTTTGATAGATAAAAGTCTTCCTCTCATAACCACCATACAATTTATTTACATTTTATCGTTCCTCTAACACAAAGACGTATTCATGCCTTAAGCGATTGCGATTGTCTCCGTACACAACATACCCCATTTGTTTTCATACGTTTTCTGCAATGTTTACATACCGAGAGGGTTATCTGGATTTTCTCCTGGCTTTCCTCCGTCTTTCCAGTAATCGTAAGAGATGTGGTAAGGTCCACAGAGATATTGGCCAGGTCCCTTTGAGAAACAGTCTGTGTTCATGTCACATTCGGACGATGCCTGTGAAACAAATAAAAGCATTTTTTTCTTTCAGATTTAATCAAAAGTTTCATATAAATTGCTATCGGTCGCGTTGTAAGAGCATGAAAATATGCTCTGGGAATTACTATAGCCAATAAAAGCAAGTGAGCATTTAGGAAATACGTATTGAGAAATAGAATGTTAAATTTCCAAGAATGTTCTATGAACAGTTTGAAGTAAAGGCAAAATTTAAAACAGGCATCGAAAAACAATGTAGTTTGACTGATAAAATAATGCACATAAACAGGTTTAAATAATACTAATAATCAGGTATAAATTAACGCACTTGATTTAAAAGGACCAATTCAAGTAAGTCTTCATTCAAAAAAATTTCAATAATTAAATTTCCAAAATTGTGTTGTTCTAGTGCGATGTAATTAATACCTAGCTACCAAATTTCCAAAAACTTTTGGTTAAAATTAATAGAATGTCTTACACTGGTTCTGACGGGGGAAAAGAAAAAGTTGTAAAAAAAAAAAAAAAAACTTCCACCAAGTTCCTCGGTTGCTTAAAAAAGAAAGAATTCAAATTTTTTCATTTTTAATTCGGAAAAATCGAATTAGTTTAACGAAAGTTGTAAAAATAAATTTAGGCTCAAATTTTATTTAATTTTTTTCTTGCATTCCATATCTATTCTAGATCCAAAATTACGTGGTGAACTCGGTTCTTTCCCTTTGGGGATCGTTCCCGGACTGTCGTCAATAGCCCGTTGCGCTGCTCTAGTACGATGTTAATTTTTAAAAAATTACCAATTACCTATTCTAGACTGTCTATTGAACTGTATATTGACTAGTATATTGAACTTTTTGTAAATCTAATTTTAATCGTTGTAGTGCTGCCATCTATTATTCATAATAATAAGTACAGGCATAACTTGAAAACTTCTCTCCGGAATTTCATATAATCACAAGGGCAGCGTTATTTTCATACAATTGCTAATTATAAAATGATTTATTGTGTTTTAAATGAGCTTAGCAACTTTAATAAATAGTTTTTAAGGGAACACAGTATAATTCTTAGAATTTTCTTCATTTTTTACTATAGAATTAAAAGATTGTTGTTTTTCTATTGTTTTGTAAATACTAAGTTGATTCTAGAAGAAAAATTTTTGTCAAATAAGCAAAAAACATTTTTTATTTTTACAAGTTTTTTTTATTTATTTTTTTAAATGCTACTATTTTTTCAATTTTTATTATTTTGCTTTTTTAATTTTTTTCTCAACTTTATTTCGAGTATATTTAACAAAACTGCGTATGGATTTTTAAATAAAGAATATAGTTAATTTTAAAAAATTTTTGTTTCAGCTAAAATGATAAAAAAAGCACCGAATAATGAAAATTTTGATATTTAACTTTGAAAAAAATATATATATAGTACTTAGATGTAAATCCATACACAGTTTTATTCTAAAGACATATAAGAACAAGTGGAAAAACTTTGGAAGCTTTTTCTTTGATACATAAAAAGCCTTACCATTTCGATAACCTCACCAAAAAAAACAAAGCTGAGAAAAATGCTTTTAAAGTTTTAAAACCCGTATAAATAATATTTACAAAACTCAGAGCTTTAAAGCTTTTTTTTTCACTAAAATGTAAATAAATTTAACCAAAATATAACCGTAATATAAGAATAACCAAAATATAAGAATAAGTTAATTTAGTTGATGTTTAAAAACATTTCATTTTCGACACGAACGCTGAAATTCATCAATACTTAATATACAAGTTTTGAATGTTTACGTTTTTAGTATCCTGTTCATAATAACTTTACACAAATTAAAAATATAAATTAAAAAAGCATTAATCAGTGTGTACATTTAAAAGTAGACAGATTTACCCAAACTTCATTCTGTTTTTAAGTTAAATTTTTTTGTCTACGTATCCGTGCAGTTTTAATTTGTTTCTGAGCTAGTAAATAAACTGCTACCTTCTTTCTATTTCTTTAATATGTTCTCCTATAGTGTTTATAGATAGCAGGCTGTTTAGAATGCACACTCAATGAAAGATTGTTTTCTTTTTGAAAACCTTCTACAGCTTTCAGAGTACTCATATTGAATTCTGTGATAGCATCACAAACAGCAATCTTAACATGTTGCAGTGATACACAACTTTGCTTTGAGCACTTGCTTCATATAACCCTGTGCAGGCTTTCATTAGAGTTTTGTATGCTACACCTTGCACAACGTTGTAACAGTTCAATAGAAGCAAGCCTTTGGTAAAATTGCAATATTTTTGACAAATGTGATTCGTTGATTTCTGTTTTAATATGCTTCATATGAGAACCAGGAGTTATATCAAGAGCCAATGCAGCTTGATAAAAGCACCAGGAATCTTCATTATATTCTTGCCAACACACTTTGAATTCAAATCAAAATCGTTCGTCTCTGAAAGGTCGCACACCTACTTCGAAGCGCGTAATTTTTATTGTCTTGGATCAAAAAAGTGTCTATAAATTTTTAACTAATGCAGTTACGGGTTTAAAATTTTGCACACATATTTAGAAAAGTTGTAGCTCTAATTTAAAAAAAAAAAAAATTCGATATTTTGAGTGATTTTTAGGTATTGCATCCCCTTAAATCAATGGAAATACTTGGGTAACAAGAAAAATATTTTTATTATTCCTTGCAAGGATACAATCTGATAAAGTACTCTTTTAAAATCATTACTGTGTTCTCTTGTTTAATCTGTTATTTTATAATTTGTCTTTGTGTATCTATCTTAAATCCGTTTTAAGCTGATTGTTTCAATTCATAGTAGTCAAGGAGAAAATATTTTGCCTTATTCCATTTTTCGCTTGCGTTTGGTGTGGATGGGATTTGTACAGTGGTGGGAGGGGGAAAACGACAAAAATAGATATAATATTTTCCTAAAATGATTCATGTAATTGCTACTTGATCCATAAAAAGAAAAAAAAATCCTCCCCGGCGGGGAATCGAACCCCGGTCTCCCGCGTGACAGGCGGGGATACTGACCACTATACTACCGAGGACATGTTAGCATCTCAATAATAACAAATAAGATACATAACTTTAAACAATCTAGGTTACTAAACAAAGAATTTTAATATTGTCCATTTAAAAATTGTACCATTTCAGAAGCGTAGGTTTCTTTATTTGTGACTATTTTGCTCGTTTTCAAAATTTTTTTCATTTCAGGCTTAAACATTTCAAAAACACTCAAATTACATCCAATTCTACGTGGTGGAAAATTAGTCTAGGGGGTTCATCCACATAAACATTTATTTATCATGCAAAAATCTTTTGTAGACATGACACCCTTTCCATTTTCCTGAAAACACCATGCACTTAATAAAAACAAAAAACAAACCAAAACTTTTTTTACCGAGACTTCAGTTTATTTGTTAGACATACGTTTCCTTTTCAGAGATTGTCATCACAAAATTTACCAAGCGGTTCAAAGGACCGCTTTGAAATTTTGACTTTAAGAAACGTTTCAAGTTTTGTCACTATTCCTCAACTGACTTTACGACTTTTCCTGACATGTAGAATAATTTGTTCAATAGGATTTTTCATTTTCGCCACTCTCTGCATACGTATGACTAGTCCCACTTTTTTTTTATCCTGACGAGTCATTTGACAGGTAAAAATAAGAATTTATTTTTCTTTACTGTGCACCGCACAGGAAAAGGGACTGATATAGCTAAAGCATCGGGTAAACAAATTTACTGATGTGTGTAAAAAGTGTCAATTAAGACATTGCCTGAAAATAAAGTCATTAAAATCTGCTCACTGTGCAAGAAATGTTATCGAAAAGCGCTAACAGGAAACCTTACTGAAAAAATGCGTCAAATAAATCGAGATTTTACCATTGAATACTCAAAAATGTGAAATTACTGTATATGCAGGCAAAACAACATCTGACGATTATTAATTTTTTTAATTGTCAAGATCATTTGATTTATTATTTCAAGCTCTAATTCCACATTAATCTGCATCTAGATGGAAAATGCGACTCAATCCGTTTCGGCAAATATAGGTCAAATTTCGCAAATTTTGTATAAATAATTTCCAATTTGTCGTTGGTTTATTTATCAATTATTAGTTATGATGAAACGTCCAAATTTCCAAATAATTTCGTATTGTTAAATTAGCTTATCCACACCTTCACAAGGACTTTTTAATACAATTCAATATACTAGAGGATAAAAGTAATTTTACTCACTTCACACATGCAATTAAAGCAGTGCTCGGAGATCTGACCAGCTGGAGCAAAGCCTTGACCTGAAAATATTTGAGATAAAATTGTTTTTATTGAATGGATACAAAAATAAGCATTTTTCAAACTTACTCATTTTGGTTCGTTCCACCTCTCAGTTTTGATTAATACAAAACAAAAAAATTTCAACATTTTTGGAACAAAATTCATGAATGTGATTATTTTTCAAGTGTATCGCAGTGAAAAAATTATTTTTTTGCTCAGAAAATAATTGTTAAATTAAGGCAAAAGTAGTTTGAAATTTCGATGTAAGTAGCGCGTGTGTATAATTACATTGTTATAGCAATTTTATTTTCATTTTATTTTTCTTTGAATGAGTTATTTCGAAAGATATTCTTATCTCACCAAACTATGGAAAAGAACCTGCCAAAACAATTTTTTTCAGGTTATTTTCCCCTTTTATGCTAGAAAAATATCTCCTTTCCAGATTCATGGGAGACAATTTTAGTATCAAGGTTTGAATCACTGAAAGTTCTCCAATGCAAAGTGATTTGATGAAGTTCTGTGTAAACGCATAACAGAAGAAATATTCTAAAATAAAGCAAATCAATTTAGTTCATAGTCAGTTTTAGTTGATAGAAAATATTCCCAGAAAGTTTGAAACTTTGAAGTAAAACTGTAATAGTATAAAAATCAGGAACACTATTAAATATTATTAAAGGGGCAAAAGTAGAAATTTTTAAGTTAATTCATGAGATAAAAGCAAATTTACTAGAAGAAATGTTTAATTTATAAGGAATTTCGTTTTTTAAAGTACCTTACGCAGTTAAAATAGTGTCCAGTAGCTCGATTTTAGCACAACTCGTATTTTTAATACGGATTTCGAATTTGAGTACTTAATAATAAGCAACCCATTTTGAAAAGAAACAATATTTAATAAACAATTCACAAATTCTCAACAGTAACACAATCAATGAATCTCACAAATTTAAAAAAAAAATGCGTCCCTGTGATAATATCACAATAGAAACATTGTGTGGTATACATAACTCTTCCCCTTATTTCACACATCCCAGTAACTAAGTGGACTTAAAACAAAGTTAAACATATTACTGGCGTTGCCAGGCACAGAAAATTAAATATATATTAACTCAATTATATTATCACATTTAATTATATTCCACTATGTTTCAAAAAAAAAAAATCTGCCGTTTTCTACTATTGTATTATAAATATCGTTTGCTCGTTTCCTAACGAAATGAAATCTTGACTACGAACAACTCCTCTTAGCAATGCTATAACGTTAAAAGTTTTGATTTCACTTTGGTGATAAAAATATGATGGTGACTATTCTTTACAATAATTTTCTTTCAGAGAATATTTCATTCCTCGAGACCACGTAAAAGAGGGGCACGTCGGAAACGTAAGATACTGGTTAGTTTAACGACTAATAAAAAAGGTTTGAGAAGTCCTGCCATTTGTGAAAAACGTGCTCACAACATTGTAAAAATACTATTTCTTGCAGCATTAGAAGCGGAGATTCTTCAGTGAAATAAAACAAAATATTAGTGCAACAAATAAAAAAAGATTAAATAAATCTTTGGCGTGTATTTTTCTCGAAATTGAAACGGAAAAATATTTTATAAAGTCTTACAATTCTAGCATGAACAGTACTTGATCAGATTGCTCGTGCGTTTAAGGATACGTTATAAACAATAAAAGCGCAAAAGTTCAAAACTTTGCTCCTATTTTCAATTAACAATTTCGGTTATTTGTTATAGAATGATTTCATTATTCCATCGAACGAAACACACTAAGTTAAAAAACATAGTTCTGAGTAAACAAAATGGAAAAATTCTGTTCACGAAGATTTAGTGAGTAGAATTTTTACTTAAGAGAGTGTTTCTCAAGAAAAAATATAATCTTCATGAAAACGAAAAATGATTTAGTGGACACACACACTTCATCAGTCTGAAGATCTGTCCAGATCTAGATCACAAGTCCGCATTCTAGTCTAGAAAAGCTGAAAAACACATTTCTTGAAAATTTTGTGTTTCACTTGTAAGACGACGGTTTGTAAACATCACCATTGGTGCAGCATCCATATCAGCCAAGAAGCCGGACATCTCCATAAAAAAAAATCAGTATTTGAGAAAATTTGGTGACAAAAGTATAGCTAGACTCCTGAAGCACAAAACTAACAATTTTTAACATAAATTAAAGTGCGTCGTCAGTATCTACTTTAAGGGGACAGCGGACATTTAAAACAAACTTTTACAGATATTATCTGATTGTTATGACATTTGCAGACAGTTTTCTACTAAAAAGCCTTTACATACAGTTTTGTCCAAAAATATTGTCATTCGGAAGTTATCACATAAAACCTGGTAAAAAATTGTGATAAATTTGAAAAATTGATATTTTTCATGCTCATTCATCTTTTATGCATTCTCAAAATTTTCATTCATATAATTGTTTCGACACAAATAAAACAATTAATCAATTCGATATGTATATATCCCTCAATTGTACAGCAAAATAAAATTGCACAAAACCCTACAAAAATTTAGCAAAAAAAGTATTGTTTAACATTTTTTAAGGATTATCCCAAAACATTTCAAGTAAATCAATTGAAAAGATATGCATGAGACATTTTGAAATTAGATGAATATCAAAAAATCTCAAAAGGAGTTCGGAGAATAGCGCGCTTGTGTTGTAGACTTACTATATTTATCTATGATATATTTGATGTATTTGCAACTTTGTCAACAAATTACATCTATTGAGAAAGTTATTTTTGCTGTTAACATAATTTGATATCAATGAATTTAACTCTAAAAAAAAATAATTTTTTTCGATCGATTTTGAAAGTTTACTGTCTTTTCAATATTCTTGATTTTTTACAGTAAGAAATCATTCGGGATTTGACACCCCAAATCATTTCAGCTTCTAATGGCTTAGTTCTATAATTGGTTAACCTTTTGGTTTATCTTCGCTTCAAAACTACCCTGCATTGTGCAGCCTCTGGTTCATAAACTTGTTCCAAGCTGACACCAGTTCTAGGCACGGAACAGTTTGTTTATCCTACTTGTGGATATACATTATCCTTGTAGTAACAGGGGAGGTTCTGTCTCGTCCTTAGCAAAATTAGCCGAGGTTATTAAATTAGCCGTTGAAACACTTGGTGGGTTAAAGGTGTTTGTGATGCACGATATGCACTTTCAGCTTCCTCTCTTTCCCATCCCACCGATGAATGGTAGCATCCTGTCGAGATAATACGTGCAGATCCTTGCGCATGGTCTATCATCTCACATCATCTACCCTGCGTATGTTGTGATTGCGACTGCATTAATTGTTCAGAGTCCAGGGGCGTATCTAGGGAGCGAAAGAGAGGGTGGCTCCGAGATCTGAATCGTTGGCATTTCAGAAGCATTAGTCAAAAAGCAGATTTTATGAGAAAATGTTTCAAATAAATGTTTGAATTTTCAGCACAACTGCGTCCTTGTTGCAGAAGTGTTACAATAGCTATGCGTAGAAAATTGAATGCTTTTTTTTCCGATGGCGGGTACAAAGGACAAAACTGAATACAAACAACAGAACAAAAGCAATGTAAAAAAAAAGACAACAGAAGAAAGTTTATGGACCCATTCGGTCCCTCTCTTCCCACAAAGTTGTAGCGGAGAGCGCAGGACAGTGTCGCAGGTATGTATAGTCCATGAGTTCCTGTAGGTTGCAGAGCTTGCAGAGTGGATCGTCAAGGATGCCTATGCGTGTATAGTAAATGTCTTCCGAGGCAGTCGTGGCCAGTAGCGAGACGAAATTCTGCTATGGCTTTCATTCTTGGCCAGTCAGTAAGATTTGGGATTTTTTTTCCACCATTATTTCTGGGAATTCTTTTCTGAAAGATCCTTTTCCAAGTTCTTCTTAAAAATTGATATAATGAGTGCCTTTACATTTTTGGAAAGTGAATGTACTGTCATGCATTCTATCTTTGGAATGCAACGCTTTTCTTCTTTTCATATATTCCATGCAATCATATTGCTATTCAAAATAGAAGAACAAAAATTATGTTTTGACAAACGTCCGGAGAACACAAAACAAGACAAGGGTGCCTTTTCTCATTTCATCCTGGAGACCTATTAGCGTTCAAAGTAAATTCAACGAAACATCTCGTCCAAAATCAGGTCAATTTTGTTAATGACGAGATATCGTCGAAACAAAACTGCCCTATTACTCCAAGGGAAATGATGATCCAAGTAGGAATACAAATTGTTCCTTGCCTACAACTGGGTGACTGCTTGGAACAGGTGCTTGGATCAGAGGCTAGACATACAGGGGGGGGGGGACACGAACATAAAACCACCAGGAGGGTTAACCTTCCAAGTGGTTTTGACGAGATTTCTCGTCCGTCAAGATATTGCCGATTGATTTATGAGGAAGAGTTCAAGATCATATCAGTTTTATTCTAACGACGTTGGGTAATTTTGTGAAAGGGGATAAGGACAAGATGGCGGAATGGGTAAGTTTGCTAATAGCGAGATGCCTTGTAAAGACAACCAAAAGGAGGTTAACAGGAATCATTAACAAAGCTAGTCCTATCTCGCTTGTTTTATACATAGTCAATAACTTATTGCTAGGGCACCTTTTTTGTTTGCAGTAAAAATGGGATAAGTTGCATTTATCATTCCCTAAAGTTGCATTTATCATTCCCTAAAGTTGCATTTATCGTTCCCTAAAGTTGCATTTGTGGAAATAAAGTTGCATTTATTTTTTATACCCCAAAATCTAAAATAAAATTATTCCTAAAAATATGAAAAATTTCAAAAAAATTTCATAATTTTAGTCGTCTACTGCTACAGTATTATAATACATATACAAAAGAACATTGATGTCGTTGAATTGCCGATCTTTGGAAAGTAATTTCTTTAACATTGAAAAACTGCGTTGAACCAACACCTCCTAGATTTATATTTCTATAGATCTATATTTCTTCTCTAGGATGTATATATATATATATATATATATATATATATATAGTGGACCGACCAACCGGTATAGTGGTTAAGGTGTTAGTCTCTAGATCGGAAGGTTCCTGGTTCGAATCCGGGTCCGGGCATGGATGTTTGTAAGCGTATGGTGTAGAGGCGGCTGGTGCACCTTAAGTCTGTCGTGGCCGAAAATCCTCACGTTGGGCTGGTGTGGAAGTTTGGAGAGTGGGGTGCCACCTCAGGTGTTGCTTCGTCATCTGACCGTGGTTCAAAATTACGAGGTGTTGTCCTTGGATCTTTCCCTTAAGGGATTGATCCCGGACCGTCGTCAATAGCCCGCTGTGTTGCTCAAGTACGACGTTAACTAAAATTACCATTACCATTACCTAGGAGGTAGTGGCTCAACAGAGACTGATGTTGCCTGACATTGTTGTAGTAACAAATACTGACTTGGTGGGGGGAAATCATCTCAAGAAATTGTAGCAATAACCATCAGTTCATTATTCTTTTCCAATCTTTTTTTAAGATGCGCTTTGAGGTTGCAAGGATTGTCTTTAAAATCCATCGATCTGATATCTTCATACGCTGTCTCGATGTTGCACTATTTCGATTCCAATTTTTCAGAGATGAATCAAATATTCGTAGCTGCTTTTGATTTTCAGCAAACGTTTTGGCAGCTCTGGGTCACACGCTGCTATTTTTTTACACAAAACGCACTAAAATGCCGTCACCACTAAAACCGCTCGCAATTTGGCGTAGTACAATGTTGTCCGAAGCCACTTAGCCCAGCTTGGGTGTACTGGCTCAGGCATTTGGCCGATGGTCTGAAAAGCGGCTTTTCAGACCAAAGATTTTAAAACGTCATCTACAAGGCGAACAACATATTGATGATCGACACTCACCTCGCAAACTCTACAGTCGATTACGCAAGTTTCATCTGGATTATCAATAGTGCCAACCAATACGTTAAAAGTACTTCTTGACATTTATTTCACTGACGAACACCTTCTTTCCATGAACTTCTTGTTTGATCCGCAATACTTCGGCGTTTCAAGATCAGACACATGTGATCGAAGGATTGATTCAGAGGGCAAAAACTGAAATACTAATTTCATATTAATTATATTGAGCTAAATTTTCAAAAGTTGCAGGTGGTTGCATTTATGTTGCGGTTATAACTCACTTACAATACGCCCCAAGAAGGAGGAATTTTGGTTTTAGTACTTTACATGCAGCGTAGGACGCGTGAAAAAAAATTACATTTGTTGCAAGAAGTTGCCCTACTTATTGCAATAAATATTAACACTGGAAACACTACTATAACAAAATTAATGTAATACGAATAGAATATTGTTTATTTTTAAAATGGGTGTTTATATATCCTTATACTGTTCATCCTTCATTTTAAATACGTAAATTTTGTCTTGGGTAGGCATCCCTGCCGAAACAAAACAGAATTTACGTATTAACCATTACGCCATAAACCAAATTTGCTCCAAGTCCTAAAAATATAGCTTCACTTCTTAAAAGCTCCATTTTAAAGTGTTGTGTTGATACATAGAGAGAAACAGGATAAGAGAAATTATACTAACGCGTGCACATTCTATTAATAAACTATTTGTTCCCCGTGAATTTGTGAATTTTTCGCTTAGAGAAAGTGTTTCGTTATGAGAAAATCATTGATATAAATATAAAATCGACACTTGAACACTCGAAATGTGACTTAAACACCAATACATATGTAAGTGGAAATAATGAGTAACGCTTTATTCACGGCGTTAACATAATTATTAACTCATTAAGTTCAGTACGTAACTTGTAATTAATCGTTTTACTTACCATTCGAAAGGATGGCTAAGGACATGATGCAGAAAACAATACACACTCCTCTTGGATCCATTTTTATTGATTTTGTGTTTCGCAAAAGTTACCTTCACTTTTATACCTGACCAGAAAGCGGTTTGCTTCTTTATGGGAAATATTTCGAGTGATTCCTCATCGAAGACATCGTAACCTTGACCACTGCGGTTTTCCTCAATGTGTCAAGACGAGTTCAAGAGGCTAAGAAAGAAATCGCTTGAAAATCAAAGATTTGAGCACGGAGAAAGTTTACTCTGGGGAAAAACGGACCCACCTTTCCTTGTCGTTAAAGTACCCGAGTAACTATTTGGCACCGTTCCCGAATTTTGTTGATTTACATACATTTTAAAGACGCGATACTTGGAAATGATTCAAACAGGTTTCACAAAGAAACTTAATTTTTTCTCTAACGTGTCATTAGGGCGGATTTGAAAAGCAAACATGACATAATAAATCCGTAATAGGCGGCTGAATATGAAATGACGAGTTATGAAAATTCTCAAATATGATTGGGGATGATAAGAAGATACGGACTAACTCCACGGATTGGCTGATGTAACTTTCTACTTGCCTCGTGAGAAAGAGATTTCGAAAACATTCCAAGCGCTGTACATTTCTTCCCAAAGCTTAAGACTGTCTTTTTTTCAAATCTGAAATCGTTTCACTTGTTTAGAATTAGCGCTAGTCACATCGCACACCATTTTCGTTTCTGCTAATGCTTCAAGGAGACCTTTGGTTTAATGTACGTCCCTAAACTAATAGCCGCATGAGTAAAAAATCTTCTGCATCTTGTTCCCTGTACAATTTTAAGTAAACCCTGTTAATCTCCAAACTTTACGATGTGTACTTTGTACTTTCTCGGTAAACCGTCTGAGAACAGAGCGAAAAAAGCGAGCCTTTTCCCTTGCCAAATAAAAAGAAATCGTTTTATGGCAATTGTTGCTACGATAAATTTGTTATCTGGCAAACCCGATAGTCAAAAATACAACCCTCCGCGAATTTGCTCCGCGAAATAAAAAATACGAAATTTGTGTCACCAACTTTTGATTGCATCGAATTTATTTATGAACCAATTTTAAAAATAATGGTACCGTAAGAAAGAGTACAGTCTGAGGTATACTGAGCTCTATTTTCAAAATAAAAAACTAATTGTAATACGATATAGATATGACAGTTTTAGTTAACGGTTGTTTTTTTGTAATAGAGTATACGTCTTCATGCATCCCCAATAGCCCGTTGTGTTCCTTCAGTGCGATGTAAGTTCAACTTCCACATGGAAAATTCCAGTAGATAGAGATACGGATTAGCAATAGGATGGTTGCGAGATCGTAACTAGATCCAACCAAAAACCATCATGCACGTGGGGGCTGGTGCACGTTAAATCTATCGTGACCTCAAATCTCCTCACGTTGGCGCAGTATGGAAGTTTGGAGAGTGAAGTGCCAGCTCAAGTGTTGACCTTGTCATCTGACCGTGGTTATCCTGGGATCTTTCTCCTCGGGATTGAAGCAGGACTGTCGCCGATACTTCGATGTGTTGCTCAACAACTTTAAGGCCCGGTGCACACATCCGGTTTTTCAACGTACGGCGACACTGCGGCACCGAAGCAAAACTATGCACACACAACCGTGAAATGACGCAGGAACTCATTTCGCGCCATTTGCGACAAATATTCTATCGAAGAAAACGTGTTTATTTCGCTTACTTGGTGTAAAAAATAGAATAGTTTGAAACAAAATAGACGTTACTGGATACAACCATTTATTAATTATTGTTTATATTCTCCATTTGTTTATGAAAACAAGGTACTTCAGAACGGAGACTCATGTGCGGCGCCGTGGGGAATGCGGTACAAATTGCACGCAAGTTGGACGTGTGTCGCCGCAGCGCCGCTGGAGGCATGTGTGCACTGCTCCATTGGATCTAATGTATCTCAGACCACACTTGCGTTGCGGCAGTGACGCCGCACGTTGAAAAGCCGGATGTGTGCACCGGGCCTATGTCAACTACCTACCTACCATCCCCGTGTAAAATTGGAAAATTCCAATAGGTAGAGTTGCGGATTTGCAATCGGAAGGTCGAATCGAAGATCCACCCAAAGACCATCATGAAAATGGGGGCCGGTGCATGTGAAGTCTGTCATGGCTTGAAATGTCCTCTCTTTTGCCGAAGTGTGGTGCGAGATCAAGCCTCGTCATTTGACTGTTTTCAAAATCACGAGGGGTCGTTCTCGGATCTTTTCCCTCGGGATTGATGCCGGAACAGTAACCAATAATCGGTTGTGTTGCTCCAGTACGACGTAAATGCAACTATCTATCTTATCGAAAATAAAATATGGATTATTTTTACCGCGAGAGACGTGGGTTTTCTATCGTGACCTGTCTATTGATATAGTACAGACATCGACAATTTCCTATTATTCCAGTCTGTGAGCAACTTTCACCATGAAGTACTTATGCATTACTTCGGTGTTCTTAAAATGGGAATCTCAATCTTAAAAATCATGGTACGTTAAAATTGTAAAATATTTATTACAATATTTACTTTTCCACTTGACTTTCTTCCCAAATGGTTTTCGAATCCGGGCCCGGGCATGGATGTTTGTAAACGTATGGTGTAGAGGCGGCTGGTGCACCTTAAATCTGTCTTGGCCGAAAGTCCTCACGTTGGGTTGGCGTGGAAGTTTGGAGAGTGGGGTGCCAGCTCAGGTGTTGCTTCGTCATCTGACCGTGGTTCAAAATTACGAGGTGTTGTCCTCGGATCTTTCCCTTCAGGGACTGATCCCGGACCGTCGTCAATAGCCCGCTGTGTTGCTCTAGTACGACGTTAACTAAAAATTACCAATTTTTACCCAAATGGTTTTCACGATTCCATTTTCTTCATAAAGGCGAAATTAACAGAAAATAAAAATGTCAATTTAATTATTTTAAAACACATAAAAGCTCGGCATTGAGAAATAAAAATCGTTTTAATTTTGAAAACCTATCAATGAAATTAAATATTCCATTACTGGAGTTTTCGTGTTTTCTTTGGTCTATCAACCGGTCTGGTGGTTAGTCTCTAGATTGAAAGGTTCCTGGTTCGAATCCCGGTCTGGGCATGGATGTTTGTAAGCTTATGATGTAGAGGCGGCGGTGCATCTTACATCTGTCGTGTCGGAAAGTCCTCACGTTGGGTTGGTGTGGAAGTTTGGAGAGTGGGGTACCAGCTCAGGTGTTGCCTCGTCATCTGACCGTGGCTCAAAATGACGTGTTACCCTCGGAACTTTCCCTTAGGGGATTGTTCCCGGACCGTCGTCAATAGCCCGTTGTCTTGCTCTAGTATGACGTTAACTAAAATTACCATTACCATTACCCGGACCGTCGTCAATAGTCCGTTGTTAGTACGACGTTGATTAAAACTTCGATTGGAAGGTTCCTGGTTCGAATCCGGGTCAGTGCATGGATGTTTGTAAGTGTATGGTGTAGAGTTGGCTGGTACAATTTAAATCTGTCGTATACAAAAGTACTCACGTTGGGTTGTAAGTTCGAAGAGTGGTGTTCTGGCTCAGGTGTTGCCTCGTGATTTGAAATTACGTGGTGCTGTCCTCGGATCGTACCCTTTATTACTTTCCCTACCGGACTATGATTCGAACAAGGAGATACAGAAAAGAGAAAACTCTGATGGAGGAATCGAACATGCATCGTCTACAAATCGCATGTTGCTAGTGCATTAGTCATGCACACTGATCTATGGCGTGTCATTTTGTCCTTATGCTACCCAGTAGCATATTATTCAACATTCTGAAGCTGCTGCTCGAAATCCCTTATATTCTGGTGGTGCAATAGATGGCGTAGTATATTCCAGATATGGGAATCTATCTGACCCGTGACCTCCTGACCACGGGTGCCGACCAACCGGTATAGTGGTTAAGCCTCTAGATCGGAAGGTTCCTGGTTCGAATCCGGGAATGGATATTTGTAAGCGTATGGTGTAGAGGCGGCTGGTGCACCTGAAATCTATCGTGGCCGAAAGTCCTCACGTTGGGTTGGTGTGGAAGTTTCGAAAGTGGGGAGCCAGCTCAGGTGTTGC
This sequence comes from Metellina segmentata, assembly GCA_947359465.1. Taxonomy (NCBI): domain Eukaryota; kingdom Metazoa; phylum Arthropoda; class Arachnida; order Araneae; family Tetragnathidae; genus Metellina; species Metellina segmentata. The sequence continues at coordinate 48,821,003 of OX375882.1, read as the reverse complement.
TTCGTCATCTGACCGTGGTTCAAAATTACGAAGTGTTGTCCTCGGATCTTTCCCCTCACCTTTACCAAAAAATTACCTGACCACGGGTTGCAACAGCAGGGAGGCACTACTAGGTAATGGTAATTTTAGTTAACGTCGTACTAGAGCAACACAACGGGCTATTGACGACGGTCCGGAATCAATCCCTTAATCGAAAGATCCGAGGACAACACCTCGTAATTTTGAACCACGGTCAGATGACGAAGCAACACCCGAACTGACACCCCATTCTCCAAACTTCTTTCGGCCACGACAGATTTAAGGTGCACCAGCCGCCTCTACACCATACGCTTACAAACATTCATGCCCAGACCCGGATTCGAAGCAGGAACCTTCCTATCTAGAGGCTAACACCTTAACCACTATACCTGTTGGTCGGTGTAGGCTTTACTAGAAGGTCCAAGTCATGGGTGACCGGGTATTATAAAGTAGGTAAATAGCCTCTTTAGACACGACATTAAATGCAAAACAGGCAGTAGAATCTTCAGGACGTATAGCTGTGCTATCAAACTAACTACTAGAGATTAACGGCTGTTGCTATGGCTCCTCCCACCATTCGACAAGGAGTTACTGCGGTCACAAGGTTCAACAGTAAGAATCGTAGAATTGATCTCTTGCCATAAGGGCAGAAACAGGACCCGTCACTAAACATGGCACATTTTTTCGTACCGCTAGCCATGGGTATTGGTGTGGGAAGTCATCTTACTACAGCTTGGGTCCTCTAACATTGACATCTCTATTATATAAAATGAAGTGTTTGTGTGGCTCTGGTGTCTTCAGACGAATCTATTCCACTTGGTCCTGAAGTTTGGCACACGGTTATTCCTAAAGGTGACTGAATGCATCACGAAGCCCGAATTTTAAAATTTAATCTAGAACATTTAAAAGTTAATTTATTAGTTTTTTCCCCCATCGTTTCTTCACTCGCGGAACTGACGTCACAGATCCTCGATTGAAGAAAGCAAAGTATTTTGCATTTTTCGTCCTTTGGAACTTTGCCAAGTTATGACGTCACTCGCGTTGTTGACGTCACGGCTTCGCAATTGACGATTAGCATAACTTTCTTGTAATTGTAATTTTTAGTTAACGTCGTACTAGAGCAACACAACGGGCTATTGAAGACGGTCCGGGATCAGTCCCTTAAGGGAAAGATTCGAGAACAACACCTCGTAATTTTGAACCACGGTCAGATGACGAAGCAACACCCGAGCTGGCACCCCACTCATAACTTTCTTGATAGCGATTTTAACTTTGTCTCGGGCAAGAACTATTTGAGATTTTCTATCTTTGCGATCGTTAAAGATAGAGCGAAAATTTCAACGGATTTGAAATAAGCGGGTAATTGGTAATTTTTAGTTAACGTCGCACTAGAGCAACACAACGGGCTATTGACGACGGTCAGGGATCAGTCCCTTAAGGGAAAGATCCGAGGACAACACCTCGTAATTTTGAACCACGGTCAGATGACGAAGCAACACCTGAGCTGGCACCCCACTCTCCAAACTTCCACCCAACGTGAGGACTTTCGGCCACGACAGATTTAAGGTGCACCAGCCGCCTCTACACCATACGCTTACAAACATCCATGCCCGGACCCGGATTCGAACCAGGAACCTTCCGATCTAGAGGCTAACACCTGATCGACACCTTAAATGTGATTTTCTTTAAATGATTTTTCAATTGTAACCCATGTCATGTGGGGTGGAACTTATTCTTAAAATTATTGTTTTTCTTTGTTTCAGTATCTCTTTTCTTAGGTTTTCAGTAACGACACGAAAAGAACCATGGGCAATGGCGTGCTAGTAAGATAACAAGAGAAGAGATAAGATAAAAATAAGATAAAAACTATACTCGTTACGAGCAATTCTTTATTAGAAATACACTCTTCTTCACTCCTGACAAACAAAATTTCTTAATAAGCTCTAGAGGTAGATTGGGGTGTAATCTAAGTAGGGATAGACCAGTTATAGTACACAATATTTTATAGACCAATGGCTTGGTTGAGTTTTTTTATAGCAAATGACTAGATCTAGCCAGTCAATTTCTATCAAGTAGATGGACATACAAGGAAAGTATTACTGATACAGGGAAGAGAAAGATACACACAGGGCATTTACAGGAATCGAACCTGGACCGTAATAGAATTTACAATTCATAGGCTGTTAGTACAGTGGGCAAACCCACTACCCGTGGCAGATCCATTAGACTAGTGTAGTCTTTTAAGTTGATATTCAATTATCAAAATAAAAAGTAACTCGATTATATATACAAAAATACAACACATCACAATACAAAAATACATTTTAACATTCTTAAAAGTATTCATGATATCTGGGAAGAAAGGCAGACATTAAAATTATACGGAAAACATATGTAAAACCTATCTTGTCTAAAAGTTTGGTAAACCTTGAATGATTCATATGCTTTATGATTACACAGATAAATTCACTTTAAAATATATACTTGAAACTCATAGTAACATTTTGAAAAAGTGTGTTTACTCTCTGCCAGCAGATTTGATTTGTGCTAGGCTTGATCAAGTCATTGCCAAAACACACATAGAAATTAGGTCTTTTTTGGGAGTTGTACAAGATAATTATACATATTTTGTCAATACTTAATTCTCTTCATTGGTATAATCTTAATGATAGCTATATGGGACTAAATATTCCGATGGTTTTAACAATCTCGTATGCATTTATATTACTGTGTTGAGTTTTTATTTTAATAAAACTGATAACTTTAGACAAAATAAACAAATGTATTCATATAAGAAGCCTTTTGTATCATTTGAAGCCTTTTGTAAGGTTACAATGACAGAAGACAAGGACATAGCTAAGAGGTAGTTCAAACACATAGGTATAATTATCACTAGCTAAAATAATAATAATTGATGACAAAATTTTACCAGAAGTCAATGAGATAATTTGCTTCTTTGTTTGAAAAAATTAAATTAAAAATAATATTATATAACAATTATATATAACACGTAAATTATATATTAACATATTGGTATAATGACTATTGGCAGAACTTTTCAAATAATAAAACTAAAAGAAAAAATGAAGTCATAGAACACAATACATTCATAAATATAAGTAACATGCAGATAACATAACTACATGAGTACATATTTTTTATTTTATGGGAAATAGCACTAAATTATAATGCTATGTAAATTATGCTTTTATTTTACAACATAACTATTCACTTTTATGAGGATAATGTAAGGTGTATTTCAATAAAATACTGAAACACTGCATCTTCATTATTCTATGAGTGATCAAATAAATATATATGCTTTAAATATTTACAAATAAGGGTTGTGAGTATAGGAAAAATTGACATAATGGATAAATTTACTGAATACATTACATTAGATACCTTAAAATCTGATTAAGAGGGAAAATATTGGAAATATTGAATCATCCGGAAAGTTCTGCGCGTTTTCAAATCGAAGCTAGCTTTGTTATTATTATTTTGCTACCGCTGATAAGGAGTGACCTTGATTGAAGCAGATGTTTAAATTCAGTCTTTTCTGCTTACACTGCATAATTATAGCATGTGTTGTGACATAATTTTTGTTTAACTGCAGTGCTAAGAATGGAGAGAACAAGAAAGTTCATTTTCATCATATTATGCTTTTATTTTAAGAAAAAAATGCTAGTCAGACTGCTTGTAAAATGTGTGCTGTATATGGACATAGTGCTGTTTTTGAGGCCACAGTTCGAAGGTGGCTGGTTAAATTTAAGCGTGGAAGTCAAATGAACCTCCCCAAGTAACACCGAGAAGGGACTGCAAAAAGTAATGCTTTCTGTATGGTGGGACTTCAAAGGAATTGTTTATTATGAATTTTTGCCACAAAATCAGACAATAAATTCGAAAAAATACTGTTCTTGGGTGGAAATTTCAGCCTTGAAGACGATGCCCGCTCTGGACAACCATCCTCTGTAAACAAGGACCTATTAAAATATGCTATTGCTGAAAATCCTTGTTACACAGTTCAGCAACTATCACAGTCTAAATATGGCAGTACTAAAAGCAGAAATCGAAGCAAAGAGGCCAGAACTGACCAATTGTTGAGGTGTTGTCTTCCAGCATGGTAATGCTCAGCCCCACATTTCACTAAATGTCAGACAAAAACTTATTGAGGATGACTCAGATGTTTTGTGTCACCCCCATATTCACCAGACCTTGACCCTACAGATTTTCACCTCTTCATTTCACTTCAAAGTTCTTTGAATGGCATGGAGTTCAATTCTTTGGAGACTGTCAAACAGCACCTCGAAAACTTCGTTACAAGTAAGCCTAATGATTTTTTTAAAAGGAATTTTCCATCTTCAAGAAAGATGGCAAAAAACCATAGAACAAAATGGGACTTACGTGATTCAATAAAATTTTCTTATGTTTTTGTACTGCTTTGTTGGTATTTATCTTAAAAAATGCACAGAACTTTCTGGATGACCCAATATTTTCTCTCCCTCAGATTTTGGAGACTAAAATTAAGTAGAAAATTAACTGTTTGTATCACATTCAGGTTTTGTTGTATACATGTATGTAAACACATTAGTAAACTACATGCATATGTAAATACATTAGTAATTACATGAATATGTAAATACATAAGAAACCTTAACTATGACTAAGCCATCGTCCATGGCACTGAAATTGTTGTTTTTCAGTTTCTTTGCTGATATTCTCAAATGTTGATTCTGAATTATTTAAATCTTGAAAGTCATCTGAATCATCAGATTCAAGGCTAATGTCATGAAGTGCAAGTGCTTTACTGAAATGGGAAGAACAGAGTTTTGGTTGGTGGCTGTGCCTTTGGAACTGAATTGCAGCAGAAAGTACACCAATGAGTTGTTCTTTACAACTTTTAGAAAGACTTAATAGAGATTGTAGTTCTTCATTCTTTTCAGTCAACTGCGAAGGAACACCATTGTGTGCATTACAGTCGAACGATGTTTCTTCACTGGAATCAGAGGATTCAAGAGACGGATGACCCACAGATGATTCAAGAGACGGATGACCCACAGATGAGATAGAAACATTTTTGTCTCTTTCCTTTTGTTCAGCAATCAATTGGAACTGAAATGCAAGCAAAAACGAAAGTGTTATTTAAATGTTGCATACACTCACTAAACAAGTGATGGTATAAAAGTTTTTGCCATAAGGTTCTTCAATAAGTAGAAACAAAGCATATAAAAAAATTAAAAAAATAAATTAAAAAAAAAATTTAAAAAAAAAAAAAACTGAAAAGGATTAAGAAAAACTGAAACAAAACAAAATATATTTTCATAACTATTTATAATATACTAGTCGGGCTGCGCCAGCTAGCGCTCGGCGGTGTGTAATAGTGCTTTTTAAACTTTTTTACACACCGTAATGAAACATGTTTTGATTTGTATATTTTATTTATTTTTGTGAAACAATTCTTTAAATCATTGCATATTCAATCCAATATTTAAGCAAAGTAGGTCGAAATGTACATATACCGCTACAAAATTACCCATGTCTAGAGATATTTTGCAGGAAATAGACATATCATTAAAATCTAACTCCTAAATAATATTTCTGCAACATGTAATATACCAGAACACATAATGCAAACAAAAATAAAATTCCAAACCTTGAAAAAACACGTACGTATCTATTCAAACGTGTTGAATTTCGACTTCCTGATTATATTTATTGTGAAATAGAATAATGCGACAAAAGACTTTTCAAAATAACACACAAAAATAACACGTATTTATAATACTTGGGAATCCTCAAATATGTCCGCAACATCTCGCAGTCAACTCAAATACCCAAACACGGAATTCTAAATCAAATTAAAAAAGTAAACATTAATTCTGACGCGTGGCCAGATACCGGGTAGTAAAATTACGTTTAAATTACTTTTACATCAAAGGAAGAAATAAAAAGTAAGTTCAAACTTAAATATTGCAATTTAATTCCTTATTTTTCATAGAAATTGACCTCGGCTATTTGAAAACAGCAAGAATTCAAAATATCTGGGTTATTTTATATATGTTGATTGTTGCCATTTGACGATACACAAATAACGTCGATTTCGGGTCCACGTACGTTAGTGTTTTATATATATAGATTTTCAAGAACTGTTATTGTCATGAGTAGAGCTCGGATCGATATGCAAAAATGTGACCTGAAATATGCATTACAAAATCCCAAAATATGCACTAAAACCCAAAAACATGCGAAATTGCAAAAATAAAAATTTTATTCTTACAAAAAGGGTAGTGAGGAGGATACAGTGAAAATATGCCACACTTTCATTTAAAAAAAAGCACAATTTTATTTATTAATCGCTTCACCCGTTGTCCTGGCGATCGTGGAGTGATTTGTTTTTTCCCAACTCTGTACATAAATTATGTATCGCCAGCAGGGGTCAGTCATTTTACATCGACCTCCCAAATTGGGGAATCACTTATCACACCTAGTATTCTTTGTATCACCTTCTCGTACACTGGCATAGTGTAGTTCTTTCTGAGTGTCAATTGAGGAGAACTTTCATTACATGTGTACTTCTTCAAAAAGGCTCTAAAATGTTCATTCTTCAACTTATAAAGAGCAGTATTGCAATTCAACATTGCCTTGATCTGGGTAAATCTTGTTCTTCTCCGAAGATTGGGACACAGACTCAAACTTTTGACGTGATGAAAGTCTGTTGAAGATTCATATCTTTTTGCGCCTTTTCCCACTTTTTGTTGATGAGTCGTAGTTGATTTGAATTTTATTCTTTCTGAAAACCTTCCTTTCAAACAAGCTAATGTTCAAGAAAAGTTCTTTGAAAAAATAATTTTTACTTGAAAAATTGCTTAAAAATAGAGAAATATCGTCCAAATATGCACAAAACCGTAAAAAAAAACAAAAAAAAACTCAAATATGCAAAATAAATTAGGGGTTTTTTTTGTTGCAAATTGCTTAAAAACACTCAATACGGATTTCTATCAACATTAGGAACTAAAAATAAGGTATGCAAAATCCGAGCTCTAGTCATGAGTCACATGAGAGGACTATAACAGAATTTTCAAAAGATTAAAAATACAAATATGCTGCAGTGTATGTAGCACTAAATAATTTCTTTCTAACCTTGAGGTATGTAGTTAGCTGTTTTAAAAGCTTTAAAAATGACATTGTTTCTCACAAATACATCATTTTTTACATTTATTTTACAATAGCAACAAATGTTTTTTTTTTTTTAATCCAAAAAATTACCTAGTACAAGCATTAAATTTTATTTGATCTCAGCTTTACTAATTTAAGTACTCAAAATACACTATTATTACAGTTCTAGTGATGATGTCCTAATAACAGATATATAAAGTCATGGGCGTTGTTGGTGTAGGCAGACGTTTAAAATTGTATCCATTGGGGAAAGTTTCATATGTTGAATTTGGTACCAAAGAAATACAAAGGGAAAGGAAACAACTTAATTTTGAGTTATCACAGCAGGTTTAAGGAGTTTCAATAGAATGGTATTAATCAGAGTATCTGACAGAAGCAGGGTTCCTACTCTATTTCTGAAATAAAATTCCACGACTTTTCCAGGTTTTTCAGACATATTTTTTCCAATTTCCAGGTCATTCATTAAGCAATTCACATTTTAAGGTGAAAAACCAAGAAATAATTTAGTATTTAATGGCCAATAATAAAAACCAATTTAAGAATTATACACTGTAAAAATTAATACACAAAGCACAAGTAATTTTGCATTAAATAACTTATTCAAATAATTCAACATATTTGACTTAAATCAATTTGTGATTTTATGTTTCGTAAGCATAAAATTCTTAAATTTATGCCAGTGGACGAAACAAAATCCTTTACCTGTTAAACATTAACCATTTCTTTTAAAATTGGTTGAAAAATTATATTCATAAAATAAAGTGATATGAAACCATGTACGAATCTTACTGGCTACTTATCTCTAAAGCGTCCGAGACACCATGATCAATGATTTTTCAGGTTTTGGATGAAAATGTGTAATTTTCTCTGACATTTTTGGACAAAATTAAATTCCCTGACTATTCCAGGTTTTCCCTGATCTGTAGGAACCCTGAAGCAGTCTCATCAAAATAAGAATTTCAGTGATCCTCTACAAATGGTGCAATCCTGCTCTAAAATTCCTCTAAGGGGTTTGGAAAAGAAATGTGAAATTAAAGTTTAATAAATCAGAAGGTTAAGGACTAGGATCATTAGATTAGGGAGTTGTTTAAGACCATTGATTGGCAAAAAAAGGTGGGATGTCTAGTGCATCTCAAGACAAATAGCAAACTCACTGAACCATGGTGACTTAGTGACTGCAATGGGCTCAGCCCAGTGGCTGAAAGTTTTGTAGCTGTCTGCGACAAACGTTTAGAATTTCATATTCTGTCTGCAAAATTTGTGAGTAATTTTGAGTGGATAAATCATATATTAAACTAGAAATTTTTTGTCATTTTATTAGAAACATGGTAAGCATAATGCTTTCTCGTTTATTTTGTTTATGACTTTCAATGTTACAAATCGTTTCATCAGCTCACTTCTTGTAGGATTTCTAAAGTGGGAAGGATAAGAAGAACCATACATACATAATAAAGCTAATTTTAAAACCTTCATGTACCTTTATAACCAGAAGGGGGCCCATTCAGTTGAATAAAAACCCTCTTATTGTTAGTGCCCACTTCTTCATCTGTAACATCTCTCGATCTTAGCCTATGTTTCCCAACTACATGAATTACAGACCTCCGAGTTTCACATACAGCTTCAGAGACTGGCATTGATATAACAGATACAAGAAACTTAAGAAATGTTTTCCCCTCAGTTCATGGAGTGCAATTTTTAATAAATGTTTCAGATCTGGCGCATCACCCTCCATAACAATTTTGTATATTCTGTTACACATCCATTCACTGAAGATCTGATATAGAAACCACAGAGTCTTTCTTAATTCCACAGAAGGCTCAACAAAAGGAAACACATTTAAAATGTATTTGAAGCTCTCTTCAATGAGTCCCCTGTTCACATCTGCTTCAAAAATGCTAATATTGGTTTTTGGATAAACCAAAGTGTCATACTTGAACAAAAGACTGCTCTTGTCGATGACAAAAAAAAATGTTGGTTTACCATCTGATTCGTTTGTACAGAAATACACACTGAATTGTTCAATTAGAGATTTCACATAGCTTGATTGGCATAAGAAATTACTTCTTAGCTCATCACTTTTACTAGCTTTGTGTTGTGATCTAAGACTCTTGGAGTTAATTGGTTTCTCAAGGGGAACATCGTGTGCAAAAAGTGTCCGAGAGTTTCGGACATTTTTTAAAATTGTTTTATTAGTGCAGACAACAACTGTCTGCAAGCGGATTTCATTGTCCATGACAATGTCACCATGTTTCTGCCACTGGTATGGGAAGAAATAATGAATATTTTATCCCCAAGTCCAGTCATTCACCTAACAGACCAAAGAACAAACTGATGGCTTTTGTGGAGGAGCATCCAATGGGTGAGTCACCACTACTCCTATCAAAGACAGTCACTTACTTCCATGTGCTGACAAACCAGGATTTGAACCCATGACCTACTGAGTGGCAGACAAGTGCTATGATCACAATACCAGTCAAGTGGCATAATCATGAATGAGAGGTCTGTTTGATGCCATGGTTAGCAAGTGTTAACTAAGAGAAAAAGTTCAGAAGGATACCTTGAAATGGTGTACACAAGCACTAGACATGAACAGGCTGACTGAAGCAACAGAGGGAAAAGAAGTGGCAAGAGAATTGAGGATTCAAAAACAGACTTGTGGATGAAAAGAGTAAGTAAGAGTTATTCTGGAATTATTTAGGAATTTATCTGTGGTAAATATGAAATGTCAGGGGTTTAGTTTTAGTAATGTTTCATAATGTGGGATGTGTATAATTTAAATCTATGCAAAATGAATTCAAACAGTTGAATAAATATACCTTTCTTTTTCTCATTTCTTTCATTTTTCGTATCACCCTACTTGGTCTCATGTTTCATCCAGACCTATAAAATACCATAGGGGAATACTTTAATATCCATTTCAAAAGCACTCAATATTTTAAACAGCATAATTGATGTTTGTAACATCAAAAAGAAAAATAAGGTCATAATAAAAGAAAAAGGATGCTACAGACTAAAATACCATTTTTTAAAACATTTAATTCATTTATATTTAATTTTGGAAATTAATTATTCTTTTAGGAACATTTTCCTTCTTAAAGGAATGTTATACATTGATATTGATAGTCACATTAAGTATATATGAAAATAGCTTAATGAAATTTGAATAATTATATCAGTGGTTCCTCCCAACCAGTGCTCTACTGAGCCCTTAGGGCTCAGTGCTTGCTTCAGGAAAATAAAATAAAGAATAAGAAGCAAAACATTTAATCAAAATAACGAGTTTTGGGCACAAACACCAAAGTGCCTTCTTTTAAGACCTAACTTACATTTGGGTTGGACTTTAGGTGAATGGAAAAAGAAGATATCAATTGATTCTTTCTTACAAAAAACTTCTTGAACAAAAATAACAAGGTTCAAGAAAAAATAAAGATAAGTATTCAGGTGCAACATGAAGCTTTGAAGGACTCTATTGAGCATTATGCTCCGACAGCTCAAGAGAAGATGCTTGATAACTTTAAATGGTACTGAATATGCTTCAGCATGAACAAAAACCACCCAGCTTAAACTCAGGAGAATATAAGGTCCTCATAGATTTGACATCTTACAGCAAACTTAAAATCACATTTCAAAATAAAGTGTATCTGGGTTTTGGTACATTTACAAGACGAATTCAAAATCTTGTCTGAGAAAGTAAAATTAATATTGTTGCCTTTCTCAACTATTAGGTCATCTGGAAAGTTCTGCATTTTTTTTAATGATAAATACCAATGAAGCAGTACAAAAACATAAGAAAATGTTATTGAATCACGTAAGCCCCATTTTGTTCTATGGCTTTTTGCCATCTTTCTTGCAGATGGAAAATTCCTTTTAAAAAAATCATTAGGCTTACTTGTAACGAAGTTTTCGAGGTGCTGTTTGAGTCTCCAAAGAATTGAACTCCATGCCATTCAAAGAATTTTGAAGTGAAATGAAGAGGTGAAAATATGTAGGGTCAAGGTCTGGTGAATATGGGGGTGACAAAAAACATCCGAGCCATCCTCCATAGGTCTTTGTCTGACATTTAGCGAAATGTGGGGCTGAGCATTGACATGCTGGAAGACAACACCTCTACGATTGGTCAGTTTGTTTCGCTTTCTGCTTTTAATATTGCCATTTGAGAACAGGATTTTTCCAAATTTACTGACTGATTTTGTGGCAATTAAAAAAACAATTCCTTTGTAGTCCCACCAGACACAAATTATTACTTTTTTGGGATGCAGCCCCCTTCTCGATGTTACTTGGAGAGGTTCATTTGGCTTACCCCATGATCTTTTTCTTGTAACATTATTGTATAGTATCCACTTCTCCTCTCCAGTAATGAGCTATTTCCAAAAAGGAGATACTTCATTTTTTTTTCTGCAAAGAATCACATGCCGAAATTTCAGCAAGCATATTCTATGTTTAAAGTATTGGGTACCCATACATCGTCGTGGCTTACATACCCAATCTTCTTCAGATGATTATGAACTGTACTATTTGGAATAGTTCGTCTGTATAATAGTTCCTAAACTATGTAACGTGGATTTTCAGCGATAGCATCTTTTAATAGGTCCTCGTTTACAGAAGATGGTCATCCAGAGCGGACATCATCTTTGAGACTGAAATTTCCGCTCCTAAATTTATCAAACCATCTTCGAACTGTGTCATCCAAAACAGCACTTTGTCCATATACAGCCAGGCCTGCCGCTAGCTGTTTGAACGCCTGTGTGCAATACCGATTATGCCGCCCCCTGTTTAACTACGATTACCTACTCTGAGCTTGCCAGAATGGCTCTTTATTATTTCTTCATAGGGGTGTGAAAAAAGAAAAGAAATACTTTACAAAGAAAAACTTTTATTACTTAGTTATTTTTGTTTACTTAAGTGTAAAACCATATAAATATTAATCTACAGAAATTGAGCTCAACTTTATGCTATCAGCGATAAGTAGGCTTTTCTAGTTTACGAGTAATAATCAACCAACTTAATCACGTAGTTGAGTCTGTAAAAAGTTTATTGAAATTCCGTATAAATGAACTGTAAAATTAACTTTGTATTTCTAAAATACATCGAGTTTTGACTTGGATGTTTTGTAAAAATTTTGTATAGCTGTACTGACTACGGAACCCTACCCTGTGCGTTGTCAGACACGCACTTGGCCGGCTTTTTATTTTAAGATTTAATTGTATATGTGCTACAAACAGATGATTACTAGGCGCAGCAATTATTGTGATAAGCCGATAAATAAACGTACTTACCATAATATCACCAAGTTAAAATATCCTTAATTATACCTAGACCAACGTCAGACGAAGTATTAATAAACTAATTGCAACTCGATGTGCAATAGTACTGTTCGAATGCGTACAAGTACAAACTGAGAAGGAAGCTCTGTGGGGATTCCTAGCCTTTTCGAGACGGGGAGGTTTCAACCAGATTTCGCTTTAAGACGGGAGAAATGAAAGAATGGCTTTCCCCCTTTGTTGCTCGCATAGGGTCCTTATCTTTACGATGGTCAGGTCACCTGCGGTAATTGGAACCACGGACGGTCCTTTAGTGTGTCCCTACGTGAAGAGTGGAAAGGGACACCTTCCAAATTCACCGTCCTTCTGAGAAATTTTCGTTTTCATACTGTCAATGTAATCTTTCTCAAGAGCGCTGCAACACGCGATCGGTTTTGTACGCCCCTCTCCAAGGACTATGATTTTATTGTCCTAGGGAGGGGCATATCCTGTCAATTGGAATTTGGAGAATGAATACTTAGAATTGTGGAAAGTGATTGCGAGACATGATGGATCTAGAAACTGCTTTACAGATGAGGCTACTGAATAGTTTTCAAAATTAGTCGACAAACTATTTAGAAATAATTTGCTGCTGACCTCCTGCGGCGACCCCAGAGATCCCCGAAAAAGATACGCGCCAAACGATGGGTGGGAAAGGAGTGGCCAAAGTATAGGCCAGTCTCGTCTTTTTGGAAAAAAGTAGTGTGGCCGATATATCAGCCACCCGTACTCTAAAGGATTCGCCAGTCTTGTCATGGCGGAGCCCCCTAGTTATATAAAAGAAAATAGTAATTGCGTGCCAGTCGGATTTTTTCCTCTATGTGATAACATTTCTTATACTAAAGGTGGGTATTATGACAATGACTTTGAATATTACGTGATCGATCGCTAGATATGCTGCCCGCGTGCGGTGCACGCCTTGCATGCCTGCTTACGGCGGGCCTGTATGCAGCACACATTTTACAAGCAGTCTGACTAGCATTTTTTTCTATCTTAAAATAAAAGAGCACAATATGATTAAAATGAACTTTCTGGTTCTCCATTCTTAGCACTGCAGTGAAGAAGCAAATATTATGACATAACACAAGCTAGAATTATGCATTGAAAGCAGAAAAGACCAAATTTACACATCTGCTTCAATCTAGGTCACTCCTTTTCAGATGTAGCAAAATAATAATAACAAAGCGGCTTCAATTTGAAAAACCGCTGAACTTTCCTGATGACCAAATACACATATCTAATCTTTACCTATACAGGTATCAAAAAAAAAAAAAAAAAAGAAGCAGCTTAAATGCTGATCTAGACATTTGCCTTTAATTATTAGTTATACCCGAAACAAGAAAATTGCACCCACAGGTGTAACATTATGTTACAATAAATATTATGTTACGTATGTCTTAAATTAAACCTACTGTTACACTACAGTGCACTTAATTAAAAGTAAATAGATATTGTCTTCTATAATGAATAATACAAATTTTGAATAACAAGTAATGAGCAAATATGTATTTGAATTGAATTGGATGTAATGATTAAATTGGAGGAACTGGATTTACTGTAGTTCTCACCAATATAAAATTTGTCGTAACACAAAGTTTTATTTAACTTTGGAAGAACTTTCATGTATAGTCAAGTTTTGACCTCATGTGTATTGGTGGTACTTGTGGATAAATTGAGATATTATGGTGAATTCAAAAGTTTTTACAATATAATTTCATTGTATTGACATCGCACAGTTGTTTGAATACCTCTTTACTATCTATACCCTCTTTCTCACCCATTGTAACACTGCTTTTAAACACCAATATCTTGAGAAAATGTAGGATAGACCTAAGGGGTTCCACCATAGAAATTGATTCTAAAAAGGGCTCTGCGAGTCAAAAATGGTTAGGAACTTCTAAGTTAGGTATTTAAATGAATTATAGATGAATACCAAACAAGTGATTCCAGTATTAGAATGGGCAAATGGCATATTTTTGGGAGATGACGTGTAGTTTCAGATTTTGACCTCATGAATCTAGCTAGTACTATTGCACCATGAGGAGAATAAGAAACAGTAACAAGTCATAAATGCCATTAAATTAGATTCTGTACCCAGAGACAAATTTAATATGGATGCAGTAGTCTTGTGATGGTACAAAAGTGAGTACAACTGAATGTACATTTAAATGTGATCTGACTGTGAAACTATTTGTATTTTCAATCTATTCTGATTGGTCTATACAAGAGCAGTTGTCAATTGAATTGATCATAAAGCATATTTTCCATTGCAACTATTAATGCAAACAAACGATTTTAACACTAATTTTAACCAGTAGCTTATTTTAAAATTTTGTTTGATCATGAACACAGTTTTTGCTTACACAAGTAGACTAGATATGTTCATTACTCGTCTCAGATTTTCAACAAAAAATGCAATTTTTAGTCATTTATTTTTCAAAAAAAATTTTATACAGGGATAAACAAACTGTTTAAAGAAAATCAACACTAGCCCTTTCGTTGAGGAAAACTCTGAATCCAGTAGGGGCCAATAAATAACTAGTGAGAACATGAAATGTGTTGTTGTAAAATACAGAAACGATGAAAAGAACAAGGTTAACTTAGATTTCGGAAAACAAAATTTGGATGCACAAAGGTACAATCCTGAAAGCCCAACAAAACATACACGTTAGGTTAGACTCTAATTTTATTTACTATAGGAATAAAATAGTTCTGTTACTCAAAACAAAGATCAAAATGGTATTCCATGATAATATTTAATTTTCTTTAAAAAGTCATAAAATTGTTAGAAAGATCATACTTTGAAGTCCTTTTAACAGAGAGCGAACTAAAATTTGAAAAATAATTAAGATTAGATTCCGTTCCGACTGATAGATATTTTGATTCTGAGTGAGTGAGGTTTTTTGCTCTGAATACTAATGCCTCACTCTGCATTCATTAACCGGTAATGGCAATTTTAATAAATATCTCTGCTAAGGTGTGCTTGTACGTTAAATATGGATATATTCGATTTTATTGGGTCAGGGGACGTAAGTTTAATTTAAAACCTCCGTAGGTGTGCCCATAGAGAAACAAAAGACAGAAGGTTCACTGCCATAGGAAGCAATGGACTTCTAAATAGCATGGAAAATTGTATAGATGCTTGCGTCCTCGGTGGGGGTATCAGACACTATTATAGCTTCAGATCTAGTCCTCGTTTCCATAACAACCAAACTAGGTTGCCACAACAACTATCTCGGACGGTTTTATTCTATTCGAAACGCAATTTGTAATTCTGATTGAAAGCTGAATGTTCTTTAAGCATTCTTTAAGGTCTTCTAAACTTAAAAAAGAACCTTAATTTATGAAATCTTACTAATGGATAAACTTGTTTCTTTAATTTTAGTTTATTCTTTTATAGGAATGCTTCTTTTTATTTAAAAAGAAAATATTCCAAAACAAGCTCATTTTCGATTTTTATTTGGAAAATTGTTAATCACTGTTGATATTGTTGGGTTAGCAGAGATAGTGGCCAAACATAAGGATGACAAACGTTACTTTTATTATTCACATATAATTCACAATACAAACAATAAACTTAGAAAATACGGGAGCGCCTATTGTAACAGACTCCCTCTGAGTAAGGTCTCAGCAGCAACTGAGGTGAAGACGGTAAGCGATGACGTTAGAGGTGACGTCAGACAGTTATGACGTATTGGCGAGAGGGAAAATAAGGATTATTCTCCAACAATTCCCCTTCTTAATGCTTATTTTCATGCATTCACAATTTAAAAAATTTATCAGCATTAATTAAAATTTACAATTATTTAGGCATTAAAACATAATCACAACATTTTTGATGTAAATACTTACCTAATCCTTTGGTTAACATATCTGCTGGCATATCTGATGAACTTAGATATTTTACACAGATATTTTTATTCTCATACATTTCGCGCACAAAATGATGACGAATGTCAATATGCTTTGTCCTGGAATGATAAACTGGATTGTGTACTAATTTCTGTGCTGATTGGTTATCACAGAAAATTGTTGTTGGCGATGTTATTGATTCTGGAGAGAGTTCATTAAGAAAGCATCTTAGATGTACAACCTCCTTTGACACATCAGATAGAGCCATATATTCCGCTTCTGTTGTTGATAAAGCGACAGTTCTTTGTTTTCTTGATTCCCAAGAAATAGCTCCATCGGCGAATTTTAGGATGTATCCAGTATATGACTTCCTATCATTGATGTCAGAAGCCCAATCTGCATCTACGAATGCAATTAGCGGTTTTCCAGTTGGCTTGAATCTCAGTTCTTTATTTTTGGTTCCTTTCAGATATCTAAGTATTCTCTTTGCGGCAGTCCAATGCGCCTTGCCTGGATTGTTGTTAAACTGGCTCAGGAAATTTACTGCGTGCGTGATATCTGGTCTGGTAGCGACAGAGAGATACATTAGAGAACCAATTAAGGATCGATATGGAATATCTTTCATTTCCGACTTTTCAGTTTCATCTTTGGGACACATTTCTTTGGTCAACTTGATACTGTTGTCCATAGGAGTGGATACAGCTTTAGCTTCTTGCATGTTGAATAACTGCAGTAGATTTTCAATGTACCTTTCTTGCGACATTGAAATGCAATTTTCGTTTTGAGAAAATTCAATTCCTAAGCAATAATGTAACAGTCCTAGGTCTTTCATTTTAAAAGAATTTGATAAACTGTCCCTTATACTGTTATAGTTTTCTTTAGTGTCAGTAAATATTATTAAATCATCCACGTAAACGACTATGATTGCTTCAACTTTGGGAGTTTTCTTGTGATAAACACATTTATCTGAAGACAAGGGTTGGAATCCAAGGTCCTTCAGTTTTTCATCTAATTTCTCATACCAATTTCTTCCGGATTGTTTCAGTCCATAAAGTGAGCGTTTTAATAAGCAAACTTGATCGTTGTTTGATGTACTTTGGAAACCTTCTGGCTGTTCCATGTAAACTTCTTCTACCAAATTTCCATTTACATAAGCCATAACAAAATCTAATTGATATGCTGTAAGATTATTTTCAACAGCATGTGCGATAACAGTTCTGATGGAATTTAATCTTGCGACTGGTGAGTAATTTTCCTCAAAGTCAATTCCCGGTTTTTGAGAACAACCTTTAGCGACTAATCGTGCTTTATATTTCTCAATTCTTCCATCCTGTGTATATTTGGTCTTTAATACCCATTTACAACTAATAATTTTTTTGTGTTTTGGTCTTTCGACAAGTTTCCAAGCATTTTCTTTTACGAGTGCCTCAAATTCACTTTGCATAGCACTTTTCCAATGATCTTTTTGCGGTCCACTCAAAGCCTCATAAACAGTCGGGTTGTTTACGGAACAGTCTGTCTGAGAAGTTTCAGTTTCACTTCTGCAGATCACATGGTATTCTTTTCGTGGTCTCCTCCTTTTCCCTGTTCTTACGATTTTTGGACGGCCGGTAGATCTTTTAAGTGGTTGAGTGGGGGAATTGGTCTCCCCTGAATCTAGGTCAGACGTAACTTCCTGTTCATCTGATGACGTAACTTCCTCTTTTTCATTTGGAGTGTTAGACGGAGATAAATCTCGCGGAATATCTTCGGTGTTTATCCTTTCTTCAGAAGAGGTTTCTTCCAATGGAAAAATAAGTTCCAACTCTGATTGAGAAGAGGGATTGTTTTCAAATTTTGATTTCCCTTTTTGTAGTACGAATGGTAAGCCTGTTGTGAATCAGATTTATTCTTATCTTTCCTTGCTTCCCATTCTTTCATTAATTTAATTTTCAAAGCTTCCGGTTTTGGCAGCTCATCTCTAGATTCAATTGCACATCTGAAATTGTCAAAGTTTTCAGGAATGCTGTACAAGAGGAGAATACATATAAGATCATCAGCAATTTCTATTTCCATTTCATTGAGTTTGTCCACTGTTTCAAAAAAGTTGTTCAAGTGTTCACACATGTTTTCGCCATCAGTCATCTTTCGGAAAAGGAGTTGCTTTAACAAGGTAGCCTTTTTAGCTGGTCCTTTTGATTCATAGACTGTTTTTAATTTCGTCCACACTTCGTTTGAAGTTGTGCAGTATTTTATGTGACATAATTCACTAGGAGACATCGATAAAATGATATCAGCTTTTGCCTTTTTATCCGATGTAATCCACTTTTTTTGCTTTTTCTGGCCTGCGTCAGTTGCTTCATCAGCTGGTTTTATTTCGTTTCCAACCACAAAGTCCCAGTGATCGTTCTTGATCAAAACAGCTTCTATTTGTAATTTCCATGTGAGATAATTATCTTTAGTAAGTTTTTCGATGCTTGCGACTTGCGACACACATTTTGCTCAGTATCAAGAAAAAAATCAACTTACAAAATTGTTCCAAGATGGATGCCGTTTCAAGTGCGCGTCAGCTACGACGAGTCCTTTGTTTAAGAGTAGCTTTCGATGTACTCCAATTGAACTGGTTATTCCTAGTAGCCTGGGCCCATAACCTTTGTTGGGTTAGCAGAGATAGTGGCCAAACATAAGGATGACAAACGTTACTTTTATTATTCACATATAATTCACAATACAAACAATAAACTTAGAAAATACGGGAGCGCCTATTGTAACAGACTCCCTCTGAGTAAGGTCTCAGCAGCAACTGAGGTGAAGACGGTAAGCGATGACGTTAGAGGTGACGTCAGACAGTTATGACGTATTGGCGAGAGGGAAAATAAGGATTATTCTCCAACAGATATAATCTGAAAAATTATTTGAACGAAAAAAATACATTACAAAATTTTTTTATTCACACAATCAGTCTGAGATAATGTACGTTATTCAATTTTTAACAAATTATACCAAGGACGTGCCAACGTTTTGAATAGAGGGGGGGGGTCCTACTAAAAAGTACCCCTGTAAAAAATGGGAAGAATAAATTAATTATATTAATATTGATTAATTATTAATAATAAATTATAAACAGTTAATTAATTTACATAAAAAGATATTCATCAATTAACATTTGATTTTAAAAAATCATATTTTTTTTCTTTATACAATATTTATTAAAGGACTTTAAGGTGAATTTTAAAACTTACAATACATTTAAATTAGAAATTAAAACGTCCATTTTTTCGTAAACGCCTCTATTTTTCTGAACTTTTTAGATTTACATTTGATTTGCTTGAAGCACATGGGTAAAAATTATCTCGATTCTGACTCTGCCTCCTATGTGTGCTCATAATTTTTTTAAAAGAGAATCTATATTTAAAAATTCGGTTTCAATGAAGCACAGTAGGCAATATTTTTAAAAACCAATGAAATAAGATAAACATTAATTTTAAAAGCTAATAACAATAATCAAAATATAAAATGTATTTGAAAATTTGGTTTAAAAAAGCACAATTGACAATAATAAAAAATTCCATTTTCAATCGAAAAATTTTCCTTTGACCTTTTACTCTGCATAATCTTGTTCTTTAAAACATAATTTATCACAAAACTCATTTTCGATATATATGGTCAATCTACTTAGTTTATGTAGAGTGATTGTGGATCTGAAATACTTTTTGATGATTTTTAATTTGGAAAAACTTTTTTCACCACTTACAACTTACATAGGCAAAGTTTTAAAATTCTAAGTGCGATATTAATATAAATATGATAGATAATAATAAACCCCTGCGGAAAATTATATTGAAAATTCCTCGTTTTTTCGAGAATGACGAAATTTTCTATTAATTA
The DNA here is from genome assembly GCA_947359465.1 of Metellina segmentata. Lineage (NCBI taxonomy): Eukaryota > Metazoa > Arthropoda > Arachnida > Araneae > Tetragnathidae > Metellina > Metellina segmentata. The sequence goes on along the minus strand of OX375882.1, from coordinate 48,800,790 downwards.
AATTTTAAGGCTCATATGTCGGTAATTGGTAATTATTAGTTAATATCGTATTTGAGCAACACAACGGGCTATTGACGACGGTCCGGGATTAACCCTTTAAGGAAAAGATCCTCGGACAACACCTCGTAATTTTGAACCACGGTCAGATGACGAAACAACACCTGAACTAGCACCCCACTCTCCAAACTTTCACACCAACCCAACGTGAGGTCGACAGATTTAAGGTGCACCAGACGCCTCTACGCCATACGCTTACAAACATCCATGCCCCGACCGGGATTCGAACCTGGAACCTTCCGATCTAGATGCTAACACCTCAAACACTATACCGATTGGTCGGCGGTTCATATATCGGACGAAAGTTTGGAATATAATGGTTCAGGTAGCCAATTTATTAGATTTATTATTGTCTAACATTTATCAAAAATTAATTTTTACTGCTTAGCGACCGCAAATTTTGTTCATACTACTTCTATGAAAATAAGAATGTTTTTGTTAACTACAACTTGGAATAGGTATTTTTATTGGAAACCCGTTTTTCAATAATTGGGTATTACTGTTGTTTTAAGTTAGAAATATTTAAGAATCTCTTTATATTAAAAAGAGTTACCACCGCCGCTGTCGCATTATTGAAAACTGGGTTTTTTCACTCGATTCTCAAGATGGTTTGTCGATTGAGTACAGATCAGAATATTACGAGATTAACATGGTTTATTCAAAATTGTACTGGGAACAAAATGGAGATGTTTTTTTTTACTGATGTGGCTATCAGTTTAGGGTGCATTAATGGTTAAAGTAAGAAAAAGCGAAATCACTTACGACAGGAGTGTTGGTTTGCAAAGCAACAAGTTTTAACATTGCACTGTTCTCACGTTTCCGTCACTTAATTACTTCACAAATTCATGTGTTCACTTTCAAAACATTATTCTCGGAACCTCACTCGTCAAGGAAATCCGTAAGACTAAATAATCCATCGGGCAAAAATTCAGAACAGTTCACTTGCAGGCAGTTTTCTCGTATTTACTTCAAATAAGAAAGCCGACAATTTAAAAGACCCTATATTGTAAATCATCAAAATAAGCAATGGCAGATTTGTTGCGATTTCCGGAATGCCCTTACCTTCAAACGATATTTCCGTCAGTTGGTCAGGTGCTTCTTGTCCAGTTTGGGACCTAGGGCAATAAAACCCTAACATACAATCCGTCAGTCGGTCATAAAAATAAATAGCTTTTCTTAAGACATGCCGTCAAAGACTTGGTCGAGCCCTACAATGCATTTAAAGGATTCGAAAATGAGATAATCATCTCGTAGCATTCAAGTGCGAGCACCACGTGCATTCATTTTGGGGGTAGAACCACTTTAAAGCCGTAAAACAAAGTGATAAAGTATCGGTATGTGCTGGGCCACCTATCTTCACATATTCAGAGGAAGAATTTTATCTTTTGGTACTTAGGATCTTTGAAACAATTTTTTTTTCGCTTTTAGTTAAATATAAACTTTTACTACACAAATAAAATTTGTTCGAAGTTTCTTGATAAACTTTTCATACATTTACGTGTTAGAAAACTTTCAAATTCGTTATTTTCAAAATCTAATTTTGTGTGGGTAACCCTTGACCCTTCATTTATTACAAATTTGGGGGAATATATCGAAGCTCTCATAATGCGCGCTGCCCCCTCTGTGCTTCTTTCTCTCGCTCTCTCTCTCTGTATTTATAAATATAAATAAATATATATATATATATATATATATATATTCCAATTTTACGTACATTAAATAATATATTCCCTACATCAACCTTGTATGAGGAGACATCTATTTTCCATTCACAGCAAAACCATTTCAGTTTTCTAATAATTTTATTAAATACAGGAAATACATAGCTCAGCACATACATAAAGATAGCAACATACGATAAAACAACAAGTGGGGAGTGTTTGTTCACACACGGTTTAGTTGTTGGAGTGTCGATTGCTAAAAATTATACGGAGAGCGAAGCTGAAACGTGCAATAAATGTTGCTGCAGAGCTTATCCTGGAAGAAGATATTTTAAATGAAAAGAAAAGAATGGTTTGGTCGAAGAGATTTGCAAAGAGCTTCCAATGGGCTTCTTAGAGAACTCGCCGTTGAAGATCCAAAGCAGTGACTTTCTTATTCAAAAACGCTGTAAAACCGACTTTCTGTTGTTGTTTTTTTTGAAAAATTCTAATCAAGTGAGTTTGATTTATCTACACTGAGGACATTTATTTCAAACTCAATTAACTTTTGTTGGATCCAACGTGCCACTGATTAGAATTTTCAAGAGAAAAATGCGTCTGCTTCAAACTAAATTACTCACGAATGTCGAAACAATTTAATTTACAACCTCTCATATTGATGGAGTTCGAAAACACTACATACAAGTTGCAAGAATGCCACAAGTAAAACGTATTCATAAGAAAAGTAAGTGCAAGACTATCCGCTAAAAATTCACCATTTTTACTCAAAATGAACATGTGGAGATATTCGTAATTATTCAAAAACTCAAAATGAATTTCTGAAGTAGTGACCTTAGATGAAACTTTTGTAGTTTTTCTTTCAGCAGAAGTGCGATGAAAAAGTATACACATGTATACATATTTGCGTCCTAAGTAAATAGAAGCGATGAAAAAGTTAAAACGATAAAAACTATTTTTCGTACACTTAAATGAACCTAGAATTCTTTCACGAAAGAGAAATTATTAGTCATATCGCTTTTCAAACAACATTTAATTAAGTCAACCCGAGCAACACCGGGTAATTATTTCCTAATAGCTTAAAAATAAAGGTACAGCTACACTCTACGTTTATGAGTGATGGCAACGACTTGGCGATTTTTTTTGGCGCACTTCTAGTAGCGAGTTACGATAAATTAAGGCAACCCATCTTTCGTTGCTGTTGTTGTGGTTTTCACGGCAACCTCGGCAAACGGAAACTTTCAATTTTCATTTTGAATATTCTAGAAAGTTCTTCCAAAATTCATTCAAGTCGTTTGATTTCATTGATTCGTTTGAAATGTTTTCTTTCCTCCCATTGGTTATTTTGATTTTAAAATATCCTTTGATTGCATTGGTCGTTTAAAATTTTTTTTCTTTGATACCATTGGTTCATTTATTTGTATTTCTACAGTTGTGGAATTTTTATTTCATAATAATTTTTTTTCACGGCAGAGTTCTGACATGTATTGTTTTTTGCATTTGTGGAATATTCTTGTTTCGTAATTTTTTTTTCTCGGAACCGTTTTGATGTATCAGGTTGTATTATTTCTTGCTTTTTTTCTTTTAAAAATCGTTTTATTTTTCAACTTGCCTACTGTATTTAGTGTAATTGATAAGTTTCAGTGTATTCTTTATCCAACATTCGTAGCTTAGTTTCTCTGCTGGTTCACAAACGTGTTTTGATATGTGCTTAAGTTTACTACTTTTTGTGAAAGTTTTTTTTAAATATTATTTTCAAAACGTTCTGAAATTGTTTAAAAAGTGTGTTGTAAAAAGAAAAAAAGTTTTGACAATAAAAGAGTTAGGAAATAATTATTTCCTTGGCGACTTTAGAAGTTCGCCAAAAAATATCGCCAAGTCGTTGCCATCACTCATAAACGTAGAGTGTAGCTGTACCAAAATAAATACAAAATACTGAGATGTTTTTAATTTTTAGTCTGATTTCCTTCTCGTGAAACTCCGATATTCCCATCGCTTTTTCCAACTCATCTATTGTAACTGCCTTGGCTGCTTTATTCTTGTGCAGGGGAGATTTTACATTCCATAAGCACTCCTGTTCCGTATAAGCAATAACAAATTTGACCGTAGTATCATCACTCCAACGAATCATGTTGCCGATAAAAACACACACAAGAAACAGAGACCTCGCAGAAAATGTAACAAATAACTAATGAACTCTACTAAACAGGCGTCTAGTAGCACGCTAGTGGTTAGTGGATAGGTGTGTGAGAAACTACTTGACCGCTTACTATCTATTTGACTGGATTGAGTCGAGGCCAACAAAAAGAGAAGGCCAGGGAGCTTGCGTCGTGACAGGACCCTATGTCACAATCGCCGGCTGACTTCGGGAGAATTCTATCAGTTAGTACTTTAGCTCTTGTTTTATTAGCGTATCTTTGATTAAAACGGTCGTGTTTGATTACGGTGTGTTTGAAATAAAAGAGGAATCAAAATGCCCGACAAATGTTAGGTTCCCTTTTGCAGTTCGAATTACGACAACACAACTGATTATGTAACTGTTTTTCGTTTCCCAAAATCGGAAACTCTTAAAAATATTTGGCTGAAGAAAATTCCGCGTAAAGACTTACAGCTGGGAAAAGAACTGTTGTATGCAGTAAACATTTCAAGGAGGAAGAGATTATTTGTTTGATGATCTGCCCAATTATGGAAAAATCATTCAAATCCCGAGAAAAATTCCGAAGTTGAAAGAATCTGCATACCCTAGTATATTTCCTGGATGCCCAAGCTATCTCACAGAAAAGAAAGTACCAGAAAGAAAAAACAGAGATTCGAAACTCAAAGAAGTGGATGAGGAAAATTTTCCAAAATATCAAAGTTCTGATCAAAATTCACCTTTTTTGCATCTTTCTAATGCTATCCATTGCAAAATTAAGGACTTTCATTTTGAAAATATAGTCATACATGCAGAGAGCACTGTTATTTTTATTCTTTTTATTGACTTCACAGATGTGCCTGACGTTAAATGATCTGTTACAATTGATTCTGAAATGTGTGTCAGTGTGTATTTGTAGAAGGTATGGAATTAAATACATCAACCTTCTTTTGTCTTTTGGATTCAAAGAATAGCCTTGTTTTGTGGAGTCAACTTGAAAACATTTTAAGTAGAATCCAGTACATTTTCTCGGATAAAAAGGATGACAAGATATTTTATGAAGAATCCATAAAGTACTGGAACAAATATATTTTAAGTAATAATAGTGATACAAATATTTATGATTGCAAGCATTTCATAAGAGAACAAATATTGTTGTCAACAAAGACAACACTTGGAAAAAGGTACAGTACAGATCTTGTAACTTTTTCATATTCTTTATATATAAAGTCTCCATCAGCATATAATTTTCTATATCGTTCCAATCTATTATCTTTACCTTCTGTCGATACCTTGAAATGACTAAATCCTTTTAAAATAAATGAATGTTCTCTGTCAGCAGATAGTGAAGCATATATGTTAATGAAATGTAGTAAGTTAGAAAAGATAAAGTTGTAAATTTGCTTTTAGACGAAATTCATGTTAAACGAAATGTATCATATAAAGGAAAAACTGTTGTAGGATTTGCTGAAAACGTTCCTTTAGAAGAAGCAAAAAGTATTTAAAGCTTTATGATCTCGTCTGTTTATTCTAATTTTAAAGAAATTGCTGCATTAGTGCCTGTCACTAAATTGACAGGAGATGATTTGTTTAATTTTACATGTACAGTTTTAAAAACGTTAGAAAATGCTGATTATAATGTCTTGTGTACTATCTCAGATAATAATAGAATTAATAGGAATATGTTTGAGAAAATTGCGGATGGTAAAATGTTTGATCGTGGTGTAAAAAATCCTATAAATAATACTAAGTCTTTATATTTGTTATTCGATACTGTACATTTTATTAAGTCTGTTAGAAACAATTGGATCAATCAATGTGATATTGAAAAAACTTTACAATATCCTGATTTTGATGGTACCAACATTGTAAGAAAAGCTCACTTTGCCTTATTTAGAAAACTTTACCAAAATAGAAAGTCAAAATTCAATACACTATGCTCCAAAATTAAACTATAAAACATTGTATCCCAAAAATATTGAGCGTCAGAACGTTAATTTGGCTTTAAATATTTTTCATTAATCTAATAACCTAGCACTTGAAATTTTTTCTAAAGAGAACTCATTTTTTAACTGGAAAGACACGGCTTGTTTTTTAAACTTAATTAAGGTGCTGGTGGGATATTGTAAATGTTAGCCATTTAAATAAAGGTAGTAACGCTCACAATGAAAACTCCAATGCATTTAAATATGTAACTAACCAAAAACCTCGAAGTGGCTTTTTAAGTAATAAAACTTTTTTTGCATTGCAACACACATCATCTACTTTAGTATTAGTGATTAAATACCTTTTACAGTCTTGTGCAAAATTTGTATTGACTAGTAAGTTTCAAACTAATAATCTAGAAGCCAGGTTTGGTCAGTACAGGGTGTTTCAGTGAACCGTTTCAGAACTTCAAAGAGGGGTAGGGTACATCCTGACAACTCGAAATCATATAGCAATGTGGGGTCGGAAATGCTTTCCTGAAACGGTGTTGTACACAGAAGCACCGTAAAGAAAAGTGACCGTAAGTGAGAAATCGTTTTAATAATACATGAAAAGAAGCAAAAGGTATATGGATTAAAGTAAGTGTTCGGAGTTTCTTCCACGGGCTACAATGCACGCCTCATATCTCCGACGCATGGACATACGAACATTCTGGAATACTCCAGGCATATCTCGAATTTCTCCGGCAGCTACTGCAATTCTTGCAACCAGCTCCTCAACATTGTCAACAGGGGTGTCATAAACTAGCGATTTCAGATGACCCCAGAAATAAAAATCAAGACATGATAGGTCGGGTGACCGAGCAGGCCAACGTACGGGACCACCACGTCCGATCCACTGCTGACCAAATGTGACATCCAGGTAGTTACGAACATCTCCGCTATAATGGGCAGGGGCTCCATCGTGTTGGAACCACATTGTCTGTTGCGTCGATGCAGAAATCTGTTCATCTCTCAAAAGTTGTGGCAATACTTGCTGCAGAAAGAGCAAATAGTTAGGTCCGGTAAGACGAGACGGTAACAGGTAAGGTCCGATGAGGTGATCTCCCATAATACCGGCCCATACATTGACCGAAAATCGAATCTGTGCTGCACGACGTCGTATTGCATGCGGGTTCTCGACCGCCCAGATATGGTCGTCATGCGTGTTGAAAATTCCTTCCCTTGTGAAGGATGCCTCATCGGAAAACAACACTTCAGCAGGAAAAAGGGGATTTGTAGCACATTTTCCAAGTGCGAAGTACCACTGTGCGAAAGCAATACGAGGTGCATAATCCTCCGGTTGCTGTGTCTGGACACGCTGCACGTGAAACGGATGCATGTCTTCTTCTCGGAGAATCCTCCAGACGCTGCAATGGGAAACCCCGACTGCGTTTGCTACACTTCGTGTACTCGTTCTTGGATTCCCCTGTACATGCTGCAGCACATTCTGTTCGACGTCTGCAATCCGTGCTGTTCTTACCCTGTCCCTGTCAGCTCTTTCTAATGAACCTGTCTCAGCTAACCTCTGGTGCAGTCTTGCAAAGAAATTATGACTGGGGATACTCCTCGTCCGATATCGTTCCACGTACAAACGCTGTGCGGTTGGCCCACTACAATTTGCAGCCCCGTACGCCAAATGCATGTAGGCTAACTCTGCGATCGTGTAATCATCCATCCTACTAACTTGGCGTTCTTGTGCGAAATGAAGATTCCCTACACTAAAGCTCGGGATTTTCGCACAACGCCATCTACCGCGTCAGGAAAGCATTTCTGACTGCCCATTGGTATATGATTTTGGTTCGTCAGGATGTACCCTACCCCTCTTAGAAGTTCTGAAACGGTTCACTGAAACACCCTGTATAGACAAATGTCTGGTGCCAATTATCATATCTCTATCCAACAAAATCTAGAATATGAAAGAAAATTGAGATTTTGCAGCTACATTCAAGTAAACATGGAAAAATTCCACTAAAAGAATTTTTAACATCCGTTACTAACAGTGACAAGAGTGATATTGAAATAATTCCTATTATTTTTCTAGCAGATGACATTGATCTCAATACCATTACAAAACACGAACTGAATATTCTTATTTTTATTGCTGGTTACTGTGTATTTAAGTTAAATTTGTCTTGTACACAATGCATTACATTATTTTTGCAATCTGATAATTTTTTTGCTGAATATAAGGATATTCCTATAGCTACAGCTAATGTTAAGAATCATTTATCCTTATAAACAGGAGAGCTTAAAATTTCCCTCGTCGTTTATTAGTGATATTGTTTCTTATTCTTATGTAATTTTCCAAAAATTTTTATCTGAGGAATACGAAATTTTATTTTAAAAATATTCTATCAAACTTTGTTTGTAAGTATAGTTGAAATGTATTTGACTGAAACAAACTTAGCTAAACATGAAATATGCACAGAATGTGGTCATGATACCTATTTAAAAGTCAGAAATATAATTTTAAAAAATTGGCAATATTTGTCTTAATAATTACACAAAAGTAATGAGAGATAAGCTTAAATCTGAAACTGATGAAAGAAAGTTGAAAAAATTTAAAACATCTTAAATATATTAAGTTGTGTGTAGACCAAATTTCTTTGAATTCAAAAATTTTATGAATTAGAAACATCACATCGAAATATTTAGTAATATTCATTTAGTAACTTCAAATGTAATGAGTTATAAGTAGGGCAACTTTGAATAACTATATATGAAATCTCATCTCGATCGGTTAAACGGAACGGCCGCTAGAGTTCCATATATCGGCAAAGTTTTTTATGACCACCCTATATATATACACATTACCCTACAATAATGGGCCAGACAGCAAGATGTGATGGTATAAGGGAAATAATACATGCTTTAATAGGGGGATGGTCCACGTGCTGCAATTACACTAGCAACACTTCCGGGCTCACTTTCAACAAGGTTTTGATACACAGCTATGGGTATTTGTGTCCATTTCTGCTGCAAGAATGTCGCCAGCTCAACTGTAGATTTCGGACGTGGTTCCCTGGTCCGTAAATGTCGCTCTAACTCGTCCCGCAAATGTTCTATGGGGTTTGGGGCTGAACTCTGAGTTGGCCAGGGAAGACGTTTTACATCCATATCTTGATATCACAGCTTGACAGAGGCTGCAACATGACAAGGAGCATTGTCGTTCTGGAAATAACATTCGTCCATTTCATGAAATTGCCAGAGCGCAGCGTAACTTTAAATTTTACTTCAGCATATTTAGAATTAAGTCAAATTGAGTTTTTGAAAGTGGTTAGTAATTTGCTGTTGTGCCTGTTATTGTCAGAAGTTGAATCCTGATTTCTTAAATATAGGATGAGGACTTCTGGAACAACATCCCAAGACGTCCCACTGTCAAAAAATGATTTATTAAATGAAAGGATTAATTAATAAAGAAATACAACCTGTGAGTTGTAGATGGTATAGATGACATCACCAAAGAGAAATCCAACATCTAATAAATGAAGAATTTGTCAGCATTTTTCTTTTTGTTTACCTTTCTCAAAAAAACGTTGGGGGAAGATTGAGTTCCAACGAGTTATTTTTTAATCACAAGGGTGGTAATCGTCTGAATTCCAGTTCAAAAATCACAAAAAAAAGATCGCAGTAACGATCAAGTAACGTGGGTCGAGATACGAACTCGAAGATTGCCAGACGTAGCGCGATGATATTCCACTGGATATAAGGATGTCGATGAATACGGTGGACTCATCGGGGCCATCAATCACTAGACTGCATCTATGACGACAAAATAGGGGTAGCCCATGCAGAAACAGTTCAATTTCTATGTTGCCGATACCACTTTAATCGTACCCCTCTGGATTATAGACGGATAGAGGATCACATACTCGTGGTACCCGAGGGTACAGTCCATTCATATGCAGCCTTCGGCGCACAGTAGTGGTAGGTATTATCTTACCAATGGAATCTGCAACCATAGATGTCACACGGGTGGAGGTTGCACTTCGATTCCGCTTCGCTACAACAGCATTATATCGATCTTCCGCGGGGGTTGTAACCCATGGGCGGCCGGCCACAGGTCTAAGGACAACTGTTTGGCTTGTTTGGAATTGTTTCCATAATCGTGAAATGACGGAATGATGAACGTCGAAGAAAAGAGCAGCATCAGTGATTGATTGTCTTGCTTCAAGGCGTCCCACAGAACGCCAGCGCTCACTATCTGCCATTCGTCTTCTGGAAGCCATAGAAACACGCCTGTCTTGAAAACTAATCGTACAAAAGTATTAAACACTTTTTATCAGCACTTACATGCAACTGCTCTAACCCTTCACAATGCTGGCTTCTTATAACACTGCCTTTTTGTATATTTCTCGAAGTGAGTTTTGGTTTTTAAAGGGATTGGCTGTTACATAATACATTTGCATACTTCCATCTACCTCTGCAGCAAATTTCAGCCTCTCAAATTCAGATTGGCTTTAGGAAGTTAACATTTTCCTCTGCGTGCTTAACTTTTGGCAGTGAGTGTATTTATATGGCTTACATAGTTGAGTACTTTATATTTTAATTTTCACAATTATAGTCACAGAAAGCTCTTGACTTCAGTAGCAGCAAGAGACCTTTGGTAAAGGAATACACTTAAAAGCCGTAACACCTGATAGAGACATGCCGATGCAAATTGTATAGCACCAACATCGTCTGCCAGCCTATTTATAAAGCAATTGACATCTGTGAAGCATCAAAAGGTGTTTAGGCCTTGATAGTGGCAGGTTATTGCGATTTTCAACCCGTTTTGGGATAGTTAGAGCTCGTGAGATGGATCATAGCATTTCGGAGGTAGACGTTTCGATTTTCTCGGTCTACAATCCCAAGGGTGAACGCGACTATAGTAATTCTGGCAAAACTAGTAACTTACAAGAGCAGTGTGGGCGTAAAAAATTCCTTCTGGGAGAATATGACGAAAGTCGGATAGCAAGATTAGTTTCACGCGATAAGAGTGCAACATTGCCTCAAATAACATCGACATTCAATGTTGGGGCCTCAATACACATCAGTGCAAGCTCTGCAACGTTCCCTCAAAGAGACTCTAGGATCTGACATCCAAATCAAGTATCCGTGATGAATATTTGACACACAGCCATTTGTCTCGTCGGGATTCGGGAACGCTGCCACTGTATACTTGATCACTGCAAACGAGTAGCTTGGTCTAACAAATCAAGTTTCCAACCGTTTCGAGCGAATAAGGCCCGGTGCATACATCCGGTTTTTCAACGTGCGGCGCCGCTGCAGCAACGCAAGTAAGGTCTGATATACATTAGTTCCAATGGAGTAGTGCACACATGCCTCAGGCGACGCACGTCCAACTTGCGTGCAATTTGTACCGCAGTTCCCCACGGCGCCAAACACGCTTCTCCGGTCTTAAGTACCTTGTTTTCATAAATGAATGGAATATAAATAATAATTAAAAAATGGTTGCATCCAGTAACGCCTATTTTGTTTCAAAATATACTTTTTGTACACCAAGCGAAATAAACACGTTTTCTTCAATAGAATATCGCTAATGGTGCGAAATGAGAACTTGCGTTATTTCCAGGGGTGAAAACAGTCAAAATGTAAAAAAGAGGGAAATGTACTCAGGGTTATTTTGAACTACAAAAAAAGCTGAATAAGAATAGTATATTAATGTGCGTACACAACAATGGTGCAGCCAGAAATTTTTTCTGAGGGGGGAGTAGACAAATTTAGTCTGATAAAGCCCTATAAAGTTCACTAAAAACAACATGGAAGGTTAAGCTATAACCTTCCATGGCTGCGCCACTAGTTCATAGCGTGTTTATGGTACGTATGTATTTTTGCCTATTATTTAGCTTTATAAGCTCTATGAAGTCTACTATAAACAATGAAATTTGTTTTTGGAAGGGAGGCTTTAACCTATAACCCCCTCATCGTGGCTGCACCACTGGAAAAGAATATGTATTTTTATAATTCCAAAGCACTTGATTTAATTTTTCTTTTGCATCTTTTCAAACATTCTTAACTTTTACACTTTCTTTATTATTATTTTTTACATTTATTCTTTGGCTCTAATTCTATATTATTTAATTCTAAAGAAAAAATTGTAGAAAAAGCGGAACTTCTCAGATGGAAAATAAAGCGGATATCCGCGTAAACGCTGAAGATTTTCACCTCTGGTCATTTCACGGTTATGTGTGCATAGTTGGGCTTCGGTGCCACAGCGGCGCCGCACGTAGAAAAAAAGGATGTGTGCACCGGGCCTAAAAGGATCCATGTGGGGGAATGATCCCATGAAGCCATGCATCCTGCATGTGTACAGACTGGTTGTGGTTCAGTTTTGGTATAGGGCTTGTTTTACTGGCATTCAAGGATCGGACTCGGACAGGGAGGGCGACGACGGTACCGACTCCGGGTTCTCACCGTCCAGGAGGCCCTGCGCCCGGGTGAGGGTGACCAACGACTATCCCGGCGGGTATTTCACGGTTATGTGTGCATAGTTGGGCTTCGGTGCCACAGCGGCGCCGCACGTAGAAAAAAAGGATGTGTGCACCGGGCCTAAAAGGATCCATGTGGGGGAATGATCCCATGAAGCCATGCATCCTGCATGTGTACAGACTGGTTGTGGTTCAGTTTTGGTATAGGGCTTGTTTTACTGGCATTCAAGGATCGGACTCGGACAGGGAGGGCGACGACGGTACCGACTCCGGGTTCTCACCGTCCAGGAGGCCCTGCGCCCGGGTGAGGGTGACCAACGACTATCCCGGCGGGTATTTCACGGTTATGTGTGCATAGTTGGGCTTCGGTGCCACAGCGGCGCCGCACGTAGAAAAAAAGGATGTGTGCACCGGGCCTAAAAGGATCCATGTGGGGGAATGATCCCATGAAGCCATGCATCCTGCATGTGTACAGACTGGTTGTGGTTCAGTTTTGGTATAGGGCTTGTTTTACTGGCATTCAAGGATCGGACTCGGACAGGGAGGGCGACGACGGTACCGACTCCGGGTTCTCACCGTCCAGGAGGCCCTGCGCCCGGGTGAGGGTGACCAACGACTATCCCGGCGGGTATTTCACGGTTATGTGTGCATAGTTGGGCTTCGGTGCCACAGCGGCGCCGCACGTAGAAAAAAAGGATGTGTGCACCGGGCCTAAAAGGATCCATGTGGGGGAATGATCCCATGAAGCCATGCATCCTGCATGTGTACAGACTGGTTGTGGTTCAGTTTTGGTATAGGGCTTGTTTTACTGGCATTCAAGGATCGGACTCGGACAGGGAGGGCGACGACGGTACCGACTCCGGGTTCTCACCGTCCAGGAGGCCCTGCGCCCGGGTGAGGGTGACCAACGACTATCCCGGCGGGTATTTCACGGTTATGTGTGCATAGTTGGGCTTCGGTGCCACAGCGGCGCCGCACGTAGAAAAAAAGGATGTGTGCACCGGGCCTAAAAGGATCCATGTGGGGGAATGATCCCATGAAGCCATGCATCCTGCATGTGTACAGACTGGTTGCGGTTCAGTTTTGGTATAGGGCTTGTTTTACTGGCATTCAAGGGTACCCTGATGCATCTACAAACTTCTCTGTCAGGTGGATGCTGTATGTACATAATTTCTGACGAGTAACCCGCGTTCATGTACTGTGCCTACTTTGATGGGTTCGACCATTTCCAACAGGACAATGTGCGGTCACAAGTCCTGTTGGAAATGATGGTTAGATGAACACTCATCTGAATTAGGGCCCTTCCAATTTGACCTCAGTCACCAGATTTTAATGTTATTAAACATATCTGGGATGTCATGCAGCACGCTGTCGAACACAGAAATCCAAAACTTCGGATTGCAATAGAATGTGAACCGCTCTGTTGGAAGTATGGTGTTCAATGCTTACAGAATACTACCGCAAGCTCGTAAAGTCGTATTTTTACAGTTCTTCGCTCCCGTGGGAGGCCTACAAAGACTGTTTTTATGGGACTTCAATGAAGGGGTCAATTCAAGCATCAATAGAAATTAAATACATATACAAGAACTTAAATATTAAGTAAAATGTCTTTTCTTGAAACATAAGGCTGTAATGAATCTGTTTTGGGAAAAAAAATATCTGCATTTTGTATCTGTAGGTAAGTTGTAAGTAATAATCAATAATGGAAAAAAAAAACTTTTTATTCTTAACACAAGAAAGATTTACAATGTTTTTAAATTTCTAGATTATTTTAAAACCGACAGAAAAAATATACAAATACACAGTGGAGAAATAATATATCATGCCGTCATATTATATAATAATCTGATTCTCTATAAAAATCACTCTAGAATGTATATTTTACTTCCTTTGAATATGATTGTCTGAAAAAATCATTATTTCATTTCCTGCTTTACCTCATTTCTCTTGGTCATTAATTCATAAGGTTGCATGCTTGCACTTGATTTGTAAACAATTATTAAATTGTTTGCATACGAGAATTCAATAATCTTATTATGAATAAATTATTGCATCCAGTTTTTTCCCAGCCTAAAATAATTTTTTTTTATCCTTACAAATTAATAAGTAAAATAATTTCACCTTTCTCGTGTGTGAATTTTTACCGTGAATTCGATTAAATTTAATCGTTAGAATAACTTAAAAGTTATATATAATTTCTGTGAAATGTAAATCAAATCGTCTACACATTAAAAAAAAGTGAATTTTTTAATCAAATATATCCTTTACTAATTTCCAGTGTAGCTTATTGCCTCGAACATCTTGAAATTACCTATTCGTCAAGCTTTTGGTAAAATCTTATCTAATTTAACCAGGTTAAGCCTCTTTTTAAGCCATAAAGGGTGTTTAGAAAATTTGTAAATTAAAATACTGGAATGGATTTCTAATTCATGATAATGTATTTGTGATGTAAGCCAATGAATGAATAACTAAAAATAATTGTAAAATGATTAATATTGATTTCAAGCAGTAGTAATTATTTATTCAAAGACAATTTCAGCGGTTAGTCTTATATAGGCTGTCCTTTCTACCTTTTTACAGATGGGCTATAATTTCATTAACAATTTAAATAGTAGTGTAATTTCTAAATAACAGTTTGCAACTGTTTTCGAAACGGAATAAATGTTATAACTGCTGTTTATGCCCCCAGCTATTGTAGTTGGAGCAAAAGAATGAATTTCTAAAATGGTGGTAAATATTAGCAACTGTCCTCAAATGTTTAAAAAAAATTTTTTTTTCCTAAGCTAATATTTGAGATTTTTCCTAAAACTTATTTGGTTTAATTGTATTTAATACGTATGACTGAATAATTCATGTAATTGTTCTGTGGATGCATTGATCATGTAACTTTACTGAATCCAGCTGAAGAATATAAATGACATTCGGCTCTCTCCGAACTTATCATTTTAACCCGTCACCATACAACCATTAAAACAAGGGTATCCAACCCGCTGCCCTGAACAGTTGGTAATGCGGAACCCATAAGATCGAAAAACTTTTAATATTATGTGACATTATTCATGACTTGAAGAACTTTCTTCCAGAGAAAAATATCATTCGTTTCACAATTACGCCTCATTCATGTTATTGCTTTTTTTGTGCATTAGTGAACAATTATTTTCAAGGATGAAGCATCTTTTAAAGAGTAGAATTAGATAACGAGCACCTTGAGATTAATCAAGAATCGCTTGCAACCACTTTCATCCAATCAATCGTGACCGTGGTTTAAAATGTACCGTCGCCAATTACCCATTGCATTGCTCCAAAGCGGCGTAAATTTAATAACCAACATATCTGTCTCGATATCCCACTATTATTATATTTATGCTGATCTCTTTTTTTTAATGTCCCAATAAAAGTATTTAAAAATAAAGGAAATTTTGATATATTTAGATAGATTAACTACTTTGTATTTTTTATATGAAGCCCAAGACAATTCCTTTTTACTCAATGCGGTTTAGACAGTAAAAAAGTTCGACACCCCCTGTTTTAAACAAAAATCTCTTTTCTACCTTATTTGCAACTGGCTATTATTTCAATACTATTCAACAACTGTTTTCGAATAGAAATAACTGTTTTAACCTCTGGTTTTTGCCCCTGGTTAGAGCAAAATAATGAACACGATCTTTTTAAAAGAGATGAATATTAACTATTGGTCATCATATGTTGAATTTAAAAATTTTAGTCATTGTAACATTGATTAAAAAATAATTAATCAATTAATTAAATGAATTATTTGAAGTTTTAGGAGATTGAAATTGTTGTATTCATTACTGTTGATTTGTACTAATTACAAATGTTAGTTAGCGTCCCCTTTTAACATTTAATCTAATAACTGTTACAATGAATTGGCAATAACAGTTGACTCTTTTCTCATATAGCAGTTTTGCCCATCTCTACCTACAACATATGAAACACTCACCTACGGGTATACCAACACATACAAAATAGCTGCCTCTTACTCGCTGATGGAAATTACTGTGAACAAATGTATAGTTAAAGAACAAATTTATAAACAATTACTGATTACATATATATAATTTTACAGAGTTCTTAGAACATTTTTACATTTAATTCCATTCATAAATACTTCAATTCAAATAGTAGACCAGCATTACAAGTAAAAGTAGTATTGTATTAGTTTCTTTAATAACATAATAGCAGACGAAACAACATTTATAAAAGCAAATTCTTGCACCAGAACTTATCTCTTCTTCACGAATTCCAAAGGTACAAAATCTCCCGCTCTTTTAATAAATAAATTTTGACAAATCTGTCCATGTACACACAAAACTCTGAAATAAACAGTTATCTGTCCATTATGTCCAGATAGAAGCTCTTTACTCTGTTTATGGTCCAAAGCATCTTGAGAAGTCGTAACTTCCCTTAAATCAGTTTTCAGATGAGAAAACTAACACACACTTGGAAAATACAATAGTAGCACTCGTCACCAGCGCTAGATAGCGATTAAGGGTTATTGAATTAACAGTCAATAACGCATCTAAGCAACACAACGTAAGATTTCGTCAATATTTAAAAAAAACGGATCACCCTATTCAATACAGGAGTTCAGTTTTATAAATCGTGGTACGAAATACGCACCCCTTGAAAGCACATCAATTAATTCCTTTAACATTGTTTCTGATGGAAAGGTAGCTCCAACAGTGGAGAAGTCTCAACCACTCATCAACCTAACCATAGAATTAGTATTTGATTTGTCTAGACTCCTCTTAGTCTATCGCTAGTACAAATAAGTTCCGATCTAAGGTAAGTCACACACTGGTCCAACATTAATCCTGCGACACTAAAATGGCTGACATAAGCATGCGTACAGGTACATATTCTGCATAGAAACGGAGTCCGCATGCGCATGTTTTGTCGCATACTGCTCCAGTGTGTGGTAGGGCTAAGATCTTTCACATAGTATTGAGCACGGACCTAGGACACAAGACACACTCTTTCACGCAAAGTGAAATTCATTTTACTCTGCTCTAATGCACTGACACTCATGCATGAATGTTCACATACTTAACGATGAGCTGATCAACAGTCATATAGATATTAAAATATATTGTGCCTGGCATATGTAGTTCATACAGAAACATATCAGTATACCAGTACATGGTATACTGAGATATAACACATGTACCATACTGGTACATGTGTGGAATCAGTTTTTCACATAGTTCTGGGGTTAAGTATGTTTTTGTAGTTGCTGCTCAGGGTAAACGTTTTAGAGCTTTCCTTCACAATGCTGCGTCTCCACTGTTCATTCTGTATCCATTCCTTTCATTGAGGGGCTCTTTCTCAGGAACTTCTTGTGGTCTTTTTCTTTTGAAAAATCCAAGCTAAAATAAAATAAGATATTTCAGCAAGATGTACTTTATTTGTTTAGTTCACACATACTATATATGGACAAAAGTAATTAGACACTGCATATTGTTCAGAAAAAGTGCTTTATTGTTCTATTTTGTAACGGCTACGCTCTCCTTTTGCTTGTATTACAGCTACAAGACGTCGAGGCATACTTTCCACAAGTTTTCTGTATATCTGGGTTGGAATAGCACGCCATGCCTCTTACTAGGCTGTGGTCAGACGCAGCTTGTTTAGACGCTGGTAAGGGGCTCGTCTGTCGCGTTCTCAAGGTCGCCCTCTGGAGGATGGAACCAGACCTATTTTTCAAGCTCAGTGGGTGGTCACACGCGCGTGAAGACACTTCGCTGCAGATAACTGTTTCTGTTGTTGCTATATTCGTGTGTTCTCGACTTAAGGTTTTGATATTTAAAATAACTATATCATGGAATACTACTTGGATAGTGACAGTATCACTTTTTTTTATTGCATCCTTAGATAATAGTGTTTCAAATGAAGATATCGACATTCTATAATACTCAAAAAACTTGTCTGCTTTCCGCTTACTGTGTAGAAGTGTAAATTTTCCCTTTACTGATCTGTCATTTACAAGATGATGTACCCAGTACTTTCTTTGGCGTCGACAACGTTGTCGGCGAACAATTAATAAAGCACATAACGTGTTAACAGCATTTTTATTAGTTGAAAATGGGTTCATGTTGCACTGAAGAGCACAAACAAACGAGTAAGCTCGCGTTAAAGAACAAGCACGTGTGGCCGGCTTGTATAGAGCTTGAGTAGTTTCAAGCTTGCGTTTAAACACAGCCACAGCATGAAAAAAAAGCTCGTGTGGCCGTACAGTACAGTAAGATGGATCATCCTTCGAATTTCTGTAGTGTCCAAATACTTTTGTCCATATAGTGTACATGTAAGGGAATCAGACCGGACCAGAGGCATTAGCCTCCCGCGTGCAAATTTCAACAGGTCACAGCCTCTTCATAAAACACATTTGATTTCCCAAGAAATTTGCCCTTGATCAAAGCTATTCCTATGCGGGTGGTGGGCCACGCAGTCTCGGAAAAATACTGTCGGACGAAATGGTATGTCACCAATTTCAAATAAGCATGCCCGTCAATAGACGTTCCTATTTTACACAGTCCAGTCACATTAATGTGACCACCTGTCAAAAGCCAGAATAACCACCTTTGGCAGAGCGGACCGCTGCGAGACGTGCAGGAAGAGAGTCAATTAGGTTTCTGAAGGTGTTCTCTGGGATGTTGAGCCATGCCGACTCCAGTGCCGTGGCTAGCTGCGCTAGATTACCTCCCTCCTCTAGCCTGGATCCTTCCGGCAATTCTTGCAGGGTGTTTGCTTTCAGACGTTTCACACCATCTGTCCGATGGAGCATAAAACGTGATTCATAGGAAAAAGCCACCTGTCGCCACTCTGTGGACGTCCAGTTGCGGTGCTGGCGTGCAAATTCCAGCCTTCGTCGCCAATGAACAACAGTCAGCATAGGTGCATAAACCAGGCGTCTGCTGCGGAGGCCCATGCGCAGCAACGTTCGCTGAACCGTTGTTGAGGATACACTCTTGGTAGCCCCTTGGTTCATCTGGGCGGTCAGTTGCTCAACAGTTGCACGTCTATTCGCCCGAACGCATCTCCGTAGCCTTCGTTTGCCTCTGTCATCTCGTCGTGTCATAGCCCGTGGTGCACCACATGTGCCACGCGGCTGATTTTGGATAGTGCCATTTTGCCATGCAAGGTATACTTTTACCACGGCGGCACGCGAACAGTTCACAAAATGAGCAGTTTCCGAAGTGCTTCCACCCTTGGCCCGAAAGCCAATAATCATGCAATTTTGGACGTCGGATAAATCGCTACGTTTCTGCATTACGCCAACGATTGAAATGCGATGCCCTTGGACATCCTTTATATACACTCCACTGCAATGTGCTGCCACCTGCCTTTTGTGATTGGTTATTTCACGTTGACGTCGAAAGTAGGTGGTAGTCAGATTAATGTGACTGGTCTGTGTATTTTGGAACTTCTGGTTAGTTCTTTTGGTGATTATAAAGAAAGATGCTCACATGAATGAGGCATATTTTGTTCTTTGCATTGGAATATTCCAAAAGCACTCGTTAAGGGCAGGGATGTTTTCAGTAGGAGAGCCCAGACCATAGTAGGGTTTGGAATTTATAAAGGCTCCAAAAACACATAAGGACGCTAGCTATATCATAGAAAATCAAGAAGTTGAATATGCCTTTGAATACCCCAATAGTCTAAAAACAGAGGAAATATAATGCTAAACGCATTATTTGTCTAAATGTTCCTTTAGGTAGCTAGGTAGTTAATTAACATATAACTGGAGTAACACTGCTAGCTATCGACAACGGTCCGGGATTAATCAAGAAGGAAAAGATCCTAAGACAAACCATCTTAATTTTGAACCCTGGTCAGATGACGAGGACAACACTTGAGATGGCCCTCCATTTTCTTAAAACTTCACACAACACCAATGTGCAACAGCCCCCGCATACACAACGGTCTTGGGTTGAACCGAATTTCGAACTCGTAACCCTTCGGTTGCTAATTTGTTCCTCTTCCAACTGAGCTACTGCGATCCTCCGGTCTAAAGGGAGCCGTGATAAAAAAAAAGGAATGCGATTTCCAAAATTGCTTTCTGAGCTTGTTGAAGGGGCATCCTTTTATAAAATAAAATATTTTTGAAAGTCACTTCATTGCACACTGTCAACCTATTAGCGTCGGAAAAAGGGTAAAGTTTCTGATGTCTTAAACCTACCTTCCACAGGAGCAAAGCAAGAAGACCTAGGAGCAATAGACCACAACAAATGGCTAAAATAATAATCCACCATGGAATCATGTAAGGTGCTAGGGCAACGTCGAGTAGACTGACTTTAGTAGAAACCTATAGAAAAAAAAGTTAATGTAATTTAAGAATGGCCATCTTGAATATAAGTGAAATTGTGCGTACATTGCGATGCAACAATTCATTAACAACGTATTAAATTATGTAAGTTGTTTAAGGACTACACTTCCCATTTAAGGATAGTTCAAATACTTTTACAGAAATTTCATTTTATGGAGAAATTTATCATCAGAAATTTTATTTTATGTTTGCCCTTTTGAATACTAGTGGGCTCCGCCCCCTGCTCGCTAACTCCCGTAAGAAAGAGGACATTTTAAGGTTCCCTGCGATGTTTTCAAATTTAAAAACCAATAGTAATAAGATATAGAAATGACAGTTTTAACAAAAAAAATAACAAAAATGTCCCAATTTTTCCCGAAAAAAAAATATTATCAGGAACCAAATTGAAATTTCAAAAAAAAAAAAAAAAAAAAAAAAATATCTCGTCGTCCTGCAAAAATTTACATTTGGAGGTACTCTAAAAAAAATCACGGCTGAAGACTGAAAATTTGTACGGCTTTTGCTCAATCGCATTAGAAATGTCTCTCTTTCAACTTTGACACTTAATAAACCCTAAACTAATAGCAGCATCGGAAAAAAATTTATTCGTCTTTTTCCCTGTACAATTGTTGTTGTACAATTTTGAACAAACCATGTCAATTTTGTAATTTTCTGACCCTTACTTTTTCGGGAAACCGTCTAAGAATCGAGCAAAAAAAAAAAAAACGAGTTTTCAATCCTGCGGCGGCGGTAACTTTTTTTAATGTAGAGAGTTAAGTAAAATTGTGCATTCAGTTTCAATACGATTTAAGTCAGTGCATAAAAGGATCGAAATTTTAAGGACAACGTTATCTATTTAAAGGCAGTTACAATATTCTTATACAAATTTTACTTAACAGAACGTACCACGAATATTTTGTACGGCAAGTAACTTGGATCTACTCCATACGGCAGGGCAGTTATACGGGTTACTAATTTGGATGACGTCTTTACTTCGCTTAATCCAAACTGCAAAACAAAGAACCAGTTAAAAACCATGTACCAATAGAAAATGCATAAATATTTGTGGGTATTTTCCTCTATTATGCTTTATTCATTGTTCGAATACATTAATTAAAAGTACACCTACTTCATTGTACGTTGCTTTCCAAAGTCTTGAACGAATGCTGAAAATTACTTGGTCTCCTTTCTCAAGAGTAGATATGGTGCAACGAATTTTTGTACATAAGGTAGGTCCACATGACTGAAAAGAAATTATATTTTATTACTCCTCAAACAAATATTCATTTTTGATCTGCTAAAAACCGATTCATTAAATTCATAGACAGTTTGTTAAATCAGAAGAAAAGCTTACAAGTTCGTCTTGAAAGGCATCTTCTCCTTCATCACTGAGGAAAACGTCCTCTCCTTCGTCCGACATGAAATAAGTGTCCTCGTTTCGTTTCACTCGCTTGGTTTTCAACAGAGAGTTCTCATTTGTCTGTGTCTGTTTCTCCTGCTTCCATTCGCCCAGAAGGATCTGTTGTCGCAAATCTTGAATAGTGATGTTGTGATTTTTGGGACGTCGTCTGACTTCCTAAGAATATTGAAAGGACAAAGGACATTGTCAGGAAAAACTGATTGAATTACACTTTTCAATAGTTGGTCTAACAAAGTACTTTTACAGAAGTATTTCTAAATTACACTCTATAACAAAAAAATCGACGCACCAAGAAGGAGTTGTCCGATGGAGACAAAAATTGGTGGATAGGAAAATTATGTACAGAATAGAAAATGATTAAAATTTAATTTCAGAACAATTGAATGATTTATTTCAGAGTTACAGTAACGAGCTCAATAAGGTGTTGACCCGCCTCTAGCCTGGATGCAAGCTGCCACATGGCGTGGCATAGACCGATAAAGCTCCCGGATGATCTCCCGCGGTATTTCTTGCCAAATTTACTCCAATTGTCGGACTACGTCATCAACATTCCCTACCGGATGCAGTCGCCTTCCCATCATATCCCAGACATGCTCGATGGGAGAGAGATCTGGTGATCTGGCTGACCAAGGAAGTGTTTGACAAGCTTGAAGACAGTTCATAGCAACACGTGTCGTATGTGGTCTGGCATTGTCTTGCTGAAAAATAAGCCCAGGGAACTGCGAAAGGAACGGTAGCAAAACAGGTCTCAGAATGTCGTGAACGTACCACTGTGCAGTAAGTGTACCTCTAATGACGACCAAAGGAGTCCGGCTATCAAGGGAAATGGCACCCCAGACCATAACTCCTTGTTGAGGGCCCGTGTGTCGTGCAATAGTGAAAGCAGGATCGGCACGCTGCCCTGGGCGTCTCCAGACATGTCTTCGATGATCGTCAGGACACAGTTGAAAGCGGGATTCGTCGCTAAAGACTATACGTCCCCAGTCAGCATCATTCCAGCCTGATCGAACCAAGCACCACTGTAATCTGGCTCGACAGAGTGCAGGCGTGAGTGGCAGGTGGCGTAACGGTTAGTACGAGCGTAGGTTTCGCTCTCTCAGCAGTCTGTGTTTGTTATAGAGTGTAATTTTGTTACTACCAACATTTATGAAATGCTTCAACGAAACCCAAGAATATTTTTATTCTATTTATGGAATAGGTGAAATTTTTCATTTCTATCAGTAAATATATGATGAGAGATAATATTTCGGAAATCTACAAACTTAATATAGATTATAAAATCCGAATGAGAGCTATTTTCTGTACATACAAATGCGCATGGTGGTAGTGTTTCCTATACGCATTCTGAACGTGACGTCACTTGACTTGTTCTTCGAATACGATTTCAGCACTTCGACAGTAAAAATTCCAAAGAAAATTAATTCAAAATTGGCATATCGCACCCCCGGCAAGAAAAGTGACACAACTCAAAATTGCAGCATTTGAGAAACATCAACTTTAAGGATACTATAAAACTTATATTGAAATAGTATAAGCTTCTATGCGCTTGAACCTGGCTAACGACCGTCGTGTTCGCTAATGGTGGCTGGGGCACGTTAAATAGGTTGTGGTCACAAAGTCCCCCATGTTCCCATACCAAATCAATACCTCTGGGGTACCTAATCAGGGGGTTATCGGCCTCTGATTGAGATCTAAATTACGATGTGTGAGTGAATGGATGCGTGAAAGGGACCTTCCTGCAAAACGGATGTGTCATGTATGAAGAAGTCCAACCCTCCGGGGCAATGGCACCCCCAATTGGGCCATATATGGCCCGCACGACAACAATAACATAAGCTTCTATTAAATTTTAGTTAAGTATTTATGGTGGTAACTTCTATTATATTATATAGAATAGTAATATAACACGCTGGGGCACCTCATACGTATTTTTCAATGACAAGTTACAACCAAATGAATATAATAACAATATAATCATATACGGTTAGTTTTTTGGCTCTCCTGAAAAATGCAGCTTTTAAGGCCCGGTGCACACATCCGGTTTTTCAACGTGCGGCGCTGCTGCCGCAAAGCAAGTGCGGTCTGAGATACATTTAATCCAATGGAGTAGTGCACACATGTCTCCGGCGCCGCTGTGGCGACGCACGTCCAACTTGCGTGCAAATTGTACCACAGTTCCCCACGGCGCCGCACACACATCTACGGTCTGAAGTACCTTGTTTTTATAAATAAATTTAATATAAATAATAAGTAATAAATGATTGTATCCAGTAACGTCTATTTTGTTACAAAATATACTTTATTTTACACCAAGTAAGCGAAATAAACACGTTTTCTTCGATAGAATATCTATCGCAAATAGCCGAAATGAGCAGTTGCGTCATTTCACGGTTATGTGTGCATACTTGGGCTTCGATGCCGCAGCAGCGCCGCACGTTGAAAAACAGGATGAGTGCACATGTCCTTAGACATACGACCTTTTGCACTTTGACGATAGGCTCCATCTATTTCACTAGAAGGTCGATCTGTGCCGTCTACTAAAATGCGTGTGAAACATTATCTACTTTTAAAATATCAACCGCATCTCATTTACCTGTAAATTCAAAGGATTGACATCGTCTATTCTCTCACATTGAGCATTGCCTCTCACTTCTGGTTGAGTCATGAGGTAGAGCAGGGATTTACCATCTAAAGTATAAGTGGGCCACAAAATATGCACCTCAGCTTGCATTATCGAACTTGGACCTTGATTTCCGACCTAATAAAAGTTATTTTGTCACGAAAATTCATATCGTTAGTTCAACAGTTCAACTGAGTTTAAAAATGAAACTGTATCGAAATATTTAAAAAATCAGTTGTGTACCTCGTAGATGTGCGTTATTTCAGGACCCACATCGGTTTCTCGAACTTTGTTCTCTGGTATTTCTTCTGATTTGTTATACGTTATCACTTCGGGTAAAGATATCCTGTTCAATAAAAAAGAAAATGTATTAATACTTTTTGAGATGTTACAAAGATACATCTCTGTTATTATAAAAGGAAGTGTTTATCTGTCTGTTTGTTTTCTGTCCGCGAAGTCCCGACGAATCTATGGTACTTACAGTAATTGGATTTGGCACATAGGCAGTCCAAATTTTTTGGAATTTTAGCGTCGCGGCGAATTTTATAATTTAATCTAGAACATTTTAAAATGAATTGAATGAAATTTAATTATTGTTGTTTTCTTTGGAAAGGAAACAGTATAAGAGATCATAGATTCTAAATTTATTTTTCCCGTTTTCATTTTGCGCGGAGGAATGATTTTCCAGCAGAGACGATAAAAAACAAATTTTTAACTGGAGTTATATAGTTTTTTTTTTATATTTCCTAGACCGCGTCAAAGATAGAGCAAAAAGTTCAACGGATTTGAAATCTCTGGAAAATTTCACTTAAGAACGATACCTAAAAATATGATTTCTTTAAATAAATAAAAAAAAATTAATTGAATATCTTTTATATTTTTGCAAGAGAATGTGACGTCACGTCAACATTCGTGTTTCAAAAGTAAACAGATTACATTTTCTGCTATTTTACGAGCAACTTTTACAAATGCAACTGTCACGGACAACGCCGGGCTAGCTACGAAGTGGCTAGTGTGCAATAAATTCAAGCCAACTTTGTTACACCAGGCATTTGAATTTCTTCGAATATTCAACAAAGTGATGCTCAAGTTGACGATTGATGATGCATGTGGGAATGATTGTTCATTTATAAGTAAAAGTATAAACACACTATACTAACCCTCTGACAGCAAGCGCCACTTCAACACGCACAGGCAATTCAATCTCATACACATTGTTGAAAAGAGTATCATTTTTCTCTTCATTCGTGCTGAAATGCGAAGGTATAATTAATTTAATGAATGACATTGGCATGATGCAACACGTTATATTTCTGTAAAACATGTTACAGGGTGTTATCAAAATAATGGAAACACACTGGAGTTATAAGGAATACTTTACTAATATAGCTGTTTATGAAGGTGCCTCCTAACTGTAATTATTGACACTGGAGAATCCAGATGCTGATTGAGCTCTGAGGTCACTTTGGCTGCAGTTGTTTTCTTTTTAGACATCACAATCCGCTTCAATACCCGTCGGTCT
Organism: Metellina segmentata; assembly: GCA_947359465.1. Classification (NCBI taxonomy): domain Eukaryota; kingdom Metazoa; phylum Arthropoda; class Arachnida; order Araneae; family Tetragnathidae; genus Metellina; species Metellina segmentata. The sequence goes on along the minus strand of OX375882.1, from coordinate 48,774,661 downwards.
CTTTCACTCAGCTTCTCCTTCCGTCCAATATTTTGCTTTGCCGAGCTTGTCTTGCCGCGCTGTGTGTACGCTGTCATGACTTTAGACACCATACCTCTAGAAACACCTAAAAGCTAGGATGTTTCGGTCCCAGTTGCTCCAACTAGTCGGGCTCCTACAATTTGGCCTCTTTGAAAGTCTGTGAGGTCCGACATTTTACGCTTTTGACAAAAACTTAAGTATACAACTTTACTAAAGCTACCTCATACTACCATGATATATAGTACTTTTTATGTTAAAAAAATGGTAGATAGGATTATATTTTAATACGTACGAAGCGGATTCTTAAATGTCACTTTTATTCACAGGTGTTTCCATCATTTTGATAACCACCTGTATGTTTCTTTAAAGCATGTTATGTTTCTTTAAAGCATGTTATGTTTCTTCAAAACATGTTATGCTTCTTTAAAACATGTTCTGTTTCTTCAAAACATGTTATGTTCTTTTAAAACAAGGATGTACAGACTTGTTAAAGACCAAGGGCTACATAGATTCAGTAACTTATAGGAGGGCCACCAATAACTTCATGAAAGATATCTCTATCATATTTATTTAATTTATATTTATCATATATTGTTGCAAAGAAAGAAAATGAAACTAAATAGAAAATTTAACTTGATACGTGACATTGCATTGATTTCAGAATGTTTTAATATTTGGTTCGATTTTTGTAGTAGACAAACACAAAATTGATTCCAAATTTTCAAAAGTCAAGCGGTTACTACTTTTGGGTTTGTTATTATTCATGACTGAAAGAGTTTGTTCACAGATATGAGATATATACGCTTATCTACTTTCTTGCCCCTGGTTAATTATAATTTTTTTCCTTTTGTGTGACTTGTTAAAGTTAAAGTAACATATGGGCAAATCAAAGGAGGGTCACGTGTGGCCCGCGGACTGTGCACCCTTCCTTTCAATCATAGGTAGGGCAACTTTTTGTAACAAATGCAACTTTTTTTCACGCGTTCTACGCTGCATGTAAAGTGCTAAAACCAAAATTCCTCCTGCATGGGGTGTATTGTAAGTGAGTTATAACCGCAACATAAATGCAACCACTTGCAACTTTTTTAAATTTAGCTCAAAATTAAATAGGCAACTATATAATTTCGAAAATTTAGCACAAAATTAAATAGGCAACTATTTTGCAGGGTAATATTTCCGAATATATATGTATACTAAAAACCATGCAGATGATTGGAACGCAAAACTTCGTTCACCCAGAACTGCCAAAACGTTTGCTGAAAATCAAAAGCAGCTCTGAACGTTTGATTCGTCTCATAGAAAAATCGGAACCGAAAGCGTACAACATCACGACAGCTAATAGATCAAGGATTTTATTGAAGTTCCTTGCAACCTTAAAGCGTATTTAAAAAAAAAACGATTGGACAAAAATAACGACCTGACGGTAATTGCTACACTTTCCCGGGACGATATTCCTCCAAGTGATTATTTTCTACTGCAACAATGCAGGCAACATCAGTCTCTGTTGAGTGCAGTTTTCCAATGTTAAAGAGATTACTGGCCAAGGATCAGCCACTTAAAAATGTCAATGTTCTTCAGTATTTAATTATGTATAATAATACTTTTGTATGCCACTAAAATTGACAGTAAATTCTGATTTTGTTTTTCCTTTTTTACGAATAGTTTATTTTAGATTTTAGTGTATCAAAAATAAATGCAACTTTATTCCCATAAATGCAACTTTAGGGAATGATAAATGCAACTTTTCTCATTTTTACTGCAGCAAAAAAGTTGCCATAATCATAGGTTAAAAGTTAAAACAGAAAGAATGTGCTTTATCATACCTGTTTACAACCATTGTGAAAACTAGATCACTTGTGGAGGACACCACTCGCGATGGCTCTAAGAGAATTGTGAAATTTAGCTGCAAATAAAAAATACATTTATTAGAACTGGGAGAATAAATTAACGAAGGTAATACGAATTGATAAATATTATTTGAAACGCGCATGGTTGCATAAAAATTTTTGTTAACAGACATTTAAAATTTGACTTTCCCAATCAAAAAAGTAATCTATGACAGTTGGTAGTGGTAATTTTTGAAACTCGTATTGTTGGATAAAGAGCCCTTTCACTGAAATCCTGAGAATTTTTAATTTTATTCATTAAAATGTAGAATATTTTTTTTTCTAATGGCAAGAGAAAATGACAATATCTTACAAAACGATTACAAGAATACAAAACAGTAAGAGAAAAAAGTCAGTATCTCATCAGCAAGCCTCTAGCACTCCAGTAGCGTCTCACCTCGGAGACCCCACACAGAGCTGGACATCTTTGGATATGGGACCTGTCCATAATTTCATCCTTTTTGCAGAGTGGGCATTTAGGACTGTTATAAACGCCAATGCGGTGTAGGTGGTTTGCAAGGCAGTCATGCCCCACTGCAAGTCTGAATTCTGCGACCGCTCTTTCGCGAGGTTTAATTGAAATTTTTTGGTCTAATAAATTTCTCCAGCTCTTCGAGGAAATACAAGAAGTGAGATTCGACTTCCATCTAAATCTCATTTGATTTTTGATGTAGAGTTTTATGGAGTGGAATGAGTAGCTTGTGGTTGGCTGTTCAACTATCCGTGTGCCCTTCTTGGCCAAAAATGTAGAATATATGGACAAAATTATTTGGACACTGCAGAAATTCGGAGGACGATCTATGACGTGTACCTCGACGTTCTGTATAATTCGGCCTTGCCTACACTATGGCAATATGGCGATGATGGTTGCTTCTTTCAACCGGCTTCTTTCAACCGAGCTCCGGTTGGAAGCTCCGCCCATCTTCACAACAATCTCTTCTCACAGCTTTACAAGAGGCATGGCGAGCTATTCCAGCCCATATTTAACTTATGGAAAGTATGTCTCGACGTGTTGCAGCTGTAATACAAGCAAAAGGAGGGCTTACCCGTTACCAAATAAGATAATAAAGCACTTTTTCTGAAATCCATGCAGTGTTCAGATACTTTTGTCCATATAGTGTAGCTTCCATTAATGGTCTATTTTTCTTTTGTCATTAATCATCATTCAGCTAAATCATTGATCAAACGAGTAGTTGATCCCTTATATTGATATGCATAGTTTCTATCATTTTAATTGTGTCCAACATCTGTGATCTAAGTTGATTGGAAAGAGGAAAAATGTTTTTTTTAAGATATTTCTGGTAGTTTCAGTTACTACAACAATAATTAATTTTCTGGGTAAAAGTCAACTTTTTGAGACCAAAATGTGACTGAGGAAACAGGAAAAACCTAGTATATTAATAGAATTTTGTAGATTTTCTTACATACACATAAGTCCTCAAACAATACCACTTTCAGTCTCTTTAACAGCATCCAGCTTATGAAACAGATATATGAGCTGTTCAGATGATGGCAGCCTTGAAACAGTCCTGTTATTGTTTGTGTTTAGCTGGTCTACATCTCAACGGCGTCACAGACCAGGGAGTTTAAAGCTGGCGAGCTAGGTGGTCCAATATTATGAGTAACGTGAGCTTAACAGTTTGTTGAGCTTCATGAACAATAACGACCATGTCATCTTCCCCCAAAATATAGAGAGGGTTGATATGGTTCACGTTGTTCCTGTCCCCAATGGAGCGATTTCTCTCTTCCGTGTTAGTAAAAACTTTCTTTCTGTGTGTATGTTCATTGCTTGACGTTGTCTGTTTTTGTGTTTGGCGGTGACCCGGTTTGAAAAGTAGCGAGTTAGCAGCAAGAAGTTTGCGAGTTCGAGACTATATCCAACCAAAGACCGCTGGTGTACGTTAAATCTGTTGTGGCCTCAAATGTCCTCATGTTGGTAGAGTGTGGGACTTTGGAGAATGGGGTGCCAGCTAAGGTGTTACCTCGTCTTCTTATCGTTGCTCAAAATTACGAAGTGTTGTCCCCGGTTTCTCTGTGGATTGATCCCTTACCGTCGCCAATAACTCGTTGTGTTGCTCCAGTGCGATGTTAATCTAACTACCTACTAATCTCTAAGATTAGGCACTTTTTAGTACACTGAATTCTTCAATACTTGCCTACAAAAGCGCCCCGTATACAGCAGCGCAAGGAATCTCTAAGATTAGGCACTTTTTAGTTCACTGAATTCTCTAATACTTGTCTACAGAAGCGCGCCGTATACAGCAGCGTAAGGAATCTCAAAGATTAAGCACTTTATGGTAGACTGAATTCTCCAATACTTGTCTACAGAAGCGCCCCGTATACAACAGCGCAAGGAATCTCAAAGATTAGGCACTTTTTAGTACACTGAATTCTCTAATACTTGTCTACAGAAGCGCGCCGTATACAGCAGCGTAAGGAATCTCAAAGATTAAGCACTTTATGGTAGACTGAATTCTCCAATACTTGCCTACAGAAGCGCCTCGTATACAGCAGCGCAAGGAATCTCTAAGATTAGGCACTTTTTGGTTCACTGAATTCTCTAATACTTGTCTACAGAAGCGCGCCGTATACAGCAGCGTAAGGAATCTCAAAGATTAAGCACTTTATGGTAGACTGAATTCTCCAATATTTGTCTACAGAAGCGCCCCGTATACAACAGCGCAAGGAATCTCAAAGATTAGGCACTTTTTGGTACACTGAATTCTCTAATATTTGTCTACAGAAGCGCCCCGTTTACAGCAGCGTAAGGACTATCAAAGATGAGGCACTTTTTGGTCGACTGAATTTTCATTGTCTTCACATGCTCTACTCGATTTTTAACACAAACGTTAAATACAAGCTTTGCATTCTTATTTTGTTAGTAAATAATATTCGCAGATTATGGATAAATGTACTAAAAAAATTTCCAAACGAAAGCATAAAACTGCTTACCAGTTTGTTGGCGGGGAGAGGATTTCCAATATCACATTTTAGCTGATTCACACCAGATATTTCAGGATGTGCGCCGCTACAGCTCACTGGAAAATCCTGCAACAGAAAATATTAGTAATTTTAAATCACGAAAACAATTGTGATAATTCTTTATGAACACGTGCATGAAGGTTGATCCTTATATCCTTGGTGCACTTGGAAAATAATTCTTTGAACTATAGGTTGAAATATACCATTACATGGTCCTACTAGAGGCATTTTATATCAAGCTAAATATAGGTGGTGATGGTGTTTAGGTGGTGGAAAGTATTTCCTGCACTTATTCCGGAAGTGACGTCACTTGGCTTTCTTTACAGTTTCGATTTCAGCACGCCGACAGCAGAAATTCAAAAGAACGAATCCTGAATTGTTGATTGATCAACACCAATTAAATTGAATGTCAAACATTGACACCAAATTGCTATAAACTATATTTTAAGGTAATCCCTATATGTATCATGAGAGAGCATTCGGCTAACGGGAAGTAAAGCCTTTGTTTTCCATCGCGTTGGTTTATTTACACTGAAAATCCTCCACAAGGTCACTATTATTAAAAATTGCTAAAACGACAGAGAAAAATTTTTCTAGTGTTTTTTAGCTATTTTTTCTTGCACAGAAATCTGCTTCGAAAAGCTGAGGGTGTTCAAGATGAACATAGTTTGTGGAAAAGACATGATTTGATTAGAAGTTTTGTTTATTGAAAAAATGAAAAATAAAGAGGGGTATTCCACGCTTAGGAAGTGTATTTTAGAAGTGTACAAATTCTGAACTTGTTGCCTTCTGATATGCCTTATGACTGTAAAGAATTATAGTCTGGGCCAGAGATAAAATATTTTGTTGTTGATATTATTTGAGGCTCTTTTGTGCTTTTCTAAGCTGGAGAATTGTACATACTCCTATTCCACATGAACAAAGCATTCAAAGAAATGTAATGAGCACTCACCAATCTAGATTTATCAATGTTGACATAATTCACATCCAGGGGCATTGTGACATAAAGCATGGACTCAAAGGCATCTTCTCCTGCATTTCGAATTGTCATGCCTAACTCCAAACGCTTCTTTGTTCCAATGGAATACTGTTCAACATTCCTACAGAAAAATTAGAAGCATAACGTTTGAACCCTTTAATAATGACAAAGTGTAAGTAATGTTAAATAAAACGTCCACGACTACTACTCTTGCGAAAAATATCAAGAGTTCTATAAAAATTGCAATAAAATGTGGTCTATAGAATCCTATAGAATTATAACCCGTCTTTCTATAAGTTCTATTAACTAACCTCTATAGAAATCTCTATAAGGGGATGCCTGTAAACAGTCTAACAGAATTCTATAGAAGATCTCTCTTATGTTTCACGATTTTTTTTCTCTATAAACATTCTCTATAGCAGGGGTGGCCAACTTTTTACTTACCATGCGCCATTTTTTTTACGTACGAGTTCAGATGCGCCATAAAAATCAAGCACCTATTCTACCTTCTTGCGTTCATGATTGAGGTTGGAAAATAGAGATATGGGTAGGATCTGCTTCGTTTAGGGAAAACTAAATTAATTAATGTACGCCTGTTCAAAAGACATGCGTTTATTGGAGCACCAACGAACTATAGTGAGAGATGATCTCTTGGACGAGAGGGGGATCGCAGTCGTAGAACCCGCTGATGGTGCTTTGGAGCCTGTTTCGATTTTGCTAAACTTTCAATGTTTGCTGTTGAATTTGTTACCGAGAACAGCATAGAAGTCTACAAATTTGAATATTCGCGAAATCGCTTTGCTTTTAATAAATTTCATGAATGAAAATGTTCATATCTGTATGTCGTTCCGAAACGACATATATAATTTTTTTGAAAAGGTTCTTAGTTCTGGGAACTGTTCATAGGGTGAATGAACGCTAGAAATTAATCTGGTCAAAAGCATTTAGGTATGAAAAAAGCCAATGAAATTTCATTTTCAAAAATGAATTTGCTTTTAAAAAATTTCGACGAACTGATAAGTAAGAAGTCTGTATGAATTGTTCTTAAAGCACTCTGGTATTAAAAATATGAAAATGGATTCAGTTATGACGCTTACTTTAAAAGATTAAGTAGGTAAAAGGATGCAAATGCGCCACTTGTACTCATCCAATGCGCCAAGTTTGGCGCATGCGCCACAGGATGGCCACCCCTGCTCTATAGAAATCAGAGCTCGTTTTCTTTATAGAAATCTCTGATTTTTTTTCTAGAAAAACGAAATTTCGTTTTTTTTTTTTTTAATCAATCAGTAGTTTTATGGAACTGTATAATTTTTTTTCGTAAAGTGAAATTTCTGCTAATAATTATTTCAATACCTTTCAAAAAATATTTTGCTAGATTCAGACGCTAGGGTTTGAGCCTGTTTGAGACAGAACAATCAAAATTTTTCTATACGATCTAATATTTTAAAACTGAGATGAATGAAAATAGAAATAAACAGATATATGTAGAATCAGACTTACGGAACAGCGAATAGTTGTAGATCTGGGATACATATATCATCTTTTCCACAATTCTTCTCGATGTTTAACTAGGAGTATAACATATGGATTATTATTGATGGGCAAAATAGCACTACAAATACTTTCTAACAGCCTAATATCAAGGAATATTCATATGCACAAATAGAATCAGAGAAAAATTATTCAACAATCGTATTACCTCATTCGTTGCAGCAGTGGGGACATTCAAATTCAGAATGGGCTTCAAGATAAAGCGATAGGGCTCCAAATCCAAAAGCTCATAGCTTGCTTTAATTTCAATCGGGGTCAATTTATCTCGTATGGCATTCTGAAATGGAAAAACAATCATGAAATCATAAAGAAGGCGTGCATGTTTGATGGATTAAAATGATAGCTAAATGATAACTGGAAATGGTGTGCTAAACTAGTAATAATAGTATGGAAATGATAACGATTTGCTTAATAAGTAATAATAACAAATTAATTATAATAATTTTCTCAGTGAGTATTAATAATATGGAAATAATAATGATTTTCACAATGAGTAATAATAGCATGGAAATAAAAATGATTTATTTAATGAAAATAGTAAAGACATGATAAAATAATTTTCGTAATTAGTAATAAATAAAGCAAAGAAATGATAATTTAGCTAAAGAGTAATACACAGTCCAGTCACATTAATGTGACCATCACCTACTCGACCGTCAACGTGAAATAACCAATCACAAAAGGCAGGTGGCAGCACATTGCAGTGGAGTGTATACAAAGGATGTCTTAGGGCATCGGAAAGCATTTCAATCGTTGGCATAATGCACAAACGTAGCGATTTATCCAACGTCCAAAAGGGCATGATTATTGGCTTTCGGGGTCAAGGGTGGAAGCATTTCGGAAACTGCTAATTTTGTGAACTGTTCGCGTGCCGCCGTGGTAAATGTATATGTGCATGGCAAAATGGCACTATCCAAAATCAGCCGCGTGGCACATGTGGTGCACCACGGGGTATAGATGACAGAGGCGAACGAAGGCTACGGAGATGCGTTCGGGCGAATAGACGTGCAACTGTTGAGCAACTGACCGCCCAGATGAACCAAGGGGCTACCAAGAGTGTATCCTCAACAACGGTTCAGCGAACGTTGCTGCGCATGGGCCTCCGCAGCAGACGCTTGGTTAATGCACCTATGCTGACTGCTGTTCATCGGCGGCGAAGGCTGGAATTTGCACGACAGTACCGCAACTGGACGTCCACAGAGTGGCGATAGGTGGCTTTTTCCGATAAATCACGTTTTATGCTCCATCGTACAGATGGACGTTGGCGTATACGGCGTAAAACGTCTGAAAGCAAACACCCTGCAACAATTGTCATGGATCCTCAACCGCATAATCTAGCGCAGCTGGCCACGGCACTGGAGTCGGCATGGCTCAACATCCCAGTGAACACCTTCAGAAGTCTAATTGACTCTCTTCTTGCACGTCTCGCAGCGGTCCGCTCTGCCAAAGGTGGTTATTCTGGCTTTTGACAGGAGGTCACATTAATGTGACTGGACTGTGTATTAGCAACGATACGGTTATGATTTGCTTAATGAGTAATATTAGTAAGGAGACGATAATGATTTGCAGTTGGTTGGTTGGCAGTTAATCAACGCCACACTGGAGCAACACAAAGGACTATGGCGGCATTTGCTTGATGAGTAATATTAGTAAGGAAACTATTATGATTTTGCTAATGAGTAATGCCTGTAAAGAAATGATAATGAGGCTAATAAAAATATATGGGGCAGTATCACCAACTTTTACACACTTGAGTAAAGGCTTGGAGATTTCCATACCTCTATCAATTGAGTAAGTAAAACCTAGACTTAAAAACTTTTCTTGTTCTACGTTTCTTATGTGACTAAAACTACTAAACAAAAAAATACGCTACAAAAAAACTTGTATACAAATAGATTTTTTCCCCCCTAATGGCGGGCACAAATGCATATAGTCATTGGCCACTACAAGGCCGGAAGTGATGGTCTCTTGTGAAGGAGCACCCAGTGGGAGGACCATCATCGCTTCCTAACAAAGGACAACACAATTTACATCCATGCCCTGACCCCGGATTCGAACCAGGAACCTTCCGATCCAGAGTCCAACACCTTAACCACTAGACCGGTTGGTCGGCTTATACAAGTAGATATATACTCAAAATACAGTTATCTGGAAAGAACTAAAACTTATTTGGAAATATTATTCTATACACAAATTCATGTAATGTTGTTTCTCATGCCTACACTGGCAGACCAAAGGAGTGCCAGGCCCGACTAAGACTGCAAGAAGGGTGCGCCTTCCATGTAATTGAGCCCCATTGGGAGGAAGTCCCGACTTTGCTCGACATACATGACACATCCGTTTTACAGGATGGTCCCTTTGATACATCCATTCAATCACACATATCGTAATTTAGATCCCAATCAGAGGCCGATAACCTCCTGACCAGGTACCCCCAGAGGTATTGATTTCGTATGGGAACATGGGGGGACTTTGTGATCACGACCTATTTAACGTGTCCCAGTCACCGTTAGTGAACACGACGGTCTTTAGCCAGGTCGAAGCGCCGATCTCGCAAATCATCAGAACTGCAGGCTCCGCCGAGAACAGAACCCACAACCCTTCTGATGCGAGTCCGACGCTCTACTGACTGAGATACCGCGGCTCATTCATGTAATAAAAATAAGAAATAAAATATTTTTAAGAGGGTGGAAGTATGACAGTAGATTTGGATATTAGAAATTTGGATTTTAGCCCAACAGATGGCAGCACATCGACACGTCTCGTTTTTATGGAGGTCACATTTTCACGACATTCAATCATCCTCAGGCACACGGTTGTAATTTTGATCCAAACCAGAGACTAACTAATCCCTGGATTGGCACCCCCAGAGGTATTGATTTCTTATGGGAACTTGGAGGACTTTGTGACCACGACAGATTTTTCGTGCACCAGTCACCTTTAGAGTGCACTGGAGTTTTCGGTCTGCTGGGCTCGAACTCATGATTAGTCAGTCACGAGCTCGACGCTCCACCGACCAGGCCGCCTTGTCCTGAATACAATGTAGTAGTACCTGAATGTAAACCGTACTCTTGTTACAAAACTGAACATCCTTTTTCAACCTGATTGTTTGAGTCCTATTTGAAACTTGAAAGGGATTGGCATCAAGAAAGGAAGCACGGGGACTTTTTTGATTTGCATCCAGCATGTGGGTGTATTTGAGATCTGAAATGAAAATATCACGGTTATTATGAAATACAAATGAGAGAAATAGGACATACTAATTATATCTAAAAAGGGTATTCTCGTAAAATAAACGAGGACGAACCAAAAAGATTAGCGATCTGACTTACACGAAATTTGTTTAGAATTAACTATAAATTCATTCATTAGTTGATTTAGAATTATTTTTCAATTCTTCATCAAGTACCAAGGTTGTTCTAGTCAGATCACTTGTGTGAAATAGTAACAGAGTAATAAAGAGCCAATCACGCGCCAGCGCGTGGTGCAGTAGTCAGTCACGCGCTCGCGCGGGAAGAGCTGATCCTCAACATTTATTATCCGCTTTAATTGGCATTATATGTTAGTTGTTGGAGTGGAGTAAAAGTTAGAAACTAGTTGTAAAGGTATGTGTTTATACCTTTACTAGACTAGCCACTGCATAACCAGCAGGGTGTTGCCCGTGACAGTTCTTTTCGTGGGGTTAGGTGTGACCACTGCTCGCTAACCCCCGGTGATTGCTATGAAACCTCTTGGATAACAGCCATAACAGAGTTGCCCGTGGTGTTGGTTTGCTTCCCAAACCAAATGGGAATTCGGAGTGACGTCACAAGATCTTGCGAAAATATAAATATTTAAATGAAAAATTGTTTCTCTCTATATTAAAAAAAAGTTACCGCCGCCGCAGGATTGAAAACTGTGTTGTTTAGCTCGATTCTTAAACAATTTCCCGAGAAAGTACTGATCGGAAAAAAACGAAATTAACATGATTTGTTCTTCATCGTATTCCCTGGACAATTATTAAGATTTTTTTCCGATGCGGCTACTAGTTTAGGGTTTATTAAGTGTCAAAATTGAAGAAGCGAAATTTCTTCCGCGAGTGAGCAGAACACATACAAATTTTCAGTCTTCAGCCGTGAGTTTTTTTTAAAGAGTACCTCTCAACGTAAATTTTTGCAGCTCGTCGAGTTTTTTTTTTTTAATTTCAATTTGGTTCTTGATAATATTTTTTTGAAATTCGGGAAAAATCAGGACATTTTTGTTACTTTTTTAAAACTGCCGTATCTATATTTTATTACCATTAGTTTTTAAATTTTGAAATATCGCAGTATACCTCAGAATATACTCTTTCTTACGGTACTATTATTTTTGAAATCGGTTAATAATTAAATTGGATGCGATCAAAAGTTGGTCATACAAAATTCGGAATCTTTGGATATTTTCGCTACTTTTTGTTACAACCGTTAACTAAAACTGTCATATCTATATCGTATTACTATTAGTTTTTTATTTTGAAAATAGCGCATTATACCTCAGACTATATTCTTTCTTACGGTACCATTATTTTTAAAATTGGTTCATAAATAAATTCGATGCAATCAGAAGTTGGTGACACAAATTTCGTATTTTTTATTTCGCGGAGCAAATTCGCGGAGGGTTGTATTTTTGACTATCGTGTTTGCCAGATATCAAATTTATCGTAGCAACAATTGCCATAAAAACGATTTCTTTTTATTTGGCGAGGAAAAAGGCTCGCTTTTCTCCCTCTGTTCTCAGACGGTTTACCGAGAAAGTACAAAGTACACATCGTAAAGTTTGGAGATTAACAAGATTAACAAAATTGTACAGGGAACAAGATGCAGAAGATTTTTTACTCATGCGGCTATTAGTTTAGTGTGCATTAAGTGTTAAAGAAAAAAAGAGTGAAATCACTAGCTTAAGAGGTATTGGTTTGCGAAGCAAACCAAACGGGATTGCGTAGCAATGTATAAGGTATCAATCTGGTGTCAAATTTTCCACAGAAAGCGTCCCTTAGAAATATATTTGTAAGAAAAATATGAAATGTTTTTTACATTTGCTATTAGCTAAAAAAAAAGGGGACTGAATTTTCGTTAACCTTTGGTGAATTACCAATCAAAGTCACTGAAATTTTGAAAATAGGAGCTTTTGAGACGATTTTACTTGAAAAGTTACCCCTAGTAAAGGTTGAAAAATAGCAAAATATCGCTTTTTAGTCGCTTATGGCAGCCCCGAAATTCGGATTATAGAGCCAACTCAACTTCATAGGATACCGATCCTATAAAGGGTTAACGGATGAATTAGAATCTCACTAATACATACGCCCCTTACAAATATGCTCTAATTGCCTAGCAATCTTCGAGAGTGAGCAGGGGTTAAACACCTTAGTATCACAAAATGTCTTTAGCATTCAATTCATAACAATGATTAGGAAATAGTTAAAAATAGCATTGAGATCTCTTTCAAACTTACGAAATTTCCGGATTGTTTGTTGAAAAACAGGAGTCGCAAATTTCAATGCAATGTCTTAAAAATTAAAGTAATCTGATTATTTACTGTAGTATTGGTAGTTCAAAGTAGTTTAATTTACGTCGAACTGGACCAACACAACGGGATATTAGTAAGTCCGGTATCAATCTCGAAGCGAAAGATCCGAGGGCAAAACTTCGTAATTTTGAACCACGGACAGATGACGAGGTCAACATCTGGGTTTAGCACCCCACTCTCCAAGCTTTCACCACGCCACCGTGAAGATATTTGAGACCATGACAGATTAAATGTGTTTAAACCCCTCTGTTCACGGCGGTCTTTGGTTAGATCGAGTCTCGAACTCGCAACCGTCGGGTTGCTAATCCGCGACTCTACCAACAGGGCTACCTTAACCTACCTAAAATATTGTTCCCAGATATATAATTTAAACTTCTACTGTTAAAATATGTGAATACAAATAATACTTGAATATTGGCTTCATATATTTGTGTGCATATTAGAGAAAAATCAAAAAGAAAATTCCTCAACTTCAAAGTAATTATATGTATGTGTAGCATGTTCATACATCATATGCATGTTCAAAGAAGAGTTTATGAACTTCACATTTCGAAATTAAAAAAAAAATTACAAACCTATTTCTGATGCTACACCGATTCCATTGAACATCAAACACAAAGTTGCTTCCACGCTAAAAAGAAATAACCAAACAGTTATTACAAAAACACGAGTCGCTACAATTCGTATGTTGTCTACATTTATTCTGATTTTGAATTCGACCACATTATGCTTTTCTATTAGTGACTCATCTGACGTGAACTTACCATGAAACTTTAGTTTTATCCTTCAACGTACAGGTCTTATCTTCTAGGCTTAGTACATCTCTGCTAAGGGTCATACTAGACGTGATATTTACCACTGGACGGGATCTAATAACATTTCAAAACTTTAGAAGCAACACAACATGGTTTTTACAAATATTACTCTCACAAATAAGAAAGTACAATTCTAATTTTATCATAATTTTATAGTCAATAGTTTATTTAACAAAAATAAGAGCTTGAATATTCACCGCATGAAAATGACTCGGTCGGAATCGTAAGCTCCAACAACGATATCTGAAAGAACAAACATTATGATTCAAACATTTATTCATTGTGTAAGGTCCTTGAAATTCTTAAAATTTACAGAACACTTGTATTGGTTCTTACCGGGATATCTATTTGCGTCCATGTCCATCGATCCAGAAACAGAAAATCCTAAAGTTCTCAGATCAGTTCCTGGAAAATCATCCGACGTGATGACCTTCAATTAAAAAAAATCTATATTACAATTAATGCCATTAAATTGTGACTTCCCTTAATATTAAATTTGGGATACATCATCTAATCATTATTGGTATAGTTCGACTCTCAGGAGTGGACAGTTGAGTTGGGTGGTTTTGAACAAGTCTATTCTATAAGGCCCGGTGCACACATCCGGTTTTTCAACGTGCGGCACCGAAGCCCAACTAGGCACACATAACCGTGAAATGACGCAAATACTCACTTCGCGCCATTTGCGATCGATATTCTATCGAAGAAAACGTGTTTATTTCGCTTACTTGGTGTACAAAAGTATATTTTGAAACAAAATAGACGTTATTGGATACAACCAATTATTAATTTTTATTTATATTCCATTTATTTATGAAAACAAGGTACATCGGAACGGAGACGCATGTGCGTCAAGCTGCGGCGCCGTGGGGAACTGCGGTACAAATTGCACGCAAGTTGGACGTGCGTCGCCGGAGGTATGTGTGTACTACTCCATTGGAGCTAATGTATCTCAGACCGCACTTGCGTTGCTGCAACGGCGCCGCACGTTGAAAAACCGGATATGTGCACCAGGCCTAAATTAGCTGATGGTTATAACGTAAACAAAGTCCTCCAACAACTGACCCATTTACCACAGATTCTGGCTCTAATTTTATCATTGGGGAAGAGGACTATAATTGGCAATGTTTTTGCCAATAGTAACCTTCTTCAAACATACTTTCACATCTTTTTGAAGATGGCCTGCTCTTAGATCAACCGCTTTCTTGTCGGAGCTACACTGTAGCTAAGAAAGCAACATCTCCATGTTTTGGACTTACTATTGGTGAAATTGCTACGGATAAAAAGTATACATTGCCTCACAACGGTTGGAAACAGCAAACTTAATCAACAGTTGGTTGAGTGATCATTTGTACTGTTATAACAGTGTTGTTAACAAGGATCTCATATGGAGACGCCGTACTGATATCATATCTACCTAGGTGCTTTGAGTACCAGGAGAACTGAATCCATACACAAAGTCTAGTTACTGGCGATCCCTATAGAAAAAGCCTTGCATATTTTAAGTGAGGATCAGTCGGCTGAGGTTTCGGATAATTTGATTATGGCTTGTTTGTTGTCGGTGGATATATCCTCATATCTCACCTCACAAACGTCTAGAAAGCAGAGTGCGCCAGTTTGACAAACTCGAATGCGTAGGATCCTATTCTCCACGCTTATTTCACAATTGGCAGGTATCTTGTGTTGTCTGAGATAATTGCATTTGAGCCTGTAGATGGCGTCTCATGATAGCCCTTACAATTATGATTGGGGTTAAATATAGGGATCGGGCAGACCACGCAAACATATTCGTATCTCGTAGAGATTCTTATGCATTATTTGTCATAAGGGAACGGGAAATATGGGGGCTGAAAATATGCGCTGCCCATATCAGTTGTAAAGGGAAGAGCTACTGTTCCAAGATATAATCAGTATACCGAAGAGTGATACCCATGTAGAGTTAAATTTCCAACAATGCATACAGACCGAACATTTAGTCACTGTGTCAATTTAGAGTTGACTGGCAAAGATATTGCACAACCTCAAGGACGATAAGATTTCGAACATAACGAAAGGGATATAGTCAATATCAGACATGAGTTTACTACACTGACAAGACATTATGATTCGTCCGCTATCATGGCTGTATAGTGTAGACTTCGTGGATTGTTAAGTGTTGTTATCGACACGCAATTTAATTTTTGTAAAACAGAAATTTCTGAGACAACAAAGGCTCTGTAGGTGTCACTTTACTGACGCTCTGATAACGATTTCATTTCAACCATAAAATCTGTTTCGAAATTGTTGAATGATTCGAGTAGACATTCAAAAAAGAAATAAACAATCCTTAATGCGTTAGCTATGACTAAAATATTAAATGGAACCGAGTTTGGAAATAATGAACTCATTAAAAAGCTTTCGATTTTGGCATCTACCACGCTCCTGCTATGTAAAATTGAATCATTCACGAGCAATTCCGATCTTATGGAGATCCCTTGTTAAATTGGGACATTAGTTCCAATTTGATACGTCTTCTCCTGTCACCAGTGGACTGGCTATCTAAACTGATCGCTATCCAGATCAAAACGCCTCTTATTCAAGCTATGTGCAATTCCAATCAGTCGGCTGGACTGTCCCATTTTGCATCATCGCATCGGAATCCAAGCATAAGCGAAATTAATCTCTAAAGGCGATTAGACGTCATTCTGCATAACAAGTCACTCTTGAAACAATGCAAGAAAAGTCGACGATGTGTTAAAGTCAACTGATACAGCGCAAGAGACCGATGCGAATGCAAACTTGAAGGTGTTTGGAAACTGTTTAACTGCTTATGGATTTGCTGTAGGAATAGACAGGACTTGTTGGAAAGTTAGGCAGTGCTATTAGTCGTCATTGAAAGTACCGAAAAGTCACCCTCCTTGGTCCGGTCCCGACTTTACATATACGTGTCATTTTTCAATTATTTCTGCCCTCATCACTAGACTATACTCTTTCACAGTTCGTTAGCTGATAAAATTCCTTGCAAACACGAGGTCTAGACATTATAAATAACTTAATTGCCTTTCATGAGTTAAATAAGTTTGTTTCAACGTCGGTTTAGATAAAATTTCTTGAAACGTTAGAAGAGGCCAAAAAAAGGTTTTGTCATTTAACAGATACGATTTTTTGCGGGACTGCTGCGAAACATCAGCTGCAATCCCCTTTATGGTGTTCTGGATTGCAAATTTTCAGACATGATTAAACAAGCAGTTCCAACAGCAGAAGCAACAACATCCAAATTTTCCTTGTACGCAGCAATTAATTCCAAAATTCCTGCCTATGGAATGCTTATCCGGCAGCTCGACATCAGGCTAAGGAAGCCTTTTCATTGGACATTGGTTATCGTAGATATAACCTGACCCCTCATCAGGACAGACTTCCTTCAACTCTTCAACCTCGTCATTGACCTTCGGAAAAGGCGTCTTATCAATCCCGAAACATTCCCTGCTTGCTCTGGGAGCAGTTGGACCCACCACTCAATCCTCTATCCTTTAGTTGATGGTTCTTCGAACTACAGGGCCATCTTTAGCGATTTTCCAGACCTTGGCAACCCATCACTCGTCGGGACATCAGCTCGGTACTCTACTGAGCACCCATCCTAACTCGCGGTCCCCCGATTGTAATTTCAACTTTACTGAATGTGGTGTACGCCTTTTAGAGTCTTCGATTTCAAATTAGAATAAGAATGAAAATTAATTTGTTTTACAAAGAACAAACATTTTTAAACTTTGAAATATAATGCTTGTACCTGTGATGGCTCCTCTCTGGAACCAGTAGAACTTCCATGATATATGTAAATAATTCCTTTGCCATCTTTTCCAGCATAAGGAGCTCCAACAGCAAAATCTAATAAACGTATTTATGAGTAAAAATCACAATTTTGCCCATATTATGTAAGGCTCTTTCCCCTTAAGTATATGAACAATAGAAAAAAAAAAGCATTACAGCACTTGTTTTTAACTTTACCTTGATATCCATCGTTGTTTATGTCTTTGAGGCTTGCTACAGATAAACCAAAACGACCTTTAGAGAATTTACCATCTAGTGTACTTCGATCATCGATTTCAAACTGGTGCTACAAGGGGAAAAACATTGAATTAGGGAAATTTACAATACGAACCACTTCTATAAATCAAATAATTGTGTTAATTCAAAGCTTAGGAAAGAAAATTCTTTTATACACAGTTTTTTGTTTGTCAGGGAACAAAATAAGAACGGATGAAGTAAAACCCAAACAGAAGAATTATAGTCAGATCTCAGTCGAGACAGTATGTTATGCTACTGGTATATTATGGTAATAGAAGTAGTTCCATTAATCTGCAGCATACTGACAAGGAATGAGATTATCTTTAGATCTACAAGCATTTAATAATTGACCTGTCTAATAGAAATCAAAAATAAATATTATTTTAATACTGATCTCAAGTAGGTTAAAAATGTAGTTTTATCTTAAGCGTTTAAGTCAAAATTGGAACTGTATTTTAATTTAAAAAAAAACAAAAGAGAGTGATAGAGACTCAATGCCAGATTTCAAATCTGCTGCAAAGGGGAAACCTTCAACTGATTAGATAATCTATACTGCTAGTCATTAAATGCAACACCGAGAAAGATGAGAGAGGCTATGCCTTAGACAGAGATTTATTGAAGTACTGTCTGCAACCCCCCCCCCCTCTCGTGATGCCTTTCGTTTTCGCTAAGCGATTGACTGCTTTGTCGCCATTTGGGGCCAGCCCCATTTCCCATGTAAGGCTAACTATAGAAAAATATACAAGGTGATTTTTTTTTTAACTGACACTATTCAGAGCCACCTGCAGCTCGATCTAACAACCGAAATGGCACCAAACTCGGTATGATGACATGGGAAATAGGATTCCGTGAGAAAAAAAAATTAGTTCCTAATATCGCCGATAGGGGTATTTATGGCGCTGTACAAACTACTGTTCTAAGCTCACGAAGAGCTGTGGATGCATTGCACTGAGTAAGACCATACAGCTTCACCAGTAATGCGCGTTCTGGTAATGTGAGTCGCATATTCACTTGAGCTGGCTCATTTCAGCTGAGAATGTTTTTCGGAGCTGTCTACATTTTTTAATAGCCTAAATTACTGGTGCTGTTGTCGCATACGAAAGCATAAATTTGCATTTTGCTTTGGTACCCGTGTTGTATGCTAATTATAGGTTTGGTAAACTACAACAGCGCCATAAAAACCACTATCGGCGATTTTTGGAGATAATTTTTTTTTCTCACGGAATCCTACTTCCCATGTCATCATTTGTCTCCATACCGAGTTTGGTGCCATTTAGGTTGTTAGATAGGGCAACAGGTGGCTCTGAATAGTGTCAGTTTAAAAAATATCATCTTTGTTCACGGCAGTGAACAAAGGTCGACCAATTATCTAAGGCTGCGCAGTTTTCAAATCTAAATCTCCTTTGCTTCTACATAGCATCAAGAGGCTACATATGCTCGTCTATAAGAACTAATAAATTTTCAATCTACAAAAATATGTCTACAAGAAAGAATTTGAATATTTAATCAGAAATATAAAGCTCGTATCTCAGGTTCCTTGCCCAAAATCGTTAGGGAGGCTTGATTTCGAATACTAACTGGACATGACTAATAACAAAGACACTTACATCGTACTGGAGTTGTGAGATCAGCTATCTGACGTCTTTGTGAATTGAAGGAAATGATAGGATACCACCTCAACAACTGTCCTAAAATTCCTGACAGTACAGTTGCAAATACTGTTGATATTGTTTTAAACCAGCCTTTTTATTTTGTATATTTTTACTCTGTTAGATGATTTTCATTTCTTAGTTATTATAGTTTACATATCCTTTCGAGTGTTTTTAAAACATATCTTATCACCTCAAAACTGGGTTGCTCGTAGACTGATAGTCAAGAGATCGAAAGAAGAAAAGGCAAGTGTTCAGTTTTTTAAATTGCCTTTTTTTTTAATATACCATTTATTTGTATTCTTTTTATACTTTGCGGAACACTACCGTCACGCATAGTTGTGAAAATACATTGCGCTTTTGATCCTTTGATCGTCTTTTATGTTCGATCTTTTCTGCAAAATTTGGGCTAGTCTAATACATCTTGCTTGATGTTGCAATTTCAATGCCCCCCCTCCCCTCCCGGTGTTGTACATACAAACATTTATGACTTCAGTTAACTTACCTTAGCATTTTGGTAGTGAACATAAACCCGCCCTTCTTCATATTTGCTTTCTTTTGACTGTAAATCTGTGAAGAAAGGTGCTCCTACCACTATGTCATCCAATCTAGAAAATATATTTAAAGATATTTTTCAGTTCTAAACAAATTGAAATTTCTTAAAGCTTCTCAAGGAAGCAAAAAGCTCATTTTGAAAATAACCTATGACTAAAAACAAGTGAAACAATGCTAATTTCATTTGAATAACTTCTGTATGAGTTCACAGGAATTAAAAAATCTGTTTATTTCAAATTATTGTGTAGAAACTGGCAAACTGTTATTTTATGATAATAGTGGTGGTATTGTTAATTTACGATAACTAACGGCTAATACAAAAGTTTTATTTCAGCTACGAACACTAAGTTAGTTACTAATGTTAACGGTTATCTTTTAAAATTTGACGTCAACTGTTAACTGTTTAAACTGACTATTAAGTAATAAAAAAATGTTTATGCAACCCATTTTATAAATTTTTTTTATTTAAAATTAAATTATATTTAAATTGTTTCACCACTATCTTAATATGTTGATGTCTTCGAAAAATTGTTAACTTTTTTAAACTGCTATCGAAATAACAGCTTATCAATGTTATTAAGTATACTTCTTTACAACAGCCATAAATTATAGATTAAAAAATACGTTTATTTCTATTCTCTATTCTAAAGGACGTAATTTGGAAAAGTTTTATATTATGCCCTGGTCATGTCAAAACTGAAAAGTGTCAAATTAGGATTGCTTCTTAGGTTCTTTTACTATAACATTCTTCAATATTCCGTCACCTTTTAATATCAAACGGTATACTGATGTTAATTTTTATGATTTTGTCTTTATTCTAACGTATACCATGTGCTCATTCACCAAAAACAATCAATTTTATTTGATAATGGTATTAAAGTTTTCACGATCTGTGGGAATTGTATTGTGGAGCAAGTTTCTCCTGGTCACTTCTTTTCTTGTCTGAGGCTGTCTTGTGAGGATGTGTGTATAAATTCCATAATAGATTTGAACTTTTCGAATGTGCATGAACTCATAGAGTATGATAGAAAACAACACAACAAAACCAAATAAAAGATGCTCTTTGGCATAACTAATTTAATTTATAACTTCGCAAACCCTCCAAAAAGTGTTTCCGTCTGCTCTACTGACTGAATTTATGCTTCGCAATACATACAATAGAATTTGAACATACAGCTAGTATCTATATATAAGCTTGGTTCAAGATATAAAATCTTTCATTTTATATGAATACAACGTATTAGTTTTCTCTACTTACCCGTCTCCGTTGACGTCTGATACACATACGGAATATCCAAAGTAAGACCCCATTTGTTCTCCAGTGATATTTTGCAAATTGCGTAGCGATGAACTGTAAAGTACTACCTGTAAGAAAAATGAAACGTTTTATATGATCTCATATTCTGTATAGCCTATTCATGTTTAGTTGCATAAAAAGGCAGATCATTGAATTTCGAACTTTTCCCATCAAATTCATGGATTTAAAAACATTTTTCAATAACGACCGTAATATTTTTAAATGCAACAAGATAACTTTAGAACAATATATTTCATTAGACTTGTGTTTATCTTGATTATATCCTCTTAGTCTATAAAATAATAGAGAAATACATGGTATTTAAATTTTTAATGGTATTATTAAATTGAAATTTTGTCTTAAAAATCCCTTGCACATTACTTTAACTATTCAAAATATTCATCCAAGCAACACTTAGGGAACTTACCTTTCCCGTTAGATTATTTCCTCGTGGCATTCCGACAACAACATCCATATTCGTATCACCGTTAAATTCTCCAGCAGCAGAAGAATAGCCTAAATAAATTGAAAATATCGTGAAAGTTTTGGAAGATATAAGGGAAGTTGTATTTATTTTGCACTGGTGCAACACAACGATCTAGCGGCGACGTTCCTGGATCAATCCCGAAGGAATAGAACCGACAACATTTCGTAATTTTGAACCAGATTCAGATGACGAAGTCATCACCTGAGCTGATATTCCAAGTCACACTACGCCAAAATGAGGATATTTGAGACAATGACAGATTTAAAGTGCACCAACCCCCACTCTCAAGACGGTCTTTGATTGAGTTGAGTTTCGAACTCGCAACACTCCGGTGGCAAATCTACGAATTTATCAACTGGGTTACTTCGTCCCAGAAGTTCAAAGTTTTTGATACGCAAATGCTTCTTACATGCTTTTTAAGGCCTTTCAGCAAATATTAGGTTTTTAAAGAGCTCTTCAAAACTCAAATAAAAAGTTAGGCTCTTCTAAGACCTGTGGTAACCCCTGGACACCTTTAAAAACTTTGCTTTCATTTATTCCTCTTGTGTAATGGGAATTTTGCACTGAATAAGTTTCGCTCATGAAACACCTCCGTAATGTTTCGAAATTTATTTTAAATCTGATTATATCTGATGTTTTTTCATAGGAAATTTCTGTACGATTTGTACTTCAAGAATGCTGAAATAGTTCTACTTATAAAATGTTCCAACGTTGGCCTTTTTATTGTACGAAAGCTTAATAGTCTGATGATCTGTGTTCTGATTGGTGCATTAACCATTAATCTAACGCTAACTCAGTTTTCTAACTTTGGTAATACTGGAATAACTGATAAGCCGGTTCAGTTGGTTTCAAAAGCAATCTATCTAAAAAAATTTAATTCCACTCTTTTTCATTGATAGCTTTTTAAAACCATTTGTAAAATTGATGTCTACCATCGTCGTTTTCTTGAAATATTCCCATTGCCAACTGTTTCAAAAATGTCCTGATATTGATCTTTGGGCCCCAACAGGAACGTGCAACTTACTTTTACTACTTGCAAAAAGTCCTCGAGTCCGTTCGAACTCGGAAAAATTTGTGTGAAAATGGCAATAATCAAAAATTAAGTTAGCGATGCCAATTAAAATGAATTACACTTCAGTAGACAGAATGCAAAAATGACGCTAATTTCAGTAATAGGTTGATTTAAAAAGTCAGGGGGCTCGAAATTACATAGTTAAGAACAAGAAACAAACAAAAAATCTGAAGTACCCACCAAGAAAACTGTCATCATCGGACGCTGGTGATTCCCTCGTGTGCCGTTCTTCATTTGTTACTAAATCTTTCGAATGTACCTGACCTAAAAATGAAATTCGGTCCATTTAATCTTTACGAACATTTCATTGTTATGGTATGAGATACTTTTTTATAGCAAATAATGTGCTAAACTGACTAACACTGATAAGTAAATTAATGTCAGTTAAGACCGCTTTTCACTTATAAATCTTATCAAAATTATTGTGATAAAATGTGCAGTTCAAAATAAAATAGCAATAACAGAAGTTTTACATAGTACAAATCAAATGTCAAATAGCAATTGTTAATCGATTTATTTATATTTTTAAAAAACAATAATTTTTTAACTTACCTTGCCAATACCAGCTTCCTGGGGCACCAACAAAAACTTTTCGACCATCCTGAAAATGATAAATACAAAAATAGAAAAAGGATTTATATGAATCATCTAAAGAATTATTTGCTAAGGATTTGCTTACGCAAATGTTCAATCTCGAATGGAAAATTATGAAGCTTTTGTAGCTAGCATCACAGCTGGATCATTCCACGTGAAATGAACAAAAATCAGGAAAAACCTGTGGCCGTATGGTAATGGATGTTCATAAAATTTTTTACAGGAGTTTAGTTTATGTTAACGATATCCAAAAAATTTAGATTCAAAACTAAATATTTTTGAGGTTAACGTCGTTTTAAGGACTTATAACTTTGAAGATCAGTTGTGAGATCGCTTAATTTTGCATGTTTGAAGTTCTGTTCCTCAAAAACTACTTAATGTAGACAGACATGTTTTACATCTTTATAATCTGCATAAAATTTTATTTTTTTCACTTTTGCCCAACAGCAATTTTAATCATCATATTTATTCTAAAATTTAATTGCAAAAAATGGAAAATTGTCATTTTTGACAGACATTTCTCTGGGATAAAGAAATTTTAAGACATCGTTGCAATTCCTGCTAGTTACAGTGCTAGGTGTGATAATATTACTGATAGAGTTCGGAAGTCGCATTTTAATTCTTTCATCTTCAAAATAGTTATCGAAAATAACAAAATGAAAATTTTCTACTCTAAATAGGCATAAGAAATCAAATGAAGGATAGCTCTGATAAAACTGACATTTCACAGGAATACAATTTGATATGTTTATTACTTATAAAAAAATTTCGGGATTGTAATCTGAG
Organism: Metellina segmentata; assembly: GCA_947359465.1. Taxonomy (NCBI): domain Eukaryota; kingdom Metazoa; phylum Arthropoda; class Arachnida; order Araneae; family Tetragnathidae; genus Metellina; species Metellina segmentata. The sequence goes on along the minus strand of OX375882.1, from coordinate 48,750,399 downwards.
TCTTAAAGCAACAATAATAAAATCAAAATCTTAACATTTGCTCTTTACAGCCAATGTATATTACGAGAACTTCAAAGATAACAGAGAAATTAATTACAGATAATGAAACCCTAAATCAACAAAGAAATACCAAATCCTTTTTAACTTAAAAAGTGAATTATAAGAGCAGGAAAAATCAATGTCAAAACAAGCTTCAATATTTCAACTTAGTATTATAGATATTATGACTTTTAACTAACTACCTTTTCAAATTCACTATGTGGTCCTGGTAATTTTAATTAACGTCATACTAGAGCAACACAGCGGGCTATTGACGACGGTCCAGGATCCTTCCCCTAAGGGAAAGATCCGAGGACACCACCACGTAATTTTGAACCACGGTCAGATGACGAGGCAACACCTGAACTGGCAACCCACTCTCCAAACTTCCACACCAACCCAACGTGAGGACTTTCGGCCACGAAAGATTTAAGATGCACCAGCCACCTCTACACCATAAACTTACAAACATCCAAGCCTTGACCTGGATTCGAACCAGGAACCTTCCGATCAAGAGGCTAACACCTTAACCACCATTCACTATGTGACAAAATTCCCATGTTATAAATTTTGCATTTTCTACAGTTGAAACGTGTTTTTTTTTTGCAGTCGAATTCTTTTAAAATTTTTTACTTCTTTTGCTGGTGATTGTGATCAATATGAAACGCGAATTTGTGACTTATAATTGGGAATAGGAATGTAGCAATGGTATAATTACGCATTCCCGTAACGGCTGCGTTCACTGACGGAACACTGCTGGATTGCCATAAAACATTCGCCGGTATTCGAAAGCTTTTTTTTAGAGGTTTGAGAGGTTTAAGAGGTTCAGCTAACCACGCACATTTATAACCATAATTAATTTAATAGTGTTTATTTATTCGGTAATCTGCCCTTGAATGTTACAGCATCTCTTTCAAAGGCGGAAATGTTCCCGCCTGTTTTGATTCATCATGCGATAAAATAAAACGGTAATTTCCATCTAGTTAAAATGTCCCTGGGACGAAAATAAACAAATTACAGTGATGGAAATTTCAAGACAGACTTGACACATAATACTGAAAATTTGTGAGGTTTTTGTTGTTGTCTTTCACAATAAAATTTGCATTAAAAAAAAGAAGAAAAATAGCTGTTTTCAATTATTTTACTTTTTTTCCTAACTAAGGAATAGAAACACAATCTCTAAATTATACCAAACATTTAGATAGAATTTAGTGCTTTGTTAAGAAAAATTTTTGATAATGTGTTTCCACATTTTTAGAGGTTCTAGAGCAATTTGAAATATGTATCAAGAGGCACAATCTCTATTTTCGCTGATCCCTGAGAATGATCAGTGACGGATATAAAACTATAACTATATTTTTAAGCTAACTATATTTTTGTATAAATTTAAAGATAGGAAGTGATGATTTCGTTGTTTAATTACTCACCTCACTCAACGCAGCTGACATTCCCGCTTGACAGTAACCTTGTTTATGGAAGCCCCAGGACGCTGTAATGTAAAAAATATTAATGAAAGAAGTTGAGAACTTAAAAATATGAATTTGTCATTTGTTCATAACTTATGTGACTAAACTTTAAATAATATTAAAAAAAAAAAAAAAACAGGAATGACAATTTTAACTTGATTTGACCAGGGGATACGTTACATTCTACTCTTAACCATCCAAATGTGAGGTACCTCGTCCAAGATCCGGTCCATTTTGCTAAGAACGAGTTATTTAGCCGAGGAAAACTGCCTTTTTTGATCCAAGTAGGAAAAATAAACTGTCCCTTTCTGAGAACTGGTAATAGTTTGGAAGAAGGTTTTCACCATTACAGAGTAGTTTTCTACGAGAAGATGTCTGTCTCGTAAACTAGAATATGACTATGACCTTGAGTGTCTAAAATGCACTGCGGACCTTTTAGAAGCCTGTTTGGTGGCATAAACGGTAATGGAATGTGGCTAAGAAGCTAAACTACCTTGACTAAACTTTTAATAATATATAAAGAAAGGAATGACAATTCTATTTGGATTTGACCAGGGATACGTTACATTATTCTACTCTTAGCCATCCAAGTGTTTCAATGAGGTACCTCGCCGTATCTCTGATCTAAGAACGAGTTATTTCATCGAGGAAAACTGTCCTTTGTGATTCAAGACGGAAAAACAAACTGTCCCTTTCTCAGAACTGGTAATGGTTTGGAAAAAGGTTTTCGCCATTACAGAGTAGTTTTCTACGAGAAGATGTCTGTCTCGTAAACTAGAATATGACTATGACCTTGAGTGTCTAAAATGCACTGCGGACCTTTTAGAAGCCTGTTTGGTGGCATAAACGGTAATGGAATGTGGCTAAGAAGCTAAACTACCTTGACTAAACTTTTAATAATATATAAAGAAAGGAATGACAATTCTATTTGGATTTGACCAGGGATACGTTACATTATTCTACTCTTAGCCATCCAAGTGTTTCAATGAGGTACCTCGCCGTATCTCTGATCTAAGAACGAGTTATTTCATCGAGGAAAACTGTCCTTTGTGATTCAAGACGGAAAAACAAACTGTCCCTTTCTCAGAACTGGTAATGGTTTGGAAAAAGGTTTTCGCCATTACAGAGTAGTTTTCTACGAGAAGATAATCCATCACACACACAGGAGGGTTAAACTGTAGAATAACCAAATTACAAATATACAGTTTTAATTCGATCTCTCCTATGTCTCAGAAGCTAGAATATGACTATGACCTTGAGTGTCGAAAATGCACTGCAGACCTAGAGAAGCTAATTTGGTGGCATAAAGGCAAATGGAGTGTGGCTAAGAAGATTTATCTTCAAGTTATACCATCTATACAAAGAAGCAGGTATTGTTAAATATATAAAAACTAGGGAGCCCGCCCACTGCTCGCCAACGAACCAATGAGGATTGCTTTGCAATCCTCATTGGTTCGCTGCGCGTACCTTGCTCGCTTCGCACGCATCAATGAAGACATACATTGTTTACAAAATACGATATTCCAAAAAAATATTTTTCGGATATAAATTTGTTGTACTACAAAAAAATTATACAGTACCTCTGGAATCAGAACTCGAACAATTTGGAATTCAAATGAAAGCTTTGAACAAATTTTGACTCGAAATGTGAGCGCTGAGTTGGAAATTGAATACCCAACATGTCGTTTGTAAACTTCAACAGATTCGACTAATATTCATTTTTTTCAATAAAACTTTATCTGATAACGCTATAAATTCAATTGACGCGCGAGGCTTCGTGGAAAACAAACAATCGTACAGTGTTGCCAAAACGCGATAACAAATAACGTCTTTTTTGGGTGCCACGTAAGATAATTATATATACAGATAGATACCAAGAATGAAAAGACTGAGCACAGTCAATTTTGAATTTAGTTGCTTTTGAGGAGATTTTGCTTAAAATGATACAACTAATCGTCAAAGTTGAAGAATAGTATTATAAAGTCACCTGTGTGTGTGTGTGTGTGTGTGTGTGTGTGTGTGTGTGTGTGTGTGTGTGTGTGTGTGTGTGTGTGTGTGTGTGTGTGTGCATCCCTGTCCTACAAATATGAATTACTATAGATAGTGAACATGTACAACAATGCAACCAATCTCAACCAACACCATTTGCTAGACTGAAGTTGCACTCTTTAAACGCATTGCAATGCCAATACAATAAAGGGATGTGATTTGGGGTGAATTTGCAAGGTGGTGGCTTACAATTTGTCTGTTCCTATTTCTCATCATATTCAATCGAACGTCATTTGATAGTATGGTAGTAAGACAATAAGCCATACTGAAAATAAAATTTAAAGACATTGGAAAAGGGTTTGGAGATGTGCATTTGATCACTTCCGTTTCGAGGAGTAGAATGAGATGGATAGGACGAGTTGAGGAAGTAGTTTCTATAGTGGGACTTTTGCCAAAAGACCTTGGTTCGGTTCTCCCTGTTTGATGCCAACTGCAACAGGTAAAAGGGTCCATGGCCGATTTGGCATCCTTTCACGATCATTTTGGCATCAAGTCTGTCTGAAACCTTGGTTTTGATTGCCGATTTTTTCTTCTCCCCTTCATGTGTTTCATTGACATCTGAGGGAGAGAAAAAACCCTGTCCACAAAGTAAATAAACTTAATTTTAATACTGAAGTAGCAATTTAAGAAGGAATAAGCAAAGTTTTGATACTGTGTTCATAAATGAGATATCCGTTATGCTTGCTTGCTTTTGCGAATATTTTTGGAATGCCTCTCGGTAGGTAGGTAGTTGAATTTACGTCGCACAAGATCAACCCAACGGGCCATGGGATTAATGCCGGAGAGAAAGCTCCCTGAACGACACCTCGTAATTTTGAACCATGATCAGATGACGAGGTCAGCGCCTGAAATGGCACCCCAAATTTCACACTATGACAACGTGAGGACAGTTGAGACCACGACAGATTTAATCTGCTCCAGTCCGTACGTACCGGATGGTCTTTGGGTGGAACGAGACTCGCACTTTCAACCTTCCTGATGCTCATACGCGACTCTTCCAACTATCTTGTATTGAAGGTGATTGACACGCAAAAATATCTATATTTGAGGATCGGAGTGAGATATGACAAAAATATCAACACAAATTAATCTAGTGATGTTTACCTCTGGAAACTCCAATACGTTGCAAGATTTCTTAAATCCAGTGACTGGCAACTTAAGTATGTAATTTTACATTTGTCGATATTCTCCACCACCTGAATACGTAAATGTATTAATACTCTTTGATTGTGCCAAAATTTATCCTATGATAGTTTAATGGGTTAACTTTAAAAGATGGAGAGGTATTTATTAGTAAGTTTGTTGGAGAAACATAGAAGAAGAGTGAGTAAATTGTGTAATCTTTTTATGTGCACATGATCATGTATCCAAAACTAGCAGTAACGTAATAGATTACTTTCGTCTGCTAGGTGGAAACGAATATTTATAATCTGAATGGACTGGCGAAGACGCCCATTCACTGATTTATCATCTGATTGGTCCGAGGGACATGGTGGTAGCCTTTGGAGATTTCGCCATCTTTGTCACAACTCAATAGAATTTCGCATTCACACATTTGCCCTGATACTACGTATATTGCCAAACGAAGCGATAAGATGCCAAATTGACCTACCAAGCCAATTTTTCAGAGCAGTTACGTGATTATTAGTCAACATGCTGGTTACACTTTTTGAAGTTCTTCTCAATAGCAATGTTCAGTCTACTTGAAAAAAAAAAAGGATTTACTGGGCCGCTGTCTTTTCAAAGATTGAGAGACATTGTGTTAGTTTTATATATAGTTTATAGTTTGACAAAAGTTGTACACTTATAGTTTCACAATAGGTGCTAAAAGTTGTGATCGCTAACAGCAATGCACGTCTGGCAGCGCCGACGTACAGAAGCATAAAGCATCGATCATTGTCGACCAGTGTCATGTTTGATTTCGTGGAATGTTTCAGTTTCACACAAAGTCTGGTCTAAACGCGCAAACGTTTTGGAGATTCGATACAAATACTCGTCTGTTGGGCTTGTTCGGATAATTCACCTGTCGGGGGACCCTTCACAAATCCCACGATGTCATCCGTACGAAGTCAGCGCCTTTACTGATGATACCATTCCCCTTCTACAAACCTTGGACGATACCCAAACTGGTCATCTACCGTGCTGAAGAACAGCGCCGTCTGGCTAGATTGTTGAACTAACATCACAATACAGCAACGACGGGCTATTGGCGACGGTCCGGGATCAATCCCAAAGCGAAAGAGCCAAACACAATGCCTCGTAATTTTGAACACACAACTTTACATCACGCAACTTTAAACCACGGTCAGAAGGCAAGGTGAAAACCTGAACTGGCACCGCCTCTCCAAACATTCACACCACGCCAACGTGAGGACATTTGAGGTTACGGCAGATTTAACGAGCACCAGGCCCGTGTGCGCAACGGTTTTTGGCTCGACCTAGTTTCGAACTCGCAACCCTTCGGTTGATAATCTGTTACACTTTCAACAGGGCAACAGCGGCCCGCGCTATCTAGCACGTGCACATACATTTATTGTTTAATTTCGTCCTCCGTACTATCTCTTAAAGTTTGCACAGGGAAGTTTTGGAACACACTGTATTCTTTTAAATTACTATTAACACTCATTCAAATTCTGAGGTTAAACACACTCAATGACAACAGAAAATAGTTCAAGAATACAAGACGGCTCTAACCTAAATATTATTTAAATTCCCCTTGTTCAAGGATGCCCACAAAAGGAGTTCGTAGAGTTCGAAGCGGTCAGCAAGAGAAATATGTCATATTTAATTTATGAGAAAAACATTCACTCTATTTGTCAGCACTTATTTAAACAATAACAGCACAGGAAGAACTTCGAATTTGATATGAAAGGTCTGCAAATCAAATAATTACAATAATTATTTTATGTTATTGCGCTATAATCTGGTTTGCTTAAGCTCCGGTTTCCTAAGAAAGCGGAGCCGTTATCTAGCAGCCGTGATACGTCATGATGACGCGGGTATAATTAGGCCGCCGTTTAAACAGAGACCAGAGGCGTCAACTTAGACGGACAGAATATGATGGAGAAAGGGGGCGGCTGTCGTAGTTTCTTTTATTCGAGAAACTAAACGAAGTGGCTTTTTTTTTCTCTGGTCCCAAGTTTCTAACTTCGAGATCGTTGAAGATAGAGTGAAAATTTCAACGGATTTCAAATCAGCGTAAAATTCTACGCCAGTTCGATACCAAAAACAGATTTAAAAACACTTCTTTACCATTTGATTATTTAAAATTATTATTTTAAATAATTAAGTATTTGTTTGAATAAAATCACATTTTAGGTATCGATCTGGTGTAAAAGTTTCCGCAGATTCGTTGAAATTTTCGATCTATCTTTAACGATCCCGATTTTACAAAAACGAACTAAACAATGCCAGTCAAAAAATGTTGTTTGTTTTCTTTCCTCCGCTCGAATTGTTTGGCGCAGGAAATGAAATGTTGCCGCTACAAGAGAAAAAACGTTCCCCAACTGTTTGAGACTGCTCTGATGATCATCATGTAAATTGCGTCTCCGCTAATATTCATTACGCTCACAAACAACGCTCTCTAGGAAACCAACGCCATCTGTTTGTATAAACAACGTTTTAGTGACGTCATCCACAGCTACATTACGGCTGCTGGATAACGGCTACCGCTTTCTTAGGGAACCGTTGCTTTTGTGTCATGAGATGTTAGGACTACATCTTTAGTTTGGTACAGACGGAGTTTAGGGCATAACTCTTACGGCCATATTCACAAGTCTCGAGTTAACTCGAGGATCAGTTGATCCGCGAGTAAGAGTTAACTCAAGGATTATCAAAAACGGTATTCTCAAACGGCGTGTTAAGTGATCCGGGGATTAAAATGAGACGCTAGCTGTGATTGGCTACCTCACGATCACGTGGTATTGTTTACATTGGTTACGACGCCCCAATATGCATTCGTACTGATCAAGCACGTACTTCACCGTAGAATTGATTCCAAATTGTGAATAAATAGGACTCGCACAGCATTTTAATATGGGTTTGGGAAAAGAAATGCAAAGGTATTTAATTTCAAATTAAATTTTTATGCAAAGCTAAATTTGGCAAGAAAGAATTGTACACAATGTCTTGAGAGATGTATGTAATCTGATTATCTTTATACTTGTCAGTATGGGTGTGTGTTGGTGTCGTGAAAAGTAACTTGCATTGTCAATTTTCTTTCATTCGTAATAAATCAACAGAATAATTTTTATTCTACGACGAATTTGTATATGCCATGGTCGTTTTCTACCGTTCGCTCTCTCCAGCTTATAGGACAGAGGTGGCGCCATCTATCTTTTCGCTAAGCTGCTTGTTTAAGATTTACGCAGCTACCTTTATTTTCATTTTTCTTTTGAATTTCAATAAAAATATGTTTAAATTTTTCCATTTAAGCAATATTATGATGATGAGATGAGCTGCTATGTAGCAGGTGCTCCGTAATGACAGATCCAGTCCAGCCGTCGAAAGAATACTGTAATTGAGCATAGAATGAAATGTGTCCTCCATTTTGCTTTTCCTAAAAGATGGTACTGCGCATGCGTTAAATGTAACTCGCGAGTTAACTCGCCGATTTCGGAGGATCAAAATGTAACACCGAAACGGCAGTTTAAACCACGGATCAGGACTTGTGAATACGGTTTTTTCGATAACTCGCGGATTATCGTTGATTCTCGAGTTAACTCGGACTTGTGAATACGGCCGTTAGTATATGGCCTTTTTAGCATTTTGCTTATAACCCGATTGAGAAGGCAATATGCTGAAGGTTTCTACTTTTTATTCGGTAAGCTATAAGTAGTATGGGCAGGGTTCTTCAAATTTTAGTCAACAGAATTATAAGGTGAATAGAACAGCTATAGGAAATAGTTTACCGTCAAACTTCGAAGTTGACGTCACTTAAAAATTTTGTCCAACGAAAAATCAGTAAAATATTTTTTCCGTCCGGATGACAGGAAAATCAAGTGTTTTATGGTAGACTTCTGTAAAATCCGGAAAGGTTTACACGTATGATATCTGTATGTGATGAATTTTCTTTACAGGGTAATTGAAACCAAGGTAGTGAAATCTTATTTTAAAGTTGTGTAGCTTTTATGCATTCCTATGTGCAAAGGATAGCAACCAGATCATAATAAACTAAATGGATCCTTTTATAGTATATACACTCCACCTCAAAACAAAGAGTCTGTATTCATACACAAGTTATCGTAGATTATCCATCAAAGCGTAACGTGCTTGATTATTTGATAATCAGCCCCATATATCACTGTCAAAAACCAAAATCACACAAACATTCAGTCTATTTAGAACTAAGTTACCACGCCTCTGCTTTCAGCAAAAGCGAAACGTTTAACAGTTTTAAAATAAAAACGGCAACGGTAACGTCGACCTGGGTTTCAGGTCTAATAAATATTACCACAAATGCAGATACATTTATATTAATAGCTACCCCACGTCATGCTCATTTGCGTCAAAACCACTGGCGGATGTGAGTTTTTTTCCCTCACGTAAAAACGTAAAAAAGAAATTGGAGGCACAGGAAAGATAAAAAATTCTGTCGTGAAAAGGCGTCGAGGAGTTTGACTCTATCTTTAGATTTGGATCCGTTGTACCTCCGAAACTCAATCTGACGCTCCAAAACCGAGACCCACCTTCAGAGCATTCTGACTCTGGAGGTGAGATCTTCAGCAGATAACGGCATTTCGAAATGAGTTAAGATGAGTAATGAAGCATTCTCGGCCTTTTTCTGATAGAGTGGTCTCTGTTACAGACTACATTCAGAAGTGCATATGAGTGAATTGAATCCTTTACTTACAAGGTGAGAGCGCTACGTTGGGGAAGACTAGTTGAAAACTTTTGCTTATGTAGGACAGCAATCAACTAGAGGAATACAAGTGCAAAGAAACAGGACGCAACTCTCAGAAATATACAATGTAAAAATACACATGCTTATTGTTAAATACGATTTTTCTTCAGAGAAAAGGAATGACATAGGTCATGTGGATCGCAATAGGGAAAAAGAGCGTGTTTATTGAAGACACAACACGTATGTTTTCAGATTTGAAGGGATTGCAGAACTAACCAATATGATTCATGTGTATTGAACGAACGTTCAAGAAAGCTAGTGAATATTCACACATGCTGCCTGGAATGAATGGCTCAGCCTTAGCAGCACTCTGTTACAAATTACATTCAAAAGTGCACATGAGTGAATTGAATCCCTTTACTTACAAGATGAGAGCACTACGTTGGGGAAGAAGATTAGTTGAAAACTTTTGCTTAAGTAGGACAGTACTCCACTAGAGGAATATTCAAGTGCAAAGAAACAGGACTCAACTCTCAGAAATTTCCAATGTAAAAATACACATGCTTATTGTTAAATACGATTACTTCAGAGGAAAGGAATGACACAGTTCATGTGGATTGCAAAAGGGAAAGAACAGAACGGACGTATCAATTACGGAGTACCTTGCAGAAAACTGCGAACCTCCATATCTGAATTAATAGAAAGTTTATTGATTGTAAATGAGCAATGAGGGAAGAAAGTTAAAGGAAGTGACAATGCACTTTGTAAAAGTTAAATAATTGAGATAGAAGATGGAATTTAGTAATTGATACAATTAGAAGTTCAATTCACGTTCCAAAAGGGGGAGGGAGCAAAGTTGGTGTAGAAATGGCAATCAGTACCGAAAAGATATGAAATGCAAGAGTTGTGGTGTTGATTAGGGTAAAAGGTTAAAAGGTTATAAAAATGAAAAAAAAAATCAAAGTGGTGGGTCAAGGAGATTCCCAGTGGAATCCCTGAACTCACCACATCGACGTTTTGGACGAGGTGAAAAAGTGTGAAACTAAAGGGAAAGAGAGTGTTTATTGAAGACACATCACGTATTTATACAAATTTGAAGGGGTTGCAGAACTAACCAATAGGATTCATGAATATTGAACGAACGTCCAAGAAGGCTGAACATTCCCACATGCTGCCTAGAATGAATGACTCAGCTCGAGCAGAACAAGGAAAGATACAAAGAGTTCTTCGGGCGATCACATTATACAACACTTATAAGGGATTTTCAGTGTATACGAACTAACCAGACCGTCTGAGAAGATTTTACTTCAATCCAAATGCTCTCGCACCATTCATTTTCCGTGTCTGTTCAAAAGGGATCAAATCTTACTTTTGATGGGCCCAAAGAAATCACGTGAATCAGTAATTTAAAAATATTATAATATGCTTAATATCGAAACTAAATGAATCTGCGAATCTAAATTACAATTATTTATATAATGGCAGGTCTTCTTTTCCTCCTGAATTCAACTTAAGATGCTGTGAAAAGTAGCCCTTTTGACTTAATCCCTTTTACCCTGACATGTAAGATATATCGGTTGGTTTTGGGTTACATTGCGCAAGGGTCATATTTAAACAAGCTGCGCCAAACCTAAGACGATGTCAAATAATTGTGACAAGGATGGAGAGGAGAAAGCAATGTAAGATCGTTTGGACATCCTGGGGTCGTTGAGCCTCATGTAGAAACAGTAAGCCCCTTGTTTAAGGAATAGACCCCCTAGTCCTCTGATGTCACGTTCAGAATACAAACATAAACATGTACCGCAGTAGAAGCACCACCGCCATCTACGTTTAGCTTGACAGAAAATGTCTAATATACTGGTAATGTTTATGCGGGTTTAGAGTGGGCAGATTAGCTCGATAGATATGCGTGTGTCTTGCTGCAATCCTGGGTTCAATTCCACTTTAATTAATTTTTTAATGTGTGCAACTTCACTGCCAATGTTTAGTCGACGTTCAAAGCAGCTAATAACTCAAACTAACGAAAAAAGTATCAGAACTGTACTTCTGTGTGAACAAATACAACTTAAATTAAACGTTGAATAAAACGTTGTCTACGATGTAGAACATTCATCAGTCTATTCGATTTATATTCCTGGAAGACAATCTTCTAAACTCACAAAATCTGATTACAGTAATTCGTCTTACAGAAGCACTGTATTGTTGTTAAATTTAATCCACGACGAAAATAGTAACATTAAATACACCATCAATACACAGCTTGTTTAAACTAATATAGTTTTTTAATTAAACCATGAGCATAGTAGTTAATTTCAGCTCAGGCATCGCTCGACACATCTCCTATCTTGGCAGTCCATCAGGCCAGCTTATTCACCATCCTGAACTGGTTCTTGAAGGTCTTCAAGTCTCATGGGGTAATAGAAGGTGTTGTTTATTTATGCCAAGTTGAGATGAGTTTCAACAACAGTACTTAAATTACTTTTACTGAGTTACCACTAGTACTACTCATGTCAAGGTGTCAAGGATTGGATTGATATTTTTTATGGCGCAAGGGCCATATTTGGTCATGCTGCGCCAAACACAAGACGCACAACATCAAGTAATGGAGATATACTACACAAAAGGAAAGTTTTAACAACTAATAACACAGAAGAGAGGGAGGAATCGAACCATCTCCCTCTACGATTTTCAAGACATGTCAAGGAATTACGATTTTCTGAATGAATTGAAATAATCTAACATTTCTGAAGTTTGGTTAGTTGGTTGTTTTTCGGGTTTTAAGGTTGATAGCCATTTCTGTCCGAGCAACGCCAATCACATGACAAACAACGCAATAAGGAGGTGGGGCAGAGAAAGGAAAAAAAGCAGAAGTGTAGGAAACCTAAAAATGTGCCCCTGAAGTTAGAGATATTTTCTGATCAGGCATTGTCACCATATTTGGAAGTAAATAGTATGGTTACCTACCTTCTTGATGTCAAAGAGTTACGATTTTCTGAATGAATTGAAATAATCTAACATTTCTGAAGTTTAGTTAGTTAGTTGTTTTCGGATTTAAGGAAGATAGCCATTTCTGGCCAAGCAACGCGAATCACATGGCAAATGAGGGAGTGAGGCAGAGAAAAAACAAGAAGCAGAAGTGTAGGAAACCTAAAGACGTGCCTCTGAATCTTGGGACATTTTCTGTGATCAGGCATTACACCATATTAGGAAGTGAATAGTGTGGTTACCTCTCTCTCATTGAAGCGAAACACACATTCTCTACTCATAATTTATCCTGTGTTCTCATTCCAGAATTGTTATTCTTTATTCCCCAAAGAAGAAATAAATATTTCAGCGAAAACAAGCCACTTGGGCATGGCGTTAACGCAAAAGTCAACTCCAAAAAAGTACGTGCTGAAAACTCTGCAAACAGTGACCAACAAGTCACAACAAGCATCCTATCACTCCAAACGCTTTTAACTACTCAAGCCTAAAAAATGTTCTTTAAAAAAGGTCGAAAGAGCATGACGGGGGGAAATGAAAAATGGCATGGTACTGAAGTCAGCTCTTGTTTGTCCGTCACATAGCTTGGACACAAACGATTGCTATGCTGAATTACGAGCGTCTCTTGCAATTAGGAAGATAGATGAGTGGACAATAAAAAGGTTGCCTCTTGCCACTAGGAAGTGCTCGGCATTAATCTGCGTATGAAAAGAAGTCGCTTCGGAACAAGTTATCATTACTGACACGAGCGAACATTTTTTTAAAAGAGCTGTAGGGTTTAGACTCTCCTTGCGCAGTTAAATACTTTGCTGTTTCGTGCAATTTATAAGGATTGCTTCGGGGTGTTTTCAAGTTGATGAAGGAGGAGTCAGGCTCTTAAGGAATTGCAGTCTTCTCGAAAGGTTAAGATGTTTTATGTTGTAAGCTTTAAAAACACAACACTGCGAACTTTTTTTGCTCCACAAATGTGTTGCACTACAAACTCACTGGCGAACTGAAATCTTCAGAATAGAGTTGCCTTTACTACTGGGGATGCCACAATGGAATTTGTTCATGGTCTATGCGTAAAGAAAAGGAGTGGTTCTATTTTTATTTTCGCAGGTGTACATCTAGTCACTTAGAAAACCTTTCGTGCCATAAAAAATGTCAGAAGTGGTTTTGAGTGCACCTTTGAAGAGACATACACAAAATGATTGGGTAGGAAGTCTGTTTATTCTTCACAATTCATTGAAAAGAGCGATATAGATTTCTGATCACCACAAAATGGTCAGTGTGATGGTTATATACTAGGTACTCTACAATGGTACAGCGATCTTCCAATGAAGGATAAGAAAAAAAAGGAGGAGTTGCTGTTGTGAGATCTCAGAATAATGTCAAGTGGACTTGGGAATCGATTTGGACAGATTGACTATCGATACTTTAAAGCATTTTCATCGCACTCGTCAATTCGTTTTACCATTGCGATTCGTACTTTATTCCAATACCACGTGACTCTCCCCCGGAGATCTTCAAACTGATAAATTGAGAGAAATAACATGAAGTTACGTGCACATGTTCCATCTAATTCTTTAGAAGGTGGATGCAAGAGTATATTCTGACAGAATATTCTGTTGCAAATTTGTTGACCACTACAAACTGAAGTTAACACTAACTTTTTATAGATATCGAAAACATTTGAAGATTTTTCTTTAGAAGAACCAAAATCAGTTTGCAAAAAGTGTCGTAATTGAATTGAAATACCACAGTTGGAGAACAAGAAAACCTAAAAAGACTGCAAAAATGGTGTGATAGACAATGGCTCACTCATCAATGTTACATAATAAAAAATTTGCACTCGGTAATTTTAAACTAAGATCAGCTCAAACTATTGCATTCAGTTTAGGAATCTTTAGGTCTTTTCCCTTCCACAAATCACCTACAACTTAAACTCAAATTATGACAAACCAACGTAAATCTAAGCGTGATTGAAGAAAGGGCAGGTCATAAGAGAAAGTTCATTGCGCCCTCGTTAAAAGTTTCGTTAGTAAAGATCACGTCAAAAACAAAAAGAAGTTTGAGGTACTTACAAGTTCTACAAGGCGAATACTCCTGGAAGGAGGCCATGGAATTTCTAGCGATCCAACAGGTACCTACTGGATCTCGCCTTCTGTGATTGATGGAGAAATATACGTATCGTGGAGCACATGCCTGGAATGAAGATAAATAAAAAATAAGGATATAATCTGGAAAAGAAATAATACATTGAATCACTTGATACGCTAAAATCGAAGTAGCTATTTTGGTCTCACAATTTCAGCATGAGAATTCAGCAACAGTTTATGAATCTTTATTTCTCATTACTTAAATTTCCTTCTTTATACTTAACCAGCTGAATAACACGGTGTTGCTGGGGTTTCAAATATGATCACGACGTTTTCCTGTGTTAACTAAAATACACAAACCCAGTAGAACGTGTTTTCTACCGCGACCATTCCCCTGAGCTGTTTCAAATACACAAACCCTGTAGAACGTGTTTCCTTGTCCATGTCCGTTTATTGCAGGAAAAAAATTTAGATTTAAAATTGGGGTTTCGAGGGGCACTTTGAGGACTACCTGTGTGCCAATTTTCATGTCTACAGATTGGTCTGAAGACAGGGAAGAAGTAGACTATGTTTTCCGCAGTGTTCTAAAGTATAAGTGTATCAAATTTGGTGTGGATTCGTCAAAAGGTGTAGATTTATATATATATATATATATATATATATATGTGTGTGTGTGTGTGTGTGTGTGTATATATATATAGTCACCCTGTTATAAGGTAACCCTGCTTATATGGTCAGTTTTCTAAAGTCCCGTCGAACTTAATAGGGAAACAAACCTTTGTCAAAGAGCACCGCTTCCATAGTCATTATATTTTCCTGGTTATCGGTTATAGAGGCTGTTTTTCATCTTTTCAATGAGGTTATCGTTTTTTTTTTTTTTTGTTGAATAATAATTGTAACCATTTCTTGAGGCGGGGAGCAACAAAGGGAATGACCAGAAGAAAAAAGTCCTCGCAAGATATGAATCTGCCAACGTCTTCAACGTTGATGAATGTGGACTTTTTTTTATCGGATCTTGCCAGACAGAACTCTTTGTTTCAAAGGTGAAAAATGTGTAGGGGGAAAGAAAAGCAAGGAACGCTTAACCATGTAGTACAGCAGGCATCGGAGTAGAGCTTACCATGAATTTGGACCAATGTCCCAGTCCACACCAGGAGAAACACTCCCAGACCATAATTCCACCTACGACGAACTTGACTGTGGGCACAAAGCATTATGGAAGGAGGCGTTCTCCAGGCAGACTCCAGACCCTGCCATCGGAACGGTAGAGGGTGAACCTTGATTCGTCGCTCCAGAGAACCCGTTTAATAGAATTAATTTTTTAAATGTTCTTGAAAGTTTAATTATTTGTTTATGAGCAGCACTATATTATGATAGGTGAAAATAATACTGCCCCGCATATATGGTCACCCCCCTCCCCGCTTATATGGTCTGATCCGTCTATTTCTGGACCGCTGAGCTGACATATAACCGATACTGACTGTGTGTGTATATATATATACAAGATCACCAAGATCTGCCCAATTTTGATAATGACGAGATATTTTGGTATTAGCAAAATTGGTCAGATCTTGATACCTCGTCATCTAGATATTGCTGATTTTTTTATGTGTTGAGATCAAGATTTAATCAGTTTCTTTTAATGACAAGATTTATCGTCGATCAAGATCTGACCTAATCTAATGACTGAAGAAATGATAGTGAAGAGATGCTACTTTGTAACAATCACCAGGAGGTTTAAGTCTAGCTCAAAATGCTGATCACTCAAGTGTAGTAAATACACTCAGTTTAATGTAAAACGTCCACTGAACAGTAGTTACATCTGATCGAAAATATGATGATGGAAAATATCCGTACTTTGAGAAAAGCTCAAAAATCAGTTATAAAAATCTCCTCTAATGCAAGCCACACATTGGCTTGGTTCAACCATATTGGTTCATACCAGTGTAGAGCATACTGCATTTCGGCTTGCAATCGAAACGATACACAAATATGATTTTTAATGAGTTTACTACAACAGAATGTGTGGTAATCTTGAGACTGGCGAAGTCCATTAAAAAAATTTTCTTTGCGTGATGGTTTTTATTTTTGCAAGATATTGTGACGTCACGTCTATCGGATCTCTTCGCAATTAAATGGGAATGCGTAGCAATAACCGGGGTTGGCGAGCGTTAGCGAGCAGTGGTTACTCTTGATCCCACGAAAAGAACTGTTGCGGCAAGGATAATTTTACATTAGATCGATATCTTATGAATTTTATTATTTTTTTAATAAATAATTTTTTAATTTAATATTTATATTTTAGCAAGAGATTGTGACGTCACGCCGATTGGACCACTTCCCAATTCGAATTTGGACGCATTTCATGACCAAATGGAATGACAAACCAAATGGGAATTTTTAGCAATCACCGGGGGTTAGCGAGCAGTGTTCACACATGACTCCACGAAGAGAACTGTCACGGGAAACACCGTTCTGGCCACGTAGTGGCTAGTAATTGATAAAATGCGGTTTTACATAGTATTAGAAATAATTGTTGCAATGATCAATATTCAATTTCTGTTTGAAATTAAAATACCCTTTCTTTTTCTCAGAACTGTGTTTTTCTGACTTAGTATATTTCAACTGCATGTCGACTGTCTGTGTGTGTGGAATATTTACATTTGCTCACTAACGAACTTTTTCCTTGGTCACGCTGGGCTCGTAAAGACAACTATATGTGCTCAAAAAACAAAGTGCTTTTACTTTTTTACTGGTCTCCCAGTAACTTCTTTCGCGCACATTGGTAATGAGCAACCAACAATTAAGTGTACAAGTCCTGTTTTATGACCCAAAAGCGAAAACCCCATCACTTGTTGGCTTCCTTGTTGCAGATCAGAAGCTACTTGGCATGATGTCAGGCTCACCCTCCCCTCCCTCAACAACAAAGACCATTGTATTCGGGACATTGAAAGACAAAAAAAATGTCGATCCCAGACGCCAATGTCAAGAGTTAACAAAACAGGGCTCAAAATGAATTCATCTCGATCTGTCCCTTCGCCCATCCATCAGGAAATGCTTCGGAGGACAAGTTAAGGCTCTTTGTCACCCTCGTCCAAACCACACACTCGTACCTAAGGTCGTGGGCGAGGAGGCCTCTTTTTTTTCACCCACTTCTGTTGCGTCGAGGCTATATTTGATACGGGAAGGGGAGGTGGAAAGTGCCAAGAATAACGAATAAGAACCTTTGGAGGTGGAAAAAAAATTGAGTGTGGATTTTGAATCCAAACCTGGGTTTAGTGCACCGGCGACACGTTTAGGCTGGGTGATGAGAGAAACTGTATTTCAGAAGCGCGTTTTTCGGTGGTGGCTAAAATAACAATAAGGAAGCGATGCCTTGAGCTTGTTGGCATATTTATAAAGGTATACTGAACCTGGATTTATTTTTGTCCTCTCAATGTAGGCATGGGTTTGAGAAACTTTAAATTTGAGTTTTTTAAGGTCTTGGAACATCTATGAGTGGAATTGAGTGAACATTATTTGCAAAAAGTAGACAAATATCAGAAGGATTCAGATTCCCACTCTTCAAGTGGAAGGGAAAAAACCCTTTTAAAGGCTATTTTTCATTTTTTTTAAGGATACTTTTCGTAGATATCAGTAGATTAACATGTGCGTGCACAGATCGAGACATTTTCAGGAATGCTAGGTTTGAGTCTTAAGGACTCAGTTTCAAAAACATTCATTTTTTGTTAACCTACAAATATAATGCCATCGATTTTTGATGACACTTGACCTTGGACATACATTGGTATCATTGACACTGATTTTAATTGCACGTTTCAGAACTTTTAAAACTGGGGAGGGGGGGGGGGGGGGTTAAATAAAGGTCATAACCTAATTTAGCAATAATGAAATTGAGTGAATATTGTTTCGAAAGAATGAGCAGGCTGAAACAGGATTCTCCGTCTTCAAGTAAACGAAAGGTTAGGGAAAATTTAGTAAGTGTCAAGAGATTTCCGAGCGGTATAGTACTGCCTTTGCCCCAAAACACGAATGAATAAATAACGGCGTCTATCGGCTTGAAGTATCCTATTCTATTAGTCAAAAGGTCATAACTGGTAAGAAGGCTATGCAGGGGAAGATGGCAGGTTACAGTAAGGATATATGCATGTGAACCAGTCAGAGGGTAGAGGGTATTTTTTCCATTCTTTTAAGGCTACTCCTCACAAAGGAAGCATTAACACGTGAATGCACAGGGGAATAAATTTTCACGAATATTAGTTTTGGGTCTTAAGGACTCAATTTAAAAAACATCAATTTCTGTTAAAATGTAAATACTACACCATCGAATTCTGGTGACACGTGTGACGAGTATCATTGACATCGATTTTTGAATTCAGGTGAATTAAAATATACAGTGTTCTTGTAAAAAGTAAACTGACTAAGACTTTCGGCAAATATTAAGAATTTTAATGATCCGTAAAAACAAAATCAAACCTTTTTAAGGCCTGTGTTAATCCTGCGAAATAAGACGTTACGATTCCTGTTTTACAAACACATATTTGCAGTAATTTTAGTCCATCTACCTTGTGTAAGCATCTATACAAATATTTCCAATCTCTTCTCTAATTATCACGTTTTACAAATTTTAAACAGGTTTGATAAATGCAATTTTTCTAAAAATCAGATCGTTATATGGAAGGAATCGGTACTTATCCTTTATAGAATTTCAAAATTTCGTAAAATTTTCTAAAAACGTTCCAACTTTTTTTTATGTTGATTTTGTTTTTGTATTTTTACTACATTAGTGCATTTATCTGTACATTAAGTGATAACGCGTCTGTCTTAAAGAAAAAAAACCAGGAAGATGTCCTAGATCATTTTAAATTTTACTCAAATTGGTGTTTAATTTTGGCACTAAGATTTTAAAAATGTGCAATACTCAATCATGTAATACTTATGAATATAAAAGGATAATTATTCTGAAAGCTATACAATGTTGAATAAAATGGTGTTATTAAATACCATTACAAATGCGACCAAACAATCAATGATTTTAAGCATAATAAAAATTAAAAACATTCTAAAACCCTTCAAAATGCCACGTTTGTAACAACAATTGCGTGTTTGAGATGACTGAAGCAACATAGACAATCCATTGCAATGCACAATTCTGTACTCAGATGGCAAAATGTTATAAGTCACTTTTCCCAAAACATTGACTAAGTTCCATCCTGGAGTCTCTTTTGTTAAAGTTTAGAAGGTGACAAAATGTCGTAACTCTTTTTCTTTCAATTTATAATAAAACAAAGGTGGGAAAATTGTATTAATCCAAAACCGCAGAACCACAAGTTGAATCTTAAAATTGCTGTCACGAAATATTAAAAAAAGTGACTTATAACAATTTGCCATCTGAGCACAGAAATACAACTACAATTTCAATATTTCTCTGGAAAATATACAAGACTAAAGATAAACTCTAATTAGAAATTGTAGGACCCAAAACAAACCCTTAAATAGAGTTTAGATGCCATGCCGCAAACAAGAGTTGATGAAACTGAGCTGCTTTAAGTGTGGGCGTTTAAGCACCAGACACTGGGGTTATTTACAACCATGACGATCGTGTGATTCTCGACAAGGATAAAGGTGGGTTGGCAAATTATGAGTTCTCAATGGGAATTTTACGAGTACCTTTTGAAAACTTAAAGTGAGTAGCATAACCAACTAACCCGTAGCCAAAGAACATTGCCTTATAAGACATATATGTACGTGTAGAGGATTTTCGAAACATCTCTTTTAGAGTTCAGTATCCACTTTTTTCCCACTAGCAATTCATGAAAGATGCATCAGTAAGAGGAAGAAGTAATCGTGAGAAAGAGACATTTATGACTTCAGAAAAAATTTCCTAAGATTTACTGAAATTTCGTTATTGAGTTTTAAAAATATTTTGTCAGCTTTTTCCCACACAAATTGTTTACAGTCATGAACTTTAAGAGTTCATACATAGGCACAGCTTTTAGGTTACATTTTATTGATCTATGAAGCTTAATAGGTGGTTATCAGATCCCTAGACGATCTCAACGCCAATATGTCATAAAATTTCATCTTGCTGAATCAATGCTAATAAATGATTTTGTATAGCTGTCTTTTGTGGAAATTGTTTCTAAAATATCCAATTATGTACAAATCTATCTAAGTTCACTAAAACATTACGCTCACTTTGAAAGACAGGCCAGATTGAATTCAATATGATCGCACTGAAACTAAATTTCCTCCTTGATATGTAACATGTATCTCTCTGTCAACTCTAAATTTTCCTATTTACTTTATTAATGCTAAAGTATGTAGAAAGACTTTTTTTATCACTCGAGATTAAATTACAATATAACCAAAACGCTTCGTTTCTTGCCCTGTCATGAATCGTAGTCCATGTACAAAACATGCATGGCAACTCCAACAGTGAACTTAAAGTATTATATAAAGTAAAGAAACGTAAACACACCAAAAACTAATTAATGAAGATGTAATATAGATACTACCATTAATACAAATCGTTTCATCGTCCTAAGTTTTATCAATAAAATTATACGCGTATTCTAATTTTTTTCTTTTATTATTAAATACTTTATATCAAGAGAGGGAATAACACAGAAAATAGCGCGAATATCCACTGACGTGAAAGTCACACTCTAAGAGTAGGTGTTCTTTAAAATTTATGTCAGTAGGTTTATTTTTACTTTCTCATGTTTGTGTTCAATTCAGTATATTTACATACAGACTTGCTGGTATCTGCCAGATGGCCAGTCCATTTCCTGCTTGCAAACTAGTCATGTTTCGGTCGTAGTGGACGCTTGTTGTATTTTGCACCTATAAGTTTGAGGCAGAAATGGCGCTTTATAAAATGTGCTATCGAACCTTGAGTAAAAAAAGTACTCCCTTGAAAATTACTTCAAAAAGAAGAGAATGTTAATTCTTTCAATAA
The DNA here is from genome assembly GCA_947359465.1 of Metellina segmentata. Classification (NCBI taxonomy): domain Eukaryota; kingdom Metazoa; phylum Arthropoda; class Arachnida; order Araneae; family Tetragnathidae; genus Metellina; species Metellina segmentata. The sequence continues at coordinate 48,728,979 of OX375882.1, read as the reverse complement.
ACTAGATAGTAGTTATGGTGTTCCAGAAAGACTGTTCCCACAATGAGTTACTATTGAATGTTTTTACTTTGATCATCTCTTGATCGTGGCTCTGAGTATTGCAATTAGGAAATCGAAAAGTAGCCGAACATTTTTTTTCATTAAAAAGAAATCTCTACTTTTATTCTACCACCCCACCCCCTACAAAATGAAAAGTTGAACCTAAATAACCAAAGCTGGAAATTGAAAAGCCTTTTATCATCAATGCAGGTAGTGTTTGTATTGCGTGTTTATCTTTTGTATGTCAACAAAATAAATTTGAAATTGCGCTTAAGTAAAACATTTTTGGCAATTGAGATAAACTGTTCAGGTTCCAATAATGCCTGACTTGCTGTTCCTAATGTATAATTCTGGAACTCGTTTAGCAAGCCGAATAGAAACAGTGGAGCTTTGTCTATCCAAATGTACTTCATGGAAGAGTTGGGTTACACTGTTATGCATACTACTGTATCGTCAGTTAATTTTTGTAGTGGTGGCTACGCTCGCTACAATACTCCCTCTCCGAAATTTGGGGATAGTCGAAATTATGTAGTAGATTGATTGCTATTTGCGGGAGACTGGAGAGATTTATTAAGACCACAGTTGTAATTGTCCTGTGTTGCCGTTCTCAGCCGAGTGTGAGTGCCCTTGTGAAGTGAAGGCTAAGCAGTAATGAATGGAGTGAAGCCGTGATAGTAAATGAGCAGTGTCTGCTATCACAGAGCCTCGGGTGGCTGTTGAATGTGATTAGCATCATTGGTGATTCATCGAAGTAAATTTTTGCGTATTCAAATCACGTCCGTCAGTCACCAATTTAGCATACCGGAATGAAACAGCGCAACCTTGTCAACCAAAAAGTACTTCATGAAAGAGTTGAGTTACACGCTTATATTATATATATATATATATATATAATACTGCATCGTAAGTTAGTGTTTGTAGTGGTGGCAAAGCCCGCTACACTAGTAAAACAGTAAATACTATAACTGCATATCAAGGAGGTTGTGTGAAAGTTATTGTTTTCCTTTTTATCTGTAAAAAAATTACTGAATGAATTTCTGAGAACATAATTATCTTTAAATACAGAGTTGGCGAAAAAAGAAATATGGTTAGAAAATTTAGTACTGAGGCAACGTTTTTCAGGTGTCCTGACATGAATAACCCATATGGACAAGGACCAGTTTTGGTAAAATCCCAAACCGGAATTAGAGCCAGGGCTACTCTAGGGGCAGTGGGTAGGCCTGGATCTGGTTCCTGCCTTTTAGAGGAGGCCTACTCCAGGGGCAGTGGTCTACCTCTTGGCGGTCGGAAAATTTCATGTAAAACTTGCAATTCTCAATTCCCATGTGTTCTTTACCAAATGTGCAAGATGAATTTGTGTTTGTTTGGTAAATTACTAATTGTATGTTTGAATACTCAATTATGGAATCACCAGCAACGTACTAAAACACCATAATCTCGAACCACGATTAATTGGAATTACTAACTCGTGTGACAATAACCTGCGAATTTCTAATGGAGGTTTTGCAAAGGGTCATGGATCCATTTCGTCAATTTAATGGAAACTTCGATAGTTCTAATACGACAGCGACGCTACAGCATTAAGAGCATCTCAGATACGATATTATTTTTCTTTTCGTGTCAGATCCAGCCCGAAAGTTTAATTTTTAAAGAGCAAGGCATGTTATGCAGTTTAACTTGTTATGTAAATATTCTCAACTCATAAAATCAATCAACAGCAACGAAATTGAGCGAAAAAGGAAAACACGAGACTAGTTAAACAGCTTAAATCCAACCCGCCTTAAATTATAGTCAAATCACCAATTTTAAAGAGCTGCGTGAAGTGAATACAACCTCCTTAAGCTTCCCGGCGCCCGTCAGGTAGACTTACGAAGTCACCTTTAAAACCACAATTTGTCAAAGAAAGTGCGTCCTTAAAATTTCCCATTATTTGTTCCTTACGCCTCGTTGCGTGCCATTGATCTTATCCCAGTAGAAAAGTATGGGATAAAGCGGATATTGGAGTAATCGCCCATTTGTTATTGGGTGATGTGTGTGTTGCTGTCAATTCATAACTTTCAACCACTAGATCCTTGAGCGGGATTATTGATATCCATACGGATTTTCAACAGCTCGGTTATTTGGTTTTGCTTAGATTTCAGCTTGAATGGTGTCGTTGCGCTTGATTTTAGAAATCTGTTTCGATTGATGGCGGTGAGCGGTATCAATCATTGCAATATATCTTTGTTAACCCTCCAAGTGTTTCGACGGGGTATCTCGTCAAAGGACTGGTCAATTTTGTTAAGGACGAGATATCTCGTCTAAGGACTGGTCAGTTTTGCTAAGGACGAGATATCTCGTCTAAGGACTGGTCAATTTTGCTAAGGTCGAGATATCTCGTTGAGACGAAACTGCTCTATCATTCCGAGGAGAATGAAAACCCAAGTAGGAAAAACAAATTGTATCTTGCTTGCTCAGAACTGATGACTAAGTCAACTTTTTGCAACAGATGCAACTTTTTTTTTCACACGTTCTACACTGAATGTAAAGTACTAAAACCAAAATTCCTCCTACATGGGGTTGTATTATAAGTGAGTTATAACCGTAACAAAAATGCAACTTTCTGCATAAATGCAACTATCTGCAACTTTTTAAAATTTAGCATAAAATTTATTAATATTCAATTACTATTTCATTTTTTGCCCTATCGATCAACCCTTCGATCACGTGTGTCTGATCTTGTGAACGCTGAAGTATTGCGGATCAAACAAGAAGTGCTTGGAAAGTAGGTGCTCTTCCTTTACAGACGAAAGTGAAATAAATCGCAAGTACCTTAACACATTGTCTGTCACTCTTGATAATTCTGAGGAAACTTGTGTAATCGACCGCACAGTTTGTGAGGTGAGTGTCGATCATCAATATGTTGTTCGCCTTGTAAATGACGTTTTAAAATCTCTGAATATCGAGGGAAAGGATTTTGCGCTTCTGCTATCCGATACAGCACATTATATGACTGCGGCTGGCACAGGTTTTCAATGTTAAAGAAATTACTGGCCAAGGATCGGTAATTCAACGTTTTTCTGTATTTCAGTATATATTATAATACTGTTGTACAAGACTAAAATTGTCAAAATATTTTGAATTTTTTCATTTTTTACGAATAATTTACTTTAGATTTTAGTGTATCAAAAATAAATGCAACTTTATTTCCATAAATGCAACTTTAGGGAATGATAAATGTAACTTTTCCCAATTTTACTGTAACAAAAAAGTTGCCCTACTGATGACTGTAACTTGATTTTTCACCAGAGGGTACTTTTTCGAGACAAAGATAAACCACAGAGAGGGTTAAGTACAGGTGATTTTACAATAGTTTAACAACCACTCTAATATAATTTCAATTCTGTGAATGTGATTAAAGTGCTCTTAAAGCTGTTTATTTAATATGTTTTCTCACCCCACCTCGAAAGCAATTCCCATAAAGAATTTTCTCTTTTACAGTCAAATATCGAAAACAAGCAGCCATGGTTCCCAAATGAGAACCATTTTTTCAGTATGAACATTTTACTTCCGTTACCCAAATGGTCTCGAATGATACATATCGGGGTTACCTTGATATATGGTTTATCGACATTTTGGTGACGTTTGACTTTTAATCTAAGTAGCGTCGACCAATCAATTAACATACATGAATTTGGTATTTTTATTTTAAGAATATTTTATTGGTAAAGTGCTGAAATCGGTACTCGAAAGATAAGTCAAGTGACGTCACGTTCGGAATACGTACTGGAAGCACGTTCCGCAACAAAAACATTATCACACTTACGTTACTTGATAGAACTTGACAAAATTTTATCTTTTTCAAACCTTACGCATCCTAGGACATGCATGAAATTATTGTACTGAACAAATTTATTTAGAAAATTGGTGATTAGAATAAAAAAAAATATATTTAAGAGTTATTTCCTATCATATTTGGTGGAGATGGGCATCTTGATGTAGAATCTAATTACATCTATGTAGGATTTTAATTCTTGAGTACATTAGAATCTGGCAACACACTTCGCTACCCGAATCTGACATCGCTGGTTTATTTTACGCGTCTCGCGGATTTCGAGCGCGTGCAAACATTCCCCGTCTTTTAAAAAGACGGAAGAAGAAAAGTGTTTTTTTTCGGCGATTATGTGGAGAGAGGATTGATGTTGATAGTTGATTGATTCTGATTGTATTGATCATGATAGTTAATTGATGTTGATAGTTGTATTGATGTTGAAAGTTGATTGATGTTGAGACAGTATTGATGTTGATAGTTGATTGATTCTGTTGTATTGATCATGATAGTTAATTGATGTTGATAGTTGTATTGATGCTGAAAGTTGATTGATGTTTTAAAATTTTAGTAATAAATGTCGTTTTGTGTTAAGGAGCGTTCCGGTTCTCATTGCCATTGAAAAGTAAAAATCTTAACCCTAGAGACGACCAAGCAGGAGGGACAGTCCTACATCTATTATGTAAATCACATGCTTCTGAAATCCATATTGTCACAGACACTTTTACTCCGCATTAGATCAGTGTGAGGGTTATCTTTTGGGAAAGGAATTTTGGGTACATCTATTCTAAATACAATAAAAACATCAATATATAATTATCTTACTTGGCACACAAAAAAGACGTTATTTGTTATCGCGTTTTGGCAACACAGTACGATTGTTTGTTTACACTAATCCTCGCGCTTCAATTGAATTTATAGCGTTATCTGATGAAATTTTATTGAAATAAAAAATTAATATTAGTCGAGCTCTTGCAGAATACAGACAACATGCTGGGTATTCGATTTCCAAAACAACGCTCACATTTCGAGTTAAAATTTGCTCAAAGCTTTCATTTGAATTCCAAATTGTTCGAGTCCTGATTTCTGAGCTGTAAAACCTTTCTTTAATACAACAAATTTATATCTGAATTTTTTTTTTTGGAATATCATATATTGTAAACATCCTTTCTACTAGGACATGTGTCTTCATTGATGCGAGCGAAGCAAGCAAGGTACGCGCAGCGAACCAATGAGGATTGCTAAGCCATCCTCCGGCGGTTGGGGAGCGTAAGCGAGCAGTGGGCGGGCCCATTAGTTTTACATATTACAGAGGGAACACAAATCTTTACTGGGGTACAAAAGCCCGGTACACGAGAGGTCCTTCCACCTGTGAGGGATCCTAGAAGTCCCAAGATTATATTTAAAAAAGATGGTTTCACATAAGCAGTGACGCTCTTCTCGCTACACTCGTCGAAATACGTACATTTTGACAGAGTCGGGTTATGCCACATTCACACTCAATTGCAGATGCTATTTTTAAGTCCTCATTCAAGTTTTGCGTCATATCTTCATTTTTCAAAACCGTAGACGTAACACAAACCATGTTTCATATGCGCGGCTAATGATTCAACGACTCCAAGATTGCTTCTTCAAACGAAAGAACGCCGGAGAGCGACAGAAATATACGATTTCTCAAAACTTCTCTAATGCCTTTTGCATGATAAGGAGAGACGCGCATGTGTGCAGCGATGTATTCGTGGCGAACTGATCCAGACAGCGAGTGTTTTCCAACTAATCTGTCCATGCAGTTTGTGTAACTCTCGCTCTCAGACTGATTCAGGACGAGAGCAATGCCATTTATTTATAGTAACCACAGGGAAGAAAGGGTGAGTAGTCTTCGGAAGTGTAACAAATTAATTATTCCCAGTAGCACTGAACCATTCTTTGCTTGGTTAGCTTCACGGTGATCGAAATGTGGTTGCTGGTGTCGTTGAAATCGTTTAGTCGCGGTTGCTTTTAGAAGGCTCCAACCCACAAAGCATCTGTTTCCAATAAACGGCCGCAAGAGTTAAAATAGGATTTAGTGTCTACAGCAGCTGTTTATTTTCCCATTTGAATTGCTCATTGAATTTTCCCTCAATGTACCAGATGTTTCAGTAATTAATTCATCTGACAATCTATGTATGTTATCATAGGTCACGATTAATCAAAAAGGTGCTATGAAAGGATTTTCAGTGAAACAAACCAGACGTAATGCGAATAATTTATTTCCGTAATTCATATAATACTCTAATCATACATATAGGGATTACCTTAAAATATAATTTTTCGCCGTTTCGGTTAATAAAAATTCCACATTGATGTATGATAGTTGATTAGTTAACGCCTGTTAGATTAAACGTCACCAAAATGGCGTTACACTGAATTTTAAGGTTAACCTGTAAATATGCAAGAGAATTTGGGTAGAGCATGCAAAATTTTCGCTTTCTTTCGGGTTTGTTTGTTGATACTGAATATCCATCACATAAGTGACTGAATTTGTAATACAATTTTATCATCGTTTCATGCACTGCTTATATATATATTTCTGTAACCAATACTTACCACTACAAGTCCACTTTCTCCAGATGTTTCTACAGTGGCACCAAACCATTGGTTGGATTTGTCGTCCGTGTATTCCCTTCTAATACTGTCTTGTCTAACATTTGATCCTAAATATAAAGGAAAATAAAAGATACTCGAAATTTTCAAATTATTTGTTATAAATAATATCTTTATTCTATCAATATAGATAAATTAGAAATTGAAGTCTAAGAGCCTTCGAAATTAACTTGCTGAATTATTCATTGAAGATATTTAATTTGAATTTCCTTTATTTCACCCCAACCCTCTGGAAACTTTTTCAACAAATTGTTATATTTCATCGATTATAATGAAAACACGTGTCACAAATTAACTCCTTGGGTACAGATTTATTTGAAAAGTAGTTCAGCTTATCGTTTGCACATTGGTTACTGTTAGATTTTCGTATTATCGTCTGTACACTAATTACTGTCATATTTTAGTATTATCGTTTGCACACTAGTTACTGTTATATTTTCGAATAATTTCGTTTGATAAGAATGGCAACAGTATGAGAGAGATTTCACAGCTTCTGATCTCCGCGGTCATTCCAAAAAAGAATATATGATAACTCAGCCGTGTAAATATTTCTATGAATGGTGTCAGATTAAATAAAGTGTATTTTTGAGAGAACGATTGAATAATTTGATTCAAGGAGAGTCTCGTAACACCTATCACTCTTGCCATGAACAAAAATGTACATGTTTAAATTTTGTCCTAATTTGAATGACGAATGAGACTCGTCATCCATAAACATAGGCAAAACAAATGTATGACGAGTGTCAGTCGTCAAATGTACCAAAGGGGTTAATAAGTTCACACGTATGCAAAATTGATTATTGAGAATAGGTATTGTGTGCAGTATATTTATGATCAAAAATAAAAATAGTTTTTTCTACTATCAAGTTAAGAATTTTTTTTAAATATTTCTGAAAATAAATATCTATTTTGTTTCTTCATCCAACATCGCACACGAAAGCGTTTATTACTAATGTGCAAATTTTGGCTTTTATTTTAAAATGTGACACTTTTGGTTTTTTGTATTTCAATAGGTTTAGGTACGATTTCAAAAATTTAAAGTAAAAAAAGTTATGTTTTGAGATTGTAAGTATTTTTGCATGTTTAGAGTTTTGTTAATATCCTTCAAAATAGGTATTCCTTAATTTCTAGAATGAAGTTGCTGCTAAATTTAGGTAATGACATAATTAGTCATCTTGTTCATTTAAGGAAAGGCAAATCATATGTGACTTGACCAAACCAGATTTCAAACAGAATAGAAGAGACGTATGATGTCAGGCTTCCCACTCTATTCCAGAAATAAAATTCGCTGAATTTTCCAGGCAAATTTTTACAAAATTCCAGGTTATACTTAAGCAATTCACGATAATTTAAAGGTGAAAAACCAAGAAATAATTTAGCACTCAATAGCCAATAGTAAAAACCAATATAAGAATTATACACTGTAAAAATTAAAACACAAAACACAAGTAATTTGCATTAATATAACTTATTCAAATAATCCAACATATTTGACTTAAAAATCAATTTGTGAATTAATGTATCACAAGCATGAAATTCAATTTAAGTCAGTAGACGAAACAAAATTATTTACCTGTTAAATATTAGTTGTTTCTTTTAAAATCGGTTGAAAAATTCAATTCATAAAATAAAGTGATACGAAACTGTGTACGAATCTTAATAGCTACTTTTCTCCAAAGCGTTTGAGAAGCCATGATCAGTAATTTTCCAGGTCATTGAGGATTTTCCAGGTTTCAGACGAAAATTTGTAATTTTCCCTGTTTTTTTTTTTTTTGGACAAAATTAAATTCCCTGACAATTCCAGGTTTCTCCTGACCCGTGTGAACTCTGGATGTGTTTTTCCGCCTATACTAATTTCCTTTTAGTTCTTAAATCTAACATAAATCTTTATCAGAATCTAATCTTCATCTGAGTCCAAAATGCCATGAATTCTGGTTGTAACACATTGTGCATTCGGTGTCCATTATAACACTTCAAAGAATGGTGAAGGGCCCCATCATCACACAACTTTTTCTCTCTTCAAAGTAATCTACTTTTCTAACTAGCATTGCTTGGCTTGAAACTGTTTTGAGTCTGCTAAAATTGTGAATTTTAATCCATAAAACAAAGATGCGTATTTAAACATGTATAAATTTCAGTCACAGGTGTCGAGTGTCTTGGAAAATTTATTTTACATGGTATTAAAAGTTCAAATATAACCCTTCATTTTTTGAGTGGTGTTATTACATTTTGTATTTTTCTTCTTTAAACAAAACAGAAAACTTGTAAGTTCTTATATACAAGCATTCTCTGGAGTTTTTCCTCTCGACTGATCAATAATTTGAATGAAATATTTTTCTTCAGTTTTGTGAATGGATAATTGTTACCGTCATACACTGTTTCCGATTCCTTTGAAAGAAATATTTCTCGAAAAAATAATGAATTATCTTCCTGAAAAAAAGCATTTCAATGCTAAAATGATTTTTAAAAGTATGCAAACACGATAAGACTAATTTCAAACAAACTCAATAATCTTGAGCAACGGGCATTGAACAATGAATTTAAATCAGGGAGATGGAATGCTAAACTTAGGTGAGAGTAACCAATTCGTGCTCGGATATTGTTGAAAAGGATAGTGATTAAGACTAATTTCAAACAAACTCAATAAAATCTTGAGAAACGGGTATTGAACAATGAATTTAAATCAGGAGATGAAATGCTAAACTTAGGTAAGAGTAATCAATTCGTGATCGGTGATCGGATATTGTTGAAAAGGATAGTGGCTTTTTAACCTGCTGCACTTGGAAATAATCATTGCCTTACCTGTGATGTCAAAGGGAACGGCATCGCAATTTGCGGTCGATTCCATCCCACACCTGAAGACTGCACCCCCTACTGTGACATTGGGCTGGTTGGTCTGAGCACGCGGCGCACCTACAAGAACCCTACAAGAAAGAATACAAGAAGATGTAAGATACCAGAAAGTTTTAAAAATACATCACCATACTAACGAATTAATCTAAGTCATACTATAAACGAAATCTAAAGTCATACTTTAGAGAACAAACCAGACTCTAAGGAACAAAAGTGTTGAAAGACTCTGTTTAACCCTAAAAATAGTTTCGACTAAATATCTCGTTTATAAAGATATGATCAAATTTGCTAATGATGAGATACCTCGTCTTCAGGATATTTCTGGTGTTTTGATGATCTCGAGAACAAAAGACCTGGTCTGTTTTCCTCTCGCAACGAGATATCTCGTCCATCAAGATACGTTCAGCTTTCTTCTAATGAGAACATACCTTATAGATACAGCCACCAGAAGGGTTAATAATTACAAATTAACATTTCGTCCATGATGCATTATATACTGATGTTTGTAAAAAATGCAACACCATGAAGGAGTCATCAGAATTAAATGAAATTTAATACACAAACGGCTTGTATTAGTACAAATAAATGAATAAATTTTCAAAGCAAAAAGACAATATTAAGTGTTCGACATCAGTATTTGGTGTAGCCACCACGCGCGGCAATAAGTGCTGCTATACGACGTGGCATGGAATGAAACAGATGTTGAATGTCTGCTTGTGGAAGAGAATTCCATATTGTTTGTATGCGCATCCAAAGTTCGTCATTTTAAGCTGTAGGACGCGGATCACGAGCGAGACGCCGACCAACCAAATCCCACACTTGCTCAATAGGTGACATATCCGGCGAATAAGCAGGCCAAGGAAGAAGTTGCATGTGTTTGGCTGAAAAGAAGTCTCGAACATTCCTTGCAACATGTGGGCGTGCATTATCCTGTTGAAAGATAGCTCCAGTGATGCCTTGAAGGAAGGGAACGACTTCGGGCTCTAGCACTTCACGGACGTACCTGTTGCTATTCAGATTACCCTCAATTCGTAGCAGCTGTAATCGTCCATGATACGAAATCGCATCCCAGACCATAACTCCGGGTGTTCGGCCACTATGATATTCGATAACGCACTCTGGAAGGCAGCGTTCACCGGCATAGCATTTAACACGAATGCAGTCATCGTGGTTCCACAAATTTAAGCGGGATTCGTCAGAAAAGACAACTTGTTGCAAATCAGCCCGCCAGGCTCTGTGATCATGAGCCCATTGCAGACGCAGCCGTCGATGGTTTGGCGTGAGGGGGATCCTGTATAAAGGAATCCTTGCACGCAGTCCACGGTGCAGCAGACGTCGGCGAATTGACGAAGCCGACATTAGTACACCTGTAGCAGTAGACCAAAGCGCTGCCAACTGAATAGAGGAAGCTGTACGGTCATTCACCGCCATGTGGACCAGGTGTCTATCATCGCGCGCTGTTCGCTCCCAGTTTTTCGAGTTGTCCGGTGCTCGTCGGTCCACTGTTTCCAAACTCGCATCACTGGAATTGTTCCGCTGCACACGAACTGCTATTGCGCGATAGGAAAATCCTCCTTCACAAAGGCCGATGATTCTCCCCCATTCAAACTCCGTAAGTTGTTGAAATTTCACTCTATTTCATCTTGGAGGCATACTTAGGTCTCACTAAACGTTCGCCACTAAAAAATAACCATGCACTATTTTCAACGTCCTGCTACACCCCTCTATTTATACGCTTTTAGCATCAGTTCAGAGGGTGCTGCTCAAACCACGCATGCGTGGTGGCTCTGAAACTTTACTACTTTGCAAAACATCCTATAATTGACATTTTATGCAAATTTCATTTCATTCGGATGATTCCTTCATGGTGTTGCATTTTTTTCAAACAACAGTGTATTTTGTTATTAGGCTTATGTGTGAAAAGGGTAATTTCAGTGAATAGAGGAAAATGGCATCCCAATTGATTAATAAAACAAATTTTTAGAACTACTGATTTTTCTCTCATACTACTGAAAATATCTATTTGGATTGGCATCTCTCTCTGTTGATTTTGATCAGCATATTATTTTTATCATACTAAGTATAAATGGCGGTAGTATTTCTGTTTGGATACGTGTTTCATGTATGTATTCCAAACGTGACGTCACTTGGCTAATTTCTGAATTAATATATAATAGTTGATTGGCAACAACAGTTAAATTAAACACCAAACGCTGCCAAAAAGGGCGATAAACTGCTTTTTTAAGGTAACCCTGTTATGTAGGTATCATTGGTGGCGGAAGTAGAATCTTCGCAGACCGCCTGGTTTGTTTACACTGAATATCCCTCCCATGTATTGGAAGCCCTATTCAAATGTTTTTAACCAAGATGGGTAGCGGTAAACAAATGTATGTTGGGTGAAGAAGAATAGAATGAGTTCTTCATTCCATGAAGAAAAATAGACGAGTTCTTCATGACATTCCATTCTTCCACCATCCATCATGTTCCATGAAGAATAAAATACAGTGACGCATTTTACACAAGCTTTTAAATGTTTCCTCCGAACCAGGGAAAAAGTTGAGAAACCTTAACCTTGCCAAGTGTAAGAACGTAGATTTCCTCAGTCGAAATGTACACAAATGCATGTGGGTACGTGTTTCTTCACACTTACAAAGAAACCTCTCTTAACAAAAATAGTTACTCCGAAGCTCACCAAAGTTCACAACGAATTGCAGTTCAGGATATGTCAAAGTCCACATGCGGCTTCAATGCGTCAATTTCATTGATGTAGATTATTGTCAGTGCGAAATAGTACCCATGAGGTTACACTTCAAAACAAGTACCATCAAGTACCATTAAGTACATCAAGTACTCCATTAAGTTCTAGTTCGAATTCAACCAAAGACCGTGCGGGTGAATCAAGAGTGGGATTCCAGCTCAGGTGTGACCTCGTCATCGGAGCGTAGTTCAAAGTTAAGTGGTATTGACCTCGGATCTTCCCTTCGGGTTTGATCTCGGACCGTGGAAAATAGCCCGTTGTGTTGTTCCAGTGCAACGTTAATGAAAAACCTACCGACCATTAAGTTTTTAATGTAACTAAATTTAAATATGAAGTTTAATATATAATTTATTGACTAGTTCTGCTAGTTTGCATCTTCACAACAATAACAAGATAATTTTGTTTCAATTTCTGTAATTTTTTCATTTTAATCCTCTGTAGAACTAGAATGCAATCAACACTGGTGATAACATCTTGTAAATATTTACTTTGTGATTCCTGACTCCACAAGCAAAACACGAATGGGGAGGAAATAATCTTATTTTTTCTAGGTCCTGGCATTCGTAGAACTCTGTTTTCAGAAGCAAGACAGGGATATCATTCAACGACAGATCCTTCCCAGTTGTACATTCTTTTCATCTCCCCACACACAAGTAGAAACCGTCTAGGCCATAAAAATAAAATAGTATTTTTAAACTCTAAGATTACCCCTCAGAATTATAAGGTACCACCAAGTGAAAACATGAGTTTAACGAGACGGAAGGGTAGAAAATATAACTACGAGTGATAATTCAATCAGAGATAAATGAGTGATAATTGATAAGTCAAATGAATGTATTATTAAAATTGCTTTGCAATTTTGAACTCTTACTTTTGATTATTTTCTAATAAGGGTAATTGGTAATTTTTAACTAACGTCGTACTAGAGTAACTCAATTGGCTATTGACGACAGTCCGGGATCAATGTAATGGATGGTAAACGTAGCAGCCGTGTCCCGACACAGCCCCGTCCACTTTTTTAAAAAATTTAGATCAGTATGTGAACTGCACTTTCTATTTAAAAAATACGAGGGTTGATTGAAAATCAAGACCTCCTAACGTGTAGCATCGCTATTAGTTGAGGGAATAACGTTTGTGCATACGCTTGTATGGTGTATTGTGTGGTGCACTAGCTTAGTTTTCTCTGTTTGCAATCTTTGAGCACTAAAATTTGTTAGTCGTGGGTGGGAAGTTTTTGTTAGGAAGGTTTTGTTTGGGAAGGATTTGTTAGTCGTTGATAGGAATAAAGCAGTGATCAGTAATAGTTTTTGACAGGAAGCTCGTCAATCAGAATTCACAGATTGGATTCATCATTATGACCCAGAAAACAACAGTCAATCCATAGAAAATCATCACTCCGGTTTTCCGCGCGCGCGCGCGCGCGAGTGAAAGGTATTCCAGAATTCCTTCAAGAAACTCATGATGACCATTTTTGGGGACTCAAGGGGAGTGATTTGCGCGGTATTTCTGCCCAAAGGAACAACGATTAACTTCAAACGCACTGTAAAATCTTACGAACACTCAAACAACGCAACCGAAGATTGAGGCCAGGAAAAAGAAGTTTTCGACACGGTGACATTGTAATCGACAAACGTTGGATACAGTGACAAGCCTGAAATCCACGCTTGTTCCACACCCTCCTTACAGCCCAGATTTAACGCGGTCCGACTTGTGGTTACCAAAGCTGCGAGAGATGTTGAAAGTCGCTTAGGGAATGTTGGAGTTGTTGTTCTGAAGAAATGGAACAATAACAAACCTCATATTTTCATTACGGACGAAAAAGGAAATGTGGCCAGCACGTGTGGAAAATGTGGTAACAGTTACCATAAATGAAAACCGTTGAAAATAATGTTATAATGTTTGAAAAAAATAACTTTTCTTCAATTTGACACAACTTTCATTACTTTCTTTCGTCGGAAACTTAATTTATTCGAGAGATTTGACAATGATATAAAACGGCAGCGGTAACCTAACTGGAAGAGTAAAGGCATAGCAACCGGAGGGTTGTGAGTTCGAAGCTCGGTCCAGCCAAAGACCGTCGTGTACATGGGGGCGCTGGAGCATGTCAAATCAGTTGTGGCTCAAATGTCCTCAGGTTGGCGACGTGTGAAAGTTTGGAGAGTGGGGAGCCAGTTCAGGTGTTGTTATCATATGACTGATACGAGGCGTTGTCCCTGGATCTTTCCCTGAAGGGACTGATCCCGGACCGTCGTCAATAGCCCGTTGTGTTGCTCTACTACGACGTTAACTAAAATTACCATTACCATTACCCTTAAGAATTAATCCCGGACTCTCGCCAATAACCCGCTGTGTTGCTTCAATGGGACGTCAATTAACTACTTACCAATATAAAATAACCTTATATATCAATCATCCTCGTATGAACATCTACCCTTCACCTCTCCTGTTGGCTTATCTTCGTGTTGAAAACTGACCGGTAGAGGCTAGTCTGATGTAAAAACTTCCAATTTGTGTCGTGTTCTGGGCTGGGAACAGTTTATTTATCGTATATGGATATTCATTTCCTTAGAATAAAAGGGCAGTTTTGTCTCTGCATCTCGTCAAGGAAAACTGATCACATCTTGTTGGACGAGATATCTCTTCGAGACCACTTGGAGGGTTAATAACAGAAATTATTCACTAAATCTTTCTCGGAGTTAACAGGGACTTTACTTTGTCTGAAGCATCTTTTTACATCAAACAATCTGGAACAAAAGTTCCAGAAATATATGAAAAAAAAAAGGAATGAAATTTACGAGTCAAAATTTTTTTGTCTCAGGATTTTATAGTCCCGTATGAATAAGGCATAAGATCTGCAACGATCAATTATATATTTGGAGTCTTGCAACTTTTTTAACAACCATATTAATAACGGAAAACTTGAAATATTGTCGCCGTTTTTGAAGTTGAATAGTTTCTTTCAATTCACGAAACCATAGAATTCGTAACTTCTCATTTCTTTTTCTTTACATAAATGAATAAGGACAAGTGTGAGGAGCACCATCGTTTCAAGCAGCAGTCATCTCAAAGACAGGAGCGAATTAAGCTTGTCGTACACACGCGTTTCGTGTTATGATTTACAAGGTTCTGCTCTCCCCTTCTGCTTCCTGTCGCTTTCGTATGTATAAGTACCGTAGCCTCCTCTAGGATTCTTACAGTCATATTCACAAGTCTCAAGTTAACTCGAGGATCAGTTGATCCGAGGGGCAGAGTTACACCGCGGATTATCAAAAACCGTATTTTCAAACGGCGGGTCAAGTGATCCTCGGATTGAAATGATACGCTCGCTGTGGTTGGCTACTGCCGTCTCCTCGAGATCACGTGATATTATTTACATTTGTCATGACGCCCGAATCTGCATTCATACTGATCAACCACGTACTTCGCCGTAGAATTGATTCCAAATTGTGATTTTAATAGAACGCAAACGGTAATTTTATTTGGGTTTGGAATAAAAAAAGGCAAAAGTATTTAATTTCAAATTTTATGGAAACCTAAATTTTGCGAGAAAGATTTGTACGCAATGCCTTGACAAATATATGTAATCCGATTATCTTTGTACTTGTCTGTATGGGTGTGTGTTGGTGGTGTGAAAAGTAACTTGCATTAGGTAACAAATTTTCTATCATTCGTAATAAATCAACAGAATAATTTTTATTCTACGACGAATTTGCATCTGCCATGGTCATATTCTACCGTTCGCTCTCTCATTGGGTTTTACTTTGGCGACTCAAATTCTAGTTCAAAACAGAACACATCTGGGCATATCTATTTTATAGAAAATGTAATCACGTTCTTGTTCCGATTCATATAAGATCAGTTGAATGAGTGTCGTCGCAAGAACACCGCAATTTAGCACAGAATGAAGTGTGTCGTCCATTTTGTTTTCTCGCTTCTTTCGATAAAAGATAGTACTGCGCATGCGTAACTCTCAACCGAGATTTAATTCAACGATTTCGGAGGATCAGAATGCAACACCGAAACGGCGGTTTAAACCACGGATCAGGCATTGCGAATTCGGTTGTTTCCATAACCTGGGTACTATCCACGGTTTAACTCGGATAATACCTTTTGTGATAACGGCCGTTAGGTTTCTGAAATCAAGAGACAGGAAGCGAAAATAAAAGTAATGTGGAAATTACATCGTAATATATATATATATATATATATATATATATATATATATATATATATATATATATATATATATATATATATATATATATATTTTTTTTTTCTTTTTTCTTTTTTTTAAACGCTTTTATTCATTTTTATGAACAAAAGTTTTGGTGTTTAGCACATTTTTATTTTTATAATGTTGTTCGTTCGAGACGGATATTCAGTGCAAACAAACCAGGTGTAATGAGGAATATTTTACTTCCGCTAATCAAGTGGGACTTAATTTTTATTAGGTGCATTCAAAGATTTTTTAATTATAAGAAAATATGAAGAAAGGAGAAAAAAATATAAGAAGATTAAAAGATAATAGGAAATTAGTAGCATTTGAGAAGATTTTGTTTAGAAATATAACACTAGTCGCCAATGTTGAAAATAGCAAAAAGTCGTCTCGCCTGTGGCACCTTGCTTAGATTTGCCATTTAAAATGTTTTTCTGATTTTTTTTAAGATCTCTCTCGTTTTGCGAGGTTCCCTGAAAATTCTCTCCAAAATTTTGGAGACCTCAGACTTTTCAGTGGTTTCATCCTGCCCCTCATCTTGTAGTCACAGAAATGCTGTCCCCGATTCTACCCCTATTTCCTCATTTCTCCTAACTTTTTATTTCACTCAAGAACGCAAAAAAAAAAAAAAAAAAAAAAAAAAAAAAAACTCTCAACAAGAATACATTTACTACGGTCAATAATTTAACACCTCTGAAGATCTCTGCTTTGATTGCAAAGAGGAGAAAAGTCAATACACTGAGGACCCTTCTTCTTTTATTGCCCACGACTTTTTAAGTATTATTCGTTAAGTCTGAATTTTGAGGCCGCTATGTTTCGCAACTCCAAGAAGGAATCTAGAACGGATTAGGAACTGAAAAAGAGTACTTGGAATCTGGAATCAATGATGGACGAGCGTTCCTAAGTGTTTGTCTAGCGGTGAAATTCAATATGAGGTAAATTAGGAAGAACAAAAATGGTGCAATGAGAGACAAGTTGAGATATACTGTGGACTCGTCCATACCCCATTTTTTTTTAAAAAAGATTCCCTATCTTTTTCTTCTACGCCCTTGGAGTTTAGCATAAAAGTAAACAACAAATGGGCAGGAAGAGTGTATGGAATTACAGGAAGAATGGTTGGTCAAAGAAAGAAGTTGAAAGTAGTGGTTCTTGTCTGGTTACAGTTTCAAACAAGCATATGGTTTAAACTCAAATGAAATGTAATCATGAAAATAGCTAGCGAACTGTCATGTAGTGTTACCAAAATCATCTTTCGAAAAAGTTTCGGAAACGATCCTGTATAGCTCAAAGAGGTTTTCCATCTGTTGTCGGTTTTAACGACATACAAGGCCTTGCTATAGGATCGTGAACTTATCGTCCACAGTCGCTTACTGTCTGTCTACCACTAGAACTGCAACTGCCACAAAGTTTACGACTACGTTGACTTAGAAATAGACTTTACCCTATTTTTCCATAGGAGATGCTCGTAGCAATGTTTTTCCAAGTTTGACACATTTGACAAATTGGAAATATATTCAGGATTTTTACCTATTGTCGAGAAGATCTATGCTAGTAAACTACATTCCACATCATCGCACCACTACTCAATGACAAAACTAGAAAGGTGACACTATGATAACTACTACAATAGTAAGTTTTTTAAGGGGGTTGGAATAACAAGGGGTATGAATTCCCTTTCTTAAGTTCGTATCCTGTAAAATTGCCGTAACTCAATTCGTAAAAAGAAGAATCTATTTTCCAACCAATATTTTTTGACTTGTGACAATATTTTCAAATTTCTCCATCTTTAAGGCAAATAGGATATACTAATTTGATAAGGATATCCATTTCTAAATTTCTCAAAGGAATACTTTTTATACGTTTTATTAGAAAATGGTTGACCAATGTGAAAGTCTTACTATTCTGCACTTGCCTTAAAATGTAGAGAAAGAAAATTTGTCTTCTCTCATTGAAAAAGTGTATCATCTAATATCTCTCTAACGTTTCATAAAATATATATAACATTTTATAACATTAAATGGAATGGAATTTGTGATACTTAAAGACAGAATCGAAACACAAAAACAGACATAAAATGGGAAGACAGACAGATAGATTGACGCAATGAAATTTAGTTACTAAATGACTAAATACTAACAACATGCAAAATTCCATTAACGTAATGCGGGCACACGTACATAGACCGAACGCGTAAACTGTTAATTTTGCAACAAAATGGCCAAAAACGAATTAATAACTCGAAAGGAACGAAAATATTTTATATAAAAATATATTCTACATTTATATAGATAAAAAAAAATTTAAGGTTTTGTATTTTATTATGAGCGCACAGTAAATTTGTCCGGTTATTTATCGCTTTGTTTTTTAAATCAGTGTTCTTTAGAGAACAACGACTCTCCACACCCTCCTCACATGTAATCTTTTAACGGCGTGGTTTATACTAGAGGGGAGGGATTTTTGAAGTACAGTAGCCTGTGGCAATAATTTAAGGGTCAATGGATAAACGAAGACCGGGAAATCTAGGGGGAAAGGCTGTAAACAAAATGTATTGCCCTTTTACCACGTGGTAATTGTATACGATACAACCCTGTAAGGGACTGGGTAAGAGCTCTAATTTGTTAGACAAAGGTACAAAATGGAAAATGTAAGAACTTCCTGTCCTTAGAACTTTAAGGCGAATGTTGCATGGTAAAAGGACTATCTAGTATCTTTTAAATAACGGGTCGTTTTACTCTTGTGATACCTCGCATTAAGGATAAATAGAAATGCTACTTTCCCAAGGTTATAAAATTAATCCATTTTAAAAAGTGATGCGGGCTCGTCAAACATCTCAATGGACGGATCCAAAATTTTATGATCTTGTTTTGTAAATACAATAGAATCTTGATTATCCGAGGTATTTTAATGTGGATCTAGACCACCTTACCTCTGCTTAATTTCAGTGGGTTTTGTAGAAGAGGCAGAAGTGAAATTTTTTTGTGTTTCGTATAAGACGTTTTGTATTTCATATCAAACGTTTGAAACTCGGACCTGCATATGCATTATCTGAGTTTATGGTTATGTGAGGAAATGAGAACCGAGGCCACCTCGGATGATACAGATGTAATAATACTAAACATCCTACACGAAATACAGAAAAAAATACCGTTCTACATGTTACTGTTAATGCTACTGGAAGATTCATAAAGCAAGGAAACTAGAAAAATTTGTATCCAATTTGGATCGGATTACACCGAGACTCTCGTTTAATCGGAGCATGGATAATTAAGGTTCCACTGCATGTTTCTTTTTGATTTTATAAACATTATTTTTGTCATGCTGCCAGAATTTTTTTCCTGAGTGTTACATTGCAGTTACAAATCCAGCAGTCTGTTCAGAAGATCAAAGTTCAAAGTGCCGTGTAAGCTTATAGTCTCAAATGTAAGTGAATATTGATGTGGATTTTTGCAAGTAAGAAACTCAACTCGTTTATTGAAACAAAGGGACACGGAGATTAAAATTTGTCAGATTCAGTGATTTTATAATCAGGCTTGCTTATTTCACTCTCTCATTAGTTTCAATACAAAAATTTTCAAGAAAACTCCCTTATTAAGAGGAAATTTTCATTTCATTCCCTTCTCCATTTGATATAAATGACTAAAAATCTTACATGTTTACGCTTTTCACCATATCCTTAAGAAATAAAATCTAATCAACCCTGACTCTTTCGATACATAATATATAAATGAATTGGATCTCAACAAACCACTGTATTCACACAGTATCAAAACATTCAGGGGCGGATTGATCACATGATGTTTCGGGCAAATGCCGAAGGGCCACCGATGCATATCGCAATTGTATAGAACTTAGAATTTAACTGAATACTGTATGGAAATACCGTACACGAAATGCTGTCAAACATTATTTATTTGTTACTATACAAAGTCCCAAATCCGGAATTGTCCAAAATCCGCACGTTTTGCTAATCGGCGTTTTTCTGTTTTTCTCACTTTTTTGCATCTTTTCAACAATATTTAAAGAACAAGGAGTTAAACCTGGACTTAATTGAAGAAACAACGAAAAATAACGGATATGTTTGAGTAAATACCACACATAAAAATTAGATTTACAAGTAAAATTTGTTGTATCATTGTATTAAAAAGGTGTTTTTCCCTTTTTAAAATTATTCCTATTTATATATCAGCAATTTCCTCTTGCAAACGCCAAATTTGCGCGGGGTAAAAGGGGGTAGATTAAGGTTTTTTTGACAAAAAAAGGTAATTAATCCGAAATCTTGAATGGCCTAGGTCCGGAGGATTTCGGATTTTGGACTTCGTACTGTATTATAATTATTTCCACTTTCAGTATTTCTTCCGTTTTTACTTTAATTCCTGTTGTTGTTCATTTCGATACTCTACAGTATTTGAAGGTAGCTGGAAAACTCGGTAAGGCTGTCCTGGGAGAGCATATAATTCTTGTTCCTCTCTTTCTATCCTTTCTGAAAAGGCAGTTGACCTTACATCAGTCGATTTTCGAAAATGTGTGAAAGTTTGGTAACATAAGGATGCTATGCGCAAAAGCATTAATGGCGATTACCGTGAGTGGTTCTTCCCACCGACTCGTTATCACCGAACAATAAAAATGGTACCAGAATCCGTGGTAAAGACACTACTTGTCAAAGCGCGTTGCTTACTTTTCAGCTAATTTGAAGAACATATTCGTTCAAAACCAAGTGACTCGACTGCCACCTTGCTAGAGTTGAAATGTACCTAATAGCCCACCATAGCTCAGTGAGTTTGCCCACTGCGCTAGAAACCTGTGAGTTTTAGGCATCGCAGATTCAATTCTTATAAATTACCCAAGTGTATTTCTCTCCTGTATCAGGAAAAGCTTCCTTGTGTGTATGTCTAGTACTTTACATCTTGTATTTGGCGCAACTCAATCACGTACTGTCCTTGCGGGCATTAAAACTCAATCTCTACCAAATACTCTATTGCACTGACAACGCATTTGGATCATAGTGCATTGCCAGTCTTAACCTATGCCGAAATTCATAGTATTGTTGGAGGTCGTTACAGACATTACCAATACAAAAGCATTTTGCAATTGATCCCCAAGATAAAACAAATTCCTCTGTTATCTTTGAAGCTGGGAGATCGGGGCGACAAAGAACATGTGATTCCGGAGGGAGTTCAAGTGGGTGGTGTCAGGAACGGAAGGACCGGGAAATGTCAGTTTTAAGATGAGAGGGGTTGACAGAGGGGTGGTTCAAAACGATACATTTCACCAGACGAACCAGCTGAAAAGGGGACGGACAAATGACTCCAGGCCTGTTGGAGGAAAAGTGTTCCAAATAATGAATTGATATCGTAAAGAGCGCTGGAGGATAAGGAGTAGAACTCGAATGAATGAGGTTCAATCCATCCCTAGATGTATATACTTCTAAGTTCTCTGTCAATAAAATTTGTATGTGCGTGTTCATTTGCTTGACTTTGTCTTGTGTTCGGTGCAGCTTGGACAAATATGGATCGTTGCGTCATAAAACCAACCAACTTTGATGAATGAATGCGAATAATAATCATGAAAAATTGCGTAGACAGTTGACTTGCTACTTTGATAGAGTAGGAAATGATTGCTTTAAAATTTTGTTTTGCATAAGCTCAACGTTTTATGGACTAGTCGTCAGATTGCATGTAACTATTTTTATGTAATCGATTTCGTTAATTTAAATTGATATTCTTAAACTAATAAGATTCTAAATAGACTGAGATGTTCGAAAAAAAACCAGCATTCAGACTTTGCATCTGGAGCAGTTCTGGAGGACAGACAGTACATTGAAGCTTCAACGAGTTTTGATCGTGTTTTAAAAAGAGCTGCCATACGCAAAAGCAGGAAAAGAGATCACGGTGGATGTTGTCCCCTGCCAACTCATTATAGTCGTGTTCCCTCGAATAGGCAGTCGAATCACGTGGTTTTGCACGAGTCTATTAGTGAAATTAGAGAACTGGCAATAACTTTAGCACAGATTCTGGTTCCAAGTTTATCGTTCGAAGTCGAAAACATTTGCGACGATCGACATTAATGCTTTTGACTATAGCAGCTTTTTCCTAAAAAATGGGCTTAACAATAAATTTAGGACCAGAATCCTCCCCAAGGACACCAGTTATAGAAAATCTTTGTTTAAGTTACCGCCAGTCTTTTAACTTAATTAATACGCTCGTTCAAAGCCACGTGACTCGATTGCCAACTAGAGTTATCCGGACTATATCGTCCATATCTGCAGCTGCTTACATGCAGGGCTGTAGTGGAGGGTATACCGTGGTATACGCCGTATACCCACTGGTTTTTTCTGCAAATTCCGTATACCCTCTGCTTTTTCTTAAAAACTACGTACACGCTTTGCTTTTCCTTGGAAACATCGCGCGAAACAACACGTGAAACGCAGATACCGGTAAAAGCAAAAGAAAAGTTTCTATTTCAAGATACCATCTCGGTACCTAATTACAAAATCGTACCTCTTAATCAAAAGCAAAAATTCTATCGACAAAGTATTGTCGATAGAATGAGAAAAATCCAGACTTTGTTCTGATGTTAATGAAGAGAATGGTCAACCTTTGAAGGATATATCCATGCTTGATGCAGAAAATATAAATACAGGGCATATTCGCCGTAGAGAAAAGAAGGTTAAAAGGAAATGTCTACGTTTTGGTACAGATGAAATGTGAACTATTCAGGATTTGAGGGACCCATGAAAACGCCCAATTTGTTCCAGAAAAATCGAAGCCTCATTTAAGAACAATTGAAATATTACTATGTTCCACGGCCGAGTGCGGGTTTAATTTAATGAATAACATAGTAGATTTTAGATAATCTTTATTGTTTTCAAACGTCTTCCATCTAATGTTTATTAATGCAAATGGACCACCTATAGAGCACTTTCAACCGGAAAAAATGTGTAAATTCTTGGTTGGCCAACCATTGCTCTTCAGTAGACAATAGATCAAGAGTATGAGCTACAAAAAGACACACAGAGACGGATTTCTCTAGTCAAGTATTGAGTACATGTTTCACCTTGCCATGGAAAAAATTCTGCTGGCACCCATGGTATACCCTCTGTATTTTTTACGACTACAGCACTGCTTACATGGTCCGTTAATGAGTACGCGTCCGTCACACATCTGAAGCTGGTTACAGTTCCTTAGTGTGGACGCGTTTTAATGTCATTACATCCTACACATATTAGCCGTCCAGAATGCAAGGACTTTTAAAAGAACCTCATTTCACCCTCGTCGTGCAAATAATACGCTAAAAAAATGCAAGCTCTACCCAAAATGGGAACAACCTTTCGCAACGTATAAATCTCTGCAACGCTGTAAAGATAAGATCGACATAAAACTTTTCATTAGCAGGTGAATTTACAGTAGCCAGACGGTCTTTTTTTTACAACGCAGGTTTGGTGGCAGCAGTGGATGGAAATGAGCAAAGCATTCTTTTAAGTGCCACCCCCTCTCACCCACCGAGAAATTTCCGGCGCGCGCGACAACATCTGGTCGCCGTTTCCTCGAACGGAAGGATAAAGGGATGACAACGGAAGTATTAAGGGGTCGGGAAGGGCTATCGAAGAGCACACCGCTTCCAATCTCCTCCAAGTGTCTTGTCGACTTTTCCAGGGAAGTGAGCAGATCTAAATCTCATGGATTGTTTTTTTTTTATTCTGCCGAAGCAGAGGATATCTTAAAAAGTTGGGAATCACCGAAAAACAAATGTGTTAATTGGAGGTAATGTTTCGGAATTTATCCTACTTAATTTTTATCAGCGAGGTACTATGATCGTATTTGAAAAACAAACCACCTATTATCAAATCAAGTAAACCTAGCATGTTCGCACAGCTATATGCTTTTCAGCCGATAGCTTGGTTTGACAATCTGTCACGTGGTTATTATGGGAAGGTAGTGGAATTAACGTCGCAGTGGAGCAAATACAGCGAAATGTTTCTCAGGAGAAATTATTTTGTAAAACTGTTAAACAAATATCAAATACTATTTGAAGTAGTTTTATCCCCAAATACAAAATTACAAATCAAAAGACGTAACCAAAATACAAATTCTACCAAAATACATAGCTGAACTTTCGTCTAAAAATGCCATTTCGAAATAACATTATTTTCGTACTAAATGCAATTTTACAGAGGCTGTTCACACATTATTTAGACAATGTATATTGTGTTCACAAAACTAAATTACATAAAATTCTTGTGTTTTAAATGTTCTATTTGATATTAGCCCTTATTCTCTCTGAACTATCTTTCGACACCGTATTTTCCAGGATAATAATGCCTTTTAAAGTGTCAGAAGAGGTATTCTATCCCATTCCTCCTGAACAGCTTTCCAGAGTCTTGTAAGTTTTGTGGGACGACGTTTGGATAATGCAGATTTTTAAAGTCCGAAAGCACAAAAATCCATTGGTGATACATCGTTAGATTTAGTAGGGATATCAGTGAAGGGTATGGCCTTGATACCGGTTTTTTGTTTTATTTCCTTTAGGAAATTTACAGTAGATTTTGATGTGTGACTGCTAGCTTTGTCTTGATGGAGTTCCACAGATTGATGGCACTGTGGGTAAAGCGATGGTATTTCATTCAGAAAAATTGGCGATAAAATATGTTCCTGATAGTATTTGGAGTTCATCTTGACATTTTTTCCACTCTCTTTATTTTTAACTTGCCCTTATATGAAAAACCAGCAACAATCATGAATCACTTAGAAAAACCTTCTTTCGATTCTGTGAACCATGTACTTGAATTTTTTTCTCACCTTTTATGATAATAAATGGCTCTTTTTTTGCTGCAGTCATTTAAATACACCCATGATTCATCTATTGTGACAATTTTTTTCCATTTTTCTTTGGATAAGTGTTTTTCATATAGAATTCGGCAGCGTGTCCTGCGTTCAGCTATATGCTTTGGAGAAAGACGATGCACATTGCGTTTTTCCGCTTTCTTAAGATTTAAATCAACAACGTTTATCATTTTGTTTACAGTGGACACCGAGGATTTTAATGATTTTGCAACTGTCCTTTGACTAGGGGGATTTTTTTTTACACTAAACAACGTACCTTTGCAATAGTCGAAGATGTTCGTTTCTTCCTTGGATACTTGTTTGGAATTTTTGTCCCACTTGAGGCTCCAATTTGACGGGTTTTTTTTCCTTTCTTGTTGACGATATTACCTATCGACGCTTTAGATGTCACAAAACCATGACTCTCACATCGTTTTTAGATAACGGAATATGAATATTTCTCTACGGAAAGAGCATAAATATAGCATTCGAACCACTGCTTCGTTAAAAACGCCATTTTGAATAAAAACAAACCTCTCAAGCCGCAGACGATAATTTTGACTTTTAAAAACATAGTACAACTGCAATTATTTCTTTTGCAGCAAACGATTTTTTATTACCGCTAACCAAAATCTTCTAAAAAATGTGCGAACAGCCTCTGTATAATTATTCATTAAAAATCCGGCGTATGTTTTCGGAAACAAAGTACTTATGATATCTTCCGAGGAACACATAATAATTTATTTAATCTTAAACACAAAATACTGTTAGATGAGATTGAATGAATCAATTCAGAATCCCAAAAGCGTATCAAATTCACTTTTCTCATCAAGTTCTGAAAAAGCACTGAGCAAAAATACCAATTCCTCATCTCTGTCATCAACTTTCCCGTTGGCTTTACCGAAACTAAATGGTTCATAGCAGACCTGCTGTGATTGCTATGATGGGATTTAACAGAATTTTATGGAGCAGTAGTTGATTGATTATCCCTGTAAGAAAAATGGCCAGGGTTGAGAAACTTCTAAGAAGAGTTGCGAGATTCTGACTCGCTGGTAGGGGGAAAACTGCTTATCCATCAAGTTAGTTTATACCTCGCTTGACGTGATGGAACTTTAGAATTAACGCATCGTGTTTTGCTAGGAATGAATAGAAAAATTGCGACACAAACATCAATGATGAAATGTAACCATTGTTTTCCCTATCGAAATTTTCGTTTGTGCTGCTCAAACGAAAATCGAATTTGACAACGGAAATGTTTTCTTGTACAGCTAATTATAAAGGGCTTTAGTGTTGTTGTGGGAGTTCGAGTTCCCAAATTCATTCTGGAAGTGACGTAGTTAGCTTTTTCTGTCAAGCTAAATGTAGGTGGCGGTAGTGTTTCTTCGGCGGAAAGTGTTTCCTGTACGTATTCCAGTCGTGACGTCATTTCACTTGCTTTTCATGTTCGATTTCAGCACTTCAACAGCAAACATTCTATATAATGAATATGACAATTGATTGGTCAACGTGAAGTAGATAAAGTGCCAAACATCACTAAAAACGTGACGAACTACATTTTAAAGTATCCCCGATATGTATCGGGGTTAATTTTAAATGTAGTTTTCACAGCTTGTATCATAGAAGAGCATTTGGTTAAACAAGGTGAAACCTTAGCATTCGGATTGACATAATACATTTTGTAACTATGTGTGTTACTAAACTGTATTTCCCAGTCAAGTTTAAATATTGCTTTATTTATAATTAATATTTATTTATTTATTATGCACAATTTACAAACAACTATCCGGTGCTATAGTTTAAAATATTACCCAACACAGGAACCAGTATGATCTCTATCAACTGTTAAGTGTGCTGCAACTGGTTTTCTCACCGTATGATTGCAGCCCGTTTTGTTACTCCAGTGCGACGTTAATTTAACTACCTACTTATCTTATGATAGTTATAATATATGCAGCGAATAGATAAGAATAGCATTTGATACTTGAAAGAAGGAAACAAAACTACTAAGGATTTTTTTACTGTCATGACAAAGTTGCTTGTTGAGACAGTTATTTGCGATTGTAAAATTGGTTTTAAATATTTTACGACGTTGTTTTATAGCAAAGTTGAATTCTGCTTTTCATTCTCAGAATCGCCGTGTTTCCGTGTGTTTGCTCGTTGCCCTAGCAATCTGCGAGTTGTAGACGCTTCATTCGATTTCTCCCTGTGTATTATTCTCTCTTCTGTATCAGTTTATCTTTTCTTGCCGTGTGTATGTACATTTATTGGGCGCAACTTCCTCAAATATAACCCTTACTTCATAAAACCCCGTAAGCTAACATTAGAACCTCATTATAACGAACCCTATTTTACGGACAGTTAAAAAAAAATGCAATAATAATAAAGGATGTTTATTTTTATATCAACATGACCGGGACATTCTTGTTCTAAATATTAATGCAGTGTATACGTACACATCTTTTTCAATTCATCCTATGTTGAAGGCTGTTTGATACTTGATGTGTAGCAAACATTTTTTATTGCTAACTTCTGTAATTCCATTGGTGTACGTTGCATTACACCCCTGTAAGAATTAAATGTTATAAACTGG
Source organism: Metellina segmentata (assembly GCA_947359465.1). Lineage (NCBI taxonomy): Eukaryota > Metazoa > Arthropoda > Arachnida > Araneae > Tetragnathidae > Metellina > Metellina segmentata. The sequence continues at coordinate 48,701,253 of OX375882.1, read as the reverse complement.
GCTTTCATTAAAACGGACAACCTTTAGCCCCTACTAAATCCGTTATAATGAGGTACTACTGTATTAAGATAGTTTTACCAAAACAAATGATTTTACACCAATCAATATGACAAAAACATTGGAAACTAATATTACATTCGAATAACCAAGCGAAGTATCAAATTTCACCAGTGAAACAAAAATGTTTCATGTAAAATATTAAACTAACTTCTTTGCAGATTGGATAACTCTTCTATCAAAATTTTATTTTGAATTAATGAGTTAGAACCTGCATGAAACCCGTCGAATAAAATTGGCTAATGTTCTGACATTAGCTTACAGAATACAATTTCCGGTAGATGCTTGTGGAGTGGGCAAAATCTGCCTTGGTGGACTGGGTGGATATGTAACAAATCCTTCTCAAACAAAAGCATCGTTTTATTTCCGGATATGGCTTTGTATGTTTTCAATAAATTGCCGACATACATAAATGGAATCATACCCCAAATCCATTCTACGGGTCAATTTACTGATAGAGATCCATAGATGGCAGGAAAAGACTATCATTAAAGGTAATGTGGCGACAGACCACCCATAACGATAGATGGTGATCACCGAGAGTGGCTTTATAGTATTCTGTTCAACGGGCACTCGCCAAGATAAATGGGAAAATGATTAGTGCATTTTTCTTGTTTCGTTGGAGCGAATTCTTAGATATTTGGTTAATGCGAGTCGGGTCCAGATTGTACAACTCGAATCGGAATTCATCAAAAACTATTGACAGTCATTTTCGATGGCAAGGCCGGGTGGAAGAGGAGGCCAACGAGGACAGATGTCTGCACTTTTTTGTCCCTTGGTCAATAAAATCTACCAACCCCTCTGTAAAATTGGCTCGTTTGTTCTTAAAAACGTTGGAAGATAATTTCTTTGGCACGACAAATACACTACCCTACAATAATGGACCGGACGCCATCGGATTTGAATAAAATACGACTACTTGTTTGGGGGTGTATTTCGTGGTATAGCCTGGGACCTTTGCATGTTGTTCCTGGTAAAATGAACGCCGACGCCTACATGAACATTTTGGACAATCAGGTTCTTCCTACGCTCTGGCAATTGTATGGACTGAACGAATGTTACTTCCAGGACGATAACTCTCCATGTCATGTTGCAGCCTCTGTCAAGCAGCGGTATCCAGATGTGGATGTAAAACGTCTTCCCTCGCTTGCTCAGAGTCCTGACCCCATTGAACATTTGTGGGAAGAGTTAGAGCGGCGCTTACGGACCATGGAACCACGTCCGAAATCTAAACTGAGCTGGCGACATTCTTGCAGCAGGAATGGACACAAATACAAATGGCTGTGAATCAAAACCTTGTTGAAAGTATGCCCAGAAGGGTTGCTAGTGTCATTGTACACACGAGGGACCATCCCCCTATTAAAACATGTATTCTTTCCCTTATACCATCACATCTTGCTGTCCGTTTCATTATTGTAGGGTGGTGTATATAGAAATATTATTTAAAACACAATATCCATAAAAATCGGAGATACTGATTTAACATTAGAAGCTCCAATGTTTCTGTGCTCATAACTTCAAAACTTTAAGACCTAATGTATCAAATTTGATATTTGAAGTTACATTTTCATAGATTAAAATTGTATGTCGAAATAGGGGAATCTGGGCCCTCAATCTCTTAAGTTAGAAAAAAAAATTTCAAGAAAACTCTGATTAAATTATTAACAAAAAAGAAAAGTAATCAAATTATTTTCCTACCACAGCCCATTAAATAAATTTATTAAAAAACCCACTTTTATATGTTATAAATTTTCGTTTTGCTTTATTTTTTTGCAAATTCGTCAATTATTTTGGAAGTGTCATTTCGGTTTACGATTCCTTGCACTGAATACAGAATGGCCAGATTATTTAATCTTTCATCTCCCATAGAACTCTTTAAATAATTTTTTACACGCTTTAAAACTAGAAACAAAAATTTGAATAATGTTTCAGCATTCGAAAATGTGCAAGACATTTCTTTGGCGGCTCGATAGATGAATAGTGTGGTTTTTTGGTATCCTCGTTTTCTTTAAGAAATACTAAAAAATGGTCAAATTCGTCTTCAAAAGTACAAACACCAATGTCATCTTTGCAAATATTCTTCAAATTTTTCAACGTGTTCTTTTATTTTTCTACTAATAAATCCCAATAAAAAAATATTCGAAAAGGCTCTACAACAACTTCATACGTCTGAGTTCTTTGAAATAATTCTGCCTTGGTATTATCACATATGACATAAAAGGAATTAATTGACTATGAAATTTTCTCTTTTTGTAAATTAAAGTCCGACTCCTATATTTTCATCAAAAAACATTTTTTCTCATTTGTTGTCATCGAGTTTGTCCATCTTTCACATTAAATGACAGCCCTGATAAGTCAGTTGCCTCTTTTTCAACTTCTCTGAAATTATTGATAACATTTTCTAATGACTTCAGGATAGATCCTTTCAATAGTTCGCATTCCACTGATTGCAGTGATTTACTAGTAGCATTTATTCTTCGTCACTGTAACAGTCATTAGGGCGGTTTCATATTTGTCCATTTTCCTCAGAAGTGAAGTCGCCTCCAATATGGTAACTTTGCTTCTTCGGAATTACAAATTCCAGTTCAAGCCTCATTTATATGGGTGAAACCAAGTTTTATAGTTAATGCAGCATCTGCTTTTGCTGACCATCTTATAATAGGAACTCTGTTCACTGCACAGCACATTGTAAAGACACACACACGCAGTCACAACTTTTCTCGGACCTTAATGAATAGACATTGAAGACCTCGGGGCCCCTTCGGTATTACGGGGCCCTACTCGGCCGCTGAGTCCGCTTACCGCATAATCCGCTACTGTGGTGAGGTGGGGTAAGGGACTAGCGCGTCTTTCTAGGAATGGCTCTTCGTTGCGTGGACGATTCTATTTTGGAACGTAGGTAGGTCGGTAGATATTAAACTCGTGGAAAGTAGAGCCCTAACAGCTAATGAACTAATACATGCAGATATATATGAACTCAATCAATTGAAGATGAGAGATTTTTACTTCTAAAAGGGGAAAATGAATCTGAAGTGAGAAATATTTGAAGATACAGTTCAAAATCGTCGAAATACAAACTTGAAGAAAAAATTTAAGTGTTGCGTGGTGACAGCATTACAAGAATAATCAACAGAGCTAAGACGGGAGATGCACAAAAACTATTGAGGTTTCCCTGAGTCCGGTCCTGGTAATATTTTAACAAGTAAATAATCAATCATAGCTCACTGTGGATCAAAAAAAGTTACGAAAGAATAGAACTGAAGAATCTATTCACTTATCACGAGTTAATATCTACCGATCAACCTACGGTCCTGAATAGAATCGTCCACATAACGAAGAGCCATTCCTAGAAAGACGCGCTACTGGGGTAAGGGACCGTCATTTCAGCTGGAAACGGGGCCCGTAATAACAGCTGGCAATGGGGCCCACAGATTGATGTGGGGGATCTGGGCGAAGTCGCTGTCGTAAGACCACTGATGGGCAAGTCACGTGGACTTACGAATCGCCATCGTGGATTGGCAGTCGAATATCAGACTAGTGTGTTTGATCACGGTGGTCAATTACTTTAACCAATCTATGTTTGGGATTCTTACTTAAACCCACAACCACATGACAGATCTTCAAACCGGGCAATTGGAAGAAATAAAATGAAGTTGTGAACACATGCTCCGTGTATTGCATTTTAAGATCGATGGTTGCGAATAAAATACACAGCAGATGCTAATAGTCCGTTGTGTTGCTCCAACGTGACGTTTTAATTGAAAATTACTAATACCAAATACCACAGCAGGTGCTGCTAATGATTTTTGTATTTTTTCACTTATCACGTTTAATCTACTATGTTTTTAGTATGTAATCAATGTTAACAATGTTCACACTTGAAGTTCAGAAGAGATATTTTTCTGTTTTCATACCTCTACTGTATTCTCCAATCCCTCTGTTTTCCCTTTCATGATATTTTTTACTTTATGACGCTGTCTTGTGTGTAGCGCAGTGTGGCCCCTGCGCCATAAACCCCAAACCAACCTTTAGTTCCAAAGTGTTGAAAACGAAAACAAAAGTGTATTCGCCGTGCAAAGCACACAAATGAATGACCATTTACATCGGCGTGCTGCCACTCCCCTTGATCTGACGGCCTCGTCAGATCAATGGGAGTGACAGCACGCCGATGCATTTGTCATCTGTGCTATCAAACGATACTAACGCTATTGCCACGCTCCGCGTCCCACCGCTAATCTGTATCGTACCCATACGACCATAGCTCTAATTCAAAATTCAGGCCCAATTACGAAGACTGGGTCTACAAATGATATCCTCGAAATATATGCGACAAACGGCCACCAATTTCGAACCATGTGTGATTAAAAACCGGGTAAACCTGTCCGGAAGGCCGTATCTCGTCTACGGGTCTGGTAAATCTTTTCAAATGGCAGCATTCGGTCTGTGGACCGTATAACTCTATTCTAAGGGCCGTAGTATTCGGTCTGTGGACCGGGTAAATATTCGGAGGTCGTATCTGGTGTGAGGGCCTAAAATAAACCTATTCGCCACCGTTCATTTATCTTACGTGTACCTGACCCAACCAGAAGAACAACTATTTCTCAAATAGTCAATAAATCCTATTGCTGTACTACCTTCATAACAGTGTGCATTCGAATTGTTTGATTTTATAACAAAAATTTCCAATTAGTAAAAAATTACCGCTTTTTTAATATCCCTGAGCGTCCATCTCAAATTATTTTATGAATATCATTACAGAAGACCATGATTCAAATCTGAACCTTTAGATGATATCTTTTTTTTTTTTTTTTACTTTTATTGCCTAATAAACGCTGTTTTGTATTTATATTAGTTATTTTTACCAATAAATCAAAAATTTTATTTGTGGTTTTTAGTAGACGTAAAACTTTTATTAGTAAAACTGCAGGTGGAATCAGACATGCAAATAAAAAATTTCTATGATGTAATGTTTTCTTAAAAGTTGAGTAACACCGTTATGGTTAGTGCTAATTACCTCGTGCAGGGAAAAAAATGACCTTCAAAGCGACATACCGAACTCATATAGTAATCTTTTATTCTCCAATTCCCGAAATCATTACGTAAGCGTATAAATATGGGTGTTTTTTGCCACATTTGAATCAACTAAATTAACTATCTCTTTTGTGTCAAAATCTTTCTTGTGCGTGTATGGCCCATTACTTGAAGTTGTCTTGTGTTTAGTACAGCTTGGCTAAATTTGGCATCTTGGACCATAAAACCCAACCAATTTATTCCAAAAAAAAATATTAATTTTATAGAAATACCATGTCTAGTAAAGGTGGAATGTAGAAATTATTAAATAAGATGATGAAATTAAGGGGATGTGAGAAATGTTGTTTTTGAAGTTGATTCTCTGTTCTTAAAAGGGTCTGTGATTCACAATTCTAAAATCTTCAGTTTTAAAGTTTTTGTTCTGAAATTTTTTCTGTAGGTATACATTGTATTTTGAAATTCTAATAACTATTTAATATTTTCAAAACTTTAAAATTTTATTTATTACAATTAAAAAACATCAAAATTTTGACGTTTGGCACAAAATTGATATATTGCAAAATATTTTGTAACAAATCACTTCATTTTTGCATTAATTAACTTCTAAGAGTTCATACTATAAATTGTCTTCGTGATTTTTGGTTAAAACAATTAGAAAAAATTAATATATATATATATATATATATATATATATATATATATATATATATATATATACACAATTGCTGAAGACTTAAAGAAATTAAAGAAATATATTTGAAAAGTAAATGTTGAAAATTTCGTTCATTTATGACAAGTAGTTCTTAAGCTATATCGATTTTTACTAGCGAAATCCCATTTTACACAAAAGAAAAAAAAGAGCGTTTACAATTATGAAGACTCATTGCATTTGCGGCTGTCATGTTTATAAAAAGTTGAATATTTCCGATTCTACGTATGGTAAAAACAATTTTGAGGTATCATTTTAGTCAGAAAGATCTATATTATTTTTTAAGATAATAAAAAAAAATTGGAATTTTTTTCATATTTTGAGTCCTAGAACCATTAAAGAGAGACTAAAACCTATATTCCGCTTTCACCCACAGTTCAATGTCGCAAAGAACATCTCTCAGTATCAGAATGTCTGGCTCTCAATCGAACATCTGTCAAGCAAATTAGTTCTTAACCTCTGGTAAGAGAAACCTCTCAACTTTGAAGTAAAAACGTTTTTCCGTTGATAAGGGGAAGCGAGACAATTTCTCAAGTCGGGAAAGTGAATTTCTTTGCGATAACAAAATATTTCTCAACAGTAGTCGTTCACTTAGCAAGTAGTGGGCAGATAAAAAGGGGTGAGAAGGGAGGGCGTTTGAGTTGTGCTACTGGAATGCAACAAGTGTTTCGCACTATCAAGAGAACCGCAGAGGCCTTGTTTCATGTGATAATAACGGTGAGAAAGTTTTTGTTCCCTCCATTGCACAAGAGTTGGAATAAAATGCTTCGAAAAGATTGTTTTGGAGAGTGTAAAGTATTGTGCTTCACCACACCTTAGGGTTATATCTTGAGAACAAAGCGCAGGAAACAGGAAATAAAGAGCATAAAATGTATTAGGAAAAAGTTTAAATCATAACGAATTTTTAAAGATCTTTTAATTTCTGTTATTAACATTAACTTTTCTGTGGCATTTTTGGTTTCGAAAGCACACTCACACAATTAAGTTTTAACGTTGTAAATTTTATCATATGTAAATAAAGATATTAGACGCGATTATAAAAAGTTAAATTTTTAATTTAGTTGACTCGAAGTGACAAATTCTGCTACTGTTTGTTCCTTTAGACAGTAATTAGCAGGCACAGATAAGAGGCCTTACGGCAAACAGTTCGGCTAGCAACCAAATAGACGTATGAAGTGATTGAATATGGTTTAAAATCGCAATTTTAAAAACTTGCAGTTTTCCGATTATTATAATTTTTTTTGAATGTTGTCTACTAAAACTCTTTTAAATAAAGTTTAGTTTCAAAAATATTAAGTCCGGAAGTACTGCGTAGAACGTGGACAAAAATTTTGATGAATCCGCAAAAAATGATAGTACTCAAGGGCATTCATTTTTCGCGTATTGTTAAAATTTCACTCCACCATAACATTCTGCATACATATAAATCAAATAAGTCCATTTGGTGAGTATAGCTCATTTGTAAAGAATTATTTTTGTACTGAAACAGTTCAAATGCTACCGAAAACGCAGAGGTTAAGCAACACTTTAAATTAAAATTTTATATAGCATGGTGTATTTTTTAATTCAATTTAGTTATGAAACAGATTTTAACTACTATTCGAAAAGATATCTAGAAAATAAAATAAAACCAGATGCTCAGGGAACATTATGAAATCAAAAGAATGTTAAAAAATCTTAATAGGAGAATAACACGTTTTTTTTGTAGTTGATTCTTACAATACTTATCTACTCTACTCTTAACGTTGCATATGTTGCATATGTAACTCCGTCAAGAAAGATCGCAATCGGACAACTTTTTGATGTCCACGGAATTCGATATAAATAATTTTTTTACGCTGCAGTTTTTAATATATCGATTATTATATCGATTTTGGTGATTTTTAAAGTATAATATCCCATCAATGAACCGATAGAAAAAGACTTGCACATCCGAAACCTTTTCTGTCTGATGAAAAGCGTTCTGTTAGGAAATTAAATGTTTTGGAGAAAAGGGGCTTGGCTGAGGTTTGCACTCGGGCAGCTAATGTCACAGGAGCGGCCCTGCCAACACCAAAACAGACAATTCTTATGACAAGCGCTGTGGCACTGCGTGATGTTTGTTGTCAGCAGCTTGTTTATTGCCGTCCCCACTTCCAGAATGATGCTTGACTTGGTCGCATCTTGAACCCATTTAGACAAGCACTTGCTATTTTTGCTCACGAGGCGGTGAAGGTGCGGAAGCAATTCACGAGAATCCTCCCGCTCCTGTTTGTGGGTAATTTCGTCCACTGATGATGCTACATCCCCTCGGGGAAATGACCCAGTTGGTTGAGTACTTTCTTCCAGACGGCACGCTGTGCGGTAAATCAACGGCGACCCTTTATTGGGAAACAAGCACACACGCACGTGCGTTCCTCAGCACACCCGGGTGTTTCAACGGAACACCTGAGCGTTAATTACTTTTTAACGCAGGAAGGTCGAGGTTGGAATGGTATCACGGTAACAATCTGTGAAACGGCTAGCGCAGTAATGTGGTGCGTAAATGGATGTTTAGTGAGTTTTTTTGATAATTCAAGGTCAACATGATGGGTAAGAATGATCTACCTTAACATGGTTGTAATCTATCAACCATCCGCTTGATTACCATTAGATATCATGTTCATCAAGATCTGACCAATTTCGTAACGACAAGATGCCTCGTCATCACAACGTAACCGATGTTTGACGGAAGACAATATCTGATCAGTTTTCTTCGTTCAATTGAGAATACTCAAATTGATCAATTGAATTAGCGAAAGCTAAAATGGGCAAGAAATTGTTTTAGCAAGTTAACGAGTATTGTATATCTAATTTAATTTAACTGTACCTTAGCTACATCATTTTACTAAGTTAAATGATGTTGTCGTGCGGGACATATATGGACCAATTGGGGGTGCCATTGCCCCGGAGGGTTGGACTTCTTCATACATGACACATCCGTTTTACAGGAAGGTCCCTTTCACACATCCATTCACTCATATATATCGTAATTTAGATCCCAATCAGAGGCCGATAACCCCCAGATCAGGTACCCCCAGAGGTATTGATTTGGTATGGGAACATGGGGGACTTTGTGATCACGACCTATTTAACGTGCTCCAAGCCACCATTAGCGAACACGACGGTCTTTAGCCAGGTCTAAGCGCCGATCTCGCAACCATCAGAATTGCAGGCTCTGCTGAGGACAGAACCCACAACCCTTCCGATGCGAGCCCGACGCTCTACTGACTGAGCTACCGCGGCTCACTAAGTTAAATAACGGAAGTGTACTATAGTATCTAAAGGTAAATATTAGTGTGTGTCTGACATACTCCATATTTCTCAGTAATTTGTTAATTTTTTGATTAACGTCGTAATAGAGCAACACAACGGGCTATTGACGACGGTCCGGGATCAATCCCTTAAGGGAAAGATCCGATGACAACGCCTCGTAATTTTGAACCACTGTCAGATAACGAGGCACCTGAGCTGACACCCAACTCTCCAAACTTCCACACCAACCCAGCGTGAGGACTTTCGGCCACTACAGATTTAAGGTATACCAGCCGCCTATACACCATGCGCTTACAAACATCCATGGCCCGACCCGGATTCGAACCAGGAATCTTCCTATCTTGAGGCTAACACCATATTTCTCAGATAAATCATATTAGCGTCTTGCAAAACTGTGATTGTGAGTACAAGATGTTATATTTACACTTAGGAAAATTGTTCTCCGCTAATAGCCATTAATTTCCAACAGTGCAGCGCAAGAGAGAGAGAGAGAGAGAGAGAGAGAGAGAGAGTGTTTAACAGAAAATTAAGGAAGAAAAAATTCGGGACAGGGTGCTCATCTCGCGTTGAGATTCGGCTTTGCGACATTTCTAGTTCACCCGAATAGCGGTCAAGATCGCAAGTTAAACGAAAACCACAGCGTAAAACAATCCAACCGCCTGACCTTAGGAGATGAGAGAGCCGCATATATTATTTCTAAGTTCAAAGAATGAGGTCGTTAGCTACGACTTATAACATGCGTAAACGCAAAGCCTTTTATGGAGAGGTGTCAACTGTTCATATACACTCAGAGTTCACTTACAAAATTAATTTAAAATAACAACGCAGGAAATGACAGTGACGGAAAGATTTGTTTTTTAATTTTTAAAGTTCAAATGCCAGTCGTAAAGAAATTTTTTCAAACTAATAAATCGAGAAGTAAATGATAATAGTGCAACTAGTAAAGTAAAACAAAAAGCAGAGTAAAATCAAAAGTGTTATTCATTAAAGCAGTACAATTTTGTTATAGCCGTTTCTATATTATATTTAACAGATCCCACCCTTCAAGCTAAAGAAATATTAGGGCTTTTCAATGTTATTTTTCATTTTTAAAGTACATTTTATATAGATCATAAATCAAACCACGAGTGCACGAGTGAAAAAACTTTAGGAGTGCTATGTTTGGGTATAGCGAACCGGTTTTAAAAACATCCATTTTTAGCTACCCCATGCAATAAAAAAATGTCAATGATTTTTTATGTGGTTACCGTCTCTTCTGGAAATAAAATATGCTGTGTTCTTGTGAGAATTGAGGCTTTTGAAATTTTTTTTAAAGGACTTTCAATAAGTATCAAGGCTTTTTAAGGTTCCTTAATCCTTCAGTTGGTGCCGACCAACCGGTATAGTGGTTAAGGTGTTATATATAGCCTCTAGATCGGAAGGTTCCGGGTCCGGGCATGGATGTTTGTAAGCGTATGGTGTAGAGGCGGCTGGTGCACCTTAAATATGTCGTGGCCAAAAGTCCTCACGTTGGGTTGGCGTGGAAGTTTGGAGAGTGGGGTGCCAACTCAGGTGTTGCTTCGTCATCTGACCGTGGTTCAAAATTACGAGGTGTTGTCCTCAGATCTTTCCCCTGGGACTGATCCCGGACCGTCGTCAATAGCCCGTTGTGTTGCTCTAGTACAGGGGTGGCCAACCTGTGGCGCATGCGCCAAACTTGGCGCATTTGATGATTACAAGTGGCGCATTGCATTCTTGCGCCTACAGATTCTTTGATTACAAGTCAACAAGCATTTTCATCTATGAAATTCATTTTTAAAAAAAACGAGGTAGCGAATGAATGATTCAAATTTGAAAAATTCTCTGTTGTCGCTCTCAGTAACAACTTTACAGCAAACATTGAAAAATTAGCGAAATCCAAACAGGCTCAAAAGTCTTATTCGCGGTAAGTAATGTTTATGTGCTGTAATAGACATTGTTTTACGTACAATAGTTAAAGCATTTAAAAATGTTAATTATGTCTATAAACATACTTTTATTAAAAAAGTTATTAAGGATATGGCACGACCATGAACGTAAGGTAGAAAAGGTGCTTGAGTTACATGGCGCATCGTAACTCGTATGTGAAAAAAAATTGGCGCATGGTATGTAAAAGGTTGGCTACCCCTGCTCTAGTACGGCGTTTACTAAAATTACCATTACCATTACCTTCAGTTGGTTGTCTCGACGAGATATCTCATGTTTAGGAATACTGAACAGATCTTGACGGTAGAAATGTAGGTATTTTTAATTAACGTCGTTCTGGAGCCACACAACGGGCTATTGACGATGGCCGTCCGGGATTAATCCCATAAGGAAAGATCCGAGGACAAACACCGCGTAATTTTCAACGACGGTTAGATCTTGATAGACAAGATGTCTCGTCTTTAGAAAAACTAACCAGATCTTGAAACCGTCATCATAAAAAATTACAATATCTCGATAGCAAGATATGTAGTGATTAGCAAATTTTTCAGATCTTGATGGTTGTGCTATCTCGTCCATCAAGAGGGTTAAGGACTAAAACGAAAAATTAGGCATTAAGGCTTATAAGGCCCGTGAGCACCCTGAATAGTCTTAAAATCCTTGTGTAGCTCCATCAGATGTTAGGATTCTTCATGGTTCAGAAGGGTTCGCCCACTTTGCTAGCACCCTGCGAGCTGTAGGTGAAAAGCAGAACTTACCTTGCGTGCATGTCCATTTATTTGACGTTGTTTGGCCCAGTTTGGCCAAATATGGGCGTAGCACCACAAAACCGAACCCAAATAAACAACAATCAGATCTTAAGGATTCGGTACTTTTTATTTAGCGTCAATGGTAAATGTTATTGTAAGAGATAGCAGATGACTTAAGAGCATTCATTAATTTCATGTAAAATTTAAATGCTTTATGAAATATATTTTGCGGATTTGGTGGCAAAGTCAGTAAATAATTTTAGATAACCCTTCCTGTAAGCACATAAATAAAATCTTATCTAGTTCCAAGATGAGATCACAAAAGGCCATATCACGAATGAATATGAACTGAACAAAAGCAATAAGATACGTAAGAACTCAGTACGAATATAGTTTTCTTAGTCACAAACATATATGGGTAAAAGTAATCAGTTATGTCTTGTTCATAACTAATATTTGCGTTGTCTTCTGTTCTTCAAACATAAGATAATACATGACGTAAATATGCACTGTAAGCTCTTAGCTTTTATCTCACTTTTATTGGTGACTTATTAGTAGAGTTCAGGTGACGAAAACGTTGAATTATTTGTACTAAATTTTAATGACCAATGAGTCTATTATTTTTAACATACAAAAAGTATGTCAAATAAAAAATAATAATTATTGAACTAAACATTATCAAGTTCAATTGTTTCGAGTTTTTATAACTTTTTTTTACACAATAGGCCAAAAAGCAAATGATTTTGTATTTGTTGGCCATAACACAATTGAGTTTGTATTTGTTGGCCATAATGCAAATTAACAAGATGTTTTGTAATTTATTGACTGTCCATTTTAAGACAGTCATCCAATACACACATGTGTTCTCCGTTTGATGTATCGAAGATAGATCGAATTGCTATAATGTTAAACGAGGATCTTAACAAGTCATTTTTGAATAGTTTCAGACTTGTCTACATTTCTTTTATTGATGGAAACAAAACTTCGAAAAAACCTAACATAACTTTGACGCTTTAATGGTAGAAATTTATTTTAACCTAAGGATCTTTTTTTTTTTTGGGGGGGGGGGGGATGAAGGTGCTTCCCCCTAATTCCATCGGCAATACGTCCTTATTGAATTGCAATACATCTTTGCCGTTAGTATGTTGATCCAACGAATGTGTAATTATTTCAATTCATAATCTTATGTAAACAACAACAAAATTTGTTTTCTTTTGTCAGTTAACGAAGGAAAATTCGTGAAACAATTCTTTTTCCTCTTAAAAATTTGTACTCTCGTTTTCCTGCCAGTTAATTTTTTTTAAATTATGCTGACACAGACGAATATGTAGAAGGTAGGAGATGAACTTACATTTACTGATTGTAAAATGTATGTAAATTATTTTTAATACCATTGCACAATTCTATGAAAACTATGTTTTTGCTATGATTCATAATACTCAAAGAATTTGATAATCTAATTAGTACCATAAAATATATTTTAATGCTTGAAATTATACAAGTAATACTAACGGAAAAATTCTATAGAAACTACTTAAGAATGTCATATTTTAAATTGGAGTTTTCCCAATTTATTTGCCAGTATCGACTAACAAATCAATTATAAACTGTTCAAGAAGCATTCCAATTAGCAAGTAAAGATACAGTCAATTGAAAGAAAATCGGTTGAAGGAACTTACCAGCTATCGCTTCCGTCTTTGAAGAGAGCAACAGAGAATCCAAACATGGACCCAGGTGTACCTCTATGCACAACAGCGCTTTTTGTGTCTATGTTAAAGCCACCCACAAAGTCGCTCCCTATCAAAAGAAATCCCAAGACAGTGCACAATGAGACCGTTGCGGTCCTTCTAAGGATATATTTCTCTCCCATATTCGAAAATAAGTATTCCCGCGCACAAAAACTGGATTCTTTTCGATGGCACAATACGCGGGTTGTCCTGGGGAGTTTGTTTACTCGGGGATCACAGTGTCTTTTTCGATGCTCCCATCGGGGATGTATCACAAAGGTTCCCGCTGTTGCTGGATTCTGTTAAACAGTCTGACGTAGAACCGCCAGCATCGTCTTCCGATTGAATTTGTTTGTCTACCAATTAACTGCTAATTGGCACGTTTTGCGCTTTTTTGGAGCAAGCACTGGTTTGGAAAAGTTTGAAAGATTCTAGTTAAATTAAAAACTGCAATCTCTGTTTACTCGAAAGTTTTTAAATCCAGACGTTTGAAATCTGTTGATGCAAGCACAGCTCCACAGATTGATCTAGTGTCGAATCTTGCAGATCGTTACGTCAACATAAATGGAGTGTCATGTTCTCGACTTTGAGGAGCTTCTTCGATGCTTTAAAAGTCGTTGAAGTCTCTTGAGAAATGATTTGATGAAGTCCGCTTGAGAAATGGACGATGTCGGACAGCAAAAATCGGAGTTTGGTCCTCCCTGGCAGTCCAAAAACTTGTGTATTTTAAGTTCTTGCCGAGTCAAAGCCGTTGAAAATTGTTTGGGTTAGTTGAGGAATGAATCATCGGAGTCAGCAATGTTGAAGTTTGGGATTGAAGTCCCAAAACTCGTGCACTCCAAGTTCTCGATATCTGAATCGACGATACAAAGCTTGCGAGGTGTCGAATGGTCAAAAGTCACTTCTTCTCGGTCATCAATGGTCAGTGCGAAGTGGAGATCATGACAGGTAACAACCAACCCAATCCTTCACAGCGTGTTCAAACCAGATTGCGCCAGGAGAAAACACCGGCGGTAACCGAAGAAAGGTGATTGTCGAAGGGAAAACAAAAAGTCTCGGAAGAAGCGTTAAAACGGGAAAACACACTGCAAGACAACAACAATAAAAAAACTCGGTAAAAGTGGAGCACACAACAAGCACCGAGGAGAGGGTTTTCGCCGCTACTATGGAAGTGAACGAGCAGAGCAAGTGAGAAAAGCTCCGGGCCGTGCGAGTTCTCGCTCCCAAATAAAGATAAGCGTGTCATGTTCTGGGTTTGGGAGGATGCCCGTCGTTGGGTGACGTACCGTCTTCTCCTCTGCTGCTCTTCCCCCTTTCTTCTTCGGAGACCCAGGGGGGCGGAAGGCCTTGTTTTTGTCCCAGCATGTGTCCGGGGGTGAGCGAGCGACGGGACATTCCGAGATCAAGATAAGCTGACCAGCTGCAGGGAAAAAGATGTGCTTGACGAAAGAGCGGAAGTAGGAGTTGGTGGGGTGACTGATGGGCCACTGCTGAAGTCCGACGTGATGATAGAGGCATAGTTTTCCAAATCTTCCAACTCACCGTCCTCAAAGAAAATCCTTCAGGAAAAAACTATCTCAAATAATAAATCAAAAGTGCAACTGTCTACAAATTTTGAATTTCACCAAAATGTTTATATAGCTCTGTGTGCGTGCAATCTAAGATTTGAAAAAGCTACTTTGGAAATGAAAATATTTGGAACTTAAATAAAATAAAAATAAACTGCCGATATAAAAGCTAAATTACCTACTATTATTAGTAATTTATATCCAATCAAATCATCAAAATTATAAATAATATCTATCAAAAAGGACAAACGTTCGCTAATGAATGGCTAGCGAAAATGAAGTTCAAATTTGGTCGGAGATAAGCGAAAAAAGTATTTAGTACCCCGAATTACCCATGTTTACTCCCCCCTCCCTAAAAATTTCTTGATAAACTATAGGTATCGAGTTGAATAAAATGCTACTTTCAAAGAGATTAAAAAATATTAGTTGATTACTCTAATGCAGACGTGCATCGATAAATTTTCTTTAGGTTGGATTTTATGTCACATCGACAATATCTGTGCCAAGCACTAAACAATGTCAAGTAATGGGCAAACACACACGTTTATTTATGTAAGAAAGAAACGAAGGTGTACTTAGGCTTTATTATTCCGGTGGGAATAATGATGATGATTTCATTCTTCATCCGAAACAAAATTTATGCATTAAAAGTAATCTATTAAAATAATACCAATAAAGTATCCTAATTAGTACCATATTAATTTTCAGTAGTAATTTTCAGCTTATTAACTACCGTTATTTATTATCGATTACAATTATTTGTACTCGAGTTATTTTTAATAAAACTTCTATAAACGGATACATTCTGTTTGAAGTAAATTCAGTTTCAATATTATGCGTTTTGACTATTTGACTTGCCAAAATGTCTCTCTAATTATTTCAGAGCCGAAGGCGCAGTATGCCTCCAACTTCGAATAAAGAGGTCCATCAAATGCGTTTTCTGATTTATTCGATCTCAATACTCAAAATTACTTAAGTAATTACTGACATTTGAAAGAAACGAAGGCGTAGCTAGATTTTATTATTTCGGGGGGGGGGATAATGAGCCGATGCCGCCCTTTCGTGCGAAACAAAATTTATGCATTAAAAGTAATCTTTCTTTCTATTATTAAAAAAAAATTGTCAATCTTTTTCAGGTGTATTTGCTTTGTGATTGGTAATAGCGAGTCACGTGATAGCTAGTCTTGTGGTTCAACGGGCTAATGAATTTGGAGCACGCGGAGACGATAAACACAGTTATATTTTCAATTAATTCATTCTTAAAAAAATTGAGAGCACGCGCTAGAGAGTTTGCAATGTTTTCAGAAGAACCGACCTAATTCGGTCGCCGTTTCCATAGCAACAGTCGAATATGAAAATATTAAAAAGTACTAGTACAACAAACAACACGGATTAGCTAAAACATTTAAAATTATGATGATATTTCCTCTGAATTTTAACAATATGTTATGCTAAAATATTTCCTTTTTTATGTGGAAATGTGATGTTTTGTTCTTGACATTTTAAAAACATTTTGTTTCTGCTCACGCTAAATATCCGTGTATGAGCCGAGAATTTTTGGAACGCTTTCTAAAGCTTAAGTACTTATATACGGAAAAATCGCGCAAAAAAAAGTAGGCAATTTTCCGTTACTCGGGCGCATGCGATAAATATCGGAATGGGAAGGGAACCTTCAATTAACGTCGCGTACTAGAGACCCGGGATCAATCCAATTGAGCAGCGATCCATATGTGGATTGATTAAGAAGCAATCCCCTCCGCCTCACTGTTGAAAAGTATAGTTCTTAAAGCGAACTAAATATGATTGCGTAGCAATCATCGGGGGTTGAAGAGCAATAGAGAGCAGGGGGTGGAGCCCCCTAGTCTATTAAAATAATACAGATAAATTATCTTAAAATTACTACCATATTAATTTTTAGTAACCAATTGTTATTCGCGTTATTAATTATCGATTACAATTACTTGTACTCGAGTTATTTTTAATAAAACTTCTATTTACGGATGCATTACGTTCGTGGGCAATTCAGTAGACTATTTAAAATGCCGAATAATCTCTAATTATTTCGGGGTCGGAGGCGCAGTATACCTCCAGCTTCAAATAAATATGCCTCTGAATTGTAGGTGGCTGGTTTTATTCCGCCTTCAGGGTATTACCCTCTGTGTCGAAAAAACTCCGTGTGTGGTACACTACCCTGCAATAATGGACCGGACATCAAGATGTGATGGTATAAGGGAAAGAATACATGCTTCAATAGGGGGATGGTAATTTTGCTACCTTTAGCAATTGGGCCACCGTGGTTGAAAATTACGTGGTGTTGTTCTCGGATCTTTCCCTTGGGGGTCGATCCCGGACGCATACTCGGAAACCCTCACGCTTTCAGCACCTCTTGGCGAGTTGGCGATAGAAAGAGCTTTGAGAACCGAAGCCTGGGGAAATTGGCAATCCTTCTCAATTTCTCAAGCAACCCTACTACGTTGTAAAAAAGATCGCCATTTTTTTTTATCGCTGAGTGCTATGATTTTCCGTATGATTTTTTTTTGTGGATATTCTAAATATATGTTGACATTTAATATTGTAATGTATAGATTTTTTTTTGTAATTCGTTAACTGTCTGTATTGTAACTACTTTGAAGAATTGGTTGATGCAAGAAGCAGGCGGCAAAAACGTACCCCCATGTAAACAAATTATATATGTTTACAATTATTTGAAATTTAGTCAACAATTGCCTTTTGTTATGATTTTTACAATATAAAAAGTGATCACTGACTCTAAAACTCGTCAAATAGAAAGAATTGATGAGAATGTATTTGTTTTTTGTGGAACTTATTCGTCCTTATAACCTACACAGTGTTTGTATTTTCATAATATAGTTTCTTATGAATCAAATCTCTTGTTTGATCGTCTACCTGATATAATCTCACCACTGTTTGTTGAGACAACTAGTAGTAAATATAAACTCTTAGTAAAAGCAGTTATCAATAATAAGTATTAAGATTTAAGCAAAGTAATTTTTTGTAAACAAATACACTTCTCGATTTGTTTCACTCATTTGAGCTCAAGATAACAACAAAATTTAATTTGAAAAAATATTCCATTTTGACTGTTTTCAATAGCTTTCTTTAAACAAAGTTTTTTCTATCTCATATCCTATAATTATAGCACTTGCATTTGGGCTGCTATGGAGGCAGAATTTTTTTACACGCATTACCATTTTAAGCCTTAACGGTCATTAGTCACCTCTCACATAACAACAGTACTATGTCTCTGTGGTCGTAAGTCACCTCTCACGTGACGACAACAGTGCTTTGTCTCTGAAGTCGTGTCTCACCTAACAACATTACTTTGTCGCTGCAGTCAATATGTCACATGGGTGGTGACAAGACTGATCCTGTCAAAATTCGCTGTCTGTGAAATGTGGGCACAATTGCCTTGTCAATTAAAATTCTCAAGATCCTTATGAAGTTGTGGGAACTACGATGGAGTAGAGATACAATATGTAGAAGAATGCACAAGTTTTTTCCCACTCCAGATGTTAGTCAATACGTGTACCACCCCATAAAATCCCAGCTACTCGCAGGCCATAATTGCTTTCCGGAATACTTTTTTAAAAACTTTTTTTTCTTCAGAAACCAAGTTTCTGATCTGTGTCAGTGTGGAGAGATTGGCGACTCACCATTACATCTTCCACTGTAAACTCATGGAACACCTTAGGGGTGATCTCCTTTTCCTAAAAGAGGCTACCAAAACTTACTCGCAACACCCTCAGTGTCACCAGGCCCTCCTGGCCTTGGACAGATTTGTGACTGCCAAACTTATGCCTCGTTTACCCTAACTCTTCAAACCTCCCATTCTTCACAGCATAGGTAAGTTGGTAGGTATTTTGAGTAGTAGTGTGATGAACCGTTTACTGTTCATGGTTTTCACGCCTTTGTCCAAAAAAAATTCAAGGACTTTTCAGAACCAAAAATATTTTTTTCAAGGACCTAAAGTTTTTTATAGCGACCTAAAACAAAGCACGTGCAAAAATTGTCAATTTAAAAAAATGTGAAAAATATTTATTAAAAAAAAAAACATTTTTTAATTCCTTTTTAAACTACTGACAGTCAAAGAAAAGAGAAAAGGTTGTCATCAATTTTGGTTATAGTTTAGATTTTCTTTTATCACAGAACCTGTGAACTTTTTTGCAAAGTGGGCTTCACGTCTCAATGCTAACTATCAGGCTATTTGCACACATATCAATTTCGGTCGTGAGGTAAAATATCGTACGATAAATTCTTTGGTGGCACGAAGAAGAGTATGGGAGCTTGCACATGGTTCAATCGACACAATCTCCGTTTTCATTTTGCTCTCGCCCACGGCCACTACAGCAGATGGCTGTCGTGGTTTATTTTGTTTGAGAAACAAAACAAATCCAAAGTTTTGACTGCAGTGTCAAAAGTTGTTCTCTGGTCACAATCGTTAAAGATAGTAAAAATTTCAACGGATTTGAAATCTGTAGAAAATTTTACAAGAATACCTTAAATGTGCTTTTCTGTAAATAAATAATTTTTCAATTGCAACTTTTATATTTTCTCAATACGAATTCGGCGTTTTACGAAAACGGATAATGCAGTGTCCTAAACTGTTAAGTTTTCATTCTTGAACGTACGACTTGACAGTTCTTGACAGTTACCCCCTTCAAAAACCTTTATATTTTCTTTGTATTTCTTCATCAATCCGTGAGACAATTTTAAGAAATGTTCAAAGAGGCGGAACTCTTTCATGTTTGAATGCAAAAAAGCGATGGGATGACGCGTCAATGAAACATGGTGTATGACCTTGTGTGTTCATGTATACATCACCCATTATGGTTGTTCATATATATAAAACGTGGTGTCAAAACACGTAACACTTCAGAATGACGCTCAAATTGCGCACCTGCCGTGAAGGAAACTAGTTTGGACACAAATTCCAACGCAATTATGTACTAGTCCAAAAAAAAAAGCAAGGACTTTTTACCAAGTTTCGTAATTTTCAAGGGCCCCTAGTTAGGAAAACAAAATTCAAGGACCGTGGGAACCCTTCTGTTGGCTTGAGAAAGTCTTTGCTAGAGGCCCGCAAAGTAACGCGATGTATACTGTGCGGTTTCTGATGCAACAACGACAGCTAAACATCAATGTTGATAATACATCGATGTTCTTAAAATTCAGTGTATTTAAACTTTTTTACCCCATTTCATAACACTGGTTTAGCAACTAGTGATGCTACATCGGCTTCAATACATTAATGTTTTGAAAATATCGACATTGATGTCGCATCCCTACTTTTCAGACCCTTGGCCCCACTTTGCTCTAAAAGTAAGTTCAATTTGGCGATTATGAAAATTATGCTACTTGGTTATTTTTATAACCCCAAAGGGAAAAATGAAGACACAATATAATTTTGAATCATTTTTAAATAACGAGGCAACACCCAAGCTGGCACTCCAAACTTACACACCACGCTAATGTAAGAACACAATATATTTAACATGCACCAGCCCCCTTTCTACACGACGGTCTTTGGCAGGATTCGAACTCCCAACCCTCCGGTTGCTAGTCCATTACTCTTCCAACCATGGCACCTGTTATAGTTGTAGTTTTTTAGTTCATCAGATGTCAGTTTCGTATGCCAAAAAATACATAACCTATGATTAAATATATAATTTTTCACTGCTATGAGGCAAGATATATATAATTTTTCTTATTATGAACAGAAGAAAAGTAATATTTGTTTTATAATAAAATTACAATATTAATCTGAGCAATATTATTCGTTTAATTACTAAGTGTGCAATAATTTATTCACAAGACCTTTTAGGAGTTATAACATGCTACTGATTAGTCTAAAACCAACATTTTGATGAAATGTGGTATATCTAATGGTATTTTTATTTAACGTCTCTCTCCCCACTGGAGCAACACAATGGGCTATTTGTGACGATCCTGGATCAACCCCAAAGGGAAAGATTAAGACAACATAATTTTGAATCATGGTCATATAGCGAGGCAACACAACAGATTTAACATGCACCAGCCCCCTTCTACATGACGGTCTTTGGCTGGATTCGAACTTCTAACCCTCTGGTTGCTCTTCCCACCACGGCACCTGTTATATTAGCATGATGCTGATTTAATTAATTTTTCAAAAGGTCTATTCAAAAATTATTTTATCTAAAATTTTCATGTCCTGATCAGGACAGATGTTGAGTGAGTTAAATATATGGAGATAGCATGAGCACATTTTTATAAGTTTCACAGAAGTCTACTTTGAACAAGTTTAGCTGACTCATGGTTCTAGATAAGCTTTAAATGCAAATCTGACTAAAGCCAATATTGCTAAAGTTGCAAGAATCAGAATGTATAGCTACAGAACATTTTACGACTTGAAAATATTTACCAACCAAAATATTGGTTTACAATTTCTTCAGTTGTTATGCAGGATGTTTACATAGGACATCATTTTGTTTTGGAATAACTTTTAAATAAAACATTTCTAATTTCATTGTGCACTCAATGATTTACATTATTCATTGAATTTAATATCAGTCAAATGACTGCCAGCACTGCATATTTAGTCTTCCATCCACATGATTTCTTAAGACCATTTTGCTCTACAGCTTTTACAGGGTTTGATTGTCATTTATTTAGGAAGCTGATCTAGGTTAGTGAGTGTGAATCTCAGCACATTTTAGCAAAATATTTAATCAAAATGAATTCTCTATGATGGAGACTTCTAGAAAATTGTAAAATTACTTTGGGTTACATCGTGTGCCTTCAAAACAAATATGTGTAAAAAAAATTTCAAAACACTGTTCTCTGCAAGATACGAAAAAGTCTGACCGACTTCTTACAGAAAGTTCCCAAGAAAACATTGATACTGTATGATATATAGTGTTATTGAAAAACAAGGGACCTCTGTTGACATTACACACAAGTAGGCTTTCTCCAAACACAATATGGGAAAAATTTGGATTTTCATCGAAGCTCTAAATGTTATTATGCATGCAATTCTCTTGGTCCATATTATATTCCACATATAAGTATAATTATTTCAGTTCTAAAGTTCAATTTAAATTACATTCCAAAACAGTTCAATCCAGAAAAAAATTACTAGGTTAACAATACTTGCGTGTACCAGACGACATTGGCAATCTTGAATAATTATGAAAATCAGAACAAAATATAAATCTTTTAGTACAAATTGTAAGCAACATTTAATGTATTCAGAATGATTTATTGAGACTGATTCTGACATTGCAAGATATTTTTGTAAACAAACACATGAAGGTAAACAAAAAGAAGTGTTTCAGTTACAGTGAATATATGTACTTCAATTCATTTTAATTAATGTCTTACAAGAAAAACAAAGAAACAAATGGTACATAAAAACTTTTATTTTCATTTCAATACACAATAAACTTTAAATATCAAGTAATTTAGTCATACATTACAAAAATTCATTTTTCTGTAAATGAAAATGAAATAATGGGTGAGCCGGAGAACTTAGGCCGAAGGCCTTCTATCTCCCTCAGAAAGTAGTTGGGAACTGAGCAGGTTTTGAAGTTCACTGAAATATGTAAGGTAGAGTGAGTGCAGTTGGTTGTCCAATGAAAACAGGTGGCTTAGAAATTGGGCAGATCAAGGACGAGTCCAATTGGAACAGTACATAAGATGCAAGATGACAAGGAAGGCTTAAGAATTATTAAATTAAAGAAAAAATAAAAGCAGGAGATTTAAATAGTAAGAACATTAAGGATTAAGAATGACTCTGGGTCTTTTATTATATTCGGGTTGACGAGGGTCATATCTGGGATACACTGGATGGCAGGGTTATCAATTAATTCAAGATTAGCATAAAAATTAGTAGCAAGTTTACTGAAGTAAGTTTTAAGTTCGGTAATTTCAAGATCTTCGCAAATTTTAGCGTTTCGGTAGTACCAGGGGTAACCACTGATAATACGTAGAATAGAATTTTGAAGAGATTCAAGTTTTCGCTGCGTATCCGAATTTTCTGTAAATATAATTAACCACACAAGACTCAAAAAGAAACTTTTTGCATGAAAATTTAACTTATGACCATTAAGTGTAGAATTATTCAAATTTAAGTATTTCCAATCTTAAATTTTTTTTTTTATCTTGAAACTTTTTTTTTTATAGAGAAAATGTTTATTTTTGTAAAAAATTGGGTAATTAAAAAAATTACTTAACATTTTGGCAATAACTGCTATCACAAAAACACCTGCTTCAAGAAATAAAAACAAAACCACATAGAAACACATTTTGATAATAGAAATTACAAAAACATAAATACAAGTAAGGGATAGTTAAAAATCTGAAGGATGAGGAACCTGAAAATATAAAGTGTGCACATCAGTACAATACAAATGAGATCACAAACTCACCTTTTCGAGTCAACACTAATGTACACCTAATTCTGTTTGGACGAGCATGAGTATCATCTTGTGCGAATGTTTCAACAGTTTTACGAACAAATTCAGTTATTAATTGTTGTGTTTTGGTTAGGCCATTATATAATTATCTGTAAGAGGCTACCAAGAACTTCAGTACACGTTGAAATTTCCTAGCGCGTTTTTCATTAGGGTCATGTTTGACAAAATGATTACCCAATTTTCAGGTCAGTTCCAGACATCCTTTTACTAAACCTGCATTTAGAACAAGATCCTATTGTTCATTATCACTACATTCTGTGGGATTAGGAGTCTCAAAGCCAACCTCTTCTAATAATTCATCTTTGCTTACGGCTTTCTCGAATGATTCATGAATATCTTCAAATGATAGATCACTGAATCCTCCAGTTGCGTGTCATTGTAATGATGTTGGGAATACAGTCGTGTTAGTTACCAAATACAATTAGAAAATTGTAGATACATACATTGGTAAATGAAAACATGTATTCCAAAACGCATACACTACATGTTATGCAATCTATTTATGGGTGCAATATAACTGACTAACCACTGCATTGCCCGTGATAGTTCTTTTCATGGGGTCAGGTGTGACCACTGCTTGCTAACCCCCAGTAATTGCTACGAATACCCATGTAGTTTAACAGATGATACTACTATGCCACAAATAGAACAAAAAAAATTCAAACTGACTGGAGTAAATAGAGAATGAAATATTTATTTTGAATTTGAGTAAAAAAAAAAGTTTGGTGCAAAAACAGAATTAGGTGTGCGTATACAAACAGGAAATGTTCGACGCAAAAAAATAAATACGCTCAGGGTAGTCACATGAATTGAACCTATGTCATCTACAGCTTGCAAGCTATTAACAATGAGAAACCCACTGAACCACAAGCAAGTTGCTTTCCCACTCCTTGTACTCAGTAATGATACTATTCCCTCTACACCTCACCTCCCCTTTCCGCTTGTGTATCAATAGAATAGCACAAAATCATTAGTACTACCCAAATTTTGTTCAACAGAGGTTTTGGAAAACCAAATCGACATATTACATTATTTCAACATACCTATATGAGAACTTAAGTCTGTTAGCACAAATGCACTTGTGATGGGTAATGCCTTCTATGAGGTACTCTCGATACACCCTTGACAATGTGGAGCAAGGTCTCAACTATGTCCAAAATGTTAAGCTTATGCGTTTAGCTTTAACTATCCTTCCACGTTCTAACTCGGTTAATTCTTGGCAGGTCGACATTCAAGAGTTTAACAGAGAGCACTGATAACTATCTGACTCTTTATACTCTTTTAATGCAATGTGAGCACTAGTAAATTTGCATACTGCTATCCCATGACTTTTAGCACATCAGTGTTCGGTGTATGGAAGTTATATAAAATTAATAATGCAAAAGTTTTGGTACAGGCATATGAGGGGTCAAAAAATAATACTTAATATAAGATTTTGCAAATGAAAGCACATAAAAAAATAGCTGCAGAGATTAGGAAAAAGCATGTGTTTCTAATTTGAATTAATGGGGTCGCACTGGCCCTGGAACTTTTTTAGGTATAATGCTTGAGTAAATATATTAAGTGAATCTTCACCCATCATATGAAGAAGAATGATTCAAAATTGCCCATTGGATTTATAATCACAAGGAATGTTTTAAACAAAACCTATGCTGATGAACAGGCTTGTGAGTGACATATGTTCAATGGCCCAAAAGGGAAAGAGTTGTCTTGTAATTATGATCCCTATCAAAAAAGGTTATGTAGTGCTTCAAAGGAAGGCTGATTTAATATTCAACTAACTTCAATAAAATAGCATGTCTCTTCTTCATAGTTATTTCATTTTCAATATTATTACACACTAGCAAAATACCCGACCTTACTCGGTTTGAATTGGTTTACTCTAGATTGAAGAGATACTCAAAATATATAATGACTTACGTTTTTTTTGTAGAATAAAAATTTATTTTAATACCTTTCGCCATCTTTATATTTTCTACAACTTATTTTGGACACAAATCCTACACATGCATATCCATTCATGTAATACATTTCACATACATTGCACAATTGCAGTATGACAAAGCTACAAAATGACGAAAGGTGATACTAAGGTTACTACTATAAAAGACGATTTTGAGGGAGATTTGAAATTCTCTTTCTTAAGTTCTTTTCATGTTCAACTCAATTAATTAAAATTACGATTTACGGCGAGTGCTCTCGCACTCATAGTCAACAAAACAATATTTTTTCACTTGTGGCACTCTTGCCTGCGGTATGCGACATTATGAAATTTTGCAATCTTCTCCTGTCATTATTACAACGAATTTTTTAATGTTAAAAAAAGTTCTAGTTTGGATTTTTAAACATTATTATTCTTTCAATAACGGCATTATTCTTTAAATAACGGCATTATTCTTTAAATAACGGCATTATTCTTTAAATAACGGCATTATTCTTTAAATAACGGCATTATTCTTTAAATAACGGCATTATTCTTTAAATAACGGCATTATTCTTTCAATAATGGCATAACTACACTTAAAATTTACTGAAAATTTATACTGACTTACCTAACATCTTTAAGTCTAATACTTTGTGGTGCTGTTGCATGTGATGAGAAGGAAAACACATTTATTAAAATAATAAATATTTAAAACAGGAAACAGCAAAGTAAAACAAAATAAAAGATGTCGCAAAAAATTGTTCTAAAGATATTAATTTGTGATTCAATTTTATCTCTTGATCTCGCACAGTTGCCACAACTTACAACTAAAAGTGTACAAAATTTAGAAATGTGAAATTAATTCAGAGCGAAAGAACCAGAAAAAATATCACTGCTCGCGCGATCTTGTTCATTCTCGTTTCATTGAAAAATATCGTCTGTCCCAAATATTCGGAAATCGTTTTCATTGCGCAAAGAATAAAAATAAGACTCGAAATAAATGAAGTATCAGAGATGAAATTCCATAAAAAAAATAATTTTTTGAAGAATAATTACTTTTTCAGCAGTACTGGTAAAGCAATCGAAGTAATCGTAATATTCAATAGACATTCCAATTTTTCCAAAACTACCAAATTATGGTTGATTTAAGTATACTTACTCAGGTGTTTTAGCATGAAACTCAACTAAATATAACAATAAAGAAATGTTTGATATTGCATTCACTAAACTAATACATAATGTATAAAATAAAATACAATGCAATCAAATATCTTGAATACAATTCATGTGATGTCTACACAAACACACAAACACAAAATCGAGCATAGAACAGAAACACGGACAGACAGACTTTCGCAACCAATGCCACTCACTAAATGAAGATAAGTACTCACTGTATGCAAATTTTCATGAAAATATCTCAAACCGCGTGGACGTGTATAGGGCACAACATACAGACAGACAGACAGACAGACAGACAGACAGACACCAAACGAGAAAAAGGCGGATTCGGCATCAGAAGGGTCCAAAACGGATAGAAAACTTGAAATGGGTCGAAAATATTGAATGTACAAACAAACACTCCATTCTTATTTATATAGATAAAACAGAAAGGAAATGAAATCAAAATTCTTATTTAAATCACTGATTTTTAAAAATAATCACTTAATTTTAAATTTGCATTCCCTGTAACAATCTAAAAATCGAAAGAAATGGTCCGTTTTGATAGAATCAGATGTATTCAATTTGTGGACTTTCATATAATGTAATCTCAAAAACTAGATTACATCTAATTATAAATCAAAAATTAAAACTACTGATCGCAGAAAGAACAATATCACTGCCTCTACTAAAATTACACTTCACAAATATAATTAAACGCAATAGCATAAAACAATTCAAAATCAAAGCTGAAACAAATTTTTCTTGCATCTCTAAAGCATCAAATAAACACATTTGAAAATTGAAGGAGATTGGATGTATAACTGAAAAGTAAATACAATCTTTCAAAAGAATACGCCTAAAGACAAATTAACTTTTCCTAATCAAATTATTCCGCTTTCAATACAAAGACCGTTGAAAAACATGAGCTCCTCACACATTCTCATAAGCATAAACAAAACAGAATGCATTCAACATCAGAACAGCGCGCGATTTTTCAAACCGCCGACAGAACTAATACGCCTTCTAGCGGCAATTCCTCTAAGTTTTAACATTAGGATTATCGTAGTTGGCGATACAGGCATCTATCGCCAACTCGCCAAGAGGTGCTGAAAGCGTGAGGGTTTCCGAGTATGCATCCCGGACCTTCGCCAATAGTCGTTGAGTTGCTCCAGTGTGAAGTTAATTAATTAGCATTACTATTCAGACTACCGCGACCCATAGACTAGCGATAAAACGCGTTTTAAGGTATGCCATCTTTAGCAGATTTTACCCCAAGGGAAAGAAATTTGATATTTTAAATAAAAAATTTCGTTTCAAACATTCTATTTTAAAATTAATACATAAATTTTAGTTTCAAACCACAAAAATGTAAAACATTTTACGGCCTTCACATGCCTTGCATGCATTTATAAAAAAAAAATATATGATTTGTGTTCTGTCTTTTAATATAAAAAGATCTTACAACTTTCCATTCAACTACAATCATTCAATTTTCGTAAGGAAGTATAAGTTCCAGAGTGGTCAGCTTTAAGAACGTGAACAGCATTTCGCATGCTTTTAAGCAAGAAACTATATATGGAATATTTCGCCCCAATCTTCCTCTTTTGCAGAGATAAAGCACCTCACTTCCGCTTTTCGGTTTCCTTTAAAACCAGACAAATGATAGTGCACCAAATAACTTTTAAGCAAACTTTTGTCCAGACATTCAATAAAAAACTATATCAACGTTTTTTTCAGGGAATGTAGATTTGTAACTGCTGTACGTGGATTCCTAAAGGGCACAGTTTGACGCGTTTACAAATAGTTTGTTTTCAAACTTCCTCATTCGCAAAGTGAATTTTGTACGACTTGCTTGCACAAAATACAACCTGAGCTGGTCCCCATCTCTCCAACTTCCATACCACGCCAACACGAGGACATTTGCTGCCACGACAGATTTAACGTGCATCAACCTCCAACGTACACGACGGTCTCTGGTGGAATCGAGTTTCGAACTCGCAACCCTCCGGTTGAAAATCCGTTATTCTTCCATCCCGGGCTACCATAAAACAAGGCTGATGACATAAACAAGGGTAATTTGGCGATAATTTTTTGCTTAACAAAGAATTCTTATGTTATTTATTATTGTTTTTTGAATTATTTGTTTTTTATCGTCCACTGAGAAATCATTCCTCCGCAAAATGAAACAGAAAAACAAGTTTAGAATCTGACATCTCTTTATGCTGTTGCCATTCCAAAGAAAACAATAGTAATTAAATTCCATTAAATTAATTTAAAAGTGTTCCAGATTGAATTTTAAAATTCGCCGCGACCCAAAAATTGCAAAAAATTCGGACTACCTATATGCCAAATCCCATTACTGTAAGTGTCATGGATTCGTCAGGACTTAGCACGCAGAAAACAGACAGACAAACACTTCCTTTTATAATAGTAGATATATCGGAAAAATAGAAAAAGGAATTTTATAATATCGTCTCAGAAAAAGAAACCACTTCGTAGAACAACGAAGCTGTTAAACACTAACAGCGCGGCAATTATTCCCGGAAGATTGCAACATCCGCAAATTCAAAAAGGCATCATCTCAAATGAAGAGTGGCCGGACGAGTTTCGATTTCCTTTTTTTGCTGAACAAAGAATTCTTATTACGTATTATTTGTTTTTTATCGTCCACTGAGGAAAATCATTCCTCCGCAAAATGAAACGGAAAAATAGATTAAGAATCTGACATCTTTTTATGCTGTTACCATTCCAAAGAAAACAATAGTAATTAAATTCCATTAAATTAATTTGAAAGTGTTCCAGATTGAATTTTAAAATTCGCCGCGACCCAAAATTTGCAAAAAATTCGGACTACCTGTATGTTAAATCCCATTAATGTAAGTGCCATAGATTCGTCAGGACTGCACGCAGAAAAAAGACAGACAGATATCGGGAAAATTGTTAAACGTAGTTTTGTTTCGTCTCAGAAAAAAAAAACACTTTGTAGAACAACGAAGCTTTTAAAAACTTCATCACAGTAATAATTCCCATACGATTGCAACATCCGAAAATTCAAAAAGGCATCATCTCTTATGAGGAGTGGCCGGACGAGTTTCGATTTCCCTGACAAAATAAGGTAATCCACTCTCCAGATGATTTCATTATCAACCTGTTTCAACGTCATCAAGCAAGCAGCAGCGAAAGGGAAATGAGACGGTAATGAGAGAATGCTCTATCCGTTATCGCGTCCTCGTGGGCGGGTGTGTTCGTAAGGACACTCAGGGAAGGGATCCGAAGATGTCAACCTGTCTGGCATGCCATAAAATTACGAAATGGGTGGGTGGAGGAGGAAAGAGTGGGCGGTGCTCTCTGCCGTCTTGACGTACGTGGATTGACCAGAGCTATTTTGTGTTCCAGCTCATAATGTTGCCGGTTTTAGGTGTGCTGTGAATCCCGGGTGACAGGTTGAGCTAAGAAATATCCTCCTGTCGCATGATTGTTGATGAAATGGAACTTCGCGTGAAATATTTGTTGGATGTTTCTGTCAAGAGAGATTGGATCTTATTTGATATTTTCATTCATTAAAAATTTGTTTCGGTCATAAATATATGTTTTACGACAGGAACAAATTTGTATGAGAGAATCGTTTCCGACTACCAACACTTCACATTCATTTAGCAGTTTGAGATAAGTTGTATTTCAATCTCAGTGACATTTCTGGATGGAAATGAATGTACTGTTTATGATGGCAAAAATTATAAAACAGATAAAATTATAGAGATTTTATACATAAATTAAAAAACTTTGAAGCTACTTTTAAAATAATAAAAATTAAGTCTTAATTGTGGGTTCTAAATTAAAATTAAGGTCTCGTTCAAAATATGCACATGGTAACCTCAATGCACATATTTCTTTATCGTGTTATTTACGAAAGATATATATAGTCTGATTTATTTGTAATTTTTTATAACAAGGATCTGTTTGGTATTTCAATTTCAAGCAATTCTATCTCCATTTTCAATTGTTTGGATGGCAAACAATATTGAATACAAGCACTGCACCAGATACTATTTTCTTGTTCATATGTTTAAATGTTTCGTATGAAGTAGTAATTTTACGTTCCTTCGTTCGAAAAATAGGCATCAAAGGATACGAATATAAGGATAGGAATAGGGCAATATGTAACGGACGTATCATTGGAAGATAAAAGCATTAGTCACAATTACATAATTCAAATATGTGAATTTTTTTTGGTATTTATATAGAGGATAACTTTTACTAAAAGTATCAATAATTTTTTTTTTAAAGGAGAAATAGACTTAATACTTACTTTGGATGTGTAACGGCCATATTAATGAAGGAAACAAGTTGTGTCACTTTGAACACAAATGACAAAATTTTATGTTTACAAAGGAAAATAATGAAAATTTGTTTTTTACGAATGAAGAAGATTCAAAGATATTAAAAATACACAGATTATCAAATTTGTGGACAGTTTGAATTTGTAATATAGATTTAAAATTGTGAAGGATGTATCATCTTCTGAAATACATACACTGTTTTATGATTTCTTAGTGTAAAAAATATGTTACCAAAAATAAAAGAACAAAAAATAATAATTAAACATTACCATAATAAAAAACAGGGAAAAAAAATCATTATTTAATGAAATTTTCAAAATTTAGTGGTACTACGTAATGACCAAACATTTGTTAAAAAAATTATATATATTAAATAATATATCAAATGTCAATCTAAATCGATTATCTATTGAGATTTATCAATTATATCCACAATATCTTTCTTCTATATTCACAACAGAAATGCCGTCATTTTCCAGCCGAAATTTTTTTTGAAAAATTTGTAACGGACTTATCATATGCAGGATATAGAAAGTTTCCTCCTTCCCAAAAATTCAATATAAATAATACTTTAATTATTATCAGTTCTTTTTATAGTATACTATCATATTATTACTGGAGATTTAAAAGATTAAGATATTACATATGTGCTCAAATGGCAAAATGTTATGTCATTTTC
Organism: Metellina segmentata; assembly: GCA_947359465.1. Taxonomy (NCBI): domain Eukaryota; kingdom Metazoa; phylum Arthropoda; class Arachnida; order Araneae; family Tetragnathidae; genus Metellina; species Metellina segmentata. Next base: position 48,669,596 of record OX375882.1, on the reverse strand, counting down.
CCCAAAAATTGAGTAAGTCCCGTCCTGGAGTCTGGTTTATTAATGTTTAGAAGGTGGCAAAATATCGGAAGTCTTTCTTTCAGTTCATGAGAAAACAAAGGCGGGAAAATTGTAAAAAGTCAAAAACCACAGAACCACATGTTGAATCTTGAATCTTACAATTGCTGTCACGAAAAATTTAAAAAGTGACTTTTAACTTTTTGCCATCTGAGCACATATATGTTCCTCAATCAGAAATATGGTAATAAATATATTACCAAGTTTACTAAACCAAGTGCTTTAGTAAATATAATTTTATTCAACTTTAAATGACTCGACTGTATTTATACAAAGGTATAAAATTACTATTCGTTGATTGATTCTTATAGCCAGACAAATTATCTTTATTTTGATGTATGACACTTATTATTTTACACATTTTAATTTTTTGGTCTTCTGGTTTACTTATACGTGGAAATGCCCTATAATTTTCATTTAAATACGTATGCGATTAAGACTAATTTTTCAATACTTCTTTTAATCATAACAGTGCATGTTATTTTAAAACCTATTTTTGTCCTTTTGCTTAAACATTTTAACCATGAAAGTTCAATTGAATTTTCAAACATTTTTGGTCTTGCATCACATGTTTTCTTGTTTATACCGCACGTGTTAGAAAACCTCAAACCTCAGTAACAAATAACACTTGAAGGACTGAAAGAAGAAGCTTATATTGTGATTATTATACGTGATTCCAATAGGATTTATCTTTTAGGACATATCAGAAAGGTAATGGTAATGGTAATTTTTAGTTAACGTCGTACTAGAGCAACACAACGGGCTCATATCAGAAAGGAAAACATCTCATTCAAGTACGTATAAGCTCGAGTGAACTTTTCTCTTCACATGGTCTTCTTCTGCTTCTACTGTTTAGTATAAACACGGGTCTCGCACTCACGAGATATCCAAGTGATCTTTTTCTGATATTACCTCCCTAATCTGTTACCGAATCCCTCTTTCACCCCTTTCACAATTTTTTTTGTGCCTGATATTGTCTTGTGTTTGGCGCAGCTTGGCCAAATATGGCCCTTGCACCATATAACGGCAAAATAATCAAACAACCGTTCTGATACAATACAGTTACAATTCAAGTTAGGTGATGTAATTATATTGTATATCATCACATTTCACAATAGTATATAAGAATCGCTCATTACACTATGATATATTTTAGTTTTAATTCTTTGGAAATGACGTGAATGAGATCTGTTGCCAGGATCTAATAATTTAAAGTTCATTTTTGTATTTCATTAATTTTAAATACGCATTCAAAGAATTATAGAGCTGAGTGAATGAATTGGATGAACAAATGAATCATTTCCTATGAAAGCAATTTAAGTATAGCTATAATAATATAATAACTTTCAAACACTATATTAAAATAAACAACAATTGGTGGAGTGAACAAAATGTAAACAAGTATTGAATCTGAAATGTGTAGATTTCGAATTGTGAAATATAGAGTAATGTTTATACAAGGTCAAAGTATGCAAAAGAGCATAATAGAATGATGTCTGGGAACAGTTTGAAGATAACTTTTCTCTGGGTGTGTACCAGGACTTGTTTAACTGGAAACTTCAATAGCTGTGGTTGTGATGCAATATCTCTTTTTGGAGCACTCACACCTATAGGGTATCGAAAGAATCCATGTAGGAGGGAAGCACTGAACACGAGGAAAAACAAAATATGGTGATGCAAAGCGATTTCGACTGTTATTGTAGTTGGTTGTGAGGATTATTTGCAAACAGCTCAGGGTCATCCGATTCTTGTTAACAGAATCAGTCGTTGAATTGTAGGAATAGACTCATTGTATATGCAGGATAGGGGCCGTCTTGAAATTTAAATGATATAATGAAAAAGAAATATGTATATAAATCTGAAAAGGGAGGGGGGGGGGGGGAACCACAGTTAAAATAACTTACCTCTCCATGTAAGTGCGCAGCTTGATTTTTGCGTATGATATATGGAACAACAACTTCAAGACAGCGTACTGTCTTTTCAAAGGTAAAACACATGCTCGTTCGCTTTCTATTTCGTTTACATGTTGCAATATTCTTTTGGTGCTTGTTTACTCTAATCATATGTTAGTGTTGTAATGTTTTCATGAGTGATATTTTAATACCGGGAGAAAATTTATAAGATTATCTTATACCAATTATCCTACGAACAATTACGTTACTTTAAACTCAATATACCCTTCTCAATCCTTTAAAATTGCAGGCAAAATCCACGTTCTGACGACGTAGTGTACCAATCCCGATGATAGGCGCAGTTACGCTCTTTCGACTGCCCTGCGCTTGAAAAAAGATAAAATCCAGATTAAAAAAAAAAAAAAAAAACATAAAAAATTTCTCTTTCATTTTGCAGGCAATATTCTTTTATTCCTTAAGCCCTTTTACCAGATGTTAGTGTTGTAATTTTATTATGAGTGATATTTTACTACCGAAAGAAAATGTATTAGATTTTTGTACGCCGATTATCGTCGCCGAACATTTATCAAAGTTTAAATACGCACTTCATAATCTTTTAAAATTGTACGCAAAATGGACGCATACCGACATCGTTCACGGATAGGCAAATTTAATCTTGTTATCTCCACTAGTAAATGGTGCGTGGTTATGATAAGTATCAAAACAAAGAAGTGAATAGTTCAATCGCCCCAAAGTCGAAGACTTATTTTTACCTTCACCTTCCTGCATCGCGTATGAAAAAATCCCAAATTCGTGTGATTTAAGAATGCAATTAAAGTTGTTGAGAATGAATTGACTTTCGTGTTTTTTTTAAAGGATGGCAATACTTTCTCGTATGAGATGTATAGCGTTGGTTGCAAACGGGAAGTGACACTCCATTAATATTTTGGGGTGAGTAAATCACTTCTTTTCAGGGCAATGTTCGCATCCCATTTTGGTTTGTTTATTCAGCCCTTTAGAGTTTTGTAACCGATACTTTTCTAACTACCCTAACAGCCGAACCGGCACCACAGAATTTATTCCAGATGCTAAAGCGTGTGGTTTTAAGGGAGCCTGAATTTGTTCATTGTGAAGCTTTATAACGCGGTATCTTTCTTATGAATACGTGGAACTGTGATGCTATGAAATCTAAATCCTTCTATCTGCAGTGTTTATTCAACATCTTGAAGGAACTGGCCATTCAAAATGGAGGTTTGGTTTTTTAACCAAACAATTCTGTTAAGGGGGTTTGGGACTCAAAATATGAAAAAAAGTCCAATTTTTTTATTATCTTAAAAAGTAAAATAAATATTTCTGAATAAAATTATATATAAATTTTTTCTACCATCAGTAGAACCAGAAATATTTAACTTTTTTATAAATATGACAGCTGTAAATCAATCTAGCTTTCATAATTTTAAACGCACTTTTTCTTCTTTTGTGTTAAATGGGATTTCAATAGTAAAAATCGAAAAACTTAAAACACTACTTCTCATAAATGAGCGCAATTTTCTACATTCAATTTTCAAACTTATTTCTTCAATTTGTCTTTAGCAATTGTGCGTATATATGTAATTTTTTCTATAATTTTTCAAAATTTGTATTCTATGTGTTTTATGTAGTTTTTGAACAAAATATTAAAAACAATATTCTAATTGTTTTAACCAAAAATCACGAAGACAATTTATATTATGGACTTTTTGACGTTAATTAATGCAAAAATGAAGTGATTTGTCATAAAATATTTTAAGATCTATCAATTTTGCCCAATGTCAAAATTTTGACGTTTTAAAATTTTAATTTAAAAAAATTTAAGTTTTGAAAACATAAAATAGTTATTATAATTGCAAAATACAATACCTACCTACAGAAAAATTCAGAACAAAAACTTTAGCATTGAAGATTTTAGAATTTCGAGTCCCGGGACCCCCCTTAAACTCAAACAATTATGAGCATGTAGAACGTGATCCAAAGAGATTCGAATTATTTCTCCGAAGTGCTCAATTAACTTCTTGAAGAAACTGGTTTCTCAAAATGGAGAATTCATTTTCCCCAACTCGAACCCAGAATTCTTAAACTCGATCAATTCCACGGAAATCAAATCAGAAAACAGGCTACAAGTATTTTGTTATAATGATCAAATTCATGAGTAAATGCGTTTAAATGTTTTCCATATTTTGACTCCTGTAAAATCTACTTTTTAAGATGCCACTTTTTCGAGATTGTTTTAAAAAATGGTTCCTATGTCGTGACAAGAATCTTCAGGAACTTTGAAGGCACTTGTCTCCACAAAATAAATAATTAAATTTGTTTGAAATCGTTGAATAAGCGAAAATTTGTAACTGAAGCAATTAAGAATCATAATAAAAAAAAAATGTTAAGAAGCATTAATTTACTGTGTTAGGATAATTCGTTATTTAGAATTTTACGACATACTCTTGGCTCTTAGTCATTCAATGGTAACTATACATTAAAAAATGATCCCAAGGATGGAGCCTTTGCAGGGTGTATAATTAAAGAATGCAGATTTATTAGGGAAGAAATAGTACATCAGTTGAAAAGTATTAAGCCATCTAAAGCACCAGGGCCAGACGATATTTATCCTAGAGTACTAGTGGAATGCGCGGAAGAAATGGGGGATGTAATTCACATCATATTTAATTCAACATATAGCACGGGTTGGGTACCAATGAATTGGAAGTTGGCCAACATAACTCCAATTTTCAAAAAGGGAATACAAATTGATCCGGGCAACTATAGACCAATAAGTCTAACATCAGTAATTTGCAAAATATTTGAATCTCTGTTAAAAAAGCATATAATGTTATACTTGGACGAGGGGGGACTGTTATCAGATAATCAGTATGGGTTTAGGAAGGGCAGATCCTGCTCTACAAACCTTTTGAAGTTCTACGAAAAAATTACTGAGGAGCTGGATAATAAGAGCAGTGTAGATATCATGTTCATAGATTTTCAAAAGGCTTTTGATAAAGTACCTCATGAGGCATTACTGTTTAAATTGGAAAGGTTGGGGATTCAGGGAAAAACATTGATATGGATAAAGAATTGGTTATTGGGTAGAAAGCAGAGAGTGCAGGTAAAAGGAAATTATTCACAGTGGACAGAAGTTATAAGTGGAGTGCCTCAGGGATCAGTTTTGGGTCCAATTTTATTTATAATTTTCATAGATGATATAGGTCAGGGGATTAAGAATAGAATCAGTATATTTGCAGATGACTTAAAAATATGGGGGACAGTGAATACCAAGTTACAGATAGAGAATTTACAAGGGGATTTTGATAAGATATCCGAATGGGCTGTAAAATGGGGTATGTCATTTAATGGAGGGAAATGTCAAGTTCTGCATATGAGTTACAGGAACAGTGGAGCCGAGTACTGTCTGCAGGGAGTAAAGGTAAAGGAGGGAGAAACAGTCAAGGATCTTGGGGTGATAATTCACAGGGATTTTAAAATGGGTCACCAATGTTCAGCTGCGGGTAAAAAGGCTAATAGGTTATTGGGATGTATTAAAAAGACTGTAACTTCAAGGGATAAGAATATAATCTTGCCGTTATATAAGGGTTTAGTAAGACCACATCTAGAATATGCTGTACGATTCTGGGCTCCATATATGAGAAAGGATATAGAATTAATTGAAAGGGTTCAGCATAGAGCTACAAAAATAATAAAGGGGATAGCAAATCTCGACTACAATGAACGTTTAAGTAAACTAAACTTGTATACACTGGAAAGAAGAAGAAGGAGGGGGATTTGATTCAGCTTTTCAAGTTTGTAAAACAAGGGGACACAGAGGTCTTAAATTTCAATAGGGATAACAGAACAAGGGGCCATGGGTATAAATTGAATAAGACACATTTTAATCGGGATTTAAGGAAAAACTACTACTTTAATAGGATAATAGACAATTGGAACGCGTTGCCAGAGAATATAGTTAATTCAAAGGGAGTGTACGAATTTTAGATGCGATTGGATAGTCAGCGGGAATTGGGGAGTTCATAAACAAAGGACCAGCCTTGTTGGGCTTGAGCCTGTAGCTGGTCGTCAATTGTATATTGTTTGTATTTGTATTTGTATACACGATAAAGAGCAAACTTCTATTATATTTCAAATTCATTAAAAATATATTCTGTACAGAATCGTTTCATCGGTATAGAAGAAAAGGTATGTAGTACTATTATATTTTTCATCCGCTGTGGTTTAGTTTGTTGCTCTACGGCAGTGAAAGCGAATCTTTAGAGCTAGGTGTGTCAAAAAGCGGAAAAATCTAGTTTAACTCGGGTGCCGTGTCAAATTTAAAAATATGCATAATTTTGCGATATTTGCAGCCCTAGTAAAAAAAGTTATACTTTTGATACATTTATTTATTAAAAAAAATTATTTACATTTGTGACTTTTTTGTTGTGGAGTTGCATTTGGCTAAATCTACAATTGAATGTTGGTATTTTCTGTAGTTCAAGCCCAAGCATGCGCTACTAACTTCATTTGTCAGTCGGTTTCTTAGTTACTATTACTTAATATACTTTACTACTATATACTACTTTAATACTATTTACTACTTTAATACTATTTAACGCCAGGATAAGGTCTCAACAAAATACATAAAGGGAAAAGTTGTGTCAAGTTAGAGCTTGATTTTTCAGGGTGCTAAAAGTGTTCGGAGCATTAGAAAATGCCTTTGAAAAATGAAATTAACGGTTCGGAGCACTCTAGATTTTCAGTTTATTTATTTTTCTTCATTCTCTAAACGATTTCTTTCCAGATTGTCAAGTTTGGCCCTCAAGTCGACAAACACTTGAGACCAGATGATATCTAATTCTGCGAGTTGCATCCATTGGAAAACATTTAGTTCCAAAGTACTGCAGACTTCTACATCCGGAAACTTAATTATTTTATTTGTTTGTTCCAGGCTTCTAAATTGATTAAATCTTTCGCCAAATTGTTCAAGTAACGAATTTACAATATGCTGGTGTTTTACACGCATGGACTCCATTTCATTTAGTATAGTTATTCTGGCCTTCTCAAAATACTTTATTACTCGAAGAAAGTACTTAAAAGTTTTAGGCTAAATCTCGTTAAAATTGTTTACGTTTACCGTCCGTAAACGATGCGTGTCACCTAAAGCCCCGTTCACACTGGACGAACCGAACTGAGCTGAGCAAAACCAAGATGATTGATTAGCAACGACGCCAGGTTTGATTGATTGCTAGTTCATTGTGGACAGTGAACTGAGCAGTTTCGAGCACACGCAAAGTGATCCGTTTCTTGTTAATACAGCAAAGAAAAGTGAGTGCTTGTGCTCGCTGAATTTGGACGGTTCGCTATCACTGCTCTACAGTCATTTTCTCTTCATTCTATTAACTTGAAAAGATCGTGTTTAGTGACCTCATTAGTTTAAGACTTCGTCAATTCAACCTGTTGGGTAAGTAGTTGAATTTACATCTAACTGGAGCTACAGAACCGACAGTCCGGGATCAATCCCGAGGGAAAAGATCCGAGGACAACATCTCGTAATTTTGAACCACGTGAACACGATTATCTGTGACTGGACCGAGTTTTCCTCAGCTCTTCATTTGCTAATTCATTGCTCTTCTGAATGGGCTACCTTGGCACTATCCCATCACCCGAAAGGTTTTCATTGGCGCTTTGAAAAATGGAATTGATGCTGAAGGGGTCACTTCGATCGCCTTCCCTCTAAAACCACAAACAAGGGGTGTGTGTGTGTGTTAAACTATTCAAAACTTCTCTCGAAAATTACCATTCTTCGTAGAGTTCAGGTTCCATAGGTATTGCGTTCTGTCCGCTTTACTTGGGATCGTTACTGTGCTGCCAATTATAGAGCGGCTCTTTATTGTCACTGACTTGGCTAACTTCATTAGTGTCGGAACCCCAAAGGAGTAACTCCTAAGGTGGTCTTCCCAGGAGTGCTCATTAATTTGCTAGCGAGATAACAAACTCTTCACTGCTACCGTGTTACTCGTCGCCGGAAACCAGACAGTTGTCTACACACAGCAGCGACTCGTTTTCGAAATCTGATGAGATGCATGGGGAAGTCGTATTTTATCAGATGCCCGTAATGAACTCGTCTTAGCGTTCTATCTTATTAAATTTCGGAAGTACTGTAGCGCGAAAATTTTCGCACGAGCAAAAAACATTTAATGAACTCACTATGAATGAACTGTTAATCATTTGTTCCAGTGATCTTGAATTGTATTTATGGTTGTGATTGAGTTAACTCACGATAACTTGATCGAAGTTTGGTCAAAAGATTGATGTTATCACTCTGGATCAATCTGTATTCCGTTGTGGATGCACTTGTTAAAACGGACAAAAATCGATCCAAAAAATGTCGTTTCGTGATGTTTCTAGTAAATAATACACGGGGAATCGTAGATTTTAACTCAATGAAATCTTCTGCACTTTCTTGCTTGTAGAATTTTAAAAATTGTATAAAATGTGGATCAAAAACTTGGATGAATAATCACGGAAAATAGATAATTTAATGAATTTTAAATTATACGATAATTGATAACTTTAAGTGTGTACTGGACTCACGAACTCGAGGTACTACAGTGATCTATTCTTTTCCTGTAAGGTTTATACTACATCTGACATAAACATGGGAGTCACGACACCAGGATGCCTAAGCGATTTTTCTCTATTCCATACTTTCTCTTCACAATTATTTGACATTGTCTGCCTTGTGTTTGGTAGTTTGTTCAAAAATTCCACCTCGCCATAAAACCAACAAATCAATGATTGATCTTTTGAGTGTTTTTCCCCAGTTCCAATGAACTTGAATTCGGGATTAGTCTCAGACCGTCACCAATAGCCTTCCATGTTGTTCCAGTACGACGGTAATTCAACTATCAAAACTACCAAAGTACATAAACTGAGTTAACCCATGAATCTCTGAAAGTGTCCTCCAGAGCAGAGGGTTCATGGAACTGTGACAAGCATTGGGCACCCTCATTTATAAAAGTTAGAAAATGCGCGTTCTTCTAGTATTTATGTTCAAGTATAACAAGACAAAAATCCATGCTTTGTAACTATAGAATGTTTCGCATTTTACAACGGAATAATTTCGAATGTACTTTTATTTTCGATAAGTTATTTTTTTTTATTAATTTGGTATGTGTGTAACGAAGAATTAATGAACAAAATTCCAAAGTGTACCATTATTTCGATTACTATCTAGCACATATAAAGCGTCTGTGAGATACTAAAATAAATAGGTCCGTTTAAAGACTATAATATGAAGTAGTTGGATTCATTAAGATAATATTTGCATTCAAAGCCCTGTTTTTTTTTGGATTACACACATGACAGGCCAAAATGTGTACAGTAGCTCAAATTTACTACACATTTTTTTCAAATTTGTTTTTATAAGATCAATATCTGCATATTAAGCTTATCACTAATTGATGAGTACTATTAATATTTTTACTTAGTACTATCTATGAATTCAAGTATATATCCTCAGCTACCGACATAGATAATTTCACAGTATGCTCCGAATTCGACAGTTGAGCGGATATTACAATGACAGGATTGATTTGAGTTTCATTCACTCAATCTTCTTGCTCCTATAAAATGACAAGAATATTATTTCAGCTTTGAAAATTGATTTTCAACACTTCCATTCATTGAAAATCACTTTTTAAATCGAAGGAAGATCGAATGAAACTTTGGTAAACAAACAATGTCCAATTCAGAGTATTCGATAATGATCTAGGTGTGTATCAGCAGTAGAGAAAATAAACCTGAATTTATTAGCATACAGATTTCGATTCACCATAAGAGAAATTTATAACACAGCGCTTTGTATACTATACAAAGGTCTGGTTGCTTTATATAAGATCAAAACGACTTACAATCTGACCCTCCTTTTAAAGATTTGTATCCTGTCATTGACTTTCCGAGAAAATCTTAAGAAACCACACATCTTTTTGTCATAAAATAATAAAATTTATTTAAAATCTTTCTTCAAACAGAACAGGGAATGAAATTGGTTCCATTTTGACCAAATACCTGGTCAAACAATGATTTTTAGACGTAAAACAATGTAAAGTGTAAGATAAAATGCCAAAAGCAATCTTTGACATTGATTTTGTTTAGCATTTGAATATTTTACGAAAAGTGACTGATTACTTAGTATTTAATATGTTGTGATTTTGTGGGTCAGTTGGATAAGGTTGCATTAGTTTTTAAAATTTTTTATCGAAGTTTTTTTTCAATGATTATTATATTGTTTGATGTGATGTAAAAATACAAACACAAGTTTTCGTGTGGTAAAATTTTAAATCTTAATTGTTATATCTATATATGTAAAAACATAATTATTATTTTGTATTTCCCTCTTTCAAAATGATTTGAAATCCCTCGATTTCAGATACTGATACATGCTTAGGAATCGCTATGAAACGGACCATTTGTCGAGTTTTGTTACAGTGCACAAGATCCATAAGAGTAGAAATGAAATATTTTAAAATAATTGACAAACGAAATCAAACACAAACGAAATATTTACCAATCAATCACACTTTGTGTTCTGTTCGTCCTTCAGAAAGCTGTTTGAGTGATGTTAATTTTGTCACTGAGAATTTTTCTTCATTTTACTCCAGTTCTGTTAGATAATCTTCTTTAAAAATGCAAATTGAACATTGCTTGTGTTGTAAATGCGATGTTGTGTGTCAATCAATCAAAACTGAAATGCTCAACAATCAATTATCTGCAAAATCAATCACAAATGAGATCTCAAATGAACTATTTTATGATTGATGGATAGAAGGAAATATTTATCGTGGAATAAATTATTTACATTACATTGCATTATTAGTATACATGAGTTCGGTGCATTGGTACCGATATCACGATGTCTTCGATAAATGTAAGACGCAATATACACAAGAAAAGGATAAAAAAATTCATGAACAATGACAGGTATTTAGACATAGCGAGAATTCTGAAATAAAAAACTGCATTTTGAAAGGAACGTGAATTTTTGATCTTACAAACTGTGGGATTGCTGAAGTAGAAAAATATACCAGGAATTAACAAAGCTACTTTTAAAACCAGATACATTTACTACAGAAAATACAATAGAAATATAACAACAGAACAACATAATTTTTTTTAATTTCCCAGAATTGCATCTTTATTTCAATCAAAAACTTATGTAATGAATGAAGCCCTTGAACAATCTCAGGACAGCTAGTTGCCGTTAAATCATAGGTCGTTGTCGATTAGCCTGCTTGACGCAAATCCAATCTCAGAATGAGAAAATAAACTGTGTATCTCCTGATATTTTTCTCAAAGTACTCAATTTAATCACGGAGAGCAAATTACAAAATGAAATAGGGAACAAGAATTAATATTTTAAAAGCCTACCCCCAATATATTGTATTTAAACATACCAATACTTCATTGTGAATTACGGAAAACGATTATTTTGATTATGCTTGACATTGCTTCTCCTAATTATCAATAAATAATCCTGATTATTTTATAATTAAGCTTTTAAATAAATTGGAATACATTTAAAACTAATTGGAAATTGATAATTTTCTACATTTTGCAAAAATACAATTGTCTAGGTAAGCCTGTAAAGTATGTGGATAACCCATAGAATAAAAGAATAAATATGAACGATAGTGCAATATTTTTATCTTTTAAGCTGGTAGTATAGTATAATTCAGGTGTTGACCTCATCATCTGATAGTGGTTCAAAATTACGCAGTATCCTTGCATTGAATTGATCTCAGACATCCGCCAATAGTCCGTTGCATTGCTTCAGCTCGACAAAAATTCAATCTCGGACTAACTGATAACAATTCAAACTATTATTTAATTTTTTTGAAGAGGCATATCAATTTTTACATTAAAATATGTTTTTCATGAGTACAATTTAAACAATTAATGGACACGTTCCAAGCAAGATGGAAACAAAATCAACTAAGGTAATTCAATATAAACATAAGAAAATTTAAAATACATTTTTATTCACCCATAAAACATTGCTATTAATCTTAATGTTAAACAAATATTTTCAGAATTGATTCATAAAAAATTGATTCATTCCAACTAGAAACTCAGCTATTTGAAATAAATATAACCTAGTCAAATAAATCCAATCATACTGAGCAACACTATTTATATAAAGTGATTATTCAAAATCTTCTATATACTGTACACCAAGGATGAATAAAATACGTTCGACAAGAATTGATTCTCAAGGAATGGTCCACTATGGAAATATGGAAAGTCCTTTCACAAAATTATAATTTACTCTGAAAAAGCAATACAAATTTAATAAAGCGTTCAATATTGTATTGGTTAGAGTATGTACAATGCAATGAATGATATTGAATAACACTTTTCTACCTGTGTGTGTGTGAAAAAGTGTGTTATAAATATAGTTATGTATGTATAACGCAATGTATTACAAATTATTGAGTATTTTAATTTTTTTTATGGTAAGATTGGGGGGAAACGTTACAAGCTGTTTACACGAATTTGTGGTCCTTTTTCATTCACTTTTCGTAATTTTTATGCAAAATTGCATTTTTCTGATTTTTTGGTCAATATAAGGAATTTTTGATTCATTTAGTATATTTTTGTGTTTTAAGAAAGGGCGTCAGTTTTTATCCTGTCTGGGAAAATTGTTTATAAAGACTTTTCTAACGTTATCAGTAGAGGTGTAAAGTAGCTAATCTGTGTTAAAAAGTTGTTAACAGACAACACGATATCGTATGAGAAATAACTTATATTTGGCAGTTCTAAATTAGTATTATTGCCTTAAAAAGATATATGCGATTAAATGTGTTTTTCCAAAAATTCGAACTTTCAATTTGATATAGAAACTGTCAAAAATGCTGAGTGAGTTACATTTTTTTAAAAGGCATATTTTTATTAAATAATGAAAGCAAGGTGTAAAAAAACCATGATTTTTTCAAAAAAATCAATTAATCGGATTTAGTTGATTTAAATCGGATTTATTTGATTTAGGCCGATAAATTTTAGGGCCGATAAATTTGTTAAATAAAAAATTGAGTTTCTGACATGACATGTAAACTAATATTTATTTAAGTAAACAATCGGAATTTGTGATATGGTAAATTAATATTTATTTTACTAAATATCATTGTGTGTTACATGATGATTTTTCAAAACAAGAGCAAAAGATAAGACATTTGTTTAACTTTAAAACACAAGTTGACATCCTCCATAGTTTTTCTTGAGTAAATTAACATCATTATGTTAACAAATGTATCAGTAAGTGTAAGTGAGACCTAAATTAGTCTGATTAAATAAATATTTGTTATGGGTCACTACTCTTAAAGTGAAAGGTGACTGTTTCAGGGTGCATTTTGCAAAATAAAAGATGTTCATTGTGTTTAAACTTTCATCCTTTCAAATAGAAAGCTCAGTTGAATTTTTTATTTAATAAATTATTAATCACATTAAACTGTGTTATTTTGTATTTATGTCTCAATTAAAAAAAGTAGTTGAAAAATCACTATAGCTAAGCCATTGGTCAATCAATTAAAGGGGTAACAAGTAGTTTAGGCCTACTTTGTGGGGATTTTCTTTGGCTGTCTTCACATTTACGTAGATGTAGGCCTACTGCTTTATTGTTTGTAACATAAAATTATGCATGAACATTGTAAAAACTTTCATATAGATGTCAACTTATTTTTTACTTAACTTTTTGGCAGAATCCATGACTCAACAGATTACTTAGTCCATCGACACCTCAGATTATTTGCAAGTGTGCAGTGCCAAACATTTTTTTATTTTTTTAAAAGCTCACCAGTACGAGGTGTAGCCATTAGTGCTGAAATCACCATGTGTGCAGAAAGTTCAAAGCATTTGACAAATTCTGTGATTTTTCTAGAGTGTATTTACTTAGTTATAAAAATGTAAGATTAGTTGTGATTTAAATCAACGATTTAAAAAAAAAATCATTTGATTAAAATCATGATTTTAATCGTTGATTTAAATCAAGTGATTTAAATCTTGACACCCTGAATGAAAGCTTTCATTTTTACCAGAAAAACTTAAAATTTACATCGAGTTTTTAAAAAATATTTTTTGTCCTTTGGAGACGCTTTTTATTTTGAATCGTTTTATAAAATGTTTTGCAAAAACAATGGTCATTTTAAGGTCATTTTTTAATTTTTAGTTCCTTTTTCGTAGTGTTTATGGGCCGTAATTGTATTTTAAAGGCATTTTCTAACCAATTTTAGATAATTTACATACCAACCCTACTAATTAATATAGCCTCAAATGTTTCTCTAAATATACAATTACTTCTCATTCTAGTACATTGAAAGGATTTATACAAATGGACTTGTATAAAAGGATGTATACATTTTTGAGAACCTTAATTAAAACCTTTTTTACACTTTTTTTATACTCATATTTTTGGAACTTCCAGTTTAAATTTGGTTTTGACAATCCAAATAAAAAATTTAGATTCAGCGATTCCGGGAAAGTGCTTTTTATAAATTGTAATATACATATATGAGGAAGGATTCTACTTAAAAATTTAATGAGCATTGTTTGTTAAGGAAATGGTCTAACAAGTTTTCCAGGAATAAATGTCAAGAATGTCACCCTTATAAACATTACATTACATTACATATACAGTATATTTTGTCCATATTTCTCCCTTGAAAACGATCAAAACTGATGGAAGTAAGAAAATAAGCACTTACATAGACTAGGGAATTTTGAGGGTTTTAATTATATCTTGGTGGTTGTATCAGTAAGGTGTCTTCATTTGAACGGTCCAGAGATCTTGATGAATGAGATACGAGTATATCGTCATTAGAAGAAAGCTGACCAGATATTGACCGCGTCATAAAAAAATCTTGATGCCGAGGTATCAAACCACTTGGAGGGTTAAAAAGCCTTTAATTTCACTAATAAAATATTTTAAAGTTATTCCAACTGTTTAAAACGGTAGAATTCATTTTAGTAGCATGATTAAATATTTTATCTAAGCAGCATTAAGTAATTTATTAGATAATTACATTTTAAATTACATATGTAAGAATATAATAAATATTTTCGCAGTAGCGTTTTTCGCATCTCCCTACCATTTTCTATCTGTATGCTTGAAGTTTGACAACCTGAGTTTAGATGTGTTTAGGTATGTAATTGTTTAGCCACTTACCGTGTTATAAGGAATTTCCGAATGCTTGGTAATGAATACAGTTAATGACCTGTATCAGTATTCACAAATAGAGCTATCAGAATGATCCAATTCTTCTGCAGTTAAAATGTTTTAAGATTCGAAATTTATGTTGTAAAAATCATGAGAAATCAAAGTACTTTATAATGATATATCACTAGGGGTGAGTGGGCCTTAAAACTTCTTAGACATTGCTATTTCTTGAAGAACTTGAGTTAATGCAACTATAGCTTGTAGATGGATCTTCCCAAGTATCTTTTCGTAATCCCAGTCAGAATGTTTATTTTCCATCTCAAAAATAATCGATGACATTGCGGACGTAAATCTTGGAAAATCAAACCCATTGATGGAAATACTGTTTTTAGCAGATAACATTAATATTTCAAGCTGCCTCTTCGACTCAGAATCGGATAGTTTACTTTCTTTTATTTCTACATTGCCATTCTTCTGTGAGTATCGAGAAGATTCCTCAGGGTTTGGTGGGGAATTCACAGTCTCGTCAAAATCGTCTTCACAGTAGTCGCTTTCATTGTCATCTTGGCTTTCCTGCATAGGAGCATCTGATTGTTCGTCATCACAATATTCATCATCCTGTAGGAAAGATGGTTTTTCATAAGTTAAGACAGCATTTCGGTCACTCTTGTCTTGCTGAATTGTATTCTGTTTACTTGAAGCTGCATTTGGATGCGAATTACTCGAGGTAGGGTTAACGGTACTGTAATCGTAAGGAAGCAATGTGTCTTGTTTTGCCTTTGTTTCTTCGATCGCAATAACTTCTAGCCATCTCAAGATGGCTGATGCCATGGATTTGGCTCTGCCCGAACAATTTTCTGTTAACACTTCGTTTCTATACAAAATATCAGCGGCCGATTTCGATATTTTCTCTACATATGCCTGGGTTCTCGAACCTTCAGAGAGCGATCCAATTTGATCGGAGCAGTACTTGGCTGCTTCATCAGCATATTCCGCCATGCCATTATCAATAAATGCTCTCCTGATTGCTTCTGAAGCAGTCTGCTTTGCTGAAGAAGGAAGCGTTTGTGTTCCGAAAGCTGAGTGAATTTCCCAAGTTTTCAAAAGTTGAACGAATAAAGTTTGAGAAAATGTCATGGCACATCCTTCAGGATTTTCATTTATGTTTTTAACTCCTTTCTTATATTTGTTTTCGTTAGATTCTGATTCAAATTTGCCAATTGCCGGCCCCATTTGTTGGAAATTCATTCTGTCTTGCTCTGAAGGATACCATGTTATTGATTTAGAATTATCGGAAGATAGATCGTCGGTCCGGACAATATTTGGCATATTTTGACCGGCAGTTTGTGGTACCGACTGCTCTATAGACGGTGTGTCTTCTTGTAGCGCATGTGCAGCCTGTTGTCCTGTATCATAAGTACGTAGGCCATCCACAACTTTGGATGGAACGATCAATGGAGAGTCAAAAGAGCTTGTACCACTCTGTGGTTGCCTTATTCCAAAAGATTGTGCACCGTAGCTGTTTAAAGCATTCTGATAAGGGAAATCAGGAGTAGCAAAGGGACGAGAGGAATCATGGTCAAGATGTGATTCTTTATCTGCACTTGGGTTAGTCAAAAAGGAAGGTACCAAGGGTAAATCGTTATTTTCTTTCCGAGAATTGCTCTGAGAAGGAATATTTGTGTATTGATCTCTGCTATGTGCAACAGCTACAATTTGAGGTTTGTGGTTTGTTTGTGTTGCAGAGTAGTCATAATGTTCTTTCATATTTGAATTATTTTCTGATACACCAAAATCGTCATACGAATGTTCTGTACTTGGTTTATTGAGATTCCTTTGCATGGAATTTGCGTCATCGAATCTCTTATCTCCTATTATTGGATAGTGTTGGTAAACATTTGAATATGAGGGATTATCATAATTATGGGTTTTGGGTAATGGTTGAAAATAGTTTTGATTATCTAACGTCAAAGCAGAATAATCTGATGCAAAATTATTTTCATTCTTTGTAGGTAAATCATCTCGAAAAATTGAAATTTTATCATTTGTTCGGGATATTTGTGGTACTGGATTCCAATCTTGGTTTGAGATAGCAGAAAATTGACTATTTTGTTGAGAATTGTTGGGTATATCTTCAACATTTTGTGAATTTACTACATGGGGTGGCTGATCAACAAAATCTTTTCCAGGGAAAGGAGCAAAGACTTTGCTATTTGGAAAATAATTAGCCGGCACATTTTCATAAATTTGCGACATTTCATCAGATGGAGGCTGACTCTCTGGATTTCTGTTTGTGATAGGTGCATATAATTCACGGCCGGAAGGATTATCTGGTGCAGTTTCGTAAATTTGTGGCTTATTATACAAGTCCTTGTTTGGGAGCGTTGCAAAGTTTTTGTTACTTACAAAAGGAGAATTTGGCATGTCGTGAATTTGAGGCAGTTCAGGAGAAGGCGCTGGATTATTGAAATATCGGTCCGAAAAAGGAGCAGAGGACTTACTGCTTGGAGGAAGAGGGTTGTCAGGCAGAGTTTCGTAAGTTTGAGGTTGTGCAGGAGAAGGTGACTGACGATTCATACCTTGGTTCGAGAAAGGAGAATTGAATTGGCTGCTTGGAGGAGGATTAGATAGCACATTTTCATGAATTTGTGGCATTTTTGGAGGTGATTGATCATTCAAACCTTGGTCTGCGGAAGAAGCAGAGATCTTACTGCTTGGAAGAGGATTGACTGGAAGACTTTCGCGAAATGGTGGTATTCCAGCAGAGGGTAGTCGATCACCAAAACCTTTGTTCGAGAAAGAAGAGGCAAAGAACTTACTGCTTGGAAGAGGATTGACTGGAACATATTCGCTAATTGGTGGTATTCCAGCAGAGGATGGTCGATCATCAAAATCGCGATTCGAGAAAGAAGCAGCGAAACCAATGTTTGGAAGAGGAGGATTATTTCGAACAGCTTCATAAACTTGCGGTTCTGCGGCAGGTGGCCGATCATCAAAATTCCTGTTTGGGAGGGAAGAAGCAGAGGCTAAGGCATAAGAATTTTGTTGCGAAACACGAGTTGATTGTCTGGAGTAGCCATCGTCAAAAGATGGTTCATTGGAGTTATGTTTCCTCTGCGGAATTATTTGGTCTGATTGCTTATCTGATTGAAAGAATGTATCGTCATAATTGATGTTTCGTACAGGTTGATTCGGGTTGAAATCCGATACATAAGGAGCATCATCATCTGATTGGTCATTTTCGATATCCTTGATAACGTCTTGCACTTCTCTTCTAAGGGTATCCACAAAATGCACTTCTGATTGTTTAGTTACAGCAAAATAGCAATTCCCAATTATCTTCATCACTTCAGCTGTTGCCACTCCGGGACTTTGCCCTGTAGCAATGGAATAAGACGAGATCATACCCGACAGTTCGCCAGCCAATGCCCCATTCATAATTTGCTTTTTCATATAATCTGGGGAACTCTTAATACTTGACGATGCAGCGAAAAGGCTACTCTTCATATCAAATAATAGATCCCTCTCCAATACATCGAGCATAGGATCGCTTATAATGTCTATGAACAAACAGTTCGTGAAATGAAGTGTCATTCGATTATCACACCAAATGCACACGTCTCTGGCATCCATCAACACAAACCATTGAGCAGCCAGGAGAGCAGTCCGCAAGAAAGAGCTCCTACTGAGCATACTGAAATCAATAAAGGAAACTCCACAGAGCACAAGCGATCACTGAAGCTTCTAGCACATAATGTTCCTTTGACATATAACATCTGAACTCAGTCTTAAATGCAGAGAATATTATTGAATAGCAGCTAGTTTTCCCAGGGAACGTTTACTTTTGATCGTTGTGAGCTAAGCGAAACAGTTTTTTTTCTCTCCCCTGAACTGCATCGTGACATTAGTATTTATTCCCAAGCAGCTGTTCAAGGCAGGACAGAGATAACAGTTGCAGGTACAAGTTAATATTGAAATTCGCACTCTCTTAACGCATTCATCTTCTGGCTTTTCGGTATTTCCAGAGAATAAGCAGTTATCAAAATAAGTTATCATGATCTGTCGGAGAAAACATTCTGCCAGTATGCAAATTTGCGCAGTATGCACGATGGAGTCTCTTTGAGAAAACAACACCGAACAGAGCAGCTGTGTAAAATATTTCGCATTTCAGTGCAACGGAAGTAAATTTACAGTAGATTATTTGATCGAATTACTTGAAGACCTAATAGTTTCTTATCTTATTATTCTTGCTTCGGGATGATTTCTTATCAGTCTTCTTCGTTGAAAAAATTCATTGCTCTCATTAGGGAGCAATGATACCTTGTACTCTCTTCCGTCTTGAAAGATAAGACGGGTCACGTAAGGAATTAAAATTTCTACTCGGAACTCCTATATACAAGTACCTCCAGTTCGTGAAACAGAGTCTTTTGAAAATGTTAATGTTTTTTGATAATAGAAAGTTTCGCATTACAGGTGTCAATATGTATGCAGCTGTAGGAACCGTGACAGCAAATCCACTTGTGCTAACTTTTCCGGGATTTTCACCTGGTTTTCTGTATGCAGTACACAAATGTATACCAACTTGATCAAAATAGCTTATGAATTTCAAAGGCATTTGAAGTCATCATGTGTTTAACAATAAATTTAACGCCCTTTACAAATCATTTTTAACTTTGTTTTCATGAACACGGATGGAATAAGTTTTTCTATTTATGGGGGTGTTGCATCCAAATATAACTAACAAGATCTTCATCACCCGGGGATTGGCTACTAAAACTCTAAGCCTTTCGGCGACATCGATCCTCGATTGTGTCTTGAAGATCTCCATCACGCACATTTGTTTTGTGTACTAACCTTCCAAAACGACGAGGTGTCTTGTCCATATTGACGATGTTTCAATGACGACGGGAATAAGATCTAATGACGAGATATCTCGTCCATCAAGATCTGTCCAGTTTTTATCGAGACGAAATATCTCGTCCATCAAGATCTGGTCAGTTTTTATAGAGACGAAATAACTCGTTTATCAAGATCCGATCAGTTTTTCTAATGACAAGATACCTCGTCGAGATAATCCTTAGGAGTTTTAAAAATTACTCTCCTTCAAAATATGTATATATAATGCAATATTTTCCTGCCTTGGTTCTGAAAGTAAATGTCAAGGTAAAACTGATATTTAAATAAAGAGAGAGAGAAATAGTTTTAAAAAGTTATAAATCCCTTATACTTTATTAAATTCCAAGGCAAAACTGATCTTCAAATCAAGAGAGAGAGAGAGAGAGAGAGAGCGAGAGAGAGAGAAATGGAGGGAGGAAAGATAGTCTTAAAAATTATAAATCCCATATTCACACTATCACTGTATGAGCATAAAGTAGAATTAACATGTATAATTTAATTTATGTACTTATAATTGCATACCCCATGGCCAGTAAGTCATTTCCCCCTCCATCAGCAAAAAACAACAGTAATTTCTAATTATTATTTAAGGTTCCAGCCTGCCTTAATACCTTTCCTCAACAGTTCGGAAGAATATTGGTGGAACATTTTTCCTTGTCCATCGTTGACTAGTCATAGGTTGTTTGGAAAGAAATCTAGATGAGAATCTAGGAAATATGTACTGAAAGGACATCCGGCACCCAAGGCTTTTACAGTTCTTGACTGAGCAGTTTGTGGTTTTTTATATTGTGGTTTCCCCAAATCTCTTGATCACAGATGTGAATGATTGCCAAGCGGCGAGTTCATTACAGTTTAGCTTTTCTGTGAAAACGAAATCATTCGGTAGTTCCCTTATCCGAGGACAAAGAGTCCTTTGAGTTTTGCATACCTTGATGAAATTTTCCTGTAAGAGCAAGAAACCAGGCATAAATTTGTCCATAGCCTTCAACAAATACATGCCGACATTGTTAAATTTAAGAAAAATTTGAACTGCGATCCAAAGTTTGACATTTGACACCTATTCAATTTCATCCTAATGTCTTAAATCGACAGATCTCGACGTTAGCTTTTGTTTGAGACCAATTTTGCTGTCGTAGCGCCCTTCGCGGTTCCGAGTTAAACTAATTTTTAATTTACGAGTTGCAGCGGAAAGTGCCCAAATCATCCCCCATCCCTCAGCACACGAACTTAAAGGTCACTAAAAAATCTTTGTTTCCTTTAGTATCGAATGACTCTAAATTGTTTTGATTCGCATTGACAACATAGAAATTATTAGATCGAACTCGAAGGCCATTTTTTCGCAGCGTAGTACTGATCTGATTTTAAAGTAGCTCCACCTCAAAATGTTTGTTTAAATGTAATGTTTTACGACAGCGCTAAAAAATTTAAAGAGCTCATGCTGTAAAATAAAAGGACTGCTGAAATGACGAAACCGATGCCACTTTTGGAATCAATATCCCAAATGATTTATTTCCAAGGCACTTGCATAAAATGTGTTGAAAAAATTGCCCTGTTACAAGATAATAACTAAGTCCCCGCCCCTTTTAGACACTGGAGCTCGGTGCCCTCCTCTTAGCTATGACATTTGAGCCATACAAGATGTATATTTCGTTTACTTCAGCTCATCTAAGGTAGGTAGGTAGTTAATTAACGTCGCATTAGAGTAACACAACGGGCTAACGGCCCGGGATCAATCCCCAAGTGAAAGATCCGAGGACAACACCATGTAATTTTTAACCACGGTCAGATGGTGAGGCAACACCTGAGCTGGAACTCCACTCTCCAAACTACCACACCACGCCAACGAGAGAACATTTGAGGCCACGACAAATTTAACACACACCAGCACTGTGTATACGACGGTCTTCGGTTGAACCGAGTATATAACTGGCAACCCTTCCATTTACTAATCCATTACCAACATCCACCAACCAAGCTACTGCGGTCTCTAACATGTAAGGAAAACGAAACGAAATCACTAGAGATTAATACCAATTCCAGTATAGCTTAAAGCAGTGCTTCAACCGATGTACCGCGAAAGGTCTGGAAATGTGCCGAGAAAAATTTAATCTTAGTCCTGATTATGGGGCGACGGTACCGATTAGATAGGCCTCCAAGTGGTTCCCTTTGCTCCGATAATTCTTCTGTGCCTCAATGTTCATATGCCTTGGAAAGTTGTCAAATGAAGCGATGGTGGCCGCGTACCATTATTCTACCAAGCATCCTTCGTACATAGACAAGGATTTTAACTATTTTAAACGTCTGCGAAATCAAATGCAAAGTTCTTTAATGAGATCAGTTACAACGGTATCTAATCGAGCTCTAGAAGCAAGGTACAAAGTTGTGAGATTGGTGGCTAAAGCCAAAAGTCCTCGTACAATTGCCAAATCATTAATTTTACCAGCTTGTGTAAATTGTCAAAACTATACTTGGAACACCGATGAAGTAAAAGAAATTTAAAAAGTACCGCTTTTCTCAAATAATATGATCAGCAGAAGTATCGAAGACAGGCACGTGCCAACAGGGGGGGGGGCCTCCTGTCACTGAGGAGAAGGGGCGAAAGCCATATTTCGCCCCTCCACAATACCAAAGAACATTATTAACATTTTAACTTCAAAAATAACATTAAACAGTACCGTTGAAGCAAATTTGGACTAATATCATTTCCTGTCAATAGATGCAGACCCAGATCTGGAGGAGGGCAAACAGGCATTTGACCACAGGGGGGGGGCAGAGGGTATTTGGTCCCTCCCGTCACTGAGGAGAAGGAGCGAAAGCCATATTTAGCCCCTCCACACTGTCAAGGAACATTATTAACATTTTATCTTCAAAATTAACACTAAAAAGTACCGTTAAAGCAAATTTGGACTCTGATTTCATTCCCTGTCAATAGATGCAGGCCCAGATCTAGAGGAGGGCAAACAGGCATTTGTCAACAGGGGGGGGGGCAGAGGGTATTTATTTGGTCCCTCCCGTCACTGAGGAGAAGGGGCGAAAGCCATATTTCGCCCCTCCAAACACACACTATCAGAGCATTATTAACATTTTATCTTCAAAATTAACATTAAAAAGTACCGTTAAAGCAAATTTGGACTCTGATTTCATTTCCTGTCAATAAATGCAGGCCCAGATCTAGAGGAGGGCAAACAGGCATTTGTCAACAGGAGGGCATCGGGTATTTGGTCCCTCCTGTCACTGAAGAGAAGGAGCGAAAGCCATATTTAGCCCCCCCCCCCAACACGCACACACTATCAAGGAACATTATCAACATTTTAACTTCAAAAGTAACATTAAACAGTACCGTTAAAGCAAATTTGGACTAATTTCATTTCCTGTCAATAGATGCAGGCCCAGATCTAGACGAGTGCAAACTTGGCATTTGCTCTGGACAGCCGATTTCGTTTGTGAGGCGCAAAATTAGTGTTAAAAAAATCTATAATGTATGAAAACAAATAAAAAATTATAGTACATGAAGATTTTCGTACATTGTCAACACTCTGCATGTATTCAAGATAGTTGGACGACCCTTCGACGACATTGACAAATTACTGCAAACCATTTAATTAAAACAAAACAACTACCGCAGTCATTTCCGTAGTACATCTCCACACACACATGCCTCAATATCCATATCCATAAAAAACTTTTTACGAAGGTTTTATCAGAAAGGTTTATGACTTTTCTCCAGCACGTTGGTGAATAGATTTATTTAAAATTATTTAAATGATAGTTTTGGACATTTTTTTGTAAAAAAATGCACAGGGAGGGGCGCCCTTTGTATAAACTGCGCAGTTAGCAGCCTCCCTTCCATTAATATATATATATATATATATATATATATATATATATATATATATATATATATATATATATAGAGAGAGAGAGAGAGAAAGAGATAAGAGAGAGAAGGAAGCACAGAGGGGGCAGCGCGCATTATGAGAGCTTCGATATATTCCCCGAAATGGGTAATAAATGAAGGGTCAAGGGGCAACACAAATTTAGATTTTGAAAATAACGAATTTGAAAGTTTTCTAACACGTAAATGTATGAAAAGTTTATCAAGAAACTTCGAACAAATTTTATTTCTGTAGTAAAAGTTTATATTTAACTAACAGTGAAAAAAAATTGTTTCAAAGATCCAAAAGATTAAATTCTTCCTCTGAATATGTGGAGATAGGTGACCCAGCATACCGATACTTTATCACATTGTTTTACGGCTTTAAAGTGGTTCTACCCCCAAAATGAAATGCACGTGGTGCTCGCACTTGAATGCCACGAGATGATTATCTCATTTTCGAATCCTTTAAATGCATTGTAGGGCTCGACCAAGTCTTTGACGGCATGTCTTGAGAAAAGCGATTTATTTTTATGACCGACTGACGGATTGTATGTTAGGGTTTTATTGCTCTAGGTCCCAAACTGGACAAGAAGCGCCTGACCAACTGACGGAAATATCGTTTGAAGATAAGGGCATTCCGGAAATCGCAACAAATCTGCCATTGCTTATTTTGATGATTTACAATATAGGGTCTTTTAAATTGTCGGCTTTCTTATTTGAAGTAAATACGAGAAAACTGCCTGCGAGTGAACTGTTCTGAATTTTTGCCCGATGGATTATTCAGTCTTACGGATTTCCTTGACGAGTGAGGTTCCGAGAATAATGTTTTGAAAGTGAACACTTGAATTTGTGAAGCAATTAAGTGACGGAAACGTGAGAACAGTGCATTGTTAAAACTTGTTGCTTTGCAAACCAACACTCCTGTCGTAAGTGATTTCGCTTTTTTTTACCTTAACGTTTTAATGCACCCTAGACTGATTACCGCATCAGTAAAAAAACCATCTCCATTTTGTTCCCAGTACAATTTTGAATAAACCATGTTAATCTCGTAATATTCTGATCTGTACTCAATCGACAAACCATCTTGAGAACCGAGTGAAAAAACCCAGTTTTCAAAGCGGCGGTGGTAACTCTTTTTAAAATAGAGAGATTCTTAAATATTTCTAACTTAAAACAGTAATACCCAATTATTGAAAAACGGGTTTCCAATAAAAATACCTATTCCAAGTTGTAGTTAACAAAAACATTCTTATTTTCATATAAGTAGTATGAACAAAATTTGCGGTCGCTAAGCAGTAAAAATTGCGACTAATTTTTGATAAATGTTAGGCAATCATAAATGTAATAATTTGGCTACCTGAACCATTATATTCCAAACTTTCGTCCGATATATGAGCCGCCGACCAACCGGTATAGTGGTTAAAGTGTTAGCAACTAGATAGGAAGGTTCCAGGTTCGAATCCGGGTCGGGGCATGCATGTTTGTAAGCGTATGGCGTAGAGGCGGCTGGTGCACCTTAAATCTGTCGACCTCACGTTAGGTTGGTGTGAAAGTTTGGAGAGTGGGGTGCTAGCTCAGGTGTTGTTTCGTCATCTGACCGTGGTTCAAAATTACGAGGTGTTGTCCTCGGATCTTTTCCTTAAAGAATTAATCCCGGACCGTCGTCAGTAGCACGTTGTGTTGCTCAAATACGATATTAACTAATAATTACCAATTACCGACATATGAGCCTTAAAATTTAATTAATAGAAAATTTCCTCATTCTCGAAAAAACGAGGAATTTTCAATATAATTTTTAGCAGGGGTTTTTATTATTATCTATCATATTTATATTAATATTGCACTTAGAATTTTAAAACTTTGCCTATGTAAGTTGCAGGTGGTGAAAAAAGTTTTTCCGAATTAAAAATCATCAAAAATTATTTCAGATCCACAATCACTGTACATAGACTAAGTAGATTGACTATAACTATTGAAAATGAGTTTTGTGATAAATTCTGTTTTAAAGAAATCATACAAGATTATGCAGAGTAAAAGGTCAAAGGAAAATTTTTCGATCAAAAATGGAATTTTTTATTATTGTCAATTGTGCTTTTTTAAACCAAATTTTCAAATACATTCTATATTTTAATTATTGTTATTAGTTTTTAAAATTAATGTTTATCTTATTTCATTGTTTTCTAAAAATATTGCCTACTGTGCTTCATTGAAACCAAATTTTTAAATATAGATTCTGTTTAAAAAAATTATGAGCACTCATAGGCGGCAGAGTCAGAATCGAGATAATTTTTACCCATGTGCTTCAAGCAAATCAAATATAAATCTAAAAAGTTCAGAAAAATCGAGACGTTTACGAAAAAATCGACGTTTTAATTTCTAATTTAAATGTATTGTAAGTTTTAAAATTCACCTTAAAGTCATTTAATAAATATTCTATAAAGAAAAAAATATGATTTTTAAAAATCAAGTGTTAATTGATGAATATCTTTTTATGTAAATTAATTAACTGTTTATAATTTATTATTAATAATTAATCAATATTAATATACTTAATTTATTCTTCCCATTTTTTACAGGGGTACTTTTCGGGATGACCCCCCCCCCAATTCAACAATCCTTGTTACGCCTATGCTCGCCCCCTCTCTATTCAAAACGTTGGCACGTCCCTGATCGAAGACATGCCAGTTAGCATAGAAGAAACATTAATCCCGAAAATTTGTCGAAGTTAAAAAAATTCCTTGCAGGTTGATGAATTAACAAATATTAGCATATGTTGGCAGCTAAATGTACTTGTCCGAATTCCTGATGAGAAAGGCTTGAAAGAGCGCTATTCATTCTGCAAATGACTTCAGACACAGACAACTGGGTAGAAAATCTTTAAAGTGATCAATGAATACTTTGATACGCAATTTTGAAATCAATCCATGGAATTGTTTTTGTAAGTTTATGTACTGATGACACAGGAGGCTGCAATGACAGGAAGGGTCAGAGACTTGGCGTCAGAAGTTCGGTCTCTAAACCCTATGTTCAAATAATACATTGTTTATTCATAAAGAAACTCTCATGTCAAATAGTTTACCTCCAGAATTAAAGTCCACACTTAATGACATTATAAAAATGGTGCGCGTAATAAGTAGACCACTTCAATTACGTCTCTTTTCAATTTATGTGATGAAATGGGATCAGAGTAGCAATATTTGTTGTTTCATACTGAAGTCTATTGGCTGTCAGGACCAAGAGGGAGAGTTCTGTTCAGAGTTCGTGAGTTGAAACAAGAATTAAAAGTGTTTTTTGAGGGTAACTCTCAGTATTTAGCTAAGTTGTAAGAAAATTACTAGCTGACAAAAATGACCTACTTAGTTGACATATTTGAATACGTAAATGAACTTAATTGAAAAACACGAGGACTGCTTGAGAATGTATAAATTTGCATTGACAAAATTAATGGATTCAAAAACAAAATTCAACTTTGGAAAGATGCGGTAAAAAATGGTTCCGTTGAAATGTTTAGCTGGTGTTGTATCTAGTTCAAATCCTAAAAATACACTCATCGCCATAAAAATTTGCGCACCAAGAAAAAGTCGTCAAAATGAAACGAAATTTTACACATGTACGTACTACTTTTATATAAGTAAGTGATTAGAAAATCAAAGAAAAAGGATCATTTATTGCAGAAAAAAGTACAAATGAACGGAAGTTTTAGTACTCTGTTGGACCCCCTCTAACGCGAATGCACGATGCGATACGAGCGGGCATTGAGGCATACAAGTTCCGTATGATGTCATGAAACTTGTTGTAAACGCCCCTCTAGTTCGACCAAACTCGTAAGGTGTCCAACTTGCCGTCCCAAATGATCCCACATATGCTCGATTGGTGACAAATCTAGGGATCGAGCAGGCCAGGGAAGGGTGATAATGTGGCGGAGGCCGTCTGTGACATCCTTGCTGTGTGTGGCCGAGCATTGTCTTGTTGAAAAATGACTCCTGAGAGCCCTGCCATGAGAGGCATCACATGTGACTGAAGGATGTCATGGACGTACCGCTGGGCTGTCATTGTGCCATGAATCAATATTAGGGGTGACCTTGTATCGTAAGCAATGGCACCCCATACCATCACACTGTAACAATGTTGAACAACTGGGGTGTATAAGTTTTGGCAGGAAGGATATTTTAAGAAATCTGAATATCGTATAAAAAACAAATATTTTTTTTTATTTCTTGGTTATTTGATTATATACAGTGCCGTTCTGTTAAACAGACAATTTCAGAACATAACCAGAGTCTCCACCGGAGACTTACTTCCAAAATCTAGGGCGTCGCTAGTACGCCCTCGAAACAACGACCAAACTCTTCTCGAGTCTGTGAGAGAATCTCTTCGCAGACCCAGCACTCTCTGCTCCAAGCCTCGAAGCTCCGGTCCGTGGGAAAAACCCTTGGGCAGTTTTCCACCGCCTCAAAACTCAACTCCAAGATAGGAGCTCCCCTGCCTTTTCAGTTCTATCCCCACAGAAGGGCTGGCCATTGTCCCACAAGGAACGATTTCAGCCAGCCAGGCGACTGGTGAAACAAGAGGTCCTTGTATCGCTATGCCACAGCCCTTCCCCCATAAAAAATTTCCCTTGAAATGACGAGGAAATTCAGGCAAGGTACAAGTGAGCCTATCCAGAAAATTCGTCCGAGAGGCAGATCCTTAAATTCCCCACAGTTCCTTTACAATAGTGATACACTATCACATAGCAATGGGAAATTTAACTAATTTTTTTAACAAAAGGCCCACCTCTGCTCAGTAAAGGAATCTCTCTAAGAAATAGTTTTAGGCTCAAACCATTTAAACGAAAACTCTAACACTCCACGAGACAGCTAAATAACTTTGCTCTCCTACTTTTCGGTAAAGGGTTTTATCAATCCGATGCAGAGATTAATTACTTAACTTTATCTACATTTGAAACAAATCACTCTGCACAGAATGCTAACCCAAGAAAATATATTTACAATGGCTTTACAAAGCCATTTTCTGAACCAAAAACAAACATTAACTGACACAAAACAAAAATTTACACAATTTAAAATTCATCTTATACACTAACCCAGTGGTCCCCAACCCCCAGGCCGCGGACCGGTACCGGTCCGTGGATCAAATGGTACCGGGCCGCCCAAGGAACATTAAATTATTTCCATTTTATTTACTGTGGTGTATTTCTCTCGGGTTTGAGTGGTTCAATCAAATTAGGAGGCGGTAAATCATAACTTGAAATTTGTTCTGTTACTAGAGCTTCAATTATGATTTCTGAATTCTGTATGTCTCTATTTTCCGATTTTGACAAATGTGATGGCTGTTTTCAAGTTGGCAGTCAAAGTAGCTGCATTTAAAGCCAAACTGAAGTTGTGGGGACGGCGCGTGAACAGAGGCATTTTGGACATGTTTCAGACGTTAGCGGGGATTTTAGGCGAGACAGCCTAAACATTCATTCTCCCATTTGGTGCACGATCATATGTCTTTGCTTTTAAAAGAGTTTGATCGCTACTTCCCAACCACAAAAGACAAAGTAGTAAGGAATGGATCCGCAACCCATTTGTCAACAAATCAGGCAAATCTACCATGTCTGTGCAAGAAGATCAACTGCTGGAGATTGCAAATGAAGGCGGCCTTAAAACTACGTTCGAGACAACAACTCTGCCGGTGTGTTCTGGATTAAAGTCATGACGGAATACTCTGAGATTGCCACCACAGCACTTAAATCCCTATAGCCATTTCTGACAACCAATCTATGTAAAGCGGGGTTTTCTGCAGTGACAGCAATAAAACAAAACAACGGAATAAACTGGACATAAGCAACACACTTCGGGTGTCATTGTCTCCTATTACCCCCAGATGAAACCGTCTCATTGCAATGAAACAAGCTCAGGGTTCTAATTGATTTAACGTTCTAGTGAGTTAAAATGTTAAATCACTTTATATTCATTTTTTGGTGTAACTGTATTTTATTTTGAAGGCATGTTTAAAGACAATTAAATTAAAATTATTAAATCAAAACAATCTAAAATATAAACAATCAACGTTTCAAATCCCTTGAAGATATATTAAATATAGATATATTCAATGAAGATATATATTAGAGATAGGGGGTTACCTTATGATATAGTTTATCGTCATTTTGGCAAGGCGTATCACGTTTAATCTAATTGTTGTTGACCAATAAACTATCATCTATCAATTTGGAATTCTTTGTTTGAAATCTTGTGTTGAAGTGCTGCAACCGCATTAGAAAAACAAGCCAACTAACTTTACGTAAAGAATAAGTTTCAATTATTTAAATTACTTCGCAAACCAACACCACGGGCAACGCCGAGATGTAAGGTAGTAAACTGGTGTAAAATTTTCGGCAGATTTCAAATCCGTTGAAATTTTCAATCTATCTTTAACAATTCCGATAATAGGAAAACGAACTTTCCAATCCCAGTCAATATGTTTTTTTTTTTAATTTTTTTGCTCACATTCGCTCAAATGGAATAAGGCATGAAATTTTTATCTGTTTCTCTTTTTTTAACGCGAAGGGCAGAAGAACCAATCTGTTTATTTTTGGAAAGAGAAAGTTCTTGGTGACGTCACAATCTGTCTTACGAAAATGTAACAGATATATTTAATTTTAAAATTATTTATTTAGAGAAAATCATATTTTTAGGTATCGATATAAAGTGAAATTTTCCGCAGATTTCAAATCTGTTGAAATTTTTACTCTATCTTTATCGGTCTAGGAGATAGAAAAAAGAACTAAGTGACTCCAGTTGAAAGATTATTTGTTTTTATCGTCTGACTGGAAAATCATTCCTCTGATTAAAATCAAAACGGAAACGAAAAAAATAAATTTAGAATCTGTGACAGCAGGTGTTGCTTCTATGCTGTTGCATTCAATAATGATTAAATTTCATTAAATTCATTTTAAAATGTTCTCGATTGAATTTTTAAATTCGCCTCAGCCCTAAAATTGCAAAAAATTCGGACTTCTGTGTGCCAAATCCCATTACTGTAAATGCCATAGATTCGTCAGGAAAGAAACAAACAAACACTTCCTTTTATAATATTAGAGACAATGAGTTTAGTAATTTCGAACATAGGCCTGATAACAAATACAAATACAAATATTGACGACCAGCTACAGGCTCAAGCCCAACAAGGTTGGTCCTTTGTTAATGAATTCCCCAATTCCAACTGACTATCCAATCGTATCTTAAATTCGTACGCTCCCTTTGAATTAACTATATTTTCTGGCAACGCGTTCCATTCGTCTATTACCCTATTAACGTAGTAGTTTTTCCTTAAATCCCGATTAAAATGTGTCTTATTCAATTTATACCCATGGCCCCTTGTTCTGTTATGCTTATTGAAATTTAAGCCCTCTGTGTCCCCTTGTTTTACCAACTTGAAAAGCTGAATCAAATCCCCCCTCCTTCTTCTTCTTTCCAGTGTATACATGTTTAGCTTGCTTAAACGTTCCTTAGAGTCGAGATTTGCTATCCCCTTTATTATTTTTGTAGCTCTGTGCTGAACCCTTTCAATTAATTCTATATCCTTTCTCATATATGGAGCCCAGAATTGTACAGCACATTCTAGATGTGATCTTACTAAGCCCTTACATAATGTGGCAAGATTATATCTTTATCCCTTGAAGTTGCAGTCTTTTTAATATACCCCAATAACCTATTAGCCTTTTCACCCGCAGCTGAACATTGGTGACCCATTTTAAAATCCCTGTGAATTATCACCCCAAGATCCTTGACTGTTTTTCCCTCCTTTACCTTTACTCCCTGCAGACAGTACTCGGCTCCACTGTTCCTGTAACCCATATGCAGAACTTGACATTTCCCTATATTAAATGACATATCCAACAAAACGATGTCTATAATAGTAATTCTAATGTAACTGTCACAAGAAATGGATGCATTTGCTGTTAATCAAA
The DNA here is from genome assembly GCA_947359465.1 of Metellina segmentata. NCBI lineage: Eukaryota > Metazoa > Arthropoda > Arachnida > Araneae > Tetragnathidae > Metellina > Metellina segmentata. Next base: position 48,637,689 of record OX375882.1, on the reverse strand, counting down.
ATTTTTCAATGCCCATGAACTGTGAAATGTAATTATAATTCTGTATCTCAGGGGTAAACTATCGTAACTGACATTTGAAAAATTATACAGTATAGAGAACAAGTTATTTTAAATGGCTTTTTCTTAACATTAAAAAAGATAGATGCTTTTAAGTCAAATAAATGGTTGCTCACTTACAATTGTTTAAATTCCACTTACTATACCCTACAATCGAAAAATTTGCATATACGATACTTCTACTATCAGGTACAGAATACTGTATATACATACCTATGTTTTCGAATAAAAAAAAAGTTAATCGTAATCTTGAAAATGTGCATTGTCTGATGAATAAGGTGCTCAGAACAGTTAATTGCGAATCATTAATAAAATCTCAACTGTGAAACATGTTGTAACGAACTGAGCACTACACGATATTGCAAGTAAATGTGGATACTTGTCACGCATGCGCAGTGGAGCACTATGAGGGAGGACGTCATAGATCACTGGGTGAGAAACCAACGAATCAGCGGGCTTAAAATTGAAAACAACGAATCAGCGAGCCTAAAACTTCCTCCATGTCTTCTAATCCAGTGAAGGTTGCTAATATGCGACCGGGTACCCCAAGTTTGTGTTCCTCTATCCGTCCAATCCAGAGGGGCACGATTAAAGTGCTTTCGACAACATGTGAATTGGACTGCGTCTGATTGGGCTATCGTTATGTTCACGATTGAGTCGAGATTTGCTATGGAGCCAGATGACAAACGTGTAAGAGTCTGGAGAGAACACGTCACACGCAATCGGCAGCATAACATCATCGAGCATCACGCATTCCGAGGTGGAAGCAACATGATGTGGGCCGGGATTTCGTTGGGATATCGCACCGACCTGCACATCTATAGACGGGTGTAACGTCTTGAAGATACAGAATCATTATCGAGAATCGTGGGAGCTCACAACGGGAATCGTTCCCGAAGTCTACCCCCTGGTCCGACTGCGGAAGTGACGACTGGAGGAGGCGGGCTGGGAAGAGACAATTTTTGGAGAGAGGCTGTTGCTAGCCGCAGACGATTGGAGTAACTTTTAATCTTACGGAGGCTGTATTGTATCGGTGATGGACATCGTCTTTAAATATAAAACTGTAGTTGTACATATTCTGTAAAACTTTAACTCTCAATATACGTATTTTAACCAGGAAGTGGTTTTACTTTTTCGTCGATACGGTACAGACCTGCCTGAGTGGTGGCAGCCTATGGAATGCGAATTCCGCGTTATATTTTTTAGCTACAGTTGTGATAAGACCGCCAGCGTCTTTTGGAATGTTCGTGTGGAACCTGGATATTGACGACCACCAGCGCGTCTGATGTGTGGCTGTTTTAAAAGGGTAAGTGCCAACTTACCAGAATTTCATTGCAATTGTAAGAATCGGTGCACACCGAAAATGCATTTGTTACAGAGTTTTCTGTGCTTTGAAACATCCTGTTTCATATTTTAGTTTAAGTCGACCTGACTTGTTTAGTTTGGAAACGTCCCGTTTCCATTTTCCTTAAAGAAGTCGTCAGACTTTGTGTTTTGAAACAACCTGTTTCAAGTGTTAATTTAAGTCAACCCGACTTGTTTAGTTTGGAAACGTCCCGTTTTCCATTTTCATTGTAGAAGTCGCCAGACTTGAGTGTGTTTTGAAGCATCTTGTTTCAAATTTTGGTTTGTGTTAAGTCAATCCTGACTAGCATAAAAGTCATTCTGACGTAGATATAACATCAGTTCTGATTTTTTTGTGTGTGGTTGTTTTATACCATATTGTTCTTTTAGAAAAATTGATACATCATTGTGTAATGATCATATTAGAAGGATATTTTAATAACAAGTTGTGTGAATTATACTTAAAAGGTTTATGTTTCTAATACAAGAATCATTTTTTTAAACTGTTATATTGGTGAAATCAATTTTGATTTATTTAGTGTGAAATTTTTGTCAATCATTTTGGAAAAATTCTAGTTTTGCTTTAGTGTAGGGGTATTGCACTGAACAGTTGTAGTTACATATGAATACGAAAGAGCTTTTAAACTACGATATTATCGAGTTTTATGTTTAATTATCATTTGAATGTTATTATTATTCGGTAATTTATTTGAGAAAGTATGGAATTGAATTGTTTCCTTTAAAAGAATGTATAACAAATTACTGTGAAAATTAATGAAATACATTTGGTTCCTTATTCTGATTCAAATCGAAAGTAGAATTGATTTGTTTTATCTGAGTTAATCGATAGTATTTGATAACATAATAGTATTATTTTAATAACTGATTTTCAGTGTTTTGTGTATTCTATTTTGTGTGCTTTAAGAGTGTGATTTCTAGGTTATTTTAGAATTGTGTTCTTAAAAGAGTTGTTAAATAATTGTATGACGTAAGAATTATTTGATTGTGTTTACACTGGGATCACTATGTCATTTCTTGGGAGATCTAGAAAGGAGGAGATGGAAATTTTGGCAATTGAATTAGGAGAAGAGGTTCCTCCAGATGCTAAGATGATTCACTTGAAAAAAATAATAGAAGGTTCTAAATAAAACGATGCAAAACATGTGGAAGATTTAATGATATCTCTTATTAATGAAAGACAGAAACGAGAGGAAGCTAGACGAAGGTTGAAAGAAGCTGTTTGGAGGCAGGAAAGTGCTGAAAGGGCGAAGGAATTTATACGACGGAGATGGGCTCGTATAGAAGCCGATGAGAGGTTGAGAGGAATGAAAAGATCTTGCGAAGAAAAGTGGGAACTAGCCGGGGAGAGACTGAAAGCTGCTCGAGAAGAGGCAGAAAACAGAAAGTACCAGTATGAAACCAAATTACGGGAATTTGAAATGCAGAAGGAGAAAGGGTTAGAAAGAAAAAATCAAGAGAAAGAAAATAAAAAGGAAGATGTAATTTCAGTTCCAGAGTCTGAAGCTGAGATAGATATTGACGAAGGCGATTTGTTTTCTTTCCGGCCAAATGAGATGGAATCTTGTGAAGGACTTGAACTTCTGAAAATTGATTCCCAAACGTTCGTTGAAATGCAGAAGGAGAAGAGTTTAGAAAGAGAAAAACAAGAGGAAAAAGAAACCGTTGACAACACTCCAATCTGTTTATTCTGTTTACCTTTAGCAGAGGTGGAGCTACAAGGAATGTTCGGGCATGTAATAACCAAAGTCGTAATTACCTGTAATCCCTCTGACAAAGAAATGCATTTGCTGGGGAATGGAACTGATACACTTCTAGAAAAGATGAAGGTGGATGATGTGCCACATCAGGTGAGCACCATTCAACCACATGCTCAGAGACAAATGGCTCAACAAGTGGAAGAAAAAAAAGAAGACGAAGAGGAAAGGGAAGAAGTTATCAATTATGATTTGGAATTCATTGACTTCAGAGACGCAAGTGATGATGAAATAGAAGAAATACAGGATATACTTAAGGGTTCTGGGAGAAATGGTTGCATGGAACTGCCATGGGAAGTGGAATTGACCGAAAACTGCGTTGAGGCTTCTTCAGAAATTGAAGATGAAGATGAAACTGATCCCACAACGATTCCAATAGGCAGCACCGGCCTAGGAATTGTGACTGGTCATGTCTTATATATTGTTGCAGCACAAACTAACTTGTGTTTGCATGTCACTCCACTTTCAGCCCAGAGAGTTCAGACACTTGTTACACTACCCACAAGTGTAGGTCCTTACAGAAATGCACCGCACATTGTCTCTCAAGCTATACCTTATTTATCTTCCGATCTCCACATGCGTGTACCGCTTTTCGCTTGTCCTCAGTCTAGAACTAGAGAAGCAAGCTACGGGCAATTTGTGCCCATGGTCTCGACAGGACACAAGAAATTCGTCGGACAGATTGAAAATGAATCGAATCAGAAAAACAAGGCTACTGCCAAAAGGCACATTTCCACAGACACAAGAAAAAATCTATGAAACTCGGAGTATGCAGGTGTTATAGAATTGAAAGCGTTGATTCTTACCCTAGGGAAATTGTCATCAGTGAAGCCTTTTCCCTTTACGGTTACACACCTAGCACACACACTCTTAACGACACTATGTAATTAAGGTATCTTTACTTTTTGGTTTATAGTATTTGTATAATTTCTTTCATTCAATTTTGTTGTGTAAAAATCGTGGCAGTACCCTGAATTTGGTGATGCACTGATTCAGTCTGGTAAGTTGGTACTGGCCCCTTTGTGTGAGCACTTATACTCATTACTTTTCATTTTCTTTTCGGGACTTTTCTTCGATCGAGATCTGCAGAAAAGTTTTCTTGGAGGGAAGGAGTCTGTAACGTCTTGAAGATACAGAATCATTATCGAGAATCGCGGGAGTTCACAACGGGAATCGTTCCCGAAGTCTACCCCCTGGTCCGACTGCGGAAGTGACGACTGGAGGAGGCGGACTGGGAAGAGACAATTTTTGGAGAGAGGCTGTTGCTAGCCGCAGACGATTGGAGTAACATCTTACGGAGGCTGTATTGTATCGGTGATGGACATCGTCTTTAAATATAAAACTGTAGTTGTACATATTCTGTAAAACTTTAACTCTCAATATACGTATTTTAACCAGGAAGTGGTTTTACTTTTTCGTCGATACGGTACACGGGGTTCTGCGACAGCTGTCCGGTATCCGAATGAAGATCTAGAACCCACTGTGAGATTGTACGCTGAAGCAGTTGGTCCTTCTTTCGTTTTAATGGATGATAATGCGTGTCCCCATAGAGCTGGTATCGTCGACGACTACCTGGAGAATGAGGGGATTGGAAGTTGTTGAAGAAGAAATGTTGTTTTTAATAATAATTTCCTACTTCCAAATGTTTTATGAAAAAAAAAAAAATACAAAAAAAGTGACATTATTTGGATCGAATTCGCGAAAAAATGAAATTGTTAAGGAGTTAAATATACTGAGTGAAAAGGGAATTTAAGGACTAGAAATGTAAAGTAAAGCAAATCATATGTGTCGTAGAAGTATAAAAAGTAAAAACAGCCTTATATTTAAAAAAGGGAGTATTAATGACGTATGAATCTTAAAAAATATGAAATATTAAAAGAAATATTGAACTGAAATTAAACATATTATATCATTAATTCTGAATTCAGCAGAAATTTCAAACTTCCTACTTACAAGAATGGAAATAAATACAATTAAATCCACTCATTTTTTTCTTAAAACAATAAAGTTATTTTAAGTATAATAGTGGAGGAGTCCATTGTTTCCTGAGCATTGAAATTTCTACTTCATTGTTACCCAAACATTGTTTCGCATGTAAAATGTATTGTTTTAAAAATATTTCGTCATTCATGTTATATCTTTCGAACTGCTAACTTGCGTCTTTTAAAGCTGTGATCAAGTGATATTAATATACGTTTGATTAAAGCGATTTTTTGTTGTAGAGGAGTTTTCCGCTGCAATTTATTTATAAACAGTACTTTTCAGTGCTACCTACGTCAATTTTACCGACGTTTTTAACAAACAGTACTTTTCAGTGCTATTTACGCCATTTTTATAGACATCTTATTCACCTTTCAAGATGTTGGATTGGATCGAGAAACAAATGTAAGTATGTAATCTATTCCTTATATCTTCCTTAAATTACTTATTTGTGTGCCTTTCGGTGTCTGTTAAAATTACGTTTTTTCATAAACTGTTGGTTTTAAATACATATAATATGTCCTTCCTTTACTGGAAAATTAATAAATACCGACTTGCTATTTCAGAAGGAAGTTTCGGGAAAAGCGAAGCCAGAAGAAAAAGGCAAAAAAGGAGGCCAAAAAACAGAAAGAGCAACCCTACGTTGAACGCGACTACCTCGCAGAGTGGAATGCTGAACACCCTGATGAATTCATGGACTTGCGCTTGCGTACCATCGAAGACGAGATGGCAGAAAGAGCCCTACTTGCTGCTGCAGAAGCTGTTGACGCACCAGCCGCAGATCCTGCCACAAATCTTTCAGATGATACCAAAGGAGTCTCAGACAATTTTGTCTTGACGTCTCAGTGGTACTAACCATCGCATAAATACGGCAGAGAAAAACATCAATCTAAACCGAAAGGACTGTGGACTCGTCGATTTTGACCGAAATAATGCCATCAATACAAGCAACGCAGAACTGGAGTACATAGAAATTACTTAGAAAACGTTCCGACGAAAACTTTAAAAGCTGACTTTTAAGAAATTTGATTTATCAACAATTATTTTTGGAGCATCTGTATAATCACCTCTTTTACTTTTGTTATTCGAAAAACCTAAAAGCACATTCCATGAAATATCTTATTTATAAACTCAATAAAAAATACTTCCCTTCATTATGTTTGTATTCATTGCTTCATTTTCATATATTTACCTCATATTTAAGATTCTTTTTTCCTCGGGATGCAACACCAATCAAAATTGTTCAAGCAACTTAAAATTTATTTCAGGCCCACAAATCCTTTCCTTACGAAATTTTTTAATAAAGTTCCATAAAACTCAGTAGAGAAACAAAATTTAGTTTCTATAGGGAGAAAATTCTACAAGATTTGTTTGGAGAACTAACAAACTCCTATTCTATAGAAATTTATAAGTATAGAATTCTACACAAAAGCAAAATTGGGAAACAAAATATGAGCTTCTATAGAATTAATTCTATATAATTCTTGAGAGGTTTCTACAGACATTCAATATATTTCTATAAACTTTTCTTTATACAGCTTTTAGAAAAAGGTTTCTACCGACATTGTATTGAGATTTATTTAGATCTTGTCTATAGAGAACGTACTTTATAAAGCTTATAGCAAAAATATTTGCTTATAGCTATAAAAAAAATTTGCTTTATCTATAAACAAAAAATGAGCTTCTATAGAATTAATTCTATATAATTCTAGAGAGGTTTCTACAGACATTCAATGGATTTCTATAAACCTTTCTTTATACAGCTTTTAGAAAAAGGTTTCTACCGACATTGTATTGAGATTTCTTTAGATCTAGTCTATACAGAGCTTACTTTATAAAGCTTATAGAAAAACGGACTATAGTTCTGTAGGATATCTATATGTCATAGTAACAGAAGCTATAAGCCTGCAGTCGTGACGGAGTAGCAAGAGTTGTACTAGGCAACCGGATGAGGATGATCCATTGGTGTGGAATGTAATGCTGGTTCCTCAAATGGTGAGGCAGAAGTTCTAAAAAGATTCTTTATTACATAAATAGCAAACTAATAACGTATGGAGGCTGTTGAGATTTCGAAGTTTAGGACGGCTCTGAGAGCTCCCTATTCCAAGGGGCTCAAGGAAAAAGTGCATAGTTCACATGGAACTCGCCAGACTGATAAGAATTAAAAGAAAGACCAAAGGATCATTGGATCTTGCAAGTAATTGCATTGGTAGAAGTCGTTAGTTAAACGAAGGAGTAATTTTATCTTAGACAGGTGATTTGATAGAAAAGTGTTCGTGGGAGGTCAAAAATACAGAGAGGTCCTGAGGTCACAAGGGGTAGGAAGATATATTGACCTATTGAACAAAAGAGAAAAAATACTGAGAGGAAACTGGGAAGTTAGGGGACGGGTCTAGGGTGAGAATTGTAATTAGTGGTTATTTTTAGATATCGTATCCATATATATCTACTACCCTACAATAATGGACAGGACAGCAAGAAGTGATGGTATAAGGGAAAAAATACACAAATACGGGGGATGGTCTCCCACGTGCTGCAATTACACTAGCAATCCTCCTGGGCATACCTCAAACAAGGTTTGAAACACAGCTATGTGGTTTAGGTCGGGACCCTGAGCAGGCTAGAGAAGACGTTTTACATCAATATCTGGATACCACTGGTTGACAGAGGCTGCAATATGACATGGAGCGTTGTCGTCCTGGAAGTCACATTAACATTCTTTCGTTTTAATGGAGGATAATGCGCGTCCCCATCGTCGACGACTACCTGGATAGTGATGGGGATTGCGCATATGGTTTGGCCGGCGTACTCGCCCGACCTTAATCCCATTGAAAATCTTTCAGATATCCTCAGCCATGCTGTGTCTGCACGTTTCCCACCCCCAGAAACTCTCACAGAGTTGCAAACTGCTCTACAGGAGGAATGGCGATTACTTGACTCTGGGGTGGTTGATCACCTCATGGAAAGCATGATCACACGCTGTAAACTTTGTATGACGATTGAGGGTGGTCACATACTCTATTAATGCCAATTTTGTTTATTTGTTTTGGATTTAAAAATCATTTTGTTAATGACTCCAATATGACTTCATCTTATAATTTATGAAAATTCAATATTGTTTTCATCTTTGTATTTAATTCTTAGTTTTGTCTCATGAATAAAACTATTTGCCGAATTTCGTGTCAATCAAAGCTGTACTTGTCGGTTTTTTTTTTCGCATTTTACATTTCTTGCTTAACTTTTGGCAGTGAGTGTTTCCAATTCGTAAATAGTTTTTTTACCAATAGTTCATATGCAACGGATGGGGTGGGTTGTTGTTTAAGGTTTTTCTGTTATCCGTCTATTCGATTAACTATCACGGTCTCGGCCCTGATGGTTAATCAAAGTTTCAATGTATACTTATAAAAAGTATGTCGTTTTTTTCGCTCTGACAAATGGTTTTTTTTTTAAATCAAGAGAACTTAACCATATTTGGATGTTTAAAAGTTTTGTTGTTCCATCTTTCCTCACAATTGGTTTCATCGTTGGTCTTTTCTGTAAACAAGCTTTTGAATATTGCGTACAAGCACTTGAAAGTCATAAAAACTATTACAGTTAGGGTATTAAAAGAAAAAATAATATTTTTTAACTTTTTCCATATTTTCCAAGCAGTGAATTTGTTAGTAGACTGGAATTCATAGAGTTCCATACCGTAGGAATACATTTGGGCGCTGACTTGAACCATTTTCTCTTATGTTTTGAGCATGAGACTATAATTGTTTTACTTGTATAGTTATAACCACATGTTCAAGGTAAAAAACACTGGAAATTATCCTTTGGAAGTTTTGCAGAAATCCTAAAAAGTAAAGGAAGTATTAGTTACTTAATTTTAAAACGAATAAAAGGTACGATTTGAAATATGTAGCTATCAAGGGATTTTAAGTAATTAACACTTTCTCTGTCAATCTCGCGCCAGCGCGTGGTGTGGATTGTTGTCTCAGTCGCCAGTCACGCGTTCGCGTGGGAAGAACTGCGCCAAACATTTATTCTCATTATATTTAAAATAATATACGAAATTTATATAGGCATTATGTGTCTACTGTTACTGATGATAGCATTCGTTTTGTATCTACGTAATAGCTATTAGATCAGTTTACATAAGTTTTTGTAATTTTATCTCTATATTAGTTAGTTTTCTTTTATATTAGTTATATCTAAAAAGAGATAATGACAAACTTATTAAATTTACTAATTCCTATTCAATTTACTAAAGTAGATAAGAGCTAATATAAATGAGATAAAAAACTTAAAACATTACCAATAAAAAAAAGCAAAAATAAGGTGATCCAAATGGATTAATAGCTATTTTGGTGGAATAAAGCAGTGGTCCCCAACCCCCGGACCGGTACCAATCCGTGAATCAAATGGTACCGGGCCGCCCAAGGAACATTAAATTATTTCCATTTTATTTACTGTGGTGTATTTCTCTCGTGTTTGTGCTGTTCTTATCTATGAAATTTCCACTTAAATTAGGAGGCGGTAAATCAGAACTTCAAATTTGTTCTGTTACTAGAGCTTCAATTATGATTTCTGAATTCTCTATTTTCCAATTTTGACAAATGTGATGGCTGTTTTCAAGTTGGCAGACAAAGTAGCTGCATTTAAAGCCAAACTGGAGTTGTGGGGACGGCGCGTGAACAGAGGCATTTTGGACATATTTCAGACATTAGCGGGGATTTTAGGCGAGACTGAGCCTAAACATTCATTCACCCAGTTGGTGCACGATCATATGTCTTTGCTTTTAAAAGAGTTTGATCGCTACTTCCCAACTACAAAAGACCCACGAACTAGTAAGGAATGGATCCGCAACCCATTTGTCAACAAATCAGGCAAATCTAGCATGTCTGTGCAAGAAGATCAACTGCTGGAGATTGCAAATGAAGGCGGCCTTAAAACTACGTTCGAGACAACAACTCTGCCTTTGTTCTGGATTAAAGTCATGTCGGAATACCCTGTGAGATTGCCACCACAGCACTTGTTGTGTTGTTGTTTCTTATGCCTACACTGGCAGACCAGAGGAGTGCCAGGCCCGTCGAAGACGGCAAGAGGCGGGGGGGGGGGAGGTGCGCCTTCCATGTTATTGAGCCCCATTGGGAGGAAGTCCGACTTTGCTCGACATACATGACACATCCGTTTTACAAGAAGGTCCCTTTCATACATCCATTCACTCACACATATCGTTATTTAGATCCCAATCAGAGGCCGATAACCCCTGATCAGGTACCCCCAGAGGTATTGATTTGGTATGGGAACATGGGGGACATTGTGACCACGACCCATTTAACGTGCCCCAGTCACCATTAGTGAACACGACGGTCTTTAGCCAGGTCGAAGCGCCGATCTCGCAATCATCAGAATTGGAGGCTCCGCCGAGGACAGAACCCACAACAATTCTGATGCGAGCCCGACGCTCTACTGACTGAGCTACCGCGGCTCCCACAGCACTTAAATCCCTATTGCCATTTCTGACAACCTATCGGTGTAAAGCGGGGTTTTCTGCAGTGACAGCAACCAAAACAAAACAACGGAATAAACTGGACATAAGCACTTCGGGTGTCATTGTCTCTTATTACCCCCAGATGAAACCGTCTTGTTGCAATGAAACAAGCTCCGGGTTCTCATTGATTTAGCGTTCTAGTGAGTTAAAATGTTAAATCACTTTATATTCATTTTCTGGTGTAACTGTATTATATTTTGAAGGCATGTTTAAATACAATTAAATTAAAATGATCTAAATCAAAACAATCTAAAATATAAACAATCAACGTCCCCCCCCCCTCAGCTGGCCGCGTTAAAGTTATCAAACGATCATCCGGTCCGCGGCGATAAAAAGGTTGGGGAGCACTGCACTAACCCATTATAAATTCATCAAAAAATTTTTTAAGGAGGCTGTCTACTCAGACCATCGGCATTTCCGTTGTTTTTCCCGGCTCTGTTAACAATTGTGAAATTGTATTGCTGCAAACATAGAGCCCATCGGGTCAGCCGCGAATTGCTCCCCATCATTTTATTTAGGAAAGTCAGTGGGTTGTGGTCCGTTTCAATTTTAAATTTTCGTCCGTCCAAATAGTAATTTAATTTTTTTAAACCATATACAATAGCAGCCTACTCTCGCTCCACTGTACTGTAGTTCTGCTCTGCTCTCGAGAATTTTTTACTCAAAAACAAAATAGGGTGCTCCTCCCCTTCTAGGTTCTGGGACAGTACAATTCCCGCACCTGTTGCGCTCGCATCCATTTGTACTAGAAATTCCTTAGTATAATCCGGAGCATATAATACCGGATTTTGGGCAAGCTTCGATTTTAGGTTCTTAAATGCCTGATCACATTCGTCTGTCCAAATCACCTTTTCTTTTGTCACCCTTCCTTTCAAAGCACTTGTCAAAGGGGCGGCAATAACCGAGTAATTCGGGATATATCTGGAGTAATAACCCACCACTCCTAAAAATGACCGAATTTGGGTTTTAGTGGTAGGAGTGGAAAATTCTTGGATCGCCTTAGTTTTCGCCTCGTTTGGCGACCTTTTCCCGGATCCAACTTCATGCCCCAGAAACTTGACATGGTCCTGTGCAAAACGGCACTTGGCCGGTTTGACCGTTAACTTAGCTTCTCCCAATTTGCGCAATACCCTGCCAACATCCTTAAGGTGTTCTTCCCAAGTTGGGGAAAATACCGCGATATCGTCTATATAAGGGGCCGCAAATTTTTCCAGTCCGCCTAACACCTGGGCCATCAATTTGCAGAAATAAAAGGGGGCATTAACCAGGCCAAACATCATTTTCTTAGGGATAAACATCCCAAAAGGCGTCACGAATGCTGCATATCTTTGCGCTCTTTCAGTAAGAGGTATTTGAAAGTATCCCTTTGTCAAATCCATGACGGTGATGAAAGGGGCGGCACTTACTTTTTCCACTACCTCTTCGATATGAGGTAAAGGGAAAAATTGGGTTCGGGTGATTGCGTTTAGCTTTCGATAATCCACACATGGTCTAGGGTCCCTACCTGGGCTCTCTACTAAGATCATTGGAGAGGCATAATCCGATTGACTTACCTCGATCACGCCCAGAGCCAACAGTCTCTGAATCTCATTTCGCAAGATGTTTACTTGTATAGGAGACATGCGATATGGCCTGGTGCGCACCGGAACCTCACTGGTCAGTTCGATGTCCATTGTTATCAATGCGGTATTACCCGGGTCCGAAGAGAACACCTTTCTATGAGTTTTTAGCATTTCCCCGAATCTTTCGTTCTGGATATCAGACACGCGCTCGTCAAGTCGGCTCTCCATTACAATTTCTTGCAAATCGAAATGAGTGGGGTCTTGTAGCGGATAGGGGATCTCAGCTTCATGCTCTACCTCTTCGTGCTCTTCATCGATAATCAGATTAACACACTCGGCCCTGCTATGATAGGGTTTCATTAAGTTAACGTGATAAATCGTGCTTTTGTCACGTTTTTCGGGCAAATCTATCAAATAATTTGTGTCCGAAATTTTGCTCGTAATTTTACCAGGCCCCATCCAGTTTACTGTCATTTTATTCGGTTTAGATGTAGCTAAAACTAAGACCTGATCTCCCACTTTAAAATTTCTCGTAACCGCATTCTTGTCATACCACAATTTCCTTTTTAGTTGGCATTCGCCCATTCTTTCGGTAGCCAACTCTTGGCACCTCTTTAACCGATTTGTCAGGTTTAAAATGTACTCTACTACATTAGAGTCTGAATCCTCAGGTTCAAGCCAATTCTCGTACACAATAGTCTGGGGGGTCCTTAAATTCTTTCCCAGTACCAGTTCCGCAGGACTGAAACCTAAACTTTCATGGGTCACCGTTCGTAATGCAAATAGTGCGGATGGTAAATTATTTTCCCAATCCTCACCTGTTTCTACGCAGAGTACTTTGAGAACGCGTTTAAGACTCGAGTGCCATCTCTCCACCGGGTTACTCTGAGGATGGCAGACCGAACTGTGCACCACTCTGATGCCAAATTTTTCGAAAAATTCAGACTTCAATACACTTGTAAACGAGCTACCTAGGTCGCACTGAATTTCCTTGGGGAACCCTGTCCTTGAAAAGACTGAGAGCAACGCGTCTATTACTTTTACCGAGGTAATATTTTCCACCGGAATAGCATCTGGGTATCTGGATGCTAAACAAATGGAAGTGATCAGATATTTGTTGTTATTTGAGCTAATTGGTAGGGGTCCTACAGCGTCTATATTGATTTTAGAGAATACTGAAATTATAGGAACTATTTTCATAGGGGCCTTTCGTCTATCTCCACTTTTCCCCACCCGCTGACAAGAGTCACATGATCTCACATATTGCTCAATTTCTTGGTAACAATTCGGCTAGAAGTAATGACGTAATACCCGATCTTTTGTCTTAGTAGCACCCAGATGTCCAGCTATTTCCTCGTGACAAAAAGCTTTTATTTTGTCCCTAAATTTCATTGGTATAATAAGTTGAACTCGCTGTTCGCCTCTCTTTGAGTACGCAATGCGAACTTCTGTGAGAGAATCTCTTCGCAGACCCAGCACTCTCTGCTCCAAGCCTCGAAGCTCATGCCGACATGTACCTTCATGCCAAGTTTCGTTACGATCTCACAATTATTTCTCGGTGCGCAAATTTTTATGGCAATGAGTGATGAGTGTAACTACTATATAACTTGTAGATCAACATCCTTGAAGTTGAGTTTAAGGATGTTCCATTATCTCTATTCTAGGTAACTGCAAAAAAGGGGTTTCCATTCGTCAGCGAAAAAGCTATAAACATTATTTTCCCATTTGCTACAACATACATGTGTGAACGAAGTTTATCTTCTACGAACACTATCACGAATTTAAAGAGATCATCATTGAAAAATCTTGAATTGAGTGACGCACTTTCAACCATGGACTGGACTGGAATATCACTTTTGGAGCACCCGCTCCGAAAGTGAGCATAAAAAAGTAGATCAAAAGGGTGCAGAAAAACAAAAGCTAGAAGAACCGTAAGCACTCAGGCCGCAAAATGAGAAGGGAGGTCACCCTCCCATCTACTGACCGCGACCATGGGTGGTTCACAGAAACAAACCCAAGTATCTCACTAAAATAAGAAGGTAATTAATACAAGTACAGGGTGTCCTAAAAGTTCCCGTACTGACGATTCATGAATTTATTATACAAAATCAACAAATTTTAAAACAGTTATTTTTATGCTAATGGTAAAAAGCACTTTTAATCTAACGTAGGAAAAAAAATTTGGACTTACATTTATAATATATGTTTAAAATTTCCACCTTTTCATGGAGGCAAATCTGAAATCGTTTGCGCATATTTTTAGAAACGCGTTTAAAGATGATGGGAGTGACTTCTTGAATCCTTTGAGTAATGGCAATTTTCAGATCACCTATTGTTTGATGACTTGATCTTCATAAACTTTGTTTTTTAAATATCCCCACAGAAAAAAGTCAGGGATGCCCAGATCAGGGAACGAGGTGGCCAAAGGTTTCTTGAGATGAGTCGATCGACAAAAAAATCTTGAAGCATGCCATGGCTTCATAACTTGTATGGCAGGTTACAACGTTTTGTTGGTACCAAATGTCTCGTTTATTCACTTCTAATAATGCAACAAATTGTTAAATAAGTTAACGTAGCGTATCTTTACTCGGTATTGCATTATTTGGATATTTATGTCGCCAAAATTCTTTACATCTTTCATATGATTTACATTCAAAATAAGTCTCAAACAGCGCAATTCTCTGAATGCGTGACAAATTCATCTTGCAATGAAGAACAAAATGACGTGGAACTTTATTATCGCACAACTTGAGTGCGAGGAAAATCAAACGATAAAAATTAGAGTCGATAAAACTATAAGCAGACCATAAAATTCAATAATTAAAAAAAAAAAAAACACTGGCGATACATTTGTTTAAAGTTTGAGTACGGGAACTTTTAAGACACCCTGTATTAATTGTGGCAAAAGAAAATTGTAGATATTTATGTTAACACTTAAAATGTTTACCATGTCGTTAAATTATTATTAGCATATTTATACATAGTCAGTAATTCTTTTATATACAATTTAATTTTACTTTTGCATTTCCACACCATCATTTTGTAAAGTTAATAAGAGTTCTTCAAATTTAATCAGAGTTTCACTCTCAGTCTAACAAATTTAGTTCATAGATACCTTGAAAAATTATGCCAAATATCGATCACTGAGGTTGTTTGGATTAGGTATTTTAATTCCATTTGTTTAGTTTTATTCCGTGCTTATGACTGCATAAGAAGACTTATCTGAAACAAATGTCTAGCTGGAATGTTTACGAATTGTAATGCAAAAATCTTCGAAAGAAAGATTTTATTAACTGAATCGCTAATATGAAATAGAAGAAATTATTAGAGAGAGTTAATAGAAAAAAATGTTTATTCATAGTGTGTCGGGAAATTATTTATGCTTCTGAGATGTGCCGTGAAAAAGGTTGTGAAGCACTGGAAGGTATTTACGTTGAAAAGTCGAATATTGAGTAATTTCATATACATTTAATTTTATTCAATATTCTTAATATTAGACTTTTTCTTTGCGAAACGTTTTTATATCGTCGGATCTCGGAATAGATCTCGATAGTTGTTTTTTTTAATCGTTTTAAAATCTTTAATTGCCTTTTTCTGATTGTGATTTTAAGCAGCAACATTTGCTCTAGTATAACGCGATAACTAAAAATGAAAATTATTTTTTGGAATGAAACTGGGTGTGCTGATTTTTAGATTTGTTCTGAAGGGCCTGAACTAGGATATAAGTAATCTAATTAGGAAAACGTTTTGGAAATTCCAGTTTTGTGACGTTCAGAAATTTTTTAAAAACTCTACTCTTTATTCTTTTGTTATTCAGAACATACCGTGAGTGGAAAGGAATATGGCATCTTTTAGTTCAGACCCTAGCTTATACATTTAGAAGACTGCAAAACTTTAGGCAAATGTACTCAAGTTTTTCGTTGACGTCCTTTTTCTAACTTAATTTACAATTTATAATATAATTTTTGGTGATATTTTGTTTTTATAAGTTGTTTTACCTTAAATAAAATAAAGTAGCATAGTTTGAACATTAAAAAAAATTGAAATCGGATACCTTCATAAAACATTTTTATTTAATGGCAACTTTCATTAGAGGAAGAGAAATGTGTTACACATTCATCAAACACCAGTAACATAAGGGGCCACGGAAATCGAGTTAGTAAAGTTGCGGATTAGTAACCGATAAGTAAAGGATTACGAGTTCAAAACTACCCTCACAATCTGAGCGGCGTTTATTCCGCGGTCTTTCTTCGCAGTTTGAGGACAATCTTATTTCCTCTGCTCTAACACAGTATTTTCACACCTCTTGGCAGAGGCCAAGGAACGCAGAAGGATGATCAGGTGCACCACAAAAAGTAAGATTCTGGTAGGTAAATCGTAGAATTTGCGTCGCACCAGAGCAACACAACGGGCTATTGTAAACGGTCCTAGATCAATAATAAAGGGAAAGATACGAGAACACCTTGTTATTTTAAACCACGGTCAGGACATTTGACCTGGTAAACCACTCTTCAAACTTCAACATCACGCCAACGTGATGGCATTCTAGTCCACGACGGATTGATCGTGTACCAGCCCCCCATACCCGACGGTCTGTGGTTTTATCGAGTTTCGAACTCGCAACCCTCCGTTTGCTAATCCGTTGCTCTAACAACCGGGTTACCGTTGCCCTAGCTAGATTCCGAACTGCTCACTCTTCATATTAGCTTCATGTCTTACTCATAAGAAATGCATCTTTTAAGTGCAACAGATTCTATTCAGGGATTGTTTTGGAAAACAAATACCAGCTCAATATACAATGAACAGGCATCCTTGAATATAATTTCCCCTCATTTCCATCTATTCTTACGTTAAATGTAACCCAATGAAAACTATAAATTTTAAATCTAATTCTTAGAAAAGTCATTTCTTAATGATATCATGGTGAATACTGTAGAATTAATAGCCTTTTGTTTTAAGTAATGATATTTCACAAGTGAATTTTTATAAATACATTTTGTAAATTGTTTATATTGCATCTTACATGAAACAAAACAGTGATGAAAAAATGTTTTTATTTACAACAAAATGGTTTTAAAAACAAATATACAAGCTTTTCTGTGCAATATGAAACATCAATAAATAAATATGAAAATAATGAATTGACATTCATATAAAAATGGTTAAAAAATAGATACATTCTGAATAGCTAAAAATATGAAAAATGATAGACACTATTAGATAAGCAGAGAAAGTTTTGATAAAATCTTCATTCACAAAATACATCTCTGCTTTACAAGATAAATACCTCTAATTTATAGCAAAAATATTAACTCTTTACATGCAATGTACATTTTTTGATTAAATAAAATTTTTGATGTAGCATTAAATTTAACTTGCATTAATGAAATAAGTTTGGAATAACAACCACATTGAAAATAAAAAAGTTTGTTGTTGATTTTAATAAAGTATGTATAAGTATAAACACAATATACAAACATATAGTAAATATTTTTTCAATTCATCAATTTTGTTATACTTTATTAATTCAAGTATTTTGAATTTGGTACAGTTGTTTGATAAAAATGTTCATTAATGTAATTTGAAATATACAGTCACTTCTACACTAAATAAAAACAGTATGCATTGAGTACATATTAAACTCGCAGGAAGTAATTCGAGTTGGAAAATAACTTCTCAGATGAGAGATGATCATAATTTAAATATGAAGGATGGTGAGATTTTAAACAATTGGAAAATTGAATTTCAGGTACTATTGTGAAGGAGGCGAATCATCCAGTACAGTCAAATTCAAATCATGATGTTTTCCTTTGCCCCTGGACTTGGTCTTCCTTACAGAAACACCATTAACAGTATCATTATCAGAAATACTTTCTGACTATATATACTTATTAAAGTACTATATATACATATTATAGTACATATTAAACTCGTAGGAAGTAATTCGAGTTGGAGAATAACTTCTCAGATGAGAGATGATCATAATTTAAATATGAAGGATGGTGAGATTTTAAACAATTGGAAAATTGAATTTCAGGTACTATTGTGAAGGAGGCGAATCATCCAGTACAGTTAAATTCAAATCATGATGTTTTCCTTTGCCCCTGGACTTGGTCTTCCTCACAGAAACACCATTAACAGTATCATTATCAGAAATACTTTCTGACGAGGAGCCAACATCTACTTGGCACAATGGATATGTTTTGCGAATTTTGTGAGACTGCAGGGAAGCAGAAAGGTTTATGTTAGCTGCCTGGTACTTAAACTTCCTTTGTGAAGCCAAAGATGCATTGAGACTGGATGGCAGGAAAATCTTACCACGTGGTTTAGTTTGTCTGGGCATAGTGGCGTTAAGTCGTTCATTAACTTCACTTTCAATTTCTTCTGAGCAGTCTAAACCGAATTGAGGGCTCCAATGCTGAAGTTCCTTACAAGCAAATTTACTCTCAGCAATAGCCAATTCTAACCCACTCTTTTCCAACAGTTGGCACTGGGACTTTAGATATCCTTCAACATTCGAGGAACATAATTTGCTTTCTAGCATAATTTCCTCACAAATGTCCTTTTCACCAAACATACTATCAGCTTTCGACATGAGTTTGTCGGCTAATTGCTCCAATTCCAATAGCAAAAATTCAACAGGAGGCATCTGATCGCTTTTCTCCACAATTTGTGGAGATTTGGGCTGCAAGCAATCGACAATTCTTTTTTTAATTGCTTTCCTGGTATCTTTCAAGCTAATTTTCTCTCGAGTTCTGTGCACAGAGCATTTGGTGTTAATCAAGATCGATCGCAAGAAAGCATGAAAAAATACATGAAGAGCCACAATTACAAATATGACAACAGTGGAAAATAATGTACTAATACTGTGGTTATTATTCCTTACCTCTGGTTTGCTAAAATTTTTGAAAATAAAATTTATACTTTTGAAGAGAATAATGAATGGGTGAGATAGATTTTCATTTGCTCCAATGAAGTAGCTCACCATGAAATTACAGATAGAAATCAAAAGAAGTAAAACTAAAAATGTAGATAAAATAATCTTCATTGAATTCATTAGTTTTTTTATTATTTTCTTCAATCTAGGACTGAAGTTTAATACTTGCAAAGCTCCAATTACATGCAGGAAAATAAGGAAAGTTAACAAATTATGACACACCATTTCAAAATATGCCAGATCAATCACATTTAAATACAAAGTAAAATGAGTATCTTCTAATTTTGATATAACCCTTTTTAAGTTGACTGTATAGATTACATATACAATTAAGTAGGCTATCGAAATTACATTAAACAACATAGAAGAGTAATTCCAGCCTTCTTTCCAGAATGTCTTTCCATACTTCAACATATGCCAGCATTGATTCTTGCACTTCACTAAAATGATTAACATAAAAAGTAAATGTAAACTAAAATTTGCATGGAAAAGTAGACTGGAAGTCTCAGGCACCTTGGCATGTAAAATTTCCTTTATCAACAAAATTCCTGAGTCAGTAATTTCAAATAAAAAGGAGAGTGGAACAAATGTTGACAAAGAAGGGTTGAAAAGAAGCAACTCCACACTGACAGCTCCAGAAGTAAAGTTCAACAAATAAGGCACTAAGTCATAAATCTTTTCCTGAGCTTCATATTTATCATCATTGAGAACTATTACTTGATCTTCTCTGAAATAAAGTCCGTAATATCCTCTCAGTTGTCGAAATTCATAGAGAGGATAGTCATGAACAATCAAGTCAGTTGAATCATCAGATGAGGCATAGCAATTTGAGGTAGTGTAGTGATTGCACATAGGCATTTTAAATGTTCTCATAACAGCCTTTCCAACTAAAATGCAACCCGTTGAAGAGGTTATACCACATTGTAAATACTGATCCAAGCACTGCTCTTCTCCATACAATCCATCTATAAAATCAAATTCGAGCCAATTGCAGAGTTGCAATGTTGAATTAAGAGGTTTCTGCCATATTGACATGTCTTCTGGTCTGCAAATGAATTCCACAAATTAACATCCATTTAAGATAAAGTATTAAAGGCAAGCATTCTAAATTAAATTGGGATATTTAAACATGTTTTTTTACCTGAAAAATGTATTGAAAATAGAAGTTCTTTGAAGGTATCTATTCCTGGTATCTTCAGGAAGTGATAGGGTTATTAGCAGAATGAGCATCAAGACATATTTCCATAGATTACTGGAACAAAAAATATCAGGCATAATTTATAATAAAATTTGGGTTTGGTATGAAAACCTTAATATGTAGCTTAAACATTTAAATATTTTGTATTGGCCTTAAGGTCCGAAAAGTACCAATTAAGTATCCTTTAAACGTATTTCCAATGTTGATATCTTGTTAACTATATTAAGTGAAACCAGTTGATATTATGTGACAATTTTGGGTTGCATTAGTTTTGGGCAGGAACGATAAAATGCATTGTGGAAGTGGCCAAATAAAGAAAAAGTATAATACTAAGCAGGCCAGCTACTTGAATAAAAAGTTATATTGGTAACTAAGATGGGGCAGAATTATGTGTTAGGGGTATTTAATTTATTTTGATGTTGAAATTATATAATGCTTCGCAACAAAATTCTAACACAATGGTTTATATGAGTAGATTGCAAAATGGTTTCATTACTCCAACTATTAATTTTAACAAACTTTTGGGAAGATGTTAGTATCAGATGAAGGCCTTTATATAATGTTAGGGCAGTGCTCGAAATACCCGGGTGCACAGGTGCACATGAAAATATAATTGTGCACCTAATTTTTCCCCACTAGGTGCACACAGTGCACCTAATTAAAAAACTTAGGTGCACAAGGTGCACCTGTATTAAAAAATCTATTTTGAGGCCTGTGTTAGGGGATAGTCATACCATGCCACCAAGGTCATAGCCAGGATGCAGAAATTGCTTTAAACTGCGACGTACATCGCAGAACAAACAAGGTCTTTGCATAACAATTTTTTCTTAATTTTATCAAAATTGTGGCCGATTAAAAAAACAAAACAAGTTAAGATGTTCCGCAGTGCAAAGCGAGCTCCTTGCCACAATGTTTTTTCTTTTCTACCTATGGAACAACCTCCCTTCACCTCCCAAATCACCACAAACACTTTATATAAATAACACATCTTCTATGTGAATGACAAAATATTTAACTTAAAAAGTTAGCAACAGAATTGCAAATTCTGAAAGTATGCCTTAGTTTTAAATAAAGTAAATTAATTTTGATGTGTGTTTTACTATACATAGGTAATACATATGCCGATAATTGTGTTTTCCGTTTGTTTTTGATTTTGCAGCAATTTTCAAAATTCGGACAAAATGCCTGTGGAACAATTGCAATTGTGTTGCAGAACACTGAATATAATTCTGAAACTGGGAGTCATGGTACTGGCAGAGCATGGATGTGAATGTGGGAAAATGTGAAACCCATTTCTTTAATTTGACATGTAAGTTTAAAAGTTGAACCTTCACATTGAATAAAAATTTATCTGCACACATGTTCAAAGGAAAATAGAAAAAATTCAGTTAGAGTGCATGTTATATGAGTCGCTCAGAAGCCAATACAATTAAGTGCTTTTTTTGATATTTTCTGATTTTTGTAAATTTTAATGGAATAAATAATATTTTTTTTTAGTTATTAAATAATTTACTCATTGCCTCGTTTTTTCTTGGTCAGAAAGCCTTTCTTTTGATAGCTTCTGAAAATTTTGCATAATAATTTCAGAAGCCATTGTGAATAAGTCCACTTTTTTTTACAATATTTTTTACATAAACTTTGAAATAAAAACTAAATAATTCTTCTTTCGATAGGTGTTGGTAAGATCAAGGCCACGTTTGTAAACAATTCTTTGAAAAAAGTGTAAACCAGAAAATAATCCATCATGTGACCTCCATTTCACCAGTTCCAAAGTTGCATTTACAAACGCTTTCATACATTACAAACAGAAACACAGAACAATCGTAATCAATATATTTTTACATGAATTTCTTACGTTTTTATTTGCACATCCTGTAATACCTTGTTTTGTTGCAGTCTACTCGTCGAAAAAAGACTAGGTATATACTTTTCTGATCAAATTAATATTAAAAATTTTTAAAAATTCAATGTATTAAAAACATTTTTTTAATTTTTGTTTTTTGGACTGAACCGCATTGTCTTCTCAGCGACTCATATAATACTTGGAATACAAATTTTTCATTTAACAAACCCGTCATCAAAAATGTGAATAGTCATTTGGGATCGAGCTGAGGCCTTCTTTGGTTGAGGGCACAACCCCTCCACTTTGACTATTAGTACCCACTACGGATTAGCAGTGAAGTCCCCAATACAAAGAACAGAGAATGGGTCTTGAAAAGGGCTATACTATATGCAACTGTGCCATAAGCACTGTCTTGCAGTAGGGCCATCCACCAGAAAGTCCACCCAAGCAAAGGTACGGTGGGCTAGGTGTGGCCTGAATTTGAGGTTTGAGGCATACCTCAGTGTGAAGACACGATAGTCTCAGTTCCCGAGTAGAACTATTTTTGCCTGGTCGGTAGGACAACTTACTTCGTTCTTGAAGCTGAGACATTGGACTGCAAATGTGTATGAATTGGCTCCTCAGAACAGAAATTACCAGACTTGTTTTGTTGGGATTATTTTATAAAGTTAGTATAATTAAATATATGATATCCATGTAAACCCTGTAATGCAGTTTTCCAGTGGGAGCATTGGTTGATACATGCTTTCTGAGATAGCTCTGGACTGCAAGGAAGAGGATGGATGCTAACGGTTTGAAGAACAAATGTTTTAAACAGCACATGAAAACACCTAGCGAGCATGGCACAGGCAAGCTCAAGACCAGCCCAGCATGCATGCTCAGAAACCAATTAAAACAAGTTTAAAATATACAGCACAAGCTGCCATCCATCAAAGGTTTACAGCACTTTCCTACAGTTGATATTATAAAAATTTTCAGTTGGTGCTATTGTATTTATTTATTAAATTTTGGTTATGAATATATGCAGGTCACTGCAATTTATTTAAGTCTACGTATTGCAAGTCTAACTAATTACTAAGTGATTATTAAGTTAACTTTGTTAACTATGTAAAATACTAAACAGAACACTAGTGTAATATAGAGAGCATAAATCATCAAGTTGAAAGTCCATAAATATTGAATCACGAAAGACATATATTACCTCCGATTGATCAAATTAAGTCATCACATGCATCAGAAAGAACCTAAGAAAATTTTTACGAACCTCAGCATATAGATAATCTTTTTCTCTTTTATAGCCAATTTCCTGAATTCTTCCAGGATTTGTTCCCTTGGAGGACGTAGATACCTTTTAAGGTACTCTATTCTGCTATATTTTGGTTCAATGTCTTCTGTCTCGCTTTTGTTGGCTGCTTCTTTTAAATTCTGATCATAGAAAAGTGCTGCTTTTGGTATGTTTCCAGAGTAAATTTTTAGTGCTGATACAAAGCTAAATAAAATTATCTGAAATCATACAATTTGCAAATTTTAGTTTGAGAAACATGATGGATACTGATCAAATATTATATAGTTATAGTAAGTTTTAAAAATAAGAGATTGTCAAAAGCTATACAATTTGTATTAAAAGCATCACAAATTAGAAATGAGAATAATTCAGGCAGTGGTTATAAAATAGATACATTTGATATAAACTGGACAATGGAGAAATAGGGAAATGAAATTTTGTGGACACATCTGTCATCCTCACTTATTGTTAAATAGCAATTTCCCAGTTTTTGTCAATTTTAAAAGAATTTCATGGCTGACTTGCATATTAGAACAAAAAGTTGTCACATTTCTAGTGAAATCAGGAAAATAAGCTGATTAATTTGGAATTACTAGCATAATAGGTTGTAATAAATGTTAATTACAACTCTAGTACATAGATGGATTCAGCAATTTTGTTAGGCAACAATTTATCAGACTATTTGAGTACAATGTTACCAATTTAAACATCTAAATGAAGACAATAAGGAATAATTAACTAATAACTGTTAACTGCTATTAAAGGCTTCAAGTATCATTTTGCATGAAATTGAAACTTGGACAATGTTCAATAATAAAAGAAGCAGCAAGAATTTACAGACTAATAAAATTTACAACAGAAATAGTTACTTACCAAAAAGGGAGTGATTACAAAAAATGAGCAGATAATTTCGATGAAGACATGTTTCATCCAGAAGGAGCATTTTGTCAATGAAAAGCTAAAAATAGAAAATTTAAAAATAAGAAACACTAGTTTTTGAATAAAAATAAAGATTTCTATAAACTACATAACTGCAAAAATGGAAGTAACTTGCAGCAATCAACACTTTACCTACCATTTGTGAATTAAATGGATACCTAGAATGGACCAAGTAATACAAAGGACAGGTAATGAAAAATTATTTATAGGCTGCCAGTCAGTATAAATTGGCAGAAAATAGTCTATTTACTGGCTCACAGAAGATAAAGTGATAAGTGGGCATCACATAGGCTTTAACTTTCAATTTCAAATTTTAATGTAAAATATATTTTTCTGTTATAAATAGTGAAAAGATCATGGTATGCAATTAGTTATTTATTATAAATTTTATTTATTCGACATGGTAATTTAATTTAAACACGAAATATACTTTCAAGTTTGGAAATCAGTACTCTTAGATGGAATACATAATAGATGGAAAACAAAAGCCCAGAAACACTAAGAGCAATTGCTGAAGCTACATTACAACAGGATAACTGATTCCAGTCTTAGGCTTCATAAATCAATCAGACATGCAAGATTAAAGTTATTTATTGAATAACTTTTCTTTTTACATTTATCATTTCACACCCTATTTTAAGACTATGGTATAATTCTAGAGGTAAATGTCTCTTGGAGAAAATATCTAGCATGAATTACTTATGCTGTACCTCCAGCATCATATATTTTAGTGCACAAAACTTATTGATTTTTCTCCTTTTGAAAATATTTTTTTTTCTATGTTGAGTTAGATTACCTAATCCTAATATCCTAACATAATAACCTCTTAAAAGTAGTGTATTAGGTTTTATTTTCAAACATTATCACAAAATAAATTGGAAGTGTACATTAAAATCAATAGAAACGTATAAACTTGGAAAAAAAATTTTACTGGTCAAAAAAGAAAGCTGCTTTATGTCCTCACTACAAAAGAAAGCAGGTATAACAAAAGTCACATTTGCATTTGGTAATTTACTTCAACCGACATGGACTAACTGCTTACCTGGAAGCTTTGATAAATGTAAAAACCATAGCAAGAAGAATGTTGGAGATCAGTAAACTCCAAGCAGTATAGTAAAAGAAAGAATGAAGGCAAGGCAATTGGAAGCAAGCATTTAGGTGATCAATTACTTCTATGCTTTCTTTGTCTGAACTGTCTTCATTGAGTCCTAAAAGGAAATATTTAGTTGTAATTATAAAATCAGAAGTATATACTGTTGAGATTAATAAATCTAAATCTGAACTATTTTTGAGATGGTACAACCAATAGATATTCATGATATCTACCAGAAAATAGAATTTAAATCAATGTATCTAATGAAAATGGGAGGAGTCAAACAACCATAAAAATTAACTAATCTAAATCTGAACGATTTTCTAGAAGATACTAGCCACTGCTGACCAGCACGGCGTTTCCTGTGGAAGTTCTTTTTGTGGGGTCAGGTGTAACCACTGCTTGCTAACCCGAGGTGTTGGTTTGCGAATATGGGCAATGCTATGATGGCCTCATCATTGTCAAATGCAGCAAAATTCGAATTGCGAAGAGACCCAATTGGCGTGACGTCACAATCTTTGGCTACAATATAAAATCTCCTATAACTTTGACATCAATTCACCTTTGACTCCCTCACATATCATGAACACATCTATTACATTCCAACTGGGTAATGGTAATTTTAGTTAACGTCGTACTAGAGCAACACAACGGGCTATTAACGACGGTCCGGGATCAGTCCCTTAAGGGAAAGATCTGACATTCCAACTGGGAAATTAATCGTATGTAACAGACAATGATCCATTGTTTTGATGTACATTGAACACAATTTATTCCATAAGATTTTCCTTAATGTAGCTGAGAAATATAATAATGTGCATCATTTTGAATGAATAAATGAAAATTTCCTCTCAACTATTCACAACATCTGTGTGTCTCTTAAACAATAGTTTTTTTTAATTAGTTATTGACTTACCTAATGCCAAATTTACAGATGAATCAGAATCAGTATCACTGATCTGTTGGAGTTCATTTGAATTAGCTATGCCATCATCATTGCAATCTAGTTCATCTAACAAAATTTCTTCTGGAATCAATACTGAATCAGATTTTTCAATCGATATCTGTTGCCTCCTTGATATAACTTCAGGTTTGATAATGATTTCATGCTTTTTCCTAACCCAATTTTCAAATGCTTGCCATGTAGATAAAGTCTTTTGAAGAGGTGAAACTGGATCACTATGAAAAAAGTATCACAGTTAGACATGCGAAAAAGCGACCACAATAGAATTTTTTACATTTTAAGCTCAATGCATTTGAAATAAAATTTGAAAATTACTAAGCTGACAAATTTTATTGAATTAAAACACATTTGAAAAGGAACCCAAACGAAAAATTTCTATGGAATTCTATAAACATTATCTAGGATGTAATTTATAGAATCCTATAGAATTACTGCTAATTTTTTTTATAATCTCTATAGAATAACTTATAGAGAAAGTCTATGGAAATCTCTATAAGCTCATAACTTTTGTTTTATGACTTTACTTTCCTGTAGAACATCTCCATTAAAATATATAGAAAGATATTTCTGTAGAATCAACTCATTTCTCTATAGAAATCTAGAATTTTTCCTGTTAGATGCCAAGTTTAATTTCTCTATAGCACTCAATAAAAATATTTTCGTAAGCTCATTCTTTGATTTAAAATAAAAGGGATACCAGTTATAGACACAAACATCAGAGTTGATAGTAAAGTGAAAACTGTCATGTAAATACATGACATGACGTTAACTTGGTTGAAAACTGAGTTTACTCATTCTTCAAAATCAGAATTACAATTCCACTTAAAGAATCATGTGATGTTAAAACTCTTATCATATTTTATACTTGTATTGTTCTACTAGTCTTGGAAGTGAACTTTACGATACTTATTATGATAACTGTAAAGAAGGATGAAACGAGAATAAAAATGATGACAAAAGGGTGAATGTCTTAAGAATGAAAATAAACTATAAGCTTAAATTTCATAACTGTTTCAAATATTACTTGCAAGAATACCTTATTTTTTTAATACAAAGGACAGGGAAACAATAGAAAAAAATTAAAAACATTTTTTAGCATTCCAGCAGAAGTAAGCATGCGTGTGTGACACCACTAGAAATCTTTTTTTAACTAATTCGATAAAACAATACTTTCATTATCTTTCCTTTATTTATAATTTCTAAATGCTTCCAAATCAAATTTGAAGTTGAATTGTAATGTAATTTTATTTCAAACAGCATAAATTGTAGTTTGATTTCAAACTTGATCTTATGGTTGTTTCAAATGTATTTTGAAATTATAATAAAATAAATTATATGTGGGCACTTTGATTATAAGCATTGCATACATAAGCAAGCACTATTTGATAGCACATATCCCTATGATTATAAGTTAATTTTGTACTAGTCCTTACAGAAAGACAACTTGCCTCATATCTGCTGTAGACATGGAAGACAGAAATTCGTCTTTGTCTTCCGTTGTAAAACTCTCCTCCATAAGTTCAGGAATAGACATAATGCTGCTTTCTTCAAAGCTGCTGTACATGCTGTCACTGCCTCCCATGGTGGAATCAGATCTGTGTGATGAGCGACTGGAGTTGGAGCGTTTCTGCCTCAGCCAGCAATAGAGATGATGCAGAGACAGCGAACAACACAGTTTGCTGAATATTGGGTCGATTTTTAAGCTGGGAGTCTTTGAATACCGAAACAAAATTGTAAGTAACATTTGAGGAAAAGTGGCTGCAGCAGATACGAGTAAACAAACCGGAAAAGTAGTATGGGAGATGTGAGGTATATAATGTTCATCCTAAAAATAAGAGAAATAAAAAATCAAAAACATTATTTCATAACTAAATGTTAGTTTTAAAATCTGGTATTGGCAGCTTAGACTAAAAACTCAATAAATTACATAATTTTTTTTTCACTGACAATCTATTAGTTTTTAGGTTAAGGAAAAAAAAATAATTGAGTGTTATATGTTTTTTAACTTTGACTATGTATTTCTAATCATGAAAATAAGAATTATGGGTCTAAAAAATGTCATTTAACGCGTTTAAGCTTAAAACCTAAAAGGGTTTGTTATAAAATTAAGAATTCATATCAGAGTATAAACTCAAATTTCAATGTGTGAAATTAAGATGAGATCAAATCAGTCTTCGAAACAAAGGATTCAATACAATAGGCGTTGATACTACTAAAGAAACATCACACAAAACTAAGATAGAACTGAGAAGAAGGGTTACAACCCTATTTCAGAAATAAAATTCTATGACTTTTCCAGAAAATGTTTTACAAAATTCCAGGTCATAACTTAAGCAATTCACAACATTTTAATGGTGGAAAACCAAGAAATAACTTGGCATTCAATAGCCAATAATAAAAACCAATTGAAGAATTATACATTGCAAAAATTATTAAACAAAACACCAAGTAATTATGCAATAAATAACTTATTCAAATATTCCAACATATTTGACTTTAATCAATTTGTGATTTAATGTAACATAAGCATGAACATTTTCAATTCAAGTGGACAAGAACATTTTCATTTTCAATTCAATTCCAGTGGACGAAACAAAATTCTTTAACTGTTAAATATTATCTGTTTCTATTAAATTGGTTGAAAAATTTAATTAATTATCTTAAGCTTTGGTTTCCTAAGAAAGTGGAGCCGTTATCTAACAGCCGTGATACGTCATGATGCCGCGGGTATAACTAGACGGCCGTCTAAACAAAAATCCTGAGGTGTCAACTTAGACGGACAGAATACGTTGGAGAATGGGCAACACAGACGGCTGTCGTGGTTTATTTTATTCGAGAAACAAAACAAAGTGGTTTTTTATTCTTTAGTTTAAAGTTTTTAACTTCGTGATCGTTGAAGGTAGTGAAAATTTCAACAGATTTCAAATCAGCGTAAATTTTTACGCTAGATCGATATCAAAAACAGTTTTATTATTCAATTATTTACCATTTGATTATTTAATTAATTATTTATTTAAAGAAAAGCACATTTAAGGTATTGATCTGGTGTCAAATTTTCCGCAGATTTCAAATCCGTTGAAATTTTCATTCTGTGTTTAACGATCCCGATTTTACAAAAACGAATTAATCAATGGCAGTCAAAAATGTTTATTTATTTCGCTCGTCTACGTTCGAATCGTTTGGAGCAGGAAATGAAATCTTGCCGCTACAAGAGAAAAAATGTTCCCCAACTGTTTGAGACTGCTATGACGACAGTCATGGAAATGGCGGCTCCGATCATTTTCGTTACGCTCACAAACAACGCTCTCTAGGAAACCAACACCATGTGTTAATATAAAGAACGTTTTAGTGACGTCACCCACCGATACATAACGGCTGCGTTTTCTTAGGAAACCGAAGCTTTAGTGATACAAAATTGTATATGAATCTTATCGGCTACTATTCTCCAAAGAGTCTGAGAAGCCATGATCAATCATTTTCCAGGTCATTGATGTAATATTCCAGGTTTTAGATGAAAATTCGTAATCTACCACGATTTTTTGGTCAAAATTAAATTTTCTGACCCATGGGAACCCTGGAGAAGTGAAATTTTTGTTTTTGATACAGAATACACTTCTTACATAAAATGTAACAACTGTATTAGTTATGCTGTTTTATTTCATCCATGCTTATTTGAATACAATGTGTCAATTTAGGATCAATGTTACCTTTTCTAGCATTTGTTCTAGTAGCAAGGAGGACAGGAAAGCACAATTGAAGTAAAAGCAAAAGCAGCAGGTTAGTCTCTGGGCACCCGTAAAAAAAGATGCAGGAGACTCGCAGACCATCGAATTCCACATATTGAGGTCATGAACGTAAGTAATGAAATTATCCCAAAAGACCTGAACAAAAATATTTTAATGAATATACATAAAGAAAAAAAATCAACAACAAATTTATATCAAGATAAATTTGTAAACAGATTTTAACCCTTATCATTCCAAGAATATTTAGAGCATGCAAAGAATGCTGGCTTGTTCTTGGCATCATCACTGCTAGTTGGAATGTCAAGGGTTAACTCTTAAACAATAAGTCAAAGAACAGTTCATTGCTCAATCTATTAGGAATTAGATAAATATAAGAGAACACATGAAATCTGACACAAACACAAATATAAAGCATTTCGATATTAACTCACAAATTTATGAAACAGTGAAATTATTAAGTATTTATACCTTTTATGTAAATAATTACTCGTGATCAATATTTTAATCTTTTTTTTTTTTTGAATATTTTAATAAAAAATATTTTAATCTAGGAGAGCAAATAAAATCCATGAAAAACATTGAGTTCAAAATTTGGACTAAGACTAGAACGAATAAAAATGAAAAATAACTTCATTGTTGGAAATGCTGCTCTATGTCCGAGCCACATAGATTGACTGATACTTGTATGTAAGTTTCTCTCTCGCTATGTGGCAACAGTGCGTGGTCGTTGACTTTTGAAAAATGACTTGAAGAAATGTATCGTGCCTTTTTTGTGATCGTCATTTATTAATCTGTTCTAAATTCATTTTCATTCATATATTTCTTATTTGCATATTTAATAAATCTCAGTAATTTGAATTAACGTATTTTTGTGGTACTTTTATTTGAATATCTAACACGTTATCAGCACGAATTGGACTCTTACTGAAGAAACGAAAGTACCATTTTTTTTATGAAGCATCGTTAAGGAAGAGATCTATTGAAAAACGAACTGTTTTTTTTGAAGTAGCAAATATTGATATTTGTTGATGAACATTTACTTAAAAGCGAAGTGCCATTCATTGATTTCATCTTGAAGAAATAATACGTTCAGAAGAAGTCGGAACGTTGAAATAGAAGAGACACAAGACTTTCCGAAGAGGTAAAAGGCATTTTTTTTAGAAGAAAACTTTTGTTTATGTAAATGATGGCGGCTCACGAAGAACACAGATTTTGCAAACTAAATGGCGAGAACTATCACACATGGTGCATTCGCGCCAGGGCAGCGTTAGTCCAGAAACGCTGTTGGGAGGCTATTCAACCTGGATTTGGTCCGGAACTGACGAATGATGAAAGAAGAAAAAACGAAGAAGCATTGGCACTATTACTCCTAATAGTTGAAGACACATTTTTGGACGATATAGGAGAGTGTCTCCGTGCTGCCGAAGCTTGGGACATTTTGAAGAAGCTGCACACCCAATTCGGACTTTTGCACATCTTGCAGTTGATGCGTGACTTTTTCAACGTTATCATGAAGCCTGGGGAACCAGTTAAAGATTACTTAGGAAGACTAATTGACATTCACAGAAAGCTTGCTAATGGAGGATATGCTTTCACAGATAGAGAAGTTGCACTAGTGATGCTCATAGGCTTGCCAAAAGCATATGAACCCTTAATCCTAAGCCTTGAAAAAGATGAAGAAAATCTGACGACGACGACAGTAAAGGCAAGAATTACTGTAGAAGAAAGAAGAATATCTCGTAAAGCAGAAGAAAATTCAACTCAGATCCCCGATGAAAGAGCCTTAACTACAAAGAACTTCAAAGGGACGAGTAAATTCTCTAAACGACATGTACCAAAGAAAAACACAAATAACTTTGAAGGATATGACACCAAAACTAAGAGGAACACTCGTTGTTTTTCCTGTGGAGAATGGGGCCACATATCAAGATTTTGTGATGAATCTAGAAGAAACCAAAATTCAGCAAAAACTGTCATAGATGAAGAAACCCATCATGCTTTAACAATAAACCATCCTGGAATTGACGACTCAAACTCATGGATTTTAGACAGTGGAGCCACTGAGCATATGTCATCACATCGGCACAAATTTTCAAACCTGAAATCTACATCATCGATGGTTGAAGTTGCCAATTCTGAAAAAGTTAAAGTGACTGGGATTGGAGACATTTCACTGAATCTCAGTGAAGATTGTGGCTCAAGGAAGATCACATTACAAAATGTCTTGTATATTCCTGACCTCGGAGCAAACCTACTATCAGTTGGCCGGATAGAACAGAAGGGATGTGAAGTACGTTTCAAAGAAGGAAAGGCAGAGGTTTTGAAACATGAAACTGAAGAACTTATCTTGACTGCATACCGACATGGAAGACTCTATCGAGTGGATGAAATACCTGAAACCACCTACTTGACGAGATCGGTCAAAGAAAAATTGTGGCACAGCAGATTGGGCCACCTTCACATGGAAGGAGTAAGAAAACTCAATACGAACTTTAACACCTTGAAGAACTTGACTGTAGAAAAAAGTAATGAAGATACAAATGAACTGTGTACAGTATGTACTCTAGGGAAAATGAAGAAATATAAATTCCCTACTAAAGAAGCAGAACGAGCCTCAAAACCACTAGAAATCATCCACTCAGATGTCACTGGACCAATTTCACCTGTTTCGAAGGGAGGGTCAAATTACCTGGTGACCTTTATTGATGATTTCTCAAGATATATGTTGGTGAGGCCGATGAAATCTAAGAGCCAAGTATTGGAGAAGTTTGATGAGTACAGGAAACAAGTAGAAAATATTCATGGTGCCAAAATCAAAATTTTACGTAGTGACAATGGTGGAGAATACATTAGCCATGCATTTGATGATTACCTGAGAGAACATGGGATTTCTCGTCAACTGACTGTACCGAGAACACCACAACAGAATGGTGTTGCCGAGAGAGCAAACCAAACTCTTTTCGACATGACACGTTGCTTGCTTATACAGTCAGGCATACCGAGTCATCTTTGGGCTGATGCTGTTAATACTGCTTGTTATATTCGAAACAGATGTCCAACAACCGCATTGGATGGAAATATACCAAATGATATATGGACTGGCAGAAAAACAAACATTGATAATCTTCGAGTATTTGGCTGTAGAGTTTTCTCTAAACTTGACAACAGTCAAATTAGTGGAAAACTAGCCCCTCGAGCAGAAGAATGCATCATGATTGGATATGTGGAGGGAGTTAAGGGATACAAGCTATGGAACGTTAAGAATGATAAATTCTTTGTAAGCCGAAACGTGACATTTGAAGAAACCGTTTTCCCTTTCAAAGAAAAATTATCAATTCCAAACTCTGATACAAAAGAGTTTACACTCCATGTACCTGATAGAGACATCCAAGATGAGACACTTACCACAAATTCTTCCGATGAAGGAAATTCGGATAGTTTTGAGGTAATGCAAGATGGTAATAATGAAACAAGTGAAATTGAAGAAGCAAATGAAGATACCAATTCAGATGCATATCCCACAAATGCTGATGATCTAATTAGAAGAAGCAACAGGACTCGAGAACCACCAAGGTACTTAGAAGATTATGTTTTGTACAAAGTGAAAGAAGACATGACAGCTGAACCAAATTTGTCTACACTAGATGAAAAAGACCCTGCAAATTTGAGAGAAGCAATGAAATCCCCTTATGTAGAGAGATGGAAAGAAGCTATTACCGAAGAACTTAATAACTTGAGACGTAATCAAACTTGGGAACTAGTCACAAAACCACCAAATACCCAAGCTATTGGTTCAAGATGGCTATTCCGAAGAAAATACGATGAAAAAGGAAACGTCTCCAAATTCAAGGCACGATTGGTTGCAAAGGGATATTCCCAAATCCCTGGTGTTGATTTCAATCAAACCTTTTCGCCAGTAATAAAAATCAAGTCCATTCGTATGCTACTAGCATTGTCCATTGAAATGGATTACAAATTACATCAAATGGACATAACAGCTGCATACCTTAACGGCACTCTGAAAGAAGATGTTTACATGATTCAACCTGAAGGGACAGCTGAAAGAGGGAACGAACATCTTGTTTGCCATTTAAAAAGAAGCTTATATGGTTTGCGACAATCGGGGCTTGAATGGAACAAGTGCTTAGATGAATTTCTAAGACAGTGTGGCCTAAATCGTTCAATTGCAGAACCATGTATATACTATGACGATGAAAGAGAAGTCATCATAGGTGTATACGTAGATGACTTACTTATCCTTGGAAAGAAGAAAGCAAAAATTGAAGCTTTTAAAGTCAAGATAAAAAAGCGCTTTGAAGCTAAAGATCTGGGTGAAGCAAGGCATATATTGTCCATGAGAATAGACAGGAAAGAGGACGGATCATTGACTTTGGATCAATCCTCTTATGCTGAAGAAATCCTCAACACCTTCAAGATGGAAAGTGCCAAGGGTGCGTCGACTCCATTAGACCCTAGTTTGAAATATCGCTTACCAGATCCTGACATCCAAAAGGCAACTGTACCCTACAGACAAGCGGTTGGAAGTCTACTATACCTAGCCTGTGGAACGCGGCCAGACCTGTCATATCCCTCGACTTTTATGAGCCAATTCAATGAGCATCATACTGACGATCATTGGAGAGGTATTAAACATATATTCAGGTACCTGAAAGCAACTAAAGATCAGCAACTAACGTACAAGAAGACGGGAGAAATATTGAAGATATACTCTGATGCGGATTGGGGTGGTGATCGAATTGATCGGAAATCCTTTTGTGGATACGTCATAGTCCTGGCAGGAGCAGCTGTTTCGTGGTGCAGTAGAAAACAAACTTGCACTGCACTCTCGTCTACGGAAGCAGAGTATGTCGCAATGTGCCAAGCTGCAAAGGAGGTTCTATGGATCATAAACTTGCTGAATGAATTACAGATGAAGATGTTCATTGGTGAACCCCAACCCATTTTGGTAGACAATCAAGGAGCAATGTGTATTGCCAAGAATCAAGAAACCTCGGAAAGAAGCAAACACATCGATTTGAAGTATTTCTTCTTGCGTGATCTTGTCAACAAGGGAGTAGTGAATTTTGTATACGTCCCATCTCAAGACAATGTTGCTGATATACTTACGAAGTCTGTAACAAAACAAACTTTGTGTAGATGTAAGAGTAAATTGGGTATTTAGATTATCCTTTTCTTTGCGAGTGGACACATATCAGCAAGGGTGGGTGTTGGAAATGCTGCTCTATGTCCGAGCCACATAGATTGACTGATACTTGTATGTAAGTTTCTCTCTCGCTATGTGGCAACAGTGCGTGGTCGTTGACTTTTGAAAAATGACTTGAAGAAATGTATCGTGCCTTTTTTGTGATCGTCATTTATTAATCTGTTCTAAATTCATTTTCATTCATATATTTCTTATTTGCATATTTAATAAATCTCAGTAATTTGAATTAACGTATTTTTGTGGTACTTTTATTTGAATATCTAACATTCATGCTGTAAACAAGTTTAAATTTTAAGATTCATTGAGCAATTAACATTTTTTAGTTGCTTACAGAAGTAAATGTTGGAGTAGAATCAGCAACAGGGAGCTCTCTTTCAATTTGTCTGTCATCCTTCTCAGCAGAGAGCCATTTATTACAATCAAATTGGTAACTTGAATCTAAAAAATACCAAAAAAATGACAGTTAAAAGACTAATAGAAAATCAGTTGATCAGAGAAAGGTTTATACAAAAGAGAAAGAATAAAAAAATATGAGGTCTGAAAAACGGTCTTGATTATAATTGCATTATTACAAGTAACAGTAATATTGCAAGTTACTAAGCTATAGATTGCTAAACATAATCCATAAATGAATGTACAGTGTAAAATCTAAATATCTCGATAATGCTCGCGATATTACAAGTAACAGTAATAATGCAAGTTACTGAGCTATAGATTGCTAAACATAATCCACAAGTGAATATACAGTGTAAAATCTTAATGTCTCGATTATTATCACAATATTAGTACAAGTAACAGTTTTAATGTAAGTTACAAAGCTATAGATTGCTAAACATAACCCATAAATGAATGTACAGTGTATAACACTCTACATTTACAGATGGTGTATTTGGAGTACATATATTTTGAAATCTGGATTTATAACTCATCTATTAATGTAAATACGAAGATATTAAATAAGTATAGAAAATAATGTTAGTGGAGTAGTAACTATAAAGATAAACATATCTCCCAAATAAAACTATAACAAAATAACTTCAATCATGTTTTATAGTATTTCTCATTCTACAATATATTTTACTGGATTTCTATTTTTATTTTCTAACTTAAAAATAGTGTATCTAATGTGTAAGTCGTAAACAGTATAAAAATAAAGAAAATTAACAAAAATAGTTAAAAACTAACCTGTTTTGAGATCTTTAACTGTAATACATTTCAGGTACCAAGAAGGAGATGTCCCATAATTATTGTGCCACACTTCCAATTTTATAAGAGGCCCAAGATTTACTTCAGTGCTGGAAATAAATACGTTTGTAGCTGTTAAAATAGTGCATAGTACCGATTGCTAGTTTATTCAGAATTCCTAGTTCAGTTTCCTCAATGTTTGTTTCAACTGAAGAGTAGAAAACAAATATTGGGATATGTAAAATATTTACCACTCAAAACCATGCAAGCTACAAGTTCATTAGATAATATCATTAATTGGTTCAGTCAGCTATTGTACAGTTATTTTTTTTCTACAAGATTTAATAAGACCAGGACCTAGAGCTTAAAGTAGATACTAAACCCTCATGAATATACAGATCTATATGCACCAGAATTATATACCAGTTCTGTTATTTACCAGTTTCCGAACCTCTCTCTATTGATGATTACATTTCTAAGTCTATTAGTATTACATTTCTGACTCTAAGATTACATTTTCTCAATCCTAATGCTTCATTTAGCTAAATGGCAGATTTAAAAATCAAAATAATTGACTGATTATATGAAGTTCTATTTCTGATAAGATGCTGACTGATTGGTCTAGTAGCCAGGGTGGACTCAGGATCCAATCCAGGCTAGAATGTTTGGTCATCTTGAAAATGGATGTGTAGAAAGAGGGATGTGTAACCTGTATAAATGTTGTTACTAGATTACATTACAAGAATGTGAGGTATGTGAACCCACTTCTTGTGGTACACCAGAATAATGCAAAGTGGTTCACAAGTGACATGATGGAGGTAAGGTGTAATACAAACCAACACTTGTTGGTGCACCAAGGTAACAAAGTGGTCCAGAAATCTGTCCTTGTGGTACCATGATGGAAATGTTTAATTAATTGTCTGGCTATTTGATAAGACTGCAAGTTATGTAAAATGAACGTATATGATGATACAATTTATTTATGCTTGCATCATATTATAATAAGGTAATTATTAATATTCCTATTTTAATTCATAAACACCACTCAAATTAGTTCTAGTGTAGAAAAAAAGGACTTAGTTAGAAACCAATCATGCACGAGGTGTACATTTTATAGGCATACGCTTAACACACGTTCTCTCGGTTATAATTTTAAATGACTCGAAATTGAGCTAACTAACAAATTCAGTACGGATTCCCAATTCCACTGACGCTATGCTGGATAAATTTTGTATAATTTCCCACAGGTTTTAGATCCAATCAGTAATGTTTAAAAAACATTTTATACAATGTAAAAAGCATGAATTTTCAGAAATGAACAAATATTTATTATGCTACACAAGTAAAAGTGCAAAGTACCTCATCAAAAAGAAATCAACTGATCCCTTTTGAAATGAAAACTTTTTAGCTTTAGCACCGATCAACTGCCGTGTTTCAGTCATGCCCTTCATTCCGTGTAAGACAACAAACACCTATAAGGATTATGAATTGATTAAGATGAATGACTTCAGAAAAAACAGCATTGGGCAAAATCACATCCAAAATAAAAAATATTGAAATTTTAGAAACTGCTTCTTACAGAGGCAGTAGTTCCAGATGAGAAGTACATTCCAGTTTTGACACATATAAGGTACAATTGCTTGTGCTTGTCACTGTTGTCTCTGACTTGTATGGGAGACATGTGTAAATTCCTGATTCTGTCTTTTTGGAGATTTATGAAGATCAACACAAAGTAGGCAACCAGACTCAAAATAAATATCAATAGCAATAATAAATTGAAGTATGGCTCTATTAAGTCACTTGCAGGAATAAGAAAGACACTGGAGGGTAATGGCACAGCATAGGCAGTCATTTCTTGTGCAGCACACCTGAAAGGTATAAGTTTTTTTAGTGAACATTTAAATGTGATAGTTATTGCATTCTTATTTGTTTTGTTTTCTAACAATATCTTCCTATTTCGAAGGATGTAAGATGTTAACCTTATCAATCACTCAATATATACATAAAAGAATGTGTGCATGTATATATATTCTCTTTTCAAATCTATACCATTTGACCGATTCCACTAAATTTGGTACATTTATACTTCAGAACACAGCAGAAAACATAGGCTATTTCTTTCCTGTCTTCAGACCATTCTGTAGCCATGAAAATTGACTTGCAGGTAGTCATAAAAGTGCCCCTCGAAGCCACAATTTAAAAATCTAAAGTTTGTTTTCCTACAACAGATGGACATGGACAAGGAAACATGTTCTACAGGGTATGTATATTTGAATTAACACAGGAAAATGTTTCAGTCATATTTTAGCTGTCACTGTCACATTTGAAACCAGAGCTATTCAGTTAGTAATTGAATAAAATTGCCCCAATTTTCACAGGTTTAAATTATAAATCAGAAAAATAACATCTTAACTTTATAATTTCCAGTACTTACTTGCAGTCCATCCAGTCATGATTTGTGGAATTTAAAGAAGAGCAGATGTGAGTAGACCACATGCCATTTGCTTTACCAAGACAAACATCTTTCCAAATGGTGATATTGTATTCCCCGATCATTTCTATGGAAATAGCATTCTTTTCATTGAAAGGAGTCCACAAAGAAAGATAATACATCCCGGGAACTAAAAAGAGATAATATATTTTCAGTTGAAAATAAACTTAAGATTTTTAAGTTATGAAATAAAACAAACTTAAATGCAATAGTTTAACAATTTTTATATGCAGCAAGATTATAATACACTATAACATTTTTTTTCTTGTATGCATATGAACAAAACATTGACAGAATGAATTTTAATCTCATAACCTCTATTAATTTTTGGCATGTTTCGCTAATAATTATACAACTTTAAGATCTCTAAGTATTTTACTACAGAAATTACATTTTTTAACATACAACTTTTTAATTTACATTAAGTAAGAAAAATAATAATTTAATATTTTGTTTGAGTTAGTTACGAGTTAGCTTTAGCTTGAAATTGCAATGCTATTTTTTTGTGCCATGTTAACTGAAGTTAAGATACAACTAAAAATTATCACTGCTGACATAAAGGCAAATAAATGTCAAAATATATTAGTAAAATTAATACCACTATCTAAAAATTAAGACACACAAAGACTTAATCCTACTTTAGATAAATAGACAGGCATACCTTTTACATAATCTTGAGGTATAAAAAAGCTGTGTTCCATCATAAATGCTGGGAAGCTCTGTTTCCAGCTATATTTTCTAGGTGTGGGCCAATTTTCATACCTTAAATTACGAGTTAGTAAACATATAACATAATACATCTACATGACACAATAATTTAAAAAGATTTTATTTTATTACTTAAAATATGCTTATAAAATTTTATTAACTTGTCAATAACATAAAGTGAACTTCTCATAGTTATGCAGATGAATTTAACATAACAACTTTATACTTCCAGTTTTATGCAATGAGTAATATTTTTCAGACATAAAATAGACAAAACACAACATTAATTTCAGTTAAGTGCAAATAAATATAAATGAACGTATCAAATAGTTTACATTGATATTAAACCTTAAGCAAATTTGTAATTAGTTTAAGTACATAATTAAAGTAGTAGCTATGGTAATATATACTATAATTACCAATGTAATAACATAAAAATACTCAATAAATGATGCAGATCAAACAAATAACAAAGGTTGGTTGGGTTATTTAGGTTTTTAGGCATAAGGATCATAATAGGACAAGCTGTGCCATATAGATGCAAGACCAAATAAAGGAATAAAAATTGCATGAAGGTAAAATGACTATATATATTTGTTTTTAATTTAACACTGCAATAAAAGTTATAAAAGATTAAAAACTGTAACGAACTATGGGTCAATAGTATAACATCACATATGATATTAAAATGTCTATGAACATGGAAATAGTGATTTAATGTAATTTGTATATTTTGGTACAAATAAGTTTTTGTAATGGTACAATCATAACAGATATGAATGGTTGTTGTTTCTCATGCCTACACTGGCAGACCAGAGGAGTGCCAGGCCCGTCGAAGACGGCAAGAGGCGAGGGTGTGTGCCTTCCATGTTAGATACGAATGGTAAAAACATACTGTTTAAAAAGCAAGTAAAAATTCAAAGATTTGGACAGGTACATTTCCCAATGAAAACCTGCAAGTTCGAAACTTTAGTGTTAAAAACGCATATTGGTTAATAACAATAAAGAAGACGTGGACAAACTCTAGGCACCTGAAACTTTGCTCACCTATTTTTATTACCAGGTTGAGACAAATCCTCAGGTGGTTAGAATAAGCCCAAATGCTTCAATAAGCAATAAGAAATCCAGTCAGGATGCTTGCAGATCAACACATATCAAATACACCTGAAACTTTGCTCACCTTTGTTTAATTGCATAGGTTGAGACAAGGTTTCGGGCTCATGTGATATGCATTTTTTACAAAGCAATTTCTTCATTGTAATCTCTTTCACGTCTAGAAAGGTAACACGCACGAAATATCATGAGGGTATCTTGTTTTCTGCAGATGACGAAATAGCAAATCTTGTCAGTATGCTGGAACTTTGGACTATAGCAGAAAACATGCAACATACAAAGTAAAGAACACACTTGTGGTGAGCTTAGCCACCACTGCAAAAATTAACTTGCAATGCAGTGTTCTAAATAGCAGTGTAATCTATGTCCACAGTGAAGCACTTCTAGGTCCAAAAACACTAATCCTTCTATTACTACTTAAAACTCCTGTCCATGAAACTATACATGTAAGAAAACTCTTGTTACATGAATAATGTAATATAAATAAAAAGTTGATCCTTACCTAAATAAAGCTTCCACTTGATAATTCAGTTCACTTAAATTCATCTTGTCAAATCTAACATGAAACAAAAGGGAATGATAAACATCATCCTCTGTTATGTTTATTTGATGAACATTCATGTAATTTGTCGTCAGTGGTGTCTTAATTTGAACCTGTAAAAAGTTATAAAAGTAAATTTGATACAAACAAAAACATGCATATGATAAATACTCCTGCTTATCTAAGGAAGTAATTCCTAATATAGTTTAACTAAGCTGAACTGTAAAAAACTATAGAACATAATGAGAAGTCACAATGTTTTGTACTTTTGCTAAAGTTATTTCAAATTTTAATATTGTTTCCTGTCGATGATACTTCGTACAGAGGCTACTTTTGATTCAATTGTTAGTACAAGTACTAATAACAAAATTGCTGACCTAAAAATTAAGGCCCATTTTTTAGAGGGGTTGTTGTGGCTTAAAGGGTTTGCTCACTACACTAGCAATCTGTGATTTGTAGGTGGCACAAGTTCGATTCCTCCTTAGGTGTATTTCTCTTCTCTGTGCAAACAAAACTTTCCTTGTGTGTATATTTCCATTTACATAACCCTTTGGGAACAGATTTATTTGAAAAAGTAGTTCAGATTATCGTTTGCACATTAGTTACTGTTATATTTTCGTATTATCATCTGTACACTAATTACTGTTATTATTTTCGTATTATTGTTTGCACACTAGTTACTGTTATATTTCCGTATAGTTTCATTTGATAAGAAAAGCAACAGTATTAGAGAGATCGCACAGCTTCTGATCTCAGCGTTCATTCCAAAAAAGAATGTCTGATAACACAGCTGCGTAAATATTTCTATGTACGGAGTCAGATTAAATAAAGTGTATTTTTGTTGAGAACGATTGAATAAATTGATTCAAGGAGTCTCGTAACACCTATCACTCTTGCCATGAACAAGAATGTACATATTTAATTTTGTCCTAGTTTGAATGACGAATTAGACTTGTCATCCATAACTTAGCCAAAACAAGTGCATGACGAGTCTCAGTCGTCAAATGTACCCAAGGGGTTAATGTCGTCTGGTGCAGCTCGACCAAATATGGCCCTTGAGCTATAAAATGTAAACTCAATTAACCAACCTAAACTTTGAGATTCATACTGATCTTTCATATGACACTTTAATTGACAGATTCAAAATTTAAGATTCAACATGTCTCAGAAATCGGATCATTTTAAAGGATTCCTTAAAATCCACAAAACAACACTTTTAAGAAACAATTTTTTTTTCTCTGGACTATCGACACAAAACTTTGGTAACTTTAAATTAATCTACCTTAATCTTTTAGGACTTAATAAAATTTTAAGTTCAATCACTTCGTATCTAAGCATAAATTATCTTGATTTAAAAATGTAATAACACTTTCTTTTATTGAAATATTTTCCTCATTACTAATTTTAAAAGGTAGGAATATTTTCCATAAGATACTAATATCATAGTTATCAGACAAAAAATACTTAAGTTTGTATCTTGTTAATTTATGAGTGTGCATAATTTAAACTGTTCATAACTGATAGTTATAATGAAGTATTATCCAAAAATTTTGAAATAATACAAGGTTATTTAATTCTAAACAAATTTGACAGCAAAAGTATTTTTCATAAGGTTCAAAATGCATTAAAGATACAAATACTTACATTAGAGTTCTGATTCCGGGAAAATTTGACTGTGAAATTCAAAGAATTTCCACTTAATATGTTATCAAACATGTCACAAGACAAGAATGTCAACAAAATGGATGATTTTTGCAATGGTAATAACTGAGCAAAATTCAAATAATGAGGCATGGAAACATAGTCAAACTCTTGAGCTATCAATGCCAAACAGCTCTCAGGAATGCAATCAGTCTCTGAACACCTAAAGAGACAAAAATGTTTTTAATGACCTATTCATACCATTTTCTTTTCTTTTGTTCAATTTGAAAGAGCTGT
The DNA here is from genome assembly GCA_947359465.1 of Metellina segmentata. Lineage (NCBI taxonomy): Eukaryota > Metazoa > Arthropoda > Arachnida > Araneae > Tetragnathidae > Metellina > Metellina segmentata. The sequence goes on along the minus strand of OX375882.1, from coordinate 48,594,230 downwards.
TATTTTAAATAATAGCAGAGTATAGCAGATTCCTTAAAATTAGAGAGATAATTAAAAGATAGTACAAATATTAAATAAATAATAGAATTTACCAATACATTAAATGCTAGCTGATAAATAACTAAGAAAATTGCAAAGAATACTTTTGTAGCAGTTTCATTTATTATTTTTACAGCAGTATTTCATATAATTCCACACGGTAAAATTAAATCAATTAAAACTTATTAGCGTATCAAAACTTTAAACTTAAAAGTATTTTCACACCAGCTTAGACAGTATTCAGGTCAGGTATTAAATTGTCTATTTGTACGCCAGTATCTTTACATTACATACACTGTAGCAACTACCTACCTGAATACATATATGTTATCTGCCAAATACTAAATAAATGAGGTACTACAACTATTTAATTTAATCAAAAGTCATAATTTTTTACATTAACTAGGGTGCTTGGCCACCTGCTCACTTATGCTCACCAACCCTGGGGATTGCTACGCAATCACATTCGGTTTGCTACGCAAAAACAACACTTCTTTTGCAGATCCCATCTTGCAAAAATATGAACTTGAATAAAAATAACTTCTGATTGCAGTAAATTTTCTAAATGTTCTATGTTAAGCATTTGGAGGGATGTGAATGCCTCTACTCTGTACAAAACACAAAAGGGTTGTGTGGCCAAATTTGATTGGAAAATGTAGCCTTAGAGGATTAAAGTACTTTTTATTCAATTTTATATTCTTTAAGCATATTTGTTAACAAATAAAAAAAAAGCAGAACATTTTGATACGGTTATTTTATAAGAGCTAATGTTTCGTTAAGTATTAAAATAAGTAATTTACTTAAACCTAAAGGACTTACTTTTTCATTTTCTTTTTAACGTATCTTGAAAGCAAATTAAAATCATCATCAAATATTTGGATTCTTGCATGTCTAAGATGAAGGATAAGTGGTTTAACGTTCAATCCATGCATCATGTTGGAAATATAAGCAGAGCGAGTAAAAATATGTGGAACTACAATGGTAAGAGGCTCTTCAATAATCAATTGATTTTTCAATTTTTCCTAAAATATAAACATTTGAATGTGAAAATAAATATGTACATAGTAAATTTAAAGTAAGATTATAAGCAAAATATTACAAGAGCACAAACCTTTATTTCAGACAAGAAGAGCTCTCTCCCAATGCGAATCAGTTCTTCATTTCGAAGATAAACTGAATGCACAGCAAAAATTAATTTGGACAATAGCACCATAAATTCTTGCTGTAATGCTTCTTGTGTATAACCATACAAATTTAATCTCATGTTATGAAGCTTTTGATATATATTGTACACTTTTTGGAGTTCAAACATTGTAATCTGAAAATAATAGGATATAAATATATATATATATATATATATAAAGTACAAAAGAAAATTTGATGATACTTGTGAATTTCAGAGAATGTAATAAATACTTACTTCAGGGATATCTGTTAAAATTTCACTTAAACATGAAAGAGCCTGCACAGCCTCAACCTATTAAGGAATGATTTCAAAGTTAGAATATAATGTTCGAATATATAACATAATTATTACAATAAAATATTCAGTGTTATCAAGAAAGTAATATATATTTAATGCCATCATGAATATAATGAGGTAAACTAAATCAGTGTTCTATAACAGGGACTATTTCCATTGTTTCATGATTTCGAATAGAAATATTAGTGGACATTTTAAAATACACAAGAGTTGGGTCTATGGATATTAATAGTAAAATATTTAATTTCTATGTCAGAATAATCACATTTTTAAAATTTAAATATATACAGGGTGTTTTAAAACTATATGTCAGAAATGTAAAGGCAGGTAGACCTAAATAAGCAGATTCCGTATAGAGGTTTTAACAAGGGAAGAATCCCTACTGATCTACCAAGAGGGATTGGAGTGGCCTGTTTCCGCTTATTAACCGGACATGACTATCTCCAACAACACCTACATAAGATTGGGGTGGCTACCTCCCCGATCTGTCCGCTTTGTAGCGATGGTTTTATGAACAGACAACACCTTGCGGAGTGCTCTAGTTTACAGGACATTGACACCAGGGATACTTCTCCCCAAGGACTTTATTCGCTATATTGGACGGCAAGACAGCGTATGGCCAAAAAGCCTTGAGCTGGGCGTAGGATAAAAAAAAAAAGATTCCGTATAGGAATGTAGGTGCGGAAATGCAGCGTTGAAGTGCTAGCACATATAGCAGTATTAACAACAGGTGTAAGCAAAGGAAAGCAACAATTTATTTATCAAAAAGTTTATAATAGATGATCAAAAAAGCGACCACTAACAGCGTTACAAGTTCCACAGCGGCGGCGCATGGATTGGCATACATTAGTAAAAACATAAGACATTTCCAGCATCAACAGACAGTCGGGCAAGCAGATCTTCTTCAGATGTTATGGGACTACTGTACACCAAGCTCTTAATGTGACCCTAAAAGAAGAAATCCAAGCACATCAAATCTGAGGAGCGCGGTGGCCAAGGAACAGGTACACCCCGCCCTATTTAATGCTGGCTGTAGAGAGCGTCCAGGTGATACCTGATGTTCCTAGGGCTCCATCGTGCTGGAACCACATTCGTGTGCGAACAGCTGGAGGAACATCGACCAGAAGTTCAGCAAAGACCTCTTGTAGGAAGATGTTGTATGTATGGCCGGTTAAACGACTAGGTAGAATTTACAGTCCTACTAAGTTATTGTGCACAATGCCTGCCCACGCAACCTTTCTTAGTAGCCATGTGGGTTATGATGAGACCAAAGGTGAGAATTATGGGTGTTAAACATACCCGACTGAGAAAAGGTAGCCTCATCAGTGAATAAAACATTCGCAAGGAAGGTGGGATGGGCTGCAGCCTCCAGTAGGTACCAGCGGGTAAAGTTGACACACAGATGATAATTGGCAAGATTCAATGCTTGCACACTCTCTAATGATACGGGTGCATTCCGTCTTCATGTAAAGTCCTCCAAACAGTTGCATGGCTCACACCCAACACACGTCCAACAGCTCTCGATCTTGTCAAATGACTATCCTCTACTGTGCATAATATTGGTTCTTCCACTGAAGGAAATTTGCGATACTTGCAGTGCCCATATCATGCCTGGAACCATAAAATGATCCATTCGCATACAATTCCCGAAGAAGACACTTGAAAGTTGTCAATCTGGCTGATTCCTATCCTGGAATCACACTATGTACATCCTGTGAGCAGCTGCCCTGTTTCCTAGCGATGCCCCAAACATTAAATGCATGTCGGCAAGCTCCGAATTGGTGTAACGATGCATGTTCAAAATCCGTGCAGGGATGACGATTCAAGCCAATGAAGCGCTTTCATCTGCCGAGCTCAACAGCACACTCCACTTCCTCAACGCAGCATTTCTGCACACACATTTCTATACGAAACCTGCTTATTTAAGTCCCCTCTTCTTCTTCTTCAGGAGCACAACAGCCTTTTACAGGCCAAGGCTGACTCGCAGATCCTCCTCCATCTGGCTCTGTCTGGTGCGACCGCCCGCCATCGGTTGACTCCCAAAAACTTGAGATCTCTCTCTACGTTATCAATCCATCTTGTAGGTGGTCGTCCCTTTCTTCTAGTCCCTTCAATTTTGGAAAAAGCCACTTTTTTGGTAGGGTCAGCATCGGGATTTCTAAAGAGATGGCCCAGCCATCTGATGCGTGACGCTTTAATTGTTCTCACTATGTCGGTCCCGCCGAATTTATCATATTTTTTTGTAAATTTCCAACATTTGTAAAGGATCCTTCTCACGTTGTTCTCTTGAGTAGGTCCAAATATTTTTCTTAAGATCTTCCTTTCAAAAATTAGTAGTTTTTCCTCCTCGGTTTTATTGAGGGTCCAACATTCACTCCCATACATGACTATGGGTCTGATTAAAGTCTTATAAATGGTTAGTTTAGTCTTTACGCTGATGAACCTGGATTTTAGTTGGTTTCTGAGGCCGTAAAAACTTCTGTCAGCAATGAAAATTCTGCTATTTATTTCAATTTTCAGGTCGTTGTGGCTTGAGATTAAGGTTCCTAAAGTCCCCTCTACCTACCTTTACATTTCTGACGTAGTTTTGAAACACCCTGTATTTGGATGACTGCATGCTCTACCTCATGCATACATTTTTTTTAAACAGGCTTTAATAAACATTGAAATTTGTGATGCTTATCAGAAACACTTCAAAATGACAGTCATTTTAATTCCTAAATTTAACAATTTGCATGTGGGTGTATAGTTTATAATGTGTTCTAACAGCTTAAAAAATTCCTGCAGGCACTACAGTAAAAGATCTATTTCATGAATAACAACTAATTGTACGTCAAAAAGTAAAATAACACTTTTGAATTCCTAAAATAAATCATGCCATGATTTTAAAAGTGCTTCAGCACTTTAATGGACTGCATAACCTGTGCCGTATTTTGTCTCAGCCACTTTTCAGCAGCCAATTATGAAGTATACGAAAGTAAATCTTAACAGGTTACATTTGATGAAACATTTAACTTTATTTTATAAATTTGTTTGAACAAAAAACTAGGGAAGCAAATTATCAGATTTAAAAAGTACAACAGAGAATTTGCAAATAACATGAACTAGTTGAAGAATCTAAAATAGAATAAAGTTTAGAAATTACGGACAAAGAAAAACACAAATACAGTACAAAGTCCCAAATCCAAACGTCCAAAATTCAGACATTTTAAAGAATAAGGATTTAAACCTGAACCTAGTTAGTATTTTTTATTATTGTAATATTAATATTTACTATTAAAACACAATTTTCATGTTGAAAATATCTGCTTTTGCTCAAATAAAATTCAAGTCACTTTACTTACATTGCTAAGCATTTTCAAATTTTCAATGATTTCTAAGAATCTGAACCTAATCTGCTCCTTTAAACTTTTCTCTTTACTGCTTAAACCTTTTGTTGAAGCATGGTTATTGATGGATGATGTTAAGATATGAACTTGATGCAATAAGGCTTGATTTTGCCTTTCTCCAAGATATTTCGCTAGTTGAGATTGGGGATGGAATGTTTCATTGTACCTTAATGGAGAAATCAAAAGTTGTAAATAGGAAGCTCACAAATATATCCAAAGGTTTCAATTTTCATTACATTTTAAACTTTGACAAACAACATTGTACATTTTATGTATTTTAAATACAGAAGATTGTATTTTAATTTTATGTCAGACATTGCTTTTGATATTGTGGGCTTCCAGATATCAAAGAGGCATTGCAAAATTAAAAAACGTTACTAAACTTGCATTGATATTTTTAAAAGTGAATTAACATTAAATAACTTTAAAGAGGTAAATTCAGAGTATTTCTAATTTTTGGAGCACAAATTTCTATTGCAAAGTATGGTTTTTCATAAACAAAAACATAATTAAGGTCCTTATTTTTGTTTAAAATAAGTAAAATATAATTAAACTGTAAAACAATTCCCCAATCATGCAAAATATAACATGAAAATTTTTAAGCAAAAGTTTCATCATGACTTTGAAAACATTCAATTTTTATTGTTTTTTTAAGCCCAATCTTTTCTAACACTTAGAACTTGAATTTAAAAAAAGATAGATGTGATTTGTTAGGCATTTGTACTTTGCAATTTAATTGATTAAAATTTCTAATGACATATAATAATTATTCCATTTTATGTCTGGCCACATCAAGTTATTATTTTATACTAATTTAAATCTAAAGAAATCAAGGATATTTTTTAACACAATCAAAAAAGTTTTCTCATCCATATTTTAAAATAAATTTAAGGAAACTAGTTTAGTACTCATGATATTTTGAAATTTTTTTAACCATATAAAAAAAAGAAAATAGCTTATAAAGAATAATATCTTTTGCTTACACATATTGCATCAAAGTAACATTCAGGGGCAAAGGTCTGACTTCTCTGATTAAAGAGCACACTTTTGTGAGTGCACCTAAGTTGTTTCTAATAACAACATTCAAGTACACTAAAAGAAAGATAATAAGATTTTACCAACACAGTATAAAGAAAATTTACTAGAAATATTAGAGCATAATATTGTTCTATATCATGCAAAATACACAAAAAGCAATTTTTCATTTCTCAGTGTATGTAAAATAAAACATTAATTTTAGTAAAAAAACAGGAAAAAATAGACTGAAAAAATTCTGTTGAAAGCTCAACAGTTTATTAATGTAATATTTAATTAATAAGTCTGTAATATACATTACAATGGTCTCAAATCTACAAAATTGTTCAGAAATCATAACAAAAAAAATTACCAGTAACCCTCAAAATGTACAGTAATTCTTAAAAAATAAATTTTTAGTGAGATTGTTAAATGATTTTTTCCAAATCTGAATGCCTTTGCTATCAGATTTCGAAAAACGCTTCTACATTAATCACTTTTAAATGAATAGTAACATAATTCATATAGACTACAATTGATATGAACTGAATTATAAGTATGATTGAAAAGAAAGATAAGGTTCTATGGCCTTGGAAGGTTCAATACAAAACTTTAAGTAAAGAGCTTTTTGAATATAGAGTAAAAAAGGCAACAGTTGAGAGTGAAATAGAATATACTCTGTAAAAAACAAAGATTTTTTAGGTAAAAAAAAATGTGAGTGCATTATTCTGGTTCTTTAAATAATTAATTTTATGCAGTATATAAACCTTCAAAAATGTATTTATGTTGTGGAGAGTACGAATTGAAATTCGTTGTTCTTGTCAGAAGCAGACGATTCGCGTAATATCGCTCTCTTTCTCTCTCGGCGCAAGTTTGTAATGCGCATGCGCGAAGCATTGCGAACGGAGCGCGTATCAATATTCTTACTTCTTAACTTTTCCCTTTCGGTTGTGTTCGTCTTGTCTCTTTTCGTCTTGTGGAATAAATTATTGTGTTCTAATTTATGTTGTATTAATTGCACACCAACGAACACCACAATGTATTTAAATAAACATAAAAATATTTACCATTGAATGCATCAGCTGCATAACCAGCCGGAAGCACAAATTTAACATTTCTGTTGAGCCCAAAATATACTACATGGCCTGGATCATCTTGAACAAGAGAATATCTCAACTCATAGTAAAGAGGTTGATGATCACTTTTCCATTCTAGACAATGCATTCGAAAATTGAAGTTCATACTAAATCCCTTTATGGGCATCAATGTACAACGTCCATTTATTGGTCCAGTGTTAATTTTAAAGAATTCCATTGCATAACCTTCCATATCAGTAGCTGGAAGAAATAGAATTCAAAAATATTTGTGAAATAATTTGGCACAGAGAAAAAAATATATCTGAGTATTAAAATCTAAGTTTAGCTAGACATGTGAAACACTGTGCAACTTGTCTACCAAAAAGTACTTTATTAGGGTTACAGGTTATACTGAAATATATTCTACTTTATTTTAATTTAATTTTAGTAGTGGCGGCTATGTTCACTACATGAGATAGTTAGAGTTCTTAAAGTATCATTAATCAAAGAGACCATGCCTATTTGGAAAGACTATGTTCTCAACAATGTTAAAAACATACAATAAATGAACATTGTATTTAAAATATTTTTATTTTAACATTCTCTACTATTATAAAAGGAAGTGTTTGTCTGTTAAGTGCACGTTCCTGATGAATCTATGGCACTTACAGTAATGGGATTCGGCACACTGGTAGTCCGAATTTTTTGCAACTTTTGTATGAAGTCCGAATTTTAATATTCAATATAGAACATTTAAGAATTAATTTAATGACATATTTAATTATTATTGTTTTCCTTGGAATGGCAACACCATAAAGAAATGAGATTTAAAAATTTATTTTTTCCTGTTTCCGTTTATTTTACAGAGGAACGATTTCAGTCGAGAACAAAACAAATAAAAAGGTTTAACTGGAGTTAAGTAATTATTTTTTTCTATCTTCTAGATCGTTAAAGATAGAGTAAAAATTTTAACGTATTTGAAATCTGCAGAAAATTTCACATTAGATCGATACCTAAAATATGATTTTCTTTAAATAAATCATTTTTAAATTGTAACTTCTTTATTTTCCCCCCATACTAATTTAACCTCGATTGTGTTCGAGAAATCAGATTCCATTTCCAGTGCTCAAACAATTCCGGCCAATAAAAGCAAAAAAAATAATTTTTTTTTTGACTGGCATTGTTTAGTTCTTTTTTGTAAAATCAGGATCGTTAAAGAGAGAACAAATTTCAACAGATTTGAAATTTGCAGAAAATTTTACACTAGATAGATATTTTATGTTTGATTTTCTTTTAATAAATAATTTTTCAATTAAATATTTATATTTTTGAAAGAGATTGTGACGTTATGTCGATTGGATCTCTTCACAATTCGAATTCGACTGCATTTGACAATGACGAGGCCATCACGGTGTTTCCCGTGGTGTTCGTTTGCCACGGGTAACGCTGTGACGGCTGTTATCCAACAGGCTACGAATTCCCATTTCGTTTGCGAAGAATTCATAGCAATTACCGAGGGTTAGTGAGCAGTGGTCACACCTGACCCCACGAAAATAACTGTCATGGGCAACGCCGTGCTGGCCCCGCAGTGGCTAGTTACACATAAATCAGATATTGGAGTTTAACACATCAAATGCTCTTATTGAAACAGAATCAATAATTTAAGATTAAAAAATAAGCGAAACAAACCTCTATCTCTAACAGCAACTTCAATCAAATAGGAATTTCCCACTTGTAAAACTCCAGGTTTTAAAATGAGATATTCTGAATGGAAACCTGTAGTAGTATTTCTGCTGTTCAATGAAAGCATTGTTCTGGGTCTGTTTAGAAAACTCTGCGTTGGTGGTCTATGATTCAAACTTCCATCCCTTACAGGGTCCCCGAGGTGGTTAGAATTGTGGGCAAAAACTAAGAATGACAATAATTAAATAAATATTTCTATTTCAGTTAAAAGTCAAGTGAAGAAACTTACACTAGCTAACAGTATCTATTGGATCAAAGTATTACTTACCACCTTCACCATCAATTCGAGGTTTTCCATCGCCTTCTTCTATTCCTCTTTCATCTTCAGAAAGGTGCACATTAAACCGTGAAGAACCTATACAAGCAATCATTTTCTTTACATTAAATAAAATTAATTCTAAATTTCATAAATTCAGTAAAATTATGTTTTATTTGTGCTAGTGATGTTTTGCCAACTAACTTATATATTATTGACATTTATATAGAAGAAATCAAATAGTAAAATTGGGAGAGCCCCGTCAAGACATTTCTGGTACCACAGAGCTTGAGCCAAAACTATGGAGCCTCCTCAAATATATGGGTGACAGGACATTTTAGACTGTCCTCAAAAGACCCGAGTGGTCAAATCAGATATCTACCCTTTTGTTCACAGACAAAAGGTTTTGAAACTTGCCTAAAATGTAATGAAAAGCCTGATCTGGTGGTTGGACTTATTGAATGTGTTCGGACTCATGGATTTGGATGTTTCACTAGACCAAAAAGAATAAGTAACAGGGCTGCTATAGCCAAAACATTTATGAAAATAGTAGCATGCATTTTTAAAACTAGTAGCAAAAAAGTCTTATTTTAGTAGTAATTTTAGTTGCTCCGACACAAAATCAATCAACTAAAATACAAAATGTGCTAATTAAGTATGAAACAAATATTGAATACATCACCAAGAAATTAAAATTATTTTTTGGCTATAAATATTTTCTTTAAAGGTTTCCATGATAATCCAGTAATCACAGATTTCAATGAGTGTTTTTATGGTTACCACAGCATAGTACTGAAACTTCGAAATTGGCGTCATTTGAGAAAATTTTCTTTCTATATAATACGAAATTTTTTTTCTTTTTTGTTTCGGTTTTAAGAAAGGAGCTGACTTTTCATTTACCATAGGTGAGTTTTAAAAGAAAATCACCAAAAGTTAGTGGTAATAGAAACAAAAAGTGAATTAAGGAACTTTTCAAATGACTTTGCTTCAAAAGATACCATTAGTCACTTAAGTTGGAAAATAGTAGCAAAATGTCCCACTTTAGATGCTTAAGGCAGCCAGCACTGATGTAACAATAGCAACAACATATATATTTTTTGCAAATTTTTATTTGAAAACATTTTGCATAATGCATTAAGACAGAACTTCAAATGATAAAAAAAAAGTACTTAGAGGTAAAGGATCTGTTTGGTTGCTTTAAATACAACTGCACAACAACTTTATCTTTTAAGTGTTAAAATTGCTTACTCTGATCTCGTGCAACAGCACTTCCACTTTCGCCAGGGAGACCTTCCTCAGGCATTGGATAGTCAGGACTGCCTAATATGTGGTCAAAAGGTGAAAATGGTAGGAAATCTGGATAGGTAAGGTCTGAAATAAATTAACAAAATCAGTGGAAATAAATTTTTAAAGCTAACTCTGATCAAGATATATAATAAACAAACACTTTTGATCCATTTTTGGCAAAGAGAATTTTAATTCAATAACAAAATTACTTCAAATACTTACTAAATAAAGTCGTATTTGTATCATAATGTGCTTCCTCTTCAAATGGGTATCGTTGGTAAGGTGTAAATTCATGAGGATCATTCTCTAAATGTTGACTGGAATCACGAATGGATCGGTATAACTTGAGAGCTGCAATACAGAAGAATATAGATATAAATTAAAATACATCCATCATAACAAACAAAAATAAAATCAAATATTTAAACATTGCAACCACAGATGAAAATAAAAACAAAATAGCAGGAAATTGACAACCTAATTGAAATAGCTCAGCCAGTTGAATTATCGAATTAAAATTTGCTTTCATATTTAATTTGCTAATTAAAATAAGGATAAATAAAAATATTTCAGAAAAAATCATGCTCTATTTTTTATTCTCTCGTTCTTGATAGAGATTTTTACCCTACAAAATTATTTTCAAAATAATACCAAATTGCAGTTTTATCAAGCACCATTATGATCAAATGCCTGCTGAAGTGTCATTTAAATTGTATACTCCTTTTATTGCAAAAAAAAGCAACAGAAAAATAGCAAACTTATTAAAACCTCAATTGGAATGCTATTCAAAACATATTTTTCAATTAATTTGGGGCAAGAACTTCCCCAAATTACAGGTGCATGAATCATGCATCATCATGAATCCTGTCCAAGTTATGTACTTTTTGAGGGTGTACGATCTTCTGGACTTGATCTAAACCAAGAAGAATAAGTAACAACAACAAAAACAACAACACACGTGCATAAAAGGAATTGCTTTTCAGAGGCAATTGCAAAGAATGTGTTTATTTAAAAGAATATTTGTTAACATATTTTTGTAGATGAAAAATATCAATGATAAACAAGTTCCATATTTTGATGAAATATAATTTTGAATAAATAAATACTCACAAATGAATATTTAAATAACATCAGCATCAAGTTCTTCACATTAAAATCATAATTAACATTTTTATTTTTGATACCTACTGAGCAGACACAGCAAAATGATCTTGACCATTATAAGTTAGAAACTTTTGACAGAGCTTGTCAACTGCACTTGGTATACAAAAAAATTAGGATTAGACTAAAGGAAAGAATCTAATTTACAAACCAAACCGGTTATTTTAAACCTTAAAATACAGTCATGGACAGAGATAAAAAATAGTAAAACCAAATTTAAAAACCATTTTACATTTTTACGACTAAATAAAACACATTTTCAAACAGAAAAACAACTATTCCTTGGCATAGAAGTTAAATTTTATCACCCAATTTTTAAAATATTAAATACCTCTTGGAGAATTAGACTCTTCAGGAAAACCAGGCAAGTTAGGGAATGGTGGAATATCATCACTTATAAGCTGATCAGATGAGACTAGAAAAGTACATTGAAAATAAAGCTATAAATTAGTTAGAATAATAAATTTGTTGATTAGTACATTCTGACTAGTTTAAGTTTCAGCTAGAACTTTCCTGTTTAGAATAATGACTCAGTATTTTGAAGAAAATATCAACAACCTACATCAACTAATTTAATTTATTTGTTCTCTCATCAATCCTCAATTTAATTGTAATTTTTCATATTAATTTACAACTTTTTAATTTTCTTATTATATACAATTCTATTATTATATATAATTCTATGGATCTGTATCACAGATAATTGTTACATAAAGAACTAAGTGAAGAATTCATGCCTTGGGGTAATTTTATGAAACTGAAATTCAATTCCATTAAGGTAATAATTTTGAAACAAGTTACCATAAACCAAATACTCGACTAGTAGATTTGGCATTTATCAAGTCAGTCCAAATTTTCTGAAACTTTGCATTCGAAAATTTTTATTCACAAATGCATTGATAAACCTGTTCTGAATAATATGTTAAGATAGAATGAAATTAAGCTGTAGATAAATCATTTTAAATTAATTTTTTATGTTGCATTTCAGTCAAACTTTTTAGTATTTTCAGAGAAAGTTTAAATGAATTAGGTGTCAAATATAAATTTAGAGTTTATTGAGTATTTGTAAAAATTAGGATAGAATGCTGATGAAAGGTTTTAAAAGTTAATTTCTCTGTTATATATCTTCATGAGTTTTACTTGGAATATTAACTTAATACAACTGCAGAACACAAATTTAAATTAAAGACTGTAAGATTATCCACTTAAATTCCATGTTCACTTACTGTAATGTGTTGTCTTTAAGCTGTCAGAAGATACTTCATTTTGAGAGTATGTATCATTCAAAGGAAGAAATAATGTGGAATTCGGGGCAACAATAAAAAATGTTGATCCATCTGCTTGTACGCATTCGTAATTACCTGCAAGACATAAAGCTATTAGCATAGGAATATTAAAGGCTCTTTTTTGAAAAATTTAACAAATAAAAATATTACATTGCAAGTCTTCAAAATATAGCAAGATGCAAGCTGGAGAAAAAAATAATAAATTGTATTTCGTTTTTTATAATATAATTTAACAAAGAGTATAAAATTTAAGCAAACAATTTCTTTTTGAGTATTTCTTTTGGTGTATGTCAAGGATATTTGATTTTTGTTTTGTTTTACCAGTTAAATTTTAGTAATTGTATTGAAATAACCATAAGTCTATATTCCTGAAATGTAGTTGCTATTCTGAAGGACTCATAACAGTAGCTGGGATTTCGTTGACACGTCCACCTTTTAATAATACTTTGTAGAAAATGCTCTTATAGATAAAAATTCATCTGATCGTATGTTGATTCTAGATAAATTCTATTCTTTAGGTCCTTTGTCATTTTTTAGTATTTTAGATTTTTAGTCATTTTTGTGAGACTTGAAGGATTTTCTTATCATTTTGATATTCCAAACGCATTTTGTTGTCATTTTCCGAGATTCTCATGGTAGTTTTCTTGTTTCTGGAAAAGTGTTTTAGTTTTATCCTGGTTTCAATAAACTGTTTATAGGCTCATTCCCAATCCGCCACGTTTCATCCAAGGTTTCCATGTTTTCTTAAAACATTTTAAGTTTCTACTACTATATCACTGAAAAATCTCATCCAAAATGGCATTTCCGAATATGTGTTCGCAGGCTGATGGTGTTGTTTGCATGACAAAAACTACCTGTCTTGGTTAGAGGTTGTCAAAAGTATACAAACTTGTGCAAGAAACAGTTTTCAATATTGTTATGAAAATTTCAGTTTTTGGTCTTTATATATGAGCAAGGAGCACCTTTAATGAACTAATCATGTACCTGTAAAATATTTTGCTAATCAAAAGTAAATTAATTTTTTTTTATAATTAGTGCACATTTTTAAGTCAACAAGATACAGGCCCTGGTAATAACACATTATAATTTTAAAATATATCATAAGATTAAACAAGGAGCGTTTTTGAAATTTCATGAAAATACAATTTACTAGTCTTACTAAAATGCATTCTATGTCTTCCTTCTTCAATCCTCCAAATTTTCCAGTCATATTCAATGTTTTCTTTTGGACAGTTTCGACAGGTAACTTTTAACTTAATTTTTGCATCTTGATTAATTTGATGATCTTGACAATCACTGCACTCAATATCAATTCTAAGACGAATACAAAATATTTAATAGAAGAAATGCATACAGGATTTTTCACACAAAAAGGATATTTTGATTAAATAGTGTTAAAATAATATAGGTATTAATGAACCAAAATAATTGACCTAATAACTGGTTAACAATGCCATTCAAACTTACAGCATAACATGTGGCACATCTTTAATTTCAATTATTTGTGATGCTGAAGCTTGGATTGCAGTTTCAATTGTTACATTAATAACAACCGAAGTTAAAGCTGGAGTAAGTGTTGAGGCAGACAACTGGAAACTATTCACATCATTGGAAATAAAAGCATGTGGATGTATCCCTGGGAAACAGAAAAAGTGCTTCTGGAAAAGAGGTAAGCAGCTCCATGTGTAACTAAAAGAACAAAATTTTGGTATGAGCAAAAGATAAAAACAACCCAGCTCTTACAATGTAACTTAAATAAATCACACATAATTATTTCATATAGCTGCATTGATTGAAAAAGTTTATTGTGCTGTTCAAAATTTTTACATAGCATACCAAAAAAGAAGCCACCAAAACTACTAATTTAATTTGAAGGCAGGAAAATCTTAAAAAATTTAATATGAAATGAAATAAAGATAGAAATCTATCAATAATCGCAATGCAAATTAAAATGTTATTGAGAGAACTATTTTCTGCTACATTCATTTCCAATGAGTTGCCAATTTGTATGAATTCAGTATATACAATTCAGAAATTCAAAACTTTTTGAATGAAGTTTACAGACAAACACTTCAAACTTCTCACCTTAACAACTGAGAGGAATTTTGCACATCCAATAGACCTGCCATCATATCAATTGTATCGTTGTATCCAATCCAACGAAGATAGCCTCCATCGATAAAAGCAACTGGATCAGGCAGTTTAACTTTTAATACAGTTGATGACTGGGCATATACAATGAAATTGCTCATTTCCACCTTGAGATAGAAGTAAATATGTACTTAGAAACAATACATAAAAGTTAATTAAAAACAATTACACCAAAAGCTTTTCACAAGACTCACCCTTCAAGCAACAGAAAATTAGGACCTTGTTAAGGCTTTTCCCAAGGCAACATTTCACATAGGTTTCAATAAATTAACCCCTCAGAGCACATGTGAAGAAATTTTCATGAGTGCTACATTTGGGTCTCATGGTACTAATATTAAAAGTGCTAATTTTTAGCTAATCTATAAGTATTAATTAATCAATTTTGAACGACACTGACCTTGGAAAAGTACCATTCTCCTTGGTTTTTGAATGAGGTGAAACATAATACGCTTACATTTTTAATTAAGAGTTTTAAAAACTTGTAAGGATTTACAGCAAATACCACATTTTGTTTCAGGCCACAACAGACCAAGTGGTTTTGATGAGTAATAAAGATATTTGCAGATGACTTAAAAATATGGGGGACAGTGGATACCAAGTTACAGATAGAGAATTTACAAGGGGATTTAGACAAGATATCCAAATGGGCTGCAAAATGGGGTATGTCATTTAATGTAGGGAAATGTCAAGTTCTGCATATGGGTTACAGGAACAGTAGAGCCGAGTACTGTCTGCAGGGAGTAAAGGTAAAGGAGGGAGAAACAGTCAAGGATCTTGGGGTGATAATTCACAGGGATTTTAAAATGGGTCACCAATGTTCAGCTGCGGGTAAAAAGGCTAATAGGTTATTGGGGTATATTAAAAAGACTGTAACTTCAAGGAATAAGAATATAATCTTGCCATTATATAAGGGTTTAGTAAGGCCACATCTAGAATATGCTGTACAATTCTGGGCTCGATATATGAGACAGGATAT
Organism: Metellina segmentata; assembly: GCA_947359465.1. NCBI lineage: Eukaryota > Metazoa > Arthropoda > Arachnida > Araneae > Tetragnathidae > Metellina > Metellina segmentata. Next base: position 48,578,369 of record OX375882.1, on the reverse strand, counting down.
AGAATTAATTGAAAGGGTTCAGCACAGAGCTACAAAAATAATAAAGGGGATAACAAATCTCGACTACAATGAACGTTTCAGTAAGCTAAACATGTATACACTGGAAAGAAGAAGAAGGAGGGGGGATTTGATTCAGCTTTTCAAGTTGGTAAAACAAGGGGACATAGAGGGCTTAAATTTCAATAGGGATAACAGAACAATGGGCCATGGGTATAAATTGAATAAGACACATTTTAATCGGGATTTAAGGAAAAACTACTACTTTAATAGGGTAATAGACAGTTGGAATACGTTCACAGAAAATATTGTTAATTCAAAGGGAGTGTACGAATTTAAGATACAATTGGATAGTCAGTGAGAATTGGTGAATTCATAAACAAAGGACCAGCCTTGTTGGGTGTTGAGCCTGTAGCTGGTTGACAATATTTGTATTTGTATAAGGATCTGACCAAATATGCTAATGGTAAGATATTTTGTCATCACAAAACTTGATTTTTTTTATGATAACAAGATAAAGATCTGGTCAGTTTTCCATAAGATAAGATCTCATCCTTCAAGATTTCGACACTTCTGTTAATGTTCTGATACATCATTAAGACTACTACCAGGACCATCAAAAAGTCTAATAAGAAATCAGGTTTTTTTTAAAGCCCATATAGGATATGAAAACTCTTCTTTAACTAATTTTTAAGTATGTTATAAATGAAAAAATTACCAAAGTTTTCCCTCTCACCTTTAGATGTATTTTATAAGTGCCAGCTTTCATTGAGTAACTTGGTATCATCAAATATCTTTGCTGTAACATATCCTCCGAATCAAATGGCACACTATAACCATTTTTTGAATTTTCAACCTTCCATGTGTACTTAATGCTGTTTTTTTCACAATTTGTTGAAATCTCAGCTTCTATCAATATATCATCAGTATAGCTTGACTGCAATGAAAGAATTACTTGTTGACAAACTATGTGAAATTAATTCATGTGGCATATGATTGAGTTACAACATTCAAATAAAAATTATATCGATAAAACTTACAACACTTTCTTTATCATTAAGAAAAGTTATTTCGGGTTTTTGACACAGGTGATGCAAGAAAAACATATTTGTTGTGAGATTGGCATGACTGTATTTATTCCAGACATTGACTGATACCCAGTACTCTCCAACTCTGAAAAAAAATCGTCATATTTCAGAAATATTTGAAAATAACAAAAATACATGTTAATGCATCATTATATTTTTCCTCAAAGGGTAAGTTATCTATAATTATAAAAGGAAGTGTTTGTCTGTCTGTTTTCCTTCTGCCTGCAAAGTCCTGACAAATTTATGGCACTTGCAGCAATGGAATTTGGCACACAGGTAGTAAGAATTCTTTGCAATTTTTGGGGTTGCGGAGAATTTTAAAATTCAATCTAGAAATTTTTAAATGAATTTAATAATTTTTTTCAGTGTTTGTTCTTTCTTCCGGAAATAAAGAACCACATGCATATTGACTTTTACTCCCTCTGTGACGTCAGCCTTTGTAACCATGGCAAGTTTTTTTCACCTTTTGTGTATTCACAATAAATGGGAATGTTAGCGAACAGATTCGCGTGAAACAAAAGGAAATTATCACTGGTGCTCTTTAGTGATTTTTTCTATCTCAGTGATTGTTAAAGATAGAATAAAAATTTTAACGGATTTTAAATCTGTGGAAAATTTTACACCATTAAGATAGCTTAAACGTTTAATTTTCTTTTAATAAATAATTTTTCAGTTAAATATTTATATTTTTTGGTTTGCAAAGCAAGCCAACACCATGGGCAATGTGACCTCCACAAAAAGAACTGTAACAGGCAATGTGACCCCATGGATAGAACTGTCATGGGCAACTCCTGATGGCTGTTATCCAATACACTGCGAAATCCCATTTGGTTTGCTAAACCAATAACCCCACAAAAGCAACTGGCATGGGCAACGTTGGGCTAGCCACACAGAGGCTAGTGTCATGATAAATACATTTATCATTCAAATCTAATGAGTAAATAACTGTTGAATTAGTTTCCCAATAGTTGGTCGATTCGATTTTAAAGGCTCCTTTTAGGATCCCAATTTCAGAAAAAAAAAAAAAATGAACAATGCCAATCAACACGTTACATTTTTTTTTTGCTTTCCTACACTGAAATTGTAAGAGCACAGATAATGCAATCTGCTTATTTTTGCAACACAAATGTTGGCATAACATCACATTTCTTGAAAAAATATAAAAGATATATTCAATTTAAAAATTACTTTTTTAAAGAAAATCATATTTTTAAGTATCCATACAGTGTGAAATTTTCCGCAGATTTCAAATCCGTTGAAGATTTTATTATACCAAGATCTAGGAGATAGAAAAAAAGAACTACAAAACTCCAATTAAAATTTTTTATTTGTTTTTTAGTCTGCTGACAAATCATTCCTCCACAAAATCAAACAGAAGTACAGAAAAAAAAATTGGAATCTGTGATCGTTTATATGCTGTTGCCATTCCAAAGAAAACAATAATAATTAAATTCCATTAAATGCATTTTAAAATGTTCTAGATTGAATTTTAAAATCCGGCGCGACCCAAAATTTTGGACTACATGTGTGCTAAATCCCATTACTGTTAAGTGCCATAGGTTCGTCAGGACTTTGCATGCAGAAAACAAACAAATAGACAAACACTTCCTTTTATCTGTATAATATTAGAGATTATACAAAAATTCTTCAAGTATAAGAATAGAAAATAAAATATATGGCATCAACTATGTGACACTAAATACAAATAAGCATGCATATACAAAATGTTAAAACAAGAAAACTGGGATGGTGAAGGTAAAACTACAACATGTTAAGGTAAACGCATTAACTGCTTCAAATAGTTAGTGGTGTTTAGTTAAGATCATTGAGTTAATTGTGCCTAACAGATGAAATGTAACAAAAATATCTCAGAAAATTCTTTGTTGTTTATATGGGAACAGATTTCCTTCCATAAACATGTGCCAAAAGCGTTTTAATTGCAGCCATAACGTTATCAATTACATGTTAGTTCAGAACAACATCCCAGTTGAATAAATATAAAGAAAATAAAACAACAAAAAAGCCTACTCTTTATAAATGTGTTGAACAAAAGAAGAATGAGTATTTAGGATAGAAGAGCCATCACCAAAATCCCACTGGAAAGTTAGATTTGTACCAAACCAATAGAGAGCACGAAAAGTAATATTGTGATTTACAAGATTAGGTCCTTGGCAGTGAATGGACGTCAGATTCGCAATTCTTTGAATGAGATGCAATACAAGAACTGTAGAGGAGGTGCTACTGATATGATTTTGTGCAGTAACATTCACATTGTACCTGAAATATGACAAAATATTGGAATACATTTTTGCATCATTTTAATACTTCAATATAAAAAAGTAACTTTTAAAATTTTTGTTTCAATGAGTGCATTTTTTAATTTCTTTCAGAGATTACTTGAAAATCTTTTGCATTCTTTACAAACAAGAAACTTAATTTTTCAAACCTTTTCAACTTTAAAATAAATATTGTTGGATAAGGAAGGCTTTTGAACCAACTGTTTTTAATATTTTGCAGTTAATTTTTAATATTTATAACGTATTGGATAGAGTAGATGATTTTTAATACATACCTCCCAGGATTTTTATATTTATAAGGTAAAAATGGCCTTGTAGTTCTTTTCAATTCTGCAGCACCCAGCTGCCAAGTGAATCGGAGAGACATTTCTGCAGGTGGGATCACTTTTGCAATAAATCTGATATCATCATCTGAAGGTAGTTCTACTTCATTTTCTCCACACACTTCAGTGTGGGCTCGTTCCAAACAAAGCTGGATTTCTGGTTAAAATAATACAGATAGCATTTCACTATTAATAAAAGTAACAGCCAATCCAAAAACAAATTGAACAATTTTATAAATTGCTTTAAATTAGAAAACCAACAATAAAACAATAAACTTTACAGATATCTTTTGTTTTTTCAGAACTTCATGTCAAGTCTGGCAGACAACAGTATCCATTTTGCCTTTATTACATATGGGTTACATTGATATTATACTTTAAACACTTAGTGGAAAGATAATTTCTGAGAGGTGTAACTACTCAGTGCACTTACATTTAGTCAGGAATAAAATATATAATAATCAAAATAAAAAGGATCAGTGTGGATAAATATGGCCACATGATGTAGAGTTAAGATATATAAATATTGTAAATGCTTCAGGAGTGTTTGGATAAATGAATAATTTGTAAATGTGATCCTATTTTCAATTAAACTAATGAATAGTTCTTGTCAAGGGCTATTTCATTGGAACATTGAATGTTTTTGAAAAGGGAGGCTTGTTGATGCATGTTGGGTGGTCAACATCTGTGCAGTAATGTAATAAGTCAACTTTGTGATGTTCTGCTAAAAAAAAGTTCTCAATATGAAGAAACATCAGTTACAGAAAATAAATCATCAATTTTCGAAATTTTTCTATACATTTGATGCAATTTTGTTGTGAATTTAGTTTTTGACCTGAGGTCCTGAGGTATATCCAGCTCATATCCGTACAGAAGCCAGCAGAAAATTGCTGATACATGCGTATGAACTCTAAATATCTGTACTGCTTCCTACACTCATCACCTTGCATGACTTCTAATCAATTTTGAGCTTCTTGCCAATAGAATCTTTCCAAGGATCCTCCTTTCAATCAATAGGTGTGATTATTTAATCTTTATGTGTGTTATATGGTAAAAGCAAGACTACAGTACACAAAAATGTTGTAACACTAAGACTCAATATTTTCATCTATTTTTAAAGAAAAACAATCAAATACTGGAGTTTGCTCACCAAGAAGCTTTTCTTGAACAAAAAGTTTGGAGGACATCTTGGGTCTTTTAACACTTTTATAAGCTAGATCTGTTACTTTATTGAAAACTTCAACAGAAATAATGTAAATCCCTGGTCTTAGGTTGGATAAGAAGAGCGCTTTGCCTAGAAAAATAATAAATGCATTAATATATCAATAGTTACAATAATAATGTTCACATGTGTGTAAACTTTAAAATATTCTTGAAGTAAAATGCAAGTGAGTATTGAATAAAAAGATACCTACTTGTTTCATTTAACTGTTCATTGTTCAGCATCCAGTTGAATGACACATTAGTACCCTTTGTAATTGCGGCATACACTGTGACATTACTCATGTACTGAACAATGTAATAAGGTTTGTCCAATGAAAGTCCTTCAGGGGCCACTTGTACATAAAATGGTTGAAGTGTTTTATTCACAGAATCCATTGGATTAGTAGCTGTCACAGAAACTTCATACTCCCCCTCTGCCAAAGAAATATATATACAACAAATTGAAAATGAAGTAAAAATTAATTGTGAACAGTTACTAAAAGTAAAAAAAATCATACAAGAATAGTTCATATATATTCTGCAAATTATTTGGATACAAACTAACAATTGTAAATAAAACTTATTCGCAAACAGTGCATTAAAATTAAGAATAATAACTAGAATATTGAACATTTCATTGCAGTATAAGAAAAAATGTACCCATGTATTCAGAATTAACCCCACTTATTTTCTTATACATTGTTGAGCAGCAATAAAAGACTTTCATGGGTAATTGTCATGTTTTGTCTAATGATAAAGAATCTTCATAAATGTTCCAAGTCAAATATAAAGGTTCAAGGATTGTCCTGATGAGCAGTGTATGAACTTAAAGTCGAACATGCATTGTAAGAATTAAATAGCTAATTTCAGACTTAGATATCTTTTAAACACAAACAGCCACTATTTATTGGTCAACCATTGGGTTATATATCATCGATTTCTAACATGTGGACCATAAGAATAGCATTGAAGTAAATGGTAAAATTGTTCAAACTGTGTAAGATTTAATTTATTTCAAAGGTTTTAGTTTTGAACTTTTGACAAGTGTTATAATTTTCAGAAATGCCCCTATTTATAATTTGGAGTATTATTTTATTGCGAACTATCATAAACAAATGTTTCAAAAAATTTCGTAAAACGTTTCTTTGGGGTAAAATTTTACCACCTCTTTTGTAAATCAATCAAAATTAAATCTATTGTTTTTTCGTCGGATCGGCAAAATATGTAACATATTTTTTGGCATGTAGGAATTTAGTAGCTAGTTTATGACTGCCATGGTTTAAAAAGTGAAAATCGTTGGGTTATTCCAACCGAATTCGATAAAGTTTTTATAAGATTTAAATAAGGCTTCGAGTATGACTGAACACACTTGTCCAAAGAGGTCAGGATGTGTAGAGAAATAGAAGACCCTTAAGATCTTTTTCAAAAAAATTTATCCCTACTAGAGGTTGTCTCGATGAGGTATCGCCTCATTAGCACACCTGACAAAATCTTGATGGACGAGATATCTTGTGGAAACCATTAGGAGTGAGGTTGCTTGGGGTTTTATGACACAAGAGCCATATTTGGCCACGCTGCACTCATACACGATAGGGTGTGCCGAAAAAAGATTTTTTTTTGCTATCACATTCCAATAGTGCGGAAAAGTTGGCTCATGCAGTAAAACTAATGTGTAAAAATATTTCATCCCGGTTTATTGATATCTTTTGCCACCCCAAAAGAATTAAACCCTCCAAAAAAAATCGAAATTTGGGCATTTTTTTATAAAAAATATAAATGTTTACAATTACGTTCTAATAGTGCGCAAAAGTACGAAAAAAAAAAAAAACCGGTAAAAAAATTGTTTAGATCAGTACATATCTTCTGCCTTCCCAACGGGGGCCAAATTGCAGAAAAAACTGTTCTCCAGTTTTTACAGTAATTGCAAAAATGTCATTTTTTCCGTTTTTTCTGCAATTTGACCCCCGTTGGGGAGGCAGAAGATATGTAGATCCAAACACATTTTTTTACCGTCGATATTGAATGCATTAGCTTACTTTTGCACACTATTAGAACGTAATTGTAAACATTTTTATTTTTTATAAAAAATTCCCGAATTTTGATTTTTTTGGAGGGTTTGAATTCATTGGAGAGGCAAAAGATATCAATTAATCGGGATGAAATTTTTTACCCATTAGTTTTACTGCATGAACCAACTTTTCCGCACTATTAGAATGTGACAGCAAAAAAAAAAACTTTTTTCGGCCCACCCTAATACAATAGACATACACAAACAATGAAAGCTTTTCTTGATGCAGGAGAGAAGTACACTCATGTAGGAATGCACCTGACAGGAATCGAATCTGCCCCGCCTACAGTGACTAGCGCAGTGGACATACCCCTGTGTCACGACGACCCCCATTTGGTGGGTTAAAAGTCACATAACTCATGTTGAGATTTCTCGGAAAATGTTCACAATAAATACATACTGTGATACAAATCCGAATTTTGATTATTTTTAATCTTACGAACCTTTCAGTAGCAGTAGTAGTAACATGTAGTGTAGTAAATTATTTCTGTATTTAGTAGGTCGAGCCTTTATTGTCCGAGGTGGCTTCGGTCCACATCTTTCTTTCTTAATTGGAGGAGCACTCCCCATCCGTCTCACCCTTAATTTACTTCGGTCCCCCCCCCCCAACAAAGGGTCTTTAATTTATGCACATAAAAATGATAATCTTCCAATCTCTTTCATTACTGATCATAATAACAGGTTCACCACAAGGCAATAAATAATTTCGAATGAAAAATCACATTTGAATAACAATTATAAGCAATTATAAAAGCATAGATTTCAAAGCTTGCATATATTAAAATCACTCACCAGCGCAATAAAAATGTTTGACAGTTGCCCAAGGAAGTGACCACACATTCAGCTCGGAAAGAGCTAATTTTGTTACTCCATCTCCAAAATCGAAAAGAAACTGGACATCCGATCCTCTCCAGACCCAAGCTTCAAACACAATGGTATCGGTAGAATAGAGGCAGCTATTATTTGATAACTCAGATTTTCGCTCCAACAGAGGTGCTGCATACTGTTCCGATCGTGGCCTTAGATGCAACTTTTCAATGGGTTCCACAGCTTGAATAGATGTGTTAAAGTGGGCCATCACAGACTCATGTTCGTTAAATATCCTCACTGTTATATTGTATACATCAGCAACTCCATAGCTGTGATTGGCTAGGCTTTTATTCTTGGTGCTAAAGAATATGATTATACGCTTTAAAAAAGCTAAAGTGAATATGAAAATAAAACATACTACTTTTTAGAAGTTTACTGCTAATAAGTAAAATTCAGTTATTTTCTATTCCAATTTATAAACTGAAGTACATGGAAATACAAAGTTCACCAAAAGTCAAGAAAAGCATTCATTTATATGTTCATTAGTCTTATACTTGAACAAATCTCTTTGTATTTTCAAGTATTAAATGACATCCTATACACAAATATATTATTCTCCAATAAATATAAAAGACTATCACAGGTTGAGGGTTTTTAGCAGTCAAATAATCGGAAAACTAACCATACCGTCCTATACAAAGGTTCTCAGAGTATTGAAACTACTAGATTGTGCTACAAAGTGCCTTATTTAGACTTAAGAAGGCCGTGTATTGGCTGGAACTTAGTAGTACACACGTTTTCAGACAGTACATGGTCACTTGAGAGTCACAACCCCTCAGCTCAGTGGCGGATTTCAGAAGGGGCGATCGCTCCTCAAGCGCCGACGTTTTTTCAAATAAATTATAAATGAAAAAAAATCATTAAGGGGAGACTTTGGCCTTACTCTCCCTCCCTCAGTTTATCCACTGTAATGTTTTTAGTATTTAATTAGAGATTAGACTGGTTACAGCACAATAAACTTTATTTAAAAGATAAATTTGAAAATTATTTATAAGTTAAGATTCATTAAAAACTTTTGAGGTCACAGCCTTATTATGATAAAATCTCATACAAATATCTTAAACTCGATGACTGGTTGGTGTTTTCTGATACTGCTAAATGTTAATTTTGCAAGGTCTATCCTCTTTTCTTTCTGGGTTAATTGGAGGTTACGAAAAAACTGTGATGCTCTCTAAGTTGGTAACGAAACCATTAATAACATTTACAAAACTCACCGGTATTCAGGGGGACATTGTTATTCGTAACAACCACTATCATAAGCAAGCATTAGAGGCAGCCTCAAACTTTATTAAAACGTACGAAAATCCTTCTCGAGATGTTTCTAATCAAGTACGTACTCATTGTCAAGAATTAATCGGTCGGAATGGAAAAATTATGCAACCACTTATTGAAACGGTGCAGCTGTGTGACAGGCAAAACCTAGCTTTGCGTGGTCACCGAGATGCTTACATTATATGACATTGACAGCAACGGCAAATTTTCGTGCTTTGTTGCGGTTCAGAATATCCACTGGAGACGAAGTTCTTCGTAAACATTTCGAGTCTTCTAAAACTCAGTTCATAAGCAAAACCATTCAAATTGACACAATTCAATGTTTTGACGTCAAATGATCTGGATAATTGGATATATCCAATCAATGGATATATCCAGTTTAATATCGTTGCACAAGTTTGAGAAACAGGGTCTATAGCATAGTGTTTGATGAAACTAGAGATGTTTCGCATATTTCTCAATTGACATTTGTACTTAGATAAGTGACTGGTGAAGCAGGAAGAATGGAAGTTCGTGAAAATTTCTCGACTTTTCTATATGTTTGGTGCTTTAGCAAAATCAAATAGTTGCACTCTCTAAGAAGCTACTACCGTGTCAACTTCATCTGAATTAAAAGTGACTGGAGTTGCAATTGCTCACGTAGTTGTAAAGATATATGAGAATTTGTGACTGGATTCTTCCAGAATGGTTGGTTCGGGCTGTAAAGGAAGTGAAAAAAAAATAAAATGCTATAAATGGAATACACTGTCCATGTTTCAGTCACCGACTGAATTTGAGTCTATCCAGAGAATGTGTAATGGTATTGAAATTAAAAACCTCAAGAAAACAGTTGGACGTCAAGTTCATAGATCAAATGCTCCTACCAAAACTCCTCAAGATTATTATGGAATAAATATTTATTTGCCTTTGTTAAACTCCGTCCAAAAAGACTGATTAGCACAGGAAAATCTGGATGTCTTATATTTACAAGATTTAGTGCCATCAACTCTTTCGGCGAAAACAAAAAGGGACAAAGAGTCACTCCTCGATTCTTGGACAGAGTAAGAAGTGTCACAGAATAGCCGATTTAGGAGTGGAAGAAATGAACAGTACACTTCAAGTTGAGCTGATTAACTGGAGAACCAAGGGATACGAGAAACACCCATAACGGCAAAGTACCCAAGTCTGCTTTTGAGGCACTATAGACTGTGATACTGCACAGTGTACCATGTGATCTACGATTATTGAAAGTTCTTGTAACATTACCAATTACTGTAGCAACCACCGAGCGTAGCTTCTCAGCACTACAATGATTGAAGACATGACTTCGAAACACAATTAGAGAATATCGGCAAGTGGGATTGGTTTTGTTGCATCCACATTTTGATATTGCAATTTCAACATAACAATTTCAGATCGATTTGCTAAGGAAAAAGCAAGCAGACTTGAGTTGATATTATAATGATAAACATAATTATAGTACAGGTCTTAGATAGTCCATATAAATTTGTATTTCTTTAGTTCATATTCAGTAGTAATCTTTTCACGTAGAAATCTCTTACTTGTGAATACCTTTTTGTTAATACAGAACATAATTTAGTTTCCTGTTTCTACTTTAACAATAAAAGTTTGTTTCCTTATATAGTTTCTTTTTTTTCTTCCCAATCTTCATTGTTTTGCTTTGTTCTCAAAAATGATAGTACACATAAGCTGAAAAGAACTTCTGAATTTTTCTAGTTATTTCATCCATCAAAAATGTCAAATATTCGTATATAGGAAGCCGTTAAGAAAATCCTAAACGAACAAACATCGGAGTACATTTCGATCTACAGATCGCCCCCCCCCCCCAAACAAAGGGCCAAAATCCGCCACCTGGACGTGTTAACAAGTGCATTTTTCAAGTGTATTTCACTCAAACAGGCTCTGCAGATTTTCGCAGAAGTAATATTCCCCAAGACAAACTTTTCACTCGACTGCATTTGGTGTTTCTGAGATCTAACATTTAAATAAACAGTACTTCTTTCAGAAGAAACGTTTTTAACTGGCCAATAATTTTGAAACAGGTAGGGAAATGTGCTTTTCAATAACTCCACTACTCATTCGTCATCTGATCGTGGTTCAAAATTACGAGGTGTTGTCCTCGAATCTTTCCCTTAGGGGATTGATCCCGGACCGTCGTCAATAGCCCGTTGTGTTGCTCTAGTGCGACGTTAATTAAAGATTACCAATTACCACTACTCGTGACGTCACACAACCAATCAAAACTTAAATAGACACGTAAATGCTACAGGTCTTAACATTTGATGTAATAAAATTCTTTGGAAAGACATCTTTTCCAAAGATCAAGAAAAGGAACCAACTCGGCTGAAGCGGTATCATGGTAGACATCATCATCATGTTGAATACTCGAATATTAACTAAGTTCCACAGAGTGAGAGAATGTTATGAGAATTAACAGTGCCTCTGTTAGCTCTCAGAAAAAAAACCAAAAACGTTTGAAGCATATAACCCTTTTCAGGTGCTATGGGTCAAGAGTTGGACAGCTTATGGATGGCTTTCACCAAAAAAGAAGCATGCTCTCTGGATATGAATCAAATAGAGCAGGGCTCGAAATACCCGGGTGCACAGGTGCACTGTTCACATGAAAATAAAATTGTGCACCTAATTTTTTCCCACTAGGTGTACACAGTGCACCTAACGTTAAAAAAAAAATAAAGGGGGGGGGGACGTGTTTTATGTTATTTTGATGTTTGAACAAAATATTAGTATCGACATCTCTCGCTCTAAAGGAACTTAATTAAAATACAAACTAAGCGAAAACAAAATCGGTGTGCCCTAACGGTTTTATACAAGATGAAGGTTTATTGTGTCACTGCCACCAGAACTTTCCGATGATCAAAACATTTTCCAGATGGCTCTGTTAAAGCGACTGTCACGACAGCCGTGCTTTCATTTTGTAATAAAAAATATTTCGATTATTTTTTATTTACTATCTACTACGGAACCTATATAAACATACCCAACGAATACAGTAGTTTACATTTCATTAATACTCGTACATTATGTTTGTTTCTTTAATGTGCACCTAACATATAACCTGTGCACCTAATTTAAAAACTTAGGTGCACAGTGTGCACCTGTATTAAAAAAAACTATTTCGAGGCCTGAAATAGAGTATATGCAGAATAAGCTGCAGTGAGACAAATTACATCTGGTTAGCCTCACTCAAAACAAATGACAAACCATTTATTCTAAAGATTTATTTATTTCTGAAACTTGATAGGACAAAAACAAATACCAGGAATGCATTAACTGGGTAGATCTCGGTACCAGCTTTTTTAGCCTTGTAAAAAATATGTTTTTATATTTTGATAATTAGATAGTTGATGCAATATATTTGAATTTCACAATTTGTCTTTTGCAAGCACAAGTTTAAAGCCACTAGGGGATTGACTTTTCATAACAATTCAAACAAATAAACTTTTTTTACAACCTTTAAATTAAAATAGCCACTCAGTAAGTGAACCTTTTCAAAGAAGGTTGAAAGAACTTCTTAAAAGTTGTAATACATATGAAAATGAGCACATTCATCATGTAAAATGACAGCAAGAGATTTTTTTAGTAATATGAAAGGCAAGGTCGTTCTTGAGTGGTCTTTGCATGTAGCAAAAAAAAAAAGTGGTCTAAAGACAGGCACATTTGCCCCCAGCTTTAAATAAACATTCCCAGCAATAAATTTTCCGATATTAATTTCATGCTTGTTCGGTTATTGTAAGTTTTTCTGCTATTGTAATAAAATACATATAAATCTGCACATTTGTTCCTGATTTACGTATATTCAAAAAGTACTCATCTCAAAGCAGGGGTATTTTCAGGGGAAGAGCCTACAGAGCTGAAATCATTTCCGAAATGACTTTAGAATTAAAAAAGCTATCAAAAACACATTATGTGAGAAGCAAGCTTCATCAAAGAAAATCGAAGTTTCATACATTACAAATATGCATTTGAATTCTTAAATAATCTGAAAACATTCATCGAACGCAATGCTCAGTTAACATTAAGGCAGTTAAGAAACCGGGAAAAAGAAGACTGGGTCATCGAAATTATTTTCCGAATGCTTGCTTCATGAAGAGCGTTTTTAGAATAAAAACAGATTTTGAGAAGAGGGGTAGTTCAAATCTCGGGAATGACCCCTGATGGAAGGTATGCCTGAAAGAGATATTCAACATGCACTTAAAAATGTATTAAAAACTGCAGAACTCTTACCTGTTCACCATAGTGTATTGACCATCAGTACCATCTCCAAAATCCCACTCAAAATTCAAGTTGGATCCATTCTCCACAATACACTCCACCAATACTTCTTCAAAGAGGGCAACCACTGACGGTGACAAAAGTTCCAACACCACTCCTGAAATAGGAACTTCCACATTGACTGGGATCGAATGCTCCAGGTGGCTGATGGAATTTGAAGCATTGAAATAAATAGTATGTAGGCCAGCAGAGTGATAACAGTGCACAACAGTGAACGTGGAGTGATTTCCAAGATTTTCAAACAAAACTAGTTCTTGGTCAGTTGTGGAATGGAAGACTGAATTATCCCCAAAGTCAACAAAGATTCTATCTGGAGGAGAAGGCTGATTGAGAGTAACTGATAAAGAGCCATTGTGTCCAACAAAGAAGTCAGTGAAAGAGATGTTCAGTACTATCAAGGTGACTGCAGCTTGGAATTGCATGGATGCATTTAGTTCACTGAATGAATTCAAAACTGTGAGCCTCAGTTCATATGTTCCAGGTTTCAATGTCTTGTAGAGAGCAAACTAAAATATAAAAATATCATAGTCATAAAAAAGTCAGGAAAATAACTTGTGTATCTAAATGTTGTGAAAAATGAAAATTCGAACAAAATTCATCATGAAATCAGTCCAACTATTTTCATTCGTGATACAGGTACGCAAAATATTTTATACTGTCATCTATTGCCTTAAGACCATATTTCTAATAATCTAGTTTTGAACGTATATTTAAATAGCACACCACAAATAAAGCATGAACATTGGTATAAATAGCATAAAACTGGATATTCATAAGTAGAAACTTCAAAAGTTTTGCAGATTACTTCAAAATTTCATAAAAGTAGTTTGTATTATGTTATTGAAAAAATTAGTCTAATGAATTTGAAAATAAACAAAAGGTTAGAGAATCCTGGCGTGAATATTCACATCCTGTGATTTCTAAGCGAGAAATATAATATTGAGTTGATTGAATAAATAAATGTAAGAACAAAATTGTTCTGTAGTTTGATAATTATTCTTACTTTGGATTGGACAGATATAATTTCTTCATTGTTAAGCAAGGACCAGATAAAAATACTGCCATATGATGGTGGGTTAAGATTTGCATGCCATTCTTGGGCGACAAGAATTCTGAAACAAAATTATACAATGAAAAACTACAGCAAATAATAAAGAACATAGAAGTTAGCATTTTTGGAATCTTTTTCAATAAAAAATCAACTGTGAATAATTAATGAACTAATGTAGTATTACAAAGATCAAGCACAATGCGATTTCTAATTATTATTTATACATAATAAAGAAACCCATTTAAAATACAAGTTCCTACCACCCTAAGTGAAGAGATTAGCTTCTTTTGTCAACAGTACTTAAAAACACTAGACTACACGAATCAAAAAATTTCACACACTAATGTGAAAAGTTAAGAAACGTTATGAACCAAATTAAAAATTGATAATGTTTGTACAATTCACTAAAATTGCAAAATTTTTCAGCTAGTAATATTTTTTTCTTTTATAGGGATTAAAGGATTTCTCCCTCTAATTGATGTAGAAAATTACGTCTCTTGAAAATATTTTTTAATAAACTTGCGAAATCCAGTAAATAAATTTACTTCTCTTGTGGAAAAAATTCGCAATTTTCAAAGTCAGAAATTGCAATAAACTTAAAGGAACATCAAAGTCACTTTATTTTGAAAAAGAGCAAAGAATAAAATAACTTTTCAAGGCAAATAATATTCCGAAAACTGATAGAGCAGGCTCAAAAGGCAATCAAACAAATGGTTGGTTGAGTTGGATTTTATAACGCAAGGACCATATTTGGTCAAGCGCGATCCAGCAGTTCAAAGAGAGAACGCCAAAGCTTAGGGGTTCGAGTCCCTAGGACATGGCGCGCTGCTATAATAAATTTCACAATCCGAAATTTATCAAAAGTAAATGAGCAAGTATAAAAAGAAACAACACAGAATGTTGACTCAGACATGTATGGCAGAAAGTCAGGGCTTATAACACGTTTTAAGGTGTAAAAAAGTGACTAATTGAACAAAAAAAGTGACTAATCGAACAAAAAAAGTGACAAATAACAATAATGCCATATAATATTCTAGTATAAAGATAGGAAAGAAAAAGATCCTCCCCAGACATTCCTATCTTTTTCATTTCTTTCTTTAGAAGGATATTTATTTTCTTCATATAAAAAGCCTATTATTTTGAAACGATATTAACAAAAAATAATTTTTGTAATCATGATTTTTAAATAAGTTGTTCATTTTTGACATAGCTTGAAGAATTTCTTCCTTTTTTTTTGTGTAAGGAAAAACTTTAACTTTCTTTTCTGAATTTTACTAAGCCAACATATTTGACAATTCGTACTTTATGTAAACCTTGTCACGGTTATGCAAATCTTGTCACGTGATCTTTCATACTATTATAAAAGCGTTTGTAATCTGTTGTACAAGTATTCCCGCTCTTATTCTCACCCTTACTTGTTTGATCACGTATCCGCTTACTTGATCTCTCTTGATCAAGTTATTATATTTACTTTTTAATGTTATAAAGTAACTATAAGTCGACTGTAATCTTTTAATTTAAACTTAAATTCATTTGTTACCTTTTGAATAAATTCTAGTTTGGAATTTTAAAGACTTCGTCCTGTGTACTTTTATTAACTTAAGTTTACATCAGCCTAATAGAAAGCGATAGTTTATTTTAACTCACTGCGTGGACACTGAAATTGATCTTAAAATTCAATCACTTTGAAAGATCATGTCTAATTTTTTGTTGTTGAAAAAGTCTGAAATTAATTGTCTTTTTCTTCTCAAGAGAAGAATGTGCATTTTTTAAAGTCTGTCTTTGCTGACCAGTATCATCTGAGACTTTTGCCGCCCCTTCAATCATTGCCTGAGCAAGAGCTGAATCCTTAAAATCTTTATTTTATTGCCTTCTTGAGCTTATCATTGGCTTCCTTTCACAACTTTGAAGCACTGTCCAACGCCTCATCCTCTTCCTTACGCATAATTTAAGTTTTCGTTCATATTCTTCTATTACCTTTCTTTTCTTTGCCAGCTGTTTTAAATTTTTTTCTCTGCTTCCAGTCTTCCTTTTTCTTTCCTGTCCTTCTCTAATTTTTCTTGCGCCTTCCGTTTTATACCTTCTAAATAAGCATTGTCGGCTTTATATGCAACCCTTCCCATATTCATTAGCTTTGATGTGATCGGCACCAAATAAGGTTGATTGTCAAAATTTGCCAAACTTCTTTTGACCGTCATCAATGTATTGAGTGTGCGTTCTGACATTGATGCAATGTCAGCACTACCATGAGAAAGTGACAGAGCAGCCTTCACTAGCTTTGACAATGGGTATATAGGATCCACACTACTAATGTCTCGCAGTCTGAAGAACTGGTCCCAGTAAACATTAATAGGCTTCATTCTAAATCATTCTTCCTCAAATTCTCTTTGGAATAATTTCCACTCATCCAGTAGTATGTCTGTTGGGACCTCCCATGGCATTTCTCTTGCAACTTCCAATACTTGAAGAACATTCTCACCACCGAGTCTCTCAAGAGGACCAAGACAGAATTAACTTTTAAGGAGAGATGTACTGAAGGATTACTTCTTCAAAAGAAATTTGACACTAGCACTTCAGAGCCCATAGAAAAAAGAAATTCCTTTCCTTCTCTTTCACATTCTGCAGCGCTTTAGAAATTTGATGTCCAATCACAATATCAGCCAGAGGCAAGTTTCTGAAGACATTCATCTTCCATTTCTATTAATCTTCAAATCTCGAATGAATTCCCTTTTGTAGATCCTACTCAAAATTGTTAAATTGGAAATTTTTAGGTTGTACCTTTTTCTGAAGAAAGAATTAAATATACTTGCACTTGATACGACAAACATCACCTCAGCTTTCATAGCTTCTCTTCTAAGTAAATGAACAATTTTCATGTAGAATGTCTTTGTATCATATTTGGCTTCTTTATTGGATTGTAGTCAAGGAAATACTTCCGCACTGCAATCCACTGTTCAAGCAACCTATCAGCAGCTGGCTTTAGGCTTATCCACCTGCTTGAACAATGCTTGATGAAATAATGAGTGGGAAGTTTCAAGTCTTCTTGAATTTGTATGTAGACCAACGCTTAGGTCACTGATTAAAAAATCTAACAGTAAAAACTAGTTCAGACACATCTTCCACAAACTCTTTTATACTTTTAAGAAAAGCATTATGTATTGTGTGAATATTACATGTCCAATGTTAATTAGTTCTTTTTTATGGGTAGAAAGTAATGAGTCCTTAATCTTTTTAAAAACTGACTTGTTGACATTGAGATTGTGGTAGGGATAACTCACTCAAAGCTTGAAAAATCTTGTCACACAAAATATACGTCGTTCGCAAACGATTATACACTGTCGATTATACCAATATCTCACATCAGTTAATAATTTACTCTTTCACACCAAGTTTTGTAATTTTCAAGGACTTCACCCCCCTCCCGAGTTCTGAAAAAAAAAATTCAAGGACTTTTCAAAGATCGTGGGAACCCTGCCTTAGGTCATCCTCATCGGAGGCAAATAAAAATATCGAAAGAAATTCCTGGCAAATTAAAAAAAAAAAAATTTTTGCCTTTTTTTTTCTACGAAGAAAAAATGAATTTTTTAAATTACGCACTATAATTTTTTCTTTTTAAGTATAATTTAAGAATTTAAAACACCTGAAAAAGTGACGAAATGTCAAAAAAGTGACAATAAGTGACGTGTTATAAAGCCATGCAGAAAGTATATCGATAAAAGTTATTAAAAATCTTCATGAACTGCTGATTTCATCAAAAGAGCTACCATCTGTCGTAATAATAGATATAGTATGTCCACAACTAACGAGTCTAAACAAGAGTCCAAAGCTAAGAAAAATCATAAAAGTATTTCGAAAAAAAAAAAATAATTACTAGATGAAAGTGGATGATGCTTTTCTTCGCGATCAATTATTTCACTTCATTCTGTAGAAAGGACAGTTGAAACACGATACTACACTAACAAGTTCATTTCCAGAAATCAAGAGCTTCCTTACAAACCACATGAATCAACGAACGACGGTAAATCACCGATCGCATAAAGTATACTTGGATTCATTATACTAAATTCTAAAAATAATGCCGGAATCGCAGTATACCTTTACAACATTAGTGCTGAAAATAGAATTATGGGTACATTAATGGAAAAGTTGCTGCTTAAGGAGACGCTATACTTCCTGAAAATAATGGATTCGATACTAAAATAACTGTTAATATCGAAGAGAATAATTTCACATTAATCCTTATTTAATGATGACCCATGAGTATTTCTTCCGCCTGGATTAGAGAATGTGGTGCAGTGGTGTCAACTAGGGAAATTACTAGGGGGCAAGTGTACAAATTAATATTTTCCTAAATGAATTTATAGTAATTTGTAATTTTTACCCTATAGTGGTCATCTATATATATATTTCTCTTACGTGGCACGCAAAAAAGACGTTATTTGTTACCGCGTTTTGGCAACATTGTGCGATTGTTTGTTTACTAGGAGCCTCGCGAGTCATTTGAATCTATAGCGTTATCGGATAAAATTTTATTGAAAAAAAAATGAATTTTATACGAGCTGGGTGGAGTGGTCGTTCACGGTAAGAAGGCGATTTGTCGCCAAATATGGTAACCTTCACCTTTTGCGGATTTTCTTTATATCTGCCGTTTTTGTTATGGCAACCCTATCTGCTGTTACGGAATTCGGCCGCCATCTTGATTTGGCGACAAAAATTAGTTGGCGATAAACGTCTTACCGTGAACGACCACTCCACCACGAGCTGTTGCGGTTCGTAATAGAAATCTAAGAAAGCGGAGGATCTTTTCAGGGCTATTTAAAAAACGGTCCTTCTCAAGGCTAACAATTATAGTACAACAAGACGCGTGCACTACAATTTTCGACAACAAACTCAGTCAAAAAGTGTATGGGTGGCTCGAGTACTGGGGAAATGTACACACAAACAACATGCTGGGTATTCAATTTCCAAAGCAGCGCTCACATTGCAAGTAAAAATTTGCTCAAAGTTTTCATCTAAATTCTGATTCCAGAGGTACTGTATATATCTTTTATGTAATACAACAAATTTAGATTTGAAAAATATTTTTTTGGAATATATTTTGTAATCAATCCCCTCTGCTAGGACACGTGTCTTCATTGATGCGAGCGAAGCGAGCATAGGTTCGCGCAGCGAACAGGGACGCCCATAAATTTCCCGGGCCCCCCGACAAAATTTTCACGCGGGCCCCCTAAGTTTTTTCCTTTGGTAGGAAGTTTTAATTTTTCCAAGTATCCAAAAACTTACAAATACCCAACTTCAGAAATGTACAAGCAAACATACAGTAAATTAATAATGAACTGGTAAGTAATTAAGGAAAACATGTGTATGTTACGCCTAAAGCCCGAAGTGTGGCCACTTTGCGATCTAGCAGGACTTCAGTAAGGATAATGAAGTACAATCAGAAAACTATCTAATAAATATCTCTATTGATAGATATTGTAAGAGAAACACCCATGCAAAAATCATACCTCGGACGCTGAAGACTAGTCAAAACTCAGAAAACTTTTGCTGAGGAGAGAGCAGTAAATCTATTCTTCGAATTAATGAATTTATCAATGACGTCAATGAAGCTCATTTTGGACACCAGTTCATGCTCAATTGGAAACATTCCATAATGATTCAAGTTTTCTTGGCCCAAAGTAGATCGTAAATGATTTTTGATTATACATAGTTTAGTGAATCCTGTTTCACCAGTAGCCACAGTGATGGGAAAGGAAATAAAAATTCTTAAAACTATGCAAAATTCTGGGAAAATATCGAATCGACTGCAATTTGAATCTATAGATATTTAAAAGGTAGAGTGGAAGATCTTTATATTTTCTAGCTGAGCTAAATGTGAAAAAGTAGCTTTTCGAACGGTCTTGTACATTGTTGCTTAAATCATCTGGATAGCTTTCAATTAATTTTTTAAGTGCGTTGTTGTTGTCATTAGAATTAGAATTTATTTTTAATATGGCTTCGAATGTATTGCATATCTTTTTCAATTGCTCATACCCTTGATTCTGACTGAGAAACTATTTTATTGATTACTATATCAAAAACTGAACTTTTGAATTTTGTCTGGTTTCTAATACTTCAGGCATTTCTCTTTCGGTGGCTTCGTCAAAGAAAATGTTCCTTTTTCGTCCTCTTTTTTTGGAAAATTCTGTATCTATACCTATAATAGAAGCTGTCTCTTTAGCTCTATTTAAGTATAAAGGTCATTATTTTCTTAAATCTTTATCTATTGTTTCAGTTAACGCTTCAATGTTATTCATTTTGATATCAAGGGAGATATCTTTTGATTGCAGGATTAAATTTTTTGTATTAATTTGCTCTAGTATGTCCTTCCAAATATTTAACTGAATTAAAGTTTCAAATTTTGAAAAATAATTGAGGAATCCATTTATTTTTGCCGTTTCCTCTTACGATGAACTATTGATTTTTTACATCTTGAAGGGCCTTTAAAACGTTAGGTAGTTTTTCTCATAGACGCACCCTCGTTATGGTCAATCATCGATGTGAGAGAAAAGTCAAACCACGACGTTTGCGGGTAGAAAATTAGCGAAACAACCCTATAACTCCAGGAATTCACGTTTCCCATTCACGCTTTCCAGGAAGCTCAGACCCGATCCTTTTCTCCTACTCAACCCCACCATTGAGTAAGAAGGAGCTCTTATCTCTTGTCTCGGAATTTGTCACCTAACCAGTCTTCATCCTGTTGAAGGTACTGTGGAATGATGGGCGAAAGGATCGTTGTCGTTGACCGGACTGCTGAAAATGTGAGACCACCTTGACGGGGCCCTTTTAAGAACTTGTAAAGAATGTATATTTTTTGTTCAATTTTTTTTTGTTTAATTCGGAAAATAACCTTAAAATGAGACAGATAATTTCTTGGACAAACCTTATGGCCGCGGGCCCCTCAAACGTCCGGGCCCCCCGACATTTGTCGGGTTTGTCCCCCCTTATGGGCGGCCCTGGCAGCGAACCAATGAGAATTGCGAAGCAATCCTCCGGGGGTTGGCGAGCGTTAGCGAGCAGGGGGCGACCCCCTAGTTAAAAATATTCTCGGGCCAACGGGGTCATTAAGAGTTGGCGTGTCATGTTTGAGGTGTTCCTAAAAAGTTGACGAAAGTTTATTTGGTTGTTTTTTGGGGCAAGGGCCATATTTGGTCAAGCTACGCCAAACACAATACATTTTTGGTCAAGTAATTGTGAAAAGAAAGGTTGGAGAGGAGAAAGTAGAGAAAAGATCACGGGCATTCTGGGAATGCCACTCACCTGCTTACCAGAGACAGTAATCCCCATGGGAAAATAATACAGTGGACTCGCATTTTTACGAACCTCCAATTTACGAACTACTACGTTGGGCCCGAAGTATCCCATAGAATTAATGTTAATTACCCTCCGATTTACGAACCAAATTTACACATTCTCTCTGTTTTTACAAACTCAGTTACCTCACTTCCTTTTTATTGTTTTCCTTAAGACAAGAAAATTTGACGGGAAAGGGTGAGATTTCCACAGATTGGTTAGACATCGGTCCTCCCAAGTTGGTAAGGAGGACGGGGAAATCCTCAAGAGCCATTCTGATCTCATTGCAGATGAAGCCTTGATCCAAGGGTTCCTCAAGTTTCTGAAAACCTAACCTATCATAATTTTCTGATTGTGGACGAGAATGTTCAAGCATGCACAGAGGAGACTTCGAATGATGAAATCCTCAATCGGGTGTTGAACGGGAATGCCGATGAACAATCCGATGAAGAATTCGTAGAGGTCATCCCAAGGCCAACTGTCAAAGAAGTCACAGAATGGCTGTCAGGACTACGTAGGTTCTTAAAAGCAGATGACAATTTTGAGATGCTTGACAGAATCGACTATATGGAATCGTATGTTTACCGAAATGCTATCATGAAGCTAAACGAAGATGGCTGATTTTTTGGAATCGTAAGTGAATAGATTAGTGCAAGTTGCATTTTCAGTGTTTTTTTTAAATCCCCTTCCCATTTACGAACTTTTTATTCGGTCCCCACGAGTTCGTAAAAACACGAGTCCATTGTCGTTGAATTAACGTCGCACAAAAGCAACACAACGGGCTATTGGGACGCTCCGAACGAAAAGATCCGAGGACTGCACATCGTCATTTTGAACCAGGGCCAGACATCAATGTCACATCTGAGCGGGCACCCCACTCTCCAAACTTCGAAACCACGTCAAAGAGAGGACATTCGACACCATGACAGATTTAACGTGCACCAGCCCCCGCACTCTCGATGATCTCTTGGTTGGACCAAGTTTCAAACTCGCAAACCTGCGATTCTACAGCAGTCCAAGTTTGTTCAGGAAAAGGCACTATGTCACAAGAGTTTTTAAAATTTTTAATGGGTTACTGTTTCTACCAACAAGTCAATTTGGCGAAATTAATGGACGTTGCAACCTCTCGTCGCTGCTCCGAGAGATAGCGCGCCAATCTTGGCTCAGCGTGGGAGTCGTATGATTTTTTTTTTGTACTTAAGTTTCAATTTTAGAAAAGATTCTGTTCCTCGAGGGTGACGGTGATAGGATGAACCTCTCCCCTTCTGCGAGCTCTCGGGCTCATTTATTTAAAGGTACGGTCCATCTTCTTTCTCACAATTTTGTTCTCACAATTGTCATACAAGTTATACAGTGCACGAAAAATCAATCGATCTAAACAAAGTAACAATCCATTCTGATCGACGGTTTGGGACAACTGTGATGGGAAATAATTTATTTTATAGGAGCACTCTAAACAGAGCCGTTTCTGAGTGGTGTGCGCTTGCACGTACTCGGGAAAAAAATAAGGGAGAGCGATAGACAAGTGCCGCATGTCTGCAAATTTAAATAAACATGTTCAGCAATAAATTTTCCCATATTATTTTGATACTTATTCGGTCTTTGGTCCTTTATAAACTGCAATAAAATATGCTTTTGAATCTACGTTTTGATTAACATTAGTTTCTTCGTAAACAACTGATCAGGTAATTAATTGGTAATTTTTTTGTTAACGTCGTACTAGAGCAACACAGCGGGCTATTGACGACGGTCCGGGATCAGTCCCTTGAAGGAAAGATCCGAGGACAACACCTCGTAATTTTGAACCACGGTCAGATGACGAAGCAACACCCGAGCTGGTATCCCACTCTCCAGACCCCATCAACGTGAGGACACCACGGATTCAACGTGCACCAACCTCTCTTTGTGCACGACGGTCTTTGGCTGGATTCGAACTCGCAACCCTCTGGTTGCTAATACGATGTTCTAACGCAGCCCTAATTGCTTGGTAATTTGTAGTTAACGTCGTACTCTAGAGTAACACAACGGGCTATTGACGACGGTCCGGGATCAGTCCCTTAAGGGAAAGATCCGAAGATAACAACTCGTAATTTTGAACCACGGTCAGTTGACAGTTCACGACTGAGCTGGTACCCCACTCTCCAAACTTCCACACCAACCCAACGTGAGGACTTTCGGCCACGACAGATTTAAGGTGCACCAGCCGCCTCTACACCATACGCTTACAAACATCCATGCCCGGACCCGGATTCGAACCAGGAACCTTCCGATCTAGTGGCTAACACCTTAACCACTATACCGGTATGTCGGCCCCTTAATGGCTTGATGAAGGACGTTCCTTTGGAAAATCAAATGGTTTTGAGTAGAGAAGTGGCTTGCAGAGATTCAAACATGGAAGGAACGGGGCTGTGTTGAAAGGTGGTTATAAACAGGAGCATAAATAATAAAGCGGGCACCGTTCTTTTAGAGGGGAATGTTTCTCCAATTAATTTGTTTGTATCATACACGGCATGCATTTAATAGAAACTGATAAAAAAGTAAGAACCTGAAATTATGAAATAAATAATTTGCAACTTTTTCAGCTTTTTGAATATAGAAATATAACTTAAAAATTAATAATACTGGAAAACAATCTGGACAAGTGAACTTAAAGTTTGTTGTATACTGCGTCTTTATGTTGCCCTGCCCATGTATTTTCTACTTACGTACAAGTGAGCGTCCATCCCAACACTCAGGAACGGCTATGCGGGGCTCTGATTTGTTAGGTTTAATAGCCCAAGTGCCATATTCAGCCAAGCTGCGCAGAACGACACCAACTAAATGGACATACACACAATGAAAGCTTTAGTGACACAGAAGAAAGAAACACAACCAAGATGGAACCTGCACCGCCTACAATTCACAGGTCGCTAGCGCAATGGACAAGCTCACTGAGTCATGGCGATCCCGAGGACGGCTCTAGAAGTTTGTTTTTTAGCAGAGCAACGACAACAGACTGCACCGAAGATGATGCCCACAGCAAAAAGTTCATGTCACGACATTTTGGGAACAGCACACAGCATGTGACCGAAGCATCGTTGTGACGCCTACGGAATAGAATCAATTCCAATCCCTTTGAAGCTGGAGTAGGAATTTAAAAGTAACTCCACAATTCACAGGTCACTAGCGCAATGGGCAAGCCCACTGAGCCATAGCGATCCCTAGCACTGCTCTAGAAGTTTGTTTTTTTGCAGAGCAACGACAACATGCTGCATCGAAGACGATGCCCACAGCAAAGAGTTAATGTCACGACATTTTGGGAACAGCGTGTGGTCGAAGCATCGTTGTGACGCCTACGGAATAGAATCAATTCCTATCCCTTTGAAGCTGGAGTAGGAATTCAAAAGTAATTCCACAATTCACAGGTAAATTCTACAATTCACAAGTCACTAGCGCAATGGGCAAGCCCACTGAGCCATAGCGATCCCTAGCACTGCTCTAGAAGTTTGTTTTTGTGCAGAGCAATGACAACATGCTGCATCGAAGATGATGCCCACAGCAAAGAGTTCATGGCACGACATTTTGGGAACAGCGTGTGGTCGAAGCATCGTTGTGACGCCTACGGAATAGAATCAATTCCAATCCCTTTGAAGCTGGAGTAGGAATTCAAAAGTAATTCCACAATTCACAGGTAAATTCTACAATTCACAGGTCACTAGCACAATGGGCAAGCCCACTAAGCCATAGCGATCCCTAGCACTGCTCTATAAGTTTGTTTCTTTACAGAGCACAATGACAACTTGCTGCACCGACGATGATGCCCACAGAAAACATTCAAATAGTTCATGCCATACACTTTGGGAACATCACGCAGCGTGTGACCGAAGCATCGTTGTGACGCCTACGGAACAGAATCAATTCCAATCCCTTTGAAGCTGGAGTAGGAATTTAAAGAAAAACCAAAACCCCACAGCACACTAAAACAGCAGGGAAAAAGAAGTGGCCAATCGCGTAATGGAAAACACATACGGAAATGCACACCACTTTTACATTAAGGTGGCTCTCCAACACACTGCGCGAGGAGAGGAACTCATAAATTGTGGAGAGTACTTGCGAGAGTGAAACGATAGAAGCAGTCAAAAACGATTAAGTTACAGGAAAGCGGAAGCAGCCGTTTTAGATAAAATGGTTATGATAAAATGTGATTCATAAGAGCGGAGATGTACATTTTAAAGTTTCCCGAAGAGAAAAGAAGCAAGAAAAGAAAAAGAACACTCATAAATAACGCTGTATCTACGATCCAAATAGAGACCATTGTCAACTTCAGTGTGTTCTTTTCCCATGATTCGTAGCGATCGGAGATTTAAACATCGGCCGTGGCTGGCGTGTTCACTTCCTTTTATGAGTTCTATTCTGTTTGCTTAAAACAGACCCGAATAACGCCATTAACGAAAACGGGCAGTGCTAAAGATCTCCGTTAACTTACTTAATGGCTATGTTTATGGTGTCATAAAAATTGGAATGGGGGAAGTTACAGGTTTTTGCGAGGAGAAAAAGTGCGGTGCAAAAGGAACAAAATACACTTGTTTCGGTGTGTGTACAACTGCCATTATTTTTAGCTGCGAGGCTGTTTAGTCTAATTAAAATCGACTAATAGCATGAGATGGCGTTTTGAGTGCTTATTCATCCGTGCACAAGAACAGCCTCGATTGAACAAGACTTTCAGGAGGCATTCACTTTTAATATTGTGAGTCCATTTGTCAAAATGTGAAAGCCTTTACATAAAAGGAACAAACAAATATTGTTAATAACTTGATTTGCGTATTTGCGTTTAGCCATCAAAAGTGCGTGGACCACTTGGGTTGTTGTTGGATTTGGGGATGGCGCAAAGGACATATTTGGTCAAGCTGAGCCAAACACAAGACAACAAGGGAGGGAACGAAAGCAAAAAACAGAAGGGTGGGCGAGGGTAAAACAGATGGGAGGACAGGAGTTGATGCCCGTATTCATCAAATAAAGATGTGCTTCTGAAGACATTTACCACTTGGAAGACAAGACAAAAGAAGTTCGCAAAAGCAGGAAAACGAATAAGGAAAACAAAATATTTTCAATGGAATACAATCATTGCAATGGAATACAATCATTGCTATGGAATAAAATCATCTTAATGGAATAAAATCCTCTTAATGGAATAAAATCATCTTAATGGAACAAAATCATTGCAATGGAATAAAATCATTGCAATGGAATAAAATCATTGCAATGGAATAAAATCATTGCAATGGAATAAAATCATTGCAATGGAAAAAAATCATTGCGATGGAATAAAATCATTGCAATGGAATAAAATAATTTCAATGGAATAAAATAATTTCAATGGAATAAAATCATTGCAATGGAATAAAATAATTTCAATGGAAAAAAGACATTGCAATCGAATAAATCATGACTAAGAATTGTAGTTGAATAAGAATACCCTTCTGCACCGATCCGTAGAGCCCAAGATAATGCGTTTAACCATCGAAAGTGCCATAAATTCACCCCAGACGAACAAACATCAATTACCCCGGATTCAAACAGGAACCTTTCGATCTTGAAGCCAGCACCCGGATCACCAGACCAATCGGTTGGCATGTTTTAGAGGTAAATTTGTAGATTTTTCTTGAAAATTGGTGATTCTAAGACAAGGAAGGGTATTACAGGAAAGAACAATCTAAGATTTTCACAATCTAGGAACCATGGAACTCTCAATTTTCCTTCATGGTTGCCACAAATGAAATTAGTGTCACTTTCTTGAAAATTTTCTCAGAAAAATCCGGAGAATATTTTTCTCGAACGAGGTTGGCAGGCATGACTTTGGATTCGAGTGATCCCGAAGGCAAGTGAAGACTTAGATCAATCCGCTTACATTGCACTTTAGTTTGTTGTTGACCACGCGACTTAAAAAAAGGTCTAAGGGAAACAAATGAGACCAAGAAGAAAAGAAACACGGCGCCTCACCAAATCCAGCAAGAGGGCACAACTTCACCTCTTGGTAAAAGAAAGGAGTTCGCAAAGGTCGGGAAGATATATCAGAATCCAAACCGGTATCTCCCGCCGTCCGCACAATAAATAAATGACGCAAAATAAAACACCAAAAAAGAATTAAAACCACACCCGTATGCATCATCTCTTCAAGTGGGCGTCAGCGGATCCGTGGGATTCCGAGTTCAATTACGGCTAGAGAGGGCAGCACCGCCATCGTGAGACCTAGACGAACGGAGCATCGCTCCAAATTACGGGAAAGGGGAACCAGTGATTTTTTTTTTGGGTGGGAGAAAAAGCATTTGGCTTCATAGACTTCAGCTCTTTGAATCTTAGTCCTAGTCTAGAAAGGGTAAAATCGTAGAAACGTGCAAATTGTGAGATCATAAATAAGGGTAACAATAGAGCACTCTTGATGTATCGTGAAAGGGAACCCGCACGGGTTTGAAGTACGAGTAGCTACGATGTCTCGAATGTGTTAAAAAAAGATTGGAGAATTAGGAGTCCAAATTGGGAATATTCCTCAAGAAAAGTGAACCAATTTGGAGGTAACAGTGTTATAAACAAAATAAATGGGGAAAAACCACCTGTCTCTATAAACTTCAGCTCTGAATTTCAATCTGAGTCAAAGTAGTGTAACATCGTAGAAATGTGCAAAGTGTGAGATCAGAAATAAGGGTAACAATATAGCAGTTCTGCCGTGGCACTTTTGATGTATCGTGAAAGGGAACCCGCACGCTTTTGAAGTAGTTACGATGTCTCGAATGTGTTCAATAAAATATTGGAGATGCGGAATAATGAGTTAAAATTAGGAATATTCTTCAAGAAAAGTGAATCAATTTGGAGATAACAGTGTTATAAACGAAATAAATGGGAAAAATCCACTTGGTTCAATAAACTTCAGCTCTGAATTTCAATCTGTCAAGGTAGTGTAAAAATCGTGGAAATGTGTAAATTGTACTGCCAGAAATAAGGGTAACAATATAACAGTTTTGCTGTGGCACTTTTGAGGTATTGCGCAAATAAACCCGCATGTGTTTGAAAAAGCTAGTGTCTCCGAAAATGTCCAAGTAAAGGGAAGATCACTTGAGTACTTACGGCACTTGAGTATGAGTATCACTTGAGTATATACGGCACGGGTCCGTGAAGGCCGTGCACATTCTAATGGATATATACCCTGACAGCTATATACGTATAATTGGGATTATTTCTCAAGAAAGATGTAGCTTGTTGAGGAAGCAGCGTTACAAACGAAATAAATGGGAAAACTATTTGACAAAAATAAATATCAGTTTTTGAATTTCCGATTTAAGTTAAGCAAAGTGTAAAAATCGTGGAAATGTCTACATACTGCTGTAGAAATAAGGGGAGCGGGGAAAATAAGGGAGCTTTCGTGGAACTTCTGTATAAAACATATACTTATGTAGTATTATGAAATAAAACCCGATACGTTCGAAGTAGCAACGATGTCTCAGAATGTGTTAAAGAGAAGATTGGAAATGCGGTGCTATACGTTTATAATTGGGAATTTTCCTCAAGAAAAGCGCCGACCAACCGGTATAGTGGTTAAGGTGTTATCCTCTAGATCGGAAGGTTCCTGGTTCGAATCCGGGTACGGGCATGGATGTTTGTAAGCGTATGGCGTAGAGGCGGCTGGTGCACCTTAAATCTGTCCTCTCTGTGTAAGAAAGTCCTCACGTTGGGTTGGCGTGGAAGTTTGGAGAGTGGGGTGCCAGCTCAGGTGTTGCTTCGTCATCTGACCGTGGTTCAAAAATTACGAGGTGTTGTCCTCGGATCTTTCCCTCAAGGGACTGATCCCGGACCGTCGTCAATAGCCCGTTGTGTTGCTCTAGTACGACGTTAACTAAAATTACCATTACCATTACCTCAAGAAAAGCATCTTTCGTTTATTTTTTTCATTCGCAATCGAGTCAGTGTTGAAAGAGTTTGCATTGATAATGAGTTGGCACGGGGAAAATCCACGGGGATCACCATTAATGCTCTTGCGTATGGCAGCATTCTTCTGACGCGCTTTCACACATATTCGGAAATAAACTGATCCAAGGTCGACTATATTCTACTGCACTCGAAGCCACACTATAGATCTATTTATTTAAGCATTCCCTGATCTATTTTAAACATTATTTATAACATGCAACACACGATGTACATCGAAGTTAAAACTCCTTCACGAACCACAAACTATAGGCTTTTAGGAAAACTGAGACTTTAGTTGCAGACAGAAACCTAAACTAATGATTCCTTTACAACAGCAACCATTATTCGAATAAGCACTTCACAAAGAAGGACGCCATAAATAATTAAATTCCAAAGACTATTTTAAATGTACCAGAACGACACCATAAGGCTAGGTGGTGAGTCTCCACTTAAGGTAGGTAAGTAGGTAGTTAATTAACGTTGCAATAGAGCAACACAACGAGTTTCCACTTAAGTTAGGAGAAGGATAATTAAGATCCATTTAGCAAACGGTTCCACCAAAACGTTTGAAGCTGAATTCGAATGTCCAAAGCCTTTTTCAAGAGACAAAGCTGCTACTACCGGTTTCAGCCATTTCCAACACAAAAAGAAAATCCTCCTACCTCCTTACCGTGCCCCCAGCGATTAGCAAACACCGTATATTCCATCTCTACAATAGCACGAACACAAGAGACTCTCCAAATAAATTACAGGGCGCAGCAGAGATGAAAAAGGTCATCGCTCTTGTATATTTATGAAACCGCAACAAGAAAAGTATGTCACAGCGTCGATTGTTAATTGGTTAATTCCAATTGTATTAAATTATTAGCCACACGGCGATTAACTATAGTTTAAGATATCACCAATATGTATCAAGCAGAAACATTTGGGCAAGAGCGTTTGCACACACACCGATAATAATCGGATGTCGCACGCCGACCAACCGGTATAGTGGTTAAGGTGTTAGCCTCTAGATCGGAAGGTTCCTGGTTCGAATCCGGGTCCGGGCATGGATGTTTGTAAACGCATGGTGTAGAGGCGGCTGGTGCACCTTAAATCTGTCGTGGCCGAAAGTCCTCACGTTGGGTTGGCGTGGAAGTTTGGAGAGTGGGGTGCCAGCTCAGGTGTTGCTTCGTCATCTGACCGTGGTTCAAAATTCCGAGGTGTTGTCCTCGAATCTTTCCCTTAAGGGACTGATTCCGGACCGTCGTCAATAGCCCGTTGTGTTGCTCTAGTACGACGTTAACAAAAATTACCAATTACCAATTACGCACACATTCAAATTATATTGTTTCATAATGGTACCTTGCACGCAACCGTCCGATATTATCGGATCCGCAAAAAAATCCGACATTTTGAATTGTCGGACGGTCTGCTAAACCGGACCCATAAAAAACCAGTGCAATAGTTCTTAGCGTTCCAGAATCGCAGTTGTTTATATATTCATCAGCATTTTAGTCGCAGTAATCGGCTTTCCACGTTTTAAATTATTGGTACGATACAAAAATGAGTGTTTAAACTTATATTACTTACGGAGCTTAAAAAACATTGTAAAAAACTCACTTTCCACATATAGTCCAGCTATTGGTGGATCAATACATAAGCGTCTATTATTTCTACGCCTTCGCAAGTACGTCCAGTACAAAATAACAAGATAGCCCGTGGTGTTGCTCTAGTAAGACGTTAACTAAACATTACCAAAATAACAATTTACTTTTTTTTTAATGGTACATGCATATTTAGTTTAACTATAATTTTAACGAAGCTCCTATAAACGGATCCTTTTAGGCCTTGTTCACATGAGGCGTTTTCTAACGCGCGTTTATGAGGTCAGTTTTCCGTAAGCATTAAATTATATTTTTCCATTCCTCCAGTTCAAGTTTCTATCTTTGCGATCGTTGAAGACAGAGTGAAAATTTCAACGGCTTTGAAATCTGCGGAAAATTTTACACCAGATCGATACCTTAAGAACCACTATTTAAAGAAAATCATAATTCAGGTTAATTTTCCGCAGACTTCAAATCCGTTGAAATTTTTACTCTATCTTCAACGATCGCAAAGATAGAAACTTGTATCAGAGGAATAAAAAACAACAACATAATTTAATGCTTACGGAAAGCTGACCTCGAAAACGCGCGTTAGAAAACTCCTCATGTGAACAGGGCTTTAACAAGTGGTCTCGACGAGATATATCGTCCATCAAGATCTGACCAGTTTCGCTAATGACGATATATCTCGACACCAAGATAGTGCCAATTTTTTTATGATGACCACATCACTATCTGGTCAGTTTTGCTGGTCAGATACCTGTAGAGACAACCATCAGGAGCGTTTGAAGCTGAATTCGAACCGTCGAAAGCCATTTTCGCGAGACAAAGAAACTGCTACTACCGCCTTTCGCCATTTCCGACACAAAAAGAAAAAAACGCACCCCCCTTGTTCCACTCACCCCAGCGTTTAGCAAACACCCCATATATCTCATCTCTCCCAAAAGCACGAACTCAATCCACTCGAAAGTAACACGGCAAGTAAATTACAGGGCGCAGAGATGAAAAAGCCATCGCTCTTGTTTATTTATCTATTCGCAACTAGAGAAGTAAGTTACAGCCGCCAGTGAGAAACAAGCAACAAATGCTTCGAGGAAAGAATCATCACCCTTATCGCTGTGACAGGAAAAGATACGGGCTTTCACTCCAGAGTGAGTGACAGTCAATCCCTCGGCATACACGGTACCTGTAGTGTGTGTTTAAGGTGGGACTGCGAGACACCCACAAGGAAGATCATAAGGGCAGATGAAAAATTCATGCAGGCTCTTCCACGTTTGAAACAAGGGTGAACAACTGAGGAAACCTCAGATGTTGCACAATGGCAGATCAATGACGAGTTTGTTCAACCAGGGGCGGACTTTTCGGGATGTGGGTTAAAATGCTGCAAAATATATTAAGTAGAACCACGTAAGTTTGTTACTCAAGTATTTCTCACAATATTAACTCGCATATAAAGTTACACATATAAAGTCGCATCACACATATACAGGGTGGTCCCGAATTCATGGTACAAACTTTAATGGTAGGTACAGGACATTGTAACAATGATTTATTGTATAGGAATGTATAGTCGCAAGTGACGCGGTGAGGCGTAAACAGGGGAAATAAAAGGAAAGAGAAATGGAGTGATCGGTTGGTATCATTGATTGCCGGTAGAGGGCAGTAGATGTCTAGCCGCTGTTGAACATGATGCATCGCAGTAGGGAAAAGCGCCATTCACAATTGTGCTGCCGTAGACGATGGGTGACTTTACGTATGCAGAAAAAGCAGACATGCATTACATGTACGGCCGTGCAAATGGTAACGGCAGAGCTGCGTTACGAATGTATCGCGCGGAGTATCCTGATCGACGAATGCCGGATCATAGAATTTTTCAACGGTTACATCGTCAACTTTGTGAAACAGGTGCGTTCGACGTCAACAGACATGGCGCTGGTCGAGTAAGAGCTGTACGCACTCCAAGGCTGGAAGAAAGCATCTTGAACATTGTGGCTGATAGACCCGAGTCAAGCACAAGAACTGTTGCGCGTGACGTAGGTGTGAGTCGTCAGACTGTATGCAGAGTGTTAAACGAAAATCGCTTACACCCCTTCCATTTTCAGAAAGTACAAGCATTGAATCCGGCAGATTATCCTCGCCGCGTGAACTGCCTGTGGGTGATGCAGCAATGTGCGCGGATTTCGTAGATTATGTGCTATTTACAGATGAAGCGACATTTTCACGCGAGGGTGTCTTTAATGCGCACAATTCCCATGTGTGGGCAACCGATAATCCACATGCAACGCGTCGACATGCGTTTCAACAACGTTTCAGTATTAATGTGTGGGCTGGTATTGTGAACGACTTTTTGATTGGCCCATACTTACTACCCACGCGGCTCACTGGCGGAAGCTATCTTATTTTTCTGAAAGAAGTGTTACCACAACTGCTGCATGATGTTCCGATCGCCATTCGTAACCGCATGTGGTTTCAGCACGATGGAGCGCCAGCACACTTCAGCATTGATGTACGGAATTACCTGAATGCCACGTTTGGTACTCGATGGATTGGGCGTGGTGGACCAGTCCCTTGGCCACCCCGATCTCCCGATTTATCGAGCCTCGATTACTTTTTATGGGGACATCTAAAGCATCTTGTTTATGAGACTCCAGTTGACTCAGATGAGGATCTCGTCGCTCGCTTATCTGTAGCTGCTGCAGGTGTGCGTGAAATACCAGGCATCTTTGAACGTGTACGCCAATCGCTCCACCGACGCTGTCAAGCATGTATCGATACTGGTGGACGCAATTTTGAACAATTACTGTAAACATGACACTTGTCAACAACGCTTTCAATAAAATCTTTGTTTTTCCTTTCGGCCGTTATTTCCCCTGTTTTCGCCTCACCGCGTCACTTGCGACTATACATTCCTATACAATAAATCATTGTTACAATGTCCTGTACCTACCATTAAAGTTTGTACCATGAATTCGGGACCACCCTGTATAGTCGCATCGGAGCAACACAAGGGGTGGGGAGGTGCGACGGTCCGGGATAAATCCCGAAGGTAAGGATCAAAGTATAACACCCCGTGATTTTGCAACACGGTCTGATGACGCGGTCAACTCCTGAGATGGACCCCACTCTCCAAACTTCAACGCAAACTCGAGGACATTTGAGGTTATGAAATATTTCTCATGCACCAACCCCTAGTACACGAGTCTTTGGCTCGATCAAATTTCGAGTTTCGTCAGTTCTATTTTACGCCAAACGTCGTCAAAACGACGATAAAAAGAATTTTAAGATAACCCCGACATGTATCACGATGGAGGGTAACAGGAAGTAAAATCTCCATTTTCCGTGCGGTTTATTTGTCAACACCGAGAATCTCGCATTGGATTTCCCAATTCCCCACAACTGAAACCAACCGCGTAAAAATAGTTCATATCCCAAAATAATCCGTGGTTCAATCGAAAGCAGGAGAGGATGATTGACAAGACCCGGAAGAAGAGTCCAATATCAGTGGTGGCGAGAGAGATGTCGAATCGAAATTACGTAGACGAAACAATTTCGCATAATCACCAACTCCCAAATTCGGGAAATTAATTACTACTGTGGGCCATCATTCTGAGCGGCGGCGAAGTAGAACCGGAACTATCGATCATAGTTGAGAACTGAAGAGTCAAGTTGCATCAGTTGATACGCGCAGTGCCTGGTTCGCGGAATCAGTAAATTAATATTATTTATCACCCGATCCCGCTCATTCCGAAGTTCAATTTATATTCATCATGCGCGTGGTACTTTGCAAGATGGCGCCGGACGAAGGATTATCCATTCGCCGCGCAGTGGAATAGTTGGGATAGTTTTTCAGGGAAGATTCAGAAAGGACAAGTTTCTTAGAAAACATGAAATGAAGGAGCTGAATACATGGCTTTTAATCCACGTTTCTCACTCAAAACATTTTTGAAGGCTGTGTGCTGTACGTGA
Organism: Metellina segmentata; assembly: GCA_947359465.1. Classification (NCBI taxonomy): domain Eukaryota; kingdom Metazoa; phylum Arthropoda; class Arachnida; order Araneae; family Tetragnathidae; genus Metellina; species Metellina segmentata. The sequence continues at coordinate 48,543,082 of OX375882.1, read as the reverse complement.
ACTTATTTTATAGAAGTCTGCTAAGAAACATGTCCTTCCAGAACCTTCTAAAAAAAACTGTTCTAACTATCCGTCGAATGAATTATTCTCGTCCGGTTCCATCTTGCACATCGTCAGGAAAAATAGAGGCGGACTGAGGGACGTATGCCTCCAACTTTAAAACTAATTTTTCCTGTAAAAAAATTTCCAATATTTGTTTGTGTCCAATTTATTTGTCCATATTATTTTGCGTTTGGGATAAAATACACGAAATATCACCCGATTTCGCTCATTCCGAATTTCAACCTTTATTCATCATCGAAATTTACACTCGTATCTTTAATGTTCGCGAAGATAGAAACTTGGACTCAATAATAAAAATGAAATAAACGCCAGTCAAAATATTTTATTTGTTTTGTTTCGCTGGAATCGTTTGTGCTAGGAAATGGAAGGAAAAAATAAATTTAGAATCTGCCATATCTTCACACTGTTGCCATTCAACCTGACAGGAAAACAAATAATAAATAAATGCCAATAAATGAATTAAAAAATGTTCCAGATTAAATTTTAAAATTCGGTCTTCGCACAAAATTAGGACTGCCAGTCTTCCAAATTTCATTACTGTAAATCCTATAGATTCGTCTGGACACCGGACGCACACAGATAACTTTTTTTTATAATAGTAGAGATTCGGTGGTTCTTCGCTAGATGGCGTCGGGCGAAGATGATCCATTCGTTGCGCAGTGGAATAGCAAGGATTATTTTTAAGGGAAGGTTACGGAAGGACATGTTTCTCTGAAAACTTCTTTTGAAGGAATGAGTTGCTTACATAGCTTTTGAATGACGTTTCTCACCAAGTCAAAAAAAACGTTCTAGGAAGTTCTTGAGTGATGTGAGGGGCGTACACTTTCACATTGTCCTGAAAAATAGAGGCGGACGCGAGATATGCCTCCAACCTTCAATAAAAATGTCCAGTTATAAAGTGTACAATATTTACTTGACTTAATACGCCGGATAACTCATTCGCCTTGCAATGGAACAGTTAGAATAGTTTCCCAGAAAAGGTTCAGAAAGGACAGGGTTTTAAAAAAATTCTATGAAATGAACGAGCCCTAAGAGGAGGCCAAGGTCCACCCCTAAAAACCATTTGAACGAAAAGGAGATCTGGATAGTTTACGACCTGCGGTTAGTGGGACTCTCGGTATTAACATATGACCACTTGCTGTTGCCATGGGATGTTATTGTGATCCCCTTACCCAAGAATCAAGACTGAGGTTCTGAGGGTGGGAGCATGTTCAGCGTATTCCGCCAGAGATACCTTAAAATTTACTTCCTAATGACGCTTCACATTCCTGCTCATGTATCGTCAACAAGCAGGACGCAAGCGAGTCTGCATACCTTTCGTCAAAATTATTTCTTTTGTTGACTAAATATTGTTTCTGTCATACATCACGGCGTCAACCTGAGTTAATTTCACAACGACAGAAACAGTTACAACAGTAGCACATCGCCAGGGAAAATAGAGGTGGCGGCCAAGAGAAATGCTTTTAAAAATAAAAGGTCCAGCAATAAATTTTCCGATATTTGACTACGCTTTATGCGTCTGTACTTTTTGATTCTTTTGCGCTAGGGATAACATACGGGCGTGTGCAAATATATTGTTGCTTAGACCTTACCTTAAGGCCTAGCTCAACAACAAGTCCAAGTGGATGAGTTCAAACACCCTCAAAAAGTTCAATGCTAGATCTGGTACTGGCAGATAACTCCATCATCACAGGCCAGAAGATCACTTGGGAAGGCCTGTGTAGTGTTACATTTTAGGTATGTTATAAATGCCTTATGGCCTTGGACGAAGAACAGAGGAGGGATGCCTCGTGATCTATAAAAGGCAACCCGATACCTTCTGTCACTCTTATATTCGAGCGAAGCTCCAAGGTGGTCTCATGGTACCAGATATAAATTAGTTGTCGGTCCGAATTTTATTATTTGAACTCAACGGCGAATCAAGGGCTAGTACGCAATGTGACCTGCGAACATTTTTTCGTAATTTATATTAGAATATTTAAAAATAAATCACGGCGAGCGATATTTTGAAAAATCAAATTAGGATGAAGAGGTAGGTAAATAGTTGAATTTACGTCGCATTGGAGCAACACGACGGGCTATTAGTAAAGTCCGGGATCAATCCCGAAAGAAAAAAAATCCGAGGACAACACATGATCTGTCACCGCACTCTCCAAACTTCCACAACACACACGCCAACGTGAGTACATTTGATGCCCTGTCGCTATGGTAAAGAGAGGTTTATTGATGTTTGCACATGGGGGCGCCTAATGCGTCCAGAAAATATTCCTGCGAGTTGTAGGAGGCACAGGTTACTCTCTTTTGTGTCAGAAAAACTTTTATTTACATGCTCATTACTTTATGTTGTCTTGTCTTGTATTTGGAGAAGCATGGCCAAATGTGACCCATAAGTCACAAAACTCAACCCAACCTGAAAATATTGAGATACATCCCAGTTTCAAGAAGTGATACCAGGAGCCAAATTATCATTTTTCTTTTGGAAGGGAAGAGAAAATGGTCATAACCATGATACAGATGTAGCTGTTTTCAGGAAATTTCTTTCCACTAACCTTTACAATAAAACAACTGATATAATAGTCTTCCCTTCAGGGAAAAATTAAAAGCAAATAAAAAAAAAAAGGACTTTGGTTTGTAGGTGTGAAATGTATGCACAAAACTTGGTAAGATGGAGAATGTTGAGTTTTGGTTCTGGAATATTAACTAAGTGCCACTTTTCATCTGAGAATTTGTAGTCGAAAATAATAAACATTTGTCGTTGAGGAAAAGTGTGAAATTTCAACTCACAAGAACTGAGGTTGGGATAAAATTGCACACTCAGCTCTGGTGGGGTAAAATTCCAGGACGGTGACATCTATGGGGTGATTTGCCCCCTCCCCCCGCTAAGATTTATGTTTCCTTTTCCTGTGGATAAACAGCTAAAGAAAACGAATGAGTGTAGCTTTCACTAAATTTACCCCTGAATCCAACCTTCTGTTATGTATAGATATTTGTTGGAGAATATTTTAGTACATCTACGGAGTTGAAATTGATGTTATTAAATCGATGCAGTTTAATTTTTGTAATGGCTGAAATCCCCCCCCCCTCTCTGGTTATGCCACTGAGTGACAAAACACGCTTAGTAAATTTTCCAGGAGAGCAAAGAGATTGAAAATATAAAGTGTAATTCTTATCTTTGAAAACAATTCGTACCATATTTATACAAATTTACTTTCCGTAGTTTGCTTGAACTGAATAGATTCGTTTGTTTGAAAAAAATACACACACACACAAATCACAATTTTAAGTAAAGCCATTCTTATTGAAAAGATGCGAAAAATATTTACACTCCAAAACAAAGGTTCTCAATCATAGCACTAATTTTACCACCCCTCTTCATGGTACTTGCGATCCTACGAACAAAACCACAACAAAAAAAATTGTTTGTTAATGTAGATTTATCAAACAAGGACATTCACTGCAAAGTGTGACTACTATCTATAAAACGTTAAATGTCACTAAAAAAACCAAGAGGCCGAATGTCTGTTCGCTGACAGAAGAAAATGAAAGTAAACACCAAGACACAGAAATTAACAAAATCAATCAAGCGATAGCGCAAAAAATAAAAGACCACAAGCAGAAACAATGTTTTTTGTTTCGTCCCTCTAAACCGTGTTGTGACAAATAAAGTAGCAAAAATAAACAACCCAAACACAACATTTTTTCCAGTAAATTGCAAGAAATAAAGTAAATCTTCAACGTATAAAAATAAACAAACATATCTGGTAAAACAAAATTTAAAAAGTAGCAACTACCAATTTTAAAGATTGATGTGAAACTGTAGAATATACCCAGGGAACATAGCGGTAATCCTTCTGTTGTGTGACGGGATGTTTTATCCCAGACCACATAATCAATAAAAGAAATAATTCAACATGACAGGGTAAAATTGAAACAAATTAACCAAGGGAACTTTCAGAATGATTCCCGTTACTCGAGTCGCGATTCAAGAGTCATTTTAACTCAAACATGAAAACAGACTGAGGAACCAGATAATTCGAATGTCATTGCGGATGGACTTTTAATTTTCAAACTCGTGTCGTGTCGGAGCTCTATCAATCTGTTCAGATGGAGTTATAGGCCAGTGACGCCAACTTTGAGATATTATTGGGGTAGGTTGTTGAATTTACGTTGCACTGGAACAGCACAACGGGCTATTGGTGACGGTCCGGGATCAATCACTTAGGGTGAAAGAGCAGAAGGAATTATTGCGCAGGGCAACAGTCTCAGAAGATGCTTGATTATCCAAGGCAATGTAGACCGAGGCCATCTCAGATAATCAGAAACGGATGTATTAGCACAAAGTCGACTATACGAAGTTCAGAAAAAACATTTACTACACTACCGATAACCACAACTGCTACTGTTAGATTCATAGAGCTACGATAATAAGAATAATCTATACTCTGGTTTGTTTCAGAGTATGTATTCATTGTGAGCTCGTGTAATCAAGGTTCTACAATATGTAAGTATGCAATCTTCTATATATCAATATATATATTATAAAGGATGTGTGTGTATATTCTCTATACAAATACACACCGTTTGACCAATCTACACCAAATTTAGTACACTTATACTTTAGAGCACTGCGGAAAACATAGGATATTTATTTCCTGTCTTGACACCAAACTGTAGTCATGAAAATTGGCACACATGTAGTCCTAAAAGTGCCTCGAAGTAACAATTTTGAAATCTTAAGTTTGTTTTTCTGCAATAAATGGACATGGACAAGGAAACACGTTCTACAGGGTTTGTGTATTTGAGTTAACACAGGAAAATGTCGCGGTCATATTTTAGCTGTGGAGGTAGGAAACACGTTCTACAGGGTTAGTGTAGAGTTAAAACAGGGAAATGTCGCGGTCATATTTGAAACCCGAGCAGGGTTATTCAGCTATTTCTTTATAAAATTTATCAAACCTGCGTAACTGTCAGACTTTTTTCACCGATTACATAAATTCAAGGACTCTAGACATCTAGCTTTCCGGGTTTAAGTGCCAGGTCAGTTTTCGTGGGTCCTTATTGAAATAAATCCTGCATTCAAAGTACTCAATGTTCATAATGCACAATGTTAGAGTGTAAATAGTAGTGTATATATTGTTATACTTCCTTTACACAATATTACAAGTTTATAATTATAAAAAGAGTCAAACAATTTAAAACTTAGAAAACAGACTTGACGTATCCCAGGCTAGGCAGGGGACCTGTATGTACTCTCTGAATATAAAAGTTTAACAGGAACGTCATAACCAATAATGCCATTTCAACAGATTGCCAGGTCTGCGACTCTACACGTATATGAAAATAGAAAACCCATCCATAATAACACTTGAATTATCTGGTACTTCAGTTTATTTTCATTTTGAGCAGACGTAACTCATGAACCGAAACACTAGAGTAATGGGAACCATTCTAATGGTTATATCGTTTAATTTGTTCCAATTTAACCATGTCATGGTAGATTATTTCCTTTATTGATTACGGTGTTCTGAAAAGAAGACACCCAGTCACAAAAAAAAAGAATTAATGACTTATTCCCAGGCAGTACTATATCGCATTAAACTTTAAAATTGACAATAGAAATTATTTAGTTTTTGTTTACAGGATGTTTGTTTGGAATTTATTTTAGTCTGCTTGTTTTCACCAGTTCATTTGTCACAAAAGTTTAGAGGAACAGAACGTAAAACAAATTTTTTGAACTTGGCGTTTGTGGTTTTTCATTGTTTGCACCATCATGTCATTGCTTTTGTTAATTCCCAAGTCCTGATGTTTATTTAACCGTTTCTTCTCTCAGTGAGAGTTGGATGCCAGCTAAGTGGACCTCGTCAGTTGACAGTGGTTTCAAATTATGAGGTGTTGTCCTCGGATCTTTGGATTGATCCCGAACCGTCGCTAATAGTCCGTTACGTTGCTTCAGTGTGGCGTGAATTTACCTACCAACCTACCTCTCTTAGCGAACAAACTTTTTAGGAGCTTGCACTCTTAAAGATATATCGTTTAGTTTTTCGTTAGGTTAATGTATTTTTAAAAAATGTAACTTTTTAGGGGCCGATTTCAACTGAAATTTTAATTTCTAATACAAAAATATTTTATTGTTTCTGTAAAGCCTGTTCTTAAGGTAAGGCGGCAGCTTTCAACTCTGATGTCTATTCATTTATACTGTCAAACACAATCGTAACATAAATACAGAAAAAAGTTCAAATTTTTATTTCCAAATGTTAAAGTTTTAAATTACTAAAAAGTATTAAATCGTCAAAGAAAACATCTAGATTTTAGTGCAAACACTATTAATTATGTTGAGAAATTGGATGATAGGTTTAAAATTGAGCTTTGTTTAACAGCAATAAATTTTCTTTTTTATAAAAGCTCAAGATCTAAAAAATCATTAATTACTAAAAAGTATTAAATCGTCAAAGAAAACATCTAGATTTTATTGCAAACACTATTAATTATTTTGAGAAATCAGACTATAGGTTAATTTTTAAAATTGAGCTTTGTTTTCCTGTTTTTTAAAGCTCGTGTTCCTTACTGTCTCCTTAAAAGAGATTCTCTAACTTTCTACGTGACAATGTTGTTAATCAATGCTATTTTACCTTTTCACTTCATCACTCACATTATTTGTATTTTGATTCCTAATTTTTAGGAGGAACCCTTTGGAGTTGACTTTCCTGATTTCGACTATTTTAACAGTTACATCTGTATCTTAAATATCTGAAATTCCTTCAACTAGACCTGTGAGCTTTACGAGATTTTTGAACATTGTAGTCAAAGAAATGATCCTATTGACCAAGAAGGTTAAATTGATAAGAAGTCATGCAGGGAAGATTTCAAGTTGCAGATTGGTAAACAGGTGAATACCTCAGATTGTTAAATAAGATAAAACATTTTCCATCACAACAATGCGATTAGACTTAAAAAATATTAAAGATCGATATGATTATTCAGTTACGGGTTATGGCTACGGTTGCCACCGTCCCGGATTGTCCTGGAATTTAAGTTGCTGTCCAGAATACCGGTTGAATGTCAAATTGCCCCGGAATTTCCGAGAAAGCTATCGACCCCAATATCACCTACACTCCAAAATAGTTATTTCTTTTGCACATGACTTCGTGTCTATCCATTGAAGCTCCGTTCTCCCACTACTATCATGCCAGTACTATATATGTCAGCCTGTTCAGAGCTGGACCACCGTGAAGAAATGGTTTTTGTTGCCTTTCAATTCTATTATACTGTATTTGAATTTTATTTTCAAAATTGGGTCTGGAAACAAACACAAATTTTCATATACGACTTTCTTAAAATAGAATTCGGAACACTCTCGGTTCTGTATAACTAAACACGAGCAATATCTCTATTTTGTGTACGAACATTACCATTTTTATTTTTTAATAGTTTCAATGCAACAAGAGGTTAGGTTTAGATTTATTATTATTGTGCTATGTATATGAGAGGACTATTAGGCTCGTTTAATAATTAAAATAAAAAACCCATATAAATAACTATTAATATTTTTTACATATTTTTTTACATGAAAACAAATTTTCTTGGAAAATTAGGTATGTTACGTTGAGTGATTTCTCAGTGGAGAATATTACGAAATTACACACACATATATATACATATATATATATTTCAGTTTGGGGCAATAATATGTCCCAGAATTGTCTCAGAAAAAGTTGGCAACCCTAGTCATGGCTCTCCGTCTTTACTGCTATCCAGAACTAAAATGTTCCACGACGGGAGAATCTGAAACTTCAGTGCATGCGAAACTGAGTAGGATTCGAAAGGGGACAAGCTAACACCCGGATGATGTCACTTCTCTCCCAATTCATCACACGCCAACGGTTCGCGCATGTTTGACAAGAAACACCACGAAGCGGTCGGTACCACGGAGAGAAACGTTCCTCTGTTGGAACACAAAAAAGTTTCACACAAGCATAGCGCGTTTTTACAAATGCCGAATTTCAATGGCGACATTGCAGCTGCTTTCTTTCACAAAAGCAGATGGTGAGAATGGATAAACATAATAACAGTTCTGACATACAGCAGCCTTGTTGGGAACATTTTAAAATTGTAGAAGACCCAGTATGTTGAGCTAAATTAAAGCTTTTTACACAAGGTCAAAGCTCTAACGTTAGCTTGCATTTTGAAAGTTTTGGATAGGACTAGTTTGATTTACGAAAAAGTTGCAATTGGAAAAAACCCCCATCAAAATTACTTTCATGAATTTCCTTTGTAGCGGAGCTAATATTTACATTATACTGTGTAGTTTTGTAATGGTAGCATAGCATATGGATAGTTGAAGCATTAGTTTGCCCAGTTCCACGAAATACAGAAACCTTATTGAAAACTTACCAATGAAATCCGAGTTGAAAATTTTGCATACTTATATTCCGTTCAAGGAATTATCTAACGCTTTAAAAAAAATCTAATTTAACATCTTTGAAGTAAATAACAGAATATTAATTAATTTATAATAATATGACCTTTACAAGCTCATGAAGTAAATCCTACAAACACCACAAAACCATCAGACATTACACTCGACTACTTCAAATAGTCCCAATCGCAAATGCAGCAACAGGCAACGATTTCCCTCACGAGACACTTCCATCACAGACATTATCTACGGATTCGCATGGGATACTATTCCCACGATGGTACGCAAGGGACGATCGATTTGCAAAAGGGGTTGAAAGATGGAAAAGGGGCCGAGCACCCCTCTGCCGGCAATTAGTCACCAATTGCGCACACGCCGATTAAATGGCACGTTACAGCAAAGCCAGAGATCCAATATCACGTGGAAGGTACCTAATATTCCGGAGAACAACAGATTAGTTTGCAGACGGATCGGATCTTCCTGGGATGAGCCGTGTGCGGGGCTTATTACAGGGATTTGATTAAGTCCCCGAGGGTCAAGAGGCCGATACGAATCAATTCATTGCATTGGAGGAGACGGCGGCCATCAGAGAATAAGCCTGGATGACAAATCGGACGACACTTCGAGGAGGAAATGGTTTCGCATTCGCTCGAGTACAATTACCGGGGATTTCTTGAGAAATATGGCGGGCCGCTGTGTGACAATAACACGAAGACGTTGTTCGGAGAGCAGTGGTGCAACTCCAGTTTTGGTGAAGCTGTGAACCACACTTTCACGGTCATACTCCAGTTTTGTGATGGCGAGTTGTAGTCTGCATAAATTCGATTCCTCTAACTTAGGCAAAAAAAAAAAGGTTTGTTTCCAGTAACCGGACCGACCCTGAAATTACAATACGAAAATTTCGACCCTAAAGTTTTTTTTTTCTTTTTTCAAATGTAATTCAATTTAATTAAAAAAAACACGTTCGTTAAAACGATTAACATTATGTCATAAATAAACTCTTTCGGGGTGAATAAGCAGTTAAACCTGAAGAAAAATTATAAATACCCAATTTGGGTAAATACCTGAGTATATACCCAGGATATTGATTCGCAAAAATATAGCCAATATATCCACTCCAAAAATATATCACTGATCACACTTCTGATCAATTTTAAATCTAACATTAATACTCAGTTAATATTTCCTTTTGCGTATTTGCTAAAAAAATGTTATGAAAGAAAAAACTATTTCCTATCTACCCTAATATTTTTGCTCATGTTACAGGAAACCAAACCATTTTTTTTGTCCTACAGTTAGTGTATTTCTTTCTTCTGTATCAATAAGACTTGGTGCGTTTCTTTAGTGGGCAAACGCATTGAGCCACTCAATAGAATTTGTAATATCTTACAGTATTGTTTTGTTTAAAGAAATACTTTTATTTTGCACACCTAAAACATCGTTAGGAAGAACAATTCTTCGTCTAATTATAAATATTAAATTATAAAAGATTTTTTTTGGACCGTTTTGCCATTAAAATACATAAGGTGGTTGGCCTTTGAGTTACATATAAAATGAAATAGGCAGAAGAGAGTTAACTGAATTATTGGGACAGACTTTCCTAATTTTATGCTTCAACCGAAGATAAAAACTATTACGTTTACTATAAAATATTTAATTTGTCTCTTACTCATGAAAATGCTATTAAATTTAGTAAAAAAATTATTATTTATTCCACAGAACTTACTTTCTATTGTTAACTAAGCATCACTGAAAATGAGAAAAAACAACTATATTTATCTGCCTTTGTATAAAAAAAAAAACTCAACTAAACCGTATAAATCATCGTGTCCAGATGTGTACCCGTCGAAGTTTGCGAACTGAGAAAAGTAAGTTTGGAAAACAATTTTTCAAATATTTGGAATGAGAATAGTTAAACTAAATTTATTGCTTCAACTGTAAATAAAATATCCTTCTCACTTAAAAAAATAATGATAAAGACTCAAAAAAAAAACATATATATATATATATATTCATCCCGCACAGCGTAGAAAAAACAAGACCCACGCTCATCTCGCTCTCCCCACCAACAGAAAAAGGTTTTTACAACCCCACCCTTGATTAACACAGACGATAACCACAATTTAAACCCAGCTTCAAAAAATCGTAAACCCGTTTGCAAAGTGAACACAACGCCGATGGCAAAAACTAGATAAACGAAACGCGGGGAGAGATATTAAATTTCGTCCACAACGCGCCTGGTTCCACCAAGATAAAAGCACACACAAGTCTTTATTCAAGCCATGAGCTAAGAGCGCCGGTTCATTTTTATCTGGACAAGTTACCACTTTTAACTCCAGAGCTATTCGGGGGGAGAAACAATGGAACTTACCCGGCAATATTGCGCAGAATACACTCCATTCGATTAAACACAGTGGGCTTTTGTTTCTGTTTTAACTATCCGGAGGAGGGGAAAAAATTCATTACTTGTGTATACGTTTATTCTTTTTTCCCCTCATCTGAATGTAATTAATTTTCTATTGTTTAACGCCATTCCTTCGCTACATTGTAAAAGAAATGTTGTGAGTTGGGAACTCAAGTTAAACGGAGAGTGAACAATAGTAGAGGTGGGTACCTTTCACCTTGATTGCCCTTTCCGGGTCTTAAGTCTGTTTTTTGAGCGAAGAAAATTAGAGAAAAGTAAAAGCTTTTATACAGAACATTGAGAACTACTTTCCTACCACTCAGCACCGCAAATAGCATTTTATTAAATTACAACTGGATCTTAAATTATTATCAATTGCGTGTTCTCGAAATCAACGTTCTAACGAAATAGATGGAGCCATGTGAGCGGTAGGTAAAGGAAGGTAGTTAATTAACGTCGTAGGAGCAAAACGACGTGGTATTGGCTTGAGGTAGCTTTGTTGGAAAAGTAACGGATAAGCAACCGGAGGGTTGCGAGTTTGAATCCAACCAAAGAACGCCTTTTACAAAGGGGGCAGATGCTAGTTCAATCTGTTGAGGTCTCAAATATCCTCACGTTTGCAAGATGTGGAAATGAAGAGTGGGGTGGCAGCTCGGGTGCGACCTCGTCATCTAACCGTGGCGTGGTTCAAAATTATGATGTGTTGTCCTCTGATCTTGGAATGATCTCGAACAGTCGTCAATAGCCCGTTGCGGTGTTAATTACAAAAATACCAATTACCAATCTTTCGTTCGGGTTTGATCCCGGACCCTCTCCAATAATCCGTTGTGTTGCTCTAGTGCGATGTCAATTAAAATATCTACCTACCAATATTAGGATTCGTGTTTTCATCCAATGACCTTCATCCAGAGTATTTTAACCTAGCGATCGAGAGAAGTAACATGAAATCGCGAGAGCACATTTTCTGACTGTTTCATTTGAAGGTCAAAGGTTTTAGATGCTTTGGGTCAGTGAAGTAAAGATCAAGTCTTCCGGGTACAAAAAAATGTGCCCCCTAAAAAAACCCAGCAATTAAACATTAATCAATGTATTCCAAACCATGACTATACATCTCAATGACAAAAAAGTTGTCAAAGCACGACGTTCTCTACAAATGTTATAACGAATGAAAATAAATCGACGTTGCATGAAATCAATTTTGGGTTTGAATATTCACTGAGTGGGCCCACGATTATTTTGTCAAACAACTCACCAAAGGCATAAATTCCATTTTTCCACTTTTCACCTAAATGCTTTCAAAACTGTCATTCCGCTTTAAAATCTACGAAAAGCACGTATTTGCAATTCAGTCTTGATACCTCAATTCAAAATACTGCAACATTCTAATATAAGCTGGCGCTTGTTTAACAAATATGTACAATTTTCCGAAATTTCATCATGTTCGTCCCATATAACATACAAAAGTTTTCTTAATTACTTTTTTTATATTCTTTCTAGAGCATGACCTTTATTAAGTTTTTTTTTTGGATTCAGAACAACGAGTGCTGCTTGTAGAGCGTAATTTTCCCCAGAGTCAAAACATTTAAACATATACTGACACGGTGATTTTTTTTTTAGATTCGTTAATTTGGCGATAGATGTAATCTAAAATCCTGAGAACTTTTTATTCTCAAGGTACCTGTCGATTGTAACCATAATCTAACATAAGATTAAATCTACCCCTAGATCGTCATTACCACACATTTCAGTGAAGAGTCAACTGCCAACTAATCACACAAACACACACACTTCCTCTCACTAATGACACCAATTAAAGTATTTTCCATTCAAAACCACCAGATGTATACGATGTGTTTTAAATGGTTTTCCACAAGGATCAATGATGCACTATGCCAAACGTTATCTACCATGCCAATGGTTTTACACTACAACGAAGGTATTACTATGTCAATGATTTATGCTATATGCTAGACTCAATTCATACCTACCTTTAATATATGGGGTAATGGTAATTTTTAGTTAACGTCGCACTAGAGCAACACAACGGGCTTTTGACGACGGTCCGGCATCAGTTCCTAAAGGGAAATATCCCAGGACAACACTACGTAATTTTGAACCACGGTCAGATGACGACGCAACACCTGAGCTGGCACCCCACTCTACAAACTTCCACGCCAACCCAACGTGAGGACTTTCGGCCACGACAGATTTAAGGTGCACCAGCCGCCTCTACACCATACGCTTACAAACATCCATGCCCGTACCCGGATTCGAACCAGGAACCTTCCGATCTAGAGGCTAACACCTTAACCACTATACCGGTTGGTCGGCTCAATATATGGGGAATCGCATTTCAAATACAACTTATATTTTGCAGATTGTAGTTTTGTGCTCGGTGCCGGCGATACAATTTAAGACCTTAGGCTACTTTTTCTTAATCATGCAATTCAAAACTTTTTCCAATGTAAATAATGAAATGAATGTAAATCTATATCCAATGTAAAACTTGGAGGAAAGTTTTAAAAGAAGACCTTAGGCAACTTTAAAGGTTTATCCAGTGAAAAACTTGGATATACCCCACTCTACAGTCCACTATTCCCTTACAACCCCATCCAAATTCACCATATATAAACTAATCACACACATTCCACTTGAGATACTTCTTCAAATACTTTCCCTATAAGCCCCATAATGCTAAATATCTTTATACTAGCCATAGCGTGGCTAGCTCGGCGTTGCCCGTGGTGTAAGGCATTAAGCTGGTGTAAAATTTTCCGCAGATTTCAAATCCGTTGAAGATATATTCAATTTAAAAATTATTTATGTATTAATCTAAACTGAAATTTTCCGTAGATTTCAAATCCGTTGAAATTTTTACTCTATATTTAACGGTGTTGGAAATAGAAAAAAGAAGCGTGACTCTTGTTGAAAGATTTATCGTTTGGTTGGATAAACATTTATCCGCGCAAAATCAAAGCGGAAACGAAAAAAAAATAATTTTCTGAGCTTCTCCGAAGTGATGAAAAGAACTTGCCATGGTTCCAAGGTCACGTGGGGAGAAAAGTCAAGATTGGGGCTATTCTTCTTTCCTCCGGACAAAGAACCAAGCAGAGAATAAAACTATTATATTCATTTAAAAATCTTCAAGGTTAAATTTTAAAATTTCGCCGCAAATCTCATTGCTGTAAGTGCCATAGATCGTCAGGATTTTGCGGCCGCGAAACAGACACTTCCTTTTATAATAGTAGAGACAATGACCAAGGATATATTATAACAAAAGTTTTAAAACCGCAAGAAAGATTTTTATATAATAAGTTAATATATAAAGTTTAACTATGTCCATGTATTATGTTTTGCGTGTAAATTGATATATCTTCAATATACAATCACATTTCAATATACGTAACTTACATTTTATAGATTGTGGATTTGTGGGGCGCTGTGTCGACCATATAATCTGATACTTCAGTCAAATTTTTACCTTCAGGGTAGATAATAAATCCAATGTAACGCGTTATCCAATGGTAGTAATTAATCAAATGCAAAACCTCACTCTAAAGTCCATTCCCATACCACCCAAGTCAACCACCGACTAATCACACACACACACACCTTCCACTCTAAACACACCCCTCCACGTAGTTTCCACACGAACCACAATAGCACCCCCTAGCCGCCGCAATTTATACCACCACACAAGGCAAGACGGAGATCCAGGTCGTCTTCGCCCCGATGACAACCACCAAATCCCCTAAAACTTTCAATTACCCCGGCCGGATGACAAGTGTCCGGCGCCCGGCGATTCATCAGGACACCCCGTGCCACCCCTTTCCTCCTGATGGGGGATGAGTATCCTTTTGCTCTTGGGCCTCCGCAGGGATTCCGCGGGATGACTCAACCTTTCTCGCGGTCATCCATCATCAGAGAGGGAGGGGAGGTGATTAGAAGCGTGGAAAGCGACCAATTAGAGTCAGTCTCGTGGGGGTATGATGTTTATATATCGGAGGAAGATATCGGGTGGGGGTGTCTAATTATTATATACGTTTCTGGGGAAGATTTCGAAAGGGGAACTACCTGGTACACACGAAGGCACTGATCCGGAGGTGGGATTTATTCGTAGTTAATTGCAGAGAGCATAACGACTTGGGGATGCTGAAGGTGATAGATGTTTGTTTGATGCCGCTGATAAATGGGGTCCGTTTACGAGACTTGCGGGAAGAGGATGGGAGGAGAGACGAATATCTTTGGTTAGGGTTGCAGAAGTTCACTTTATGTATCGTACGATCATGCTTCCAATGGCCTAGTCGAATAGGGTGGTTCTGGGATGCGAAATTTGAGGTCGTTAGAGTTTGCTCTTTTAAATTTCGTTTCCAAGACCAAATTTTCCGACATTTATCATTTTAGACGCCAGTTTTCTGAATAATTTCGCTTGTTTGACGCTAATTCCAACCAATCAATCGTTTATTCTTCGTCTTAAGAATAGGGCCGAGGTAGCCCGGATGAAAGAGTATAAGATTAGCAATGGATGGTTGCGAGTTCAAATTCAGACAAGGATCGTCGTGTACAAAGGGGATAGTGCACGTTATATCTGTCGTGGCCTCAAATGTCATCACGTTTGCGTGTTGTGGTAGTTTGGAATGTGGGTTGCTAGCATAGATGTTGTCGTCATCTAACTGTGGTTCAAAATTAAGTGATGTGGTTCTCGGATCTTTCTCATAGAGGGTTGATCCCTTGCTGTCCCCAATAGCCCGTTGTGTTACTCCAGTACGACGCAATTAAAATAACTGACTACTTTTCTGGTTTAAATGTTGGATTCCATTTGGGATTGATCCCGGATTGTCGCCAATAGCCCGTTGTGTTGCCCGATTTAAATTAAAATACCTACATATCATCCTAAGAATATGCAATTTAACCAAATTTATTAATGAATACAACAATCTGTTCAACAATGGAGTTGGGAGGGTGTTAAACCTGGGGTAGAACAACAACATGTCTCTTCTGAGATATATTATTGACACGCCAGCCTAACCAATTACAACTCACATCCATGCTCTATAAAAAAGACAATAGCGCCGTTCCCACGATTTCATGGTAATCCCGTAGTTATTGCGAGTTGAAGTCGGTCATACAATTATGTCGCTTCCACCGTTTATCTGTGGCGTACCCAAACGTAGTTCCAAGTTAAAAGAGCCACCTTAAAATACAAATAGTCGAAGAAATCCAGTCAATAGTCATTAATAACACTGTGCTTGTATATATCCACGAAAACAAGATAGATTTTGAAATTCACACAAGCAGATAAATTTGTCAAGTGAAGAAAATTCGTAGGTGCCATTGACTACTGACTGGATGAACTAAATTTGTTTAGGAACTTGTCCAAATAAAACCCATTGCGTCGTCATAAAACCCAAACCAACCTATTTACTAGAGAGAGAGAGAGAGAGAGAGAGAGAATGCAGAGATTTTGGCCATTTCCCATCCGATTAGAAATTTCCGGCTATGCCAGCATTTACCAATGCTTACGGCAAAATTAATTAAATTACCACTAAAGTAACAAAACCCAGAAAGGTTATAAAACAATAAATGTGCAGATGTAAACGTAAAAACCCCACAAAGAATCGAGTTCCCTGGCGCATACAATGCAGAGCCTACAGCTGAACAAATTAACCTAGAATAGATTAAAGATAATACTGGTCATGAAGGAAACGATGAAACTGATAGATTTGCATAAGTGGAAACCACAACGGAACATATAGAGCAAGAGAACCGGACCAGGATGACATTGCAGGTGAAAACACCTGTTTGTTACTTAGTACGTGGTAAAATGAATGGGATGAGGGGGAAACAGGAAGGACAGTTCTTGAGGTGTTGCCAAGAGTATCATTGAAATCCAATAGGATGAACCGGAGAAGAGACGCTCTTCATCAAGGACAGGATCCATATCTATTTACATTGAGAGATATAAAAATGTATACAATTTCTCTTGAGGGGACACACCTCAGTCCCCTTACAACATCATGACATTTGGTAACATCTACCTATCATCGCGTGGCTTAGGAGAACTATTGCTACCAACAAGGGTTCGAGGGTAAAAATTACTGTCATGATGAAATTTACGATTCATTAGGACTCGTTATAATCCTTTAAAATTGACTTTTAATATGCATGTTGTATACTTAGCTCAAGATTAATTTCTATGTATTTATATAATGTACAGCATCGGCCAACCGGTCTCGTGGTCAAGGTGTTGACCTCTGGATCGGAAGGTTCCTGGTTCGAATCCGGGTCAGGGCATGGATGTAAATTGTGCTGTCCTTTGTTAGGGACAATGATGGTCCACCCATTGGGTGCCCCTTCACAAGTGATCATCACTTCTGGCCTTGTATAAGGCTACAATGACTTCGGTCAATTCTGTACTGTATTGTATCATCTATTGTATTTGTCTTTGCAATCTGTACCCAGCCTTGCCATTGGAAATAAAAAAATATATATAATCTACAGCTGAATATAACCAGGCGTTTCTCGGGTTTCAAATATGACCGCGACATTTTCCTGTGTTAACTCAAATATACAAACCCTGTAGAACGTGTTTCCTTGTCCATGTCCATTTATTGCAAGAAAACAAACTTTAGATTTTAAAATTGGGGTTTCGAGGGGCACTTTTAAACCTACATATGTGCAAATTTTCATGGCTACAGATTGGTGTGAAGACAGGAAAGAAATAGCCATGTTTTCCGCACTGTTCTAAAGTATAAGTATACCAAATTTGGTGTAGATTGGTCAAGCGGTGTATGAGTATCTGGAAGGAAAAAAAACATGCTACCTTGGTGGCATATCTATCGATTATCAGGCTGCTAACGCAGTGGGAAAACCAAAAGAGCCACGACAACCCCCACGTGGCCCAGGAGAGTGTACTGGTGTTAGGAGTGAGGGTGAAAGGGTACACCCAAACACGACATTTTTGGAAGAGTAAGACTTGAAAAACATTAAGTTCTGTATAGTAAATAAAGGCACCAAATCTATTTTAAAATAAAACATCGTCTTACGGAGCTTTCAAAGAAGTCAAGACTAACAGGCGTTCCCCGCGGGCATCCGAATTAATCAACATCATATAAACAGCAGCAATCTCAAAATACTTAACTTTAAAAGCCACCATTCAGAAAACCGGCCACCGAGATAAACTGGCCGAGTGCGTAAATTACCGTTTCAGACTTACACAATCTCTTCCATCTGAAAAACAATGCCCGGCACTCCCCAAGATCAATAACAGCGAAATAAATCAATGCCAAGTGCCCCGGCAGGATAGTTCAGGTAGCGACATATTAATCACAGGAATTGGGATTTGGAGGCTAAGTACGCTCGCCGTCATTAGTCACTGCAAGGAGATTTAAGGTGACGGTCGCCGAGGCAAAGAGGACTAGAGCCGGGAGCTGCGTACAGGATTAGGAATCCGGTCCGTCAATCGAGATTGTTCCAAGAAGATGAAAGATATCGCATAATTATTCCCCGTAAAATCCGCCAACTAGACTCTGGGACCCAAATTCTAATTTTGCACCAGCGTCTCTTTCAAATCGTAATGAGATCCTGGAAACAGAGGCGAGGAACGAAGAAACGGGAAATAGCAGATGGCGATCAACCCGCAGATCTTCAAATAAAGAATAATTGAGCCGTGGGTTTTGAATTACAGAGCGAAGCGGAATGATTCGGCCGCAATTTATCGAGATTTAATAACGGATCAGTATCTAATACCACACACACCCTCTCACGCAGTCTCAAATGACACAATTTGGAGATTTAATCGGAATCCATGAGGAGGAAATTATAACGTTCCTAATGAGGTCTTAATCCACACGAAAATATTGGTCAGATCATGCCAAGATTTTTGTGCGACGGGGTATGCCAGACTGCAAGCACTTAAAAGCAGGAACCTAACCATTCATACCTGGTAAGTGGTCATAGAGTGTCTGCCTCCCAATAGGTCTCAGGTTCGAATCCCAGTTTGTAAACGAACGGATGCAGATGATTGTCCCTGTTATGAGTAGAGGGGTGCTCTCTCAAAAGTAAAGGTCAATTCACGACATGTGCGAAAGAGGTAGGAACCCACTGGGCCAGAGGCTCCGAAATGGTAAGATTGAAGAAAGAGGGTGCAAAAACTGAAGTATGTACTTTAACAAGCATTTTCTCTCATCTGCTAAACATCTGTTAAACCCAAAACTTGTTAGAACTCTATATAAGATGAGATACCGTTCAAAAATAACTCAGTGTGGTGACCAAAATCGTTACTAGACCTGAATAGGAAGCGATTGAAAACCTAAATTAATATATTTTAGAGCCTTATTCTTAGTTGATTCGCACTAGCAGGTGCAGACGTGCAATGAATGCATCCAGCCATGTTGTTGAATCCAGTAGGGTTTTATGGTGCAAGGGTCATATTTGGCCAAGCTGCTCCAAACACAAGAAACAAACAAGAAAAGCTTTACTCATCTTTGGAGAGAAATCCATCAAAGGTCAGTAACAGGAATGAAACCTGCACCTGAAACTCACAAGTTTGTGCCCTAGCGTAGTGGAAAACCCACTGAGCCAAGGTGGCCCCTTTCCTGTTTAGTAGGGGGTTGGGGTGATTGTACATCAACAGTACGAAAAACAAGACGTCTCGTATTTTCCAACGCCCCCTGCATTACGGCATTGGCGATCTTCTCTTCCCATGTGGAGCCACTGAAGAAATGTCGATGGTTTATCGTGGATCACCTGCAATGTTCAGCTATCACCTGCTCTCACCGTACGCCATGCTTTAGTTAAAAACATTTTAACTATAGTAACGTAACAACCCCCTGTAGTTTGTCAAACTGAATTGATTGAAGGCTAGGACTGAAACAGCAGCTGAAAAGCATCGTTTCGAGAGCTCCATTTCAGCTCTCTTGTATCCAAACAGGAATTCGTCATCCCTACCTCTCGACTACTTCTATAGAGAAACACGAGCGAGAAACTGTAGACAGGTGGGAGGGATGGTGAAGGTGAGGACGTCTCTCGTTTTACATTAGAATACAATTGGAAGAATGGCAACATTAGAAGGTCGAGAGGGTCGAATGCAGCTGCGTCATACGGAGGGTTTTGTTTTGGAGGCCGCCGACGATGGGAGGAAAAAAAAAATTAAAGGCTTTTCAACAGGTCAAGTGTGATAATTTTTAACGAAAAGAGATTTGGAATCGAATGCGTTTCAGCAGAGCTAGTTTTGAATTCTATGACTGGCGTTACCATTTTGATGTTGGAACATTGAACTCTTGGAAACAATCGCGCAAAATATAACAGGTGCGAACGTATCTCAAGAAAAACAGGAATGGAAAACCGTATGTAAAGAATTCAAAATAAATCAAATTTGTCGGTTCAGTTAAAGACGAGCAAACGGGCTACAGTGATATCGAAAGTCATTCGATTTTCGCATATAAGGTAATTTTAATTAACATAATACTAGAGAAACACAACGGGCTATTGACGACGGTCCAGGATCAATCCCCTAAGGGAGGACAACACCACGAAATTTTGAACCACGGTCAGATGACGATTTCGTAAATGTATATTTGTCTTAGCGAATCAAAGATATGGAATAGTTCGATAAAAGTGGACTGTAGTTTTATTTAGTATTACTCTCTCTTGATGTATACATATACACAACTTGAAGGATTTGAGTACCATAGTTCTGCTGACAAAAGATGGACAATGCCATCAAATATAATTGTATGGGCACAAGAGCTCGGGTAAGGGAAGAGGTGGACCAGAACACCTTCACCCTCGAGAAAAAAAATTTGTTTTTTTTTTCCTTCTGAAAATAGAACAAAATACAAAAAAAAATCGCACAACTCCCACATTGAGCCACAATTGGCGCATTCTCGTTCGAAGTTGCGACGAGAGGCTCCAACAATATTCATTATTGGAGAGTTTAATTGTTTCATTATATTTTACTCACCGTGTCAATTTCTGTGTTTTTAAATTTTGCAAAACATTTTTAATGCTTGGTTTGTTTTTGCCAATCTACATATTTGTCACAGTGATTTAGGAGTTGATGGTGGCACAGGTTCGATTCCTGTAATTTATTCCGGATGTAATTCTCTCTTCTGTGTTTGTAAAACTTTCCTTCGATGTGTATGGCCATTACTTAGCTTATTTTATTTCGTGTTTGGGGCCCCCACATCTTAACCAAATATAAACATAGAAACCAAACCAACCTAATGGTTTAGGATCCTAGGGGGAATCAAAACAGTTTCGAGATGAAGAAAAAAACAGCTTCTGCTTGAGTTAGCAGCAGTTTTTTTTTATTTATACTACAAATTATTTATTTGAATTTTTTGCACTTTGTTATTTTTTGTTATTTATTTCGACAATTTCTTCGATGCTTTATTTTACTTCGTTTCTCGATGAGCAGAATACAGACAAATTATTTACAAAAGGAAAAATGTAAAATTAACACAAAAAATAATAATGAAGTTCAGACAAAAAAAAATCTTTTAAAGAGTGCGACAAGTATTGTGAAAAATGATTTTAAAATTAAAACAGACGGAAAACTTTAAAGAACATTAAGTTAAAGCGGCGATGATCAAATCAAATGACAGCCAATACATTAATTGCAGTAGTCTGTTTTGTAGTTCTAGAATTTACCGAACGACCAACACACCTGTTCGCCAACTCCTTTCAAATGGGTAAAATTTGAATCACCACAATTACTTGTTCTTGGGAATTCACTAATCCTCTTAAGAGAGGTCAGCTTTGGTTGATAATGAATATCACGATGATTCTTCCAAAATGATTTATAACTAAGAACCGACGGATATGTTTGCAATTATTTTAAACCAGTCAATTCAATCATATTTCGTTCTAGGGGGTAATATTTGCAAAAATTGTAAGACTGAGAGAGGGACAGCAAATAAATAATATTTGATAATACATGTCAGAGTAATTGTAGTTTCTGTTCAGACACAATAAATTATTCACTGATCCACCTGATCTTTCTCGCCCTTATTTATTTTCAAACTTTAATCACATTCTACGGAGATTGTGAAACTCCTAATTTGTCGCAACACAAAAAAGAATATGTTCCGACAGAGTTTCTAAGACGATATTGATTTCTTCAGATAAAAATAAATACGACAAAAGTTTCTGTGACTTCTGAAAAATATATGAATCGATCTTTCTGGGTAATCCTTGACTTTTAGGCCTTTGTCTATTACAACTCTTAAGGAAAATCTACCATATTTGTAAATTATAAAAAGAAGTAAAGTATCACCAAGGGAGTGGAGAGAAGCAATATGCTTTCGGTAAGAGAGTAATAAATTACTTATTAAATCAAATAACTGCACTCAAACAAAAACATTTAAATGAAACTGCTCAAATTGCAAGTTATATTAAAACAGTACAAATACATCGTACAGGACAGATAAGTAGTTCAAAATATTAATTGAATCCGAAAAATTCACAGCGATAAAACAAAACCAACTCTTTATTTTGATAAAAATTCATTTTGAAAAAGTTTTTGTTAATTTGTCGCATTACGGTTTGCTCCCAACGGAAAATTAAATAAGAGCTACATTTCTGAAATTTTTTTTTTTTTCGAAAATCAACGAAATGAAAGATTTTTACTTAAGACTAAAACTATGAAGGAATTCTGTATTCACATTCTAATTGGTATTATTTTGATTTAAAAGTTAGTTTTATATTAATAAAGTTCTACTTAACACCCCAAGAAAAAAAAAACCCGAATGAGATTTGTAGGGAAGTTATCGATAAATCACCAGTTATTTCTGCAGTGTATGTAGCAAGGTGTGTGAATTATAAAGATACGAGGATGCTTTCCGAACATTATTCTTAAAACATCAATTAATAAAACAAAAATAAAATTTTAGAAACACAATTTTATTGTTGGAAGGACTTGTTTTAGAAGAACACTTACGACCAATAAAAACAATACAGTTCAAGATTGCTTACTCATAGGATTCGAAATTAGTGGAAATTAGTAACAGTAAATTACTCATATTTGGCTCCTATGAATTAAAAAATGTCTTCTTTTGGTGATCGAGTTTTCACTTTTGTCTTGTCACTTTTCATGTTTACCTTCTAACATTTCAGTTTGTATTTTGTTCATGACCTAACCCTAGGAAATTTTTACGTAATTAAAAAAAAAAAGCTTAACAATAACAAAATACTGGTTATTATCTTTTTTTCTTCCAAATACAACCACTTGACCCCAGGAACTACAAGGGGCGAAATGACTGCTACTTCTGAAGGAACCCTCAGTGGGTGAGCCGCCTCTACTAACAAGGATAATCACTACCATCCATGTGCTTAGAAACCGGGATTCGAACACTGGACCTACTTGGAGTCAGCCAAGCGCTTTGACCACTTTTTCAGCACAAGGAGGCATATTGAAACTATGTGCCTCCTTGTGCCTTACTAAACCTTACTCCTATGTGCCTATACTAAACATATGTGAAAATTATAAAATCAGTGAATTCGTACTTGGGCAGTCACAATCAGCGAAATGTCTTTTCTTAGAAAAGTGCGCACCTGAAGTCAACAGTGTACGTATACAAACCCTGAACAATCGATGACCTGAAGATTGCCATTTCCCAGGATATCGTCAACATTCGTGGCGAAATGGTTGGAAAGAGCGACAAGTAACTTCAAGGAAAGACTTGAAGAGTGCATATAGAAGGGCAGAAAGCATTTGAGGGACGTCATTTTCAAAACAGCCTTATTGTATGTACAAATAGCCAAATGACACACATAGCCAGATTTTTCGGCATTAATACATTCGTCGTGATGCACATAACCACTGTGTTATTTCCATTTAAAAACCGTCCAACTCCTTTGCCGCACCTCTCAGAACAAAAGAAAATCCACAACAACGACCCCCCAAAAGTACCCCTACAGAAGAAAAAAGCAAAATCAGACAGGTTCCAGTCATTGCACAATGTTCATAAACATCCGCGTAAACAAAACAATTTTGAAATTGCACCCAGTTCGGGCAAATACTTCGATGCCATGGGTCACCCGACAAAATGCTCTGAAAATCTTCCCATGTTCCGCACCAAAAGAAGTAAGCGGTGCAAGATAATTTTCACACATTTTATCACCCCAAATAACATAATTGGATTCGCCGTGCGCCCCATCGAATCAAAATCACACCTCTGCCAAACCGCATTGAGAACCAACCCAAAGTGGAAAAAAATCCAGGTAATTACAGTGGTAAAAACTTAGAATTCTTCCCGAACCAAAGGCGCAAAAACCACCACCCCAATGAAAGATCAACAGTCGTTCTCTCCCAGAATGGCTTTGTCTGGGTGGGTGGGGATGCATCCCTTTCCCCAACACAAGAACGGATTTCATTACGAAAGAAGGGGGGGGGATAAAAAAGAAAATGGCGCAAAAGGGCCACATTAGTCGGGGGAGGAGATGCAATCGTTCCAAGGTCACGCAAGAGTCGGTCTATATCGGGTTTCGAGAGCGAACAAGGAAGGGAAGAATTGCACTTCTTCAGGTTCTCCAGGGACCAATGCCATTCTGAGTAAAAAAGCGAGTCTCCATGCTTGATGGTAATACGCAATTTCATCTCTCGACTAAAAATGTTCAATCATTCACAACGAAGTGAGATGTTTTCACACGGGCCTAACCATTTCACACATTCGTAGATATCTATCGATACATCACATCATCTCGTTAAAAAAAATAATCTTAGGCATGAGGCAGAGAAATCGGCGTTGTTTGTTTGTTGGAGAATGGCAACAAACAAACAACGCCGATTTCTCTGCCTCCTATACATAAGATTTTTTTAAACGAGATGATTTGTTGGAGAATGGCAACAAACGGATGTAAACATTTTTAAATAAACCACTACGATATTAGGCCCTGTTCACATGAGACATTTTCTAACGCACGTTTTCGAGATCAGCTTTCCGTAAGCATTAAATTATGTTTTTTTGTTACTCTAATTCAGGTTTCTGTCTTTGCGATCGTTGAAGATTGACTAAAAATTCCTCAAGATGTCAGCTCAGCGTAAAATTCAACGTCAGATCGATACCAAAAACATAAATATTATTTAATTATTTACCGTTTAAATATTTATTAAATATTTAAACAATTAAATAATTAATATTTAATTAAATATTTAAACTAAAAGAATTAATTATTTTTTGAAGAAAATCACATTTAAGGTATTGATTGATACCAAAAACAGATTTATTGTTTAGTTATTTGATTATTGTTAGTAAATAAATAAATATTTATTTCTAGAAAATAACATTTAAGAAATCGATCTGGTATAAAATTTTCCTCAGATTTCAAATCCGTTGAAATTTTTACTCTTTCTTCAACGTTCGCAAAGATAGAAACTTGAATTGGAGGAATAAAAAACATAATTTAATGGCTGACGGAAAGCTGACCTCGAAAACGCGAGTTAGAACAGGGTCTAATTCGTCAATTTTGCAGTGCAGTTAAAATGTGCTTAATATGAGCAAGGAATTGTATAAAATTGTTAGAACTGCACGGAAGTGTGCGCAGAAGTGAGCAATGAGAGATGAGAAAGATAGAAATCAGCATAGAAATGAAAATAAGTTAAACATCAAAAATGCCGAATCGCATTTCAATTATGGAATGAGTTGACGTTGAAGTTCTGAATTAAAACGTGATAACATGACTGGGGTATGCTTATTGCCATGCATTTTATTGGGGATGAGAATTAACATCAGTGAAAGTAAACGAAATGTTGTTAGAGTTTTGATAGTTTTATTTAATTTAGAGGTATTAAATCTCCAGTCATCCGAATACGGGTGCGATATTAACCATCAATTGGTTGAAATAAATATGAAACGAGAGTAACTGCACTTCACTATCAATATACTAGTATATAAGAAGGTTTAGCGCAGATTTTATGAGTGTGTCTAATAGTTCATACGATGAGTCCAAAAAGTACTAGGGCACTATTCAACTACCATCAGTTTCAAAAACAATATATGCATATTTTTTCAAAGTATATTTTCCTGTATTTAAAAAAAATATATTTTCGTTTTATGAAGTATTTTTGGAATAAACAAGAAAAAATTACACGTAAATTCTTAAGAAATATTGAGTTTTTTATATCTTGTGTTCGTAATGAAAATAAAGGATAAAAAAGTATATATATTGTGTGTGGGGGGCACTTAAAAAAATGAACTTTAAAGACAGTTAATAGTAATAATTTTACACAATCGTGAGACTTAATTCTCGAAGCTGATAATGTAGCGCATTCCGTTTTTTCTATAAAAGCCATAAGTTCAACATATTTAATTTAAAAACCGACGATATGTTGGTTTCAAAAATGACAATAAAAAAAATTGGGAAAATCCCCTGAACTTGTTTAACTTCACATTTCTTTGTTAAAGTAGGTCTAAAACTATCATGCAATAATAATTATCGAAATGACTTAATGAAATTATGAATATATTCACAGAATAAAACACAGGATACAAGCGAGATTGGATAACACAACATTTTGCCTATATTACAACTCAATAAGAAAAAAAAAAAAAGAAAGAAAAAAAAAAACTAATTCCGTCAATTCAGATAAGTATATTCGGTTGGAATGAAGCACCTGTCAAGATCGCAGACTAGTGAACTTTGAAAAGAACAGAATAAATTTTGCCAAAATAATTAGAATCTGATTAATGCAGCATTCTTGAAATAATGAGAATTTTCGATACTTGATAGGTTCAATCCCAGATGTTCTACATTCATAACGAATGCTTGACACAGCTATATTCCAGGAATCGACATCTGCGATATATAAATTACGAATCATTGAAAAATGGACGGAGTAATGATGAGGTGCAGAATGATGAGATAACGAAATGTACACATCACAAAAATAAGTTTGTAAAGAGAGCGAAATACGTTTTTAATTGCTCATAAAAATAAAGTGTAAAAAAAACGAAGGGGGATACATCAGTGCAACAAAAGCAATTCCGCTTTTTACATGATATCAGTTTAAGATTGCTAAATAGTACATTACGTCAACAAATGAAAGAACAATATTAAGATCGTAAAGTGTGTAATCTGTTCAATATTAATTTGAAGATCAATTGGCCAAGGGCACGGAAGAAAAACAGAACTCAACTACATTTCACAGAAGTTGTCACACTGACATGAATGCATTAGCTATCTGGTGAAAAACGGGCAAATTAAAATACGAAAGATTTATACTAAATAAACACAGCTACGGGTTCAGAACTGGGGATCGCCAACAAATTGCAGCGACAGACATAAAAAGTGAAAGTCATTTATCTTTTGGTTGATTTGGAACTAGAAATTTTCTTTGGGTGGAATTGTTGGCAAACTCTCCACATACCTTTCCACTGAAAATATGACGAATCCACATCTACATTCTAATGAAAAGGTATCGATGCCTATCGAAATATCTCGATATTGGAAGTTGAATGAGTTCGTCAATACAACATCATCACCATTTCTACGAAAAATTTTATAACAAACAAATAAACGAAATTTTGTGTGCATTTGATCATTTTAAAAACACGTTTCCCCCAAAATTGTTAAGTTATATTCATTCTATCGATGAACATATCTGCCATTTTTGTTTAAAAATTAGGTCAAGAGATAGGGGTGAACTCCGTATCCCCTTGGTTACGCCACTGTGTGGATCATTCCCCAATGATGTAAACAAGGGAATCAATCCCCTTTAAAGACCAAGTTTGATAATATAATTTTTTTAACACTAACTATTTATTTCCGTTGTCAAGAAAAATTTAATGCATTCGAAAGCTTTCCTTTCACATCAAACGTACTTGATGTTATAAATGTGTGATATTAAGGCACAAGGACCTTGCGATTGTCATTCAATGCACTAAAAATAGGTTAAAATGGTTCCAGCTGCGACATGGAAATTTAATCAACAGTACAAAATCTTAGTTGCACTAAACTTCTAAGCGAATAGAGAAAACTACACATTGCAAAATTCTGCTTACAGTTCTTGACAAGTATGATACCTGTAAATTTTTATTTGTTAAAATTTCTTAAAATAAACACAAGCTCATTCATTTTCATATTTGAATGCAAAAAAAAAAAAAAAGAAGTTACTAAAAAAGTACGGAAACGCCCAGAGTTCAAAAATGAATTTACCAACAGTTATAATTCATCAAGCTGAACAGGGATGCATTCAGGGTAAGGACCATGTGACTCGAAAGCTCTCCGAAACATATTTTGTCAAAAACAATTAGAAAATATAAGCTGGAGCTAGTTTAATGATCGCAAATGGGAGTACCGTTAACCACACAAGTAAAACGAACATTGATGTCTGAAAACTAAAAACCAATAATTTAATGGGAATTCCAACGGAGTAAGAAAGCTAGACAAAAAAAAAAAAAAAAAAAAAAACCAGACCCCCACCCAACAAAAAAAAGTGTTTTAATTTTTTTTTTAATTCCCCGCCCGCAATTAATGGGGTTGTGACGGAGAATGGGGCTATGGTGGTCCAGTTCTTGTAAAAAATGCATGCGGTTCCTTTTTCAAGGCGAGTTAATTTCAAATTTTTGTCATTACAAATTAAGTATTAAAGAGAATACCAATGAAAAAAATCACATTAAATTAACCCTTAACTACAAAAAAAGGAATCACTTTTTCTTCGTTAAGATAACCATCTCCCATTTAAGCATGTTTTAGATCGCATCAACGCTGCTGAAGTGACAAAAATGTAAAAGTGAACTTTGTCACACAAGTTTCGACTATTTGTTATACTTATTTCGTCAAACATTATCACTTCTGCATCCCGATCAAATGAGATGCGTTACTTTTTAAGCCTTATTTTGAAATCAACTCAGTTTGATGACCAAGACTTTTGGGTAAACTTTTTGTGTCGAATTCGACAAGGTCCAGATCTTGCAAAAACATTTGGCACTCACAAAAAAAAAGCATTTAAAAATTTGGGGGCCCTCCAAAAGGAAATGTCTGAATCTCAACAGTTCCACTCCATTCGTACCAGACAGCGAAGAACTGGTCATCGAAAAATTCTTTACACTTGCGAAGAGCGAACCAGTAAAAAGCCGCCCACGCTAATAGCTACACGAGAATCGTCCCTTCCGCGAATCAAACTACACACACAAAAAAGAAAACAGTGGGAGAAACCAAACTTCGAGACAGTGCGGCCACAAGCAACTTTCCGAATGGGCTGCCTTTCCTTCCGTTCAACATGTGACTTGCACTCGGACGAAGTTACAGTCAGGAAAATCCAGTCATGCGAAACTTCCGATCGATTAGAAATTGTTGCGACTTACCTGTGGATTGGAACGTTTCGAGGGCCGCTCAAATCAACGGAGATCAGACGTTGCTGGACGTGAATTCCGGATTGGAGAGTGAGGTTTGTTGAAATGAGGTCCGAACATCCAGAAGATACTTGAACCATTATGACGTGAAAGCCAGAAGATTGAAAGAGGTAACGCCATCTGTTGGGGACGAGAAGAAATAAAAGGCTTAGTTTTAGCATCTTGCGAGAATTTCAACACAGTTAATTATTTATTTGTTAGAACTGATTTCGTGTTTCTGAATATGATTTTGACAAATAGAGGATGAGATTTCAAGAACTTTGAATTATTTTTATTTTTGAATACTAAAAATTAAATTGTAACTAAAAAAATGAAGAAATTAGGTTTTAAAATTTCTAACGTTTGAATTGGAAATACAGTTTATAGTGTTTTTAAGCCATGTTTTTTCACTTCGAACACTATGCCTCGTTTGATGGTCGAGAGGTAGGATACAGGCGAACAACAAAAGTTTAAAAACATTTTATGAACATTATAATTGTAGATCTTAAGTTGTTATGAGTAATTGTAGTCTATATTAAATTGTCGAAACAAATAAAATACTCTTTAAATAATTTCGTGCATTGAAATAAAAAATTTTGAAGCAAATTTTTTTTTATCATGTATGTGTTGCAAACTATTAACATTAGTTTTTCAAAACTCCCAACATGCAATATCGAAAACAAACCATAATATCATATAGATATGAAAAAAAGAGACAGTTAAATTCTAGTGTTATTATTACACATTTGTATTCCCACACACATTGAAAAGTTTAACGAAATTAGAATTGCATAACGGTATAACCACATTCAAGTTTTAATTACCATTTGAGAGAAAAGATCAGGAAAGATTTACAAATCCTGATAGACGAAAGAACATCTACAGACTAGATATAAGAAAAAAAAAAGAAAACGTAACCAAAAGATCATTTTAACAGGCACAAACTGTTGTAAAAATGGTTTAATTAGTTTAAATTAATTTTCAAAATTGTTTATTGATCAAACCTCAGTTGTCAAAAAAGATATCCAAGTAGATATTTTATGACTTCGAAAGTAAAATTTCAAACTTTTCTAAAAAATGGGGAACAGCTTTCGAAACGCCTCAAAAATAGGACATGCAACTTTTCTGTCATTCGATTCATCAAGAGTAATTTGCAAAACCGTCCTTCAGTAGTGAAGTAAGAATTTTGTTTCGGAGGCGAGGGAAAGCACAATGTTTCAGGGGCCAAAAATGGCCATCAAATTTCAATGCCAATTTTTACATCAAAGTGTAATTTTTCCACAAATATTTTTGTACGTCTTGACGTTATATTTAATAGCCAATCGACCTTCTAATGAAATAGACGGAGCATGTACGCGCCGCTTCATGTTATAGCATCCGATCGCTGGGGTTTTAAAGATTTCCGAATGAAGGTCATGTGGTATTGAGAAGAAAGAACGAACCCTAATGCAGGACTAATTGACAGACGGGATGAAACACAATCGTTTTTGCTTCGATAGACAATCGGCCCTAATCGATTCCACAGCTAACGACACTTTTCAGATCTTACGACAACGGCACCGTCCATATTCTCGTCGTCAAAAGCCCATTGCTGAAGTATGACGTTAATTAAAATTACCTTACCTTACCTTCCACATTCTCCGTCTATTTCATGAGAAGGTCGATGCAGTTAAACCAGATTAAGAAGTTCAAAAGTACTTTTGGAATTGTTAATTTTTAATTAATGTCATACTAGAGCAACATAACGGGCTATTGACGACGGTCCGGGATCAATCCCTTAAGGGAAAGATCCGAAGAAAACACCTCGTAATTTTGAACCACGGTCAGATGACAGTGCACGACTGAGCTGGTACCCCACTCTCCAAACTTCCACACCAACTCAACGTGAGGACTTTCGATCACGACAGATTTAAGATGCACCAGCCGCCTCTACACCATACGCTTACAAATATCCATGCCAAATGTTTCTAAATGAATGAAAATGTTTTTTAATGAAAACAAAGATGTCGGAAATGAATTTAGATTAAGAAAAAAATTTCATAGTCAATTCATTTTACGTCATATGTAATAACACCAATGCAGAATTATCTCAAAGAACTTAGACGTATGAAGTTGTTGTGGAGCCTTTTCGAATATCTTTTGATTGGGATTTATCAAAATAGCAGAAAAAAAGAACACGAAAAGAAGTTGAAGGATAATTAGAAAAATGACATTGATATTTGTACTTTTGAAGACGAATTTGACCATTTTTTATTATTTAGAAAAGAAAACGAGGACACCATAAAAAATACACCAGACATGTAACGAGTCGCCAAACAAATGTCTTCCATATTACCGAATGTTGAAATATTATCGAACATTTTTTTTTAACAATTCTCTTATCTCATGCGTCAGGAGATATATCGTTTTCTGTTGTAAAGCTTTAAAAAATTATTTAAGGAGTCCTAGAGGAAGAAGAAAGATTAATTAATATGGACATTCTGTATATAGAGAGAGAGCAAGAAATCTTAAACCGAATTCACACTTCCAAATTAATTGACGAATTTGTAAAAAATAAAGCTATGAAAATTCATAAATTTCTTTAAAATAAATTTATTTAATGTGTCATAGTATGAAAATTTTGATAACTTTTTTCTTTTTTGATAGTAACTTAAATGAGATTTCTTGAAACTATATATTTTTTCCTAACTTAAGTTTGAGGGCCCCGAAAACTTTCCATTTGTCTTGGTTCATCCTTCACTGTGCTGACCAACCGGTATAGTGGTTAAGGTCTCTAGATCGGAAGGTTCCTGGTTCGAATCCGGGAATGGATGTTTGTAAGCGTATGGTGTAGAGGCGGTTGGTGCACCTTAAATCTTTCGTGGCCGAAAGTCTTCACGTTGGGTTGGTGCGGAAGTTTGGAGAGTGGAGTGCCAGCTCAGGTGTTGCTTCGTCATCTGACCGTGATTCAAAATTAAGAGGTATTGTCCTCGGTTCTTTCCCTTAAGGGACTGATCCCGGACCGTCGTCAATAGCCCGTTGTGATGCTCTAATACGACGTTAACTAAAATTAGCATTACCATCCGTCACTGGTTCAGTCACATCTTATTCAAAAGTAGTATAACTAGGTCAATGTTATAAAAAAAATATGTGTTATAAATACATGGAGGGATTTTCAGTGTAAATAAACCTGATGATCTGTGGTGTATTTGGTACATTAATTAACGACGTTCCGGGATCGATCCCAATAGTGAAGATCCGAGGAAACACCTCGTAATTTTGAACCACGGTCGGATGACGAGGCAACAAATGAGCTGACACCACACTATCCAAACTTCCACACCACGCCAACGTGAGGACATTTGAGGCCACGATGATTTAACGTACACCAGCCCCGCTTTATACCCAACGGTCTTTGACTGGATTCAAACTCTCAACCCTCCTGATGATCCGTGAAAATTTCACTTCTGCTGCCGAAACTAGCATGATACATATTTGGGTTACCATAAAATATACTTTATCGCCGTTTTGGCGAAGTTTGGCTTGTAATCAAACTATCATTGACCAATCAACAATTCCATTTCAATTCAGAATATGTTCATTAGAATATTTATCACTGTGTGAAAACGAAATTACAAGTGTTGGGCCGACCAACCGGTATAGTGGTTAAGGTGTTAGCCTCTAGATCGGAAGGTTCCTGCTTCGAATCCGGGCCCGGGCATGGAAGTCTGTAAGCGTATGGTGTAGAGGCGGCTGGTGCACCTTAAATCTGTCGTGGCCGAAAGTCCTCACGTTGGGTTGGCGTGGAAGTTTGGAGAGTGGGGTGCCAGCTCAGGTGTTGCTTCGTCATCTGACCGTGGTTCAAAATTACGAGGTGTTGTCCTCGGATCTTTCCCTTAAGGGACTGATCCCGGACCGTCGTCAATAGCCCGTTGTGTTGCTCTAGTACGACGTTAACTAAAATTACCTTACCTTACCTTTACCGAGGAAACACCTCGTAATTTTGAACCACGGTCGGATGACGAGGCAACAAATGAGCTGACACCACACTATACAAACTTCCACACCACGCCAACGTGAGGACATTTGAGGCCACGATGATTTAACGTACACCAGCCCCGCTTTATACCCAACGGTCTTTGACTGGATTCAAACTCTCAACCCTCCTGATGATCCGTGAAAATTTCACTTCTGCTGCCGAAACTAGCATGATACATATTTGGGTTACCATAAAATATACTTTATCGCCGTTTTGGCGAAGTTTGGCTTGTAATCAAACTATCATTGACCAATCAACAATTCCATTTCAATTCAGAATATGTTCATTAGAATATTTATCACTGTGTGAAAACGAAATTACAAGTGTTGGGCCGACCAACCGGTATAGTGGTTAAGGTGTTAGCCTCTAGATCGGAAGGTTCCTGCTTCGAATCCGGGTCCGGGCATGGAAGTCTGTAAGCGTATGGTGTAGAGGCGGCTGGTGCACCTTAAATCTGTCGTGGCCGAAAGTCCTCACGTTGGGTTGGCGTGGAAGTTTGGAGATTGGGTGCCAGCTCAGGTGTTGCGTCGTCATCTGACCGTGGTTCAAAATTACGAGGTGTTGTCCTCGAATCTTTCCCTTAAAGTGACTGATCCCGGACCGTCGTCAATAGCCCGTTGTGTTGCTCTAGTGCGACGTTAACTAAAATTACTATTACCATTACAAGTTTTGAAATCGTTTTTTAAAAATAAGCCGTGACGTCACGTTTTGAAAAAGTTCAGTACACGAACTCTGACACATAAACACTACCTCCACATACATTTACTTGGTAATGGTAATTTTAGTTAACGTCGTACTAGAGCAACACAACGGGCTATTGACGACGGTCCGGGATCAATCCCTCATACATTTACTTGATAGAAAATACCTCTTCAACTCAAGTAAACATACTTGTGTAAGCCTCAGTGTAACAAATGTAGGATTAAAAAAGATTTAACAATCTACATAAATCTCGAAATTTCTTTCATTTCCACGAATGGGCCTCATGTTTTGACTGGATGTATTTTATCATTTTTACAATTAATTTAGTTTCTGGGAGGGAAAGTAGCTTTAGACGTTTAACTAAATATGCGAACAAAGGCTTGTTTTATAACTGTTTAGAAGTTATGATAAATGATGAAACAAAAAAAAAGAAGAAAGAGTTGAAAAAATAATAGTTAAAGTAATATTTCATACCGTTCTTCTAATTTGGGAAAAGGAGCTTTTTATGAAAGGGCACGAGAGGAAATACAATTCACAAAATTTGCAAAAACGCTTAAAAATAAAATAAGCATAATCTCAAAATGTGTTTTTCATGTGAACATAACTTGTTTTTTAGTTCCTTTATAAATCATATTTTTTTAAATATGAAAATACTGCCTGTATTCACTATGTTGGATTTTAAAATTCAGTCCAACACACATTCAAACCACCATTACTTTTCAAATCTTATATTTTTGTACACTTTTTTGTTTGGGATATTAGATCCTTTTTTGGTTTGCCTTAACTAGTTATCTTGCATGATATTAAATATACAGGGTGGTCCCGAATTCATGGTACAAACTTTAATGGTAGGTACAGGACATTGTAACAATGATTTATTGTATAGGAATGTATAGTCGCAAGTGACGCGGTGAGGCGAAAACAGGGGAAATAACGGCCGAAAGGAAAAACAAAGATTTTATTGAAAGCGTTGTTGACAAGTGTCATGTTTACAGTAATTGTTCAAAATTGCGTCCACCAGTATCGATACATGCTTGACAGCGTCGGTGGAGCGATTGGCGTACACGTTCAAAGATGCCTGGTATTTCACGCACACCTGCAGCAGCTACAGATAAGCGAGCGACGAGATCCTCATCTGAGTCAACTGGAGTCTCATAAACAAGATGCTTTAGATGTCCCCATAAAAAGTAATCGAGGCTCGATAAATCGGGAGATCGGGGTGGCCAAGGGACTGGTCCACCACGCCCAATCCATCGAGTACCAAACGTGGCATTCAGGTAATTCCGTACATCAATGCTGAAGTGTGCTGGCGCCCCATCGTGCTGAAACCACATGCGGTTACGAATGGCGATCGGAACATCATGCAGCAGTTGTGGTAACACTTCTTTCAGAAAAATAAGATAGCTTCCGCCTGTGAGCCGCGTGGGTAGTAAGTATGGGCCAATCAAAAAGTCGTTCACAATACCAGCCCACACATTAATACTGAAACGTTGTTGAAACGCATGTCGACGCGTTGCATGTGGATTATCGGTTGCCTACACATGGGAATTGTGCGTATTAAAGACACCCTCGCGTGAAAATGTCGCTTCATCTGTAAATAGCACATAATCTACGAAATCCGGCTGCAACGCACATTGCTGCATCACCCACAGGCAGAAGTTCACGCGGCGAGGATAATCTGCCGGATTCAATGCTTGTACTTTCTGAAAATGGAAGGGGTGTAAGCGATTTTCGTTTAACACTCTGCATACAGTCTGATGACTCACACCTACGTCACGCGCAACAGTTCTTGTGCTTGACTCGGGTCTATCAGCCACAATGTTCAAGATGCTTTCTTCCAGCCTTGGAGTGCGTACAGCTCTTACTCGACCAGCGCCATGTCTGTTGACGTCGAACGCACCTGTTTCACAAAGTTGACGATGTAACCGTTGAAAAATTCTATGATCCGGCATTCGTCGATCAGGATACTCCGCGCGATACATTCGTAACGCAGCTCTGCCGTTACCATTTGCACGGCCGTACATGTAATGCATGTCTGCTTTTTCTGCATACGTAAAGTCACCCATCGTCTACGGCAGCACAATTGTGAATGGCGCTTTTCCCTACTGCGATGCATCATGTTCAACAGCGGCTAGACATCTACTGCCCTCTACCGGCAATGATACCAACCGATCACTCCATTTCTCTTTCCTTTTATTTCCCCTGTTTACGCCTCACCGCGTCACTTGCGACTATACATTCCTATACAATAAATCATTGTTACAATGTCCTGTACCTACCATTAAAGTTTGTACCATGAATTCGGGACCACCCTGTAGAATCATCAGAAAAGAGAAAAACGGGTTGGCATAACACAGTGACAGTATCAATTTTTGTTCGTTTCCTTGATACTTCAAAGTTTTAAAGCATATGTTTGTATAAGTCAATTTAAGAGATAACGATCTTGTCAGTTTTCTTCTAATGACGAGATATCTCGTCCATCCAGAACAGGTCAATTCTTGCTACCTCGTGAGGACTAACACCAGAACGGTTTATACTTATCCACACAGATTTCTTCTAGATGAATATTATGGGGAATTCCTTGTTGTCAATACCCAGTTTTTGGGATGTCTGAGTTAAATCGACAAATTTCGAAACACTTAGATGGTAATGGTAATTTTAGTTAACGTCGTACAAGAGCAACACAACGGGCTATTGACGACGGTCCGGGATCAGTCCCTTAAGGGAAAGATCCGAGGACAACACCTCGTAATTTTAAACCATGGTCAGTTGACGAAGCAACACCTGAGCTAGCACACCACTCTCCAAACTTCCACACCAACCCAACGTGAGGACTTTCGGCCACGACAGATTTTAGGTGCACCAGCCGCCTCTACATAATACGCTTACAAACATCCATGCCGGACCCGGATTCGAACCAGGAACCTTCCGATCTAGAGGCTAACACCTTAACCACTATACGAGTTGGTCGGCTCGAAACACTTAGAAGAGGTAAGGTAATTTTAATTAAAGTCTTACTAGAGCAACACAACGGGCTATTGACGACGGTCCGGGATCAATCCCTTAATAAGAGGACAACACCAAGTAATTTTTAACCACATTCAGATGACGAGGCAACACCTGAGCTTGCATCCCACGCTCCAAACTTCCACACTAACCCAACTTGAGGACTTTCGGCCACGACAGGTTTAAGGTCCACCAGCCGCCTCTACACCATATGCTTACAAATATCCATGCACTGACCCGGATTCGAACCAGGAACCTTCCGATCTAGAGGCTAACAACACTTGGAAGAGGTCATCAAAACTGAATGTGCTGTTTTGCACTCAGGCCTGTACAAACAAATAAGTTTCTTCACAATGTAGTGCTGGAAATAACATTATCGAATTCCGATTCATTTATATTATCATTTTTCTGAAATCTAACCACCAACTACATCGAGTTTATGTGTATTACTCCTTTATTACAAGCTGACCGACCGGCATAGTGGTTAAGGCGTTAGCCTCTAGATCGGAAGGTTCCTGGTTCGAATCCGGGTCCGGGCATGGATGTTTGTGAGCGTATGGTGTAGAGGCGGCTAGTGCACCTTAAATCCGTCGTAGACGAAAGTCCTCACGTTGGATTGGTGTGGAAGTTTGGAGAGTGGGGTGCCAGCTCAAGTGTTGCCTCGTCATCTG
Organism: Metellina segmentata; assembly: GCA_947359465.1. Classification (NCBI taxonomy): domain Eukaryota; kingdom Metazoa; phylum Arthropoda; class Arachnida; order Araneae; family Tetragnathidae; genus Metellina; species Metellina segmentata. The sequence continues at coordinate 48,505,467 of OX375882.1, read as the reverse complement.
ACCGTGGTTCAAAATTACGAGGTGTTGTCCTTGGATCTTTCCCTTAAGGTATTGATCCCGGACCGTCGTCAATAGCCCGTTGTGTTGCTCTAGTACGACGTTAACTAAAAATTACCAATTACCGTTATTATAAAATAAAACTCAATAAACATTCACAGCTAATAAGCCAGAAAGAAAAGTGGTACGTCCTGTATACAAGAGCTTACTACTAATCATTCTTACTAACCACTCGCACTAATATCGGGCATGTAAACCCGAAGCATTAGTACTAATCGTTAGAAAAAATGGGAGTGGAGAGTGAATAGAAGCGGATCATATTTCGTTAATGAGAAGTAGGCACCCAACCACTTCTCCCCACTACTCTTAGCGTTCACTTAGCCCGTGTGAACGACCCAGCCCGGAGGTTTGTGCTTAGTGACAAGTCAAGGATACACGTGGTCATGTACTACCCTGGATATCCTTTTCTACCTGGTTTCTTTTGAGTTAAAATGGCCGAAAAGTGGAGCTCAGAAATCGCAATAAACTTTATTCAAAAGTTTAAATGCCGTGAGTGTCTTTGGAATACAAAATCTTTGACGTACAATCTGAAGCACAAGCATCATGGCAAAAAGTTTTGAATGCAATGAATAGGTACACAATGTTTTGGTGTGCCTGAGGAAAAAATATCTGTTTTCAGCAACCAATTCCTCATCCATATTCGCTTATCTTTCCTCTATTCTTCTTCGAGCACTTCTGTTAATGATTTTATAATAACACTTGAATAATGTTTATAAGCGCGTTTCAGTTTTAGACGCAGGTCTATCGTGAACTGATATCACTGCACACTAACGGTGTCCGGTTCACACTCTCATCTAGTGAGTGGGGTGTCAGCTCAGGTTCTGGTCTCGTCATCTGACCAAGGTTCAAAATTACGTGGTGTTGTCTTCGGATCTTTGCCTTAGGGGATTGATCCCGGACCGTCGTCAATAGCCCGTTCTGTTGCTCTAGTAGAACGTTAATTAAAATTACCAAATTACCAACTCGTATGTGCCGACCAACCGGTATAGTGGCTAAGGTATTAGCCTCTAGATCGGAAGATTCCTGGTTCGAATCCGGGTCCGGGCATGGATGTTTGTAAACGTATGGTGTAGAGGCGGCTGGTGCACCTTAAATCTGTCGTGGCCGAAAGTCCTCACGTTGGGTTGGCGTGGAAGTTTGGAGAGTGGGGTGCCAGCTCAGGTGTTGCTTCGTCACCTGACCGTGATTCAAAATTACGAGGTGTTGTCCTCGGATCTTTCCCTTAAGGGACTGATCCCGGACCGTCGTCAATAGCCCGTTGTGTTGCTCTAGTACGACGTTAACTAAAATTACCATTACCATTTGCCAACTCGTGTGAACTTCTCTCACCTTCAAAGTGCTTAGTGCAACTGGTTAGTACTAATAATTAGCACTAAGCCACTAAGCTCGTGCAAACAGGGCTTAATTAACGCTCGTTGTAGTCACGTGTAGAGCTAGTTGGGTACTTCGTTAGGTATTGATTAACGTCGCACTGGGGCAGTGCAACGGGCTATTGACAACGGTTCAGGATCAATACCCTAAGGCGAAGGTCCAAGGACAACACCACGTAGTTTTGAACGGAGGTCAGATGACGAAGCAACACCGGAGCTGGCACTCCATTCTCCAAACTTCCGCACCACGCCAATGTGAAGACATTTGAGGCCACGATAGATTTAATTATTTATTATCAGCCCCCATATACACGATGGTCTGTGGCTGAACCGAGTTTTGAACTCGCAATCCTCCGTTTGCCAATTCGTTGCTCTTCCAAATGGGCTATTCATCTGACCGTGGTTCAAAATTACGAGGTGTTGTCCTCGGATCTTTCCCTTAAGGGACTGATCCCGGACCGTCGTCAATAGCCCGTTGTGTTGCTCTAGTACGACGTTAACTAAAATTACCTTACCTTACCCTCCAACTGGGCTACTGTGGACCGTAGAGAGCCAGTCAGATGGTTGGGTCTTATGGCAAAAAAGGACTATATTGAGATCTATTTAAAAGCATGGAACAGAAATGAAAATAAGAACAAGTGGTTTTACTTTTGAAGAGAAATATTCTATTATTTTACGTGCACATTCCAAACGCGTTGTCAATCGCATTTTTTGGAACATGAAAATCAAAATTTTGAATCATTTTTCAAATTGTATTCAACTACAAGTAGACAGGAAGAAATTTGTCCATAAAAAGTAAAATGATCAGCTATCAGGAGGATGTTTATTGTCAGATTTCAGAATCAACTAACAGTGCACTTCCACTCGAATGAGGCCGTAAAACCAAACAAAATAATTCCAGCATAAATATTTGCGTTCTAACAAAAATATTGGTTCGTCCGTGCAAATTATTTCACAAAATTCCATGAACAATATATTTGTTACAAAAGGAAACTTTTGACCCGAATAGAAAAAGGTCAGGTGTTTGAGACCCTGCCATCCCACTCTGCACGAAATGATGGCAGAATATTGTGAAAATAGAATTACGTAATATATACATTGAAAACAGCGAAAAAATTAATATGTGAGGTTTTAAGCCTACAAACATCTAAACTTGAGGAAATAAATCAGTCAATCACGCGAAGTATACGTCTCCTAAACCCTGATTTACGCTAAGAACAAGGAATCCGACTTGCTTGGTCGGATCTTTCCCGTTGGGATTGTCCCAGGATCGTCACCAATAGCCCGTTGGGTTGCTCCAGCACGACGTTAATACCTACATGAAATACCTACCTTCTTACCGACTTGCTTGGTGGTCGCTCTACGGTCATTTGTTTGCTACACGAGGGCTAGCTAGACCGGGAATTAAAGCTTAAAGAGTCGATTATTGTAATAGAATGTGATAAGACAGCACATCACTAAAACGTGTTTAAGGCTTACATCCATTGCTCTAGCTTATTATATACTACTATATTGTAAGTTAATTTTTGTAATGGTGGCTAATTTTACAACACTACCCTTCCTAATTTTACAACAGTACAACTTCCCCTCCAAAATGTAAAAGTTTTTGGTAAAACGGTGCATTTTTGATCTACAAAACGGTATTTTAGAGTTGAAATCCATAGCAGTTATTTATATATTACTATATTGTAAGTTTCTCTAGTTGTGGCTAAGTTCATCACTACTTCCCCGCCAGAATTTAGAAGCGCAGGGTAAGACGGTGCAACTTTGATCTACAAAACGGTATTTTAGAGTTGAAATCCATAGCACTCATTTATATATTACTATATTGTAAGTTTCTTTAGTTGTGGTTAAGTTCATCACTACTTCCCCGCCAGAATTTAGAAGCGCAGGGTACGACAGCGTAACTCCAGTCCATCAAAAAGTATTTCAGGATTGAGATCCATCGCACTAATTGTTATACTACTAGTTAGCAAGTTAATTTTTGTGGAGGCTAATAAATCCATCACAGTATTTCCCCTCTAGTATTTAGAAGTGCCTAATAAGTCAGGGCAAATTCAGTCAGTCCAAACCCAAAGCACTTCATGGTTGAGACACGTTTGCTAAAACGCTATTTAAAGTTAGTTTTAGTAGTGATCTCGAAGTTCACTACACTGTTCCTTCTCCAAGAATCCGAACGGATTTCGAGCCACTCGAATAATGACCGGACCTCGAATCCAGAACCGAACCCCTAACCACAAGGCTACATGGAACCCGGCTCAACGAACCCGGAGATACGAAAATTTATGGTAATCAACCTCCATTAACGAAATCCAGCGGAATAATCACCGATCCCGCGAACCACGAAAAACAGTGGCGGCACCAAAGCGATTTATTCTTCTGTCCATCATGGCCACCACCTCAATTGCCTCCCAGAGACCGGAGGATCGTTAAAAAGGCAAGAGGGTCAGAAACTCCAGTAGTAAATGACGGAGGGCAGAAAAAGCAGAACCCTCATGGCAGACGAAGAAGGTGCCCCCATGACTTTCGGGACACAAAAGAGGGCCCCGTAGCAGACCCTTATCGTGTTGTGTAATACCGGCCACAAAAGCAAGCCGCCCATAAAACACGGATAACAAGAGCAGGCCAATTCTTCCGTAGGAGGAGGAGCAGTAAAACTCTTTTGTGCGGAAGGGTTGGGAAATAATGGTGGTGGTGGGGTCTTATTAAGAGGGAACCACTTATGATGCAGCTATACCTTCTGTGTGCCTCTTTTTTTATTTGTTCGTTCCACTGGGATGAGGTACAGGTAGGTGTGAATACGCTGCAGTTGAGCTGTCGGCTTTAATCAGAGGTTTTTAGTCCTATTGGATAATGTTACGAAAATTGGCTACGTAGTTGTTTATACAGTTCACAAATTTCGCAGTATGTACCTATCCTTTATTCTCATTCAAACAGTGCTCTCACATAGAAAACTCAACGGCTTCAGATAGGAGAGCTCAGATTTTAGACGCCGGTCTATCGTGAATTGATATCACTGCATCGGTTCACACCCTCAACTATTGAGTGGTGTGTCAGCTCAGGTGTTGCTTCGTCATCAGACCGTGGTTCAAAATTACGAGGTGTTGTCATCAGATCTTTCCATTAAGGGATTGATCCCGGGCCGTCGTCAATAGCCCGTTGTGTTGCTCTAGTACGACGTTAAATAAAAATTACCAATTATTAGATGGGAGACAACTCAAAAAAGTTGATTCTACAAGGTAATGGTAATTTTAGTTAACGTCGTACTAGAGCAACACAACGGGCTATTGACGACGGTCCGGAATCAGTCCCTTAAGGGAAAGATTCGAGGACAACACCTCGTAATTTTGAACCACGGTCAGATGACGAAGCAACACCTGAGCTGGCACCCCACTCTCCAAACTTCCACGCCAACCCAACTGATTCTACAAGATCGTCAAAAGAGAGAAATTCTCCGAATGTATTTAATCTTTTCATTTGGAATTTGTAGAATTCCTTCTTAATTTTATTATAAAAAATTCTTGTATGATTGTAACTGTAATTGAAAAACTGTTTGATTTCCATGGCTCAAGTTTTAGTATCGTTCGTTAATGAAAGATTAAGATCATCATTTCGATACATACCCCCATATAAAACTTCGATCCCCCACATCCAGCTCAGTATTGACCTCGTCATCTAAACATGGTTCAAAATTATGAGATGGCGTCCTCGAATTTTTCCTTCAGGATTGACCGTAGCTAACTGCGAGCTGTGTTGCTCCAATGCGAATTTAATCAACTATGTATCCACCTTTATACTTTTTAATACTTGAAAAAATTGAGAAAAATTAATTATTTTTTGATCGACTAGTATCCAAACTTTGATGTGGAAACTACCAATACCAAGAAAATCTAATAGAACGTCTGCAATTTGATGCCCAATGGTAGGCGATTTCATTCAAAAAGTCAGCAATTACCTATTGCGACTGCGAGAATTCTTCTTTACCTTTACCTAATTACTCCAGAGTACTCAATTTTCAGAAAACCGTAATCCCCAACTATCGGAGAACAAACTTTGTACGAAATTAGCGAGAGTCCGAAACTTTCCCTCGCAACGGAACGTACGACCCCCCCCCGCATCTTGAAACGAGATCATCAGCTACTAAAGGACCGCAATAATCAAAGTCCTATTTCTCGAACGGAAAAGTCGGCCCTTGATTGGCTGTTACGGGGTGTGGGAACGCCGGAGAATCGGAGAGCACACGGTGGCAGCAGCACAAGACAGATGGAAATTAGAATACTCCAAACATTTAACTGCAGTTGTTCTAGCAGAAGTTGAACTCCTTTATCGGGTAAGATTCGTGTGATTGTTTTACTCGGGGGCTCCTCTGGATCCTATCCTTAAACGGGAAAACAATGTGTTTGTAAGCAAATACATTACCGCTCAGATTAATTGTCTTTCAGTACAAACTGGTTTATTGATAATGGGAATTCCTTCTCAAACCCTCTCGCTCGATGGAAAAGAGTTGGTTTCTTTTCGAAAGAATGAGGCAGAGTTTAAAAAAAAAAAAAGAAGAAAAACAATTAACTAGGTAATTCCGGGCTAAGTCGGGTTCATTAATTCTTTTACTTATTTATCTCCGAGGACATTTTTATAAGTTGATTCGCCTGTAGATTGTAGTCTGGTGGACGCATTCTCTAATCTGTTTGGTGGCTTTAAGACTCGTAATCCATTCATTCAACCCGAGGATGGTTGAGAAGCTGTCGTTAGTGCAATTCTATTCAGGTCATACCCGAAAGGCTGTTTTTTACACAGCGATCGTTTCTTCAGGGATTTCTTCTTTATCAACTGGTGGTGGTCATTTTCTCACGTTTCTTGCTGCATTTGGAACTTGCTTAGAGCAGGGTATGACAAATATAAAAAAATTAGCAGCCAGCCTAATTTTTTAAAAGCCAGAACCTTTGCAACACATATCATACTAATATTTTTTCGAACGCGGAGTATATCGCAGAACTCATAACACACACACGCTCAGTAAATACTATGGTATTTATTATGAACTGAGGCAATAAAAACAGTTTTATTATCTACATTAGACACTTTGCTCCATTTTTACCTTTTATAGCCTAAAAAATGAAATTTTTTTCCATGAAGAATAAACATTTTTTACAAAAAGAGAAAAATTTAGGCACCAGACCAAATTTTTTAATCGCCATGACGACCTGGCGCCCGAGATTTGTCTTGTCCTGGCTTAGAGCGAAATAACTCTTAATCTCATCCTTTTGCCGATTGTTGTTACTAATCCCCGACATGGTCTCTTTAAATTAGACCAAGTCCACGAGTACATAAACCCCCAAAAGTCCAAGAAAAGTAGAGGTTCCGAAAAAACCTTGTCCATTTAGGTTTTGCCCCCTCAAGTCCTGCTAGCCGCCTCATCGTGGCGAGGGTTGGTCTATATCAATGGGCGGAATGGGTGAAGTACGTCGGGAGCCTGGCTCCTGGTAGGGACACCCTATCCGTGAAGGTCATTCCAATATGCCCAGCTAAGGCTAGCAGGCGAAGTTGTGGAGAAAAGTCAGACTTCTACCTCTGGTGCTCCAGGTCTTTTTGGCCCACAGAAGCAGTAACACTTCTCCCTTTATTATCAAACTACCTGTGGGATGTATTGGTTAGAAGAATGCAAAAATTCATCTGGTCTGGTATATTTGAGGGCGAACGGTCAGGTATACTTAAACGGCTGTCGAAACAAGATTTATCATTGTTTGTAATTGTTCATTTTAACAAGTAAAAACCGAATTAAAACTAGAAGCTATGAAAAGAATATAATAACCACAATTATGGTCCATGCTTGTTTTAACGAACTCCAACTCCACCATCTCACAAAATGTTACGAATTTTCTTCAAATATCGTCCAAATACGGGGATCGACGTGGCCCAGTGGGTTTTACACTACGCTAGCAAACTGCGAGTTGTTGGTAACGCAGGGTTCCATTCCTGTAACGTATTCAGGATGTATTCTTCTCTATTGCGTCAGCGAAACTTTACTTGCTTGTGTATGGTAATTCCGATATCTCTCACGTGAGAGCATTTGTATAACAGGGAGTAAAATCTTCATCTGCTGTTACCCTGGTTTGTGAAGAATGAAAATCTCACATTTACAGCTTCAAATATTGGTAAGTAGCGTAATTTCCGAAACCTATTTTCTTTATCCATTATCATTTATAAATTCAATGCAAAGTATGCCAAGAAAAAGCTGGCGCGTAAAATAACAGCGAACACATATTCATAAAAGAAAAGTTGACATTACAATATGGAACATCATCCATCATCCACAATCGTCACCTATATCACCTGCTAGATGTTTTATTCGCGACCCACCATCATACTAGAACCATTGTAAACGGCAATGTTCTACAAGCATAGAAATAATTTATTTCAGCTTAGCGAGCTTCAACAAATGAATACTATTTGCACAGATGTCGTTTTAGGAAGTGTTTGGAACTTCAGGAACAGGTGGTTCAACACACAATCCCAAGGAAATTTAACTGGTGTAGTTTTGATCAAGAAAATGCGAGACAAACAGACTTGCGATATAAAATATAGTTCTGATGTATTTTAATAAGTTTGGAAGACATAAATAAACGTTTAAATAAGTTTCAAAGGCAGTACAATAAACGTTTAAAAATGTACTGCCATTTCAATCCTATTAAAAATTGAATTTTAGGAATATGTTGTTTTATTAAATTGGATATCGGCATCGCATTTCATTCAAGTTGGAGGATGTCTAAATAACCGTAATGTCCCCGAAATGTATTAATTGCAACCAGAACATCGTCGCATGGTGTATGAGCAAACTGAATATGGATGGTTGGCTGTCATGGGGTTTTATGGCGCAAGGGTCATATTTGGCTAAGCAACTGAGTATGGACTCAAAGATTTAATGCATAGGTATTCGAAGTATACCAGAAGGCTGCAATGTGAACGACTCGATAAACGCACCAGGAATCTTTCTAGTGTAAGTTTGTTTCTCTACTAGTCTTAAAAGGACAATTTTGAAACTCACAGCTCCGAATAAGAACATGGCATTAGGTGGAATTTCAAATGTAATGGTGGCACATATTCACTAATACATTTGAATTCACCATAATTCACCAATACGATTGCATAACCCATTTAACTTTATCGTATGAGAACTATTTGTTTCAAGTGTCTTTCATAGCCTTGTGCAAATTTAGTCTGTAAGAGACCTTCTTGACTAGATGCAAACGATTGGCAAACAAACTTCGTTTTGTTTTCGTGGCAATGTTGATAATTTATTTTTCAAAGCGAGAGAGCAATAAAAATAAAGATGCGTTTTGAAAATCTGATTACGATTTTTTCTGACTTTCATAACAATTTTTAGAGCGTTATTTACGTTGCAGCTGTTTTTAGCAAAATTACATATGACTACATTCCTAATTTCTATAAAAAGAATCAATATCGATCCGATTATTTTGTATGTAGGGTGTTTGAGAAGGAGATCAGCAAGGCTCTTTCGTTTGGTTCTCACTTTCTATTGCTGATATCCCCTACCCTACAATAACGGACCAGACGTCAGCAGATTTGCATAAAATCCGACTACTTGTTTGGGGGGTGTTTTTCGTGGCCTGGGACCTTTGTATGTTGTTCCTGGTCAATTGAACACCGACGCTTACATGAACATTTTGGGCAATCAGGTTCTTCCTACGCTCTGGCAATTTTATGGAATGGACGAATGTTACTTCCAGGACGACAATGCTCCTTGTCATGTTGAAGCCTCTATTCAGCAGTGGTATTAAGATATAGATGCAAAACGTCTTCCCTGGTCTGCTCAGAGTCCCAACCTGAACCCCATAGAACATTTGTAGGGGGCGAGTTAGAGCGACGCTTACGGACCAGGGAACCACGTCCGAAATCTACAGCTGAGCTGGCGACATTCTTGCAGCAGGAAAGGGCACAAATACCCATAGCTGTGTATCAAAACCTCGTTGAAAGTATGCCCAGAAGGGTTGCTACTGTCATTGCAGCACATGGGGGACCATCCCCCTATTAAAGCATGTATTCTTTCCCTTATACCATCACATCTTGCTGTCCGGTCCATTATTGTATCGTAGTGACGTATGAAACTCTATGCCAACAGATATTTGTACAGTATTCATAATAGTTCCCAGTGGAGAACTATACTCTCTAAAGGCTCTACAACAAGACTTGATTGGGTTTTCGACATTTAAGAAACACCCAGGGTAGCATTCATAGAGGGAGCTTGGTTGCCCTCGACAGTCTGTAATCCATCCACAAAATATTAAAACACACTTGCAAACGAAATACTCCTTTAGTATTCAGTTGCTAACAGAAGCGAAGAATCCATCTATATGACAGGTGACTAAATGTGATGGAATTATTTAACTTTTGTTGCGTAAGGGTGATAGCTGGCCAAGCAGCGAAAAACACAAGCCAGACAACGTCACGCAATGGACTTGCACACTCAAGGAAAGTTTTACTATGAAGGAGAACCTGAGGAAGTTACAGAAATTGAATCCGCACCGCGTATAACTCGTAGGTAGGTTACTAGTGCAGTGCTAAATACCCTGAAACCATGGAAACGGGATGATGAAAGACGAAAAAATTTTGTCTAGTCAATTCGCCTGGAGGGATGAAGCTCGTGTTTAAAGGCCTTCGTTGAATCCTCTCCAGAATATTTCACATGCACTCAGCGCAACTTGAAGTTTCGTTATCACACAGATAAAACACCCATATATACTTCCTGTCAACCACGAGAACTGCTCCGGATACAAAGTCATCCCCTGCTTGTTTCGATGTAAGCGGACCTTACACTATTTTCCACAGGGGAAGCTTGAGTTTGTCACATTACAACACTCGATGACAAATTCGAAATGTATTTGATAAGAAATTGACTTGTAGCCGAGAGGATGGATACCACAAAACTACAACTTTGTGTCACCGACAATCGCAAAAACAAAATAAAATTAAGTCCATCTCGAGAGTCAACACCCTACTCAAAATGATCGAGCCCTGTTTCTATAACAACCGCCATCATCCAGACTTCGTTCGGGCAGCAATGGTAGGCATACAGTACATCTGGAAGCAGTCACAAAATCGTTACCCGTAATGTCCATCCATAATAACGGTCTTTTGATTGGGATAGAAAACGCAAAGATTGGATCTCTGAAATTATTTTCTGGATACGCCACAGAGAACTCATTGCCAATTTTCCTACCCCACAAAATTTGACAGCAATATTTTAACCAAAACAGACTGATGTAATTTCAGTATTCAGATAGTCAGACCTATAAGAGGCGACGAAGAGGAACCCGAATCTCGGCACCCTTAATGTGTATTGAGTCCCCACCTATTGACTTACCGGTGTGGGAAAATGCAGCCCCCTGCAGGCCCTGTAATGAGGGAAGGAGTACGTCTAATGACTTCCACAGTCTATTATCAGGATAATGTGTTCTTCGATGATCCGAGGGAAAAGATTAAAGACGATGATTTCTTCTCGTTAAGGTTATCCAATAGTTGCCTCGACGCTCCTAATTATTAGCATCAATCCTAAGTGAATCAATTCAATGAAACCTGCTCCCCGCGATCACGCGGCGGGAATGGTGGTTGCATTCTCTGAATGAATTGGGGAAACAGTTCTGTGTGTCATCTTGTTTGAAGGCTTTCAATAGGAAAAGCATGATGCTTAAAAGTCATTTGTCTTGAATTGACTGGAATCTGACTTTTAAAATAAGTTAGCTCAAGTAATCAGCATGGGAGGGTTTTTCAGTGAAGCTAAATACAGTGGATAGGTAACCTCTTTCACAACTTGGCATGTCTCTCGAATGCACTGAAAGAGATTTTTAATGTGAAGAAATCAGAAGAAAAATGCAGTTTCTAATTCCTGTAACCCAAATACATGATACACATCGGGGTTATCTTAAAATGTAGTTTGTTATTGTCTGTAGTTGTTATTTACGCTGACCGTTAAACTATCACGCATTCCTTCGGAATTCATTCTTTGGATTTCATAATGGTGACTTGTCGAAAACGTATTCGAAAAACAAGCCCTGACGTCACGCTCGAATACGTATCGTAATTGTATGTTGTAAGCTACACACAATGCATTGATTGGTGACAATTGTGGCTAGCAAAACCTGGAATCTATCAGAACGTCATCTGACTACCAAACACTAAAGTGGTAAAGTGTGGAAAGACCATGAAAGCTTTGTCTATCGAAAGCATTGAAGTTAGCGACCATCATCTGACTACTAATCGCCACTGCGTTTAAAGACCATCTAACTACTAATCGCCACTGGTTTAAAGACCATCTGACTACTAATCGCCACTGTGTTTAAAGGCCGTTAAACTTTAGTTTACCTAAAACCTCGAAGTGCATGCAAATTCTAGTAACCGTCATCTGATTATCAATCATTAATGCTGTAAAGTGTGGACACCCAAAACATTAAAGTGCATGCCTACAGCGGCTACTGTCATCTGACTAACAATCACCAAAGTGTGGAAATACCTTTAAATTTTTGTCTATCCAAAGCATTGAAGTCAGCGACCATCATCTGACTACTAATAGCCACTGTGTTTAAAGACCATCTGACTACTAATCGCCACTGTGTTTAAAGACCGTTAAACTTTAGTTTACCGAAAACATCGAAGTGCATGCAAATTCTAGTGACCGTCATCTGATTATCAATCACCAATGCTGTAGAGTGTAGAAACCCAAAACATTAAAGTGCATGCCTACAGCGGCTACTGTCATCTGACTACCAATCACCAATGTAATACAATATGAAACACCGTGCAACTTCATTCAACCCTAAATTACTCCATGGTTGAGATCAGTTGCAGTTGTACTATCATATTATAAGTTATCCTTTGCGGTGCTATGTACACTATCATCTTATACGTACAATGTGTACTATCATGTTATAGTTAATTATTGTAGTGGTGGTTAAGATTAGATATCACACGTCTGCTTAAAATTCGGTTATAATGTCAGCGTTCATGATTGATCTCTCCTCGCCCCTTCTTTCCCCTTCCCCTATCTCTTTGATGTATGAAGAAAATGTAGCGAACTTAAAAAACAAAACCTACGTGTTTAAAAGCTTGTCCGTCTTATCCTCATATCTTTTAATTTCATCTTACCTTATTCAACACGTTATTAACTATTTAGTCAATTCATAAAAAATGAGAAGGGAAAAGGGTATACGTTAAGGGAAAAACTTAAATTTAAAAGTACCTCATCAACTCGTGAATAAATGCATTATCCTATGTAAAGATTTTACCTCATTGAAACTAACCACCTTTAATGAACTTAATTTATGGCTAATTCTATGAGCTATTGTTACTAGTAAATGTAAGATTTTAATTACAATTGTCAATTAAAACCGACTGGATGGCAGAAGGTATATATATGCTAAGACTCTAAATCGAGTTACTATCGTTTTTTGGTTTAACTGAATTCCATAAGTAATTAGTTTTAATGGCATTATACTATCCTATTCCACATTTTTGAAATAACCGACTTCGATAATTGTGTTAACGTTCGTTGTATTATAAGATTAACATTTGTAATGATTAGCAAAAGAGGTAAAAAACAGAAATTTCCAACTCTTTCGATAATGTTTCCTTGAATTTATTTCTCAGAGCATTTATGTACAATTAGCTCTCGCATAGCAAAAATGGCAGTGAAGGGATAAACTAAACCTTAGCCAAACCCAAGGGCAAAGTTCAGAATTGTAATTAAAAATAATTATACTGTGTGTTATGCCGCATAATACAAAAATTCGAAAAGGAAGCAGAAGTGAATAGTTCGTATGCGATAAAAAAATATACAGCTGAGGAAAAATCAAACTACCCTCTGTATTTGCGTGTCGTTCATTGGAAAGAAAATTAGAAGCTACTTTTCAGTGTGAAATTACGGTCTATAATTTATGAGTACACAATTCGATTAGGGGGTTGTCTACGTATTAAAGTTCGCACCACCTTCACATATTTTTTTTTCAAATGATGACTACACAAAATTTGAGTATAAATTCCAAATTGAATACTAAAGTTTCAAGTTCAACAGATTTTGTATTATGAGTATGGAGGATTTAGATTTGCTGGAGTTAAATTAGCTTCCCAGATTTGTATTTTTATATCAGGTTGAAATTCTTTGTTGCGTTACTTGTAATGAAAAACAAAATCAACATGATATGCAACAAAAATTATGAATAGCAACCGAAAGATTTTGATGAAAATCAATTCAGAAAGACATTTTATAACACTAGGGGGCTCACACACGGTAATTACTACGCAATCCCATTTGGTTTGCTTCGGAAGCCAACACTCCTTTCGCAAGTGATTTCGCTTTTTTTACTTTAACACTTAATGCACCCTAAACTAATAGCCGCATAAGTAAAAAAATCTTCTCCATCCTGTTTCCTGTACAATTTTGAATAAACCATGTCAACCTGATCTGTTATTTTCTCGGAAAACCGTCTGAGAATCAAACGAAAAAAGCGAGTTGAGCCTTTTGGACTTTCCGGGCCATGACGTCACAGTAGTTTTCAATGGCCAAAAATATAATATGCTTAAATTTGAACCAGAGACCATCAATCCTTTTCTTTTCAACAAGAGCCGAATGACCTTATGTAAATATATTAGGTTCCTAGAATATTTGCCACTTTTGTTTTTGAAGCCCGAGTGACAATACGGTGAATTGACACACTTTTCAGTCATATTTGTAATCAAAAGTAATTCGTCTTCTGGGAAAACCCCATTTCTGCGTGACCGGCAGTGAATGTGTTAAACCAGGGAGCGCATCTTGTTCTTCTGTACTGGAATTGTTTTAAGGAAACTTTGACTTGTACAATGTCTCAACCCATTCTTCCTGTTTTTTAAATCCTTTTTTTTTAATGTATATTGCGTTTCATATTTATAGAAGACATCATGATGTCGGTACCAATGCACCAAGATGTAATGTAAACGCACTAAGGAAAAGGGTTGCCATACACAATCTATCGCTTTCAGAAACGAATAATAAATTCGAAACCAAAAATCAGGAGCTACGGACGCCAAATGTCACTGTGTAGATTATGGCACACTGTTTGGGTTTAAACTGCTGCCTAATAAAAGAAAATAAACTCGTTCAACATCTTGAGACTCAATTACCAACTATTCAGAGATGGACAGTACAGCTGCAGTCTGCATTTATAGAGGTGGCAACGGCCTTGGCGCTTATTTGGCGCACTTCTAGTAGCGAGTTAGGGTAGGTTAAGGCAACCCATCTTTTTTCCGGATATAGCATTTCTTATGGCAACCTCGGTAAGCGGAAAATTTAAATTTTCATTTTGAATATTCTAGAAAGTTCTTTCAAAATCCATTCAACTGTCATTTGATTAAACTATTTTTAAAACGTTCACAAAATGTGTTTCTACAGCTCATTACTTTCCGTTTTAAAAAGAAAATTTTTTTTGAAAGAAAATGATTTTTGAAAAAAATCTCAGAAGTGCGCCATAAAAAGCGCCAAGGCCGTTGCCACCGCTATAAACGTAAACGGCAGCTGTACCAGATGGCCTACACAAGAAAGAAGTTATTATAACATCTAGATAAACAAAAGCCAAATGTAAGTATGCTGTGTTTGCGTTAAACTGCTCCTTTATTGAACTCGTGCAACATGAGACAAGTACCAACTAGCCATGGACGGAGTACATATGAAGTTACTAAAACAGCTAGGTAACAAAAGTAAACTTCAGGTATGCTGTGCTTGCGTTCAAACTGCTTCCTAATTGAACAAATAAGACTCCTTTAATATCTTGTTCCTCAAGTGCAACAAGACGGACTACACAGGAACGTAGTCACTAAAACAGCTAGATAACTAAAGCGAAAAATTATATTTAGTTAGTACAATTGTTGTTACTTGGCGCTCGTGGCACTTTTTTATTTGGTTTATCAAATGAACTCTGCTTGTTTCAAGCCTGTGTTGTTGTTTACTTTCGGTTTCTTCTTTCAACGAGTGGATCCAACGTGAAGCTGTGACATCGTGTGAGTTATAGGCGGAAAAGGTTCAGTTCATTTAATTTACTCAGAGTCATTTCTCTCATCTATATTTGTAAAGATTTAACTTATGTCCCTTACTTGACTTGTGTTTGGCTTAGCTTGAATAAATATGGCCCTTTTGTCTTAAAACCCCAACCAATCTTTCAGTGAGTAAAGCAGTTTAGCATAATTCTATCTTAATTTTACTCATAACCCACTTTAGCTTCTATGATCCACCATAGACAATGTAAAGTTAATTGATAAATACTTACTTACAGATATCTGCTAAATTTTAGCAAAGGTTTCATTTAACTAAGTAGTTTTTGTGTAATTGAGTGTTAAAAAGCAGTCATTACCGTTCTTATATCAGTTTATCCCAAATAAGTATTTTGTTAAAAATTGTAAGATGTATAAAAATACATAATGTAAAAAAATATCGTATAAAGAAAAATACATAAATTCCATATAAATGCTTCAGATGAGAGTGAACATAAGTAGAGAACTCCTGGTATCAGTTTCGAATTACTTTTCTGTTCCCGAAAAACTAGCGATTTTGTACCTGCTGAGGCAAAGATTAAACTCTATTTGGATCATGTGCCACGTATTAGAACAGCTGAAAATAATCTGCGTTCTCATCAGGTAGAATTAATCCTTTTATCGTGAGACATCTTTCTTCCTTATAGTCTGGAAATTTCTATTTTAAAATGTAACAAACCTTTTTATCCGTTCACTCTGGAAAATTAGAGATATTTTTATTCCTCTGGATAATTTTTGTTTTAAGTAGTCACACTATTTTAGAAAACACAAAGCTTTCCTACACAATAGACATGGCATTGAGATGTTCTTCATATATTTCAAACTAAATATTTAATTTCTCTTTAGATCAGGTAATTTTAAGATGACTCAATTTTAAACAAAATATTTAATTTCTCTTTTGGTGATTTTAAAGTGAGCCTCAAACTTCCAATTCTAAATAAGCAGAGATTTTTTCGACTGTTCCAAATTAATCGTTCATCGGGGACAAGTAAAATAGAATGGTATAGCCGAATACGGCGATACATCATGTCACGTATTAGTTCAGCTGAAAGTAATCATAATACTCATCAGATGGAATTAATTTCACCCTGCTACTTAAGTTTTTTCTCTTTATAATCTAGAAATTCATATTATCAAAAAGCAATGTCCTTTTTTAGAACATCCTATTGGAAAATCAGTGGTATTATTATACTTCTGGATCATTTATTCGTCTGCTTTCGTTACGTCAGAAACATTACAAACGCTTTCTGTATAATACCCATATCGAATCAACGTTAAAAACATTTCCAGACAAAATGGTTTAAACTTAGGATTGAATTAGATTTAGGGTGTCAATACAATCTATATATATATAATTCTCTTACGTGGCTCACGAAAAAGACGTTATTTGTAATCGCGTTTTGGCAACACTGTACGATTGTTTGTTTATCACGAAGTCTCGCGCATCGATTGAATTTATAGCGTTATCGGATGAAATTTTACTGAAAAAAGAAGGAAATTTTAATGAGCTGTTGCAGTTAGTTTATAATAGAAATCAAAGAAAGCGGAGGATCTTTTCAGCGCCATTTAAAAAACGGTCCTTTTCAGGGCCAACAATTATAGTTCAACAAGACGCTTGCACTACAACTTTCGGCAACAAACTCAATGAAAAAGTGTGGGTCGTTTGAGTGCTGGGAAAATGTACACACAAGCAACATGCTGGGTATTCAATTTCCAAAGCAACGCTCACATTTCGAGTCAAAATTTGCACAAATTTAGATTTGAAAAGCATTTTTTTGGTAACATATTTTGTAAACAATCCCTTCTGCTAGGACATGTCTTCATTGAGGCGAGCGAAGCGATCATAGGTTCGCGCAGCGAACCAATGAGGATTGCGAAGCAATCCTCCGGGGGTTGTCGAGCGTTAGCGAGCAGGGGGCAGGCCCCCTAGTAACACAATAATAGACCGGACGCCAGCGGATTTGCATAAAATCCAACTTCTTGTTTGGGTGTGTTTTTCGTGGTATGGCTTGGGACCTTTGCATGTTATTCCTAGTCAATTAAACGCCGACGCTTACATGAACATTTTGGACAATCAGATTATTATTTTTTTTTATTCTTCAATTTTTTGGAATGGACGAACGACTTCCAGAACGACAACGCGCCATGTCCTGTTTCAGTCTTTGTCAAGCAGTAGTATCAAGATATGGATGTAAAACGTCTTCCCTCTCTTGTTCATACTCACGACCTAAACCACATAGAACATTTGCTGGATGAGTTAGAGCAATGCTTACTGACCAGGGAACCACGTCCGAAATCTACAGCTGAGCTGGCGACATTCTTGCAGAAGGAATTGACACAAATACCCATTGCTGTGTATCAAAACCTTGTTGAAACTATGCCTAGAAGGGTTGCTAGTGTAATTGCAGCACTTGGGGGGGGGTACCATTCCCCTATTAAAGCATGCATTCCTTCCCTTTCACCATCACATGTTGCTGTCCGGTTCATTATTGTAGGATAATGTACTTGGCCTAGATGCGCCAAATACATGATAAACAATGTCAAGTAATGTTTAAAAAAAAGAATGGAGGGGAGAAAGTTGAGAAAGATGATTGCTCGGGTATTCTGTAGTCACAACACCCATGTTCATCAGAGGAGCCTCATTTGAAAAGACTGAATAATTATTGTACCTCGGGTTGGTGAAGCCCGTGCATACCTAAAGAGATGTACCCCTGAAGGGGACGCAAGATTCTGAAACTCGATCCTTAACTCTCCAAGTGGTTGTCGAGGTATCCCATACTAGCGAAACAGAAAATACAGATCTTGATGGACGAGATATCTTGTCATCAAGATATAATTACTAAGGTGATTTGAAAATTTAGTCATATCTTTAAACCACTTTGAAGATTAAACTCCCACTTTCAAAGAAATAAATTTAGATTTTTTTCTGTTACTTCAAATTAAAAAGTAAGATGCAATAATACAGTAATAAAGCATTTTGTAGCTATAATATAAGAACTATGTAGCTATAATATACAACTATAATATATAACTATAATATAGAACTATGCGTAATATAAGAACTAAATATCCGAATACGCATAATATAGTGGGGTTACTGTAACTTTCAATCGGAAAACGTTTCGGTCTCCCAATTGGCTAACTTCCACAGTGGGTTAAACTAAGCTTTTTCTGGTCCTTTTTATTTTAATAGATATTTACCGGTTGTAAAAGTAACGGATTAGCGACCGGCTGGTTACGAGATCGAATGCAACCAAAGACAGTCATGAAAAAAAGGGGGTAGTGCCCGTTAAATCTGTCGTGGCATCATATATCGTCACGTTGCCGTGGTGTGTAAGTTTGGAAATAGAGTGCCAGCTCAGGTGTGACCTCGTCATCTGACCGTGGTTCACAATGTCGAGGTGTTGTCCTTGAGTCTTTCCCTTCGAGTTTGATCCCGGACCTTCGCCAATAGCTCATTGTGTTGCTCCAGTGCGATGTTAATTAAAATACTTACCTAAGTAAGTGTGACCTCGTCATCTGACCGTGGTTCACAATGTCGAGGTGTTGTCCTTGAGTCTTTCCCTTCGAGTTTGATCCCGGACCTTCGCCAATAGCTCATTGTGTTGCTCCAGTGCGATGTTAATTAAAATACTTACCTAAGTACCTTTAGTTCTTTGCGTCGAGAGTTGGAAAAACTAAATTTTACTCCACTTTTTCTGCAATACGTTGCACACTTTGTATTGTAAAAAGTGAAAAATCACGCATAATATTACAAGTACTTCGTGTAGAACTACACGATGGTAGAGTCACCTAACAGGCCATTATAATATCAACAGTGTACAGTTAGTTTCCCTGCAGAATTTATGAGCAAACAGGGGAGTGACTTTTACAGACAATCTCCAGAGATTTCCGTGAAGTGAAAGTGTTTGGAATAATGCAATTCGATTAGTGGTAAAGGGGAGGGGTTTGACATAGTAGTTAAAAATGAATCGCGGAAGAGCATTTAAAACTGTGAAAACGACTTGGAATTAATGACATAACGTACTAACTATTAATGAAATTTATGAAGGCTATCGAGAAAGCTTTGGAAATTCCCACAACTCCACTATAAACTTATTAAACTATTCCCCATTAATCACTATTTCTCATTAGTACATGCAGGATATTTGTAAGTCTGGGGCCTCTATAAATGGGTGGTGCCCTGAATCTATGGAAAGTACGTGAGGTTTAACGTGAACCCATCCCGTATGATGCACAAGGTAAAGCCAAGTTGTTTACAATTCCGCCCTTGTATTTCCATTATGACTAAAAGCACTTATCCTAACAAGTTAAAACTGACCGAGCCTTGACACAAAAAAATTCACTTCATATGGTAGACTATAGGGAGATGTGTTTCTTGAGCAATTTGATGATAGTGTGAATTAAGTTACAGTAGACACAACATATATTTATGAGTCTCATTGGCTAAACCCAACAGTTGTGACGGGTTAAAAATTATTTTAAAGGTAGGTAGGACCGCGATAGCCCGGTTGAAAGATTAGCAATAGGAGAGTTGGAATCCAACCAAAGACCGTCATGTACGAAGGGGGCTGGAGCACGTTAAATCTGCCATAGTCTCATATGTCCTCACGTTGGTGGTGTTGGAAGTTTGGAGAATGGGGTACCAGCTCAGGTATGACCTCGTCATCTGATCGTGTTTAAAAATTACGTGGTGTTGTCCTTGGATTTTTCCCTTAAGCTTTGGTTTCCTAAGAAAGTGGAGCCGTTATCTAACAGCCGTGATACGTCATGATGCCGCGGGCATAACTAGACGGCCGTCTAAACAAAAATCCAGCCGTGTCAACTTAGACGGACAGAATACGTTGGAGAATGGGCAACACAAACGGCTGTCGTGGTTTATTTTATTCGAGAAACAAAACAAAGTGTTTTTTTTATTCTCTAGTTTAAAGTTTCTAACTTCGGGATCGTTGAAGGTAGAGTGAAAATTTCAACAGATTTTAAATCAGCGTAAATTTTTACGCCAGATAGATATCAAAAACAGTTTTATTGTTCAATTATTTACCATTTGATTATTTAATTATTTATTAAATAATTAATTATTTATTTAAAGAAAATCAAATTTAAGGTATCGATCTGGTGTCAAATTTTCCGCAGATTTCAAATCCGTTGAAATTTTTATTCTGTGTGTAACGATCCCGATTTTTGAAAAACTAATTAATCAATGGCAGTCAAAAATGTTTATTTATTTCGCTCCTTTTCGTTCGAATCTTTTGGAGCAGGAAATGAAATGTGGCCGCTACAAGAGAAAAAACGTTCTCCAACTGTTTGAGACCGCTATGACGACAGTCATGGAAATGGCGGCTCCGATAAATTTCGTTACGCTCACAAACACCACTCTCTAGGAAACCAACACCATGTGTTAGTATAAACAACGTTTTAGTGACGTCACCCACTGATACATCACGGCCGCTAGATCACGGCTACGCTTTCTTAGGAAACCGAAGCTTTAGGGTTTTATCTAGGACCGTCACCAACAGCCCTTTATGTTGCTCGAGTGCGACGTTATTGATTTACCATTACATTACCATTTAAATGTTGGTTGGGTAGTTGAACCAACGTCACACTGGAGCAAAACATTGGGCTATTGCCGACAATGCGTTTGTTGCTCAAGTGCGACGTTATTTAGTAGTTACCATTACATTACCATTTAAAGGTTGGTAGGGTAGTTGAACCAACGTCACACTGGAGCAACACATTGGGCTATTGCCGACAATGCGTTTGTTGCTCAAGTGCGACGTTATTTAGTTACCATTACATTACCATTTAAATGTTGGTAGGGTAGTTGAACCAACGTCACACTGGAGCAACACATTGGGCTATTGCCGACAGTGCGTTTGTTGCTCCAGTGCGACGTTATTTAATTACCATTACATTACCATTTAAATGTTGGTTGGGTAGTTGAACCAACGTCACACTGGAGCAAAACATTGGACTATTGCCGACAATGCGTTTGTTGCTCAAGTGCGACGTTATTTAGTTACCATTACATTACCATTTAAAGGTTGGTAGGGTAGTTGAACCAACGTCACACTGGAGCAACACATTGGGCTATTGCCGATAGTGCGGGATCAATTCCAAATCGAAAGATCCGAGGACAACACCTCTTAATCTGAACCCCGGTCAGATGACGGGGTCAACACTTGTCCTGGCACCTCACTTTCCAAACTCGCACACCATACCAACGTGAGAACATTTGAGGCCACGACAGATTTAACATTTACCAATCCCCACGTACAAACACGATGGTCTTTCGTTGGATTGAGTTTCTATTTCACAATCCTTCACTTATCGCGGCCCAATTATTTAAAAAAATGCCTATTAAAAGTGGTATTAGTGGTTAGTAGAGAATTATTTGACCAGTCCTTACCTTATTACTGGAGAAGACGAATTCAAAATTCGTCGAGGTGTTGCAATAAAGGAACGTTTATTTTTCTTAATATGCAGCTGGAGCTTAATATCAGAACTGCAGAGTTCGTGTGATAAACCCTAAAAGAGAAAATCGGGATATTATCAGTAATGGATCCATAAATCTAAAGGATAACAGGTTTTGAATACTCAAGAGATGCTTTTTTTTCACCTGATTCGTCTTTTTAATATCCAGTTTAATGTGCAAAAAATAAAAGTAAATCTACAAAGCTTTTGATGCTCAGTTTGCTTACGGAGGCAAGGACATACCGTGAATTCTTTCTTATTGAAAAAAATTAATCACTTTAAAAGGTTAGCGCCATAGTTTTTGCTACTCTCAAAAAACCATCCATTTGAAAAGAATTCAGAAAAATACATTTCAACTCACATACGAATTGAATTTTTAGCTATCATTCAGAAGAGGAGCACTTTAGTTATAATTGTGATTAATTAAAAAGAGAAAATATCACAAGAAAACAACAATATGGACACAACGTGAATTTTTTTTAGGTACGCGAATAATGGTGTACTGACTAAATATGTTTTATTAAACTTGTAAGTATTTAATTAATTTAAATTAATAAATAAAAGTAATACATATTTTTTCGGAGTCAAGAGACCTTTTATCCTTTTAATAATTTATTTTTTGAATGATTTTTTTTATCGTATTGTGTTTATTCTGATGGTTTAGTGTTCTTTTGTATGCGTTCTTTATTTTCTATTTGCCTTCTATTGTTTATTGAGGCTAAGGATGGCTGCTGTATTAGAAATAAAAAAGTAATAAACAGTTAGAGTAACAAATAATAAAAGTAACAACCGCTAAAGTAATAAATCACGTTGCAACAACTGAAAAGTCGTACAATTAACTATAAATGCTGCTTTCTGAAGGTTTTGGAAAGTTAGGTAGAACTAATGTCGCAAGGGAGCAACAAAACGGGTTATTAGCCAAGATCAGGGACCGGGAAGGAAAAGATCCGATGACAACCCCTCAAAGTTTCGAACCACGATCAGATCACGAGGTCAAACCTTGAGCCGATGTTGATCTCACTCTCCAAACTTCCACGTCAACGTGAGGCCACAACGGACTTAACTCTCAATAACCCTCCTCCCTCCCGTACACAACGGTCTTTGGTTGTATCGTGTTTCGCTGACCTCCGGTTGAAAATAGGGTTGTGGTTGTTCGGTTTGTAGAATAGCGGATTAGTAACTAAGTAGCGATTAGTAAGGATTAGTAACGAATTAGTAGATTAAGGGTTGGGAATTCAAAGCTGAAACCAACCAAAAGACCGTTGTGTACGTAGAGGCTAGTGTACGCTAACTTTGTTGGGTCTTTAAATGTTCTCACAATGGAATGGTGTGAAAGTTTGGATGGAATTGGGGTGCCAGATCGGGAGTTGACCTCGTCATCGTACCGTGGTTCAAATTTACGAGGTGCCCGTACACAACGGTCTTTGGTTGTATCGTGTTTCGCTGACCTCCGGTTGAAAATTGGGCTGAGGTAGTCCGGTGGGTAGAATATCGGACTAGCAATCGGAGGGTTGGGAATTCAAAACTGAAGCCAACCAAAAACAGTTGTGTACGTAGAGGATGGTGCACGTTAAATCTGTAGGGTCCTCAAATGCTCTCAAGATAGCGTGGCGTGCACGTTTGGATGGAAGTGGGATGCGAGATCAGGTGTTAACCTCGTCATTATACCCAGGTTTAAATTTACGAGGTGCCGTCTTCGGGATCTTCCCCATCGGGATTGATCCCGGACAATCACCAGCACTCCGTTGTGTTAACTCCAGAGTGTGAGTTTACTCAATTACCATCTGCCGACCCGTTACAAATCCGGGACTCTAACCACTGGGTTACCGCGGCCCTCACGCTTTCCCCCCTCCTTCTAGCAACATTACTAACTAAGACACCACGGTGACACTCGATTGCATTTAAATCAGATTCAACCAGTGAACACGAACCAAAGGGGGAAGAATCTTGCCAGAGGTGCCCGGGAACATTTCATTGCTGTTTCACTCTTTATGGCATGAGCAAGAACTCGGAAAGCAAGTGACCCGTTAGCAAGAAGGGGTGAGGTAATTTATCACAAACCTATCATCGATCCGGGCAGTTCGCGGTTCCCCCAATAAATGCCCGCTATTGGGTGTAATCTTGGCAACAGCTGCCATTCCGGGTTTTCTCCAATCGAAGGGAAATGTTTCAAGCTTTTTCAATCTACACGATTATTTAAGGAAAGAAAAAATGTTTTTATTTTTTATTATTAAATGATGATCGCTGTGTGATTGGGATCGGAAAGCTAAAAGATATCCAAAATATCTGCTCACCTGTAAGTTAAAAAAAATTGCAGATAGTGTCTACTATTACGAAAATTGTTTTGTGTAAATAGAATTTTCGTGATTTTTTCTTGTTTCGAATTCCTTGAGACTTTGTTTCAAGCGACTAGATTTATTGTCTATTACTAGAACTGCTCCAATACCAAGTCTGGGTGGAGTCAGTCGCTATAGGAACATGGCTTGTTCATTTCGAGTGCGTGGATGATGTTAGTTTTGCTTTGTTTTCCACTCTTAAGACGTAGCTTACCAGCATAATACTATCTTCTAAGCCATAATTAAAATTCATAATATATTTACAGTCGTCATCAAATGCGCCAATGTAATAAACTTGAATACAAATCTTCAAGCATTCTCTATGAAAATGGGATAATGTGTAATGGGGTAGACTTTGCGCCTGAAACAGTTCTCGTGGTAGTGACAGCACATGAAAACAAAGCCATATCGTATTGGCAGGCGGCCCAAAAAGTATGCATTTGCGGCCTCAATTTGTATAAATGACGTATATCTACTAATTCAGATGAAGTCTCAAGTAATAATATAGTTGATGGTCCCTCTCATTAAAAATACATATGACAAGTAATTAATGTTTAACTTGCACAAATGCAACTTTTTCTATTTTTATTTGCATATTTATGTAGCTTTGTCATTCAATTAAGTGAATGGAAGGATAGATTTACATTACAATGAAGGTATTTAAAAGTTTTAAACTTAAGAGTCCAGACTGCGCATTTCAATGCAAAACACATCCCATTTACCCTGTTTTCCTAAGTATTGGACCCGGTGTCATATTTGAGACCATCAATATCTAGTAGCCCGCGTTAATCGGAGATAAAAACCATCTCAATAAACAGACAAATTTTGGGTCATGCAAGCTAGGATTCGTTTCCACTTGTTTCATAAAAGTGTGTCCTAAAGAAGCTAATAAGTAAATAGTAGATTCGTGTTTCAAGTTTGGAAACGTTTTATGGCACATGAGACGTATTTGGCGAAGTTGTGCTAGACAATGGTAAGTAATGGATATACACACAAGGATAGTTTTATTGACACCGAAGAGAGAAAAACACCCAAGGAAAATTACAGGAATCGAACATGCATCACCTACAACTTGCGTGTTGATAGCACAATGGACAGACCAATTGAGCCATTGCGACCTCCATTTTAAGTGTGGGGACCGAATCCATGGCTAGGTTGGACGGTACAGTTTTTTATGGCACGAGGGCCATATTTGGTGAAGTTGCACTGAACAATATCAAATAAATAGACATACACTACCCTACAATAATAGACGGGACGCCAGCGGATTTGCATAAGATCCGACTACTTGTTTGCGGGTGTTTTTCGTGGTATGACCTGGGACCTTTGCATGTTGTTCCTGGTCAATTGAACGCCTACATGAAAATTTCGAACAATCAGGTTCTTCCTACGCTCTGGTAATTTTATGGAATGGACGAATGTTGCTTCCAGGACGAGAGCGCTCCATGTCATGTTGCAGCCTCTGTAAAGCAGTGGTATCAATATATGGATGTTAAACGTCTTCCCTGGCTTGCTCAGAGTCCCGACCAAAAACCCATAGAACATTTGCTGGACGAGTTAGAGTGACATTTACGGACCAGGTAACCACGTCCGAAATCTACAGTTGAGCTGGCGACATTCTTGCAGCAGAAATGGACACAAATACCCATAGCTGTGTATCAAAACCTTGTTGAAAGTATGCCCAGAAGGGTTACTAGTCTAATTGCAGAACGTAGGGGACCACCCCCCTATTGAAGCATACATTCTTTCTCTTATACCATCACATATTGCTGTTGGGTCCATTATTGTAGGGTAGTGTGCCTCACACGGAAAGTTTTATCGACACATAGGGAAATACCCTGAGGATGGAATAAAAGCAGCACCACCTACAACTCAGAGGTGTAAGAACAGTGGGAAGTCCCACTGAGCTATGGCAACCCCTCCAAGATCAGGAATGCTAGAGTTTGAATAGTTTCAATCATTGCCCAGTGTGGGCATCTTCCTGATGAGTGCAAGCCCTCTTGTGTAAACCGCAATTTAATCCGTCAGCTTTACGAAATCGATACCACTTTAAGAAAGAACACACAGCAACGTTAGATAAAATTACATTTGCCAGTGAATAAATAACTCGTTTTCCGATACAGCATGAGAAACGGGGTTCTTGCAAGATATCACAAAAGCCATAACAGCATTCGCCAGCTTCTCCATAGGAGCACATACAGAGATAAGACCTTTATCCTCCGAAATACTTTATTCCCCTTGGCCAACGGTACAGTACTCAGATCCATTAGCTTTTCTATCTCCTCTCAATATTTTCCTGACAGCGCTCATGAAGAGCAAAAAAAGATCCTTCTCCCTTATTGACTGGGATCCGGCGCTTTGAAAAATATCCAACCCAAACGGGGAAAAAAGTAATCATAATAAGAAAAAAGCCTCCACCGGAGTTCGAGAAGCAGTACTGAGGCAATTTTAAAGTGGAAGCCTCGAATTTAAGAGAGCATTGTGAGAACATAGAGTCCGCTTATACACTTTCACTGTCAACCCAAACAACCACCATTTTGGAGAAAAGGAATGACAACTAGAGAATAAAAAAAGGGATGGTAAGCGGATGAGAGGGCCCCTTCTAAATCAACTTACACCCCCGAACCTACACCCCCGACCCCAAAGAAAAGAGGACAATGTTAGCAATTTAGTAAAGTTGAATAGAGAAACACAATTTTCCAGACGACACGGTCGCCTCAAAATAATACTGGAGGGAAAAAAAAAAGCCGATACGGCTATGATCCGTGAATATATGAAACTCGGGTCTTTTCAACTATTTTTTTTTCTTAGCATGTATTCCATCCTGAATGAAAATAGATACTAGGGTAAAGGAAAATAAAAATGGATGGAGAGAAAAATATACCAGAGTTCCATTGTTGGTCGAGCCGGCCATCTTGACAGATATTCTTCCGCGCTCCGCAGCCAAATCGCCCACTTCCGCCCAATAAAACCGCTAGTACGACGTAGATCCGCGGAAGGAAATAGGCATTAGAAACTATAAAAGATCGAGACGGGAGGGGGTCGGATACCATATATTTATGGCTATCGTAGCCCAGGGTGCGTGGTAAAGGGGAAAGTATAAAAATAAACACTGTCCTAGAGAGACCTTTTTTTTAACTGGAGTAGGGAATTTTCTAGGACACGCCACAGGACAAAGAGGCGGAAGGAGCATGGTTAAAAAAGAAAGGGTATTCTTAGTCTTGCGTCACTTGTAAAGCAACGACTTGGAAATCGTAAAATGCATAAAGAGGGAGGATGTGCAAGCAGTTGAAAAAGTGTATTCTAATGCAAAAATTAAAGTAGACGTAGAACCCATTGATGTCCTTCCCGTCTACATTTATTGTTGTCTCTGTTTTCCTTAACTCAAACTAAAATTCATTAACTGATTAAACAGGAAAGTCGTTACCTCAATAATACGGCATAATGGTGCGGTTCAACGATTATATAAAAAAGTTAGCTTCCCAAAATAAACTTATTTCGATATTTAAAAAAAGTAAGAAATATAGTAGGACACATTAAAGTATGTGCGCAGGGAATTCTCTTAGTCTTGCGTCACTTGCAAAGCAACGACTTAGAAACCGTAAAATTCAAAATGATCAAGACGTTGAAAAAATATAGTCTAATGCAAAAATGAAAGTAAATATAAATGCATTACGCAGTGAAGACCTTTGTATCTTTTTTAATTTT
Organism: Metellina segmentata; assembly: GCA_947359465.1. Lineage (NCBI taxonomy): Eukaryota > Metazoa > Arthropoda > Arachnida > Araneae > Tetragnathidae > Metellina > Metellina segmentata. Next base: position 48,477,452 of record OX375882.1, on the reverse strand, counting down.
CGTCTGGTTTCCTTAACTCGGAGTGAAGTTTATTACCTGATTAAACAGAAAGGTCGTTATCTAAATAATACACTTTAATGTATACTACTAGTAATCAGTGATTAAACAATTTACGAGGGAATATCAATAAGTAACGCACGTAATGTAAAAAAAATAATAATAAAAGCAATTAATGACGATATGAAACAGAAATGATAGTATTACCCTTTTATTACTTTTCCACATAATTTCCATGCATGTTGATGCATTTTTCCCAACGATGGATCGGTTTCTAAATCCCGGTCTCATAAAACTCCGTCGGCTGCGAGAACAGCCGCCTTCGCACGGCCCGTTTGAGTGCCGTCGTCAGAATCAAACTTCTTACCGTCAAGCAACTTCTTTAAGGGTCCAAAGCGCAGTGCGACAAATCAACACATTCGACTGCTGCACGACATCGCTCGTCCGAATGTGTTTAGCATAGTTCGTGCAAAAGTGTAGGGTTTCGGTTGGGAAGTTTTGGAGCATCGTGCATACAGCCTGGACCTGGCACCCTCCGATTTCCATCTGTTTGGAACCATAAAAAATTTCCTTGACGGTAAGAAGTTTGACTCTGACGACGGCACTCAAACGGGCTCTTCTCACAGCCGACGGAGTTTTATGAGACCGGGATTTTCAAACTGATCCATCGCTGGGAAAAATGCCTCAATATGCATGGAAATGATGTGGAAAAGTAATAAATGAGTAATACTTTCATATCTGTTTCCTATTGTCATTAATTGCTTTTATTATTATTATTTTTTTTACATTATGTGCCTTACTTATTGATACTCCCTCGTAACGTTTTCCCAAATAAAGTTACATAATTGCTAACTCTACTTTGTTTGATGTAAGAAAAAATATGATAGGACCCCTTAAACTATGCAAAAAGGGCGCTGATTCCATGTTAAATTATTATTCCAATTCCAAAAATGAAAGTAGATGCAGCTGCATTCTCTATTGAAGACCTTCCTGTATATATGTTTTATCCATATTTTCTTAACTCAGTGAAATAAAAAAGAACAGAAAGGTCATTATCTAAATAATATATCGTAGGATGTGTAATGGCGTGTATCAGCGATTAACTTAAGGAGTTAACTGCCCACAAATAATGTTACACTATCGCTGCCAATATTTAAAGAAAGGAGAAACATGATAGGACATATTTAACAATACAAATACGGCTCTGGTTCCATGTTAAATCGCATAAGGAAATATCTTTCTTCATCTGTTGTATGGCGAATAGTTGATCGAGTTTTATACGCAAAGGCCAAACAAATATGGTCAAGAAATTAATTATACGTATCGGTAATTGGTAATTTTAGTTAACGTCGTACTAGAGCAATACAACGGGCTATTGACGACGGTCCGGGATCAGTCCCTTAAGGGAAAGATCCGAGGACAACACTTCGTAATTTTGAACCACGGTCAGATGACGAAGCAACACCTGAGCTGGCACCCCACTCTCCAAACTTCCACGCCAACCCAACTTGAGGACTTTCGGCCACGACGGATTTAAGGTGCACCAGCCGCCTCTACACCATACGCTTACAAACATCCATGCCCGGGCCCGGATTCGAACCAGGAACCTTCCGATCGAGGCTAACACCTTAACCACTATACCGGTTGGTCGGCAGTTATCTCGGAGTAAAATTAATAAAGGTAAAATTTTCATGTTTTACATATGTTGAATGGTTGGCTGGATTTTTTATGGTTCAAACGCCAAATATGGCCTTCAAACATAAGCTTAAAACAAAAAATATCTTCAATTCATAAATGGCTAGCTATGTTACCCGGATTTCGAGAGGTTTTGATGAATCAGACAAAAAAAAAAGTCGCCAATAATTCCTTAGCAGTTTTATTATGTCGTCACTTTTCGAGCTTTGTTTCACGTGATTGGTTTTTTCCCCTATTTCGACTGCTTGACTCGTGACAGCTTTTGACGTTTTGCGTTGATCTATCTTTTCTTGAGTAATGTTGTATATTAAATTTTGCTTCTACGGTTCGAAGGAGACAATGTAACGAGACGTAAATATGTGCGTTTACTTAACAAATTCCAGACAAAATAACCTGTACCAATTTCATAATACCAGAGCTTAGCGTTCGAGTGTTTTTGCTGTATCAGAAACAGATTTGCTACTGCGTGTATAATATTGATGAACAGAACAGCATGCATTAATTTGTATCGTTAAATATCTTGCTGATAATTTTTTCTATTTAATAAATTTATCCCGGGAAATTAAAGTCGAAAACCTGGGCAATTTTCTAGTGTGTTCATGCAATGCTCCTAAAATATAAAAGTAAGCAAAAGATTTTAAAACTAAATTACTAGCGTTTTACAGGTGGTTTAACCTCGCTTCTACTCTGTAGTGGTCAACTTTTGATGCAAAAACCTGATCCAAACTGTCATCATGAACAATTTGTTTTCCTACTTCGATCGTCATCCATCCCCCTTCTAGTAATTATACACTGTTGTCTTGAGAAGGTACACTGCCCATCAATAATGGACCGGACAGCAAGATGTGATGGTATAAGGGAAAGAGTACATGCTTTAATAGGGGATGATCGCACACATGCTGCAATAACACTAGCAATCCTTCTGGGCATACTTTCAACAAGGTTTTGACACACAGCTATGGGTATTTGTGTCCATTCCTGCTTGCAAGAATGTCGCCAGCTCAGCTATAGATTTCGGACGTGTTTCCCTGGTCCGTAAACGTCGCTCTAACTCGTCCCACAAATGCTCTATGGGGTTTAGGTCGGGACTCTGAGCAGGACATGGAAGTGGTTTTGCATCCAAATCTTGTTACCACTGCTCGACAGAGGCTGCAGCATGACATGGATGGTTGTCGTCCTGGAAGTAACATTCGTCCTTTCCATAAAATTGCCAGAGCGTAGGAAGAACCTGATTGTCCAAAATGTTCATGTAGGCGCCGGCGTTCAATTGACCAGGAACAACATGCAAAGGTCCCAGGCCTTACAGCGAAAAACACCCCCAAACAAATAGTCGGATTTTATGCAAATCCGCTGGCGTCCGGTCCATTATTGTAAGGTAGTGTATATCGTGAATAAAGATATTGACCAGTTCTTAATGGACGAGGTATCTTATAGCACTTGGAGGGTTAATTTACGATCCACAAATTTTAAACTATTTAGCATAAGTATATCGCTGGTAGTGAATCGTTCATAGCGGGTTAGAAAGAGAAGGCCACAATTTATGGTTAACTGTATGACGAAGGAAAGTGAAATAACTTACCAAAACGCTTATTTGTAGGGGTTTTCTATACTCGACTACAGCATCGTGGAGTAAACAGGGTTCCAATACTTCTTCAAGGATTTCAACTCTGACAGAAGATTGTTGTCTCGATACTGTGGGAATAAAAGAAAACATTAGTCACATGTGTGTAGAAAGAAAAACACGATATTTGACCAGCATTAAAATGTTAAATTGACTTATATACGTAAAAACCTGACACAAAATGTAAAATTCAACAACGTTGTAAAAATTGAGATACTTAAAAAGTAATGTTGAGGAAAATTGTAATACCATGGGAGACAATATGCCACCAGTTCATTTAGTCTGCAGCTCTATGGTCTAATTTTGGAACATGAGGGCTATTGCGATGGGATCTATCGTTTAAAAGAACATTTGCCAGATTGTATATGGCTTCATATCAGGCTGAATTTCAAAACCAAAAATATCCCTCCACAAATGTGTGTAATAAATACAGCTCGGATCGATATGCAAAAATGTGACCTTGTAACATGCTGAATACGATTGCAATCCTATTCAATGTAGCTGGATTCTTTCTGACCCCTCTAAGAAACATTGTTGATAATAATTATTTGTTAGTTTCTAAATTAATAATCGATAGTATGTTTGTTTTTATGGTATGATTAAAATATTGAAGCCATTCCTTATTTGGTAAGTTCACTTTGATGAATCTGGCAAGTGAAAAATCTTCAGATACGTTCCATCCACTAATTTATTTTCTTTTTGAATAATTGGTTAGAAGTAAATGAAATACAACGTTAATGACAAATACAACTATAAGAAAAAAAGTTTATACCAACATTTCCTGATCACGAGTTGTGAGATGCACTTTGCTGAGTGAAAGCATAAAGGCAAAAAATGGTAACTCACTAATCAATATATCGTGTGTAAAAAGAAAAAAAACAAAGACAAATGTAATTATTGCAAAAACGCTCGTCAACGCGAAACTCATTAATTTATCATTATTCAATTCGAACAATGGTAATTTTAATTAGAGCGGAAAATGCGGGTTCTGAGAACAAATGGAACCAAAACCAAGGCAACGAGTGTTGTGTGTGTGCTATTGTCAAGAATTAATTTCATTTTCTCACAGCTCCACCTACTTTTCACTCTGAATTCAGGAGCCCTGATTAAAATAGTATGAAAAATCTTAACCGGAGAAAAATGTAATAGATTAAATGACAGCAAAGGAATCTTTCTAAATCCAATATGCTTTTGCGCCGTCTAAGTTGGGTGAGCGCAACAATCCAACTTTAAGCGTGTTTACTTAATGAAGACAATGAAGTTAATTAGCTGTTGGGAGTCGAAAACGGTATTTTCTGCAGGTTTTGTTCCATTTCCCATCCAGCCGCCATTTAAAAAGCTCTTACAAAGAGAAACTTTCACTCTAATTAATATAATTAAACTCGGTGACACGTTAAAAGAAGAAAATTATAAAACTTCCTCCGCTCTCTTTTTATTTATTCTTTATTTCTATTTTGTTCTTTATCCCCCCCCCCCCGATTTCTGCCACAGTTCTACCACCGCTGTCTTCTTCCCTCGAAGCAAAAGTCGGGATCATTTTGCGGCAGAACACAAAAGAACACTTTAGAAGGCAAGGGAACTGTTCCTAAATGGCAAAATGGCGCCCGGAGGCATTCGAGAGGCTCGGTTGTTAACAAATGAAAGCGCCAGCCCAAACGATAACGCTGACGTTGCCAAAACGGGGGAAGGAAATTTTGCTAAATTTTCCCGCGGCTTTTCTGATTGCGATAATGAATTGTGACAATCGCAGCAGAACTTACGGAAAAGAGTGGAAACTCCCCAATAAGTCACGTTTTCCATTATCAAAAAGGAAATATTTCCAGGGCTTCGGTAATTGTTCCTCCATTTCCAAAATTATCCGAGTATCAGATTTCGGAGACCATTTTAGGTATTGTTCGGTCGATGTCTCTTGCCCTCTGGTAAGCGACAGTCACCGCTAATATCACCGCATAAAGAAACACACTCAAAAGGGAGATGAAAGGTCTAATCTTGTACGGGAAAATGAAGACCATTACGTGCTCAAATACCTCCTCATACAATAAATATCCTAGTTGCGAATACCCACGATTATAATGCAGTTTGTAAACAGTCAGGACAGATAAAAATGACTATTTTATAAAAACCCAACAGTTTCGTGAATGATTATTGCAGTGGTTCAAATTTGGCAAAATTATTGGGCAACCAAGTAATATCCAATTATTTCAAATGCATATGTGTGTTTTTAGAATAAATTTTTCCATAAAAATCTCACATCCTTGTTATCTGTATAATTGTGACACTTAACACTCCTGCCCACGGAGTTTAGACCCTTACGAATGGGCATCATTGAAGCCCTGTCTCCAGCCATGCGTCCAATTGTTGAATCCGGTCAAGTGTCAAGTTACTTTCTATAGTTGGCTATTCATATTACTTAACGATGTCCATACCTCATGTTTGTGGGCCTATTTCAAAAATGTTTGAAACTCAATGTTTTTGGCCTCTTGAAAATGGTACCCTTGTTTACTGATGTAACAAATACATGCGATCTAAAAGTCATGTCAAATAACCTTCTATATTCGCAAACCATGTTTTTTTAGATCTGTAATTTTTCTCCCTTACGTTTGAGGGTCAATGACCTATTCCAAAAATGATGGAATCTCAAGATTTTAGGGCTCTAGAAATTGGTGACCGTGATAGTAGACACGCGATCTAAGAGTCAGGTCAAGTAACTTTCCATATTCAGTTATCTATATTATTTGTGGTCCATAATTTCAATCCTTCATGTTTGGGGCGTCTGATCCACTCTAAAACTGTTGGAGACCCATGGCTTTTGGGTTTCTAGAAATTGGTGCAATTGTCTGATAGTACAGCAAGCACACACATGAGGCCTGATGAATCAGAACAAGTTACCTTCTATTTGGATTACTGTCAGAGTGGCCCGAGCGATGTCTACTTTGCAAGACAATATGTGTAGTTGTGGCTAAGAACAGAGGGACACTGCTTACCAAATTTGGACATTCACGTTTATTTTGTATAACATTAAATGAAGTTTTCCATATATACACAGCACCGTCCGGTGCTTACAAAAAAAACACGTCTACTCCAAGACCGCTGGTTCCACCGTCTCCTCTCGAACTCTCTCTCCTCCCTTCACTCCCTTCCTTTCGTCCACGGGGTCGGGGCCAACGACCTAACACCCCGTGGGGGAGGAACGTTGGTTGAGAAGGGAATAGAACACAAGACCAGAACGCAAGAGCGTTCGTTCCTATCTGTGTACATGACACCTGTCCGAAGATCGTACGAGCGTTCGTTCCTATCTGTGTACATGACACCTGTCCGAAGATCGTACAGAGGGTACCATATTATGACATTTACACATAATATGGTATATCGTTTTACCATATTATGTGTAAAAGTATAGTATCATTTCTCATCTGTGGGGGCCCATGGAATTCGGGCCCCTAGAAATTGGCGTCATTAAAAGCCTGTTCTATGTTCGTCTACCCATATTAAAATGACGTGTAATTTTCATCCCTCATGTTTGGGAGGGTTGGTTGGTGATCTATTCTAAAAATGTTGCCAAACTATGGGTTTGTTTCCCTAGAAATTGGTGCCCTTATCTGTTGATTTAGCAAACAAGAGAACTGTCGAGTCAAGTCGTTTCCTTTTATAATTGGCCATCCAGATTATTTATGTGTCTAATTTTCACATCTCTTGTTGTCCAAGTAGTTTGGGTCCCAAGGAATTGGTATCCCTGGTTAGTTGGATTTATAGGAATAAAACTTTTGTGGTTTTGTATAAAAAGTTTGTATTGATAATGAGTCAAGAAACAGTATTTTTATTTAAATTATATGAATGAATGGATTGGCTTGTTGTTCTAAGGTCAATTTCTATTATACGAGGTTTAAATCAAATGGAATCCATGACTCAAAGTGAATTCCGAACAACAATGTCCCATATCATGACCGTGATTAGAAGACAATATTCCGAATAGAGGTTTCGGCAGAAGGGTAGTTGATAAGTTTAGGTTTTAAAGCGCACTATCCATATCTGGCTAATCTGCGATTAGAACATCAAGTAAATGGACATACACGCAAGAAAAGTCTAACTAGCACAGTAGAGATAATTATACCCAGAGGAATCGAACCTGCACCGTCTACTACCCACAGATTGCAACGGTCAAAACCAGAGAACCACGGTTACCACCTGGAAGGAAAGAATAAATTTCGCCTAAAGAAGCAATGGGTAACACATACCGTGGTTGACGCAATCAATAAACGCATTATTGTACTCAAAACTAGTATTTTCGTAGATGGGTGGCATGCAAGAGGGTGAAATAAATTCATTTTAAAATGTAAAGTAAACCCCATTCAAGATTCTTCCTTCCTGTTTAACTCTAAGGCCAAATACTACCACTTACGATGAAGAAATGAAGCTATCTCTGTCAGCTTGCTACGGAGTAACTAGTTCTAAGAAATTATAAATTTCAAAAAGTGGTTATATTCTTAGACTCATTATCTGCAATTCAGACAGTTGTTTCACATACTCACCCAAACTGTCAGGGAATTATAAGTTGTAAAATTAGCTTAGACAATCAAGAAATAAAGTCAACATTCTACAATGATTTACAGCACATTATGGTATACTAGGGGGCTTCGCCTCCTACTTGCTTACGCTCGCCAACCTAGGCCATTCCAGACTTCGGATTATATGTATTTTCTGTCAAAAAAATTTAATCTAACCCCCTCGCGCGAATTTTTGTTTGCAATTGTAAAATGGCAGATATATGTAAATAGGAATAAATAAAAAAAAAAAGGAAAACCCTTTTTAATGTAGTGCAACAAATTTTTACTTGCAAATCTTCTAATTTTTCTGTGTGGTATTTACTCTGAACATGTCCGTTATTTTGCATTGTTTATCAATTAGGTCCAGGTTTAACTCCTCGTTCTTTAAAAAATGTCAGAAAGATGTAAAAGAGTTAGCAAAACGTCCGGATTTTGGACTATTCCGGATTTTGGACAATTCCGAATTTCGGACGTCCGGATATGGACTTTGTACTGTATTGACAGGCAAGAGATCTCTACCTCAAAGCCTACAGATTGATTAAACTGCTATTTATTTATGTTTTTTAATACAATTTCTTTATCCCGTTTTGCTGTTTTGTCCCTTTGTTCCTTGTCTCCATGCTTTTGAACTGTACTCTAGTGAACGAATGTATTGCAGGTGCTATTGTTAAAAAAGATTAGAACCTATTAATTATAATGAAAGGTAACCCTAACCATACAATAGTACATCCTTGACCTGGACAGACACATAGAGCATTTCTACCATCAATCCATTCGAAAACTCTAACTATACTATAGGGATTCCGAATATCCCCCCAAAAGAAATACAAACAGAAAAGAAACTACTGAAACAAACTGCAGAGTTAAATTCAGCCCAACCTTTCCACGAAAACGAAACACAATTCGCATTTTCTTGGAAAAAAAAGGTGGCAACAGCGCCGGCAGAGACCACCTGCTCATGGCTCTGAATAATTTCACCTTATAAAAGAATAACGGATAGACAGGGCGCCCGGATAGCAAACGCCCGGACTCTCTCTTGCATCGCTAGAGCATCAATCTTCTTTCGTAACGAGGGGGGGGGGGTCGGCAAAGAACTTAATTGTGTCTGTCCCCCCCCCTGCTTTTTTTCTCTACCAGGCACGTCGAAATAAAATGCCAGCAGGTGGTGTTGAATTGCAGAGGGTGGGGTATTGAAATTAGTGCTGTGGAAATTCCGTCTGTTACAAGGAATCGGGGTTGCTGGTTTGTTTTTCCAGGTGTTTAATTATGACTAATCTGTAGAAACTGCTGGTTTTGTGTCTGGAGATAAAAGTTTGGTGCGATAACAGTGACCAGAAATAGTTGAGAAACGAAGATTAGTTTTGAGTGTACGGATCATTTGCGGTGGAAATAACGGCCCTGAAAGTAAATTATGTTTGTCACTTTAGTGGAGGTGATTCATCACTCTATTCTAAAATTGCACTGGAACACACAGAGGGAATAAACACCATTTGCATCTAGTAGTGAAATTGTTGTTTTGTTAAACGTGGGGTCCGAATTTACAGCTACGTTGAATACAAATAAAAATCAGCAATAAAACGCTATTATTTACTTTTACTATCAGGAATTGCCATGATGTATCTTTGGAATAAACTATTAGTGACATTTATGCATGTAAAATCTTGTCTAAAAGTAGTTGGTAGGTAGTTAAATAACGTCGCACTGACGTAACACATTGGGCTATTGGAGACAGTTCGGGATCAATCCCTAAGGGAAATTTCGAGGAAAACATCTCGTAATTTTGAACCTCGGTCAGATGACGAAGTTAACACTGCTCGAAAAGTAGCAATTACAACCAGTTCAGAATTCCTGGATAAAAATTCCCACTACACTATATATACGAACTATTTTTGAAAGTGGAAAAACTGAATAATCTATTCTAGCTGGAAACGATTCGGTTTTTACATATGACTCCACATAGGACGGGGATATCCGATTACCCATTTCTGTTCAGAAATTACCTGAACTCAACAAAAGCAGTATTTGTACTTTCATATCGTTGTAGAGCCAGCGTTGAATTTTTCAAATCCATTTATTTATGTTCGAATTGTGTAGAAATATGCTACATTAGTTAACTGTAATGCTTAAAGAATAAAGGAATTCTTTATTTTTGTCAATACTATCTCGATTTGGCCATCATCGTATAACTTAAGCTGCACGAGTTTGGTTAAATTTTGTGATGCAAGGTCCAAACTTAGCCAAGCTGAGAAAAACAAAAGACCGATGACGCCAAGCAAGGAACACACTGATACAAAGAAAACTTCACTGATTCAGAAGAGACAAACACACCGGCAAGTCACGAGAAAACCAAACCTGTCCCGCTTACAACGTGCAGATTGCCAGCGCAGTGGGACAAACCCTCTGAGTCACGGACGGTGGTCTCTAATGCACAAGTTTTATTTATTTTTTGGCCAAGCTGCGTCACACAGACATACAATATCAAATAATAGACACACACAATGAAGGTTTTACTCACAGAAGAGAAAAGTTCGAGGGAGGATTGCAAAAACACTGACCAGATCCTGATGGACGAGATAACTCGTCAAAAGAAAACCACTGTTAAGATCTTATTTACCACGTTTCGCCATTAGATGAAAGCTGACAAGATCTTGGTCTCGTCAAACAAAAAAATTTCGTCAATATCTTAATGACGAGTAATCTCCTCATTAGCAAAATTTGCCAGATCTTGACGAACGAGATATCTCGTCGAAACCACTTGGAGGGTTAAGGGATTTCGAACCACTATAAACATTCATACTCAGATCGAGATAAGAATCCACAGCCTGTTCAATAGACTGTCAGCGGGCTAACTACTCGACTACCAGTGGTTTCTGTTCTAGCATTCAGTCGGCTGACTCTATGTCGAAATAGGAAACAATATAAACCTTCTCTTAGAAATTTATTTGAAGCATATATACTCATTCATTTCCGCTCATCCAGTTCCTCAGCGACACATCTTTCGGTGCGTACGGGCATCACAATCCCGAGGCATCCGAGTGGTTTCTTTCTCTTTTTAATTTATACCCTCTTTAACGTTTCTGCTTTTTCTGCCTACTTCATTCTGTTGTCTGTCTTGTGCTTGGTCAAATAATACTCCTTGCGCTATGAAACCCGAAAACAACGAACCATTCTTTCAAGTGACACGATAGCAAGTTATTTAATTTTGATTTCAAGCATCATTAATTGTGTAAATACTTTCTCCATCACTGAGAAAAGAATGCATTGTAAGTAAAAATTAGTTCGGAAAACTTTGCGCAAGACTTTCTTTTTCCTGCTGGGCGATGGACGGAGATTGAATTAAGGGAAATATATTTTTTTCCGTAATCGCCTAATCCTTTCACGACTGCGTTTTTAGAAGTGAAAAAAGCAAATAAGAACAAGATGCAATGTAAATTCCTTTGTCACAAAGATACTCCTCAATCACACTTTGATGCATTTTCTCCTTTTTTTCCCCCTCCGCGAACTCGCAGAAACAAAAATCGTGAAAAACTTAAAACTTTTCTCGCAGAAAAAGGAGAAGAAACTCATTCATGCAACTACGGTTGACTCCACATTTCCGCTCGAGTTGATATTTGCCATCGCTAGATGGCGCTTCTTTTATGGTAATGGGTTGTGCATTCGCTTTGTCGGCTTCTTCGACGTAAATAATAATGATAGGAAAAGAAGAGAACGATAAAAAAAAAGAAAAGAAAGTACTCCCTCTTCTTCGGGATTTTGCGATCGGCTGTTTGCTGTACCGGCCTTTTTCATTTCCGGTTGTATGCTGATTCATTAAGCCAGGACCGGAAATTGGGTCCCTGGTGGTTTTTTGGCTTCCACGCCCCACTTTATTTAATGGACTTTTGTTTGTTGGAACGCTTTTATAACTGTTGCCAGCAATTATGAGCAAAGAAATCATTTAAATGCGTTTTGTGGTTGCTTAATTGCACGTGGCAATGGCTGGCCCTCGACATGCTTCCAAACACATTTCAAGCGTTTCTTTGTTTTTAACGCGTTTATTTCTTTAAAAATCACTTTGCGTTCAGAAGAACATTAACAGCTAGTTTTTCTTCACAGCTTAAGAAACTATCGAGAAAAAAATGTAATGTAGTGAAAATACCGACTGCTGCAGGATATGGGGAACAAAGAAGACAAACCGAGCCTGTTGCGATTTGTACGAAATGTTCAGTCGGGAAAATAGGAAATTTCAACAGCAATATTAATTTTTGAATTAGCTCCATCTAATTTACAGTATTTAGTGTGCATCACTCTCGTCAACCACCTTCATCCAACAACTTAATTTACCTGGATTTTATACTTAGAAATGCATCGGGCTCATATATGTCCAATGCCAGGTGAGATGTTTGGTCTCACATGACATTGGACATACACAACCCTACAATAATGGACGGGACGCCAGCGGATTTGCACAAAATCCGACTTCTTGTTTGGGAGTGTTTTTCGTGGTGTGGCCTGGGACCTTTGTATGTTATTCCTGGTCAATTAACGCCGACGCCTACATGAACATTTTGGAGAATCAGGTTCTTCCTACATCTGGCATTTTTATGGAATGGACGAATGTTACTTGCAGGAACACAACGCTCTATGTCATGTTACAGCCTCTGTCAAGCAGTGGTATCAAGATTTGGATGTAAAACGTCTTCCCCGGCCTGCTCTGAGTCCCGACCTAAGCCCCGTAGAACATTCGTGGGACGAGTTAAAGAGACGCTTACGGACCAGGAACCACGTCCGAAAACTACAGCTGAGCTGGCGACATTCCTGCAGCAGGAATGGAAACAAATACCCACAGCTATGTATGAAAACCTTGTTGAAAGTATGCCCAGAAGGGTTGATAATGTCATTGCAGCATGTGGGGACTATCCCCCTATTAAAGCATGTATTCTTTCCCTTATACCATCACATAGTGCTGTCCAGTCCATTATTGTAGGTAGTGTATAAAAGCCATTGCCAAACAACAAGCCCGCAGGAAAGAAGAATGTGTTTTCACAGTCCTCAATATCTAGATTAATAAACGTATGCATTTTCTCTTGATGCACATGTTACCGGCAAATTATGCAAAACAGGCATTGCATGGAATTTCTTGGCAATATATAGAATACCCGACGTTTTTGGGCGAAGTATGAAACGATGAAAATTTTATACATTTTCTAGGCATTGCCATAAGACGAAACGGCTGAGTATAAAATATTCCCGCTAATGACGTTTCTAATGTCTAGAGGCAAGGCACGTGATTTCCAACACTCACCTCAGACGGAGAATTATCCATTTGCATGTCGGTCTTTCTTCGTTAAAATGAAATGCGATATGCACTATTACTATACTTTACCTACACTTTATTTTGTATTTCTCTCTTTCAAATATGCATTTTCAATAAAAGCCTTTCATGACTCTCTTTTAATACTTTGCCAAATAGCATTTGTCATTCAATATAATGTCTAGGTACTATACTTCCCATTGCATACAGCGTCCTAGGGAAAGTATATATATTAGTAAAATAATTAGGATATTTCATACTTTAACAAAAACTCGCCAGGCGCTCATTGCATAGGCATTTTTATACAGTGCAAGCTTTCCATACTTTTCTGGTAACATATACAACTTTATTATGAATACAAGAGATGAAAGGTTGAGAAACTTGTTTTAGTCACAAAAAATTAGATTTGACAAGTTAGAATTATATGATCCGTTATTTTTGAAAGTGCTATTAGTCCACTTTGAAAAAAAAAAAAATTATTTTCTTTAACAATTTTAATAATTATTATTGCATAGTAAAATTTAACAGGTTTATAATGTTAAAAACATCATCCGAATTGAGTAACGTTTACCCCCCAATATCTTTAAATTAATTTAAACGTAAACCCTCAAATCTGTGCTTGGATGGCAAAATGTTGTAACTCACTTTTTTAATTTTTCGTGACTTCAAGATTCAAGATTCAACATGTGGTTCTGTGGTTTTTGTGATTTCTTACAATTTGCACACCTTTGTTTTCTCATAAATTGAAAGAAAAAGCCTTACAACATTTTGCCACCTTCTAAACAGTAACAAAAAAGACTCCAGGATGGGACTTAATCAATATTTTGGGAAAAGTGACTTATAACTAGGGCAACTTTTTTGTTGCAGTAAAAATGGGAAAAGTTGCATTTATCATTCCCTAAAGTTGCATTTACGGAAATAAAGTTGCATTTATTTTTGATACACTAAAATCTAAAATAAATTATTCGTAAAAAATGAATTCAAAATATATTGACAATTTTACTCGTGTACAACAGTATCATAATACATCATTAAATACAGAAGAACGTTGAATGGCCGATCCTTGTGGCCAGTAATTTTTTTAACATTGAAAAACTGCGCCAGCCGCAGTCATATAATTTGCTGTATCGGATAGCAGAAGCGCAAAATCATTTCGTTCAACATTCAGAGATTTTAAAACGTTATCTACAAGGCGAACAACATACTGATGATCGACACTCACCTCGCAAACTCTGCAGTCGATTACGCAAGTTTACTCTGGATTATCAAGAGTGCCAACCAGTGTATTATAACTACTTCTTGGCATTTATGACACTTTCGTCTGTTAGTGAGAACACCTTTCCATGAACTTTTCGTTTGATCCGCAATACTTTGGTATTCGCAAGATCAGACACACGTGATCGAAGGGTTGATTCAGAGGGCAAAAAATGAAACCTTAATTTCATATGAATTAATTTTGAGCTAAATTTTAAAAAGTTGCAGGTGGGGTTGCATTAATGCAAAAAGCTGCATTTATGTTGCGGTTATAACTCCCTTGCAATACTCCCCATAAAGGATAAATTTTGGTTTTAATACTTTACATGCAGCGTAGAACGTGTGAAAAAAAGTTAAATTTGTTGCAAAAAGTTGCCCTAGTAATGAGTTTACAATGTGCTGTGTGGTTTCATTTAAGCAAAAAGTTGCATTTATGTTGCGGTTATAATTCATTTACAATACTCCCCATGTAGAAGAAATTTTGGTTTTAGTACTTTTCATGCAGCGTAGAACGTGTGAAAAAAAGTTGCATTCATTGCAAAAAGTTGCCCTACTAATAACATTTTGCCATCTAAGCACAGAAATATCTCGATGTATGAAAAAATGGACTTACACCACTTTCAAAAATAACGGATCATATAACTTCGCATAACATCTTTCTTTTTTCGTCTCATATTGTTTTAAAGCCTATCATACATATTTCTTACTAAATTACAGCACCTATTTCATGACCTCAATAATATCGAAAAATAAATCCCAATCAGTCCAGACTTGCACAACTTTCCTTTAATAGTTTTCACTCAGATTAATGAGCTAAAATCGAAATGGTACCGTTTATAATTTAATCGGATCTTGGATATTGTTCGCAATGCTGTTTTTTTGTTATATCGGCAACTGTAGCTCGGTATTTTATTTTAAAGAACAAGTAAACTTACTGGGTAGAATAACAACTTTGTTTTCGAAAGAACACAGTTCTTTCGACTTTCAACAAAAAGCGCTTAGGAACAACTTGTTTAAATCTTACCTATCATCCTACTATATCCTTTTTTACGTTTGTTATGTCAAGAAGATGAACAATATACATGTTTTGGTGTCCAACATGGTCTCTACAAGAGGTTTAGTATTATTCAGTTAATTTGAATTTGAATAATGCTGGTGGTGATAAGGATTTAGATTACAAATATCTCTTGATGAAAGTGTCGCAAAATCGGAACCACCGGGTAAATTAATATAATTTAACTTGAAACTTAATAACATTACTAAATGAAAAGGTAAGATTAGAATCGGTAGCACCCCTGTCACAAATTTTAACTATAACCAACTAGTTTAACAATACACCAACTTAACACAACATAACTTAATTCAAAAGAACAAAAAAAAATTACTTCTATCGAAAAAGCTAAATAAGAATACTTAATGAAAACTGAAGTAATTATGGGTTTTGCATTTCATTTCATTTTTGTCTCAAGTCAAAATCCTCTACAGTAGCATTACTGTCATTATTATAACTAAACAACTCAGCATTAATAATAGAAACTGAAATAATAATTAATTAAATATTGGATTTCGCACTTCCTGCTTTTTCAATCAAAAACATCTTCAATAAAAATACTCTCTCTCATCAAAACTAAATAATTATCTCAATATAAAACTCAAGTAAATATTAAAAAAATGCACATAATAAAAGCAATGTGAAACCGAAATTTGCAACAAATAAAAAAATTGCGTGGGAGCTTAGATTAGAAGAGCCAACGCAAAAAGCTTGAATACCACAAAATGTGCTTTTGGGACCGAACCCACTTTCAAAACCCCTCATTCATGATCCTTTGAATCTGGAAAACTTGTTATACATCACAATAAAAGAAATAAACAATGCAAGGTACCAGCAGGCCCCTAATTGATACAGAATAGGGTCCGCAAGCCAATAATCTCGTCCGGTGTTAAGTGTATGCCAGTAGCACGTTTATGTAGGTGGTTTCAAAACTTCTTGGCATAAACTGCAAAGGGAGCAGAGAACACAAAATTACACCCTATTCAGATAAGGATTACGTTCCCAAGCGCTATCCAGATGTGCTAGAGGACACACAAAAACACAGAGATGAAAGACATCAAACATGTGAACATTTTTTGTTTTTATGATTCCATGGAAGGAGTCGCTTTCATCACCGTCGATCAATATCATGTCTGTTCCTGTAGAACAATCTGGATTTACGCGAAGTCTAGTAGAAACGTTTGGTAACAGTTGATGTAATTCGACCTTGAGGTCACCCGTTTACGTTAGCCATCACACATTCACCTCAGGTGCATGTCCTCCATCTCAGCATTCGTGGAATGACACATGTCACTAGTACAAAGTAAGCATCTAAACTGATGGCCCAAACTGGTACATCCCCAGTTTGTGGAAATACATCCCGTGTGGGAATATGGTTCACCTTAGTGTTCCACCAACGTGGTTAAGTGTAAAGTATGGTTAGAGGTTATAGTATATGGGGGTTCAAATTCCGGTTAGTAAGTGCAAGGATGATGATGATTGTCGCGGATTAAAGTACCAGCGCTTTACCCACTGATTCTCAATTTGTAGTACATAATATATCAATGGTCAGCATTGAAAAAATTAATTTCCTTTATCTCTTTAACCCTCTGAGGCGCTCACATGGATAATCCACTTGCAATCTACAGTCTTCCTTGCATAGCTAATCAGTTTTGAACTTCTTGACCAATAGATTCTTTCAAAAGGATTACATTCCAAGGAAAGAGATAGTATAATTTTTACACAGGATTCATTTCTAAGGAAATGTTGGATGGTTCGATTGAATTGTATTGCGCAAGGTTCATATTATGCCAGCTGCGCCGATCCAAAGAAAGGAGCAATATAATCTTTCCAAAGAAATTCTATGCTAAGAAAAGGATGAAAGAAATCTCTCCAAGGTATTCGCTTTTACAAGGAGAGTACCTCTAGCGGGTAGTTTGTACCAGACGCCTGTTTTTTTAATTGCAATTTTAATTTAGAGTCGGTACTGAAATCATGTAGACATAACACAGAATCGATAAAATTTACTTTACAATAACATATATTTTACATCTCCAGAAATTAGCTTATTTAAATCAACAAGAAGTTAACGTAATTCCGCAGTCAGAGTGTCCGAAGCCTGCGAGACAGAAAGCTAGAATGAATCTAAAACTCAAAACGAACTTTGCTGCTTTTTGTTTTTAAATTTGGCATAAGTTTGTAGCTCCCAAGAACAAGCGAAACTCCGATCGGAACGTCAGAACACAAAGAACAGTTGTCATTGGTGGTCAATTTGGAGGCCATTCCGAAGAATCCAGCATGTGGTATCACCGCATGGTATTTTAGTTTGCAGGTTTTGAGCTGTTACCTGGATGTAGTCACGCCTCTAGACACACAGTGTAGAATCTTTCTAAAGTTTGAAATAATCCATTTATTCTTTCACTCAATACATGTGGTTATTTAGTCCTGAAATATATTGCAGGGCAAAAGTAATACAACACTACTCCGACAACTCATGAAGCTCAAAGGCTTAGAACATTCCGAGGTACCCTAGAAATCTGTTCTCTCTTCTGTTTTACTCTCGCCTATTATTTTTTGCTATGGTTTCTTCACTCGTTGATGTATTGTGTTTCGCAGCTTGGACAAATATGGACCATGCTCCATAAAACCCAAAACCAATCGTGCTAGAGTTCGTAAAAGTTCTCATACACCCTCTATCAAGAAAGATCATGTGAGGCCTTATAAGCAAGAACCTCGCTCAGAGCCCAAGCATCAATTTTTCTATTCGCATACAATTAAAATAAATCCTTGATTTAATATTTTTTGTCACAAACGGTCATTAACTAACATCGATAACTTAGTACCCAAGAATAATATCCGAAGCCGAAAGCCACCATACATCTCAGCGGCAGAGTTGGTATTGAAATCTGGAAGGAGGGTGGCACACTGCAGCTATAACGCATCCAGGGCTGAAGTGTGTAGCACATATTTCGTGCCCACAGCACCGCAAGAGGAGGATGGAAAGCAGCCCATTTCGGCGTTGCCATCGACGAAGAACAAAAAAACTATCCCTTGCCTCATAAATAAAGCAGCGGTTCTTATTGGGAGAGAACGAAAACCTTTATGAGAGATCTAAGTTGAAGTGAAAGTAGTTTTCTCTTCCCGTGTCTTGACCAGTAACACGCTCCTCTCGCGTTCCAATTTTTTTTATTTACTTATTTTCCCCTTTTTTTATTACACACCAGGATGATGTGTTGCCATATCGCTCGTGGAAAAAAAACGACAAGCGGCTACTTGGTGATGATTGGCGCTTGTCTCCAGTTATTTGGGAACAGTCTTTTCGGCTGGGAAATGAGACTTCCTTGGAAAGGTTTTTGTGGGGAGAGGATATATATATATATTTTTTCTTCCTTATTTCGGTGTCCCATTTTCCTTTCGATACTTATTCTTTCTCTGATGTCTTTCTCTTCTTTCTTTTTTCTGGCACTATGGTCGGCCGATCGTTAAGGAGGGAAATTCTCCCCCCTTTTGTCGCTGTAATAGAAAATATCCTCGCTCTTATGTGACTTTTCTTCCAGGCAGGAAAAATAAACACGAACCCGAACACAGGAGGCTGAAATAAAAGCAAAGCGCTCATTGTTGTCCGTATGCTCTCTGTTCATTTAAAACCTTCATGCTCAGACAAATTGAAAACTTTCTGGGGTCTCCAACAAAGGGCAAGTGGAAGGCATTGAACCAATGTGCGTTTTGGGTAAGTTTAATTACAGTTAGTAGGTAGGTAGTTAACTAACGTCGCACTTGAAAAAGGGCTATTAGTGACGGTCCGGGATCAATCCCGATGGAAGGATCAAGGACAACGACTCTTATCGTTGATCCACGGTCAGAAAACAACAACTGAACTGGCATCTCACTCTGCAAACTTCCACACCACGCTAACGTAAGGAAATTTGAGGCCACAACCTATTTAACGTGCTCCAGCCCCCACGTACATGACGATCTTTAACAGAACCTAGTTTTGAACTCACAGCCTTCCGATTGCTAACCCGTTGCTCTTTCAACTAGCTATAAAGCCATTAAATACCGTTGATTATCTAGAAAACTCTTCCTTTTGTTACAGTGTTATTCAAGAATAATTCTCAATATATTCCATAACATCCTTGCACAAACAGCCCGCAGTTTCAAATTTTTTAAACTAATCGTAAATGAATTTTCTGGTTGGAGGTTCTTTTCAAAATCGTGATCGAAAATGCTGTTGCACAACGGTGACAGATTCCGTTTTGGGCTCAATTCAAGAACACAAAACGCTTTCTCCACTGCAGACGCAGCCATGTCCACTGAATAGTCACGTGATAAGCGCTCTATTGCTTACGTCACTTCGCTCGGGAGGGGGACACAAAATTTATGAGTATACTTAGCTAACAGTTTGCATTTGGGGATCGTATCTTAAACTGTTTCTGTTTTGCAGCATCTGGAAACTGTGTACGTACTTATGAATCACCCTGTAGAATCATGGCACTATGGATCATCTAGTTGGTTGAGTTTCATGGCACAAGGGACATTTTTGTCCAAGTTAAGCCCAACACAAGACAGACAACGGAGATCATCCGGATGTCATAATAATTACCGGAATAATCCTGTCTGGATATGTGAAAATTGTGTAAAAGTGCACACGAGCCGGTGTCTTTAATGACGAATGGACCGGTACACTTGAAAACTGCCAGAACTTATGTCGACCTGTTTTTAGACAGAAACCATTCTGTTTTTGTTTTATTTTAAGGTCCGCCGACCAGCCAGTTTAGATGTTAAGATGTTGGCCTCTGGATCGGAAGGTTCCTGGTGCGAATCCGGGGTCAGGGCATGGATGTAATTGCGCTGTACTTAGTTAGGGGTAATGGTGGTCGCTCATTGGGTGCTCCTTCACATTTGGCCATAGATTTCGTCCTTGTAGGGGCCTATAATTAGCACAATCGAGTGCCCGCCGTAATAAAAAAAATTAGGGTCCCAGTTGGTAGAGTCGCGGATTAGCAACCAGAGAGTCCAACCACCACCATCGTGTATGAGGGCTGGTGCCAAGTGATTTCGACGAGATATCTTCTCCATCAAAGTGTGACCAATTTTTATAATGACGAGTTATCTCAAATCTTGTTCCATCAAATCGAAAACAAAAAAGTTTAATAAAAGTGTTAATAGTATTAGTTTTATAAATAAAACCTATTTTACACACCGTGTGTTCAGGAATTCATGGATCAGATGATAAGATGGTTTAGGTTTCTTGTTACTACAACTTTTGAGGGAATGTTAGTGAAGGACAGACCCACCAGGAAATCGGGATATACCAGTTGTACCAGTACCGGTGTTTCTAGGAGGCTCTGTAGGTTTTTCAAATAAAAAAATCTTTAAAATAATGTTAATTTAGACAAAAGTTATTGAGGGATTTTCGTAAACCTTTGACAACTTCTTCTTAATAATGTTGTATAGGGAATGAACTAGAATAATTATGTTGAGTTGAAAAGTTTTTAAATTATGGTAATTTATTTAAGAAATAGAACTGTAAAACTATCAAAAATCTTGTATTCATATTTCGATCCCTCGTAAAATTTTTGTTTATTTAAATATCCTTTTGTTTTTAGTTCATTTCATAGAAAAATCCATGTAGTTTATTTTGGCAGCATCATTTTGCAAATAGGTTCAGTAGATCTTCATGTAGCACATTTGTTTTTGACAAATTTCTTTAAAATTTCATACATATTTATCACTTTTACGAAATTATTAATATATATTTTAAATATTTATAGGCCTAATGTTATTGTTTAATAACACTAAACATAAAAATATCATTAAAATGTTTTAATACCACATTTAAAAAAAAAAAAAAAAAAGTCGCGAACGTGTTCAGATATCTTAAAGAGAAAATACAAGTTCGAGCGATTGAAATCGGCTAGTGTCCGATTTCCTCACTTCGAGAGTCACCTTTCGCAGTTTACTTCTAAACCAGCGACACGCCCGCACCCGCGGCCATTTTTCTCCTTTGGAAGTCCATTCGTTTCGCTGAAAGTATGTCAGCGCCTGTGAAGTTAATGAGACTAGAAGTAATAAAACTAACACCTCTCCGAAGGGGGCGTAGCTCAGATGGTAGAGCGCTCGCTTAGCATGCGAGAGGTACCGGGATCGATACCCGGCGCCTCCAATTTTTTAATATTATATAAGATGCTCTTTAAAAATAATAAGAAACCACAATAATCTACGCTGATGTACTAAATACCAATATTCTTTTTTACATCACATTAACTCTTTCAGCGACGGTGGGACATCTAGCATTCCACCTCCTTCAAATTGGATGATATATAAATAATCCATTTTATTTATATCTTACCCCGATATATCAGCCTAGGTTATAAATAAAAGGACCTAATGCCTGCATATAATGCGAAACAATAAATCAGCCTGAGGGGGCCAAATTGCCCGTTGTCTAAGTCCCGCCTACGTGATTGGGGACCTGGTCGCTGGAAAATTCCTTTGGATTCAAATAGTGGACTGTATGAGGTAGTAGAGATAGCTACTAGGTATAACTAAAATTTATTTACAATTAATAAACTATTTACACGAATATTTGGATTGGAGCAATCCCCCTTTCCATACAAAAGGTTGGGAGCACAGTAGTGCGTCCGCTGAGTTCGAATGCTATCTAGCGTCTCCCCAAGACGGGATATATTTTGGTGAAGCTATCGCCTCATTGGCGAGCTTGCAGCTCGCCAATTCAACCATAGACACCAGGCTCCAACATCCCGCCCGGCGTTGCAATGTTTACATTCAACATGAGATACAAAACAAATACTAAAAATGTAACATTAGATAAAAATGAATAGTAAAATATGTACATCACACTGGCACATAAACAACATTAAATTAAAGAAACAAGTGAAATACCAAAAAACCTAAATTTGCAAAATTATTGTGTTGGGTATCCGTAACACCTACTTATTACTACATGAATTAAGTTGCATTATTAGGTAACCTATGTTCACAATACCATATGAATATTTCAGTTATCATGAGATATGGGTAAAATACAAATTTTAGAAATGCACCTCTTGTAAAGGCCACTTGGTGTTTGTACCTTTACAACTCTCACCCTTTGATCAGGACCTGGTATGACCTCCATAATTCTTCCTAAGACCCATTTATAAGGAGGGAGGTTTTCCTCCTTTACCAAAACTAATGTTCCTATAGTAATATTGTTCTTTTCAAATTGCCACTTCGAGCGCTGTTGAAGATGGCTTAAATAATCACGGTGCCAGTGTTTCCAAATTAATTGAACCATTTTTGTAGTTCTCTTCCACCTAGATAATCTATTATCGGCCTGTGGAACGATATCTGGTTCGACCAAAGCATTTATGGGGCGACCAATAAGAAAATGCCCTGGAGTTAGTGCGTTAAAATCATTACTATCTGAGGGCAGAGACATTATTGGTCTGGAATTTAGAATTCCCTCTATTTGAATTGTTACAGTATAAAATTCTTCCCAAGTAAGGGTTGAATTCCCAACTGTCCTTCGCAAATGGTACTTGAATGATTTTACGCCTGCCTCCCACAACCCTCCAAAATTTGGAGCTCTAGGAGGAAGGAAATTCCACTCAATCTCCTCAGAGGATAGGTAATCGGCTAGATTGTCATCAAGATTTCGTACAAGATTGTGTAGACGTTTTAATTCCAAATTGGCTCCTACGTAGTTTTTAGCGTTATCCGAGTATAATTTAGCAACCTTACCCCTTCTAGAGAAAAATATCTTCAAAGTCGCTATCAATGCTTCGGATGTTAGATCCGAGACAACTTCTAAATGAACTGCCTTTGTTACAAAACAGACAAAAATGGCAACATAAACCTTATGTAAAATCCCCTTTCTTTGGCCTTTATATTTTATGAGAAATGGACCACAAAAATCTATTCCACTTATATTGAAGGGTGATCCGGGATTTACTCTATCTGAGGGTAGAACTCCCATGATTTGATCCATAGTAATTTGGTTTCTGCCTAAAGCACGTTATACATTCTCGAACAACACTTCGAGCCAGATTTCTGCCATTAATGAGCCAAAATTTTTGTCTAACTGAATTGAGCAAAGTTTGAGGTCCTACATGCAAGTTTCTAACATGGAAATATCGCACAATCAATTTGCTCAAAATATGCCTTGCTGGCAAAATTATTGGAAATTTAGTATCATATGGAAGATTTGATTGATCAAGACGTCCACCAACTCTCAAAAGATCGTCCTTATCTAGGAATGGGTTTAAAAATCTTAACTTACTCTTTTTGGAGATGGACAAACCCTTTCGAATTGACTCAATTTCTACACTGTACTCTTCCCTCTGGACCATGCGACATAAAACTGTCTCAGATTCCCTTAATTCCGACCCTGACAGGGGTCCATCAAATTTTTGTTCAGGTTTCCTGGAATTGTGAATGAATCTGAAAATAAAGCTTACCATACGAATCAATTTCAAATAACTATTAGAGGATTTAAGAATATCGATTAGAAAGCAATTCTCGTTAGTCAAAGTCAATGTACACTGTGGTGAAAGTTTCAGTTCCTTGAGATATGCACTGTCCTCAGTGCCACGAATATCACCTTCAGAAATAGTTAATTCTTGTTGCAAGAATTCTGGACCATTCCACCACTTCTTGTTTTGAATTATGTCCTTGGCATCTAATCCACGAGAGATAATGTCAGCAGGGTTGTTTTCAGAGCTTACATGCCCCCAATGATAGTTCGCTGTTAGTCGCTGGATGGTGGCAACACGATTACTCACAAATGTCTTAAGTTGATGCGGTGATTTCTTGAGCCATGCGAGCACTATAGTAGAATCACTCCACAAGAATACACGATCAACCTCCATTCGTAACGAATTCAAAACCCGTTCCATTAGTTGTGACAACAGGACAGAAGCGCACAATTCCAAGCGAGGAATGGAAACTGTCTTTAAGGGAGCTACTCGAGATTTGCTACACAGTAGTGTTGAAGTAATTGTGAGGTCTTGAGAGATCACCTGCACATAAACTGCTGCTCCATATGCTAAGGATGAAGCATCGGCGAATCCATGAACAATAATTCGGCCTCCATATCGAATACATCTAGGAATCTTGATATCCTCAATTAGTTTCAATGCTGAGACGAAACAATTCCATTCACGTGACATGTTTTCTGGGAGCCTTTCATGCCAGTCGATTTTTAACAGCCACAATTGCTGCATAAAGATTTTTGCCCTTGTAATGAGAGGACCAAGTAACCCAAGAGGATCGAATATTTTTGCTATGGTGGAGAGTACTGAACGTTTTGTGAGGATCTGCCTTGCATCAATTTTAACTCGATAGGAAAAGCAATCTGTTTGTGGTTCCCACAACATTCCTAGAGTTTTTATCGGTTTTACTTCTGTGGGATTTGAAGAGTGAAAAAGGTATTATTGATCTTCTGTTGGAATATCCTTCAACAGTTGAGGATCATTGGCACACCACTTGTGCAATTTCATGCCTCCCTTTTTCAGCAAATGAACCAATTGGGATTGCGATTCCCTTGCGGTTGTCAAGTCCGATGTTCCGGATAGGACGTCATCCATGAAGAAGTCTGTCAAAACAACTGGTGCAGCCAAAGGAAAAGATGTGTTCATTTCTACTGACAAGTGGCAATATTGCCTTGTAGGAGTTTCACTAGGTAGCGACCCTGAAACTACATAGCCAAAAACAGTTTCTTGAAATAACAAGCTCTTATCATCAGTACGAATTCTTCCCTTTCTCATAAGTTCAAAAAATAATTCAGCCCCAATCAACAAATCGATTTTACCTGGTTTAAAAAAGTCGGGGTCAGCTAGATATATATTTTGATTTAACCGGACGTGCTTGATATCTAAATATGTTGCAGGTGTGACGTCGGTTATTTTTGGTACGATTAAGAATTCTACAGTTTTTACAAAATCTCCAGTTGCGTTCGAAATATTTCCAGACATTTTTGTTTTTACAGTGAGGGAAGAACCATTTAAACCACTGATAGGCGCATTTATCCTTTCTTTCTTCAACCCCAACTGATTTGCGCATTCCAAGGTGGCGAAACTTGCCATGGAACCCGAATCCAAAAGAGCCCTAAAACTCCGTTTTTCCCCGTTCGAATCCAAGACGTAAATCATTGCAGTACTCAACATTACAGTTTTGGTGAGATAAGCAAGTGGGGAACTATTCGTTAACGAAGCTTGTGCAGCTGCGACAGTCGATTTTACGATTTCACTTCCCCTCAGCGGAAAATTCCTCTCTGCCAAGCCTCCTTCCCTTTCTTGCTTTTGTTGTTCTGTGGGGTAGGGGTTGGTTGGATTAGGTTTCCTATGCAACAACGAGTGGTGCTTCTTGGCGCAAAGGGAACAGTTCAATTTTGATCTACAATCGGAAACCCTGTGGGATTTGCCCAAGCAGTTGAGACACAGGTTTTGTTTCTTAGCATGCTCGAATCTCTTGGAAAAATCCATTTTTTGAAACATTTGGCATTTATGTATTGAATGCTGGCCCTTACACAGTACACAAGAATTAAAAGAAGCATTTGAATTGGCAAACAAGTTTTTTGATTTGCTAGTTTGGTAGGGCACATTTCTATTAGAGATATTTAAGGATGCATTCCTATTTAAATTTTCTAGAATTTGACTTCTCTTTTCCAAGAAATTTAAGAAGTCGTCAAATGAGGGAACTTCATTAGATGTCAAAGTCAGTTCAAATTGTTTAGCTGATTCGAGATCCAGTTTCTGAAAGATAACGTTCATTAACAGAATGTCAGACAAATTATTTCTTTCGAATTCTAATATCTTCAGAGCTCTAATGTTCTTGCGTAAACAATCAATGAGGTTTCTCACCTCCGTGGCCGATTCATGCCTTATTTTGGGATAATTTAATATACCACGAATGTGGGTATCAACTATAACTCTTTTGTTTTCATATCTATCTTCCAAAGCTTTGAGCAAAGATGAATATGTGTCATCAGACGTTTCGATTTGTCTGGCAACTCCCTTTAATGATGCACGCAAATAATACAATTTTTGGTTATCAGTTAATTGAGAGTTATACTCTATTAGGTTACGAAATTGAAGTTTAAAACTTCTCCATTCATCATATTCGCCGGAAAATTGAGGCAATGGGATCTCCGGCAGCTTTACTGCAACTTTCAAATGTTTGTTAGCATCAAGTTTTGATTTTGATTCATCTAATTTCAAGGCATTTCTATCCATTTCTATTTTATCAATAAGGTATTTCAATCTTACCTCAATTTGTTCAAGTCTGCTGTCCAGTTCATCTAGGGACTCGTCGGTTTCCGTAAGGTCCACTTCCTGGGGAAGTCTGTAATACCGCGTACGAAGTTGTTCCGCACTATTTTGCACATCCTTCTTGATGTCCAGCTTCACATTCAGTTCAATTAGACTGCCTGAATGTTCTTCAAAATTGGAAATAAATGTTTCTAGCTTAATCGTTTTGTTTCCTAAGGCATCCTTTTGCCTATTCAAACTAAAGACTTGGGTTTGAGCCATAACGAGGGCTGCTTCGAGAACAATTCAATCCAAGGATTTTCAATCAAATTCAAATAATGTCCGTCAAACGAGCTCCGGCTCACTGGAACAAAAGATGAGGGGGCCAAATTGCCCGTTGTCTAAGTCCCGCCTACGTGATTGGGGACCTGGTCGCTGGAAAATTCCTTTGGATTCAAATAGTGGACTGTATGAGGTAGTAGAGATAGCTACTAGGTATAACTAAAATTTATTTACAATTAATAAACTATTTACACGAATATTTGGATTGGAGCAATCCCCCTTTCCATACAAAAGGTTGGGAGCACAGTAGTGCGTCCGCTGAGTTCGAATGCTATCTAGCGTCTCCCCAAGACGGGATATATTTTGGTGAAGCTATCGCCTCATTGGCGAGCTTGCAGCTCGCCAATTCAACCATAGACACCAGGCTCCAACACAGCCTAATACCAATTTATCGGGTACATTGTTTTTCACTTGTCTCCTGTAAATTTTCGCTTGGCCAAGAGTTAAGGATTGTGCTTGTTTCAGGCAATTGAATGGTTTTAAGGTAAATCGAAAGTGTGGAAGTGGAGGGACTTATTTAAAAGAAGATAACTTTTTTTTCAATTTCATATATTGAGAGATTCTAGCAGAGATGTTATATTTAACATGTAATGTTACAAAATTTTATTTAAACAATGTAAATTTTAATACATATTATGATCCTTTTTATTTCTAATAAGTTTCCTCAACCCTCGGCTATATCCCGCTTTTTCGTCCAACCAAAAGTGCAGTTGGTAGGTTCAGAGATTGAAAATCGGCCAGCTGTGAGTACGAAACTCGATTGATAGCTTGTCCGTTTGGACTGATGCAACTTGAACCTGCCGTTCCATCAAATGTCAGGTGTTGACCTCGTCATCTGATCATGGTTCAAAATGACGAGGCGTCGTCCTCGGATTTTTCTCTTCGAAATTGTTCCTGGACCATCGCCAATAGTCCGTTGTGTTGCTTCCGTGTGATGTAAATTCAACTGCCTACCAACTAGGGGCAGGAGAAAAAAAAGTGCGGTGTTGCTAGGGGACTACTTTACGCAATCTGGCAGGTAGGTAGGTAGGTATGTTAATTAAAATCGCACTGGAGCAACACAGCAGTATTGGCGATTGTCCGGGATCAATCCACAAAGGAATGATCCAAGGATAACACCACATAATTTTAAACTACAGTCAGATAACGAGGCAACCCCTGAGCTGGCACCCCACTCTCCAAACGTCCACAACACGCCGACGTGTGGATATTTGATGCCACGACCGATTTAACGTGCACCAGCCACCTTTGTACACGATAGTCTGATTAGATTCAAACTCGCCCCAATATGGCATTTTATACAACTCCAATACGAGGGGGTTAAATGAATAGTTCATATTTGCATCCAAACTGGTTTGTTGATTGGGTCTTATAGCGAAAAAAGCCTTGGCAAAGCTGTGCCGTATAGAAGACAGATAACGTGAAGTAAGGGACATACACCCAAGGAAAGTTTTTCTAACACAGAAAAGAGAAATGTACTCAGATAGGAACCGAACATGCGTCTCCTAAACTCGCTGGTTGCTGCCGCGTTGGACAATCCCACTAAACCGTGGATCTAGAAGATTATTCCTATTAAGTTTCACATTAAAAGGCTCTTGCAACTAATTTACGTTCAACGAGAAGCTTTACGTAACTCCAATTAAACAACGTACAATTTAATGCATATTACCGACTTTTTCTTATACCTAAAACTGCGATTATTTTTCCCACTATAGGCATTTGATACCATTTCAGCATTTGGTTCAAATAAACGGTTTTCATCTTTATCCGAAACAGGATAAAGATGTTCAACGTGAAGAATAACGTAGCTTCAACTAAACAATGTACAATTTAATGTATATTACTGCAATTTTTCTTATCCCTAAAAGTAAGAGTTTTTTCCCCACTATAGGCAATTGATACAACTTCAGCATCCAATATAAACGGCTTACATCTTTATCCGAAACAGCGTAGAACATTTGCTTCGATTAGTGAGAAACGTCCCCTCCATTTGTTAGTCAACCTCTCCAATCGTAGCCTACTCCACCGAGATTGATTTACAACGTCGCAAAGTTCGCGACCGACTATTTTGAAATAAATCACGGGCGCAGCGCGAAGGTTTCTTTTCACCAGGGAATTGTCGGTAAGAAAGACAGTAAAGCCAGGACAGGAAAAAGTAGCGGACGGAAAAAGAACACCGTCGGGGGTGGACCAGGAGAAACAAGCAAGGTGAAATTCGACCCGATGAGACTGTCACAATCAATTGGTCCACCCGACAATCCCTGAAGAGGGTAAAAAGGGGCAGCGAGCACTGTCCAGGCCTCCTCTGTTGGCTGTCTCTTGAATTTCGCTCTTGCTCAACTGTGTCATGGCCTAGATTGTTGGCTCATCGCAGAAGACAAACTGAAGTGGAGAAAGGTAGAAGGGGAAAGTTGGAGGAGAAGTAACGCGGCTGTTTGGAACTTTCCCGAATTCGAAAAGAGTGCTTTTCGATAAAACTTGTCGAGCCCATTGACTTACCAACTTAAGAGCCGGGTCAGTTTTATCAGGGGGTCGGTTTTATAAGGTGCACGATTTCAAGAGTCTTTCGGGATTGTAAGAGAATGCGAAGAAAACGCGAATTAGTTTGATGGAGGTTGGCTCTTTTTAGGTTTTATGGTGCAATGAACTTTTTTGGCGAAACTGCATCAAACACAAGACAAATCAAGTAAAAAATTCCGTGAAAGTAAAAAAGAAAGAAGAGGGATTGGGGATTAGAGTATGATGCAAGCAGAAAAAGATCGCTCAGGTATCCCGGGAGCAAGACTCCGTGTTTACTAAAGGCAGTAAACCCCACGGGAAAGAAAATATTACTAGAGTACCCCGTGAGCAAGTCTCCGCGTTCACTAAAGACAGTAAACCCCACGGGAAGGAAAATATCACTAGAGAACCTCTGGAACAAGACTCCGTGTTTACTAAAGAAAATAAACCCCACGGGAAAGAAAAGATCACTAGAGTACTAGGGTGCAAGACCCCGTGTTTAGTAAAGACAGTAAACCCCACGGGAAAGATAAGATCACTAAAGTACCCCGGGAGCTAGACTTCGTGTTCACTAGAGTGCCTATATAATAAGAGTGGCGACATACGGGAAATACTTTCTGATTGGCTTAGAGACCTTTTCTACCGCCCGAGGCGGTCTTTTCCTAGCTCCCGTAGACTTAACATGGGAACTTTTTGTGTGTTCGAGAAAAACGTGTGTATATTCAATTAAAAAGAAAATGTAGGTTATTCATGTTTCATTTCGTGTTCTAGAATGTTTATTTATTATTATTTTAGTGTTTTGTCAGTATAAATTTGAAGACTTTTTAAGTAAATAGCTTTTTTTGAACAACATGGTGTTTCTCGCAGTCTAAGTTAGCGCGTTGTGCAATCCATCTCATCAATTACGCACGTAATTGAACATTTATATGATTCATTTATTCCGAATGTATCCATATTATAACAATCATATGCTTTTTGTTCTTATTGAAATTAAAAATAAATTCGACCAGCAACCATCTTTGAGACGATTCTGGTAGAAAGATGGCTGCCGCGCATGCGCATTGGGTCAAATTTGGTCCCTTGTCGCCACTCTTATTATATAGGCACTCTAGTGTTCACTAAAGACAGTAAACCCCACGGAAAAGAAAAGATCACAAGAGTACTAGAGTGCAAGACTCCGTGTTTACTTAAGACAGTAAACCCCACGGGAAAGAAAAGATCACAAGAGTACCCCGGATTCGTGAATCCTATACACAACTAAACGTATGTAGGAATTTGATATTACGTAGCACTGGAGTAACACAACGACTATTGGCGGCAACACACACACCAAAAGGAGATGTGTACCAGAAGGCAGATTGATGGAGGTGGAATGTGTTGAATGAGGAAGGAACTGACACCAATCATCCATTCTAGGGGAATCATTTGTACAGCTTCAGTCTACGTTTATAGCGGTGGCAACGGCCTTGGCACTTTTTTTTTTTGGCTCATTTCTAGTAGCAAGTTATTGCAGGTTAAGGCAACTCATCTGTATAACGGTTATTATGACAACCTCGGCAAGCGGAAAGTTTAAATTCTTATTTTGAATATTTTAGAAAGTTCTTTCAAAATCCGTTAAAATGTCGTTTGATTTCATTGTTTCGTTTGCAATAATTCCTTCCTTGGCAACTTTAGAAGTGCGCCAAAAAAAAAAAAAAAAAAAAAAAAAAAAAAACCGCCAAGGCCGTTGCCACCGCTATAAACGAATATTGAAGCTGTACCAAATTATTTACTTGCCTTCCGAGTGATTTCTTGTCCATCAAAATATGACCAACTTTGCTAAAATATTGCCATTTGTTTATGATGACGCAATCAAGATTTTGCCAACTTTTTGGTAATGGCAAGATATCTCGTCCATCAAGATCTGGTCAGTTTTGCTAATGGCGAGATATCCCGTCGAGACAACCATAAGGAGGATTAAACATCAATGCGACGCATTACGTATTTCTCATTAATGACTACTATATTCTGTTGTAGAAATCTAGAAGTATTTTTATAATGCTTTTAATGTTGGTCTGGTGTTTATCTGGTATAAAAATATCTTTTATTTTACTTTGACTTCTGCGTCTGGCGCAGCTTTAGATCTTGTTCTGCAAAACCCCAAACAGCCATCTACCTGTCAAACCAAACTAGTCAAGGATATAGTGAGCATGCTACTCGTGATTATTATATATACACTGATATATTTATATATTTATACACTGAAGAGCCAAAACATTATGCATACCTACTCAATTACGTGTTGCGCCTAATTTGGCCTGCAAAACATATGCAACTCATTTTAGCGTTCATGGTCAATTCTACCACAACTACGGGTCCCAGAGTCGCCCATGAGAACGTCCCCCAAAGCATAATACCGTTACCACCAGCCTGTGCATTGCTGTACAAGAGGGGAGCAACTGTTCGCCTGGCAAACGGCGTACCCTGACACGACCATCGACGTGATGATTGAGAAATCGGGATTCATCTGACCAGGCAACTCTCTTCCACTCATTGCAGGCGTAGTTGACGATGACGCTTGGTCAACAGAGGCACACTAGTGGGACGTCTGATGCACAGTCCCATATCCAACAGTGTCCGCTGAACTGTGTGTTCCGAAACACTTGCGCTAGGACCTGCATTGTATTGGGCTGTCACTGTCTCGCGCCGATTTTGCTTTACCAAGCGGGACAGTCTCCGATGTCCTGTTTCTTTGATGACGAGTGGACGATCAACACCTTGGCATCTACTGCTGGTGTCACCGTCATTTATTCACTTTGCATGAATGCTAACAACGGCAGATCGTGAACAACCTACCAGTCGTGCAGTTTCGGTGATACTCGTTCTGAGTCTTCGGGCTATTACGATCTGCTCTCTATCGAATTCGCTTAGATCAGCAGACTTTCCCATCACTCGCAAAATTAAATGCAAGAATGATTACTTACCTTCTCCAGCAGCAGTTAAATACCATTCTCACTTAATCACGTGCCCTCCACGTCATCCAGACGAGTTCATTGAAAAATGTGGGGATGGTGTCATAATGTTTTGGCTCGTCAGTGTATATACTTGAGGCTTTATACAACCATCTGAGCGTCATGAAATTTCCTTGTTGTGTAGTATTAAATTTTACCCGCAATGCACAACCAAATAAACACATCACTTGAAAGAATCTTACGAAATATTCCATGGCCCAAGAAAGTCAAAACTAGATAAAAGTCATGCAGGGTAGATTGTAAAGTGTGGGGTGGATATATATGTGTGAACCCCTTAGAGGGTTAAGACCTAAAAAACTCATTATCAAATTCGACTCGGATAATCGGAGCTTAGATAGTCGAGGTTTTTCTCCGCCAATATTTTTTTTCAAAACTGGGATTCATTAAGGGCAGCTCTAGAACCTCCGATTTGATATAATTCAGATTAACCGCAAAAGAGAAAAAGAATTATTCAAAAAAAACCCAAATCACACATGCGAAATGCTCCAGCGAAGAACCCGCGACGTCTCATAAGGAACCAATTGCCCGGTCCTCCTAACCTCAACAAGGGATGTCGGTTCAATTATTCACTCCCCCTTCCATCGTATTAATCCCTCTCAGTCAAGGAAAGAGGCCTTTAATCAATCAATGCCCGACTCACCCCTTGTTTGCCGCCCACAATATCGCCCCCCCTCCCTCCCCCCGAGGGCTCCGCTTTAATTGAAGGAGCTAACAAGTTGGAGAATAACTTTCATGGAAAGAAGTAAGTGTTCGGCAAGAAAAATAAGTGCTTGAAAAAATATATCTGCTCCAACTTCTTCAGGGAAAAGAAAGAGCGGTTTGAGCGGGCTGTGTAGTTTTTTTCCCCCTGCATGCTTCGGTGCAGTGCTGCGGAAACAACCACCTCCGAGAGGAAGGGGGTATTAGTGTGGATGATGAGGCGTGTTTCTCACGTTACGTTAAATTAAAGCTGAATTTTGAGTGGTTTTATTTTACGATTTTTCGCGTTGATGGAGATGTGTAGGGTTAAAAATAGTCAGTGGGAAGATAAGTAAATGGAGCCCACCATGACTGGAGATTGAAGCTGACTGATATCCTTTCCCTTCCTAAATAAAATAATTACGGCGTTTCGATACTTTATTAGCTCAAACGCGAAAAAACTTGGCTTTAAAAACTAGTAATGAATTACCGATTATGGAAATTGGTGAAAATTACCGTTTTGAAGTATTACCGGTTTCTTTAGAAATGGCATTTTATTATTTTAGCTTTTAAATTTAAGATTATGGGCCACTCAACTAGTTTAGTGGTCATAGCATTTGTAAGCCACCCAGTAGATACGGGTTCGAATCTAGATTTATAAGCATGGATTTTTATGATTGGTCCCTGTTAGTGGTAGAAGTGGCTTACCAACTGGGTGTTTCTTTCCAAATATTTGGAAAATTTACTCGCTAAACTGAACCCAATTACTCGCCGAAGAGGTCAGTAATTGGACATTAAAAACACTCCTGTGATGTCGGATTTATTCCACAAAAGAATCAGCGATTTACTTTGAGGTAAGTAAAACAACTTGTTAGGTTATACTCCACTGCTTTCCTCTTTACCTCTACGTGATATCAAAAGGCTTACATGCTCGTCTATACAGACTAATAGACTCTCAATCTACAAAGAGATGTCTACAGCAAAGAATTGGATTGTTTTATTGAGGAATAAAGCTAGCATCCCAGGTTCCTTGTCCAGAACTGTAGAATTTGCTTCTTTTCGATTTCTTATTGGAGATGACTACCTTCAAAGACACTTGCATCGTATTGGTGTAATGAAATAAGCCATCCGTTTTATTTGTGAACTGGATGAAATGACTGAAGGCCAGCTCAAGGTCTACCTTAAAGTTCCTGACAAAGAATTGAAAATACTGTTGATAGTGATTTTAATAAATATTTTTCACTTCAGAACTATATTGGGGTGCATGTCGACTGATGTCCGATAGGCCGTAGATACGGGTATAGGATAAAAAATATTTCAGGGATCTATTTATATGTAGATCTCTGTACGACAACAGTTGCAACGACAGCAATAATTCCCAACAACATTAAAAAACGTCGTCTTATTATAGCTGTAGTATGATTTTAAATAAACAAAAGTAACCCTAAGCTTTTCTTTATGGAAAACCACACTGTGGCCTTCTGCTAATGTAAGGGTTCCCTGATTAAAGGCTTTTAATCCATCATTTTGATATCTTTGGTTGACTATCACCTATCCGTTTTCTTTGTGAACTGGATGAAATAATTGACGGCCAGCTCAAGGACTAGCCTAAAGTTCTTGACAAAGAGTTAAAAATACTATTGATAGTGTTTTTAAAGAATATTTTTCACTTCAGGACTCAATTGGGGTGCTTGTTGACTGATGGCCGATAGAGCGAAGACGAGGACAGGATAAAAATACTTTAGGATTCAAGGATCTATCAGTATCAATGGCAGCAATAATTCCAAAAATCAGAGTAGTTGTAAAATGCCGTCTTATAATAGCTGTAGTATAGCTTTACAATCCACAAAAATAACCCTGCGCTTTTCTTTATGGAAAACCACACTGTGGCCTTCTGCTAATGTAAGGGTTCCCTGATTAAAGGCTTTTAATCCATCATTTTGATATCTTTGGTTGACTATCACCTATCCGTTTTCTTTGTGAACTGGATGAAATAACTGACGGCCAGCTCAAGGACTAGCCTAAAGTTCTTGACAAAGAGTTAAAAATACTATTGATAGTGTTTTTAAAGAATATTTTTCACTTCAGGACTCACAATTGGGGTGCTTGTTGACTGATGGCCGATAGAGCGAAGACGAGGACAGGATAAAAAATACTTTAGGATTCAAGGATCTATCAGTATCAATGGCAGCAATAATTCCAAAAATCAGAGTAGTTGTAAAATGCCGTCTTATAATAGCTGTAGTATAGCTTTACCAATCCACAAAAATAACCCTGCGCTTTTCTTTATGGAAAACCACACTGTGGCCTTCTGCTAATGTAAGGGTTCCCTGATTAAAGGCTTTTAATCCATCATTTTGATATCTTTGGTTGACTATCACCTATCCGTTTTCTTTGTGAACTGGATGAAATAACTGACGGCCAGCTCAAGGACTAGCCTAAAGTTCTTGACAAAGAGTTAAAAATACTATTGATAGTGTTTTTAAAGAATATTTTTCACTTCAGGACTCACAATTGGGGTGCTTGTTGACTGATGGCCGATAGAGCGAAGACGAGGACAGGATAAAAAATACTTTAGGATTCAAGGATCTATCAGTATCAATGGCAGCAATAATTCCAAAAATCAGAGTAGTTGTAAAATGCCGTCTTATAATAGCTGTAGTATAGCTTTACCAATCCACAAAAATAACCCTGCGCTTTTCTTTATGGAAAAGCACACTGCACAAAGCACATAAATCTTCTGCTAATGTAAGTGACCCCTGATTGAAATTTAATCCATCATTTTGGTACCTTGTGTCGACAATAAAAACTGATTGCTCTTCCCGATATCAAACACCGACCTCTCGTTGGGTTGGTGTGGAAGCTTGGAGAGTGGGATGCCAACTCAGGTGTTGCCTCGTCATCTGATCGTGGTTCAAAAATACGTGGTGTTATCCTCGGATATTTCCCTTAGGGTATTGATCCCGGAACGTAGTAAATAGCCTGTTGTGTTGTTCTAGCACGACGTTAATTAAACAATTACCATTACCTTATATCAAACGAAGTTTTGGAAGAAATAAAATTGGCTGGCAATTGTTTTACACATTCATACATGTTAACGAAAATTGCGTCTTATTGTCTTCACCGAAACAGCAATTGCTATCATTTCGGAAAGGCGATAATAAACTCGGCATGGAAACAAAACTACAACTTAAAAACTGTATTGAGAATTTCCGTCGGTAATTTACCGTACCATCTAGAAACTTTAGAACTAATCCTATCTTGAGAAACGTTTTAAAACTGAAAATGAAAGCTTTTGATAGTTTTTATACCCTGAGGTTGTGACTTTCTGAATCAATACTTGGTGGCATTGTAAATGTGACATTAACATCTCTGACGAATAAATGTGTCTAAAATATGTCAAACACGCTAGTTTCTTTCTAAATTATTAAGAATTTCTAATTTATTATACATATTTTCTTTTTAAATAGTTAAAAGAGATGAGTAAAAAAAATTCAGGATAGCATTGATAATGATTCCCTGAAATTTTAACAGCATTTCAAATGTAAGCTATGTCTTTTACTTTCTTGTTGCTTTGAAATGTTATTTCTGATCCTACTTGTATCTTCAAAAATACCAAGACGAGGAAAGGATTAAAATATAGATCCTCCTTGGACAGCCCCAAATAAGCAAGGAGGTGACCTGGAGTGTCCATATTGCATTTCCGAAAAGTCGGAAAAACCTTAGAAACATGATAGAATGAAATTGATTTCAAATGTCCATTCGCCAGTCTGGAGATAGCAGTCAGCAGACCTCAAATATACTCGAATTTGAGGGCAGCTCTGGAATGTTTGCTCTGGTACTATCAATAGGCGCGAGGAATTTTCCAAGATATTGTTCTGAAGTCTCTTTTTCGTAAAAAATCTATAGTAAATAAGACTCTTGGATACCATCCTTTGCCAAGTAATATGCCATTTCCTT
The DNA here is from genome assembly GCA_947359465.1 of Metellina segmentata. Lineage (NCBI taxonomy): Eukaryota > Metazoa > Arthropoda > Arachnida > Araneae > Tetragnathidae > Metellina > Metellina segmentata. Next base: position 48,440,276 of record OX375882.1, on the reverse strand, counting down.
TCCGATGAGATCCATACGAGAAGGGATCAATTGTAACTGTCACCTCATTGAAAACCGACAATTGACGAAGTACTATGCAGAATATCAATTCCAATTCCATCTCCGATTTCGTGTCCCAGCTCTAAATATTGACTATCAGTAAGAATTCATATAGTACAGGGTTGCCACTCACTATTTGGAGACATGTGTAGCAAAATCGAATAAACGGAATAGAACCAAATCTGGGACCTTTGAAGACACGGAGAGATGCATTCCGCGAAAAGAATTTAGTGCCAAAAGCTCACCACCATATTGGAAAATCTGACGCTGTTTGTCGAAAACAGTTGAACATTTGCATTAAACGCATATAAAAAGCATTGTGCAAAATTTCGACTGCGTACGCAACAGCAACGCCAGCGTTTCAGTAATGAGATAGTTATCAGTCAGTTCTTTCCGACATGACCCGCTCACTTTAAGTAGGTAGTTAATCAACGTCGCATTGGAGCAACATAACGGGCTATTGTTGACGGTCTGGCAACAATCCCGCAGGGAAACATCCAAGGACAACGCCTTGTAATTTTGCACCACGGCAAAATGACGAAAAAAATACACGCACTAGCACTTGACTCTCCACACTCCCACACCACGCCAACGTGAGGATATTTGAGGCCCCGACAGATTTGAGCCAGTCCCCGTTTACACGACGGTCTTTGGCTGGGCCGAGTTACGAACTCACAACCCTTCGGTTGCTAATCTATTGCTATTCCAACTGGACTACCGCGGCACAATTCTCTCCTCGGACATCACTACACGTGACTTATGGCAGTAGGGGTACATATCTGTTGTGTATGTTGGTGGTATTCCAAATTCAAATGCCTTGAAAGAGAACATAAAAAGGGCTGTAGTGAACATCCAACACTGATTCATACAACTCAGCTTTAGACACAGGATGCAATTTGCTAGAGATAGGTCTATGTGGCCAACACATGCTTGATTCTGGTGAATAAAGAATTATTTCCTGTGAGTTGAATCTATATTCATTTGCCGACCAACCGGTATAGTGGTTAAGGTGTTAGCCTCTAGATCGGAAGGTTCCTGGTTCGAATCCGGGTTCGGGCATGGATGTTTGTAAACGTATGGTGTAGAGGCGGCTGTTGCACCTTAAATCTGTCGTGGCCGAAAGTCCTCACGTTGGGTTGGCGTGGAAGTTTGGAGAGTGGGGTGCCAGCTCAGGTGTTGCTTCGTCATCTGACCGTGGTTCAAAATTACGAGGTGTTGTCCTCGGATCTTTCCCTTAAGGGACTGATCCCGGACCGTCGTCAATAGCCCGTCGTGTTGCTCTAGTACGACGTTAACTAAAAATTACCTATATTCATTTGTGTGTTAATCACCAGTTTTGATAATTGCAACAAGCCATATATCAAACAGGAATTAGTGGCATGGTTGTTTCTTATGTAGTCGAAATTACACAAATGAACGTATCTGTATTCAATGCAACTACTCCGACTGTTTTTGACTCCATCACCCCCAAAATTTCCACCTATTGATGACTTTAGGCACAAAATTGTTTTGCGCAATACGTCCTCCTGTCTTCAAAAGTCTCAATACCAAATTTTTTTCTATTCTCTTTTGTCATCTGACCGTGGTTCAAAATTACGAAGTGTTATCCTCGGATCTTTCCCTTAAGGGATTGATCCCGGACCGTCGTCAATAGCCTGTTCTGTTGTTCTAGTACGATGTTAACTAATAATTACACCTAATTACCCTCTATTCTCTTTATCCTATTTAATTACGCATGCGCCTAAAGTGTGAAAGTAATTTTACGGTCACCCTGTATTTAATTATCTGTAGATTTTACGTAATTAATTTCTTCGTTGATATCTATAAGTTCAAGATAACAACATTTAGTTTTCAAACGATATAGGCACGAAGGAGTGAGACAGAATGTCTCACATGATTTATAGTGCCTTTAGTAATAAAGTGGATATAAATACTTCTTTTCATAAATTTTGTTATACGCCCATTCAATTGTTTTATTAAAGATCCAACTTAAATTTAATTAGGTAGAGATATACATGACTAGGAGTAACGAATGCGTCTGCTCAATACCTTTTTGAAATGAATAACGATATCGATTTCTGAGGGAAAAAAAATGTTGCATCATCCAACTTGCCACCAGAGTCAAACACTTCTTCCCACAATTCTTTTTTACCCTAAAAATCAATACGCGAAAAGAAAAGCATTTTCTAACTTTGTGTCATTAGCGAGCAATTTACAAGTAACGGGGAAAAAAAACCCGCAAACAAACGAAACAGAAGGATAAATAAATAAAACCAACTGGAAAAAAACACCAAAAATGTGTAACTTAGAGCGAAATTTCACTCGTAAAACTTAACAGAGCCGCCATTTTGACACGAGTTTGTTACCTTCGGTATAATTCCGATTTGTTTTTATCGACCAAAACGTGGCTTAAAAGAGAAAGGTAAAAGCGGAAAGAAAAAAAATAGCGAAAAAGGTGTAAAATTGGAGGGGGAGCCTGGGATGGATTTTTCGGGTGATTGAGGTAGGGAGGTGGCAATTATGTTAAGTGCGGCAACACGTGCAACATCGGCCGGAGAAAAAAGCTCGTTCCTGACTTTTCCAGCTTCGCTCTCATTACTCAAGTCGGGCGAGAGCTCCGGCCTCGTTAACGAACTAACGCCGCAGTAAAAATACTTTTTTTTTACCACTCTCTGCCCCATCAGGTTTCGAGACCCGGGTTCTTTTGCTTTCGGGGTAGAGTTGCGTTCCGGGTTTTGTGTGAATAAACAGCAGATGCCGCTTGCGATTTTTCGACTTCTCCGTTGCGAGGGAAGAAAGGGGATAAAAAGTATGTGTGGGGTTGTATCGAACTTGATTTCTTTTCCGCTCGGGGGCTATGAATTCGCGGTTATTGTTCGGAGACATGCTATTTGGTATTTTGGAGGCGTTCGGGAGTTTTTCCAATCGCTCGATCGCACTTGTGAATGGAGCTGTTTGGAAGTGGGATAAAATTTAAGTCTTAAAAGTATCGTGACAGCTCTACTAAAAGCGCTGAAAAAAATCCATATATTTCATCTCCTGACGTTTGTCTTGACGAGGTGTATCTGGTCATTAACAAAACTGACTAGATAGTGAGGGACGATATCTCGTCACTAGAAAACCAGATCTTGATCTAAGCATCATAAAAAGTAGGCAATACGTAATCAGAAAAATCGGCGATACCCTGATATTTCGTCATTAGCAAAGTCTCAAAAGTATCGTGACAACTATCCTAAAAGTATCGTGACAACTCTCCTAAAAGCATTGAAAAAATAACTGTATCCTAACACTCCTGATATTTGTCTCGACGAGGTATCGTGTCGTTAACAAAACTGACCAAATCGTGAGGGACGATACCCTGTCACTAGAAAACCAACCAGATCTTGATCTAGGCAACGTAAAAAGTCGGCAATACCGTAATCAGCAAAATCGGCGATACCCTGATATTTCGTCATTAGCAAAGTCTCAAAAGTATCGTGACAACTATCCTAAAAGTATCGTGACAACTCTCCTAAAAGTATCGTGACAACTCTCCTAAAAGCATTGAAAAAATAACTGTATCCTAACACTCCTGATATTTGTCTCGACGAGGTATCGTGTCGTTAACAAAACTGACCAAATCATGAGGGACGATACCCCGTCACTAGAAAACCAACCAGATCTTGATCTAGGCATCATAAAAATATCGGCAATATCCTGATGTTTCGTCATTAGCAAAATCAAGTCTCAAAAGTACCGTGACAACTCTGCAAAAAGCACCGAAAAAATAACTGTACCTTAACATCCTAGTGTTTGTCTCAACGAGGTATCTAGTCATAAACAAAACTGACCAGATCGTGAGAGACAAGATACCTATACTACAGACTCAAAGAAAACTGACCAGATCTTGATCTAATCATCATAAAAAATTGGTATGATCTTTAAGACAATGTCTAGTCGTCGTCAAAATTGATCGGATATTGATGGGTGATGTATCTTGTAGAGAGGGTTAAGAGAATTGAAGACAAAGCCATTTGATCGTTGGTTAGTTAGGGTTTTATGGCAGAAGTCCCAACATGACACGAGAGAAAGAAATCAATTCCAAAGAAAAAGATTCAAAGGCAACAGCTCGAAAACTTTTAGCTACGTTCAGATGACGAGGTCATCACTCGAGCCCCGCTCTCCAAACTTCCACATCATGTCAATATGAGGACATTTGAGACCACGACATATTTAACGTGCACCACCACCCACGTAAACAACGGTCTTTAAATGTCTTGAATCCGCAACCCTCGGGCTGTTAATGCGTTACTCTACCTACTAGACTACCATTTTCCTCTATTAAAAGGATGTCAGTTTTGTTTGGAATACTATAAGTGATGTTAGAAACAACCCATAAAATGTCAGAGCTAACGCACTCTATCTTGAGCTCGGATTAACTATATAACATTCACTTTTATGTATGAAGAAAGAAAAAATAACATGTCATAATTCCATCTCGGTTCGATATAATATATCTCGCTAAAAGTAACTACTTGGCGTTCTGTCACCATCGAAACACTCAAGGGAAGAAAGGGAAAATCAAATTAACGCTTCCTCCAGAGTGTTTGGATATCAATAAAAGTAAGATTGTCGTGACTAATTAAAATCAATTAAAAAAAATCCAACCGACACCAGAGAAGATCCAGGGATTAATTGAATCCGATAAAAAGGCGAATGTTTAATAGGTACGTAGGGGCTAATTAAAGACAGACTTAATTACAGACTAAATAAAACCATTAAATCAAAGAGAATTTTTCTTCCAATTCTTGAAGACTGATTAACGAGCGAGGCACAAAAGAGTTAAAACAAAGATGCCAATCCCATACGCGAATCAAAAACGAGCTGTAAAAAATATCTCACTACATCGTTTTTTGTCATGTAATGAAATTCTACATAAATTTGCAGAACTGGTTTTCCAAATTATGGGTTTAGTTTATTCAACAAGATTGATAACGTCAATGAAACTAAAGGACCATTTAAACAGAGTGCCTGTGGAATATTTCTGTTGAACTATACTCCACGGAGAGCAGCTATTGCTTGTAAGCTATTTAAGTAATAGCTGTTGTGTACGCAGGGGTCGGGTTTAATTAAATCGATAAAAAAAATGTACGCATAAGAAAAAGAATCGTTCTCATAAAATAGATGTTATAGAAAATTTTGATTGATCTTCGTTTCGGAGACAATATATGGCCCACAAAATATTTTTTATCAGACGCGCAGATTAGATATGGCCCTTTGAATATTTTTTATCGTACCTGCAGGCCAGATACTGCCCTCCTCGGGAGCAGAAAGTGCTTAAAACTGCGACGTACGTGGCAGAAAAAGTCTCTTCAGAACGATTTTTCCTTAATTTTATCAAAATTTTGGCCGATTTTGTTTTTAATCATACGTTACGATGTTCCGCAGTGCAAAGAGAGCTCCTTGTGACACCTTTTTTCTTCTCTAGCAATGGAACAACCTCCCTACACCGCCCCAAATTACCACAAACGATTTATAAATAACACCTCTATGTCAATGACAAAACATTTAACTTCAAAGTTATCGATAGAATTGCAAATTCTGAAAGCATACCTTGGTTTTAAATAAAGTAAGTTATCAAATTTTGAAGTTTTATTATAAATATGTAATACTTATTTAGCCGATAATTGTATCTTATGTCTGTTTTTGATTTTACTGCAGTTTTCAAAATTCGTCCAAATTGCTTGCAGAACAATTCCAGTTGCTTGGAGTTGTGTTTCACAACACTGAATATAATTCTGCACCTGGGCTGCCCTCCAAATACTTTTTATCGGGCCCTCAGGCGAGATACGTTTATTCGAATAGGTTAAGCGGTCCACCGCGCGGTCAAACACAATTCCCTTAAAAGATTCATCCAACTCGAAGCTAGATATGGCCCTCCGAAGAGGTTTACCCTGCCCATGCCAGATAAAGCCCTTGAAATAATTTTTTTTATCAGACCTGCAGACCAGCCTTCCGAATAGGTTTACTCTATATTTGTTGTTGTTTGGCCCTTCGAAAAGGTTTACCCTGCCCATGCCAGATAAAGCAAATAAAATATTTTTTATCAGACCTGCAGACCAGCCTTCCGAATAGGTTTACTCTATGTTTGTTGTTGTATGCTGTAGTTTGGCCCTCCGAAAAGGTTTACCCTGCCCATGCCAGATAAAGCCATTAAAATATTTTTTTTTTATCAGACCTGCAGACCAGCCTTCCGAATAGGTTTACTCTATGTTTGTTGTTTGGCCCTCCGAAAAGGTTTACCCTGCCCATGCCAGATAAAGCCCTTAAAATATATATATTTTTTTATCAGACCAGCATTCCGAATAGGTTTACTCACTACACAGTCCAGATGGGGCCTTATCGGAAAGTTTACACGGCCTTTCAAATGTTTTTATAAGGTTCACAGACAAGTTTAACCAGCTTATCGGTCAAGTATGGCCCTCCGTAAGGGTTTAACCAGCCCCTCGGTCAAGTATGGCTCTACGGAAAGGTTTAACTGGCTCGTTGGTGAAATATGGTCCTCCGAATATGATTAGCCGGGCCGTTGGTCAAGTATGACCCTCCGGAAATGTTTAACCAACCTGTCGGTCAAGAATAGTCCTTCGAACAGGTTTAACCTGCCCGTTTGTGAGGTATGGCCCTCCGGAAATATTTTAACCTGCCCGTCGTGTTATATATATATATATATATATATATATACTTTTCTTATCAATCAAATATTCAACTTAGAACGTCTTGAAAAGTTCCTTTTACCCAATTCTAAATTGATATTGCCTTTTCTGTTCTCAAAACGAAAGTTCATTGAGAGTGGCGTAACTAAGTGAGGACGAACTCGAGTGAAAATGTTTCTAAAGGGATGGAACATCAGATATTTTTACTAAAAAGAATTTTCAAACAAAACTGTTTTTGTCCTTATCAGTATATTCCAATGCTATTCACGTGTGATGTGCATGTTCACTCATATACTCCAGCAGAGAATAAAATGCTCACAAAAGTCGTCTTCCTTTCATCTATCCCCTATAGTCGCATTACTATTTAAGTGAAGAGACAAATCATTAAAATTCTCTTCTAAACTTCTGGAGATGAGTATTTTAATCAGCTTCGCACAGGAGCAACACATTGGACTATTGACGATGGCTTGGGTTCAAACCCGAAGGGAAAGACTCAAGGACAACATCACTATATTTTGAACCACGGTCAGATGACGAGGCAACACCTGAGCCGGCGCCACACTTTCCAAACCTCCACACCATGTCAGACGTGAGAACATTTGAGGCCACGGTAGATTTAACGTGCATCAGCCTCCTTTGTACACGACGATCTGTGGTTGGATTCGAACTCGCAATCTTCCAGTAGCTAAACCGCTACTATTCCGACCGGGCTACAGGCTCTCTTCGAGCCAAGTCGGATTTCCTCCCAATGAGGCTCACTTGCATGGAAGCCGCACCCCCCTCGCCTCTTGCCGTCTACGACGGGTCTGGCACTTCGATGGTCTGCCAGTGTAGGCATAAGAAACAACAGGCTCTCTATACATCTGGAGAGTACTAGATAAAGGGCGTCTTTTCTTACTGAATCGTGGAGACTTATTGATAGAAGCCATTATCAGCCTTTTGATAGTTTTTGTGCATAGTCGATAATTGATTGCAATAAAAAGTAATATTGGGAATATATCGCTTACTCCTTTCAACAATGTCAAATCTCAAAAATCGGCGATTTTTATTTATGCCTGTTTTCAGAATGCCCTGAAAGAGTTGTATATCCCTGCAAGATCGTCATATCTCACCGCTCAATATTTAACCGTTAGAGAGCAGAAGTAATATTTATTTTCAATGCATTTCAATCTACTTATAAACTTTAAAATCCCTCTCCTGAAAAATCACACTTTTTGAGACATGGCGTTGTTGAAAGGAGAGAGCGATATTGGATATTAAGATGAATATGGTACAATTTGCTTATTTTGACCTAATTAAGTCTCCAAAAGTCTACCGTCATTTCTGCTGATTATAGAAGAAAACAAAACTGAACGATTTAATGAGGGCTTATTAGCTTCTTGCACGTTAGACTACAATTTTTAATTTCAAACGTGTACGACAGAGACATTATCAAAACAAGAACATCTGTAAAAATCTTTTGGAAAAAATTTCAAAGTAGCTGTTTGCTAAATAACGCTGGGACCTGCTTAGCTACTTTTTTAAAAACAGTTTTTATGAATTATCCCCTACGAAAATCTGGTATCCGCATCTGGCCAACAGGTCCATTAAAACTGTAATGAGGGCCATATCTCATCTGTGAGCCTTGAAATAATTGTAAGGCCACATCTAGGCTACGGAGCGTATACACCAATCCGGAGGGCTTTATCTGGTCTGAAGGCTTGATACAAATATTTAGAGGGCCGTATCTGGCCGACGGACCGCGGAAATCTGTCCATATTTGGATTGCGGACCAATTTAAACTGTCTATAAGGCCATATCTATTGTGCTGGACTGAAATAAACATATTGCCACTCTGGTCAACGGGCAGATTGAACCTGTCCTGAAAGGCCATATATCGTCAGTCGGCCTAGTAAAAACATTTAAAGGGCCACATAAGGTCCACGGTAACCTCTTCGGAGGGCCATATCTGGTGTGCAGGTCGATGAAACTATTTTTAAGGCCATATCTAGTGTATTGGCCTGAGGTAAACCTATGACACTATAGCCGATGGCAGTATTGAACCTGTTTGGAAAGCCATATTTTATCGTTGGGCCTGGTAAAAACATTTGAAGGGCAGCATGTAGACTATGGTAAGCTGTTTGGAGGGCCATATCAGGTCTGCAGACTGGTGAAATTTTTTGTAGAGCAGCTGTGCAGTCCTGAGGTAAACCTATTTGCAATAGTTAATCTACGTATATTAGCTTATCTTTACGAGTTTTTCGCACTGATTCCAACGAGAACAGCTATTTTTCTCAAATGGTTAACAGTCAACTTATTAGGGCCCTTCCAAAGAAAGAGAAATGTGACCACCAAAAGCCACTGCTCGCAAACGTGACTAAACGACCAAACCAACAGGAAATCACGAGCGGACAATCACAACCTCCAATCGCACGTCGATATACGCAGAGGACACACATTCAAAACTGAAATCCCATTTGGCATCGAGGCTCCTTCATATACATGACATATTATCTATCAAAGTGAATCCCTCCCCTCATACACAAGCTGGATCAATATTTGTGATGGCAATTCCCATCTCCACTACTGGAACGACGTTACATCACATGTTACAGGTCTTGTGGCTTTATCACCGCTGCCTGGCTCCAACGATGATGATTATTTGAATGATTTTCATCGCGTGTTTGAAGGGGGAGGGAAGAGCAGCATTCGAATGTACGTGTGCCCAGCGGAGAACGTATCCGTTCTGGATAACCCCTGAAAACGATTGAGATTGCTACTGGAGAGGATTCATAACTGATTGTACGAGTTGATGAGATCTCTGTTTGTAGGCCAAGAACGCTCCTAGGCATTTACAGTAATTGAAATGCCTGATTCATCCTGCTGTGTTTGAGACCGGTAAATCTCAGCTTCTTCAATTTCGCATCAAGATTATTTGACGAGATCATTTAAACCAGTGTAGTGCCATTTGGTTTTACAATGAATTGCTTGTGATTAAATCCGTTGCTTCCAAGCGATCACCAAGTTCACTGAATAGATACAGAAGTTGAGAACTAGGTATACGATAGGTGTAAAATATAAAATTAATATTATTTGATTGCATAATTTTTACATGTGGCTGCATGTCAATTACATGTGACATATATATGGTAAATTATTTTTGGATATCTTTATGGTAAATTACCTACGTCTATCTTTATAATATACTAGCTGAATAACCCGGCGTTTCTCGGGTTTCAAATATGACCGCGATATTTCCTATGTGAACTCAAATACACAAACACTGTATGTATAACGTGTTTCCTTGTCCATATCCAATTATTGCAGGAAAACAAACTTTAGATTTCAAAATTTTGGTTTCGAGGGGCACTTTTAGGATTTTTGCCAATTTTCATGGCTACAGATTGGTTCGAAGACAGGAACGATATAGCCTATGTTTTACTCAGTGTTTTAAAGAGTAAGTGTACCAAATTTGGTGTGGATTGGTCAAACAGTGTAGATTTGTATAGGGAATATAGATTGCTCCTGGAACATCCTCTTTGTTTACTCCTTGTGAATAGGGGTTCTATGTCTTGAAATTTTCTTTCAATCCAGTTTGAGAAGCAGAATCTGAAAACATTAGGGCAAGAAGTATTTTGTTGTAGTTGGATGCAAGCTTCTAAGTGATCATCGAACCCCACTGAGTTGATACAGAAGTTCAAGAATCTGATAAATTATATTCGATACTACGAAACTTCAAACTATAATTATTTGGCTGCATAATTCTTTGAATATCATTGAATACGGCTATCATTTATGGTAAACGAGCAGACCTGCTCATAGTATCTGAGCCAGTTTCAAAATTTTTTATATTTATCGATAGCAGTGTCGTTTCTTAGTTGTGATGCTCTAAATCGTTCCATTTTCAGCTCATAAGTTACTTTGTCTCAAATGTACTCCATCGGTTACTACTAAACTGTGTTTAATATTTATAAATAAAACATTATTTGTGAAAGGTCAAAAGCCAAAACACAGATGGTATATAAAGGGCAAGATGGTTCCGCCACTACGACTATAGAGTCTAGAAAGTTTTTTAAAGTTAACTACTTTAAAAATACACATCTATAAAAATTAAAGGATTGCCCTTTTAACACTGTGCGTTTACCCGAGAAATAACTAAAGTTACTCTTGTTTTAACACAGTTGCGATATTTAAAATAGTTTCTTACTTAACTCATAAGTTACTTTATTGCCTCCGACCTAGTATAACGATCATAGAGTACGTCTGCGAGTAAAGATTATGGGTTCAAATCACGTCCGAATAGGTCAGTGGTCTGGTATTACAAAACCACAAAAATTATCTGCAATTGGCTACAACTATAATCCATCAAGGTCTGACCAATTCTGTTAATGTAGATACCTGATCGATCATGTCGATCTTAGCGTATGTCTGTCAGCCAATAGATTCTGGGTTCGAATAACGTCCGAATAAGTCAGTGGTAAGGTATTACAAAACCACTAGGATTACCTACAATTGGTTACAAAAGGTATCTAATCCATCAAGGTCTGACCAATTCTGTCAATGTAGATACCTGATCGATCATGTCGATCTTAGCGTATGTCTGCCAGCCAATAGATTCTGGGTTCGAATAACGTCCGAATAAGTCAGTGGTAAGGTATTACAAAACCACTAGGATTACCTACAATTGGTTACAAAAGGTATCTAATCCATCAAGGTCTGACCAATTCTGTTAATGTAGATACCTGATCGATCATGTCGATCTTAGCGTATGTCTGTCAGCCAATAGATTCTGGGTTCGAATAACGTCCGAATAAGTCAGTGGTCAGGTATTACAAAATCACTAGGATTACCTACAATTGGTTACAAAAGGTATCTAATCCATCAAGGTCTGACCAATTCTGTCAATGTAGATACCTGATCGATCATGTCAATCTTAGCGTATGTCTGCCAGCCAATAGATTCTGGGTTCGAATAACGTCCGAATAAGTCAGTGGTCAGGTATTACAAAATCACTAGGATTACCTACAATTGGTTACAAAAGGTATCTAATCCATCAAGGTCTGACCAATTCTGTCAATGTAGATACCTGATCGATCATGTCGATCTTAGCGTATGTCTGCCAGCCAATAGATTCTGGGTTCGAATAACGTCCGAATAAGTCAGTGGTAAGGTATTACAAAACCACTAGGATTACCTACAATTGGTTACAAAAGGTATCTAATCCATCAAGGTCTGACCAATTCTGTTAATGTAGATACCTGATCGATCATGTCGATCTTAGCGTATGTCTGTCAGCCAATAGATTCTGGGTTCGAATAACGTCCGAATAAGTCAGTGGTCAGGTATTACAAAATCACTAGGATTACCTACAATTGGTTACAAAAGGTATCTAATCCATCAAGGTCTGACCAATTCTGTCAATGTAGATACCTGATCGATCATGTCGATCTTAGCGTATGTCTGCCAGCCAATAGATTCTGGGTTCGAATAACGTCCGAATAAGTCAGTGGTAAGGTATTACAAAACCACTAGGATTACCTACAATTGGTTACAAAAGGTATCTAATCCATCAAGGTCTGACCAATTCTGTAAATGTAGATACCTGATCGATCATGTCGATCTTAGCGTATGTCTGTCAGCCAATAGATTCTGGGTTCGAATAACGTCCGAATAAGTCAGTGGTCAGGTATTACAAAATCACTAGGATTACCTACAATTGGTTACAAAAGGTATCTAATCCATCAAGGTCTGACCAATTCTGTCAATGTAGATACCTGATCGATCATGTCGATCTTAGCGTATGTCTGCCAGCCAATAGATTCTGGGTTCGAATAACGTCCGAATAAGTCAGTGGTAAGGTATTACAAAACCACTAGGATTACCTACAATTGGTTACAAAAGGTATCTAATCCATCAAGGTCTGACCAATTCTGTTAATGTAGATACCTGATCGATCATGTCGATCTTAGCGTATGTCTGTCAGCCAATAGATTCTGGGTTCGAATAACGTCCGAATAAGTCAGTGGTCAGGTATTACAAAATCACTAGGATTACCTACAATTGGTTACAAAAGGTATCTAATCCATCAAGGTCTGACCAATTCTGTCAATGTAGATACCTGATCGATCATGTCGATCTTAGCGTATGTCTGCCAGCCAATAGATTCTGGGTTCGAATAACGTCCGAATAAGTCAGTGGTAAGGTATTACAAAACCACTAGGATTACCTACAATTGGTTACAAAAGGTATCTAATCCATCAAGGTCTGACCAATTCTGTTAATGTAGATACCTGATCGATCATGTCGATCTTAGCGTATGTCTGTCAGCCAATAGATTCTGGGTTCGAATAACGTCCGAATAAGTCAGTGGTCAGGTATTACAAAATCACTAGGATTACCTACAATTGGTTACAAAAGGTATCTAATCCATCAAGGTCTGACCAATTCTGTCAATGTAGATACCTGATCGATCATGTCGATCTTAGCGTATGTCTGCCAGCCAATAGATTCTGGGTTCGAATAACGTCCGAATAAGTCAGTGGTAAGGTATTACAAAACCACTAGGATTACCTACAATTGGTTACAAAAGGTATCTAATCCATCAAGGTCTGACCAATTCTGTTAATGTAGATACCTGATCGATCATGTCGATCTTAGCGTATGTCTGTCAGCCAATAGATTCTGGGTTCGAATAACGTCCGAATAAGTCAGTGGTCAGGTATTACAAAACCACTAGGATTACCTACAATTGGTTACAAAAGGTATCTAATCCATCAAGGTCTGACCAATTCTGTTAATGTAGATACCTGATCGATCATGTCGATCTTAGCGTATGTCTGCCAGCCAATAGATTCTGGGTTCGAATAACGTCCGAATAAGTCAGTGGTCAGGTATTACAAAACCACTAGGATTACCTACAATTGGTTACAAAAGGTATCTAATCCATCAAGGTCTGACCAATTCTGTCAATGTAGATACCTGATCGATCATGTCGATCTTAGCGTATGTCTGCCAGCCAATAGATTCTGGGTTCGAATAACGTCCGAATAAGTCAGTGGTCAGGTATTACAAAACCACTAGGATTACCTACAATTGGTTACAAAAGGTATCTAATCCATCAAGGTCTGACCAATTCTGTTAATGTAGATACCTGATCGATCATGTCGATCTTAGCGTATGTCTGTAAGCCAATAGATTCTGGGTTCGAATAACGTCCGAATAAGTCAGTGGTCAGGTATTACAAAATCACTAGGATTACCTACAATTGGTTACAAAAGGTATCTAATCCATCAAGGTCTGACCAATTCTGTCAATGTAGATACCTGATCGATCATGTCGATCTTAGCGTATGTCTGCCAGCCAATAGATTCTGGGTTCGAATAACGTCCGAATAAGTCAGTGGTCAGGTATTACAAAATCACTAGGATTACCTACAATTGGTTACAAAAGGTATCTAATCCATCAAGGTCTGACCAATTCTGTCAATGTAGATACCTGATCGATCATGTCGATCTTAGCGTATGTCTGCCAGCCAATAGATTCTGGGTTCGAATAACGTCCGAATAAGTCAGTGGTAAGGTATTACAAAACCACTAGGATTACCTACAATTGGTTACAAAAGGTATCTAATCCATCAAGGTCTGACCAATTCTGTAAATGTAGATACCTGATCGATCATGTCGATCTTAGCGTATGTCTGTCAGCCAATAGATTCTGGGTTCGAATAACGTCCGAATAAGTCAGTGGTCAGGTATTACAAAATCACTAGGATTACCTACAATTGGTTACAAAAGGTATCTAATCCATCAAGGTCTGACCAATTCTGTCAATGTAGATACCTGATCGATCATGTCGATCTTAGCGTATGTCTGTCAGCCAATAGATTCTGGGTTCGAATAACGTCCGAATAAGTCAGTGGTAAGGTATTACAAAACCACTAGGACTACCTACAATTGGTTACAAAAGGTATCTAATCCATCAAGGTCTGACCAATTCTGTTAATGTAGATACCTGATCGATCATGTCGATCTTAGCGTATGTCTGTCAGCCAATAGATTCTGGGTTCGAATAACGTCCGAATAAGTCAGTGGTCAGGTATTACAAAATCACTAGGATTACCTACAATTGGTTACAAAAGGTATCTAATCCATCAAGGTCTGACCAATTCTGTCAATGTAGATACCTGATCGATCATGTCGATCTTAGCGTATGTCTGCCAGCCAATAGATTCTGGGTTCGAATAACGTCCGAATAAGTCAGTGGTCAGGTATTACAAAATCACTAGGATTACCTACAATTGGTTACAAAAGGTATCTAATCCATCAAGGTCTGACCAATTCTGTCAATGTAGATACCTGATCGATCATGTCGATCTTAGCGTATGTCTGCCAGCCAATAGATTCTGGGTTCGAATAACGTCCGAATAAGTCAGTGGTCAGGTATTACAAAATCACTAGGATTACCTACAATTGGTTACAAAAGGTATCTAATCCATCAAGGTCTGACCAATTCTGTCAATGTAGATACCTGATCGATCATGTCGATCTTAGCGTATGTCTGCCAGCCAATAGATTCTGGGTTCGAATAACGTCCGAATAAGTCAGTGGTAAGGTATTACAAAACCACTAGGATTACCTACAATTGGTTACAAAAGGTATCTAATCCATCAAGGTCTGACCAATTCTGTAAATGTAGATACCTGATCGATCATGTCGATCTTAGCGTATGTCTGTCAGCCAATAGATTCTGGGTTCGAATAACGTCCGAATAAGTCAGTGGTCAGGTATTACAAAATCACTAGGATTACCTACAATTGGTTACAAAAGGTATCTAATCCATCAAGGTCTGACCAATTCTGTCAATGTAGATACCTGATCGATCATGTCGATCTTAGCGTATGTCTGCCAGCCAATAGATTCTGGGTTCGAATAACGTCCGAATAAGTCAGTGGTAAGGTATTACAAAACCACTAGGATTACCTACAATTGGTTACAAAAGGTATCTAATCCATCAAGGTCTGACCAATTCTGTTAATGTAGATACCTGATCGATCATGTCGATCTTAGCGTATGTCTGTCAGCCAATAGATTCTGGGTTCGAATAACGTCCGAATAAGTCAGTGGTCAGGTATTACAAAATCACTAGGATTACCTACAATTGGTTACAAAAGGTATCTAATCCATCAAGGTCTGACCAATTCTGTCAATGTAGATACCTGATCGATCATGTCGATCTTAGCGTATGTCTGCCAGCCAATAGATTCTGGGTTCGAATAACGTCCGAATAAGTCAGTGGTAAGGTATTACAAAACCACTAGGATTACCTACAATTGGTTACAAAAGGTATCTAATCCATCAAGGTCTGACCAATTCTGTTAATGTAGATACCTGATCGATCATGTCGATCTTAGCGTATGTCTGTCAGCCAATAGATTCTGGGTTCGAATAACGTCCGAATAAGTCAGTGGTCAGGTATTACAAAATCACTAGGATTACCTACAATTGGTTACAAAAGGTATCTAATCCATCAAGGTCTGACCAATTCTGTCAATGTAGATACCTGATCGATCATGTCGATCTTAGCGTATGTCTGCCAGCCAATAGATTCTGGGTTCGAATAACGTCCGAATAAGTCAGTGGTAAGGTATTACAAAACCACTAGGATTACCTACAATTGGTTACAAAAGGTATCTAATCCATCAAGGTCTGACCAATTCTGTTAATGTAGATACCTGATCGATCATGTCGATCTTAGCGTATGTCTGTCAGCCAATAGATTCTGGGTTCGAATAACGTCCGAATAAGTCAGTGGTCAGGTATTACAAAACCACTAGGATTACCTACAATTGGTTACAAAAGGTATCTAATCCATCAAGGTCTGACCAATTCTGTTAATGTAGATACCTGATCGATCATGTAGATCTTAGCGTATGTCTGCCAGCCAATAGATTCTGGGTTCGAATAACGTCCGAATAAGTCAGTGGTCAGGTATTACAAAACCACTAGGATTACCTACAATTGGTTACAAAAGGTATCTAATCCATCAAGGTCTGACCAATTCTGTCAATGTAGATACCTGATCGATCATGTCGATCTTAGCGTATGTCTGCCAGCCAATAGATTCTGGGTTCGAATAACGTCCGAATAAGTCAGTGGTCAGGTATTACAAAACCACTAGGATTACCTACAATTGGTTACAAAAGGTATCTAATCCATCAAGGTCTGACCAATTTTGTTAATGTAGATACCTGATCGATCATGTCGATCTTAGCGTATGTCTGCCAGTCAATAGATTCTGGGTTCGAATAACGTCCGAATAAGTCAGTGGTCAGGTATTACAAAACCACTAGGATTACCTACAATTGGTTACAAAAGGTATCTAATCCATCAAGGTCTGACCAATTCTGTAAATGTAGATACCTGATCGATCATGTCGATCTTAGCATATGTCTGCCAGTCAATAGATTCTGGGTTCGAATAACGTCCGAATAAGTCAGTGGTCAGGTATTACAAAACCACTAGGATTACCTACAATTGGTTACAAAAGGTATCTAATCCATCGAGGTCTGACCAATTCTGTTAATGTAGATACCTGATCGATCATGTCGATCTTAGCGTATGTCTGCCAGCCAATAGATTCTGGGTTCGAATAACGTCCGAATAAGTCAGTGGTCAGGTATTACAAAACCACTAGGATTACCTACAATTGGTTACAAAAGGTATCTAATCCATCAAGGTCTGACCAATTCTGTTAATGTAGATACCTGATCGATCATGTCGATCTTAGCATATGTCTGCCAGTCAATAGATTCTGGGTTCGAATAACGTCCGAATAAGTCAGTGGTCAGGTATTACAAAACCACTAGGATTACCTACAATTGGTTACAAAAGGTATCTAATCCATCAAGGTCTGACCAATTCTGTCAATGTAGATACCTGATCGATCATGTCGATCTTAGCGTATGTCTGCCAGCCAATAGATTCTGGGTTCGAATAACGTCCGAATAAGTCAGTGGTCAGGTATTACAAAACCACTAGGATTACCTACAATTGGTTACAAAAGGTATCTAATCCATCAAGGTCTGACCAATTCTGTTAATGTAGATACCTGATCGATCATGTCGATCTTAGCGTATGTCTGCCAGTCAATAGATTCTGGGTTCGAATAACGTCCGAATAAGTCAGTGGTCAGGTATTACAAAACCACTAGGATTACCTACAATTGGTTACAAAAGGTATCTAATCCATCAAGGTCTGACCAATTCTGTTAATGTAGATACCTGATCGATCATGTCGATCTTAGCATATGTCTGCCAGTCAATAGATTCTGGGTTCGAATAACGTCCGAATAAGTCAGTGGTCAGGTATTACAAAACCACTAGGATTACCTACAATTGGTTACAAAAGGTATCTAATCCATCGAGGTCTGACCAATTCTGTTAATGTAGATACCTGATCGATCATGTCGATCTTAGCGTATGTCTGCCAGCCAATAGATTCTGGGTTCGAATAACGTCCGAATAAGTCAGTGGTCAGGTATTACAAAACCACTAGGATTACCTACAATTGGTTACAAAAGGTATCTAATCCATCAAGGTCTGACCAATTCTGTTAATGTAGATACCTGATCGATCATGTCGATCTTAGCATATGTCTGCCAGTCAATAGATTCTGGGTTCGAATAACGTCCGAATAAGTCAGTGGTCAGGTATTACAAAACCACTAGGATTACCTACAATTAGTTACAAAAGGTATCTAATCCATCGAGGTCTGACCAATTCTGTTAATGTAGATACATGATCGATCATGTCGATCTTAGCGTATGTCTGCCAGCCAATAGATTCTGGGTTCGAATAACGTCCGAATAAGTCAGTGGTCAGGTATTACAAAATCACTAGGATTACCTACAATTGGTTACAAAAGGTATCTAATCCATCAAGGTCTGACCAATTCTGTTAATGTAGATACCTGATCGATCATGTCGATCTTAGCATATGTCTGCCAGTCAATAGATTCTGGGTTCGAATAACGTCCGAATAAGTCAGTGGTCAGGTATTACAAAACCACTAGGATTACCTACAATTGGTTACAAAAGGTATCTAATCCATCAAGGTCTGACCAATTCTGTTAATGTAGATACCTGATCGATCATGTCGATCTTAGCGTATGTCTGTCAGCCAATAGATTCTGGGTTCGAATAACGTCCGAATAAGTCAGTGGTCAGGTATTACAAAATCACTAGGATTACCTACAATTGGTTACAAAAGGTATCTAATCCATCAAGGTCTGACCAATTCTGTCAATGTAGATACCTGATCGATCATGTCGATCTTAGCGTATGTCTGCCAGCCAATAGATTCTGGGTTCGAATAACGTCCGAATAAGTCAGTGGTAAGGTATTACAAAACCACTAGGATTACCTACAATTGGTTACAAAAGGTATCTAATCCATTAAGGTCTGACCAATTCTGTTAATGTAGATACCTGATCGATCATGTCGATCTTAGCGTATGTCTGTCAGCCAATAGATTCTGGGTTCGAATAACGTCCGAATAAGTCAGTGGTCAGGTATTACAAAACCACTAGGATTACCTACAATTGGTTACAAAAGGTATCTAATCCATCAAGGTCTGACCAATTCTGTTAATGTAGATACCTGATCGATCATGTAGATCTTAGCGTATGTCTGCCAGCCAATAGATTCTGGGTTCGAATAACGTCCGAATAAGTCAGTGGTCAGGTATTACAAAACCACTAGGATTACCTACAATTGGTTACAAAAGGTATCTAATCCATCAAGGTCTGACCAATTCTGTCAATGTAGATACCTGATCGATCATGTCGATCTTAGCGTATGTCTGCCATCCAATAGATTCTGGGTTTGAATAACGTCCGAATAAGTCAGTGGTCAGGTATTACAAAACCACTAGGATTACCTACAATTGGTTACAAAAGGTATCTAATCCATCAAGGTCTGACCAATTCTGTTAATGTAGATACCTGATCGATCATGTCGATCTTAGCGTATGTCTGCCAGTCAATAGATTCTGGGTTCGAATAACGTCCGAATAAGTCAGTGGTCAGGTATTACAAAACCACTAGGATTACCTACAATTGGTTACAAAAGGTATCTAATCCATCAAGGTCTGACCAATTCTGTTAATGTAGATACCTGATCGATCATGTCGATCTTAGCATATGTCTGCCAGTCAATAGATTCTGGGTTCGAATAACGTCCGAATAAGTCAGTGGTCAGGTATTACAAAACCACTAGGATTACCTACAATTGGTTACAAAAGGTATCTAATCCATCGAGGTCTGACCAATTCTGTTAATGTAGATACCTGATCGATCATGTCGATCTTAGCGTATGTCTGCCAGCTAATAGATTCTGGGTTCGAATAACGTCCGAATAAGTCAGTGGTCAGGTATTACAAAACCACTAGGATTACCTACAATTGGTTACAAAAGGTATCTAATCCATCAAGGTCTGACCAATTCTGTTAATGTAGATACCTGATCGATCATGTCGATCTTAGCGTATGTCTGCCAGTCAATAGATTCTGGGTTCGAATAACGTCCGAATAAGTCAGTGGTCAGGTATTACAAAACCACTAGGATTACCTACAATTAGTTACAAAAGGTATCTAATCCATCGAGGTCTGACCAATTCTGTTAATGTAGATACCTGATCGATCATGTCGATCTTAGCGTATGTCTGCCAGCCAATAGATTCTGGGTTCGAATAACGTCCGAATAAGTCAGTGGTCAGGTATTACAAACCACTAGGATTACCTACAATTGGTTACAAAAGGTATCTAATCCATCAAGGTCTGACCAATTCTGTTAATGTAGATACCTGATCGATCATGTCGATCTTAGCATATGTCTGCCAGTCAATAGATTCTGGGTTCGAATAACGTCCGAATAAGTCAGTGGTCAGGTATTACAAAACCACTAGGATTACCTACAATTAGTTACAAAAGGTATCTAATCCATCGAGGTCTGACCAATTCTGTTAATGTAGATACCTGATCGATCATGTCGATCTTAGCGTATGTCTGCCAGCCAATAGATTCTGGGTTCGAATAACGTCCGAATAAGTCAGTGGTCAGGTATTACAAACCACTAGGATTACCTACAATTGGTTACAAAAGGTATCTAATCCATCAAGGTCTGACCAATTCTGTTAATGTAGATACCTGATCGATCATGTCAATCTTAGCATATGTCTGCCAGTCAATAGATTCTGGGTTCGAATAACGTCCGAATAAGTCAGTGGTCAGGTATTACAAAACCACTAGGATTACCTACAATTAGTTACAAAAGGTATCTAATCCATCGAGGTCTGACCAATTCTGTTAATGTAGATACCTGATCGATCATGTCGATCTTAGCGTATGTCTGCCAGCCAATAGATTCTGGGTTCGAATAACGTCCGAATAAGTCAGTGGTCAGGTATTACAAACCACTAGGATTACCTACAATTGGTTACAAAAGGTATCTAATCCATCAAGGTCTGACCAATTCTGTTAATGTAGATACCTGATCGATCATGTCGATCTTAGCATATGTCTGCCAGTCAATAGATTCTGGGTTCGAATAACGTCCGAATAAGTCAGTGGTCAGATATTACAAAACCACTAGGATTACCTACAATTGGTTACAAAAGGTATCTAATCCATCAAGGTCTGACCAATTCTGTTAATGTCGATACATTTTGTCATCAAGATCTGACTAATTTAGTTAATGTTGATCTATCGCATCACCAAGATATTGGTTATTTGTTTGTTGATGAGATTACGATCTGGTCACTTTAATTCTTATGACGAGATATCTCGTCTATCAAGATCTGGTCAGCTTTTCTAACGAGACGAGATACTTTGTCGAGACAACCACTAATAGATAACTGTTTTTAATCGGAAACTAATCGTGTGTGTTTTTAACATATATAAGTAAAACATTCTTTAAAAAAACGAAAGTCAAAATCAAATGGCACCAAAAAAAGCAAAAATGGGTGCCACCACTTCGTTTCCACGGAAGCCAGATAGCTCTTAAAAGCTAGCGACTTCAGGAGACGCACACGTCGTCCCTAAATTTAGAGCATTACCCTTTCTACAATGTGCGAGGACATTAATGAATGACTGGAAGGGGTAACAACAGGCGAGACAAGTTCCAACACGCAAAAACGAAAGACGTCTACACAAGGCACTTTTTTAAACAAAGCTCACTCGCCGCCCTGAAACCCACCATCACATCTCACAAACGTGCCCCAAAGCAGCTTTTATGCAGGGCAAATACACATTGGATCACAGTTCAACAGAAGAAAACAGCATGCATATGCTTCTTTAATGGCATTCGGGAGTAGTCAGGTCCCCCCTTTTTCTTTAAAAAAAAATCCCCACCGACGGTTACAAAAAGGGAAAAAACTCAGTCGGATTCGGAGAAAGGAGGGGAATTTAATGGGCTGATCTTAAGAAATATGTTTTCACACCGTAATCCCGCACGCCCCACTCCCCCCCCCTCTTTCCCGGAGTCCGGAATTCTTGAGGAGTTGAAAGTGAAATGGTGCATGCTTCTCCAGGGAGGCTTTGGTGCGAGCGAGTTGGCCGCGTCGTCGCAGACGAACCGAGGACATTTCTGGAGTTAATTCCCCTTTGTTTAAGGGGTGCCGCTTTTAAAAGACACGGGCCGAGGGTGGTGCGTGCCTATTTAAATTAAATCGCTGTAATTAACACAAGTTTCGGTACGTTAACGGGCTTTTGCTGAGGTCCTAAGCGGATTTTCCAGCCGTTTCGCTCCGTGACTTAACTTTGCTTAACGCCTGCGAGCCGTTTATTTGCTTAAGCCGTTTTTCTTCCAATGGCGCTTGGATTGAATTGTTCGTTTTCTTTCGGGACGAACGATCAAAAAAGCCAAAAAAAAAAAAACGCGTTGTGAAAAGCCAAAAGAAACTCGATCGAATATGCATTTAACCCTTTGTGATTCCACATGCAAGCCCCATTACATATTTGCGAGTGAACCAAACAATAATTTCTTAAATCCTGACTTGTTTAACTGACCTTTCCCAAGCAACAAGTGAGTTCTAGTTTGTTGGTTATTTAAAATTGATTCAATGTGTGATTCTGATGTTAATTGAGTTGGCATCTGAATCAAGGAGGGCGTAGAAAATTAGTTCTGCCTAATTAAAATACACTGATACGACAACATCAATGTATTTTAATCCGCAATCTTACATTGACATGACGAATAAGTTTTCTATATTTTACTGCAGTCCTATCTTTCGTATTAGCAACGATTGCGAATTCGAAAATCGACCTAACCAAAAACCGTCGTGTTCGTGGGGCTCGTGCACGATAAATCGGTTGTGATTTCAATATTGTCCTCAGATGGATTGGCATTTGGGGATTGTGGCTAGCTAGCTCAGATGTTAACGTTGTCATCTGACTGTGATTCAAGATTACGAGGATCTTTGATCTTGGGCTGGATGTTGGATGACTTGGATCTTTCCCTTCGGAATTGATTACGGACCAGAACCACAACCCATTGTGTTGCTTGAGTACCACGTTAATTCAACTACCTTCCTACCCGGTTTCGTCTTCGTTATTGTGGCTTCAAACATACCGAGTCGAGCCCTGTTGCTATTTCAATTTCGTGGAGTGGAATAGTTTTTTGGAATTTGTCCGCTTCACATACTTGTAAATTGGTCTCTCTTTCTCTTCTCGTGGAATTTCTTATCAAATTTGACTCCTGTGGTTCTAAGGGAACGACAGGTGAAAATAATTGCGTTGGCGGCCTAGAATTTTCAGATAGAATAAGATGTTCAAAATTCACGACTCAAAGCTCAACTTTCAAGATAGTTTTTTGGACTTTGTCCGCTTCTTATACTTGTAAACTGTTCTCTTTCTCTTCTTGAGTAAATACACTTCACATTTGACTCATGTGGTTCGAAGGGAACGATGGGTGAAAATAGTTGCGTTGGCCTAGAATTTTCAGATAAAATAAGGTGTTCAAAGCTTAACGTTCACGAATTTTTAATGCCTCAGGCAAACAGATATT
Source organism: Metellina segmentata (assembly GCA_947359465.1). Taxonomy (NCBI): domain Eukaryota; kingdom Metazoa; phylum Arthropoda; class Arachnida; order Araneae; family Tetragnathidae; genus Metellina; species Metellina segmentata. The sequence continues at coordinate 48,416,509 of OX375882.1, read as the reverse complement.
ATGTGTTACAACTTAGATTAAGTGAGAGACATGCCTACATATACAATGACTACATATACCTAAAGAAAATAATCAATTCGAGGATACGAAAATATATTTTATTTCATTATTTATTTTTAATATTCCGTAATAGAGGTAACACATACATTTATGAAGCCTAAATTATGTAATATTTTCGCAGAATTTAATTAAGAAGTATAATTCTCTTGTTCGTAATTGTTTTGTTTCCATGTGAATAAGATATGAATGGCTGACAAACATACTTCTCATTCACCGTGTAATTTTATGACAAAATAGAAATCAAATTATGGACAAATATACAGATTTTGCATAAGTGCTCGTACGCGTTCATATGCACAAACATCACTTTAAAAAATTCAGAATTTTACTAATTAGACTATGAGAAAAGCAAACGAAGAGGGAAACTGAAAGTTTAGTTACACAGATGGGGGGGGGGGGGGTGCTAGAATGATACATACCGCCCCGGTTAACTAAAAATGTTGTTAATGGCCGTTTTGGTGTTAAGTCTAATTAATAATGACCAATGAACTAATAATCAATTCAGCTATTTCATACGAATACATTAGATTCACAGTTACACACAATTTAAAGCAAATTTAATAAACATTGAAATGAGGAGATTTTTATGTAAAGCTACTATAATAGACGGTGCTATTGATTTTGAGATAGAACGCGCGTGTTTCCTCTACCTATTCCGGAAGTAGCATTACGTGGGTTTATTTTAAGGTAATTCCGTTTACCTATAGAGTGACAGCATTGGATTACTGGAAATCGAATTTTCGACTTTTCCGGTTGTTTGCTTATAATGAAAATCCTCTTCTCCCACTTGAAATATAAAAAACAGTTTTCATTAACTTCTTCATTTATCCGATGAGCTAAATAATAATTGTAATTTTGTAATATTTAATTAACGTCGTATAGAGAAATACAACGGGCTATTGACGACGGTCCGGGACCAAACCCCCAAAGGAAAGATCCGGTGACAACACGACGTAATTTTGAACCATAGTCAGATGCCGAGGCAACACCTGAGCAGGCACGCTACTCTCCAAACTTCCACACCAAGCCAACGTGAGGACTCTCGGCCACGACAGATTTAAAGTGCACCAGCCGCCTCTACACCATTCGCTTATAAACATCCATGCACTAACCCCGATACGAACCAAGAACTTTCCAATCTAGAGGCTAACACCTTAACCACCAAACAAACAGGTCGGCGCTCTGCTAAATAGAACTTATTGAAACATCAGAATCATTTGTCAATTTTTCCATTAATTAATCTTAATCTATGAGTATTTACTAGATAATTATCCCTTTGTTAATTATGAATGTAATACTTCTGAGCCCAACTAAATTGTTTTTAAAACTCTGTGAGTTAACTACTCGCATTTTTGTTTTGTTTTAAAACCAGTAATTTCCAGGAGTGTTAAATTTTATGCTTCGAATGTTGTATTGCTCTGCATGTTTGAGGTCTTTGGGTATTAATAAACAAGTCACAATTTCTATCAAAGTTTGACTTGCGTCATTTTTGTCCCAAAGCAGTCCTGACCCTTCTCTGAGTTTCATCTCATTCCATCTCTCAGTCCTTTATCACCGGGAGCGACATCTAGCGGCGAGGGCATTAGGCGAAAGAGAGTGAAGCCGGACTCCGTTTCTTTAGTACGGGTGTGATAATAAAGCTGCACGCATCCTATAAAAACGTGGGAAGGACCCCTTTCATGTGCAAATGATATCACGGTCTAGCACCTTCGAGGTGAAAACTTTTCTCTCTCCTTTTCGGCCTTCTTTTTATTTTGCATTTTCCCTTTTCGTGCGAGAACACTGGAAGACGATGGCGGAAGAGATGATTTAAGAGGCTCAAATTCCGAGCTTGTTTAACTGGCGGGGGAAACTTTCTGGAGCCCGAAAGCACTCAGAGGTTGGGTGGGATGTGTGAAGGAAGGGCTTGAGATTCCTGAAGTTATAGCGAAGTTTGAATAAGGAAGTACGTTTCAAAATGTCAGGACCCGAGTTCTGGATCAAAAAAAGAAATAGTTGGAGTTCGTATATAGAAACATTGAAACTCCCTTGTATGATGACAGTGAGGTATCCAGATCGGTTCGTTCATTTGATTTTGAGGAGTAGTAGTTTGCATTTTTTTGGCGTAAGATCCAAAAAAAGGCAAAACTACGCCAAAAACAAGACCAAATAGAAATCTAGGGTAACAGTATAAAGTTGATTAAAACGGTTGATTACACGATATGAAATAAAAGTGAAAAATTATTCTCATGTACCAACCGGTCTGGTGGTTAAGGTGTTAGACTCTAGATCAGAAGGTTCCTGATTCGAATCCGGGTCAGTGAATGGATGTTTGGAAGCATATGGTGTTGTGGCGGCTGGTGCACCATAAATATGTCGTGGCTGAAAGTCCTCAAGTTGGGTTGGTGTGGAAGTTTGGAGAGCGGGGTGCCAGCTCAGATGTTGACTCCTTATCTGATGTGGTTCAAAATTACGAGATGTTGTCCTTGAATCTTTCCCATAGGGTTCGGATCTTTCCCTTTCCCCAGGCCGTTGTGTTGCATTAATATTAAGAATTACCAATTATTCTCATCTAACTTATGAGAACAGAATAAATTAAAATATGCCGTCTTTAAAACGCATCACACACAAAATGGTGAAAAGAATAAAATGTGGGGACTGATGGAAAATGGTGGAAATGCTAAATCCAATTGATGCAAAACATTAAATAGACTTTAGCCCTCCTGGTGGCTTATTTTAACACGGAAATGCCCTGTAATAGTCAGATTATCATGCCGAAACTTCTTCAAACTATCAATAGTTTTTGGCAAAGGACAATTTCCTTTTCATACCTGAATCTTAGTTCCTCTTGAGTTTTGTTTCTACTATATTTCTCATTAAAAGCAAAATTGATTGCATCTTGATAAACGAGATATCTTCTCGCAACCACTTAAAGAGTTAAAATCCAATTTTGCGCAAAATTAAAACAAAAATGTTTTTACTGTTTTTTTTTTCAACAATCAAATTTTGTTGGTTATTGGTAATTATTAATTAACGTCGTACTAGAGCAACTCAACGGGCTATTGACGACGGTCCGAAATCAAACCTTTAAGGGAAAGATCCGAGGACAACGCCTCGTAATTTTGAACCACAGTCAGATGACGAAGCAACACCTGAGCTGGCACCATACCCTCCAAACTTCTACACCAACAACACTACTGAGGACTTTCGGCCACGACAGATTTAAGGTGCACCAGCCGCCTCTACATCTTACGCTTACAAACATCCATACACGGACCCTGATTCGAACCAGGAACCTTCCTATCCAGAGGCTAACACCTTAACAACTATACCAGTTGGTCGGCTTAAATTTTGTAGACTTAAAAAGAAGTTACTGAGATGTTATTGGCGATGAAATCTAAAATCTAAAGTGGTTAATTAGTTAAATTTAGGCAGCACTGAAGCAACACAAAATATTCAACTTGGAAACTTACCTAATGATTTTTTCTTTTAGGTATGAGCTATATTCATCTATGTGAATTAAATTGGTATATTTTGTCCTCTTACTTCAAGTGGAAATGCACACATATAAATTTCAAGCACACGAACATGGAAAGTTTTACTGACACAGAAAAGAGAAATGCACCTAGAGAGGAATCGGATCTGCACCGTCTACAACACCAAAGTAGAGGATATACCCACTAACCCACCGGTGGCATTCACAGGTAACTAAATGAGCACTATGTTTATTAATTCAAACTATACTTGCACAACCTCTGTATTCCCTTTCAGGCTTCATGATTAATTGATAGACACATTCGGAGTAACAATTTTATGTTTTGAAGGCAAATAAATCAATTTCTCTATGGCTGGTGAATACGGTTAAAGCGGAACCGACATCGCCAAAGATGTCTTCCAGAAACAAAAACTTATTATGAATGTTTAATGAATCAACTTTCACAAGAAATACTGTCAAAAGCCAGATAGCTGTAAATATTCATTTCTTTAACTTGCAAGAGGGGTTCTCCCAACCAGGAAAACACCGAAATGAGATTACACGCGGAAAATCAAACGGAAACAACGATACCTTCGTCCTTCTCAATTCCTAATAAATAAATTTCTCTCCGCGCACTAACGAAGCCTTAAAGGAATACGCGATTCCACGCAACGAATTTCTCTTCCAAACTTGGCAACGCCGTCGACGGCGTAGAAGGCCAAGCCGATGGGGATCCGTTATTATCAAAGCGTATAGCTACTGGAGAGGGAATCTCAGATCTGAATTTCATAGCGCCGAGCCAAAATCCAGCAAAGTGTTGATGAAAGGATATAAAAAGAAAAACAGCGCATAAAGAAAAAGTTTGAAAAGAGGCCTCTTCCCCTGTAGAAAAGAGAGAAAATTGCGACTCGCTGTCTCTTCCAGCAGCGGGTGTTTTGCATAAACTACCAGCTGACAACATTACCATATAAATATCGGCATCGTCATTCAGGGCCCCGAGAAGAGGGGGATAAGGCATGGAATAAGAGATAAGGCAGTGTCACTTATAATGCTCGGAACGGAAAATAAAAAGGACGCTTTATCTATTGTAACGCTGAACTTTAAGGCGATTATTTACAACTACCCTGGGCGGGGCTTGTAACTCTTAGCCCCTTCTCTTCAGGGGGAGGAAAAGTGATTTTCTGGAGGGTGCTTTCGTTTTATGAAGCAGTAAGCAAGCGATATCGGAAGCATAGGTGGGCGCAAGATCGAGTTCACAACACATCGTATCCGTCGCTACAGTATATGTTTCAATACTGGGAAACGAGTGTCGAGAAATGATAATTTGCATTTTCTTTGTTTCTATCATGCAACCGCTTTAGGTCTATGATCGCGCTGTTTGGAAAGTCACTAAAATCCTTAGATAGGCGAGAAGGTAATTGAACTAACGTCACACTGTGGAAACACAACGCGCTATTAATGACGGTCCGGAATAACACGAAGACGCACCTCGTAATTTCGGACCACTGTCAGATGACGAGGTCACTATCTGAGCAGGTACTTCTATCTCCAAATAGACTGTCAGATTGAACGAGTGTCAGGCTCATGATTCGCAGCAGCAGAAATTAAATGATAAATAAAGGTATTGATAATTTTTCAGTTATTTCTATATTTTTTTGCTTCTTACATCATATTACTTAGCATTTTGTGTGCCGCGCTTACAATTTTTGTAGGACTTCAAGTGTGCAACGACTTCAAAAAATTTGAGAACCGCTGCTCTAGAGTTTTGATTAAAAGTAAGAACATAAAAAATAATATTATAGGAATAACTTCCGACAGAAATTTTCTATCTGAGCCAGTTAGAATTTGAGATATCACTGTTAAGAAAATACTAATTAGCTAATTATATTCGAACTGGGTCCGAAATAATCAACTTAATCTGATTTTTTCATACTGAAAGGATTTTAAGCATGGACCAAGGACCTATTATAAAAAAACTGGAATTTTATAGTCAACCTTAACAAAGCATCTCTTAGTGTATATGTAAACCTAATTTCGGACCACTGCGTTTTCCTGAAATTCAGTACCACTCGAACAGAATTCAATGATTTTCTTCTCTTGCAGTGCTGACGCAGCCTTTTTCTTTACTTACGATTGTTCTTAGAAGCAGGAAATTTGTCAAGAACAAAAGACACGTTCGAAAAAATCCCCAGAAGAATCTCCGCATACTAGTGCTCATGTGCGATACCTACCTTACAAAGTGCATCCAAGTATCCCATTCCATCATCAATCATAGCGGTGGGGCGCAGGAGCTCATAATTACCCACCAGGACCGAAACCTTGCACGCAGAAAAAAAAAAGTCAACCGCGAAAGGCAGCGATTACAATGAAAAAGAAGTTAATTACCACCGATTATGCGAGATTTTTTCACTCCTCTCTCGATGACTGCCGTTTCTATTACCTTCCCAATTAAGGAAAAGGGTAGAATGACTGACAAATAACGCGCAATTACGCAGGCGCAAAAAAGGATCGCGGAGAGAGCCAATGAATAATTTATAGTAAATAATTAACGGCGCATTAGACAGAACTTTTTATGTCGCAGCGTAGGTTGCACGATTCTTAAATAAATTCCCCCGGACGCCCCGAGATTAATAGGATCAAAGTGGCACAAAAGAATCCGGGGGAAGGGTGTTTGAAACCGCGGAAAGTCCTCACAACACCCGATTTCTATTTAATTAATTAATAATGACAAGTAATGAATGACTTGGCTGTCGGCTGAGGGTTTTAGTTTCGATTCTCTGAAACGAAGGGCCCTGACAAGCTGAGACTCGTTAGTTGAATTCTAAGTAAAATACTTTAATGAAAGAGACGTCGTTCATTATTTTTTTCCTCGTTGTTACAGATCCCTCGGATTAATAAAACATTTTTAGGAATGCTTAGGCTTATGTGAAGACGCACCATGAAAGACGTAGTCATCGAAATAATGTGAGATTATCTGCCTTAAAACTCTGAACATGTATTTTAACAATCAATTTATTTGTTACACTTTTGATAAATTATAAGTACAGTACTTTAATGAAGAGACGTCATTAAATAATTTCTTCACATGGTCAGATACCTTGAACTAATAAAACATGCCTTTTAGAAATGATTAGACTGACTTGAAAACTCATTATAAAGTTCCATGTTAATAGTAGAGATGATCTATATAAGATGGCCTTAAAATCTGATCAAGTGGTTAAAGACCTTTTCGCCCATTAATTATTTATTTCTGTTGCAGTTTTTGTTGAAGCACATTTAATATCGCTGAAAAAGTGCATTTAATAAGAGACATGTTCATATGATAGTATTCTATCGCTTTGAGGACACTAGCCATATAAACAAGCACGACATTCTCAATGAATGTCATAAAGGAGCCTGAGACGGATGGTGATTCTAAACGAGGTTTGTTTGTCACAGTACAAATAGTTTTAAATTTTTTTGAAGCTATCTAATGAGGAATTTTTAACTTGGATTGCCTCAGAAATTCTAGTATATTTTTTTTGGTTTATCAGAGACAAGCTGTGTAATTTTTGCAGTCTCAGCATAGTTTCGAGTTTTTGATTACATTCCGAATTTCTTATAAATAAATAGCACCGTAGATTGATTATCTTCATTTTTATATAATTATGGACTCAGCAAAATTGGCTTGGAAATAAGATTACTAGAAACTTACCATCGTTACTGACTACGACGGTCACTGACAAGGTTTCTGGAGTTGATAGAATATGAGATCGTCCAAGAGGAGCGCTGGTATAGGCTGTTGACGAACTGCTTGCAGTGTGGAAATGCCAATGAAACAACAGGTGATCTTTTTCAGGTGGAACTTTACCTGGTAGAGAGAATAAACATAAGAAATTAGCATTCTAATAATTTCACTTACACTTTTTACAAAAACTTCCCTGTTAAATAATTCATTTATGACGGACTAGAAAATGAATATAAAAACTTTCAAATCAAGACAGAACTTTAAAGTGATGTCTGAACATTTTTTTACTTGTAAAATTATATTAATAAAACACATCGTATTCGTAAATATGAAAATTAACGCAATCTATCCGTTTAAAAAAAGGATGTTTGTGTGCAAAAGTGTGTGTATATATTTTCTATTCAAAATCTGCAACGTTTGACTAATCCCCCACCAAATTTGGTAATACTTTAGAACACAGCGGAAAATATAGGTTATTACTTTCCTGTCCTTTTTCTGACCAATCTATAGCATTTACAACCATAACAACTGGCACACAGGTTGTCCCAATAATGCCCTTCGAAGCCTCAATTTTACAATACGAAGTGTTTTTTCTTGCAATAAATGAATATTGACAAGGAAACACGTTCTACAGGAATGGTTTTGTGTATTTGAGTTAACGCAGGGAAATGTCGCGGTCATATTTGAGCATTATTAAATTTGATAAATAACTATCGCCTTTATCAATATTTTTCTAATGTTTTTTTTTTCGAATTGCTCTATTTCAGATCAGGAAGTCGAAATCCGACTTTGCACGTCTTTCGTTTTTCATTGAAGTTAAAAAGTATTTTCCGCGTACAACGTAAATGATTGCATTTTTCTGTGTAAGAAAAGTGATTATTCTAATTCACTTTTCAATCAACATTTAACCATTTCAATCCGAACAATGTCAAGTTATTCAGCTAGCACATATTCTAACAATATCTACGCACTTGATTTTAAACACAGGATTCGTTAATACAATATTATTCACCTCGAAAACTAACTGAATAGATTCTTTTATTCATGCCGTATCTACATAATTATGGTAAAGATCCAATGAAACAAAGTATTAAATTAATTTTAAATAAAACTTAATTCAAGTCAGACCACGTGAAGTATAACATCGTATCAAAAAATGTTCGTGCATTACATCATCGGCTTAAGAATGAAACACTAAGATAACATATTTGAGGCATGAGTTCTTTTAGTTTTTCTAGACCAGGATGGAATGATATTTAGACTGGCGAAGTCCACTGAGTCATTTTTTCTTTGCATGGAGATTAGATTTCTTCATGAGGATAAAGCTTAGTGAGTAGAATTTACTCTCCTTCATTTTCTCAGAACTGTTCTTTGACCTAGTGTGCTTTACTCGTGTGTCGACTGATATAATATTGATACAGAATATAAAAGAGAAAAAGATTTTAAAAATTAGTAGGCTGTGTTGAGGACACAAACAGGAGTTTTTTCGTGAATACTCAGATCTGACGTTGGATTGTGAAATGAATGATGCAGACAGGAAGTTTGAGCGATTCAACTGCATTCAACATTTAAAATTTAGACTACGACCGGTACGGCAGTTATACCTTGGGACATAGGGAGTGTTCGTTTCGATTTTTACTTTTTTGTCAAAAATATATGTATATACATTACCCTACAATAATGGACCGGACGGCAGTGGATTTGCATAAAATCCGACTACTTGTTTGGGGGTATTTTTCGTGGTATGGCCTGGGACCGTTGCATGTCGTTCCTGGTCAATTGAACGCCAACGCCTACATGAACATATAGAACAATTAGGTTCTTCCCACGCTCTGTCAATTTTATGGAATGGACGAATGTTACTTCCAGGACGACAACGCTCCATATCATGTTGCAGCCTCTGTCAAGCAGTGGTATCAAGATACGGATGTAAAACGTCTTCCCTGTCCTGCTCAGAGTCCCGACCTAAACCCTATAGAACCAATGTGGGACGAGTTAGAGCGACGCTTACGGACCAGGAAACCACCTCCGAAATCTACAGCTGAGCTGGCGACATTCTTACAGCAGGAATGGACACAAATACCCATAGCTGTGTATCAGAACCTTGTTGAAAGTATGCCCAGAAAGGTTACTAGTGTAATTACAGAACGTGGTGACCATAACCATATTAAATCATGTATTCTTTTCCTTATACAATCATATCTAGCTATCCGGTCCCTTATTGTAGGGTAGTGTACATATATCGACTTTCCTCCGCTAAAATTTTCCCCAAACTATGAAATAAAAACATCAGTAATCCCAGCTCTGAATAAAGGAGTCTTGTTTCTATAACAACCGCCACCACACAAATTTAGAGGCGAGAGTTATCTTGGTTGATAGTATATAAGTATATGATACTTCACCATTAGACTACGGCCGTTGTAAGGCTACTTGTACCTTGCTACTACTTGTACCTTGAAAGTTATAAGAATCGGGCCAGTTATATCTATAGGTTAATTTACAGTCAAAATGTTACTATACAATTAGAAGTTTAAACTTAAGTTTGGTATTAATTATTGTCGAAACATTATTGTTGTTTATTAACTGTAGTGTATGTTGGTAAGTCCCAACGGACACCAATTACGCAGTCTCCACTCCTCGCAACATAGTTACACTAACCTAAAGCTCTCCAGGAAACCATAGCATTTTGATATATTGCGGACCCCCTTCACATCCTCAATGTGTCTGCTAACTCAGTACGAAGGTAATATAAAGTACGGACATTCTTTGTCTATACGAAGCTATACTTACCTTTTGTATATGTTTCTTCTAGTTCTGGAATAACAAGACAATAAAGCTGTCCCGCTTTTTTGTAACGCTCGACTTTCAATGCATGCCCCCCCCCCCTCCAGCACTGCTTCAATTTTAAAGACATATTCGCGACAAAAATTAAACAACCGAAAACAACAGCTGGTAGGCAGGTGATTTGGGTTTTATGGCACAATGTCCAAAAACAGACAAGCTGTTTCAAAGAAACAGCTGGAGTTGTCTGGAAAAATTTACTCCATCAACTCGGCTATTTATAAATAACCTATTCAAGGCAAGATCAAGCGAAAAAATTCAAATTTATGCCATAATTTATGAACTATTCACACAATTGAATAAAGTATGTCTTTATTTGTAATTTTCATACCATTTAACATTATTTCCTTGTCGTTTTGTTATGCCACTCGAATGAGTACTAATCAGACGGATGTCCTTCAAATAAAGATTTATCACTTCAAGGATTTAACCATCCTCCACAGAAAAGGACAGCGTCTGCGTAATAAAATTAAGAGTTAATTGCAACGACAGTGCTTGGGAGTCGTTCTAGGTATGGTCGCCATCTGGCGGGATCAGGTGTAATTGGTTGCTTCTAATTACCGACCGGTGTCGTGCAAGGCTGGGATGTAGAGCCGACATTTTCTGGCGGTAATCGCACCATTTACTTCAACTTCACTCGCGCGACGGTCGTTTTAAGAAAGGGCAATTTCCAGAGATTAAACCCGGGCATGATGGTCGGAAAATTCAGTAAAGGGCAATTTATTGGCGGCACGATAGAATGCAGACTGCGTAATGTTTGGAAATTTTGCGGACCGCATCACTTTCGAGTCTTAGAGAGAAGAGGATGGTACGATAATTTTGAATTATAAAATGGAGAATGTCTGTGAGATAGGTTAATAGGTGTATGAAAATAGAATGCTGATTCTTTACAACAAAGTTAGTTGAAATCGTAATGGAATTTTTTACTATTTTGAACTATAAAACAGAAATGGGGGCTAAGCTATTAAAAAAAGGAATACTGATTCTTCACTACTGTTTAGTTATAATCTTAACGGAATTCTGGATGACAAACTTGTATTTTATAATTATAAACACAATTGTACAAGTAACCATTACAGTTTAAGTTGAAAACAACTCCATTTTATAATAGACATACTTTGGGATTTAGTTTTGTCCCTATAGGGGCCATTTTCTTGTTGCATGAGTGCTAATTAAACTGGAATATTTTGAGAAAATAATTGCTTTCCCTGCGAAAATTTAAAAACATTCAAAAGAATATAAAGTGTCCAGAAAAAAAACTTAAAACTTTCGGAAAGTAAACTAAAGTAATTTTGTATTGTTATCATTTGAATGTTTTATTACAGTTCATTTGAAGAGTTTTCATTCAAATCCAGACAAATTCATTTTTTCAAAAATCGTAGGTATCACTTTCTGATGAAGAAAGTAATATTACAGGTCTTAGAAAATAATACGAATTTGAATATAAATTTAGTAAAATTCCCTCATTAGCACTAATAAAACTGTAATTTCAACTAAAATAAGATGAATATAAAGATTAATTGAATTTTCTGCAATTTTTCTATAAGTACATTTGTCTGCTCTAGAAAAAAAAAGCCTTTTATCTTATACAATGAATTGACTCATCAAAATCTGAATACGTATTTAGTGATTGGAATTAAGTCTTATAATTTTTTTTTAATACAGATGTTAGAGAATTCGAATGGAACACCCCAAAGAGATAAATTTTGGAGTTACAGTAAAAAACAAGCTGAAAATTATGAGGAAATTGATGTATTTGCTTGAAAAATATTGAGATAATTGACCTTGCGCAAGGTCAATAATTCCCTCCGTGTTTTCACATTTGTAAGACTCCCATCAAGCTCTAAGCTAGGCGTGTGATTGAATTAACCTCGCACAGGAGCAACGCAACGAACTATTGGCGACAGTCCGAGATGCAGCCTGAAGTCAAGCTCTTATACAGCCTTTGGATCATTCATATAGAGTTGCCAAAATTGGGTGCAATCCCATCTTTTTGGGTTCCTTTTTAACTTAGGGCTAAAAATTATTTGTATTACGTGCATGCACAACAAAGACACTGGCGACTGGAGTTCATTTATAGGGTTGTATAAAGCTAAGTGTATATAATATTACTTTTGCTTCCATTAAAATTTTGGAAACACCAGTTATCAATGTTATGATACACTACTGGAGGGCCAAGTGGTTTCAACGAGAGATCTTGTCCATGAAGATATGGCCTATTTTGCTACGGCGAGATATCTCATCCTGATAATGAAAAAATTTCGAGATCCAGATCCTGAGATCCATATGTCGAGATTCAGATGTCGAGATCCAGATGTCGAGATCCAGATGTCGAGATCCAGATATCTCATCCTGATAATGCAAAAATTTCGAGATCCAGATCCTGAGATCCATATGTCGAGATTTAGAAGTCGAGATCCAGAAGTCGAGATCCAGAAGTCGAGATCCAGATGTCGAGATCCAGATGTCGAGATCCAGATTTCGAGATCCAGATGTTGAGATCCAGATGCCGAGATCCAGATGTCAAGATCCAGATATCTCATCCTGATAATGCAAAAATTTCGAGATCCAGATCCTGGGATCGAAGTCGAGATCCAGATGTCGAGATCCAGATGTCGAGATCCAGATGTTGAGATCCAGATGTCGAGATTCAGATGTGGTCAATTTTTTTCATACTCGAAGAACGAGATATCTCATTCATCAAGATCTGGTGAGTTTTGCTAATGACAAGATACCTCGAAACAATCAACAAGAGGGTTAATTTCACTTATCAGAAGTGATTGAAATTTCTTCCTGAAAAATCATAATGCAACTCATCCATTATTTCTGATGTATTGAATATTTTTATTGATGTTTATCCTTAAAATTATCCATTGAAATCAATGCCAATGGAAAGAATCCTGGTATGTAGATTACGCGATATAACGATTTGCTGGGAAGTGAAAAGATTCCACAGAAGCAGGAACACGTAAAATACAATTTCCATAAATTTATCTTTGTCTTGGAAACGTAAAAATGCAGCATTATATATAGATCATCGCATGGAATAAGTTTGCAAAACCCACTATTGTGAAAGGCCAGTGACATTTTTCCGATAAAAAATGGCGGAAGTCTTTTCCTTAAAAATATTCTGCTCTATATATGTCCCGAAAGTATCTTTCTCAGACAAAGTGTCAGTGTGCCGTTGTAAAGAGAAAAGCGAGACTGAGAGGAAAGAAAAAACGTTTCTAAAAATACTAGGCCATCAAAATCGTTACTTTAGTACCTGCAGGCGCCTCATGTACTTTTGAAATCGATCTTTATAAGTAACGATGCAATTTAAGAAAGAATAAGAAATAAAAGGAAAATAAATAACAGAGTAGTTCGTGTGTATATATACCCTAAAGAGACTGGCAGTTTTCGTGTAGACACTACTGAATTAAAGATGGGAGAAAATATTTCTTGGGTGCTATATAAAGATGCTCTTTAATATAAGTGTGTGTAACGAAATGCCTTTAAAATTGAAAGCTACATTTTCATGTGTGAATTTTCTATTTACAGTTTGCCTTTAAAAAGGTAGATTGAATTATTTTGACTCTCTCGAGTATGTATTGTGGGATTTCCCGATAAGTGTAGTGTTTGTTTTACCACACGATACGTAATCGACGCATCTTTCTAAATAATCCGTGTATTCTTTCAACCTTTAAAAAGACTATTGGTCCTTTACTAGGAATAGAATCTTTTGGAAAGATTATACATTATTACTTTTTTAGAATGTAATCCTTAGAGAAAGGACTAAGTTCTTTGTATGTAATAGAATCCGTTGGAGAGATTCTATTGCTCATTTCCTCAGAGTAGAATCTTCTGGACAGATGCAAAGAAGGTCAAAATTAGTTAGAAGTCATGCAAGAAATATAGGTAGGTAGGTTGAAATTTTGGAAACAAGTTTTAGAATTATGCATGCTAGGAAGATTGAAAGTTGTAAGGTGTAATGCGTGAATTTATATGATGAGTTCCGGTAAGTAAATATGACGGGCTCTAGTTCAAGTTTAAATGTCGGGCTCTAGTTCAATTTTAAATGTCGGGTTCCAGTACCAGCTTCGATGAGCCCCAGAATAAGTAAGAATGATCAGCTCCAGATCGTTACAAGGAAGTATAACGGATTCCAGAATCTGTTTAGATGACGGGCTACCCTATCACTTAAGATGATGAGTCTCTGAACTAGTAAAGATGATGACCTCCAGAATCTATTTAGATGACGGGCTACCCTATCATTTTAGATGATGAGTCTCTGAACTAGTAAAGATGATGACCTCCAGAATCTGTTCTATCACTTAAGATGATGAATCTCTGAACTAGTAAAGATGATGACCTCCAGAATCTATTTAGATGACGGGCTACCCTATCACTTAAGATGATGAGTCTCTGAACTAGTAAAGATGATGACCTCCAGAATCTATATAGATGACGGGCTACCCTGTCACTTAAGATGATGAGTCTCTGAACTAGTAAAGATGATGACCTCCAGAATCTATTTAGATGATGAGTCTCTGAACTAGCAAAGATGATGACCTCCAGAATCTATTTAGATGACTGGTTTCATTACCAGTAAATATGACGGGCGTTATTAATAGTATCAATGATAGTCTAAGTTATCAGTATAGATGATGAGACCCACTAGTTATAAAAGTGGCGTGCTCCAGTTCCAGATTAGATAGCGAGGTCACGTAAAGAGTAACGCCGTCCGGTACTAGTACCAGCTTAGATGAAATGTAAGTATCAACAAAGATGATAGGCCAGTATCACAAAAGATGACGGACCAATATCAATAAAGATGAAGGAATTCTCATTAAATTATTATTAAATATTATATTAAAAATATGTTTTAGAAGTATTCAGGGTATTAAATTTGTGCAATTGCAATATTTTTCTTTCTCGTTCGACGTGTTACAGCGTAATTGTTATACATTTAAAAAAAAGATTAAAAGTTTAAGACCGATTACACATTAGAGTACCCAAAACGTTTCACACTTACAGGCCCTGATACCGTAGTTACACTCTCCCATTTGAACCCAGACATGAATTTCACAAAGATATCGTAGGGTTCCACAAACATAAAAACACCAACAACTCACATGCAAGGTTTCCTTTCAATGTAACTCAAAACATCACCCACATCCATCAAACCTTTCAAGCCTTCTATCGAAAATAACAAAAAACACCCCACCACGAATTATGCCTCGACGTCAATATTTGCAGATCGCCATCTTCTCTCATTCGAGAGATTAAAGGGGACCTTACAACTCGGGTCATGACCCCGAACACCCATCAAGAAGCTAATAAATACAAAACAAAAATTCCCTCCTCTCGGAAGAGGAAAAAGGAAACAAAACACAAAAACTCGGAAGTTTTTTGAGAGTAAAAGACAGCCTCGAGAAGATGGAGGCCGATGTATATATAAAGCACGACAATAAACCCTCGACTAGGCTTTGAGATAGCCGTATGTTAGAATTAGATGCCCGGCTGGCGAAACTTACAGTAATTTCTCTTCATAAACTTGTCAGAATGAATCAAACTTGTGTCACTCTTGGGACCAGTTCCCCATATGTTGAAAAAGGAGAAAATCTTAAATAATACTACTAATAAAAAAGAAACCCCTCTTGAATTCTTATTTATTTATTTCTTTTCCCCTACACCGAAAACTTCTCCGCATTTAGCAGTGTAAAGTTTTTTATTTACTTATTCACTCCCCGCATATGTGCATGTATATACGGGAAAAAAGTAAATAAACATAAATTTCGCCCGCTCCTCAATCCTTTCGCGGCAACTCATGCAATCGCCCCCTAGCGCGTAAAAAGTGAGAACGTGCCGTGCGCTAAATATATATACCTACATATATATTTATGTTTTGTTCATTTAAAAAAAAGTGGGATAAGGAAAGAAGATGCTAAGCATACTTCTAAGAATTACGAATGGTATTTTTCGATATTTTCTCCGCAAGTATTTTTCAAACTTATTTTTCAGCGACTTCATAAATTTCCTCCTCTTATTTATTTAGTTATTCATTTCCACCCCCTATACGCAGTGTTTTGTGAAGAAGTCACTGCAAGGAAAAAAAAATCTCAGACTTTATATTTTTTTAAAGCCTAATCCACGCCGTGTTTCTTATTCAGATTCACACGTTGCGTCGGGATGCTTTATGGACTTGTTTATTGGCTCGGTTGTAAAGGAACAGATGGAGATTTACGTTCCTCACAATGGATACCCTCTCATTTATCTTGGCTACTAATACCGTAGCTTTCTCTTTCGATCTTTGAGGTCCAAGAGTATGCGTTTAAAATGTGGTGGTATTCATTCTGTAAACATTTTTGATCTCGTGGCGTAATAACCATTAGGGATTATAATTTTTTTTAAACACTTTCTAATTCATTAGAATATTTGTCGACCTTATTAGAATTGAAATTTATTCTTAACACATTCGCAACCGGGCAAGTTAGGATGTGTTGATTGTTATTGCTCCGCCGAGTAGAAATTGGTTCTTCCCCAGAAGTAGACTTACTTTTATAACAAATATGATTGAAAGTGCGCCAATACCAGAATAGATTGGTGAAAGCTCAGTCAATAAATTTGCAATTTCTTCATCTGTTAAAGGCTTATTAGATTGCATTTTTCTTTTTTTGGGGCGTGAAGGCCCTACAGAACTATTGTCTCTACACGACTTATATTACAATAATTTTTTAAATAGTTAATAAAGCTATAAATTTGAAAACACATTTGCAACTAGCTTTTAAACTTTATTCCACGCCAATACCCAACATACAATGGCAATCGAAGCGAAGAATAAATGTTGAGGCGCATCTCCTCCCACGTGAATGCGTGACTGGCTACTGAGACATCACTCCACACCACGCGCTGTCGCGTGATTAGATATTTAGCGTTGATGTCACATCACGCGCTGGCGCGAGACGTGCAGCGCAAGTGTTAAGACTTCAATTAGTGTTTTGGAAATTATATGTATGCTTCCACAAAAGCTAAAATCGCATTCTCACGAATCAAGTTTAATTGACCGATAATAGTTGATCAACAAAAGTTGAATATGACTTAATTCAGTTTTTGTGCACATATTTCAGTAGAAATTGATAAACACTTTCAGTTTTAAAATGGCATCGAAAACATCTGTGCGGTAAGTTGCTTAGATAGTCACAGTTTTGTTAAAAAAAACTAAAAACAATTTTATTTAACACGAGAAAAAAAACGTAACTTAATTTTGTTCTTCAGATCAGCAAAAGTAAGTACAGAAATTACCATTTCTTTGACAATGGAACCCAAAGGATTTTCTTTTGCATCTTTGTTTTCATATCTAACCAGACGGTGGTTCCAACGACAATCATGCTTATGATACAGTTCAAAACATTTTAGCATCACACATTCAGATAACTTGTGGGTCATTTTTTGAAACAAATTTTGTATCTAAAAACAAAACACAGACTCGCGTGATTCGACAAGTTGAAAGTGAACTTGACAATCAACTGAAGATCACACGTTCAAAGAAAAGTTTCAACTTGAAAGCAAATGACGTATGTGACTCATCACTTGAAATATAAAGTTTGAATGGGTCAAACATTTCTTGATCCACTAAAAAGTTTACTAACCTTACTGAGACAAAGGTTCTCACTATAGCTTTCATTCAACTTTTGTTGATCAACTTTACTATAATAGGTTAATTAAATTTGATTCGTGAGAACGCGCCTTAAGATGCATGAAGGATTTCATTGCGTATCAATTTAGTCAACTTATATTTGATTTGATTAGTTCGTTTTAGTGGTGCAAAGGATAAAGGAACATAAAACAAATGCACATTTATATTGTTTCAGCTATAGCTTTATAGAGATTTGATACAAATTTCTGTCACTGGGAGTATTTACATCTTTGAACTTGTAATTGGCATGTTACGGATAAGAGAAATACAAAGGTTATTTTCTGTAGATTTTCTCTAAGCGCTGCTTCTCTCTCTTTTAACAAAGGATATTTTAATTCATTTCAAATATAGTGTCAAGAGATGCGATTAAAAGTACCGTACAAAGTGCCAAATCTGGAATCCACCGGACATCCGACATTCCGGATTATTTACGTTTTTTGTAAAAAAAAACAATTTAATATAGCCTTTAAAATTCTGTCTAAGTTTTGTCACTGGGAGTATTTACATCTTTCAATTCGTCATTGGCATGTTACGATAAGAGAAATACGAAGATTATTTTCGGTAGATTTTCTAAGCGCTGCTACTTTTAACAAAATATATTTTAATTCATTTCAAATATAGTGTTCAACAGATGCGATTCAAAATACAGCACAAAGTCCCAAAGCTGGAATCCTCCGGAACTCCGCCATTCCGGATTATTTACATTTTTTGTAAAAAACAACAACTGAATATAACCTTTACTCTCCACTCGAATTCTGTGTTTGCAATTGTAAAATAGCAGATATATAAATAAGAATAATTTTTAAAAGAGGAAAAAAGCATTTTTAATACAATGCAACAAATTTTAATTGTAGATCTAATTTTTCTGTGTGGTATTTACTCTGAAAATGTCCGTTTTTTGCGTTGTTTCTTTAATTAGTAGGTCCAGGTTTAGCTCATTATTCTTTAAACACCGTCGGAAATATATAGAAAAATGAGAAAAACAAAAAGAAAAAAAAAACGTCATAAGAAAACCGTCCGGATTTTGGACAATTTTGGATTTCGGATGTCCGGATTTGGGACTTTGTACTGTAGTATCATATTAAGATGATTGGATTTTATTTCGCAAAGGTCATACTAAGCCCAAGAAGCACCAGACAACATCAAGTAGTGGGCATATACACTCTAGAAAATTTTTAACTGACATAGAAGAGGGAAATATACAAAGGGTAACTTTACAAATATTCAACCTGCACCGCCTTGAACTTTTAAGTTTCTAGCACAGTGGCTAGAAACATTTTTAAGTTTCTAGCGCAACATACCCCATGAGCCATGGTGGTCCCGTTAAATCGCCAAGAATATTTATGTCTTTCAATCAGTCATTGTCGTGTTGCGAATAAGATATTAAGAATACGCATCCTAGCTACTAGGTAAAGCAATTCATGAGACCAAATTCATTTCTGTCATGACTTTTAAGAAACAACTTTACAGGATTACAAAAGTGTGCATTTATCAGCAACTATCAGAGTTTACCTAGTTGCCTCAATTCCCTGTCCTTAAATATTTCTGTGTTGTAAAGAGATGCTTTACTTAACATGGAGATTCGCAACTGTCTTGAGAGTAATACTCGTGTAACAAAACACTATTTCTGACCTGTTGTGCAAATATTTGAAAAATTAAATTTTCTTTATAGGCTTTATTAACTTTTAAGTTTGAGCAAAAGGAAAGTTATTCCTAGAAAACAAAATATGGAGCGAACAGCATGAAAAACTTATGGTTAATACAAGCTTCTACAAGGCCTTTTTACTATTTCTACAACAAATAAAAATATTAACAGTTAACGAAAACGCGTGTTCCATTTTTGTAATAATTTCATGAAAATAAAAATTTTGAATTATAAGCTTAAGGGGAAAGTGTGACATCCCATTTGAAAGAGGAATGATGAAAATAATTTGTCTACCACAGCGTCGGTGATTACGACGAGAAAAAAGGTTTTTCCTCTTCACCCTAACTTTCTGTAAAACAGGTTTTTCCTGCAGCATTCTATGCTTGCAAAAAAGTTACAATACATACCCAAATTTATATTGAATTTTTTTAATGTAAATTAAAACAAAACGAGCGATTTTGACCAGAGCTTCAAAATTTCACTTTTAATTGAACTCTTAAAAAAAATTGTGATGAATTATTTCGAAAGTATGTTGAATGCGTCCGAGAAAGTTTTTAGTTAAAAAATATTTAAAAATATTTATTTATAGAATATTAAAAAAATATAATAACAATATTTAAAAATGTTATCACACATTTGTGCTTTATGACTGTTATAATTTCAATTAGCAAGTTCCTGCCAAAAAAATTAAATTAGCGCACAAATAGTAACTATAATTATTTGCATAATTGACTTTTAACACGATTTATTCGGAAACATTACGGGGAGGAGAAAATTGAAAATATTGCTTGGACAAAACCTAAAATGTTTTATCGTATGTTATTCAAATAAAACTAACCAAAAATGTTAACACGCATTTCATTAAAACTATACAAAGAGTATGTGAATAAATAAAACTCTCAACATTATACTAGGCTTCTCGAGATACGATTCTATATTTAAAATATCAAGTTGATTGAATCGGACAATATAATATATATCGTGTAAATTCGTTAAAAACAATTATTTTCTGTAAATTTTATTCTTTGATTTTTCTCTAAAGCAACACAATTTATTACTATTGACTTGATTCAAAGATAAAAATTTTAAATCGGATTTATCACAGGAATTGAAATCTCAAATCCTCAGTATATATTCATTAAAATAACTATATCTTAGTCTAATAAGATTATTTAGTAAAAGCTGAAGTGTTTCTTGATGTGCTGTCAATTTTATTCAAAAAAGTTTTATTGTTTTGAAACTGTCATCCGTATAGTTTCCTTTTAAAGGTAATACAATTTGTCTTCAAATCTGACTGACAAGACAATTTAACACAAATTATTTAAATTAAAGGACTGAAATTGAAAGAAAAGATTTGCACAGGTAAATATATCGTGTTTGCTACTCTTATCCTATTGCTTTAACAGCACTTTCAGTTAATTTTCATTTTGTTATCAGAAGCCTTAGAAACTATGGATAGGCAAATGCAGTTGGCTAATACACTTAAAACAGAATGAAGGAACAACCTCAAAATATTTCTGACGAAAAATTGGTCAATAGTTATTTGAAAACGCATGTTATGTAGTGCAGCACGAAGATTTCACAGGGTCATACTGATGTCACACGTATGGAATGAGTGATGTTTATTTATAAGTAGTGTAAAAGCTGTTTGAAAGAACAGAATTATTTATAAGGCTGCGTGTTTTCTGTGTGGTGGCAAGACTGCAAAATGTATTTAGGATAATTTTATTTTCGTTGTTAAAAGGAAATGTTCATATTAAATTAACCATAGTAAGGCAATGGTTAGCTTTCGCTGAGATTTGTAGCTTAGCAAACTACAACGAAAAATTGAGAAAAATCCGTTGGTCCTAGCAAATCGGTAACAGAGAGAGAGAGAGAGAAAGAGAAGTAGAGAGAGAAAGAGAGAGAAAGAGAGAGAGAAAAAGAGAGAGAAAAAGAGAGAGCGAGAAAAAGAGAGAGAGAAAGAGAGAGAGAAAGAAAGAGAGAGAAAGAGTGAGAGAAAAAGAGAGAGAGAAAAAGAGAGAGAGAAAGAGAGAGAGAAAGAGAGAGAAAGAGAGAGAGAAAGAGAGAGAAAGAGAGAGAGAAAGAGAGAGAAAGAGTGAGAGAGAAAGAGAGAGAGAAAGAGTGAGAGAAAAAGAGAGAGAGAAAAAGAGAGAGAGAAAGAGAGAGAAAGAGAGAGAGAAAGAGAGAGAGAAAGAGAGAGAAAGAAAGAGAGAAAGAGAGAGAAAGAAAGAGAGAAAGAAAGAGAGAGAAAGAAAGAGAGAAAAAGAAAGTGAGAAAGAGAGGGAGAGAGAGCATTGTATTTCAACTTTTCGCATTCTTCCTTAAGATAATTATAAAAACGAACTTTTAAGGTTTTCCGATTATTGTAAAATTAACAGCCTGTTTTCTCCTTAAAAAAATCTTGACATGAAGTTTAATCCCAAATTATATACTAAATTGTGCCTATTAAAGTAATTAAAAAATTAATTGGTTCCAAAAAGCAAACGTCTTTATAATAAATTATTCAGTATTCAAACTTATTCAATTGTTATAAATTTACGACCAGTAACTTCAAATTACGACACAGCAATCTGCACAGAGCACACAAATTACCATGATACGTCCACCGAGTATCAAGTTACTTAAATTAAATACACTTTCACCTGAAACAAAAATTAACAAACTTTTACTTTCAAGCTCATAGTTAATGCAGTTAAAAATTAATTTAGTAACAAACGAACAAATTAGTACTTTCAAAATCAGAACTGAGTTCATAATGTTCAGAGGACAGGATAAGAACTAAAAATTAACACTTTAAAAATTACAAATAGAAAGTTTTTTAAATACACCCATTAACCTTTAATACCACCCCCAGTAGAGAGTATCAGTTTACTTAAATTAAATATAACTTTTACCTGAAATGTAACTTCAGTGTCAGGGAAAAAGAGGCTAAGTCTGACTTTTGATGGCCGTAGAATCAAGTTGAATAAAGTGCATCATTAATTAAAAATAATAATAAAATATGCTTAAAATTGAAACTCAATGAATCTACGAATCTAAATTACAATTTGTATCCATGGCATGCTTCTCTCTCTTCCTGAATATTTGAAAGACATAGTGAAATGTCCAATTTAAGATTCTGAAAAGCAGCCCTTTCTCCCTGACACTATAAGATATATTTACAACATTTTACATACATACGTATAATTAAAACAATCAGAAAAATTAATTTAGTAATTAATTACTTTCAAAATTAGAAAGAAGGTCACGACGTTACTTATTAGAAGAGGGTAGAGTTGAAATTGAAGATCGATACTTAAACATAAAAAAAAGGGAAGGCATGTTAGCTAACCATCGATTCAATCTTTAATCAATTTGATGTCACATTTTCTCCAAGCCACGAAACATTACTCTACACTACACACTACGTAGCACAGAAATCCCCTCAAAATGCACTCAAATTTCCCTTAACAGGTACACCGAGTACCTTTTACTTTTATATCCATAATCAAATCAATTAAGAAACAAAGTTTTTAATGAATAATTTTCGGGATCAGTACGGAGGTCGCAATTTTAACTATTGTATCAGTGCAGTGTAGAAACTAAAGTGTAATTCCTAAACATTACAAAATGAAAAGGCTTTTAATAAATTAACAACGATTCAAACTCATTCATTCTTTATCAATTTAAGGCAAGTTACTACTTCAGGCCGCGAAACAGCACTCCGCACGCCAGAACACGCAGAACTGCATCCCACCAACACAAAGCAGTCAAATTACCCTAATACGTACACAGAGTATCAGTTACTTTGCATATTATTCAAACTCCCCAAGTCTAACAGACAGGGGGCGCATAATGCAGTTTCAATCCCCCAGCATATTGTATCATTTGGGGGGAGAATTAGGGCCATTCGGGGGAATAGGCCCGCACAGTGGGACGTAATTGCAGGACTATTGAGCAACTGCGCGTGCACACGCATGTCTGTTTACGGATAGATAGGGAATTGCTCGAGTTCCGTTATCAGCCAGAGGTAAAGCCAGTCGCATGTAATGCCTGCGGAGATTGGGGACGTCCTGCCGCTGAACGCAGGGTCGCTGAGGGTGCTCCAGCATATGGTGCATGAGCACGGTAGGATTCCCTGCGTTAGAGATAATTGGAGTAGTTTGGGTGGGACCGTGGTGACAAGATGGTGAAGTTCGGTGAAGCAGGAGGGTTATCTACCTATCTATATGTACATATACACACATGTGTAAATACACAAGTAACATATACATATTATATGCCTATACATAATAACATAAGATCACTGAGTGATAAGAGTGGGAAAAAGACAAATTTAGGGAAATTTTGATTTTGCGAATATTTTTGTTTATTGCACTCGCAAATGCTTAGTAAATTTTTGGTCACGTGAGAATACAAAATATTTCTTGTATTTCTTTACCATATTATAAGTAAAGAAGCTAGGAAATGTATAAGGAAGTGTGAAAAATTCTGTCTTCCTAGTTACATATTTTATTAATGCTAAATGTGGAAACACCGTAGTGAAAAACACAGAACAGAGTGGTTTAAACCACACTCACTCCGCAGAGGGCAGTTTGTTTAATTTAAAATCCATTTAGATACGATAAGAATGGGCCATGGTCTGTTAAATATAAAATTAAATGTCTATTTGAGAGAAATAGGACTGAGGGAGTTGGTTAGGTTTTACGGTACATGGTTCGACCCCAGTCAACATCAAGTAATAGACATACACACACGCATGGAAATTTTTACTGACAGACGAGAGAGAAATACACAAAAAGAGAATTGAACTTGACAGGAATTGAACCTACGTCGGAAACAAATCTCAGGTTGCTAGCGCAGCTAACATTAACCACTCGGCTACGATGGTCCCTTTAGGATTGGGGATTTTAATGAATGGAAAAGTCCCAGTGGTACTTTAGAGCTTCACAGTTACGAATAGATCAGGCTACATTTTGCTCAGCAGCATCCTTAAATCTCTACAGGGAACTATTTTTGAAGCCTGTTCCTCTTTTTCATTTAAAACAATCAATGACAATGTATGATTGTAGTGAGTGTGTCCGTAGAGTCAAGTGGGAAAGTGTATGCTTTAGACATTTTTAAGCGACAAGTTTATAGTAACTTTTTACTGACTATTATTGCTCTTCATTGTCCCTTACTTAACTTGGGTCTAAAATTGCCTTTACAACAATATTCTTTCTGCACCCACTTTGGGAAACTTTGCTTAGCATGTTCGTTACTTTACAGCAATCCTTCCGAGAAATCTTTTACAGGTTGTTTATAATTGTTTGTCAGGTTATGTATAAACAATTTCGTTTTAACCTTTAACTGCTGTCATGGGTCTCACAGACCTCGAGTCATTTTTGACGGGTCGTTTCCACCCCTTACAGTGAATATTGGTCCCTGTCCTATTCAGTACCTTCCTGCTACGTCCAACAGAAGCCACATTCCAAGACTGGTTTGGCTGCCCCAGCTATTTCGTATTTCACACTAGTTGCATTTCCCGTGTGGTCTCTTAGACCCCTTCACAGCATTTGCGTTACCGTTCTTGTTGAATGAAATCGTCTAAGTTTGGGTAGGGAATTTCGGCAGAGAGCCTAAAATGGCAACAAACTTTACTGAGAAACGACCTGTGTATCTTACACAAAAATAAATTCAGGATGTTGTTGATAATTGGTCGGACAGTACCGCGACAGTGAAATTTCGGATAATATTATTGAAAGCGAACACGAAACGGATTCGGAAATTTATGCAGATGAAGATGAAGCATTTCAAGTGCGTCTTCACAAGAATATTTCTACCGAAAAAAAATCTACTAATATTTCTACGGAAACGTCCTGCAAAATTAGGTCCGAAAGCTGAGCCTGAAGAGACATGGAATCTACTCAACTTATATAGTAATATAAAATATAATTCATGTTAAGAATTGAGTTATCTAGATTTAAAATGTATAAATAATAGTTATCTAAAGAATCTTTCATTAATATATTATATTAATCAACTTTTTTCGCACTTTAGTGAGCGAGGTATGAGAGACCCCTCCACACTAGTTACGAGACGGTTTGTTAATGGTTAAATAACCTGACACCCGGTATGAATCTACCAGCACATTGATATTGGCGATTGTTCCTGTTAGGAGTAATCGCGACCTACGGCTGCGTGCTACTTCAAAGTACGCTGCATGTAGTATTGAAGGCTTCTTCAAAAGTCAGAGGTTGATATTAGGAATAAAAAAAATTCAGAACACCCTTTTTAACCCCCTAAATGGCAAAAAAAGCAGTGGTTACAAGGACTGGGTTTCATTGAACAAGTGTTATCTAGCTAAGCTGTTCCAAATACAAGACATAACTTCCAAAAGCTGTGCCAAAGTTCGCTTTTCATTTATCCTCATTACCACTTACCTCAACATTCTGAGAGCGAATTTACGTCCTGTTTGTGCAAAAATTAAAAACGCATCCTACCATAAAAACAGCTTTCCGGAGTTTCTCAAGAAGTTGAACAGTAAAGCGGTCTAATTAGCCTATTTATCTCCTATTTCCCGTTTCTCCGGTCGGAAATATGATACCGGTCCTTTCCATTGAGAAGTCCCAGCTGTTAGAGGGTAATTTGCTTTCTGAAAAGTTCGAAATCTCTTGCTTAATCTCTAGTAACAAACTAATTAGTGGGCAAAGAGAACGTGATAGTCGCAGGGAAAGCAAACAGTTACAAAGTTGGCGAGTTCATTTATCTCCGTGGAATGCTCGCGGAATTACTTTGATTGATAATTTGATAAGGGAGCCTTCATTATCATTTGAAAAGAAAGTGCTTCATTCATCGACGGCTACTTTGGATGCAGAGGCGTTCGTTTGCTGAGAATGTTACTTAGGAATATAAATATGTAGCAGTTGGAATCCATCTCGAACGATATCAACACTTTCTTGTTTAGTCTCAGTTCATTTACCATCTGAAATCAGAAAATTTGGATTAGAAAAGGTTTTGATAAAATACCAACTGGCATTTATTCTTTTATACAAATTGTGATAGAACAAACCAACGTCAAAATTAATTCGCACAATTTTCAGATTAATATAATACGCATTGAATTGTATAAAATTGGTAAGTAGAATTTTTTGACAGTGAGGAATGTTTGTTTTTGACCTCTATTCAGGTCCCAAGGCCAAATGACCTACCTTAAAAATATATAGGACAGTAAAATGCTCAAGACTGTTATGGGTTTTCAGAGTAGTATATATTACTACGCCTATCATATACACTAGTAATTACACAAATAATAGCTAAATACTCACATTTATTGATTGAAAAATCGTAAAAAGATTATTAGTTAAATAGTTTATAACTCGTTAGACGTCATACTGCTAGTCCCATGGTGTAAAAAAGCGTACATAACCCTAAGAGGGTTAGGCATTTATATTTCCACATGTTACATTAGATTTATACTCTTTTAAGGCAGACACGTAAAGGAACTCGCAAAGGAAAGTTTTTATAGACACAGGAGAAATAATTACAGGAATCGAGCATGCACGTTTCTAGAATAGTGGGAAACCCCATTTAATCAAAGTTGTCCCTTCTAGAGATGAAAACAAGACTACTGAAATTCTAAAATCCGTCTTAGAAAGCTCAAACTATTATTTTTTTAATCAAGCAATCGGAATGAAATCGTTTCGAATAACAGATTCCACACTTCAATGGTTGGTGGTTGAAAAAAAAATCACAACACGGAGTCCCTCATCCAAAAAAAAAAAATATGGTCATTGACTCGCAGATAGGCGGTCATTAAGTTACGCGTTTAGCAAGATAGACTTGAGAGAAAAGACAGTGTAACTTTTTCTATCAAAACGTTCTTCATGGTGAAATTCGGTTCTACTGCTATATACTATACACTATTATATTGTAACTTAAGTTTTGTCGTGGTGACTAAGTTCGTCACAATACCCACCCTCCAGAATTTAGAAGGGGTTGAATTCGATAGATGTCATCATTAGTCAACAGACTACCGTTTTCATGAGACCGTGATAACTGTATTAAGACCACAGACCACCTTTGTATGCATAGTCATGCAATAGATGACTGTGATAGTGGACTGTCCTGTGTTGCCTTTACAAGTAGAGTTTATGCAGTCGTATGAAGAGAAGGCTGAGTGGCAACGAAGGGGGAAGCCGTAATAGGAATAGAAGCAGCATCTGCCATCACATGACTTCAGACAGTTGATGAAAATTGATATGCACACACATACATCGCAATTCGACTATTCAACTATTCCTCATGGACCATCCAATCAAAGCGAGAGGCGATTGATACAAGAGTTATCTGGAATATTTCATAAGCGTCGCCTAGCTTTTGTTTGAACGAGCATATTTACAATAATTTCGTCGGTCACTCATTTAGCATCAAGCTTTAAAGACAGTGTAACTTTATGGGGCATAAAAGTACTCCATGGGGAGTTAGGTTACACTGCTATATACGTGCACTGGTACACTATTGCATAATAAGTTAACCTTTAGACTACGATCGGTACAGCAGTTGTACCTTGAAAGTTATAAGAATCGTGCCAGTTATATCTATAGCCGTAGTCAAAAGGTTAATTGCACCACACACGAATCATATCTAGAATATAAAGTAGAAGTGTTTTACCACCGATTTTATGCCAATTAAAGGACAGGAGAAAAAGTATTCCGTCAAACACTCCACACATGACTTATATGAAAATATTCTCATACGATTTTATTCGTCTGCGTTTTTCTCAAAGGAAACATCCCCTATACGTTTCCTCTGTATCAGGTCAAACTTGACACGCGTGTTTCATGGGGAGGAACAAACTTCTTCCCAGAGATTGCAGAGCGAGGATTGGGAACAACTTCCATGTGAAATAGAATCCGACAAGTTGGTTGGGGAAACTTCCCCCCGCGATAAAAAGTAAGAGCTAGGGATATAAAGACTTGAGGAGATTAAGGTTTTACAGAACACTTTCCAACGGGGCGCGCGTGCTATCAATAGGATACGTAGGCAAGAGGATGGAGCGAAGAAAAAGGAACCTGGCCTATCACTTGTAGAAGGAAGTAAGGAAGATAAAGTGGCAGCGAATCGTATGTGCATCACTCACTCCCATGAATACACACACAAGACGAAGGGTTTATAAAAATAATCTCGCGGTCGGTTACCATGGGAACCAACTGTCATAGGCCTGAAAACACGCCAAAGACCGATGGGTCGAAAAGAACTGAGGAGTATGGCAACAGTCTGGACGAAGGGTAGCGGCACAGGTAGTCCAGGAATAGAATGCCAAAAAAAGATCACTAATTCATCGGAAATAGAAGGACCTAGCAAGAATCGCGAAGGTTTGGGGTGTTCGTTAAAGACTATATATAAATCTAGCACAGCTGATCTATATTTTGACAGCACGTTTAAGCAAATGTGCTATGGATGGAAGGATTGTGGTCATTTGAAATATCAACTTTATTTCATATGCTAATTTTTGTCAAATAATATCGTTTTCTGAGCGATTAATAGGGATTGATAATTGTGATAATAATTGTGATTAATAATTGTGCTGTTTTTTCTGCAATTTTCTGTTTAAAAAACTAAGTGACAGAATACCGAAAATGGAAGTCCAAGCTTCCAAAATTTCTTAGTTATTGATTAGTGTTATTTTTAATTTATTCTAAACGTATATATATATATATATATATATATATATATATATATATAATATTCATAATGGCTAGACCATTTAGGAACCTGATGCATACGAAGCTAATATCGACAAATTCACAAATTTACGTATTTAAAATCAAGATAATTAGGATAAGGTACATTTATTCGAATCATCAATTAATTATACCAGTGTTCTAAATATTAATTTTTGGCAATAAAATATTTTCAATTCATAAAGACTAGCAAAAGACCAAGCTTTGTTAATGGGTATCCAGACGAAGTAAGAAATGCTTCGCATGTGTTGTTTCATGCTATCCGAACTGTTTGCAAGAAAATTTAAATACTCAATCTCTTTTCTGGAAAGCAATACGATTGCCGAGATAAATACGAAAGGATTTATAAGCGTTGTATTCGGAAAATGGAACGAATGTAAGCGCATTCATTTCACAAGCATAGCACTAGAAAATACTTCGGTAACACGAATAAATGTTTAAGTTTTTTTCAATTGATAAAAGAGACCATTTTCTCAATATTTCTTAAATACCTCCCCTTTAGGCACTTGCGTTCTGGAGTTTAGTTGCTGTCATCCTCTCATACCTACGTCACTGAAAATATTAGAAATAAACACGAGGGAATCAATTATGTATACAATATATTAGCCGAAGAATGTCGATTCGTCAGTGTTCCGAATAATATTAAGGGCTTTAAAAACACTTTTCAGCTCCGAAAACATATCTACAACAGAAACCTTAAGTTAGCTGCATCGTTTCATTTTTAACATCGTTTTAGACGTTCTAGAGTAGCAATGGGCATAGACATTCCGACAGGGGAGACCCACCTCACACATAACCTTGTGAAGATTTACTGGTTTAGTAATCTCCCTAGGGAGTTTATTATTTTCTTATTCGCTGTCAGGTTTTTTTGACGGTCATATGGGAACTGTGTTTACGTCGTTGCTATGAAATCTCTGCCGCAAGAGACCAGAATATCAATAATTTTTGAAAATGTTTTCTCTGTACTTCCTATACTTTAGTGTTTGGTTTAGCAATCTTGTGGTGGGTCTTGGCAGTATGCAACGCAGGTGGAGCGAGCTTGTGAGGGGACATTCTTAGGTATAATGCATTGGAGTTCCTTCCATCCACATGAGCATTGGTTGATTTAAGACAACCTGAACTTGTGGAGATAGCTAGGAAATGGGCCATGGCCCGTCACAAACTGTAGATGTCTATCTTTGATGCGGATATCCATGGAAACGTTTGAGAATAGAAATGGGTCTAGAAAGTGGGTTCCTGAGCATTGCGAAGAAAACTGACAAGTTAGCTAAATTGTAATCCACAATAGTCCCAGTTCCTTTGTATTCTTTATCATCATGTGTTCTGTGGTAAAAGCAATAGTACACTACTCTGAGATCTTGCGGCGCTCTGATGGAAAAGAAATTATGATTACTAGTTTGTGATCCAAAATCTTAATGTCCCAAAGGGGTGTGAGGTGATATTTGGTATTTTTAATTAACATCACACTGTAGCAACACAGCTGCCTAGGGTGTGAGGTGAAATAGTTTATTAATAGCTACGATTTAATTGTTATCATATATCTTGGAACTTTAACTCCAGGCTACGTTTTCGTATACACAACAAAATCCCTCATACACTTAAAACAATGCAGCATTTTGTTGCCTATAATTAACCTTACCCTAGTAGTGTTACATTGCTTTCTCCTCCATAAGACTTTTTTTTCCAATGGCTGGCACATTTGACTTAAGTCATTGGCCACTACAAGGCTGGAAGTGATGGCCACTTGTGAAGGAGCACCCAGTGGGAGGACCATCATTGGCCCTAACAATTTATACTTCGTAATTTTGAACCATGTTCAGATGACGAAGCAACACCTGAGCTGGTATACGCTTACAAACATCCATGCCTGAACCCGGATTCGAACCGGGGACCTTCCGATCCAGAGACCAACACCTTGACCACTAGACCGGTTGGTTGGCCCTCCATAAGACTAAAATTCCACATTTATTGGTTTAAAAAAAATCATAGAAAAGAATCTAGAAGTCAAGCAAGCCAAAACTGGTTAAAAGGCATGAAGAGAAGACTGCAGGCTGTAAAACGAATATGTACAGGTGAACTCTTAAGAAGGTTAAAAAATAGTTCGTTTGGAAACATTCCGAAACACTCACACTACCGTTTTTCTAAATTAGAATATTCAGCACACTGAGATCAAAGAACAAAGCATTGAATTATGTAAGAAAATAATATATTTATCGTGTTTTTTCAAAAGAAAGAGATGACGTGAGCTCAATGAAAATACCACCCACAAGACATTAAGTCAACGCTTGATCGATTCAAAATGATGATGAGCGACAATAACAGCCACCGGCATAATTACGCTCAAGCAGCAGAGCGTCGAAAATAGAGATATTAAAATAAATTCACCCCACACTTCGAAACGAATCGAGAGCGGGGCTTAATGAAACCTGATTTCGGAAAATGGCTTTTTGACTAAATAATTATTCAATTATTCCCCCAGGAAAATACGCAAATAATAATGAAAATTAAAAATTAAAAACGACGCTATCGCATTCCTGACTTCGGAGAAGAAACCCTTTATCTCATCTAGATGTTTATGCGAGATTCCATTACTTAACCAGAGGCAGCAGCAAAAATAAATCTTAATCTTCTCCATCAAGGCAAGTCCCGTTGCTGGCGAGAAACTTAATATTATTACTCTCCCTCCAAAATAATCCCATCAGGCATACTTAGGGGAATTCGTGGGGAAATAAAGGGATTTTCTTCCGCGGTATTAAGACTTCTGAGTTTAATTAAGGACTAATATAGCTAAGTTTTCACAACTTTAATTACATGTACAATATGTCACGCGCATATTAATTGTTAATGAGCGACCGTGCTGGCAGACAGTTAGGGTTAGGTGGCTCACGTGAACTGAGGATGCCTCCAATGGCAAAGGGGAAGATTGTCGAGGTGGTTATTGTTTGACGCGCTACATCTGGGCCTCGTCTCAAGAGGGGAATCTACAGCCAGGCAACTGTAGATACATTTTACCAGACGCGTAGATTGTATCACTGCAATAAAATACTACTCATAGCAGCGTGCGATGCGATTAATGTCGTGTTCAATTACTGACTGATTTGGATGATCGGTATTGAAAAATGTAGGCATATAACGGTGGATATTGGTTGGGTTTAGAGACCGTAGCGTAGATTGCATCACTGCAAGAAAATAAAATACTAGTCGTGGCAGCGTGCGATGCGATTAATGTCGTGTTCAATTACTGACTGATTTGGATGACCGGTATCGAAAAATGTAGCCATATACGGTGGAGATTGGTTGGGTTTAGAGACCGTAGCGTAGATTGCATCACTGCAAGAAAATAAAATACTAGTCGTGGCAGCGTGCGATGCGATTAATGTCGTGTTCAATTACTGACTGATTTGGATGACCGGTATCGAAAAATGTAGCCATATACGGTGGAGATTGGTTGGGTTTAGAGACCGTAGCGTAGATTGCATCACTGCAAGAAAATAAAATACTAGTCATGGCAGCGTGCGATGCGATTAATGTCGTGTTCAATTACTGACTGATTTGGATGACCGGTATCGAAAAATGTAGCCATATAACGGTGGAGATTGGTTGGGTTTAGAGACCGTAGCGTAGATTGCATCACTGCAAGAAAATAAAATACTAGTCATGGCAGCGTGCGATGCGATTAATGTCGTGTTCAATTACTGACTGATTTGGATGACCGGTAT
Source organism: Metellina segmentata (assembly GCA_947359465.1). Classification (NCBI taxonomy): domain Eukaryota; kingdom Metazoa; phylum Arthropoda; class Arachnida; order Araneae; family Tetragnathidae; genus Metellina; species Metellina segmentata. The sequence goes on along the minus strand of OX375882.1, from coordinate 48,383,678 downwards.
CGAAAAATGTAGCCATATAACGGTGGAGATTGGTTGGGTTTAGAGACCGTAGCGTAGATTGCATCACTGCAAGAAAATAAAATACTAGTCATGGCAGCATGTGATCCGATTTATGTTGTCGTGTTCAATTACTGACTGATTTGGATGATCGGTAATGGAAAATATAGCCATATAACGGTGGATATTGGTTGGGTTTCATGGAGCAAGGATCATATTAAGCCGTGTTGCTCCAATAACAAAACAGACAACACGAAGTAATGGACGTACAAGGAAAGTTTAAAGCGACACAGATGAGTGAGAAATACACCCAATGAAGAAAAACTCCCCAAAAGGCATATTCGTGAGTGGATTTACCATTTTATTGTTTTCCCCTGCGAGTGAAGCAGTTTCTCAACCTTCGAAGTACTTTGACGAGATATCTCGTTCAAGATCTGGTCAGTATTGCTAATGAAGAGATACTTCAATGAGTCAAAACTGCTCTATTACTACAAGGTAGAATGAAAATACGAGTGGGAAAAACAAATTGTCTCTTTCCTAGAACTGGTGACAATTTGGAACATGTTTTTGCATAAGAGAACCAGTACAGGGCAGTTTTAGAAGCGAATGCAAGCCACATGGATTTGTAAACACAGAAATTATCTGATGGATTTTCTTGTTGGTCATTTGATGGTTATTTGGGAACTGTTTAGGTCATTCTCTCTGCAGGAGTGCCAGATATCGATAATTTTGCATATGTTCCCTCTCCACTTCCAATATTTTAGTTCATATTTAATTGTGAAGAATAATCTAGCATGCTTGGAGAAACGGTATGGCCAAAAAACCAGTTTTCAAGAGACAGTTTTTATTGAATATATTTTTTACACATGCACTATAAATCAACTTAATAATTTCAACCAGCATTTATATCGCTGCTGTTAATCATAGTTAACTTATACTAATTTTACCAGAAGAAAAGATATTTTTTACATATACTCGTTTACTTATATAAACGTGAATAATATTTTATCCATATTGTTTAACCCAAACACGCTAGATATACAGTTAGAAATATAAATTAAAGTGTACAGATTAGAAATATAAAAGTAAAATGTCATGATGGTTCTCGTACGATAATTTCAGAAACAAACCTCTATGCGTATAAAGATCTAGCAATTCGTTTCCAAATACTGACTCAATAAATCATTGAACCGTCACGAAACGCCAAAAAAGCGAACAATAAAACCTTTTCCAATCTATACATGAACCGATCTCTACGAGCAGCACGACTTAATAAGAATTCCAAATCTCCCACATTATTCGCGGCCGGGCACAACCGACATCACGCCACTTTTCCCCCAATCCAACGTCACACCCATTCCCTTTTTTAATGTTCCATCTCTCGGGCATACATGCGATAGTTGGGAGGAAAATCTGTGGGCTTTTCAGCACGATGACTCGTTTCTGAGTCCGAATACAAGACGAGTGCACATAAAAATGCATGGATGTCAGCCAAAATTGGGGCGATAAGCACCCTAGTGCAGATATGGGGGAGAAGCGCAGAAAGAGATGCAGCGTTACAATCCGAAACAGCGCTGATAAAAGTCCTATAAATCCGTATGTGTGCATATCGAAGAATGCCAAGGGTTCTATAAGCAGTGCATAGAAGTGTGAAAGCGAAAAGGCTGGCTTTTGCCTTTTGGCACGAGAAACTCGTGGGTTTAGGATGTTCTTATAAGATTTATCTTTTCTGTTATATATAACATGCTATGCCATGGAAATATCCATGAATTTATTCCAGTTCTTCGTTTTATGTGTGTATAAAAATTGAACGCATATGCGGGTTGCAAGGAATAGTTTTTTTCGTGTTTCCCCCAAATAAACTATTGTCGAGGAATTATTGTTATTACAAGTATGTGTGACGAAGATGGATGAAGATTGGTTGGGTTTTATGTCGCAAGGGTCATGTTTGGCCAAGCTTCGCCAAATATAAGACAGCATCGAGTATTGGTGATATACACGCAAGGGAAGTTTTACTGACACCCGAGAGAAAAAAAAAGACGTGATTAATTACAGAAATCGAACATGCGCCACAGGACTCACATATTGCTAGTACAATGGTATGAAGTTTGGAATTGAAGGAAATGCATGGTAGGTAGTTCATTAACATCACACTGGAGAAACACAACGGGCTATTAGCTGCGGTCCAGGATAAACCGAAAGCAATAAGCCAGGATAATCCAGCTAAATCCAGATAAGCCTAGGACAATCCAAACAATAACCTTTGACAACGGAAAGATCCAAGTACAACTCCTTGTCATTTTGACAAGGTCAAGATCTGAGAAAGAGCATGGCACAAAGACGACATTAAAAACCGAACTTCGGATAATTGATATTTTTGATGTAATGAACCTAGAGTAATTCGCCCTGTAATTTATGTCAATGATGAAATTTAATTCATTAAATGAAATTTACGATGGGAAATTTGCTCGATTACTTTGTTTCAATCAGTAAAGCTGAGACTTAATGATGCCCATCCATAGTTCTAAAAAAGTAACCCTTTCTCCTAAAATGTAAACGTTTCGCCGCAAAACCCCAAAAGTCAACCCAATCCTAAAAAGTAATAATTTTTGTAAGTTTACATTTTACAAAACGAAAACTGAAGTACAAATTCTCACATTTAATAACGACGAGAAAACCGGTTATTTCAATAATGTGTTTATTGTTTTCACAGAATTTAAGATATTTTTGCTTAACCAAAACGTAGTTGAAAGATGAAACTGGATGTTTCGAGAATAGGTCGGAAATAAAAAGGTTGTCGCTTCAGCATCATATGAAAATTAGACCAAATACCTCTTAAAACTGTTGTTGGTGAATGTAGACCGATATTTTGTGTAAGTTAATATAAAGGATCAATATTATGTAGGCTTTGTGTAATTAATATATAGGAGCCCCCTTATATAAATAAAATGCGCATTCTTTTATAGTATGCATTACTTCCAGTCTAATGAAAGGTGTTGATATACTGTTTGGAATTGCACAGACTATATAACAATTCTATAGTTAACAAAAGGTTATATCTAGCATCTAGTCTCCTAGATTTATTGAGTCGTCCTTCGTTATCTTCACCATGACTGAGAATGTTTATTCACGGGATGAATCAAGCCAGGCAGGTAATCCAGTCTGTTTGCTATTAACGGTCAAGCACTGTGGTTGGTCAACAAAGATAGTTATGATATTGATTTTGAAGGGAGATCAATATAATTATTGGTGGCTAGAGATAAGAGAGATTTCGAGCAGAAAATTAAGCATTGAAGGCGACCCTTTCCAACCTGATAAGTACATGGGATCACCGCGAAAATACTCCTGATCGGTAGTCTCAAATATTACTTACATATAAACATCCAGGAAGGTCAATTAATTCCTTATTTTTTATTTCTGGGACTATTTATTTTGACTGGGACTATATTTTTATTTCTGGACCCCGTGGGAAAGTAACTGATAATCCTTTAAGATACGTAAGTAGTTAATTAACGTCGAACTGGAGCAACACAATATGTCGTCCTATATGCTATTGCTATATGAATATGCTATTGGCTACGATGCGGGGTGATGAATCCCATATCAGCACCTGAGCAGGCATCCCTCTCAAAACTTCCACGGCACGGCAACGTGGGAAAGTTTGAGGCCGTGACAAATTTGACATGCACAAGCCTCGCATACAATACGATCTTTACTCGGACTTATTTTTACAACTCGCAACTATCCGGTTGCCTATTCGTTACTTTTACAACTGGGCTAACACTTCCCTTTGATCCTAAAAAGACTCAATCACCAACATGTATGCGCTTACAAACTGGGATTCAAATCCGGGACATATTGGGTATCTACAGATAAATAATCCCTAGACATGTACCATAATATACCTACAAAACTTTTTTACATAGCCATATAAATTTCAAGGCGTTCCACCCTCTCTGTGTTAGGAAAAGCACGCATCATCACTAAAACGTAAACAATCTAGTGTATGTTGTTGATGGGGCCTCTATGGTCATCTTTTCAATATATATGACAAAAATACAGTCCGATCAATGTGATAAATTTCATACTACTCCCATTTCTTTTCCCATTCGTGTTATTTCATTTAATTGGATTTTCGATTAGGCATGAATATTGTTTATTACACTTTAAGACAAAAAAAAGTTGCACTTGGAAGGAGTAGACCGGTATGAATGAAATTTGGAGGACTGGTACCTCTGCGTTGGAAATGCAAATGATCATATTTTCAGAATCGTGTCGCCACGCGCAGGACAGCTCTCAAACGCGTTGCATACCGAGGCATAAGAGGACATCCAGTAGGGCAGCAAATTCATTTCGACTCGTGCTGTGTTGGTTACATTGTTTCTCATTGAGTTATGCCTCGGAAAAGAGTTCGCAAGCAATTTAAGCAAACTGGGAGAGTTTGACAGAGGCCGAGTAATTGGCCTCCGAGAAGGTCGGATGGTCTAATAGACGGATTGCGCAACATATTGGATGTAGTGATGTTACGGTTGCACGCTGTCGTTAGCGGTGCATACAACAAATCACATGCCAGCGTCAACCAGGCTCAGGAAGGCCTAGAGAAACCGGACCGAGAGAGGATAGACGTGTTGTAAGACATGCGCGTACTGATCCAACAGCCACTGTTGCATACATTCAACGGGAAGTGGGAACAACTCTTGATCATCCAAAATGTGATCGCACCATATGTCGATGACTTCACGACGTGGGGATAAAGTCACGTAGACCGTTACGACGACTGTCTTTAGCAGCATTGCATCACCGACAAAAACTGGAATGATGTCATGACAGACAGACATGGGGCGTCGAATGGCATCGAGTGGTCTTCACTGACGAATCCCGCTTCTGTCTGAGGGGAGACGATAATGATATCCGTGTGTGGAAGCAACATGGTCAGTGCCAAGATCCACGGTTTGTTGTGTAGCGTCACACGTCCAGAAGACCTTGCGTCGTGGTGTGGGGTGCAATTCTGTATGATGACAAATTAACTTTGGTATTCGTTACGGACTCTTTGACAGGCCAGCGTTACGTACCAGAAATTTTACAGCCAGTTACGCTCCCATTCCTGAACTTTCAGGTTCACCCTATTTTTGAACAAGACAATGCTCGATCCCATATTGCTGCCATCTCTAGAGCTTGTCTACGATACAACGATATCTTACCATGGTTGGCATACTCACCGGATCTGTCCCCAATCGAGAATGCATGGAATGCCATTGGACGAGATGTCATCACTCCATCCGTACCGCGTAATATGCTGGTACTACGTGACAGGGTTTAAAGCAGCATGGAATGAACTGTCGCAGGACTTCTTAAAGAGCATGTGTGACGAACTATTAAGGAGCTTGCCATGTTTCATAATGAAATATTACGGTCATACGCCACACTGAATGGTATCACTTTTTTGAATGTTTTTCAATAAAGTTTGCATATTTCAATCTTAAATATAATTATTAACACAGTCATTTGCACTTTACCAATCTTGTAAATTTCATTGCATTCTGACAAATTCCTTCTGGGTGCAACGTTTTTTATTTATCTTATAGTGTAAAACAAGCCTCACTAAATATTTGATTGGGTGGAGGAGATTAATTTCTAGACATGCAATCTCAGTACACCTAGAAAATTTTTATTTCTAGCCTTAAAAATTTTAAGGTATCTCACCCCTTTTGTAAAGGGTAAAAGCTCATCTTCACTAAAATTTCAACAATCCAGTCTGGAGAGTTTAATGTCTTAACGTCATTGTCTTGATACACGACTGCAATCCGGTCTGATCTATGTGATAAATTTCATACTTCCTCCATTTCTTTTTCAATCGCGTTCTTCCATTTGCTCGCATTTTCGATTACACATGTATGTTGTTTATTAAAACACGCTCCACTAAATTTTTTACCCGCTCCATAAAACCAATTTCATCGCTCAGCAGGTGGTGGCTTTGACTCGGCCGCATAAAAAATTCTCTGCAAAAAAAGAAAACTTCCCGAGCATCTTCTGTGACGTGACATAAAACGCGCCCTTCCCTTCATAATAACATCCAGTCCTCCACCTCCCTCAAAGACTCTCGATCGAATATTATTTCGTCGTCCCCAACTTTTATTAAGGAAAATCCTTAATAATGGTTGCGGGGTCCGTAAAAGTTTTATCCCGAGAGTCGAGAAGTGGCGCAAAGGCGACACACTGGCGCAATAAATGAAGCACATTTCCCGCAAAAGAAGTTTATTGTTGAGCAAAAGGGGATGGGATGATTAGAAAAGTTGTCGTTGTCATCGTCTCTCGCGAAAGTTCTGCTTTCTGACCTTTTGACCTTCCTTTGCATTCGCTGAATCCTGTAGAATCGAGGCATATGGAATCGTTTACGAATTTTGTAGGTATTCCGTTTTTGCTCCATATTTGAGAAATTCGGATGGTACCCCAACTTCAGTCTACCAAAACGTACTTCGAGCTTGAGATCTGTTGCACAGCTATATATACCACTAACCGGCACATATATCCGAGTCTGATGTAGTGAGACACTATACCAGTTTGAATGAATGTAGATGCCTTGGTAAGTAGTTAAATTTACTTCGAATCACACATCGTGTTATTTGTGCTGGTGCAGGTTCAATCTCGAATTGAGAATTTGATAGACAACACCCTGGTACTTTTGAACCACAGTCAGATGACGAGGTCAACATCTGACACATCACTCACCAATCTTTTACACCACGTCAAATGAAGACATCTGATAGTTGAATTTGCATACCACAGGAGCAACGCAACGGTCTAATGGCCTAGGTTCGGGATCAATCCTGAAGGAAAAATCCGAGGACAACACCTTGTCATTTTGAACCATGGCCAGATGACGAGATCAACACCTGATAACCTCACTCTCCAATTTTCCACACTACGCCATGAAGACAGTTAGTAGTTGAATTTGTGTCGTACTGGAATAACAAGCTATGAGTGATTGTCGACAGTTCGAGATTAATCTGGATATAATTTTGAATTTCGGGTCAGATGACGAGTGTATGGTTGGGATGAATAGAGTATACCACCGAGGTGGCATGTCGATCTAGAATGTTACTTATATCCCATACTAGTTACATGGCATAATAGTTACATTATAAGATACGATCACACACAATGCATACAAAAAGTATTATCACCAAATTAGTTACTTATTAGACAATCTTATACTATAGCAAGATATAAATTTGTGTGAAATTGAAAAGTTATAAGCACCGCTACACTTTCAATTTCGTATTAGTAGAGAGTTTTCCAGGGTTGGCGCTGATAAAAATTGTCTTTTAAAAGGGGAATTGATCTAAAAAAAATTAAAAGATACAGATGTAATTATGTAAATTTAACGAAAACCATTTTTTCAAGAATTATGTCGGACTTTATTGCTACTGGCTCTGGTTTCAAATATTGGTCATGGCATGAATGTTTTCTATTATTTGAAATCCGCATTTAGCAGTAGGTACCGATCCAACCAATCCTCGTGTAGCAAAACAATGAAAATAGTGACAAATATAGCCTTACCGAAATTCAAGATTTGTATTTTTTTCCCCTTCTTCTTCAAGATACGAAATTTTCCTCGAATAAATTCTATAGAAGCCGAACCAATAACTTGCAAACTTGCATCTTTTGGAAAGAGACCAATAACATCCTTCTTTTTTACCTTTTGCTCCGAGTTCGAATCCCTGTCACAATGTGGAAGGTTAGACATATTCTTTAAGGTTTAAGTAGCCCTCTTCTAGCAAAAAAGATGACAATACGGTGACGAACCAAACCACAACAAAATTCAGAACTAGGATTCCCGTTCTCCTTTTCAAGCAGAAAATTCTTCTCGTAAGCAAATTTCACTGAAATTCCAGACCAATAACAGGTACCATTTTTGAAAAGCGTTGACTAGAAAGCAACTCGGGAAGCACTCCCAAAAGACGCGACTGTATCCCTTCAACAGAAATCAAGAAACGCGCAATCCCCCACCCCCTAAAAAAAAAAAAAGAAACACATTCACAACCCCTAAATTAAAATTGAGCTACGATACGAGCCACCCCAGAAAACGGAGTCAGCAATGCCATTTACCCCTTATCGTTGCCATTCCCCAATAAACAAGTGCTGTCGGGAAACTGTCGGCTACGCCCCTCGGAGAGCGATAGATAGCGCCGTCCCCTGGTGAGAAAGTATTACCCCGGTTCCTCGGAGGTAATGGCAATATGGGTTAACAAAACGATTACCTGGGGAGGTATTACGAACTTTTCGTTAAAATCGGGAGTTGTTCGGGGCGATCCCGGAAACGGCCCCGGGCACGTTCCGGGAGAGAGACGTGTCCACATTTCGGGCACGTTTCCGGGTTTTCGAAAAGGCGGCGATAAAGATTTGATAAAATGCCGCGATAAAGAATAAAAGCGCAATTTGAATGGAAACAGTGGTGCCGGGAAGTAGGCTCGCTTTTCAAATAGAAATGCATGCGTGGAAAGTGGAAATAGTTCGCTTTGTGTGTAAGTGTAGACACTTACCGTTCATGGAATTCAAAGCGCAGCCATTTTTATTGAAAAGAGGTTAGATATCGGTTGTAAATCTCTGCGTAATTAATTGTAATGGTGTCTGCCTCGTTGATGATTGGCTGAGTTAGGTTATATGATTGTTTTTTTATGGTTCCCGCACCTTTGTCCGCAAAAAATCAAAAACTTTTCACCCCCCCCCCTTTAAAAAAAATTCAAGGCCTTACATTTTTCTAACGACCTGAAACAAGGAGTATGCAAAAATTGTGAATTAAAAAGAAAACTAGTTGTAACGTAAGAACGAAATTACACAATATTTAACTAGCAAAAAAAAAGAAAATCAAGTATTTTCAAAGACTTTTTACCGAGTTCCGTAATTTTCAAAGACTTTCAAGGGCCCCTAGTTCGTAAACATAAATTCAAGGACTTTCAAGAACCGTGGGAACCCTGTTTCTGCGTGTTTCATGGCGCAAGGGTCATATTTGGCCAAGCTGCACCACACAAGACAAACAGCGCTCAGTAATTTGCTAATTTTTAATTAACGTTGTACTAGAGCAACACAACGTTCCATTGATGGAAAGATTCGAGGACAACATCTTCGTATTTTTGAACCACGGTCAGATGACGAAGCGACACCTGTGCTGGCACCCCACTCTCCAAACTTCCACACCAACCCAACGTGAGGACTTTCGGCAACGACTGATTTAAAGTGCACCAGACGCCTCTACATCATACGCTTGCAAACATCCATGCACGGACCCGATTTGAACCAGGAACCTTCCGATCTAGAGGCTAACACCTTAACCACTATACCTGTTGGTCGGCAGTGTCCAGTAAGAAATCCACGCAGAATACAGGTATTCCCACTAAGTCATGGCAGCCTCTAGGTTTTATGGCTCTCGGGTAAATATTTGACCATTCTGGGCCAAAAACAGGACACAACATGTAGAGGAGATCACACAGAGAGGATAGAAATACACCCAAGTAGGAATAAAATTTATGCCTCCTACAACTCGCAGGTCTCGGTCTACAGAACAAAACTCAAGCAATGTAACAAAAGAGCAGTTCATATATCTAAAGAATAACAGTTTGAACCGTGAGTGTAGAAGTTCAATGACTAGAACTTGTAACCAGTGAATATAACAAGTGAGTTACCAGAACCAGCGTAAGCTTTGAAACTATAAACATCAAAATTTTATACAGATCTATCCGTTCGGGATTAATCCCTTAATGTCACCAATAGCACACCGTGATGCCCTCAGTGCGAAGTAAATCCAAGGATTTCCTTCAATTATCAATTGAATTGTACCAACAATAACAACATTTATTACATGTATAAGGTAACCTTTCGATCGTCTTTATTTATAGTATGGAAATACTTGTAAACAATCATAAAAGAAAAATTTTCGATATTAGAGAAATAGTTTGAACACATTTTTAACATTGCAAACATGTATGGAAAACTAAAATTTGGTAGAAATTAATACAAAATTATATACATCAAGATAGAAAATTTGAGGAGAAAAAATTGCCTTCGAAGTAAAATTAATCGTAAATGAAGCTATATTAAGTGACATACACTGTCTTATGCAATATTTTATTAAAAGTTATAAAAATAAATTTTTTTATACACAATTAAATAATTTCTTTTCCATCTGTTTACAAATGGGACAACTATTTAGGAACAAAATTTATGTGTTAAATGTGCCATTTAGTTTGAGACATAATAAGTGTTTGTTTCGATGCTTACTTTTTTGTTGAAGATATATGCACTAGTAAAACTACAACTTCCCACCGCTAAAATATCCCCAAAACTTTGAAATAAAAACATTTACGAGTAATCCTCGCTCAGAATACGAGTCATGTTTCAATAACAACCACCACGCAGTTTTAGTGCAAGAGTTCTCGTGGTTAGTAGATAGTATGTGCCTCTTGCAAGGCTCTGAGAAGTTATTGTTGCGAAGATGGGCGTCCATAGCGGTGTCACACTCGTCGCTCCATTTCGTCCCATAAGTGATCGATCCCCCCCCTGGATTGAGATCAAAACTCTGAGCAGGCCAGTCAAGCAAATTCACCTCATTTTTAGGAAACCAGACTAGCATCCTGTTTGAAGAAACAACCATCATCGCCCAAGTATTGCTAGTGTAGGCAATGCCGAATTATATAGAACGTCGAGGTACACGTTAGCGTTCCTGGTACCAGGTACGTAAAGCAATCGGATGAGTCCTAACCAGGAAAAACAACCCCACACTAAGATGGAGCCTCTTCTAAAATTCTAGTGTCCAAATACTTTTGTCCATATAATGTTGTTGTTTCTTATGCCTACACTGGCAGACCAGAGGAGTGCCAGGCCCGTCGAAGACGGCAAGAGGCGAGGGGGGTGCGCCTTCCATGTTATTGAGCCCCATTGGGAGGAAGTCCGACTTTGCTCGACATACATGACACATCCGTTTTACAGGAAGGTCCCTTTCATACATCCATTCACTCACACATATCGTAATTTAGATCCCAATCAGAGGCCGATAACCCCCTGATCAGGTACCCCCAGAGGTATTGATTTGGTATGGGAACACGGGGGACATTGTGACCACGACCTATTTAACGTGCCCCAGTCACCATTAGTGAACACGACGGACTTTAGCCAGGTCGAAGCGCCGATCTCGCAATCATCAGAATTGGAGGCTCCGCCGAGGACAGAACCCACAACCCTTCTGATGCGAGCCCGACGCTCTACTGACTGAGTTACCGCGGCTCATTTGTCCATATAATATAAGTATCCGATGCTTAACAACACAGTAACAATATGATCTCTAAGAGCTAGTTAATGCGTTTGTTGTTTTATCTTTTGAGACGTGTATATGCTGCATCTTAGCAACCCGTTAAATCCTAAGACCAAAACTAACCGAAGATACCAAAGACCTTCATGGACATTCTTGACTATCCCTGCACTATGATGTTGACGAATAAATCTGTTTTTTCTTAAATGAATACCCATATATCACTCTAGCAAAATTGAAAAATAGTTTGAATAATAATAAGTTGAACGACTGTCTGAGTTTATAAACTGTTTTTCGTTCAAATAAACTGCTTTCGTAATATTTTCAAAGTGTTTTATGGGTATTAATATTAACCGCATCAGTAATTTCAGTTATAAAACCCCAAATCATGCACTTAATTCTCCTAGTTGTTTACCTTTGCGTCCAAAACTGACGTGTAGAAGGCAGCCTCTGATGAATTGTTACCAATTCGGAACAGCGTTTTCCTATTTTGATCTTCGCTTCCTTTACTAACCCAACAAGCAGTCTTGTCTTGTTGGCAAACTTGATCAGATCTAGGACGATATATCTCGTTGAAATCACTTGGAGATTCTGAAATTCTTCGGAAATTCTGAATTTTGCGGCATGCCGAAGCTCAGTGGTTTTGCCCGCCGTTCAAACAATCTTCGTGTTACAGGTGGTGCAGGTTTTAGTTCTTTAGCTTACCCTGGACATGTTTATCTACTCTATGCTGATAAAACTTTATTTTTGGAGGTTGGTTGCTCTTATGTTTTATGGCACAAGGGCTATATTCGGTCAAGCTGCGCCAAGTACAACGAGGGAAGGATGAAAAGCAAAAACCAGAAGGGTAAGCCAGAAGAAAAACAGAATTAAGGACAGATCACTTGGATACTTCCGTTTCTTTTTGCTTGTGTAGGAATTTTATGCTTAGCGCAGCTTGGCCAAACTTGATCCAAACCAAACCTGAAATGTGACGGATAATCGGTTGAAAAATGAAGTGGTTCTGTGCTATCTTAGAAACAGTTGGTGATAAGACAAAGCTGATGGTATTCATGAAATTAGGCCTCCAAATGCACCCAAGAAACAGGTTCGACTTTCAAGACACAAAATGGGAGTTGGCCAGTGCTATTACACGTCGGGATCAAAAATTTAATCCTCCGCTCGAAAACGATTGCTTGAAATATGTACTTTGCGTTCACAAAACTCTCAGAAAGAAACCCTTCCGAAAGCTGCGATCCACCATAAATCCAAATGAGCTCTTTCCTCTCGGAAAAACTGAAAATTTTCGTAAACGTTTCGAAGCGTCGGTGGAGAATATTATGAATGATCAGTTCCGGAATTGATGAACCGAAAATTGGTTTTCTGTCATAACTCTATTTTTCAAGCGCGACTCCCCGAGTGTGTTTTTCTTTGAGCCATTTATTCGTAGCTGCCGATGCGGCCCTCAGAATTGGATAGCCTAGTCCTCGAGACTGAGGCATCGGCAATTAATCTTTATACTTTTGTTTGCAAGAGAATATCGCTTTCGGAGGACAGTGGAGGAATGATGGAACAGAGAAAGCGAAACGGGTTTGCATTGCAGAGAGTTAATTTGAGTCTGAATTGCACGTAAATGGAAAATAAGATCCGCCTAATAATAATTGATAGTTTAAACTTCTGACTGTCACGAGATTTTGGAGTTATGCAATATTGCATTTAGTCTACAGAGCATATGATTAAAACGATTAAATAACTACATTATTGTTTGAAAGAATTCTAGGAAATATTTTACGAGTGGAACTTTTACTCCAGACAAACTAAATGAAAAAAAAAATACACAGATGTTCAAAAGGCTCTTTAGTAAACGAAAAGTTGGAGCATGATTAGGTATTAGTATCATTAAAAGTAGGAAGTCATTCAAATTAGCGTTGCACTGGAGTAATGCACCGAGGTATTTGCGTCGGTCCGGGATCGATCCAGAAGGGAATGTGTAGTCCGAAGAACCAACACTCCAACACCCAACACTCAAAACTTCTACACCATAAGGACATTTAAAGTGATGACAGATTTAACAGGCTTAACAGACCCCAGCCCATATGTACACGACAATATTTGATTGGATCGAGTTTAAAACTCGCAACCCTCCGGTTGCTAAGTCGCTAGAATACTTGTGTTAGCTTTTCAAACTTATATTAATGGTTGATTTATGAAAAAAATACCCACAGGAAGCATAAACAGGGAATAAAAAATTGATTAAAAAAAGGTAAGAGGTTCTTTTAATTATTTTCATAAATGATGAAAAATGCTCAAAAGATTCTAAAAGTTAACTAGAGTGGAGGGAGGATCGATTCCAAAAACATGACACTCAAGAGTACGAAAAATACTTATAGCTTAACAAATGTAATATGTATTGACCAAACTCAAATTTCTATCCGGTTAAACGTGACGGTAGTGTTCATGCGGCGGGTAGTTTCCTATACGTATTCCAAAAGTGACGTCACTTAGCTTGGTTTTCGAACACGATTTCACTACTCGTTAATAAAAATTTAAAAGAATGAATTCCGATTTGAAAAAGGATAGCTGTTTGAGGGTCAATACCAATCAGATGTAATGCGAATCGTCACCAAAACGGTCATAAGTTACATTTTAACTCATTAGTGTGTGTGTGTGTGTGTGTGTGTGTAGATATATACACACACTACACATTTCAAAATTTAGAAAAAAATATGTCTTAAATATTTAATGTTTAAGATTTTATTTGCTGCGGAAGTCTTTGAAACATTTTTCATGCAAACCAACCATACATTTCTTTTAACTTAATTTCCGCACCTTACTCGTATTAGAATTGCAACAATATAATGGTGAAGGCCCTTACATATGATGGATTCTAATACCCTGCATTTTTTAGGTTTCCAGGTGTTTACCTGAGACAGGTTGTGATGAGTATCGATTGAAATATGTTAAGCATATTTCTTGATTGAAATTTAAGAGATATAATGGTTTTGAGTTCAAAGAAGGACATAACGATATATTTGCCATGCATTTGGAAGTGCAGCTTCCAAGCCGAATACAATTAAGGACCACCACAACATTTTAGAACAAAGAGAACAACAATAGCTGCTAAGATTTTAATCCATCCGGTCTGTATCTCCCATAAATTTACTATACTGAGCAATTAGATTTGGTTGGTATCTTTCCACAATTTTTTTCTGCATTATACCATCTTTTTGCTTTGACTAATGGATGAACCCCGTGTATATTGGAACCAATTGTTAAAATACGACTATCATTCCACCTCACTAATGTTTAAATCTTGCTTCTTGTCAAACTAATAGTCAAAATTACCCCTGTGTCTTTTTTGAATGATTATACTCTGTACATTGGACATCTGTCTGTACGGTTGGGACATACAGTTCCTGTTCCGACAGTACCATTCTTCGACAAGTGATCAATAAGCGCAGGGCCTGTGAAAAGATTGTCAAATTACAAGTCATAGGGCAAGTTCTCTGGCAATTCAGAAATTAAATCACAAAACAACAGATCCCTCATCCCAAAACCATCTACATATTCAACTGTTCCTGCACCTTGTTAAGTTTCGAATAGAACTACATATGCAAGTCCTGTATTTAGACACCGCACCTTGTAACCAAATATAATGGTTTTACCCCGAATAAGCTGTTTAGAACAATGTTGACCGTAATATGGTACGTCTATTGTCAATTGCTGTTCTTTTGGAAAGTAAAAAAAGTATTTTTCATTTAGCATTAAGAAATAAGGTCGAAACTTGGCCAGTTTATCTTCCTTATCCAATTTGCTGTTATCCCCCAAATGCTGGTATTTTAATATTTGCTCAAAGCAGTTTCGACACATTACGGAACTGTTTACAAAATTATTCACATCAACTAATGGATCGCAATATAACCGCTTTGTTTGTAATTGAGCATAACCACTTTCGGCTAGTAACAATTATAGTACAAATAATGAATACAAATTGGAGAAAAATCTATGCATATGCTAGTACATACTAACCAGTGGCGTAGTCAGAGGAGGGGATATCGAGATCCATCCTCCAAAATTCTAAAATACCAGATATGGAGTATTCCAAATAATTTTAATTTTTATACCCTCTTTGTCAAATTTTACTTCACACTCCCCCTCCCCCTGGAAAAAATTAGGGGCTTTCGCTGCTAATTGTGTAAAGCAAACTCTTAAGATTGATTCAATATATCATAGAAATGAGTGAGTCCTTTCTATCAAACATAATATTTATTTTTCTGAACCCTCCAAATAAAGGGACGCTAGGCACGAATGGGTTAAGCCGACTGATACGTATCATGATAGAGCATTTGCTAGGAGAAAGTAATATTCACTTTCCTTCCCCTTTGTTTATTCACTTTCAAAAACCTCCTATAGCTTAGTTTCGGTTTTAAAAAAATGACGAGAAATGTTCAGGATAAAAGATTTCACAAACAATACCATTACATATTTAAATAAAAAGTAAAATTTACTCGTCACAAAATAGCTACTACCAAAAAGTCAATTAGCGAGATAGAGAATGAGATTTTAATGACCCTGTGTGGATTAATTGACTACTAAATAGATTATAATGATGTTTCATTCTTAAGACTGAATCGTTCGAAGATTAATTGAAGCTATGTCGTATCCGTATCTCTAAGCACTGAATAATTAATTACTGATGCAATACAGATATGATTTGACCCCCAAATCTGGAAGTGTTATGAATATTTAAACTACAAATTTATTCTCATTTAAACCATAAAAGCATAATTTTTGTGTAAGTAAATGTTCAGCAATATGATTTCTCCACTTAAAGGGAGAAGATGACAACACCCATTGATTCATCATTTGATTGGTCAAAGCGACATAGTAGTACTGTCGATTTCACCACTATTGTCTGCACTTTACAGAAATATGTATGCCCACATCTTCTCTGGAAAAGTTGTTATATCGCCATAAGAGGCGATAGATGACGAATTGGCGATCCGAATCAATTTTTCATAAAGCAGTCAGTGATTACGAATAGAAGACATGTTAACACTTTTTGAAACTCTTCCTAATAATAATGCCCAGTCTACTTATATTTCACGTCTATGCTCTGGTCCTCCGTTCAGGCTCTAGGTTATAATCCTGAAACACATGCTTATTTATAATGGTGCGGAATCCACACTAAGCCGAAAGTCTGGGTCTAATTATCCCCTCGTATTGAAAATAAATTACCGCAGCGATAAGCCAACTCCTCTTCATCAGACACCTCGTCACATTTCTGTCTCCGAAAATAACCACACTTTAGGCTAAATAGTCAGAGGAATTCAAAATAATGAACAATATTTTCGACAGTGATATTTTTGTTCATTTGGTATTTAGCAAGATGCGTCACTAAAATCCATGTTTCTTATAAATGAGCTTCCGTGCCAGGAGGGCTAATGTTGAATATTTCTTAACTTTTAGACTGGTTCTCTGGAAACTTCAAGACTATTCTTTGAGTACTCTAGTTCAATAAAAGCCTTTGCCCTCAGTTGCAAGACAATGAAACACTTTTCAAAATGAAAATTTAGAGTTAGTTCAAGGATATTATGGTGTGTCCAGAAGTGTGTATCCAGCTTCCCCTACAAGCAAGGAAAATTCCACGCCCCATATTTCCCTCTAATAGACTAAGACTATTCTCTGAGTACTTTAGTCCAATAAAACGGGTTATCTGTAGTATTAAGATATTGAAACACCTTTCAATATGAAAATTTGGGGTTGGTTCAAGGGTATCAAATTCCCCCTACCTACCAACAAAATCCCCCTCAATATACTTCAATTTATTCGATTAAGACTAAGTACTTTAGTCCAATAAAAGCGGTTACCTCTAGTTTTAAGACATTGAAACACTGTTGGTAATGAAAATTAGGATTGGTCAAGGGTCCTTGGCATCCCCTAACGGCAAAAAAAATTCTGCTCCATCTATTTATTAGATTAAGAGTATTCTCTGCGTACTCTCGTCTCATTAAAGCAGTTTCTCCTAGTTGCATGACTTTTAAAACACCTTTTCAATATGAAAATTTAGTTTGGTTCAAGTATCTCCAGTTTCTCGTACCGGTTAAGAACATCCCATTCCATGTCCTTCTATTTATAGCGCCCGATTATCACCGGGCATTTCTAACATTGATTGAATGAATCCTGCCTCTTCCAGCCCTTCAAGGAAAAGTCCCCAGGGGAAGAAACCCACGTAGCCGAGTTGACGAATTCTTCGGCCGAGAGAGGGCATTCCGTACCTTTAATCCTCCAAGCCAGGCAGTCAGTTCGGACACGGTCCAGCGATTTGATGTTTCGAATTCCAAGGGGGGTGCCCCGAGTCACATCACGGATGAATTAGCGGGAGTGGGCAATGGTCCGATCGGTGGAATATGATGTAGCATTTCACACGAGTTTTAAGCTGACCACTCCGATTCATGGGCAACGGAAAATGCTGTTATTAACGTTTGGACTCACTGGGTGATTGCTTTCTAATTGCACTGAACAGTCTGCCTCCCTCCCTAAATGCGTCCTCAAGGTAAGGGGGAGCTGTTAATGTTTGGGGTGCTGGCATGTCGATAGATAAATTTTACCCGATGGGAATCGATTCGGGCATTTATATTTAGAATAAACATGGAATGCGTTGTTGGAACAGTTCGGCCTTCTCTGTTGGAAAGTTTCCTATTTACTACATCTGAAGAGCTAATAAATTTGCTGAGAAATCACGTTTTAAACCCTCGTGTATCGAATTTATTTCGATCAGCATTTTAGGATTTGATTGAGTTTAATAAACAGAAATATTTAGTGATTAGAGTAAGTCACATTTTGTACGAAAATGTGTACTTAATTTTGATTCATCACGCATTTCATTTTATTGTTTTTTATTTTATTATTTTGAAGAAAAATTCGGTAAAGTTTTAAAAAATATAACAGATTTGTCACTAAAACCAAATATATAATGAAAGATAAGTAAATAAAAAGGCAACTTTAGTCGAAAGATATTAACATGTTTAAAAAAATACCCCTTGATCAACATAAAAAGCAAAATGTCCAGTTTAAAAGAATTTTATATTAATGTTGATTTAATAAAATAAAATTATGTGATTTAAATTATGTAAATAAAATTATGCCATTTAAATTATATGGGTACGATAGAAAGATGTGCTGAAAAAAATAGAGATGTTTTCCTTGAAATATCGATGTAAAAGACTTAAAGAAGCAATGAAAAATATTGACTACCATTTTCTGTAGACTATTAAACTCTACTATCAAGTAAAACTAAAAGATCAAAGCTAAAATAACTAAGTGGTGTGATAAATTCATTGTAGTGCACATTGTAACGGGAGAGCCTGACGTGTTATTCCATATTATTTTATCATTAGATTTTCTATTTTTCAATATCAGAACAAATGTACCATTGCTGTTGTGATTAAATAAAAATAATTATGATTGTTATAGGTATAATTGTGCATTATGATTAAAATAGTTATTAAATTAGATATGCGTGTGTTATTCAATATAAAAAAAAATTTATTTTCTATTCGTAGAAGACAGATTCTTTTCACCTATGTATCTGAGAAATTATATAGTATTTCGGAATTTGGTATAGTTTCTGCGCCAGTATTTTAGAAAACTAAAAATTAATTTAGTATCCTTTTTTCTTTCAATTTAAATATTTTGGTTTTTAAATCAAGCAAATAAGGTATAGAGCAGAGTCCAGTTTGTACTGTTTCATAGAAATGTTACGAATCGCAGTTTGTAATTAAAATTTTTAAAGGATACGAAGTACATGATAAAAAATTACGTTTCTGTAATACTCCCACATATAGTTTATCTTTATTAGTAACATTCCAATTTTTACTAGGTTCATTGTTTGATAATTAGGGTTTT
The DNA here is from genome assembly GCA_947359465.1 of Metellina segmentata. NCBI lineage: Eukaryota > Metazoa > Arthropoda > Arachnida > Araneae > Tetragnathidae > Metellina > Metellina segmentata. The sequence goes on along the minus strand of OX375882.1, from coordinate 48,364,489 downwards.
AGCCCATCAAAGAGGATATAAACTTCAATGTTAAACAGTTTTGCCAGAAGGAAAAAGTAACATATTATTTCGTCTCATTGTAATCATAATCTTAACACTATCAAAGCATTTTAGTAAAACTTCGTACCCTTAATTACTTTTCAACTTATGTAAGGAATTCAGCTGTCAAATTGTTACGCATATGAACATGAGTTGACATTTATATTTCAGTTAATTGCTTTTATTTGTCTTAAGACGAGCTAATAAAATAAATATCGTTCAAGAAAAAACTTCTAGTAGAGTAAAAAACCGCTATTCTCGTTAAAACGCGGTAATTATTACTTTCGAAAGACAAAAGCAACAATTCCAAGTCAATATTTTGGCATTTGGAAGCAGCCAATATGAAGAGAAATCGGTTTTAAACCATTAAGATTCAAAACGTGCTGCCATAAAAAATAACAACAGGCGTTGGAAAACGAGAGAAAGAAGTTAAAGTATGTCGAATTGGAAGACAAACAAAAGAGAAAGAAAAAGAAGCGAAGAATAGTGCTGTAAATAGCAGTTTTACGACTAGAATTTAATATCAGTAATTGCACACATTTTCTTTTTGAAAACTTCGACATGAATTTAACGAGAGGGATTTTTTCTTCTCCTTTCACCTTTCAGTTTTTTTGATGATGAATGAATAAAAATGCAAAACGTCGAGATAATATTTTAGCCCCGTTAGCTTTCTTTTTATTCCTTAAGATTTCGTGGAGAAAAAATTTAAATCGGCATAAATTTCGGGAAATAGGTGACATGCAGTGAGCTGATTAGTTTTGCTTTTTATTTATTGAGTCGGGAAACAAAATGTCGTCGAGGAAAGTAAATGTAAAAATGCATGTATTTATACGCTAAGCAGGTTTAAGACTACTTTTTATAACCAACTTTTATTTTCGCTTTATTTGTAATTACTCGAATCTAAAGTATTACAACTTTCTTTGAGTGGGCAAATTTAAAAACTTTAAGAATGCAAATTCCGTAATTCTAGATATGTTCTATTTCTTTTTTTTTCGAGAAGCAATTAAGCATCCTTAAAAATTTTATGATACATGAAAACAATTAGCTAGTTGCATTAGTATGAGGGCTTTTTTAGAACTATATAAAATAGAATGTAAGTTGCATGTTTTCAAATTCTTTTAGAAAATATTCTTTTGGCCACTCATTTTATTGATCTTATATATCTTCCTTGTCAAGACAAAAGTGGTTGAGTCTGACGTTTGATTAATACAGAGGAGTCAAGTGTATCATTAATTAAAATATATAATATGCTTAAAATTGAAACTACCGCCCAAGCGGTATAGTGGATAAAGCACTCTTCTACCACGCTTTGGGTTCGTGGTTCGATTCCCGACTAGGGCTACTGCCCTAGGGCTGGTTGTATGTGATGTCCGAGGAAGAAGTCAGACTCCCGCCCAAGTGGTTCCTCAACAAAAAGTGGACAGCTGCACCCCCTATGTCTTTACCAGTGATCAATATTTGTGTGTTTGTAAATTAAACTGCATTCTTCTTCTGTGTCTGTCCTACTTCAGATCACTAAGTCTGATCTCGTGTTTCACAGTTCAGGAGACACACGTCAACAACAAAATCGAAACTGAACGAATCTATATTAGAAATATTTTTATCATGCCATGCTTCTTTTCCTTCCTAAATAATCAACTTAAGATTCTGAAAAGTTGCCATTTTGACTAAATCAGCAAAAAACCCTCAAAGGTTAAGATCAGGAGTCATGAAATTTACCCACATTTTTTTTAATCTGGAATATCTATATCAACCCAACTATTTTCAGCTTGCTACGTTGATCCTTTAGGATAATACACAAATGTCAAACTTAATGCAGAAATTTAGGAAGACCAATCAATAAAAAACGTTAAAAGCTGTTGGAAGCCGAGCAACCAGAAGAGGAATAAACAATAGTACGCGAGTCGGAAAGAGCTCAAAAAGCTGTTCGACGACTATCAAGGAAACAGACGTGCGACTTGGTTAGTCTGACTTACGTGGATTCAGATGCATTGAAGAGGAAAGGTCCAGAATCAGGCAATGTGTAAGGTGTTAAGTCGAACAAGATATTGCTTATGGAAGTGACTTTCCTGTCAGTTTCTGTTTTTCAGCTCGATTCGTATTGAACACATACTTTGTTGGTGTGGAGCGGCCTTTTTTGAGGGTGGCACTTTAAACCTCCAAGTCATCAACCAGATCTGACTGATTTTGTTAAAGACGAGATATCTCACTAAGATATTGCCATTTTTTATTATGACCAGATCAAGATCTGGTCAGTTTTCCTGTATTGAAGAGATATCTTGTTCATAAATATCTGGTCAGTTTTGCTTATGGCGATATACCTCGTCGAGACAACCATCGGGAGAGACAACTGATACCCACAACTCTGACTGTGAGATTGCATGCCCTCTAGAAATGCGACATCGATGTTTCATGCATCGACATCGGTAAATAAATCGATGTTTTATAAAAATTTATTTACCATCAATTTATTGGAGCCGATATTTGTTTAACATCGAGGTTTTTACGTTGAAGATTTTTTATATTTGAATAAAAAAAATACCATAGTAAAAATTACAAAAAAAAAAAAAAAAAAAAACCCCGTACAATTAAGTATTTGTCAGGGATGACGACATCCATCTCATCAGAAAGAGCTTTTTCACTAACTAGTGGGATAGTTGGTGAAAAAAAAAGCCGGCTTAAGTGGGAGAAAGTTAACAAACTTCTTTTTTACAAACTGTAAATAACATATATTGGGGCATATAATAATTATAGGTCCAAATATTATTTACAGTAAAAAAAGTAAGTTTTTTATGTTTCCTCTATAATTTGATAAATAATTAGTAATTACTAACAATAATTATTGTTATGTACCTACCTACTTATAATTACAGTTGGTAGTACCTTTTTCAAATAGTTGTAAATATTATTGTCTTTTGTACTATTCAATTTGAAAATAAAAGATTTGTTAATTGTTCTTATTAATTTGTTTTACTTTGTTTTGACATTAATGTAAAAGGTTACAAAACCAGTTTTAAAAAATGGGGAAAAAGTTTGAATACACTGATATTTAAAAACATCGATGATTTTTGGGCGATGTATTATCAACATCGATGTTTTTATACTGGGCATCAATGTTTCAAATCGCTTTCATCGATCTTTTGTTCTCGATATCGCATCCCTAATGCCCTCTGGCAGGAGTGACTCCACTTTTGAAGTCCAGGTTATTGTACCGCTTCCATCTCGGGGCCATGATAGTGTAGATAATCAAGTAGTTGCCCTATTAGTATTGCGAAACATTTATGTTTGAATAATAATCCCGCCACTCCGATATAAGATAATCTGAAGTATGTCTGATGTGGAGAGAATTTAGTAATTTCCCATTGATTACGTACCTACTAGAGAAGAATACTTTTCTCTCCCCTTGCAGAGGGATGCACATTCAGTCGAAATATACTACACGGTTCCCACAAATATCAAAAGGCCATAAGGCTTAATCTTTCAATATAGTTTTTAAGAGTATATAAAAAGCATTAATATTTACTGAATCTGTAAATCTAAAACATACCTTATCTGTCACAAATATTTTACTTCACCCGCATTCTTAAATCAGGATTAATGATACTGGCCCAAAACCGAATCATCGAAAAATAAGGGATTTATATTAGTTAGGAATTGATTTATTAACCCTCTGTGAGCACCACGAGGTAGGTATTTTAACTATGTCTCACCGGAGCAACACAACGAGGTATTGGCGATGGTCCAGGACCAAACCCGGATGGAAGGAATAGAGGACAACATGTAATTTTGAACTACGGTCAGACGACGAGATAACACCTAAGCTGGCACCTAACTCTCCAAACTTCCACACGAAATCAACATGAGGACAATTTTGGTCCTTGACAACACCCAGATGGAAGGATTAGATGACAACATGTAATTTCGAACCACGGTCAGATGACGAGATAACACCTCAGCTGGCCCCAAACTCTCCAAACTTCCACACGAAATCAACATGAGGACAATTTTGGTCCTTGACAACACCCAGATGGAAGGATTAGATGACAACATGTAATTTCAAACCACGGTCAGATGACGAGATAACACCTCAGCTGGCCCCAAACTCTCCAAACTTCCACACGAAATCAACATGAGGACACTTTTGGTCCGGGACCAAACCCAGAGGGAAGGAATCGAGGACAACGTGTAATTTTGAACAACGATCAGATGACAAGATAACACCTCAGCTGGCCCCAAACTCTCCCAACTTCCACACGAAATCAACATGAGGACAATTTTGGTCCTTGACAACACCCAGATGGAAGGATTATATGACAACATGTAATTTCGAACCACGGACAGATGACGAGATAACACCTCAGCTGGCCCCAAACTCTCCAAACTTCCACACGAAATCAACATGAGGACAATTTTGGTCCTTGACAACACCCAGATGGAAGGATTAGATGACAACATGTAATTTCAAACCACGGTCAGATGACGAGATAACACCTCAGCTGGCCCCAAACTCTCCAAACTTCCACACGAAATCAACATGACACTTTTGGTCCGGGACCAAACCCAGAGGGAAGGAATCGAGGACAACGTGTAATTTTGAACAACGATCAGATGACAAGATAACACCTCAGCTGGCCCCAAACTCTCCAAACTTCCACACGAAATCAACATGAGGACAATTTTGGTCCTTGACAACACCCAGATGGAAGGATTAGATGACAACATGTAATTTCGAACCACGGTAAGATGACGAGATAACACCTCAGCTGGCCCCAAACTCTCCAAACTTCCACACGAAATCAACATGAGGACACTTTTGGTCCGGGACCAAACCCAGAGGGAAGTAATCGAGGACAACGTGTAATTTTGAACAACGATCAGATGACAAGATAACACCTCAGCTGGCCCCAAACTCTCCCAACTTCCTCACGAAATCAACACGAGGACAATTTTGGTCCTTGGCAACACCCAGATGGAAGGATTAGATGACAACATGTAATTTCGAACCACGGTCAGATGACGAGATAACACCTCAGCTGGCCCCAAACTCTCCAAACTTCCACACGAAATCAACATGAGGACACTTTTGGTCCTTGACAACACCCAGATAGAAGGATTATATGACAACATGTAATTTCGAACCACGGTAAGATGACGAGATAACACCTCAGCTGGCCCCAAACTCTCCAAACTTCCACACGAAATCAACATGAGGACACTTTGGGTTCGGGGCCAAACCCAGAGGGAAGGAATCGAGAACAACGTGTAATTTTGAACAACGGTCAGATGACGAGATAACACCTCAGCTGTCACCTAACTCTCCAAACTTCCACACCAAATCAACATGAGTACACTTGAGGCCACCAGATTTAAAGCGCACCAGCCCCTTTTGTACTGACTAGTTTTGGTTGAATTAGAACTCGCAACCCTCAGGTTGCTAATCCGATACTCTTCAAACCCGGCTACCGCTTCTTCTGAGCATCACTAGATTTTCGAGTAGTGCAGTCGATTTAATCCTACTACAAGCATTATGACTAAATTATAACAAATACCACATATACTGGTTAAAAGATTCTACTGGTTAGAAAGACAAAAACTAGTTTTAAATCAAACAGGGAAGACTACTGGATGCAAGACGGATAAATGCACGCGTGAACCCCTTAGAGAATGAATATAATAATAATCTTAATAATTTTACAGTAATTTTATATCATGACGGGGTTTGAAACTCAAAACATGTAAAAAAAGTAATTTTTTATTATCTTAAAAAATAATATAGATATTTCTGAATAAAATGACACCTAAATTTTGTTTCTACCATCAGTAGAACCGGAAATATTCAACTTTGTATAAACATGACAGCTGCAAATCAAACGGGCGTTCATAATTTTAAACGCACTTTTTCTCCCTTTGTGTCAAATGGGATTTCAATGTCGAAAAATGAATATAACTTAAAAACTACTTGTAATAAAAGAAAAAAATATTTTTTACATTTACTTTTCAAATATATTTCTTTAATTTGTCTTCAGCAACTGTGTACATATATGGTTTTTCTATAATTTTTCGAACTTCGTATACTATGTGTTTTATGTAGTTTTTGAACAAAATATTTTTATATATTTTTCTAATTGTTTTAACCAAAAATCACGAAGACAATTTACAATATGAACTTTTAGAAGTTAATAAATGCAAAGATGAAGTGATTTGTTATAAAATATTTTAAGATATATCAATTTTGTCCAACGTCAAATTATTGACATTTTTTAATTTTAATAAAAAGTTTAAAGTTTTGAAAATATAAAATAGTTAATATAATTCCAAATTACAATGTATATCAACATAAAATATTTCAGAACAAAAACTTTAAAATTGAAGATTTTAGAATTCTGAGTCCCGGACCCTATTGCTAGCAAAACTATTTCTTTTGAAATATGTGAGCGATTTAGAAATTTTAATGGCACTCAACTTTTTGTTGTCCAATTAATTTATAAACGTATTAAATAGTTTTTAAATAATAAATTTGTTTCCATCTTTAGAAAAAAATACACCTATATCTCTCTAGGCTGTAAATAAACGCATATTACGTACTCTCTTGCTCCTAAACTCATGAAAAAAATGCTAAACACGAAAAAATATACAATATCAAAAATGCAAATGCATATTTTCGAAAGTACATATAGGATGCAAGATTAAATTAAAAATACAGGTCACGAACAAAGAGTCATTGGAATTTCGTGGAATGAGAAAAACAAAAAAAGCTGTTGAAATATTCAAGATTTAACATTCCACAAGGAGTTTAAAAATATGATGGCAGGATAAAAAAAATGGAAAATAATTTTGTAATTGAGATTTAGAGAAAATTTTGTCGTAGAAGTATCTAGACCTTTAATAATCCTCTACGTATTCACAAAAACATTCAGTTTTTTGTAAGACAAAATTTATTGAGAACTTAAAGTCCAACTTACGTTTTGTATCTTTTTAAAACATTTTGTTTTGTTTATTGAGTCAACAGTACTTCAGTGAATGACGAGTTTTTGACGTGATAAATCACATTTTGTACTTTTATTTGCGTTTCAATCCTTCAATTAACTATTTGAAAACCTTTTCCTTTTTTTATTGAAAAGACACTTAAACAAATATGTGTCACACATTGATGCATGAAAGAAAATGTAGTAAAAAAATATCAACAAGTTTCTAGCTGTTTCAAAAGTTCACAAGCTACCGTGTAGGCCAAACCGTTGCGAGTACTTGATCAAATAATCATGCTCTGTGGTGGTGGCAACTTTTAAATATATAAGGAATAACGGTGGCAACTTTTAAATTATTATTTAAAAGTTGCCACCGCTATATAGCGAGGGTAGACAGCATGAGTGTCGTATATTGGGTTCATATAAAATATTTGTTTTGTTGCTCTACGGTCATTTTTTGGAACACGAGTGCTAATTAGACCGGAATCTACGACTTGGCATCCATGCCCAGCGGTAGTGCAAACTAAAAGCTTGTTGGAATCAGGATCAGAGCGTCAATCACTCGTCTAACAGGTCCAACGTAGACGCAAACTACCATGTATTTTTATTTGAAATCTATTCTCTTCAAAACGAAACTAAGCGTAACACTTGGTGGAAGCTCTGTCCTCTTATAGACCGACTCCAGACATTGGAATAGAGAAGGTAGAGGATAAACCCAAACCAAGCGAGGACCAAAGCGATAGTCACTCAACTGTCAGGTCCGTCGCTTTACAATAGTAAAGCAGTAATGTAAAACCGAATTATTTTTAATGAAAACTGTTCTCTTAAAATGAAACTAAGTGTAACACTTGGTGGAAGTTCCGTCCTCTAATAGACCGACTCCAGAAATCGGAATAGGGAAGGTAGAAGATAAACCCAAACCGATAATCACTCAACTATCAGGTCCGTTGCAGATGCAATAGCAAGTTAAAAATGAAGCGCCATATATTTTTTCTTTGAAAACTATTCTCTTAAAATGAAACTAAGTGTAACATTTGTGGAAGTTCCGTCCTCTAATAGACCGACTCCAGAAATCGGAATAGGGAAGGTAGAAGATAAACCCAAACCGATAATCACTCAACTATCAGGTCCGTTGCAGATGCAATAGCAAGTTAAAAATGAAGCGCCATATATTTTTTCTTTGAAAACTATTCTCTTAAAATGAAACTAAGTGTAACATTTGTGGAAGTTCCGTCCTCTAATAGACCGACTCCAGAAATCGGAATAGGGAAGGTAGAAGATAAACCCAAACCGATAATCACTCAACTATCAGGTCCGTTGCAGATGCAATAGCAAGTTAAAAATGAAGTGCCATATATTTTTATTTGAAATCTATTCTCTTCAAAACGAAACTAAGCGTAACACTTGGTGGAAGCTCTGTCCTCTTATAGACCGACTCCAGACATTGGAATAGAGAAGGTAGAGGATAAACCCAAACCAAGCGAGGACCAAAGCGTAAGTCACTCAACTGCCAGGTCCGTCGCTTTACAATAGTAAAGTAGTAAGGTAAAACCGAGAATTATTTTTAATGAAAACTATTCTCTTAAAATGAAACTAAGTGTAACACTTGGTGGAAGTTCCGTCCTCTAATAGACCGACTCCAGAAATCGGAATAGGGAAGGTAGAAGATAAACCCAAACCGATAATCACTCAACTATCAGGTCCGTTGCAGATGCAATAGCACGTTAAAAATGAAGCGCCATATATTTTTCCTTTGAAAACTATTCTCTTAAAATGAAACTAAGTGTAACACTTGTGGAAGTTCCGTCCTCTAATACAGTAGTCCCCAACCCCCGGTCCGCGGACCGGTACCGGTCTGGGGATCAAATGGTACCGGGCCGCCCAAGGAACACTAAATTATTTCCATTTTATTTACTGTGGTGTATTTCTGTCGGGTTTGTGCGGTTCTTATCTATGAAATGTCCACTCAAATTAGGAGGCGGTAAATCATAACTTGAAATTTGTTCTGGTACTAGATCTTCAATTATGATTTCTGAATTCTGTATGTCTCTATTTTCCAATTTTGACAAATGTGACAACTGTTTTCAAGTTGGCAAACAAAGTAGCTGCATTTAAAGCCAAAATGAACAGAGGCATTTTGGACATGTTTCAGACATTAGCGGGGATTTTAGGCGAGACTGAGCCTAAACATTAATTCTCCCAGTTGCACGATCACCTGTATTTGCTTTTAAAAGAGTTTTATCGCTACATCCCAACCACAAAAGACCCACGAACTAGTAAGGAATGGATCCGCAACCCATTTGTCAACAAATCAGGTGAATCTAGCATGTCTGTGCAAGAAGATCAACTGCTGGAGATTGCAAATGAAGGCGGCCTTTAAACTACGTTCGAGACAGCAGCTCTGCCGGTGTTCTGGATTAAAGTCATGGCGGAATACCCTGAGATTGCCACCACAGCACTTAAATCCCTATTGCCATTTCCGACAACCTATCTGTGTGAAGCGGGGTTTTCTGCAGTGACAGCAACCAAAACAAAACATCGGAATAAACTGGACATAAGCAACACACTTCGGGTGTCATTGTCTCCTATTACCCCCAGATTAAACCGTCTCGTTGCAATGAAACAAGCTCAGGGTTCTCATTGATTTAACGTTCTAGTGAGTTAAAATGTTAAATCACTTTATATTAATTTTTGGTGTTACTGTATTTTATTTTGAAGGCATGTTTAAATACAATTAAATTAAAATTATTAAATCAAAACAATCTAAAATATAAACAATCAACGTCCCCCCCCCCTCAGCGGGCCGCGTTAAAATTATCAAACGATGATCCGGTCCGCGGCGATAAAATGGTTGGGGAGCACTGCTCTAATAGACCGACTCCAGAAATCGGAATAGGGAAGGTAGAAGATAAACCCAAACCGATAATCACTCAACTATCAGGTCCGTTGCAGATGCAATAGCAAGTTAAAAATGAAGTGCCATCTATTTTTTTCTTTGAAAACTATTCTCTTCAAATGAAACTAAGTGTAACACTTGGTGGAAGCTCTGTCCTCTTATAGAACGACTCCAGACATTGGAATAGAGAAGGTAGAGGATAAACCCAAACCAAGCGAGGACCAAAGCGTAAGTCACTCAACTGCCAGGTCCGTCGCTTTACAATAGTAAAGTAGTAAGGTAAAACCGAATTATTTTTAATGAAAACTATTCTCTTAAAATGAAACTAAGTGTAACACTTGGTGGAAGTTCCGTCCTCTAATAGACCGACTCCAGAAATCGGAATAGGGAAGGTAGAAGATAAACCCAAACCGATAATCACTCAACTATCAGGTCCGTTGCAGATGCAAGAGCAAGTTAAAAATGAAGCGCCATATATTTTTTCTTTGAAAACTATTCTCTTAAAATGAAACTAAGTGTAACATTTGTGGAAGTTCCGTCCTCTAATAGACCGACTCCAGAAATCGGAATAGGGAAGGTAGAAGATAAACCCAAACCGATAATCACTCAACTATCAGGTCCGCTGCAAATGCAATAGCAAGTTAAAAATGAAGTGCCATCTATTTTTTCTTTGAAAACTATTCTCTTAAAATGAAACTAAGTGTAACACTTGTGGAAGTTCCGTCCTCTAATAGACCGACTCCAGAAATCGGAATAGAGAAGGTAGAAGATAAACCCAAACCGATAATCACTCAACCATCAGGTCCGTTGCAGATGCAATAGCAAGTTAAAAATGAAGCGCCATATATTTTTTCTTTGAAAACTATTCTCTTAAAATGAAACTAAGTGTAACACTTGTGGAAGTTCCGTCCTCTAATAGACCGACTCCAGAAATCGGAATAGAGAAGGTAGAAGATAAACCCAAACCGATAATCACTCAACTATCAGGTCCGTTGCAGATGCAATAGCAAGTTAAAAATGAAGCGCCATCTATTTTTTCTTTGAAAACTATTCTCTTAAAATGAAACTAAGTGTAACACTTGTGGAAGTTCCGTCCTCTAATAGACCGACTCTAGAAATCGGAATAGAGAAGGTAGAAGATAAACCCAAACCGATAATCACTCAACTATCAGGTCCGTTGCAGATGCAATAGCAAGTTAAAAATGAAGCGCCATCTATTTTTTCTTTGAAAACTATTCTCTTAAAATGAAACTAAGTGTAACACTTGTGGAAGTTCCGTCCTCTAATAGACCGACTCCAGAAATCGGAATAGGGAAGGTAGAAGATAAACCCAAACCGATAATCACTCAACTATCAGGTCCGTTGCAGATGCAATAGCAAGTTAAAAATGAAGTGCCATCTATTTTTTCTTTGAAAACTATTCTCTTCAAATGAAACTAAGTGTAACACTTGATGGAAGCTCTGTCCTTCACCACAGACCTCCTCCACATACCAGAATCAAGAAAGGCAGAGGATAAACCCAAACCAAGCGAACAATCAAGAACACTTTCGGACCATTAACTCCATTCGCGCAGCATGTTCCACTCGACATTCCAGCAACAATGGCAGAGCCAACGGCCTGTCTGGAGCGGCCATTCTAAACAGAGTGATGGGACAGAGACGTGAGAAATTAATGCGGAATGACGGCCGCCGGACCGTGGGAACCGGAAGGAGGGTGCGGAATGTGCCACCGATACGGCGTTTTGCTGAGGTAGTGGACCGTGCTCGGCCGACCGTCCTCTCTTCGGCTTTATTAAAGAGAGACGGGTGGTTGAGCCGCGCTTTGGTCCCATATGTGGGATTTCACTATGCCTGAGGACGAGATTCAGTTGGAAACGCAAATGTGCCGCAGAAGTGGCTATGAGAAGAAATGAAGGAAACTGGCTCTGTGGAAGAGATGGATGACATTGCTAGGCAGTATGCAAACAAAGCAAGAATAGCGATATCTTCAATCACATAAATAGGAACAATAACTAAATTATTTTCAATTCACTCTGGGTGTTTGTTAGACACAAAATTGGTTCATTTATTGTTGAATAATATTTACGAAGCACGGTTTGATAGTTGGTAATTTTAGTTAACGTCGTACTAGAGCAACACAATGGGCTATTGACGACGGTCCGAGATCAATCCCTTAAGGGAAATATACGAGGATAACATCTCGTAATTTTGAACCACGGTCAGATGACGAGGCAACACCTGAGCTGCACCCCACTCTCCAAACTTCCACGCCAACCCAACGTGAGGACTTTCGACCACGACAGACTTAAGGTGCACGAGTCGCCTCTACACCATACGCTTACAAACAACCATGCCCGGATTCGAACCAGGAACCTTCCGATCTAGAGGCTAACACCTTAACCACTATGCCGGTTGTTCGGCGCTGAAGCACGGTCTGAAGCTACTGCCTGTGGAAATAAAAAAAAACTTTTACAAATTAGGTGACCATATTCTTATATTATAATATTCCCATTGAAGTCTCCTATCTCGGGGACGATTAAATTACCGGCCCCTAAACGAGGTTTTGTTCTTGCAGCCAATCCTCTGAAAGATGAATGTTTTTGATTTTGCTCTTTTGCTCTTTTGTGTACAAGAAAAAATAATTATTTTTCGTACTGGAAGGCACATTTTCAGGCAAACAATCTATTTCTGTGAAAGGTTATTGTTTCAATGATGACTCTTCAACCATCTTATTCGTATAGTGGTCATAGCGTTTTATGTACCACCCAGTTGGTCCCCTGTTCGAATCTCGGATTGAAGAAATACTAAGACTTTCACATACCGTTTACAAGTACCAGAAAGACAGCTGAGTGTCCGACGACCAGACATCCAATGGAGTGGATGGCAACTTCACCAACGTGGGCGATGACTTGAACGGCGTGGCGCCTTACTTCACGAGACACATTATTATGAGCTCTGATTCTGATCCACTGTAATCCTGTATAGTTCTTAAAAGGCAGTTCAGTTGTGTAAATCGAAGTTCCGGAATCGTAATACGCTCTGGACTTGGATAATCTAGTTTCGACGTCAACGTAGACCATATGGCACAAATTGGTTGAGAAAATTTCGATTTTTGCACTAGATCCCAAACGGACAGACTTAGGAGCAGAGACTACTAGATCGGTAATAGTTTCTTCTACAAAAACACGCCATCTTTTTGGTAATTTTATGTAGGACACTGCATTTCTCATAATAAGATATACCCTGCAGACACCAAAAGTCGAAAATCGGTGCACGAAAGAGCATTCTTTGATGTTTAAACTGTAGGAAGCTTCACAATGAACGGTCCATATGCAAATCACTTCCGTACCGTTAAAGCCGACGGAAAAAGTAACTTCTGAATTTAGTTTAACGTGTAAAAGCGAGTTTGAAGGCCTGGTAGTTAAATTTGTTATACTCTCTTGAACTGTAAGTGAATACTCTGCTTGAACTTTGCTGATTTTATTGAAAACTGTAACTTTCACGATGAATCTACCAGCCATTAGAAATTTATAAGGGATAGTAAGGTTTTGCGTTTCGTTGCTTTCCCAAAACAGAGCATTATCCGTTTCGTTTAGGATCTTCCAAATCACAATAATGTTAGAATACGAATTAGGGGTGACATGAACTGTGAAATGAACAGGTTCTGACATCAAAACTACCGGCTTCGTCACAATAACAGCATGCCGGAGTACGGGCAAAACGTCGAAGAAAAACCTTTTAGACGCATGCGATGATCTACCATCAGTGAGATGTATGTAGCATTGATGTGATCCAACCAAATGAAACGACCATTGGAAAGTGTTTGTTGTGATACTGCATATTGGATGATTCTTTCGTGGTGACAACACCGCAGTCTGTGTTGAAACATTGTCGCATATTAATTCTATCTTCCATAGTTCGTTATTGGTGATGACGGATGATATTTCAAGTTCAACAGGTGATCCAGAAGACGTTGTTTCGGAAGACTTTAGCAGAACTGTAAACGAAATCTCACGGATTGCGATCTGTAAAAAATTATAATAATATAATCTCAAGTTTCTTAAATTTCATAGAGTATCAAAATATTTTCCTCTTAATCCTTGATTACAAACAACTAAAAATTTAAACACATTAAAATGAAGTTTTAGTGGATTGGTTGGTAGTTTTGGGTTTTATGGTGCAAGAGCTATAATGAGACAAGCGGTACCAAAAAGAAGACAACACCAAGTAAAAAATATCATGAAAAGAGAAAAAATAAGTGGAAAAAAATTAAACTTTTCTGCAATCATATTTTGTCAAGCTTCAAATGCCTTTCTACAGAAGTGTTGCACTCGTAAGTTCTTGGGATGTATCATGCAAAAAGTTAATGAAAAAGTCACTTCTTGCTTTAATAAGAGCATTTTTTCATATTACCGTCAAGTATACAGAGCAAAAAAACATTTAATTTGTGACAATTATTTCTCTATTCAAAACAGTCATCATATAAAGAGTTAAAGAGTTTATATTTTAATCAAAGTGGGATAGATTGGTAGATTTAAATTTGTGGCATATTTAAATTATTAAATGCTTCTCGGACGAAAACTTTCCCTCATTTTATAAATAAAACAGTAGTAAAAATTTATTCCACAAGAAAGGTTTTGAATTTATTTCCCCAAAGTTATCATAATTCAAAAAAAATTTTCGATTATCGCTAATAGCCATTTGCTACAATTACTTATGATGTGAACAGAGTATGGTATGGAATCAACTTTATTTATAATCAATATAAATATCAACTCAAAGACAAAAAATATAAGTAAAAAGAGCATTGATTTTTAGAGGAATTTTAAGCAGTATAAACAGCATGTTGATTAGGAGTCACGTGCCTACCCTGTAAAAAATTTACTCGGTAAACCGATTTTGTATCGTATCGCCTCGTTTGGCAAGATAACATCTTATGACAATATAAATGCGTATTTCTATAGAGTGGCGACAAAAATGGTGAAATCGCGAAATTCATGGACGTCTTCTCCCATACCGTGGACCTATCAGATAACGAATATTCGTTTCCACCTGGCAGAGGAAAGTAGTTTAAGGGTCACACGTTACCACCAGCTTTGATCACTTGATTCTAGGCACATAAAAATATTATTATTGCTCACTCTACTTTGGCTGTAGTTTGTAGAACGCTCATTTCTCTAAATTAATTCAATATTACTCCGGAATCAATTTTAATTTATGGGAATCGATAAAACTAGCGATTTTCGTTGATTAATTCAGGTAAGAATAAGAGTTTTATAATGATCAACTTCCATAATGATTATCCTTTTATACCTCTTTTTAATATGCGCGCGCGTTCTCAATGAAGCGAAAATCTCTAGAAAGCATTCTACGGGAATGGAACAAGAAAAGTAAAAAAAAAAAAAAGGAAAGTAAAAAAAAAGTAAAGAAAAGTAAAGGCAAGTGCTAACTTTTAAAATTTTATATCGTTTGAGGTGAAGTGAACTGAACATCCTGTTCCAAAATCGTTGGCAGTAAAAGTTGGTTGGATGCCAAAGTGCTTATAAAAGTTTAATGTAGTGACAGTAAAAATTGCGTCTCAAATGAGCCGTAAGTTTGTTAGACCATGAATTCAAAACAATCTGGCCCAGACAAGTCACTATTATTTACGACATTATTTACACATGCAGTGAGGGTGAAAACATCAAAAGCGATGGGAAACGAGTGTTTTCAGTTCGAAATTGTTTTTTTTATCGCAGTTTTAAAGTTGTTTTCTGCGAGTTCTTTTCAAACTAATCAATTATTCAAGATTTTCAGATAATTTTTGAACAAGAACTACCATTAACATAAAATAATTAGAGGACGTGAGTATTCCCGTATAAAGTACACATATCTGAGTTTGAATTTCGAGTTAGTTTCGTTCTATCACCCAAAATCGTACAATTTTACTTATACGATCATTCGAACCATTTTGTGTATTTTATTCATGTCTGTCAAGAAGTGAGTGCTTCAAAACCTTACAAGTTACAAGAGTAGAAAAAATAGGAAATGTTAATTTGTAACACGAGTTCAGGCGTTTACATTTGATGTACCGTCTTGGTAGCTGAGCGGTTAGTTCTTTAATCCGCGATTTAACAGACTTTGGGTACGAGTCCCAGTCTTGGCAGGGATGTTCGTAGAAG
This sequence comes from Metellina segmentata, assembly GCA_947359465.1. NCBI lineage: Eukaryota > Metazoa > Arthropoda > Arachnida > Araneae > Tetragnathidae > Metellina > Metellina segmentata. Next base: position 48,348,428 of record OX375882.1, on the reverse strand, counting down.
TTGGGAATCCACTTTATAACGTATAGGTATCGTCCAATTAGTCCTTATAGAACAAAATAGAACTTAGCAAACCAATCAATTTGACAATTTTAGCCTTCTTTTATATAAATTATCTTTCTTAAACTATATTAACTACAAATTTCTCAAAAAAGAGAAAATAATCTAAAATATGAATACTTGTCTCGATCACTCAATTTTTGTATCAGAATTTGGATATATTTATTTCTTTAAAATAATTTGACAATAACTGAAAATATAATGTTATAATTTGAAACGTTAAAAAGATCTTTAAACAATAAAGTATTTTTTAATTTACTCCATTTTGGAAAGGATTGATAAGATGAATAAGAAAACTTGAATTCCAAATTCAGCCTCAGATAAAAAAAATATTGGTCTTTATATGGCATTAGACTCATGGGATTCACACAACATACGTGATTTCCAGATCTAATAAGAAATGACTAAGATAATTTAAAACTACAGAAAAAGTGATTTAGTGAATATATTCGATAAAATTTAATAGTTCGAGCTTCATAAATAAGGAAATAACTATAAAAAAACTTAAAATGTGATGTTTCACTAATTTGATCTTATAACAAAATTCAACGCATTTAAATATTCAAGTAATGACGCGTTTAAAGTTATGTTTAACAATAATTGAAAGAAACCAACTAGACATATTTATCTTTAGTCTAAGAGATTATTTTTCGTTTCTCTCAAATATAACTATAACTTAATACAAGTTTCAAGTAACAGCTATTTTTTCACAACAAAATATACTTTAATAACCTAAATCAGCTTCATAAACTACAAGAATATACGAATCTAAATATTTTCTTAATTATGCATTACTAAGTAGTTATTTTAAATAGATATAGAATAGAGTATACACATAACTTACTATTGATGCAGTCACTTGAGTGTTACGTAAAGTTGAAACCGATAAATTCACAGTATGAACACCTTCACTTCTGAATTTGTGAATCTGAAAGAAAAAACAACTTGTAATCTAAAAACCCATAAGATATGTATCAACACAAAAGATACAGTCAGGCAACTTAATGCGATTAGTTTATATATTTAATCTTTATATAAACTACTGTAGTTATTTTATTCATTTAGTATACATCTAAACAAATTTTATTAGTTTACACATACACATAGTACTATATAGGCAGTACTCACATCTATAAAATTACAATTACCTCAAATTTTCTATCAAAATCAAACATTTCTGAAAAATGTTTAAAAACTTTAAAAGTTATAAGGGAGATATAAAACACTTATATTACAGTCGAGAGCCGCGGAAGCTCAGTCAGTAGAGCGTCGGGCTCGCATCGGAAGGGTTGTGGGTTCTGTCCTCGGCGGAGCCTGCAATTCTGATGGTTGCGAGATCGGCGCTTGGACCTGGCTAAAGACCGTCGTGTTCACTAATGGTGACTGGGGCACGTTAAATAGGTCGTGGTCACAAAGTCCCCCATGTTCCCATACCAAATCAATACTTCTGGGGGCACCTGATCAGCGGGTTATCAGCCTCTGATAGGGATATAAATTACGATATGTGTGAGTGAATGGATGTGTGAAAGGGACCTTCCTGTAAAACGGATGTGTCATGCATGAAGAAGTCCAACCCTCCGGGGCAATGGCAAAACCCAATTGGGCCATATATGGCTCGCACGACGACAACAACAACATTGTAGTCGAAAAATGTAATTTAAATTAAAAGAGAAAGGCAAGAATTTTACATAAACGTATCTGAATGTCAATAACACCATTAATATATGAATGTCAATACCATAAAAAACCCTATAATATCTGAATGTCATTAACACCATTCATACAAAGCGGACAAAAAATGAGCTATATAATATTTTTTTAAATGATTGCAAATACATTGACACTATTTATACCTATTTTGACCAAAATGGGTTAAATGACCAATTTTCCATTTAGATGCAATTAACAGTGGAATTAATGTGCGTGTGTGTGTTCGAAATAATAAACTAAATTATCTTTAAATAATAATTTACTAACTATAGCCAAAATAACAGAAATTCAATAATCGTAGTTAAGACAAGTTAGTCAAATTAAGATATATTAGTTTGACTTTTAATTCAATAGTTTCACTTGTTTTATGATCGAAAATAATAAAATCGATTAATTTGTAATACCTCTTACAGATGCTAGGTTGCTCTGTTACACAAGTTCCTCAAACATATTTCCTGCACAGCGCAGACTTTAATGACTTTAATTTCACGGGGAAAATAAAGTCACTAAATACTGTCAGGTTCGATACTGTCAACTATATTCAACTAATAAATAAATAGGATACTATCATATTAGTACCTTTTATTCAAAGGATTAATACATCAGTAATTTTACTTGCGTTTGTTGATGTTACTGCCATATTAGTTAATTTTTTCGGAAGTACTTGATATATTCACTAGCAAAATCTTCTGGATTGAAATGAAAATCCTTTCCTTGAAACATTTATACCAATTGTTTCGTTCTATACTATCCGATCATTTATTTAGGCTAAAACAAGAACATTAAAAAATACCTGTAGATAACATCTACGATTCACGCTAAATCTCGTTATAGTGATGTGCTTATTATTTTGCACAGCAGTACATATAAAATTGTTTTGTATTTGAAAATAGTGTAAAAACTGATAAAATATTAAAAGAGTCAAATGGTCCATCAAGTTAAAAATAGGTATACTTCATATGTATGTCGGATGTAAGTGAAGCAAAACATATTTATGAAATTAATTTTGTAAACATTTCACGAAAAGTCGTAAATTTAAAAGTGATAAAACTTAAATAATTTTAAGTCGAATTTTTAAAAAGGGTCATTTGACCCTCTTGGTAAATTTAAATTGACAACAAATTTTAAAAATCAACATTCCAATAAATGTTTCTAAGAATTTAACCTTAAATAAATAAAATTCGATAAGTTTATTTGTGTTTTGAAGTTAAGACTAAATACAGTTAAAACTACGAACCCATAATAACTCATCTAAAATACTCAAATTGAATCATTACTTGAAAAAATAAGAAAGTTTAAAAGCTTCATGAGACTCAGAAGAAAAACGTCCTCACAAAGATTAAAGACTTCACATAAAATAGAGGGCAAGGAGATTTTAAAAGACCGATCCGAACTATATAATTCTGAAGGGCTTTTAAAGTTCGGGCAAAATGTGAAATAACTAGATGCGAAAGTACTTTATGGAAACTAATATTGAAATTTTGAAGTCGCTTAAGCAATTCTCATCGAAAGTATAACAAATATATTTCGTCTTAAAAATGATTTCATTAAGGTTTACGTATAGGTTAACTATTCTTTTATAAATAAGATATTAGAAACATTTTCCTTTGACATACATATAAAATGTAACAATATTCACACAAGTGTAGGTTTTATTCAAGATAATAACAATTTAAATAAAGTTTAATGACTTACAATCTTTTCGGAACGAAGGTATATGCTTTAAAGAACAACATAATACGAGTAATTTGAAGAAATGAGAGCTGATATTAAAATTGAAAAAAATTCGAAGTAAAGATTTACCGAGAAATGAATAAAACGTTTTAAACAATGATTATAGATGAGATAAATTTTTTGAGTTTGAACCAATTTACTTTATAAATTTCCAGTAAAAGTTATTTTCTACGAAAATATTTAATATGCATCAATGCCTGTGCTTAAAATGACACAGATTTTCTACTTCTAACTAGAATCTTTTTCTGTTACACTAAATATAGTTGGTGTTAATGTTATGCGGCGAATCGGGTTTCCTGTATGTATTCCGAATATGGCGTTGGCAAGTTTTTTCGAATACAATTAAAGCACGTAGCCAGTAAAAATTCCAAAAAATGAATTCCGAATTAATTTGTTAGTTGATTAGTGCAACTTAAATTAAACAAAACACCAATTGTCAAAAAAAAAACAATTTTTTAGAAGTTTCGAAAATTGGCCCACTTTTTCTATGCAAAAATATGTAGAAGAATTTAGACATTTTAGTGAGCTTCTTAACACATTCAGCGAAGTTTACTAAAACGCAACTGATTTAGAATATTTTCATAGCTAGTTCTAAAATTATGGAATGCAGCCGACTTTTAAACCATTTGCCTTTGTATGCAAATAAGATAGAAAAATATTGGAAATAGCTTCATCAAGAATTCCGAACGTGTCCTACTGTTGTACGATTTTTGTACCTTACAATTGTTAGTTCCTTTCAATACAAATTATTAATTGAATAAATTTATAGAAACATAATGACGTTCAAGTAGAAATTTTCAAACAACTTAATCGTTTCTGGAAAACAGAGTAGATTTAAATTACAAGTGAGATAAACAAGACCGATAGAACCAGAGGTTTAGGAAATTTGCTCTACTTTTGAAACTAACCTTCATTGTCTATTTCTCTAAATTTCTAAAAGGGCTCAAGAAATATTTTACATCAAAATGCTTAAATGCTTATGATATGGAAAGACTTCAATTTTAAGTCAATCTCGAACATGACGACATAAAATATTCAATTTCTGAAATTACAGTTCAGTTGTATATTTGATAGTGTGAAAACATAAAGAGAAAACATTTTGATAAACAATTTGAAAACCGATGCAGCTTATAAAAGCAAAAGCAATTGATTTTCATCTTTTTCCAAAATGAAGTAAAAACGTCTAAAACATACAACTGCAATATACAAAAGCAAACGATACACATGACAGGAAAATATAATCCTGATTTTCAGAATCACAAATAAAAGCACAAATTTTTTTTTTTCTCAGAGAGCGTAAAATAAATTATTCCTTTCAGAAATAAGACAAAACGGACACATATCAAAAATAATATGATATGCATTCTTTAAATATTTAATGCACTATAACAAAACAGTCATTTCATATTCAGATTAATCATCCATTCAGCAATAGCGAGCGTTGGAAAAAAAAGCCATTTTCTTTGTTCTGCCAGATTTTTCTTCAACAATAAAGATTGCTACAAGGATATCGTCTGATTCTAACGAATGTTGACAATCGCAGATGCACAACAATCTTCGCATTTGAGACTAATTTTTACTTTTTTTGTTTTACGTTTTTGTTTAGTTTTTTTCATCATCTGCTGGTTTTTTATTTTCATTCTTGTGTATCCTTTTTCTTTCTTTTATCATGCGAATCCCCTTTATATAGTGAGACGGAAAGGGTAGCGCCAGAGTGTGTAGGGGGAAGGATAAATAAGCAGAAATAAAGCGAAATCAATTCATCTCGGCGACAATTTGTCAACTTTTCTGAGATATGGTCGACGACTACAACACAGGACATGGAAAAACACGAGAAGCAAAAAAAAAATAAAATAATAAGATGAAAAAAGAACAACAGAATGGAACAGAAAAGAATAAAAAAATCAATCGCATAGGTTTTTCCATCAGAGAAATAAAACAGTCTGTTTGGAATGGGTAGCCATTTTGGGTTCGGAGATTTTTCAATAAATTTCTCGACAATAATCCATTGCAAACGTTTGCTATACTGATTCAGTTAGTTTCATCATCATGAATTCTTCTAGTATAAGTTTGTATTTTAAAATGTGATCCATTTTTTTTTAATGCTCATTTAGATTGTTATATTTTCTACAAATCAGATTGATACACTTTTAGTGCGTGCACTTATTGATGTCGAATGCTGAACCATGAAGATGGTAAATAATTGAAAAAAAGAGAATTCTAGGTTCAGAAACAATATAAAATTAATGAAAGACGATATTTTTTCACAACTATTTTTTTATTGAATTTTGAATATTGATAACGACATCATATAACTATAAAGAAGCGTCATATAAAAAATTATAAAATTTCAAACAATACTTTTATTTTATGTAACATTTATCATTATTTATTGATTATTACATTCCACTTTTCTGTTGGTATTCTTTTTTGTTTTTTCTGTGCATTTCCTCCAAAAAATAGTCTTTCCTCTACGAACTTGCATTAATTGTATTTGATTTTAATTGTTTTCACACGTCAATATGTGTTCTTCGTTTTCTTTTTTGAATGAATTTAGTTCCTGCTTCTAGTAAAAATTAGTACATGTCAGCGAAAGAGATTTTTAATGACACGTGTGTGTACTTGTTGGCGCATTTAATTCTTGTATGCATTTGTGAGTATGTCTGAGCTTGCTTATTTGTTTATTGTAGCTCGAACTTGTTTCTTTGAGGCCTTTATCTGTGAATACTTACACCAAATACTTTTAGCGCATATCGGTATGTACACTTTAACTAAAATGTAATTTAATTTTAAGTCAAATAATTCATTATCATACTTGTAGTTTGCAAGTATACCAAATTTTAGCATCCATATGTATATACCAATGTGACTGCAGCATTTTTATTACAATAGAACCTAGTTATAAGACTAATAGGGGCTGAAGGTTGTCCTTTTAATGAAAGTCCGGTTTATAACAAATAATTCTTATAGGGGTGTAATGCATCATGGTGTACATCAATGAAAGTACAGTAGGTAGCTATAAAAATTGTTTATTATAATTCAAATAAAAAACACCCTTCAACATAGATTGAATTGAAAAAGATGTATATGTATACACTACATTAATCTTTAGAACAAGAAAGTTGTTGATTGTTGATCATGTTGATTGCTTACATTCATTGGTTTGAAAAATAAACTATTTTCTGCTGGGTATGTTTGCTGCCTATTTCTGCAGTTAATAATTGACGGAGGTGCCGTAAGTGTTCATAGTAAACAAACACATTACCATTTGCCGATTGTTCAACGTAATGAATAACAAAATTTAAATGGCATTACAATTTATTCACTGTTTGTTATAAGCTACGTCGGCTATAATAGGATCTGTTATAATGATATTATACAGTTTTTAGATGGATTTTTTGTCTTCATCACGGATTTTTAGAAAGTAAATAGTCTAAATAGCACTTGCGGCAATTTTTCATCTTGTAAACTGTTGTACATTCAAGAAATTTATTTGAAATCAATTACTTCGTGTTTCAGCGTGGTTGTGTTTTTTTTATTCTATTCTTATTTTATATTATTCTTTTCTTATTGTATATTATCCCATTCTTATTTTATTTTATCCTATTCTTGTTTTATATTATCCTATTCTTAAGTTATACAATTTGTTCAAGTTTGTTACAAGTTATGATTTTGTAATGAAAAGTATTCATTATTTATTCACAACATCCACAGTGGTTTGTAAGATATTATAATCGCTTGTAAGGGGGTTTAATGCAGAATTTGGTTTTCAATACTCACAATAATAGATGAAAAATGAACATGAATACGTTTTCAAGCGACTTGTTGAGAGTTTTAACTGTTAATCAATGGCATTGACAGTAATTTCAGCATTAAAATATTGTTTCTTGCAAGCTTCTAGTCTTATAAAAAATGAATTGAATTATAATAAAAATGTACTAAAAATATATAAACTATGCCAGAAGATATCTTCCTACGATTAAAAAGTATCAACAATTTTAATGAAAAAGGGAGAAATCCAAGCAAACGATGTGACCAAAGAATACAACTATCTTACTACTAGGGTTGCCAACTGTACTTGATTGTCCTGGAATTTAAGTTACTGTCCAGAATCCCGGCTGAATGTCGAATTGCACCGGAATTTCCGATAAAGCTATCGACCCCAATATGTTCTTCACTCCAAAATAGTTATTTCTATTGCACATGAGTTCATGCCTATCCATTGAACGTCCGTTTCCCCTCTACTATCCAAAGCCAATACTATATCAGTCTGTTCAGAGTGGGATCATCGTAAAGAAATGGTATTAGTTGCCTTTCAATTCAATCATACAGTATTTGAATTTTATTTTAAAACTGGGGCTGGGGACGAAAACAACTTTTCATATTCGAATTTCTTAAAATAGAATTCGGAATACTCTCGGTTCTGTATAACTAAACACGAACAATATCTCTATTTTGTATACTAACACTACTATTTTTATTTTTTATTAGTTACAATGAAACAAGAGAATAGGTATAGGTTTATTATTTTACTATGTATATGAGATGACTATCAGGTTCGTGTGTAATAATCAAAATAAAAAATATATAAAAATAACTATTATTGTTTTTTCAAATTTTTTGTACACGAAAAATTGTTTTCTTGGAAAACTAGGTATATTATGTTAAGTGATATCTCAGTGGAGATTATTGTGAAATTGCATATTTTGCAACCCGTCAAGAAAAGTAACCAAGTCAAAAAAAAAATATTGATGTTATGTCATTGGAAAATATGTATGAGGTGCCCCAGCTTGTTATATTACTATTCTATAGAATATAATAGAAGTTACCAACATAAATACTTACCTAAAATATAAAAGGAGCTTATACAATTTCAATGTTCAGTATACTTTTAGTTGTTGTTTCTCAAATTCTGCAATTTTGAGTTGTGTCACGGTTTTTTTGCCGATGTGCGATATATATATATATAATTTCAAGAACACAAGAATTTCCAAAAAAATTCCAATAAAAGTCTTAAAAAATGATAAAAAAATGAAGAAATGTTGGTGGATCAGGGCGTCATCAGGGAGGAGCCTGACCCAAACAACATAAAATGGTGTTTTCTACATATGAGCAGCATTAGGCTGAAAAAATTGCTCATACACTCCCCCAAACACCACCAAAAGCAAGTAAAAGAAAAACAAAACAAAGTACCAAAACAGAGCAGGAATAAAACGAAATGAAACCCGAAGCCGCAGCCGGGATATCAACAACAACAAGCCTAAAAATTACCACCAAATGCCATCAATTAAACAATATAATTTATATGTTAACATCATACTTCCAATGCAACGAGTCCAAAAAAAGCAGAAAAATAAAATATAAATAACATGAAAATCCCCAGCCCCTATTTAAAAATATATTCATAAAAAGCTATTCATGGGTTGTGTAGGTGTTGATATTAATAAACCTTTCAAAAATATTATTAAAGAATGAATACGGGTATTTGTTATTGAGAAATTTTGATTATTTGAGGAATGGGAATTTTTGGTTAATTATTGTATTTGTAATAATTTTATTTTTAATGGTGAGCATATTTACACTCAAGTTAAGGGTATACCACAAGTTTCTAATTTTTCTTCCATTCTTGCTAATTTATTTCTTCATTATTTTGAAAAAAACTTTTGCCTTCAGATAAATACTGCTTTTAGATTTATTGATGATTTAATTGTTTTTAATAATAGCAACTTTTCTAATATTTGGAAATCCATCTCTATCCAGACGAACTTTCTTTAATTAAAACCAATCTGGATAACAATAACACTGATTTTCTAGACATAAAAATTTCTGTTTCATCCGGCATAGTTGACATTAATGTATATGATAAACGCAGCGATTTTAAATTTACTGTCATTAAATTAATATTTTGGGACTCCAATATCTCTAAAAGAATATACTACAACACGATAGCTGGTCAACTGGTACGTTTCAAAAAAATTTGTAATTCTGATTCAAACTTTTTATTACAATGTAAATATCTAAAAACACACTTCTCAATAACAAATACCCGTATTCATTCTTTAATAATATTTTTGAAAGGTTTATTAATATCAACACCTACACAACCCATGAATAGCTTTTTATGAATATATTTTTAAATAGGGGCTGGGGATTTTCATGTTATTTATATTTTATTTTTCTGCTTTTTTTGGACTCGTTGCATTGGAAGTATGATGTTAACATATAAATTATATTGTTTAATTGATGGCATTTGGTGGTAATTTTTAGGCTTGTTGTTGTTGATATCCCGGCTGCGGCTTCGGGTTTCATTTCGTTTTATTCCTGCTCTGTTTTGGTACTTTGTTTTGTTTTTCTTTTACTTGCTTTTGGTGGTGTTTGGGGGAGTGTATGAGCAATTTTTTCAGCCTAATGCTGCTCATATGTAGAAAACACCATTTTATGTTGTTTGGGTCAGGCTCCTCCCTGATGACGCCCTGATCCACCAACATTTCTTCATTTTTTTTAATCATTTTTTAAGACTTTTATTGGAATTTTTTTTGGAAATTCTTGTGTTCTTGAAATTATATTGCTTACCATGCTATGTCTGCAGCTTCAGCGCGCTTGCATGGGTAGTTTCGAGTTTCGGTTTCTGGTTATTGCACCCCGGCTGTTTTTTTTTTGTTATATTTTTGTTATATTTTTTGTTATTTTGTGTGTGTTATGTAACTGTTATTTTGTATATTTTATGCTATATATATATATATATATATATATGTCTCGGAATTGTCTAAGAAAAGGTTGGCCACTCTACTTACTACAGTAGTTAATTGAAAATTGTAAAACTCAAATTATTATTAATCAATCTCTCCGTTATTCAATATACATTACTAGAAAATGCAGATTTGTCTTGCAACTAAATAAAGTTAAAATAACTCAACATTTAGCTGTAGGTTTTGGTATAAAATATATGTTTGATATTAATTTTAGACAGAAATACTACAATAGCAATTATCTTTGAAAGATAGTAGAGTTGAAATTTTTTATTAAAGTCAGTTTTAAAATAACTTGTTATTCTTAATAATAGAATGCAGAAATCTATATAGAAAAATTCGAATACCACTCACTCACTCACTCACTGATTGACTGGCTGACTAACTCACTCATCACTGAATCTCAAGAACTACATGCGATGGAGAAGTTCAAATGGATATTAATTTTTTTCCGTACACTTAAATGATGCTAACATTCTTGTATGAAAAATAATTGACGATGCCTTTTCAACCAAGGTATTATTAATTCAACCCGATCAAAGCCGGGTAATTGTGCTAGTATACATATAAATGTCATTAAATTTCGATTACGTATAGTAAGAAATAAATGTTATGTACGAACATACACAAATAGTTCTTAACGTATGGCCTAAAATATGCAAATATGATAAGGGATAGAGATATCAAAAAATTAGGTTTGGACATTCTTCATTTCATGACATTTACATTTCCAAGTTCTCACATGTTAAAATTTCGTAATTTATTTTTAAAGATTCGTCAATATTTTTAAACGTTTTCCATGAAAAACTAACTAACATTCAACATGTTTATGAAACCTGGATACATTGGCATAACGTACGGATTCATAAAGTATGTGTATTAAAATTTAGGTTTTATAAAGATATTGTGAAGGTTGTTTTATTTTATATCGTCATTAAAGTATTCAAAACAAGCAAATACACATGCGGTGCGCAAGGACTATTATTTTTAATCCATTACAAGTTTAACTGTTAATGCTACAGTGGACACTTAAAATGTCAAAAATTTACGAAATTGCAGAATTTTTTTTTAAAGTTTATTTTGTTATTTTATATACTCTTCCATCAAACACAAAAAAAAAATTCCGATTTTATGCTTTTTTTGCTGAGTTATGGGGTAGTTTCGTTTTCCTCCGCCATGGCTACGTCCCTTTGTTTACGTTTTGCAGCCACATAAACACAGCTGTCAAGTCAGCGAAAATATGGATTATTTTCTTTTCTCTTCTCAAAGCCTCACAATTATTCAGAACAGTTTATAATTTATCAAATTTGAAATGGCAACAGTAAATTTTAACTGTATCTGTGACTGAAACCGCATATCATTATTTGTATACAAACTTACAAAGCGTTTTTTTCCCATGTGCATATAAGCAGTAGCAATCATTTTCAAAAGCTGTTGTTATCATTTTGTTGCTATGGATCTTGTTTCAAAGAGATGGAGGAAGCCAAAAGGCCGACCCAGCAAGAGAAGGAAAGCAAATGCAGAAAATAGCCAGAAACGCTATGCAAAATCAGAATGTTCTGCTAACATTGTTGAAAGGCAGGAACCAGCTCCCCAGCCTGAAGCCAACTACATAATCACTCACAAAACTGTGTTTGAGGAATTGTTGGAGAAAGTTCCCTGCAAAAGCTGTAAACAATGTTCACTTGTTGTGCATCAACACCATTCTTTGGGATATTCGGTCAAGCTGGAGCTCTTGTGTGGTACATGCGATGAGAGCTATGGTACTGTGTTTTCAAGTCCTCAAGAAGAACCAAAAAGCTCTCATGACATCAATGGCAAGTTGGTGAGTGCCTTCTTGTCCATAGGAAGAGGCCATGCTGCCTTAGAAACTTTTTCTTCTATATTAAATATGCCTGTTATGGACAAAAAAACCTTTTCTAAATGTATGCTGAACTTGTCTATTAAAAATCAAGACGTCAAACGACGAATGCTGCAAGTGTCCCGTGAAGCTGCTAGAGCAGCTCATATCAAAATGGATGGCGCACTTAGTACTAGTGTCGTAATAGATGTCAGTGTTTCTTACGACGGTACGTGGCAGAAGCGAGGGCATACTTCAAAGCTTGGATTAGGTATTGTCATTGACATAATAAGTGGCCTTGTCCTCGACTTTGAAGTACTATCCAAGTACTGTCACAATTGTGTGATGACTGCCAAGGAACTGGGAATGGGTACTCCTGAATTTTGCATTTGGAAAGAAGGGCATGTTGAAGAATGCGAAAAGAACTTCGATGGATCAAGCGGAGCTATGGAAATGCATGCTGCCCTAAATATGTGGAGGAGATCTGTGAGCGATTGCAGTATGCGATACGTGTCGGTATTGAGTGATGGGGACTCGAAGACTTTTCAGTTCTTGAATCAGAATCAAGTCTATGGGCCTGATCTTGAAATTCAAAAGGAAGAGTGCCTGAACCATGTAGCAAAAAGGTTGGGCACATCCTTAAGAAATAAAGTCAAAGAATGGCGCATGAAAAAAGTGACGTTCGGTGGTAAAAAGAAAGGCAGCTTGACTGAAAAAAATATAGTTAAGCTGCAAAACTTTTATCGCAAAGCAATAAGAGACAATGTGCCTGACACACAAAAAATGAAGTCTGCTATATATGCTAGTTTGTTGCATTGCTCATCTAATGACAGAAAGCCACAGCATACCAAGTGTCCTGATGGGGAAACATCATGGTGTTTCTACCGAAGGGCGATTGCCAAAGGGGAAATGCCAGAATCTCACGCTGCAATGAAGACCCACCTGACGCCACAGGTAGTGGAAAAGATTATGCCAGTTTATCAGCGACTAGCATCTGATGCTATTTTAGACAGATGTGTTGCTGGTAAGACGCAGAACACCAACGAAAACATTCATAGCTGCATTTGGAGGAAATGTCCCAAGGAAGTGTTCGTTTCACGAAGAAGGCTGGAGTTAGCAGTAACTGATGCTATTCAAAAACATAACTTGGGATATGTGAAAGCTCTTGAATCGGAGGATAATCCCTCTTTAGATTCAAGTTTTTCTCTGATTATTGCCAAAAGACGGGACCACAGGCGTAAAACGCAGAAAAATGCTGTGGTAAAAAAAAAAAAACCAAAAAGAAAATCGGTGAAACCGGATGCAGCATATTGTGCTGGAGCATTTTAATTTTGGTTACATCAATCAAATTATATTAATTTTTTTGAGAATTACTTTTGTTTTACTTTTTATACATTTTTTATCGTGTATTGTAACATACATACATCTTGTATTACAACATACGCACATCTTGTATTACAACACTACTCTACAATTATGACATACATGTTTTTCAATTCAATAGCAGTACTGTAAAATTTTATCATCTTCTTCTATCCTATATTAGTGTTTAATTAAATTTAATTTGTGTTCTTGGTTTCTTGTAGTTATTTACTAAGAAAGTTAAAGACTTTCAATTTACGTAAAGTTTTTTACCATCCATATGCGTTATGTGAATTACAATTATGTGCTTAAAAACTGCATTATAAAGAATGCATGAACTATATTTGTGTTATGCTAGAGTTCTAGAGCTAAATATATTCCTAAAAATTATTTATACTCTTTTGAAATGAAAAAAGTTGTTTTTCTTCAAATCAAAAAATTGCTTCGAACTAAAATTTCAAAATGCTCCGGACGTCTCAATTTTCATCCTATAACTACAAGACTCTCCATATTTTCTCCTGTTATAAGTATTAAAAGATTTTGGGATGCACATATATAATAATAATTGTGTGAAGAGAAAAATTTAACTTTTTAACTAAAAATGTCATTTTTTTTCTTAAAAATTCCTTTTAAGAGCACATTTTATTTTATTACTAATAAACTATCATATTAAACATGACATTGCTTCCCAAAATTTTTTAAATAGTGTCTTAAGATAAGAAATCCAAAAAAAAATCAAAGATATTGAAAAAATTGGAACGCCCGGAGCATTTTGAACTTTTGTTAAATTGTTTTTTAAATTTCAAATATTTTAAAAATTAATAAATTTTTTTACACCAAATTTTTTTTTCAGGTTTAGTTTGACAATATATATTATCAGACAAAATTTTGAGCTTTTTTATTTAAAATTAAGAAAAAATATTTTTAGTGTCCACTGTAGCCTTAACATAGAACCATGTTCTGATTGCTTTTTTAATTCCCAGATATAAATATTTCATTGGATAAAGTTTAGCTAAGTAAAAAGAATATAAACAGCCATAACTCAAATATATTAAAAATACACAAGCTGAATATAACTTGAAACATAACTTGAAAAACAACTTCGAAAGCAAAATCACCAAAGTTAACTGCTGGTTTTAAAGTCAACGATTTCACTACGAATTTCATCGCGATTTCAAAAACGAATCTTTTTATGAAACCCGAAGTAATGAAAAGAGTATGAATTCCGATTGCATAAACATATTGAATGCTTGTTTATATTTGTATTGCTATTAAAACGATCAAAATAATCATACATATTTATAGATGCAAAGGACACAGGACTGTTAGTTTTATCTTTTACTAGTTCGACAGCTGTTTATTAACATAGGACAAATGATTGAATTCCCACAGAATAAAATATGTTATTGGACTTCTATCAAGCCTATTAGCTGTTGAAACTCACAACCAATTGTTTCAAAAACTAAGAATATTATCAGTTAACACTCTCAACCAATCGTTCCATAACTAAACGTAGAAAGCACAAGAATATCATCAGTTGAAACTCTGAACCAATAGTGCCAAGAATGAACATTGAAAGCACAAGAAAATTATCAAACTCGACTAATCGTTCCAAAAACGAATCTCTCGTAAGCGAAACCACAAATATTCACTACTAGCTCCGAAGTCAGCCATTTCTCTCATACCTCGAATAAAACCTTTTCTCATGCAGACGAGGGAAAAAAAAGACTTTGCTAAGATTCGTACATAGATAACTCGAGAGACGAAAATCCCTCGATCATTTTTGACTCGCGCTATGAATCAGTCTTCAAACACAAGAAAACGAGAGCGTTACTTTTCGCGAGCCCAAAATGCGGGCAGCTCTAATCCATTCTCACCGTACGAAGAACACAGAATTTCTACACTTTCGCTTCACAGATGAAAAATAAAACAACGTGAGAAAACGACGTTAGAAAAAATCAATTTTTCCCTCTTATGGTTTCATACTCGAAACAAAAAGAGAGCCGGGGGGATCCAGCGGGGAAGCGAATCAGATGTAATGCCGCTTTTTTCCTCTCTCATTCTCACTTTTGCTCGGCATTGTAAGCTGTTAAGTGAATTGCTTCCAGTTACAAACGTAGTGTCGATAATGGCTACTGTAGCGAATATAATTTTTAATTAATCTCACTCTAATTACTATCGTGGAGCTCTTGAGAGCATATCTGTCATAAAGTGTACGGATAAAAAACGTTTAATGGTGGAAAAAGTATAACTTTTTTTGCACCGTGTGTGCGAAAAAGAAAATTTCTTCCAATAAATCTAATGTTTCGGATTGCAGTGCGCGTCGTTCAGTTTTTATTTTCCAGCCGGGTGAAAATTATCGTTTGGTTTATTCAAACGAACTTTTCGCTTTGCAAGAGAGTTTCAGTTGAAACGTTCCAGATACGATAGGAGGAGCTGGTTTTTTGTGTACGAAGCTTTAGTTTGGCATTTGATGTAAGCCTTTTATCTTAATTGAATATCTGAAGGGATCTATTTATTATCGTATTGATAGCTGAAAAAAAATGAAGAGTTAGGGACCGTTAATTTATTTTTATTCCGTTTATTTTGTTGCTTCTATTGGTGATAACTTCTTTTTTCATGTCAACAAAGAGTAAGTGAATTGAATGAGATATTTTTTCGTTATGGGTTTTAGGCTTATCGCTCTTCGGGTCTCAGTTCTGAAAGATTGTTTTTAAAAGCTAATTAAACAGTTTTGTTAATATCGTTCGCACATAAAAAATTTTCGAATTTGAATTTATCACTACAAAACGTATATCTCTACTATTATAGAAGGAAGTGTTTGTTTTCTGTGATCAATGTTCTGACGAATGTTTAGCACTTACAGTAATGGGATTTGTCACACAGGTAGTCCAAATTTTTTGCAATTTTTGGGTCGCGCCGAATTTTAAAATTCCATCTAGAACACTTTAAAATAAATTTAATGGAATTTAATAACTATTGTTTTCCTTATAATGGCAATACCATAAAGAGATGGCAGATTCTAAATTTTTTTTTTCAGTTTGAACGCTTTCACGAACGAAGGACAAAACAAATAAAAAGTTTTAACTGGAGTTATGTAAAATCTTTTTTCTATCTTAATCGTTAAAGATAATGATCGTTAAAGATAGAGACAAATTTCAACGGATTTTAAATCTGCATAAAATTCCACATTAGATCGATACCTAAAAATGTGATTTTCTTAAAATTTTTTTTTTTAATTGTAACTTTTATATTTGTTTCCATACGAATTTTACCTCGATCGTGTTCGAGAAATCAGAAACCATGTCTTGCACTCAAACGATTCCAGCCAAGGAAAGCAAAACATATAAAATGCAACATTTTGCATTACGTGTAAAAAATAAAATGGCCCATGTGATCATATCAGTTCCGATGCTGAGTGGTGTGTTATGCATGTTGTCAGGGTTAAATATGGGGTGGCCAAGAGTTATCCGTCTTCAAGATGAAACAAGTGTTCACTTTTTAACCCCCTTGGTGGTTGTCTCAACGAGTTATCTAGTCATCAACAAAACTGTCCAAATCTTGATGGACGAGGTATCTCGTTATTAGAACTGACCAGATCTTAATTTCATCTTCATAAAAATAACCCGACAATATCTTGATGACGATGTATCTCGTCGTTAGCAAAATTGATTAGATCTTAATGGATGAGATAACTCGGCGAAACCACTTTTAAAATTAAATAGTGTTCCTTAGTTTTATAATTACTGGTCAAGATTTTTGTAGATCTTGTGACCATAAAATACACCTATGGACGTGTGCATATTTTTCTTAATTTACCTGACCAATTAAGGGTGATTTATTATTTCGATTGGTCCTTTCCTAAGAATCTTTCCATCAGAAAGATTCTACTGCTCCTTGGAATATAACCTTCGGATTCTATTGGTCAATGTCAAAACTGATTAGAAACCATGCAGTTGAGACTGCAGGTTATGTCAAGGCGCAATTACGCGAGAGAACCCCTCAGAGGGTTAACACTAACATATCTTCCAAGTGAACTCCTTTCTAATAACACCCGACGCAAAAACAAAGTACTAAGGAGCCAGACATTCATTCCGAACCTTATGAAACAAGCAATCCCATCAGCCTCGAAACCATCTCAGCGGCGTGAGTACATTTCCCCCAAAACAAGCGATACTTGCCCACAACCTGGCAAACCCATCAGCCGAACAAACACAATCGTAAAGCGCCCCCTCGCTCCACGGGCAGCCGTAAAGTAGCCCCAGGAGGGGCTTTACAGGCCCCAAATCTGATCCCATTTCTGCAGCCCCCGAATCTAAGTTTGTTTGGAACTCACTGGATTAAAAGAGGGAAAGGAAACTCAGCAAGAAGGTGAAGTAATAACGAAAAAAATGCTAAAAGGTAAAAATGGCTGCACGTTTTATTCGGGAGTTTGGAAATTAAATTACTGCACTTCTAATGTGATGGCGGAGTACGAAGATTTGAAGGGGGCTCTTATGCGTTCAAAATGCAAATTCGGGATTCCGGTGAGGGATTTTTTTTGTTTTGATTCTTTTGCTGCTGAACATCATCAACGTGGAGGTTTTGACACGATTAATTTGTTTACGGTAGTGCTGTGTAACCTGTGAGGAATGGGGATTTTCGCGGAAATGGAATGAGATTTGTGAATGAAATTTTAAAAATTTCTGTTTGCATTATCTTTTATCAGAGCTCTCCGAGGATTTGTTTAAAATGCCGTACTTTGTGACTCTCCTGAAACAGAAAATATTTTGATACTCGTGAAACAAAAATATACCTCCAAGTGCTATGATATGTTTTGAGGGAGCATATTTATTTGGATATAAGAAATATTTCTTCGAAAATAAAAGACGTTTATTTAAAATAAAGATATTTATATGAAAATAAAACATATTTATTTGAAACTAAAGCATATTTATTTGAAAATAAATATATTTATTTGAAAATAAATATATTTATTTGAAAATAAAGATATTTATTTGAAAATAAAGATATTTATTTAAAAATATGATATTTACAGCTATACTTCTAGTCTTTTCATTTTTTTTGTCAATGTATTTGACAAATGTTGAAAACAATTTTTGAAATTGATCTCCCACTGTCTTTTAAACTGTTGCCAAATATCATTAAACAAGCTCATTTAAAAATATAAATGCAAACTATAAACAGAGTAACAATAACAATTATTGTCAGATAAATCTTTTTATGGTTATGGTATTTTAATAAGTTGAATACATTGTTTTATAGATGGTTTAGTCATCACATTGGTCGGACTTTAGGGCAAAAGGAGCCACTTTGCCAAGCTACGCCAAACAAAAGACAGCGTCAAGTAATGAACACACCCAAGGAAAGTTATAGACACGGTGAGAGAAATGTAATCTAGAATAAGATTTTAGGAATGGATCTTCACACTTAAAGTGCTTATACTTTTGGTATTTAGCTGGTATACTTTGGTAGCTGAATTTAAGTCGTTCTGGAGCAACACAATCAAGGGGAAAATGACTCAGTGAGTTTGACAATGTGCTGTCAATCTGCAAGATGTAGACGGTGCAGTTTCGACTCCTGTCACAAACACTGGGTGTATTTTTCTCTTTTGTATCAGTAAAACTTTCTTTTTATGTGTTATGTATTTGGCACAAAGGCCTTTTGAACGTCAAAAAACAACCAACCCACTAAAAAAAAATCAGCAAATCATCTATACCTCCATCAGAATCGTTGTTAAAATTCGATCTACATCACGATGTAAGCTAACATGTTCATTAGTGCTGTTAAAATGGCACCGAGTGTTACTATGGAGAGACAGATTCTCGACTTGTATGTGTGTTAACACTCAACTGATTCTATAACCAATCATAGCACTAATTGTCAAAAAATTAAATTAAAGCTCTTAAATAAGACAGTGAAGTGGCGTCCAATGTTACGCATCCAATGCTTTTAATAAACATATTGCCAGATGCGTTATTTTTTCATCCTCAATGCCAGATTTTCGACGCAAAACCTTCTAAGCTTTCGTTGTGGTCTCGGTGTTAACTTGGGGCAAAATGTAAAGTGCTGTCACATCACATCCACTGTGAACTGAGAGGGCGTGAAATGCCTTCCTGAACGACTTTGTGATGCTGGTCTGCATTTATGTATCGTCTTGACGAAACCGTAAGAGCTAGATATGGTATATATATTCCTAACTAGGATATCACAAGGGAACAGGCCCGTCTGTGTGTGTGCTTGTGATACCAGTGCTCCCCTTAGTGTCCTATTTGTAACTGCGCGGCTTTACTTTACTTTTTCCTTTATTTTCTAAAATATCTCTGACGTGCTCACTAATCGATTTGCATAGGCAAGACTACATGCAGATAACAGTTTAAAATCTGCAACGTAAAAAAAAAAAAAAAAAAAAAAAAAAAAACATACGGTGACGTCATATGCTTGATTCTTCGGAATGGCCTCCAAATCGAACACCAATGGCAGCTGTTCTTGGTGTTGACGTTCCGATCGGAGCTTCGAAAGTATTTGTGAGCTACCAACTTATGCTAAAACTAAGAATAAAAAGGACTGTTCGTTTTGAGTTCAAAATTCATTCTAGCCTTCTGTCTTGCAGCCTTCGGACGCGCTGACTGCGGAATTGCGTTAAACTCTTGTTGATTTAAATAAGCTAATTTATGGAGTTGTAAATATGATATAGCAAAGCAAGTTTTATCCATTCTGATGTTATGTCAACATGATTTCAGTACTTACGCTAGTTTAAAATTGCACTTAAAAAAACTGGCGTCTGGTACAAACTAACCGATAGAGATTCTTATATAGGATATGTACATGGGTACTCTCGGTATTGTCATAAGTAGGACAACTTTTTTGTTGCAGTAAAAATGGGAAAAGTTGCATTTATAGAAATAAAGTTGCATTTATTTTTGATACACTAAAAAAAAAAAAAGTTATTCGTAAAAAATTTCAAAATTTATTGATAATTTTAGTCGTGTACAACAATATTTTAATACATCATTAAATACAGAAGAACGTTGATGTCGTTGAATGGCCGATCCTTGGCCAGTAATTTCTAACATTGAAAAACTGCGCTCAACAGAGACTGATGTTGCCTGATATTGTTGCACTAGAAAATACTGACTTGGGGGAAAATCATTTCGGGAAAGTGCTGCATAAACCGTCAAAAGAGTGCCAACCAATGTGTTAACGTACTTCTTGCAATTTATTTCACTTTCGCCTCTGTTAGGACGAACACCTTCTTTACATGAACTTCTTGTTTGATCCGCAGTACTTCGACGTCCGCAAGATCATACACACGTGATCGAAGAGTTGATTCAGAAGGCAAAAAATGAAATAGTAATTTCATATTAACTAATTTTAAGCTTAATTTGAAAAAGTTGAAGGAGGTTGCATTTATGCGAAAAGTTGTATTTATATAGAAAGTTGTATTTATGCAGAAAGTTGCATTATGCAGAAAGTTGCATTATGCAGAAAGTTGCATTATGCAGAAAGTTGCATTATGCAGAAAGTTGCATTATGCAGAAAGTTGCATTATGCAGAAAGTTGCATTATGCAGAAAGTTGCATTAAGCAGAAAGTTGCATTTGTGTCGTGGTTATAACTCACTTACAATACACCCCATGTAGCAGGAATTTAGGTTTTAGGGCTTAACATGCAGCGTAGAACGTGTGAAAAAAAGTTGCATGCGTTGCAAAAAGTTGCCCCAGTCATAAGTCATGTAAATTTATTATTACTTTTATGACCAAAGCATTCTTGAGGAAAAAATCTACCTTGAACTAAATGGAAAGAGGGCTGGGCTAGAGAACACGCAACACTCCCCTTCAGGTTGTATTTATGCAAAAAGTTGCATTTATACAGAAAGTTGTATTTATGCAGAAAGTTGCATTATGCAGAAAGTTGCATTTATGTTGTGGTTATAACTCACTAACAATACACCCTATGTAGGAGGAATTTAGGTTTTAGTGCTTAACATGCAGCGTAGAACGTGTGAAAAAAAGGTGCATGTGTTGCAAAAAGTTGCCCTAGTCATAAGTCATGTAAATTTATTATTATTTTTATGACCAAAGCATTCTTGAGGAAAAAAATCTATCTTGAACCAAATGGAAGAGGGCTGGGCTAGAGAACACGCAGCACTCCCCTTCACGCTTCCCTTGTATTCGTGCAAGTATTGTACAAAAACGTCCTACAAGAATAGTTGAGAAACGAACATAGTCCCGACTTACCATCCCACACAGCCAGGGATTCAATATTGCGACGGCCCCTTTCTCTCTCCCGGCACATAAACTTCCATCTCCAACACAGCTTTGAAAAAGTTTCTCCAACTGATAAAAATCATCTGGGAGGGCGATCGCGGAACCGTGATCATTCTACCCCGTTCTGCTGCCCGGGCAGATGGACCGTAAACTGTATCGCCCGAGCCTTGTTAGTGGCCCCCTGGGCCCTTGTTAAGCTTCGTGACAGCAGGAATTGTTATAGATCGCTCGCCAGATGTATGGTAAGCGACCCAAAGCGGTGTCCCGGGGAAATTATCCCCTCCTCGCACCCATCTGTTAATAAGATTGGTCGATGCTTGTTTTAAAAACGGCCGTTTGTTTATCTAACGGTGGACTGGAGCTGGTGGACTGTAACGTTCATTTCATTTTCGTTGCAAGGATGTGCTTTATTAATGGCTGTATAATTCATATCGAAATTGGAAATGATGATTTTGTTCCACTTGCCAATTGCATTTATTTATTCAATTTCTTAGTCTTGTATTTATTTAATCTAGTTGCCTCGTTTTGGCATTTATTCATCCAATTGCCTCATCTTGGATTTATTTATTCAGTTGTCTCGTACTGCATTTATTTAATCTAGTGCCTGGTTTTGCCATTTATTAAACCAGTTGCCTTAAATTCAATTAATTTAATCGCTTCGTCTTGAATTTAATTTTCCAGTTGTCTTCAATTCATGTAATTGCCTCGTCTTGCATTTATTGTACATTTATTTATCCAGTTGCATCGTCATGCAGAGGTGTCATGGAGAAATTATCTCCTCACCAACGTTGTGGTTTGTAGAATTAGTCAATGCTTGTTTTATAAACGCCCGTTTGTTTATCTAACGGTGGAACTGATTGAGTGGAACGGTGATTTCATTTTTGTTGCCAGTGTTGGGAATGATAGGATATTTCTAAATACCTCACCTTCTTATGTTTATTTTTATTCACAACAAAATGATACTTGATTTTGAATCGAGTAATAACGTGAGGCAACAATGTAAACGTAATGTAACGAGTAATAGAATGCAATCACACAAATCAGACGGAATAAAATGACTACTCGTATATATCGATCAGTATGACCACTTCTAAACTCAGTAGACATGACCACAGCCCTTGAAACTTACGAATAGTGGTCGGTACATTTTTTATTCCTCCCTGAGTGTATTTCTCTTTTTGTTTCAGTAAAACTTTCTTTGTGTGTGTTATTTAGTTTACTTAACGTTGTTTGGTGCAGCTAGGCCAAATAGGCTCCTTGTTCCACAAAACCAAGAAATTATTTTTCTTCTTTTAACAGAAGTACTGTGTTTATCTAACCTCACCCCCATTCACTCAGAAGAGAAATAATGAACATAAATTTGATTACAAATTTCCTTATGGTTGGGATTTTCAGTGTGAACAAATAAACCAGGAATGGAATGCGATTTTACAAACGCTATCCAAATGCTCTCGTAAAATAACTATAGGAACTACCTTAGAATGTAGTTCATTGCCATTTGGTAACGTTTGAAGTTGACCAATTAAATATTATAGTATTTCAATTTGGAATTCACTCTTTGGATTTTATATTGGTGTATCCCAAAATACAAATTATTTAAAAAGCAATCAACATCACGATCGGACGATTTACAGGAAACGCCGTTTCGCCACAGAAACACTACAATCACCTGAATTTAGCTGGACAGAAAATTCATTTTGCTAGGCTCTTTCCTTTATTCTTATTCAGACAGTGCTCTGATACAGAAATCTCTCTCACCTATTAAGTAAGCTATGGAACTCAAAACAACTAATTTTTGCTTGATTGCAAATCTCTGAGAGTATTTTATTTTCCCATTTGTAATTTTTAGAACTTATTTATAACGTTATCAAAATTTTTAATGCATTTATTGTTTGATATCCATGGTTAGTTCAAATTTTAGATGTTCGTTACTGAGAGAATAAGATCGTTTTGAGCTGTCACATTTTTAAGTTGTATTTTTCAAAATTATTGCATGGAAAAGGAAATGCCTATTTTTCTTACTTTACAATAGTTCTATGCCTAACGTGAGTACACATGCACATGTAAAATGTGCTCTAAAATTTTGAGAAGTTTTTTTTCTGTGATGGACTTTTGAAAGCTTTGTTTTTCGGGAAAATGTTTTCCCTTTCCTGAACTTCTTTGTCGTTTGAAGATATACAACACAACGTACGTTTACTTGATCAATTATAATTTAAAGTAACTCTTACCTAATAAGTGATTTCAGAACTTTAGCTCCCTGTTGGAGAACTCTTTTACATTACCTTTTAAGCCTGGATCCATGAACTTAAACTTCAAGATGTTTTTTTACCACTGGTGGGTGGCTACTGCTCAGAAATAAATTTATTTTAACCCTACATGTGGTTTTGATGAGATATCTCGTCTAAGATGTTGTCAGTTTTGCTAATGACGGGAAATCTCGTCCAGACAAAACTGCTCGATTACTCTAAAAGAAATAATCCAAGATCCAAGTAGAAAAAAAACAAACTATTCCTTTGCATGGAATTGGTGATAGTTTGGAGTAGTTTTGCATCAGAGGCTGGCTACTACAGGGAGATTTTCGACGCGGAGATAAATTACCAGGAGGGTTAATAACAATTTAAGAGAAAACCTTAAACATTAATATTTTTATAATGCCTGAAATTAAAATAATTAAAAATATTAAATAATTAAAAATATTCAACGCTTTAATTTGTTCTTTTGCAGCCACAAACTATATTTACAATCCACTTCGAATACTTTTAAGGAGTAAGTAATTTAATTAGGAAATATAACCTCCACGTCACAATCAAATTTTTTTAAATAAAAATGCAGATAGATGTGAAGCAGATTTCCTGATTTGATTTCATTTTTGTTCAATTTTTTTTAATCGTTTATTGGTTGAAAATTTTTTTTTAAACATTTCCGTTTAGAACTGTCATTTTGCTCGGAAAAGCAAAATGTAGCGATGCAAATTATATTTGCTATCGGCGAAGTATGACGGTTAAAAATCCAATATGACAATTATTCAATAAAAATTTCGAATCCAATTCTCAAGTGGCAGCTAAAACTCGAATTAGAAACACGTCGCGACGTGATTTAAATGGAAATATTGTTTTTGAATCTAAAACGGAGCGAACACAAAATAAATTACCGACCGAAGCACCACTATAAATAAGTTGGACCAAGACAAATTCATTTCCGAGTAAAAGCTTACATAAAATATTACATTTCTGTATAAATTACACCGTTGCAGCTTCGAAAGGGGAAAATCAGAAAAAAAAAGTCCCTACGCGGTAGGGGAGAAAACTTTGATTGCTAAAGAAACTTCAGTTAAAAGTAGTGGATCCATGATGGCGGAGTAAAACAATCTCCAAGTCGCGGAAGGTTCGAAAAGCGAATAAAACTTTTATTCTGTTGAAATCTAAAACCCGCGGTTGCGAAAGAAACCGGAGAGTCTGGAGAGAGAAAAAACGGAGAAAAATAGTAGTAATAATAAAAGAATCCGACTAAAAGACAAATGGAGAAAAGTGATAAAAAAAGAGGGGGAAAACAGGGAAAAGAAAAAAATTTGAATTCCAACTTTCACCACCGATAATGTCTCGCTGACAGTAAAGATTTTCGCGACAACAGATCTCTCTGCGGAAATTGCTCCACGCCGACAGGGAAAAAAGGGGAAAATACCATCACATAAAGGTTTGTCCTGTTGGAAAAAGGGGAAAAGTTAAAAAAAAAAAAAGCGTAGCAGACGATTTTGGATGTGATATGTATACAGAAGACGCCCAGACAATCGTTTTTTACAATGGTGGTGCGCGTAGTTTGCAATTGTGAACGCGATAGATCACAGAATCTTTCGTTCTATTTTTTGTTTTTCTGCTTGTGACGAAACAGACTATTCGACACGATTTTGATGGGGTGAGGTAAGAGTAGTTTCCCTTCTTTTGACTGAGAAAATGGGCAGAAACAACTTTTGAAAGAACATAAAAATTCTCTGAACCGAAAATGCATTCCTATTTTACGAAGATATTTTATTCCGGTAAAAATGTTTTAAATTTCGTTAGTGTCAAATACGTTTGTCTCGCTTGAAGCTGTGTAAAATTTCATTGGGCAAGCGAGATTTGGTTTATCAGTACGATACCAAATATCTTGGAATAGCGAGATATTATGGAACAAATTAAAAACGTAATATGGAAACAGTAAGTTATATAAAGAACTTTTTAACAGTTTATTCTTATCTTATATAGTAAAAATATTTTGCACTCTTTCCAAGGAAAACATTTTGATTTTTTTTTCAAAAACGTGTACATTAGTACCTTGCGTTTAATACTGGATAATAATGTAATATTTGGTCAGAAATATTCTGTGTTATTTTATCAATCCATAAAGAAACACTTAAAGAAAACTGAAAATCATCCCCAACACAGCAGGTTGGTGACTAGTTTGGTTATAAATAGTAAAGTTTACTAAACCATTGTAAGGGAATGGCGAGTAAGTTTGATAAAGAAAAATAAATTCAAGAAATGACGTCAAGAGACCCTTTTATAAATATTTCTTCAAAATCATTTATCAAATCTATAAAAGTTAAAATTCTAAGAGTTCATCAGATACTACAGTATTGGAAACAGTTCCTACAGTAGTCAACAAATTCAATTGAATGACTCTGAGCAACATTGTGATAAACCACAAAAATTTGAGTGATAAGTAAAATTATATGTGATGCGGCCCAGAAAAAAAAGCTGATAAAATTCAAGAAACAAAATTGAGAATCTGTAGATATTTCCGCAAAAACATTTCTTTCTTTCTATTATAAAAGAAAATTTTTCAATCTTTTTCAGGTTTATTAGTTTTGTGATTGGTAGATAGCGAGTCTTGTGGTTCAACGGGCTAATGAATTTGGAGCACGCTCAAATGATAAACAGTTATATTTTTTAATTAATTCATTCATAAAATTTGAGAGTACGCGCTAGAAAGTTTGCAATGCTTTGAGAAGAACCGGGAAATTTGGTCGCCGTTTCCATAGCAACAGTCGAATATGAAAAACTTAAAACTGCTATTACAACACAAATCAGCCAAACATTTAAAATTATGATGAGATTTCCTCTGAATTTTAACAATATGTTATTTGTTTAACAATTTTTTATGTGGAAATGAGATGTTTTGTTCTTGACATTTTTTAAAACAATTTGTTTTTATTCAACAATTTTTTATGTGGTATTGAGATGTTTTGTTCTTTACATTTTTTTGAACACTTTGTTTTTATTTACCTTCTATTTCAGTGTATAAGCCGAGAATTTTTGGAACTTTTCTAAAGCTAAAGTACTGGGGTCGGCTTATATACTGATCCGCTAATCTCGCAAAAAAAAGTAGCCGCATGCTATAAATATCGCAATGGGAAGGGAAAGGAACCTCCAATTAACGTCGTAGTAGAGGTCCGGGATCAATCCAGTAGCGATCCAAATTGGGATGGATTATGAAGCAATCAACTCCCCCTCATAGTTGAAAAGTATAGTTCACGAAGCGAACTAAATATGATTGCGTAGCAATCATCGGGGGTTGACGAGCGATAGCGAGGAGGAGGCGGAGCCCCCTAGTCTATAAAAATGAACATTTCGTATAAGGTCACGATATATTAGTCTTGAGAGTGGGGTTAACACATTCAATTAAAAGGAACTTGGAAACAGTGATATGCCACACAATTATATTCTCTAATGAAAAAAATTAAAAACTAATTAATAAAGGGGATTTAATAAATTTTGATTGTTTCAATGAGTGCTCAAAACTTAAAAAATTAAAACAACGCAACCTTTTGAGTTGTGACAAAACCATTATAGTTTTCTAATTTTTATATACTTAGAAATTGCTGTCCTGAAAAGTTTGAAAAGTGATTTACCATAATCATGCCTGAAATCCTTCGATTAAAATATTGAAAAACCCGCAGATACAACACGTATTTACAGAATCAGTATGAATAAAATTTAAGAAACGACGATATGAAGACCGGTGTCTTTTTACATTTCTACAAAAATGAATAAACTTATCAAAAGCAATTTCACAAGGTTCTATAGATTTCTCTATAGAACATTTATGAGTAGCTAACACGTTTAATGAAACGTTTCAAAACCCTGCGAAATATCCTTAAAATCTCCATAAACAACACTTTCTTCCAGAATCAGTATCAATATAATTTAAGAAACGACGATATGAAGACCAATATGTTTTTTATATTAAAAAAAAAAGAATAAACAAATCATGAAACAAAATCACAAGGTACTATAGACCCCTCAAAATAATATATTTACGAGTAGCCTACAAATTCGATGAAACTATTCAAAACCCTGCAAAAACATCGACCATTTCCAGAATTCTTGAATTCTACTTCCCACTGAATGGTAATGTTTATCAAATATTCAAATAACATTAGCATAATTTCCGAGTATAGATTACCATTTAAAAACACAAACAAGAAAAAACACTCAGAGATTACCGATGCACGAAATCATCCTGTGCTTGTTTTCTTGACCACGAAAGCATAAAGAGATTTTTCCCGTCATGTGTTGCGATTTCGTTCCTCAAAGTACACTCCTCTCATCACACATCGAAAATCAATGTCCTAAAGAATCTTACACAGATGTTACATGTAATCTTATTTAACCAGCCACCTCCAATAGGAATGTAAAGACGTATGGATAATGACGCAGCAGGAATATTTTGAAATCTTCTGATGGGAGTTTAGATGTGTGCTTTTCGGATCAGGAAACGAAATTATTTCTAATACTCGGGAAAAAAAGAATTTCGCTGAATTTTATTGAAAGCTTCGGGGAATGTGTCGGTATTGATTTAAATCTGCGTCGTAAATGTGAGGCAAAGTAGCATGATCTTTGTCGGAGGAGTAATTCTTTCGAAAGAGGTTCGGATTATTTCTTCTTTTGTGAATTCATTAGAATTATCTATTTTTACATAAGGATCTATTCATTATTTACTTACATTAAATCACGGTATGCAAAGTGGTCAAGACATTTTGAAACATTTTAGAGTAACGACGATTGGTTTTTAAAACTTTGGGGTAGATACGTATTTTAATTAACGTCGCAGAGAAGCAACACGACGGGCTATTGACGACGGTTCGAAAAACTTTGGAGATTGTGTCGGTATTGATTTGAATTTTTGTAATACATTTGAGGTAAGCAAACATGATTTTTGGTAGAAGACTAATTCTTTCAAAAATGTTTCTGATATTTTTCTTTGTGAATTCATTGAAATGATCTATTTTTAGATACGGATCCATGCATTATTTACTTACATTAAAAACTCGGAAAGTCAAGTTATTAAGGTGTTTTGACACCTTATAGAGTAAATGCAAGTTATCTACGGTAACGACGATTTTTATAGAAAGCTTTGGGGATCGTGAAGGTATTCATTTGAATACGCGTCATAAATTTGATGCAAGCAAGCATGATCTTTGGCAGAAAACTAATTCTTTCAAAAATGATTAGGATCATTTATTCTTTTGTGAATTCATTGGAATAGTCTATTTATAGATGATGCACTGTTTTTCTACATTAAAAACTCGGTAAGAGGTCAAAACATCTTGACAACATGATAGTCAAATAATGTTTTATTAAAGAATTGAGACGTATCTTTAGTGAAGCGTTTCATAATTCCAGATTTCTTTCGTTACAACATTGCATAGTTGCAACCTTTATCTATCCGGAGTAGAAATTCAATGAATTACGAGTAAGCCTGGGCTTTTAATTTTTGTCGTAGTCTGATATCTGGTCAAGATAGATAAATAGCAACTAATCTTGAGTGATAAGTTATTCGTATGACTGTATAATTAAGGATATATATTGCTTACTAATGAAACTAAGAGTTCTATCTCATTGAAGATACTTATGCAATCTAAGGATAAATAAGACCTTTTTTTACATTGAATAAAAACGCATTGGGACCACTTTGGCTTCAGATTGAAAGACTACATCATTTTTGGCGAAATGCTCCTGTCACCGGAAAGTAATCTATAAATTTTGTCTTTAGAGTTAATGATCTTTAAAATATTGCATTTCAACACACGCGATTTATCAAAACGTTTGGAAACACTTAAAGTAAACTCTATCAACAGCTACGTATATAACAATAGATACTTAATGACGTTTAACAACACTCGAATATCTCAACTAACAGTTGTTTGATGATCAGACTTTAATGTTGTTAATTTTATGATACTGAATCACAGCATGTAAGAACGGTAACTCACAAGGACCGACCATAGAGATAATCTTTTATGACTAGAACGGCAGAATTAAATCGACACTTGTCATGTATATCAATATGCGTGGACGTTTAAAGATTCAAAACAGATTGTTGAAAAAATAAGACTAATTTAGTGTCTCTAAGTTTCTGGTACCTTATACGAAATATATAATAACCGTTAACTCGCAAGGATAAAACAGAGATGCTCCTTTTTGACTACTTGCCTCAGAATTAAGGACAATGTTACAGCAGTAGTTCTTAGATGTAAATACGCTAGGTTGATTAAACATTCAGAATAGATAGCTTATCAAAAGAAAATATTTGGTGTTGCTAAGTATATGGTACTTATAAGCAACCATCAACTCGCAAGGACCGAACACAGATATATTCCTTTTTGACTAGCACGGCAGTATTATAGACGATACTAGTCTAATCATTGAAATTGTTTCTAAGTATTACTTAGGTAATATTACGTGAGGACCATTAAGCATACAAAACAGATAGTTGATCAAAAGGAAATAATTTTCATCATCGCACAGTTACGTTTCTTACAATCGTAATCGTGTCCATACAAGTATGGATCAGAATCTGCAATCTCGTTAAATGTAGCTGATTATCATCGAATGAATGAATATTCATCGAACGAAGACAAAGCAGACTCACACACACACCAGGTCTTTTGCTGTACAAGAGCACGCGAACCCACCCTCGAAATCTTTTATAAACGCACGAACTCAAACCCAGAAACCCGAGCACCAGTGAGATTCCCAACGCACACGCACAAAAGAGCCCTTCCGACTAAAAATCACTCCACTAAACCCTTTCCTGTGACGCTTTACGGACATTTAAATCTGGGAATAAAGCACAATCGTAAATAAAACTTTTATGTGTTTCGACCTACTTAACCCTATACTGTTTTCAACCCCTCCCGAACCCCTTTATGATCTCCCCCTCCAAGTCTCCGAATGTTCAGAATCTCATCGTAAAAGATGATTTGGTTCCCGACGGCCATAGAAATTCCGGCAAAGGGGAGGTTTTAATGCTAAAGCACCCCGGCTTGCAGCTAATCTTTAAAATGGTGCTTAAACGGATGAACTTAAAAGCGTTTCGAGATGATGTATTACATTATTTCGAGGAAAGGACCGCAGGGCTTGGCGTGCTGAGAGAGAGATAGAGTGGATTTCCTTGCTGTAGTTTAGAGTGTGATAGGGGTTGCCGGAAAAAAACCGTCTCCATAGGCAAAAATTGAAACGGTTACTGACACTTTATACTTGGTTTTACTGCGATTTGTAATTAAAAGGTTTCAATGTTTAAACACATTAAATTAATTGATAAGTTAATGTGCTGTTCAATGATGCTTGATGGGAACGTTAAAATTTGTTGCAACAATTTAAGAAGTTTGCGATTAGTGTAGTGTTGATTTTACCTTACATTACATTTAATAACTGAATAGCAGAATCTTTATACCTTATGAATGTGTGTAAAGGAAATTCAAACAATGTATTCACTAAACTAAAATATAATGCATTCACTAATCTAAAATATAATGTATTCACTAAACTAAAATATAATGTATTCACTAAACTAAAATTTAATGTATTCACTAAACTAAAATATAAGGTACTCACTCAACTAAAATATAATGTATTCACTAAACTAAAATATAGCGTATTCGCGAAACTAAAATATAATGTATTCATTGAACTAAAATATAATGCATTCACTAAACTAAATTTTAATGTATTCACTAAACTAAAATATAATGTACTCACTCAACTAAATTATAATGTACTCACTCAACTAAAATATAATGAATTCACTAAACTAAAACATAACGTATTCACTCAACTAAAATATAATGTATTCACTCAACTAAAATATAATGTATTCACTCAACTAAAATATAATGTATTCACTAAACTAAAATATAATGCATTCACTAAACTAAAAAAATAATGTATTCACTCAACTAAAATATAATGTATTCATTAAATTAAAATATAATGTATTCACTCAACTAAAATAGAATACATTCACTAAACTAAAATATGATTTATCAAATACAGAACATTTATTAAAAATGTTGAATAAATGTTTGTGATACTAGTAAACACGAACACAGATAGGAAACGG
Source organism: Metellina segmentata (assembly GCA_947359465.1). Classification (NCBI taxonomy): domain Eukaryota; kingdom Metazoa; phylum Arthropoda; class Arachnida; order Araneae; family Tetragnathidae; genus Metellina; species Metellina segmentata. The sequence continues at coordinate 48,316,327 of OX375882.1, read as the reverse complement.
AGACGTACTGACGCAAAAATGTTTAGTCATTAAATTAGTGTAAGTATTCGCACAGTATCATGAAAATTTACCAAGTCGTTTGAACTTAGTACATGCACACATACAGACAATCAGCAAAACCAAAACCCACCGAATTTGCATTAGAATAACCCAAAACGGATAAATACCTTGAAAAGTGGCGAAAATATTCAATGTCCAAACACTCCAAGTTTATTTACGTGGAACAGAGTGCAAAAATACTTTCAAATATTAAGATACCTTCACGATGCATTGGCAGGTGGACATTTTGCATTTTTTTTACTATACTTTTCATTATGTATTTGTAGACATTACTAAAAATAAGCGAATTTGGTCGCATTTTCCCTTTTTTTATCAAGGTTCGTTAAAAATAGTGTAAAATAATTCTAGAGCATATTATAATGATCAAATTGGTTAGAAGTCATACAGAGAAGCCTATAAGTTGAAAACGCCTACGTACGTGTACTCACCACAAAGGGTTAACGAACGGATTCGAACGGTCTATTTTATGAAATGCATAAAATTTCGAGAAGTAATTTATGATGTTTGAAACCTTTACCTCTGGTCTGTTGAACATTAAATTACAGATCCAAATCGCGTACAGGTACAATGGAGCTAGTCACTAAGTTACTGTGAGTTATTTTTACTGAGCTGCATGCAATTCGAAACTTAAAAATGGGGACAAACAAAACAAACGGAAGGTAACGTCATTTGACACTTTTGAATAAATAATATCTGAAACACTAAACGTTTAAGCCAATAGCCCGATTTGTCAGAATGATAAATAGCTTATATCCCAAACCTTGATGTTTTATGACAATTTAATACAATTTAGTAATTTTATAATTTAAATGTTTGAAATCTTAGTTATAACTTTTTCTGCGGTAATGTTTGGATTCTGATTATTTCTTTAATGGTAATTTGGTAATTTTAGTTAACGTCGTACTAGAGCAACACAACGGGCTATTGACGACGGTCCGGGATCAGTCCCTTAAGGGAAAGATCCGAGGACAACACCTCATAATTTTGAATCACGGTCAGATGACGAAGCAACACCTGAGCTGGCACCCCACTCTCCAAACTTCCACGCCAACCCAACGTGAGGACTTTCGGCCACGACAGATTTAAGGTGCACCAGCCGCCTCTACACCATACGTTTACAAACATCCATGCCCGAACCCGGATTTGAACCAGGAACCTTCCGATCTAGAGGCTAACACCTTAACCACTATACCGGCTGGTCGGCTATTTCTTTAATGTGTCAGCTTTGTTCTATGTAATTTTTGTTTCATGTTTATACAGTGCCGTTTATTTTGAATATTAACAGTTTTTCATTTGCACTTGTAATCTTATTTTCCTATAGTGCAACTGGATAATCTCTTTGACAGCATGCATAAATAAATAAACGGAAATTTTATTTGGTGACACAATTTCACTGAAATCCAAAGAAATGTCTTACGAACATTCGCAGAAGAGGTGCATCTTTTGGTAAAATTGGATTCAAAATCTCGCCAGAAATCTAGGAAAATGCCTTACCAACATTAGCAGAAGAGGCACATCTTTTGGTGAAATCGGATTCAAAATCTCGCCAAAGAAAACACAATATTACTTTTCGAAATACTTAACGCTTCCCGAACAAAATACGAAACCCCCCCCCCCCACAATATGCTGGACTGCCATCCCACGCACACACCCTTCGAAAAAAATCACACAAAGTAAACAATAATCGGTTTATTGTTTCTCGCATCTAGTACCTACTAAACGCCAATCGGCAAGAGCTTCGAAATTGAAAAATGGCGTCAAAAGAGAGCTTCCATGGAATGATTTTCCACTCTTTTTATTGGGAAACGACCATAAAAACGGAAAGTAATCTATATAGAATGTTGTACTTTGGCAAAGAAATATCGGAACTATAAATAAAACGGAGAAATATGTGAGTGGTCATTATCATGAAATATGCAAGGTTTGAATCTTTTCAATCACTAAAAGTGCTTACTTCGAATAAAAATATAATGCTACGGTCACGAAATAAAATATACAGTTATACTATGTGCCACACATGAGCACTGTGGCTATGCGCTCCTAAATCACGCTCTTGGATTCAATGAATTAAACTGAGACAAGTAATACTGCTCTTCGAAGTTTTTTTTTTAAAAACAGATATTTATGCACTCGGGGTATATGCATCAAAAGTATGTTTTATGGTTGTTGAAACTGCGAATTTTAGACACAAGTGTGCTATGTTATGATACACTCATCTTGAAATGTGACTCTTCCATCTTTGCTTTTTATCTGCTGTTATTTATTCGTATTTTGTCATCGCTTGGAATAATATTTCGAATTCACTGGAATTTCAATGTAATTTTATCTCGAAGTGCTATTTCTGCTGCGTCTGCTTTTTGGGGAGCACTTTGATGTTAACTTGTAATAGATTTGGTGGAATTGCACACGTGTATATTTTTTGCATTTCATTTTATTTCCAGTATTCATGCATAACTGGTTAAATTATTTTATATGCTCTCTATAAGCTGTTTCACTAAGAGATCTTGAGTATTTTACCTCTGGATTAGATATTACGCGGATGATTAGTTGGTTATACTGGCGTTTAGTGGCGCAAGGCTAAGCCAAGTTTAGGCTAAGCGTTTGGCCAAGCTACTGAAAATACAAGAGAACTTAAAATAAAAAGCGTCCTGTAAGGGTAGGTATATAGGTATATAATTAACTGTGCATTCGATCAACATGGCTATTTGCTACGGTCCACGATCAGTACTGAAAGGTATATCCGAGGACAAAGGTATAGCCGACCAAACGGTCTAGTGGCCCAGGTGTTGGCCTCTGGATCGGAAGGTTCCTGGTTCGAATTCGGGGTCAGGGCATGGATGTAAATTATGTTGCCCTTTGATAGTGGCAATGATGGTCCACCCACTGGATGCCCCTTCACAAGTGACCATCACTTCCGGCCTTGTAGAGGTCAAAGGACAAGGTCTTAATGACTGCCATTGGTAATAGTGACCATTAACACTTCCAGCCTTGTTGGCCAAGGATGGTGTCCAGTGCATGTATACCAAGAGAATTATGAATAGTGCCCGCCATTGGGAAGAAAAAATATCCGAGGACAATGCCTCGTCATTTTGAATCGCGATCAGATGACGAGGTCAACACATTAGCTTGAACCCCACCCTTTAAACTACCACACCACGCCAACATGAGGACATTTGAAGCTTCCACCAGCTCCCCTGAACACGCCGGTCATCGAGAAAAATCGGAGTAGTGGGATGAAAGCAGGATGAGATCCCTTGGGGATGCATGCTTTCCCAAGCAGTACAACCAATGGGAACAGAAGAGATCTCTAAAGTACCTCGTGTTCATGAAGCCCGTACATACCTAAAAGGAATGTGCCCCGAGGTCATATTACGTGTATAAGGACACATGGAGACACGTAAGTATAGATCAACACTTTTAAAAGATCCAAGCAAAAATTCCTTCTCTGACTCTTATAAAAGCTGCTTGTATCTATTCCCCATTCTAATTTTGTCTCATTCCAAAGTGAAAATTCCTTCAATATTCAACAGCGCAATATTTGTATTCTCCCTGTTAGAATATTCCATTGTCTAATAAGGTAAGAGCTATATCTGCTCCATTAATCAAGTGATATCTCATCCGATTCCAGTTTAAAGAACTATTTCCTAGTTCAGTTTTCAGTAACATGATTTCTCATGATGAAGAATGAGCAGATATATTATAGATTTTACTTTTTTCGTTTCGCTAACAGCATATCTCTTCTCTTGACTAGTAATAAGATTGTAGGTAAAACTCTATTTGAAAGCTGAACCATCTTTCTGTCGATTAAATTTATAAGTTTTTGTTATTGTGTTACTTCCATTTTATATGTATACTAGCAAAATACCCGACCTTACTCGGTTTGAATTGGTTTACTCTAGATTGAAAAGATAATCAAAATATATAATGACTTACGTTTTTTGTAGAATAAAAATTTATTTTAACACCTTTCGCCATCTTTATATTTTCTACAACTTACTTTGGACACAAATCCTACACATGCATATCCATTCATGTAATACATTTCACATACATCGCACAATTGCTGTATGACAAAGCTGCAAAATGACGAAAGGTGGTACTAAGGTTACTACTATAAAAGACGACTTATAGGAAGATTTGGAATTCCCTTTCTTAAGTTATTTTCATGTTCAACTCAATTAATTAAAATTACGATTTACGGCGAGTGCACTTGCACTCATAGTCAACAAAACAATATTTTTTTACTTGTGGCACTCTTGCCTCCGGTATGCGACATTGTGAAATTTTGCAATCTTCTGTCATTATTACAACGAATTTTTTAATGTTGGAAAAAGTTCCAGTTTGGATTAATAAACATTATTATTCTTTCAATAACGGCATTATTCTTTAAATAACGGCATTATTCTTTAAATAACGGCATTATTCTTTCAATAATGGCATAACTACACTTAAAATTTACTGAAAATTTATACTGACTTACCTAACATTTTTAAGTCTAATACTTTGTGGTGCTGTTGCGTGTGATTAGAAGGTAAACACATTTATTAATATAATAAATATTTAAAACAGGAAACAGCGAAGTAAAACAAAATAAAAGATGTCGCAAAAATTTGTTCTAAAGATATTAATTTGTGATTCAATTTTATCTCTTGATCTCGCACAGTTGCCACAACTTACAACTAAAAGTATACAAAATTTAGAAATGTGAAATTAATTCAGAGCGAAAGAACCAGAAAAAATATCACTGCTCGCGCGATCTTGTTCATTCTTGTTTCATTGAAAAATATCGTCTGTCCCAAATATTCGGAAATCGTTTTCATTGCGCAAAGAATAAAAATAAGACTCGAAATAAATGAAGTATCAGAGATAAATTCCATAAAAAAAAATTTGTAGAATTATTACTTTTTCAGCAGTACTGGTAAAGTAATCGAAGTAATCGTAATATTCAATAAACATTCCAATTTTTCCAAAACTACCAAATTATGGTTGATTTAAGTATACTTACTCAGGTGTTTTAGCATGAAACTCAACTAAATATAACAATAAAGAAATGTTTAATATTGAATTCACTAAACTAATAGATAATGTATAAAATAAAATACACTGCAATCAAATATCTGGAATACAATTCATGTGATGTCTACAGAAACACACAAACACAAAATCGAGCATAGAACAGAAAGACGGACAGACAGACTTTCGCAACCAATGCCACTCACTAAATGAAGATAAGTACTCACTGTATGCAAATGTTCATGAAAATATCTTAAACCGCGTGGACGTGTATAGGGCACAACATACATACATACATACAGACAGACAGACAGACAGACAGACACCAAACGAAAAAAAGGCGGATTCGGCATCAGAAGGGTCCAAAACGGATAGAAAACTTGAAATGGGTCGAAAATATTGAATGTACAAACAAACACTCCATTCTTATTTATATAGACTAGCAAAATACCCGACCTTACTCGGTTTGAATTGGTTTACTCTAGATTGAAGAGATAATCAAAATATATAATGACTTACGTTTTTTGTAGAATAAAAATTTATTTTAACACCTTTCGCCGTCTTTATATTTTCTACAACTTACTTTGGACACAAATCTTATACATGCATATCCATTCCTGTAATACATTTCACATACATCGCACAATTGCTGTATGACAAAGCTACAAAATGACGAAAGGTGATACTAAGGTTACTACTATAAAAGACGATTTATAGGAAGATTTGGAATTCCCTTTCTTAAGTTCTTTTCATGTTCAACTCAATTAATTAAAATTACGATTTACGGCGAGTGCTCTCGCACTCATAGTCAACAAAACAATATTTTTTTTGTGGCACTCTTGCCTCCGGTATGCGACATTGTGAAATTTTGAAATCTTCTCCTGTCATTATTACAACGAATTTTTTAATGTTGGAAAAAGTTCTAGTTCGGATTTTTAAACATTATTATTATTTCAATAACGGCATTATTCTTTCAATAACGGAATTATTCTTTAAATAATGGCATTATTCTTTCAATAACGGCATTATTCTTTAAATAACGGCATTATTCTTTCAATAACGGCATTATTCTTTAACTAACGGCATCATTCTTTCAATAATGGCATAACTACACTTAAAATTTACTGAAAATTTATACTGACTTACCTAATATTTTTAAGTCTAATACTTTGTGATGCTGTTGCGTGTGATGAGAAGGAAAACACATTTATTAAAATAATAAATATTTAAAACAGGAAACAGCAAAGTAAAACAAAATAAAAGATGTCGCAAAAAATTGTTCTAAAGATATTAATTTGTGATTCAATTTTATCTCTTGATCTCGCACAGTTGCCACAACTTACAACTAAAAGTGTACAAAATTTAGAAATGTGAAATTAATTCAGAGCGAAAGAAACAGAAAATATCACTGCTCGCGCTATCTTGTTCATTCTCGTTTCATTGAAAAATATCGTCTGTCCCAAATATTCGGAAATCGTTTTCATTGCGCAAAGAATAAAAATAAGACTCGAAATAAATGAAGTATCAAAGATGAAATTCCATAAAAAAAAATAATAATTTTTTGAAGAATAATTACTTTTTCAGCAGTACTGGTAAAGCAATCGAAGTAATCGTAATATTCAATAGACATTCCAATTTTTCCAAAACTACCAAATTATGGTTGATTTAAGTATATTTACTCAGGTGTTTTAGCATGAAACTCAACTAAATATAACAATAAAGAAATGTTTAATATTGTATTCACTAAACTATTAGATAATGTATAAAATAAAATACACTGCAATCAAATATCTGGAATACAATTCATGTGATGTCTACACAAACACAAAATCGAGCATAGAACAGAAAGACGGACAGACAGACTTTCGCAACCAATGCCACTCACTAAATGAAGATAAGTACTCACTGTATGCAAATTTTCATGAAAATATCTTAAACCGCGTGGACGTGTATAGGGCACGACATACAGACAGACAGACAGACAGACGGACAGACAGACAGACAGACACCAAACGAGAAAAAGGTGGATTCGGCCTCAGAAGGGTCCAAAACGGATAGAAAACTTGAAATGGGTCGAAAATATTGAATGTACAAACAAACACTCAATTCTTATTTATATAGATAGATAGATGATGTACCCGTTGTATTTATTTTTAAGGGTCATTTCATGAGGCTCAAAGTCAAGTTGATTATGAACTTTTCGATGTGTTCTCATATTAGTTAGAACAAAAAGGTTCATTCGAAATGTAATCATCAGTATAGAAAATAACATGATTCGCGAAATTATGTAACAAAGGTTAAAATGATTACAAGTTAAAAAGTATCACGATTAATAAAAAGCATAAAGATTCTAGATATCGTATTAGGAAACCCTATTTGCGAAACGAAAAATGGCGCAGAAAAAATTTTCAATGGAGAAGATTTCCGTTGAAGCTTGAAACTAATGAAAAGCAATTTTACATACAAAGAGTATATTTTTATGTACATTGCTTTCCTGACTTAAGAAGACATCGTGTATATACGCTTTGATATACCGGACTCGTGTAAAAAGCTGTAATGTAATGTTATGAAAGGATTGAAGATTTAATCACAAGGATCCAAGAGATCGGTTGAAAGCGTAAGCATACTTGCCAACTTTGAAAAATATGCATCAGTGAAACTTTTGAACAAACGACCCTTGACATAAAAAAAAAAAAAACATAAATACATAAATTAATGTGGATGAGAAATATCAGTTTATGTCACAATAACTAGTATTATTTGTATTTAAAAATGTATAAGTGTAAAAGTTCACATTTTTATCAACTGCAGAAACCTCGTAAAGCAGTAGTGTTTTAATACCAAACTGTGAACACATCCACTGTAAAAAGAAACATCTTAATGAATACCTTAGACATCGAATCCAAAACTGAATGTTAAATACCATTTAAACTTATGTCAGGATAACATATCATGGGTGTTCATATGCAGGTAGATTTAAAAAAATAAAAAAAATCAATGTTCTATTTACAAAGTTGTTTCATTTAGTGTTTTCTCCAGAAGAGGGGGTTGCAGAAAAATTCAATGAAGCTCCAGTAGCTTTTTTCGTCTTTAATAAATCTGCACTCGATTTATGCTCAAAACAAGAGTTTTTTTTATGGATTTAGTGGATGATTGCAGAGAATAAAATATTTCGATTGCTCGATTGAAATATCATAAATCCGTAAATCAGTAAAATTAAGTGGAAATTCGTAAAAATTACAGATAATCCGTAAAAGTTGGCAAGTATGCGTTAGACTACGCCAAACAAACGTAACTGCACATTTGGCTGTTCTCAATTTTTGTATAATATATATACATATATATTATACCTCCTTGGTGTTTTATCTTCGTGTCGAAAAATGCCCTGTAGTCGCCAGACCTTTGTGCAGAAGCTTGTTTTAAACTGTCTCGAGTTCTGAGCAAGGGACAGTTCAGTTTTTCTTAATGAATTCTTGTTGTATTTTAGTGCCGCACTATACCAAATTTTTGAAACCTTTGTAGGTAGATAATTTAATTCTTACATAGCATTTGAGCAACACAACGACGGTCTATTCGCGATGGTCCGGAATCAATTACCAAGGGGAAAATTCAAAGATATGTAATTTTGAAACACGGTCAGGTCATTCATTCTCCAAATCAAATGCATGTTAGGAGCCATGTCGTAATATTATGTTTAATATGAGAGGCGTTTCTGACAAGGTAATTGTTTGCTGCACTTATTCTGACCGTTTTTGGCTTGTTTTTAGAATAAAAATAGTAAAATCTAGAAAATGAATTCCGAATTGATAGATGATAGTTAATTGGTCAAAACAAATTAGACTAAACGTCATCGCCAAAACGGTGATGAACTACATTTTAAAGCACTCCCGAAATGTTTCATGCGAAAGCATTTGGGCCCCCAGCTAAAGTAAAATTTTCGCTCTCCTCTAATTTGTTTACACTGAAATTCACTTTATGTAATTCTGCTTCCTGAAATCGAAAGTTTTTCAACTTGAATTGTGTTTATGATCTGATGGATCATTTTGTTTAAACGATGATTAATAAAATGAAATAAATTTGTTCATAGAATACTAATTATCTCTTCGAAGTTCTGTCGGCTATACATTCGTATAACTTCGTAACTAAATGTACATTTCAGCCAGAAAGGAGTTTTTCAAAGCCATTGAAAAATGGGAAAAGCACACAAGTTCGAAAGTAAAGCAATTTCGGTCCAACCCGTCCGGATCAATACCGCGACACTGCAAAAGCACACGGAAAAAGGATCCTGAAATATTTAACCGAAAAACGCCGGAACACTTCCGCGTCCAACTCAGTTATTTCAATGACCCTAAGATAAGGCGGGTTCCAAAACGGGAACGCGTAGGGTAGGGGTGGATAACAAATTTCCTTCTACCTCCCTCTTTTGTCAGGAACTTAAAAAATATTCTAAAACGTCGTTACTTTACATGAGAAAACGTATGCGAGGCGAGTGAACGGGAGGCTCCATTCCGCCATTTTCTTTCTGAAGTTTTTTTTCTTTAGAAAAAATTCTAGATGTTACGAGATAGAAGCGAATACTTATCGCATGAAGATTTAGACGCGTTTCATGACCGTCATTCATTATATATATATATATTTTTTTGCACCAGTCATTTGTGCCTGGAGTCTCGAATACTTTTTACGCTTTCATTCTTCTTCCGACCCCCGAATAGATTTTTCGCGAAGAGGAGAAGAAAATTATTATGATCGTGGTGTCTTTGCTCGAGCAAGTTGTTTTTTAAAATTCGATATTTTTACTGGGCGGAATAGGTGGATGGATGCTTTCGGGGGTGCATTTGTCAACAGTCCTGCATTCGGAAGCAACACGTAAGGTTTTTGTTTTTTTTACGGCCAAAGCGTTTTAGGGAAACAATAACGACTGCGTTATAAGAGACTGATGATTTTCCATTGTGAAGCTAGGGGGATTTATTCCACGTGTGCCGAGAATGAAATGTAAAACATTTTTCTATAAATGTCATTATTTAAGTGGATTGAGAACAACGGTTTTTAACACTGTTGAGGGGTTCACACATATGCCTGTTTTGCAACCTGTAGTCTTCCCTGCAGGACGAACCACTTTTGACTTTCTTGACCAATTGATACATCTTTTAACTAATAGGTGTTGATTACTAAACGTTATGTCAGGAATCTTTCATCGACCTTCTAATGAAATAGACAGCATGGGGTCGCTGTTGTCAGGGTGGGTTTTGCTGTTGTAAGATCTCAGAAGGGTTTTAAATCACGCTAGATAATTGCTTTAACTGAAAAAATTTAGACTTTTCTTCCTCACGTCACTATTGATCAATAATTTTTAAAGCATTTTCCTCTAAATTTAACTGAATATTTACTTGAAAAATTATTCAAAATTCATTTTCATCAGTTTTACTTTGGGAATCGACCGCAAATCTGGATATTTGTCCATACTCAACGAAAATATGCCCTTGTTGAGTGCTTTGAAGGAGCTTTCTTAATTTTACTTTCACAGGAAATAATACTTTCACTTGATTTTTGCTTAAAAATCAAGAAATAAGAAATAGACTGCAGAGTTCCCTTCACACTAACATAATCTCTCAATCTGTGACAACCTGAATCCAATAGAAACTGATGGATGAAAATTCGTGTGCATATTGAAGCGGAATGCTCCGGATTCAAGCAGTGAGAAAAATTATATAATGAACAAGCTATTTCTTATGGGCGTGGCTTTCCCTAATTTTCGTTAGTCAGTTTTTACTGAATTCACTTCCATATGAAATACATAAAAAAAAATCGTTTCACACTGCTAGAATCCGGAACAATCCATTTCAATACAGTCAAATCTTCATCAGTCTCTCATGGATTCAAATTCGTTTTATTTGACCCGGATGCTCTTGATGTGAAAGAGACGTAACGAAACAGTTTTAAATTTTTTGCATACGAATCTGTGTGTTTTGAAAAGTGAATAAAAGGACAAAATTCAGGAACTCGATTCGCCGTTTAAACAAAATGCATTTTTCATTTTCGTAAGAGACATCGTTTTCAAAATTACTTAATAATTGTTTAAATAAATCCACCAATTTTTTTAACCTACGTTGTACAAAGGCAATCAAAACCCGTGTAGACCGGGATTAATAAGTGTAAAAAGACTCTAACGAAATAATTTTAAAGTCGTTTTCATTTTGCATAGAAATCAGTTTTCTTCCCCAAAAGTGTAAATAGGGTAACAATTCAGAAACAACTTCATTTGGATCTTCAACAAAATGCACACGTTTCATTTTCGAAATGAGGCAGTTTTTAAAATTGATTAATTAATAGTTTAGTTAGAAACAATTAATATATTTTCCGAACATCTGCTGCAGAAGGGCATTGATCTCTACCATTATAAAAGGAAGTGTTTGCTTGTTTTCTGCGAGCAAAGTCCTGACTAATCTATGGTACTTACATCAATGGGATTTGGCACACATATAGTCCTAATTTTTGTCAATTTTTGGGTAGCGGCGAATTTTAAAATTCAATTTAGAACATTTTAAAATGAATTTAATAGTTTTTTCATCATTCTTTCTTCTTACGGAAATGAAGAAGCATAAAAAATATTTAGACTTTTCTCCCTCTTGTCACTATTGACGTCAACCTTTGGAACCATGCCAAGTTTTTAGACTTTCCGTCTCGAATGGGAGCGAACAGATTCGAATGACCTACGTTTCATTCGAGATTCATTCATTTTGATCTTCTGAGGATCGGATTCGAGTGAAACAAAAGAAATTATTAAAGTTATCACTGGCCTTCTTCAGTGCTTTTTTATATCTCAGCAATCGTTAAAGATAGAATAAAAATTTTAACGGATTTGAAATTTGCGGAAAATTTTACACCAGATACAGAAAAGCAGATCCCTTATACGTTTGATTTTCTTTTAAAAAATAATTTATCAATTAAATATTTATATTTTTTGGTTTGCGAGGCAAACGAACACCATGGGCAGTGTGACCCCACGAAAAAAGAACTGTCACGGGCAACGCCCATTGTTAATAGCTAATACTGACCACCCACGACCAACGCAAACAAATAAAAAAATCATCACAGCTACTCACGATTTTGGATGTCGAATCGGACGAGTTAACAATGGCTCGCGTTCCATCTGTGAAAGTCCATCTGTAAGTGAAACTCGATCGCTGGGAAGGTACGGATCCCTCCAAGATGATGTCATCGCCCACAAAAGCTTTGTGCAGAGCCAGATGATCTTTGAGGCTTTGGGGTAAGCAGTAGGGCTTCCTGTCATTTCGAATGCAGAGCTCAATGTCGGAAGTGCTGTTCAGCAAGTCTCTTATTTCTCTTTTGAGCGATTGGGAGGTGAGGCCAGATGAAAACAATACTTCTGTTGGAAGGAGATAATATATTGCTTAGATAATCATTTGCTATCAATGAGCGATACAGTGTTTTTAAAAGGCAATGAGCTGATAGATAAAATTATATATATAATTGAAAATTTGGCACACAAAAAAGACGTTATTTGTTATTGCGTTTTGGCAACACTGTACGATTGTTTGTTTACCAAGAAGCCTCGCGCCTCAATTGAATTCATAGCGTTTTATCCGATGAAATTTTATTGAAAAAAAAATGAACATTAGTCGAGTTGTTGCAACTTACAAGCAACATGCTGGGTATTCGATTTTCAAAGCAGCGCTCACATTTCGAGTCTAAATTTGCTCAAAGTTTTCATTTGAATTCCAAAAT